>OV281292.1:7500000-10000000 GCA_923062465.1 Acleris sparsana
ACGATTATTATTACATCACGATTAAGCATTCACATCTTGAATTCACCTCTTGTACTCAAATTTAAGTTTTGTGCAATAAATATCATATAAATAAATAAATAAACAATTATAATAAGTGATAGCGAAATACTGTACCTAGTTTCTCGACCTAGTAGCCATGCAAGGGTGTCAAGGAAGTAGGCAGGAACGACTTGCAAGAAAAACCACAAAATGTCATGCAACACTATGTTTTCAGTAAATATAAGCATGCTGGTGCTGAACATTTTATCTGAAATAAGTAAAACAATAACTAAATAAAAAGCAAGCTTTTAAAACACTTAATTTTTTGATACTGTCGTCGATATATGTTTAAAATATTAAAACACATAAAATCTGATTGAAAAATGTTCAAGACTAATCTTATGACGTATCATTTATCAAAATCGGTTCACCCGGTATGAGTAGTTACGAGTAGACGTAGGAACGGGCATATATATAGGTCAAACACATAACCCTCGCTTCGCGCGGGTAAAAGTAATTGAGTTCCTGTTTATAACGTGCTAAAAAAGGATCGTGTATCTAACTCCTATGAGTCCTAACCCACTATTAATTGAATGTTAAACTACCTAAGTACATATAGTTTAATTCCTCTAACCCGCTTAGAAATGTTTTACCATGTCTTATGTTCGAAAGAGAGAACAGGGGCACAGTGGCGAAGCGTCACGTAAATAAATAGGCAAGCCGGAGAAAAAAAGGTGTATGGCGTGTGTCGGTTTTACGTTTTGTTTGTATACCTACTCTATGCATAGGAATTTTTGGTAAAGCCGTAAATAATCGGCTTGTACGAACGCCTCGCGACTGCAGGGGCACTTTGTATGCCACGCAAGCCAAATCAACCAGCGGTTCTGCACATTCTACATAGTTGTTTGGTTGTCCATAAGACCCATGTCTAAGAGCCCATTTACTAGCAGATGGTCTTTAACCAACCTTGCCTTTTCATACCATAAAAAGGTAAATCTGCGATTTTTCATTGACGGACAGCGTTTAGCTACATCCGAGTATTCCTCGGAATGGTTTTGAATGACCATACATTTCAAAAATATGGGTGAAGCCTAATTCATACTGTTGAGTCACGACGGTGCCCTAGCTTGTGAAAAGCAGGCACTGAACATAAAACTTGGTCATTTGTAACAAAATTGTGATTGTTGTACATAAGTGTCTTGATTCCACACGAGCCTAGATACAACAACTAAGATGTTAGTTGAATCACTAAAGAATTTTGCTGATGTTACTATCAGCTTTGGTTGTATAAATAATATTATCAAATAATCAAATAATCAAATCGTTTATTTAATAAAACAAGTTTCATTACATATGACGTATCTTGCAGACTCCAAACTAGGCTGGGCCTAACTATTGTATTCATTTTTATCAACTAAGAGTGGTGGTAGGACCTTGTGTTGGGTCGGTCCGGATGGCTGGCTACCACCATCTTATCTATTAACCTACCGCCGAACAGCAGTGTTCGCGTTGTTATGGTTCGGTTTGGGGATAAGAAAGCTCGTGTAATTTTTTTATTTTTTTTTGTAGCATAGAGAAGGCAACCGAGCACACAGGCCACCTGATGGTAAGTGGAAACTGTGACCCATAGACATTAGCATAAGACTGCAAATGCGTTGCCAACCCTGAGGACTAAGATGGAATGCCTCTATGCTAGTCATTACACCGGCTGTCTTATCCCCAAACCGGAACACAACAATGCGGACACTGCTGTTTGGCGGTAGGTTAATGGATAAGATGGCATAGAGGCATTCCATCTTAGTCCTCAGGGTTGGCAACCCATTTGCAGTCTAGTGAATGCGAATGTCTATGTGTCACAATTTCCACTTACCATCAGGTGGCCTGTATGCTCGTTTGCCTACTCTATACCATAAAAAAAAAACTCTTGGTTGGCCTATTTTTTTTTGTGTGGGCGGTTCGGGCCTCGTGCGTTCCTTCGCCCAACATGGCTTAACACGTGTTTTTTGATTTTGAAAGAGCTGTTGGAAAAGATTGCTTTTTCCTTTGCAAGTGGTTAAAAGGTTTCTCCGGAGGCTTTTCTTTTTAATACTCTATATAAACTTTCAGGATTGCCATAATGTATGGTTTTACATTGAAATAATAATCCTTAAGAAAGACCTTAATTTGACTGATTAACTCTAATGTGTAACAAATTGGCCCAAACATCTCAAGGGAAAAATCCTCTTACAAAAAAAATGCGTCTTTCTAAAAACTGTTTAAATATTTTAAAAAGTATTTACCGCAGTGTTTTCTAGATATGTAAGCAAAAGAACACAGAACTTCTTTTAAAGTTATAGGGTTTTGTAGTCCGCTACAGCAGTTGAATACTTTTACCTGCTTCAAACTGTAAAAAAACACCGTTTCATTAATTTTGCTACCTCGAACACACCAAATGCATCACTTTTCGTTTGAGATAAACTCGAAAGGGCAGGATAAGATAACCGTTAAAATGACTACTAACAAACTGCAATTTTGAAATGGGCCTGTAATTTAAACATATTAAGCAATTTTTTCATTGAAAGCAATAGGTATCAAAAACGATTGCGTTTATTTCTAAATAACTTACAGGCATACTCAGAGCATAGATATTAATATACGTGGGTCACTAAATAAGTTTTGAGATAATAAAAAAGTATCCAACATATAACCACAATTTATTTTACATTTTTTCGAAGTACTCTCCACGATGCTCTATACAAACTTCCATTCGTCTAAACCAACTCTGGAAACACTTTTGCCAGTCTTGATGGTCTGAGAGGTCAGAAATGGCTACTTCGTAGGCAGCGACGGCTTCATCGGCACTCGAAAAAAACTTTCCTTTAATTTTTTCTTTGACAGTTGGGAACAAAAAGAAATCACAAGGAGCTAAGTCAGGGCTGTAGGGTGGGTGAGCTAGGGTTTTAATATCAGATTCCTCAAGAAACGCCTTCGTTCTGAGGGACGTATGTGAAGAAGCGTTATCGTGATGCAGCATGATTCCTCGAAGCCCGGCCGTTGGTCTACGCTCTCGCACAGCTTGGATAACTTTCTTCAAAGCCACTGTTGTGTACCATTCCGAGTTAACTGACCTATAATTTTCCAGCACGGATGTCGATAAGTGTCCACTCCGACCAAAAAAACTAGCCACCATTTTTTTACCAACATTACGTGGTCTTTGCAATTTTGTCGGTAACTCTCCGTCTGAGTAGTTATTTTCGGGGTCATACTGATAGATCCATGTTTCGTCACCAGTAATGATTTCCGAAACACGTCTCGACGCCCCGTTTTCAAAACGTTGACGCATTTCACGGCACCAATCCACACGAGCCTGTTTTTCAGTTTCGGAGAGCAATCGCGGGATCCAACGACAACAAAGCTTCCTGACTCCGAGATGTTGGTGTAGGATGGTGTTCACACTCCCCGAACTAAGGCCCAGGATCTTCTCGATGTCCTTGTATGTAATTCGTGGGTCTTCCCGTACCAACATTTCAGTAGTCCACACATTTTCTGCAGTTACTGCTGTTTGCGGGCGTCCGCTTCTTTCCTCGTCTTAGAGGTTAGTTTTGCCCCTTTTAAATTCACTAAACCACCTAAAAATTGTTGCCCGTGAAGGAGCAGACTCTCCCAATACCGACTGTAGTCGTTGCAAACTTAAGTGTTCGGTTAAACCAAATTTAAAATCGTAATAGATCATAGCACGCAAATGTTCGCGGTTAAGCTCCATCGTTTCAGCCAAAAAACGCGGGAAGCGTTGTAGTAAAATGACAGGAACATCGTATTTTTTTTTAAATTGAAAAAATGGCTTATGGCGTTCTATTTTTAAATAAATTTGCTTTTTAAAAAGATATAATACCCAAGCGTTCCATTTTTAAATTTCGAGCATCTCAAAACTTATTGAGTGACCTACGTACTAGCGCGACCCAGAGACATGTTAGAGACACCTCGTTCCTTTTTCAAACTGGTCTATGAAAAACCCTCGCTAAGGAACTAATTAATCATCATTAACTGACTGTGAATGCAGCCGTTATACATATACAATTACTCTTGTGTGTCAGCATCCCAGGCAGATGCTATTAGAAGGTTTGCCACGTGGTCCACTGGCACCATGTCGATGGCTAGTGTAGGAGAGCCATGGAAGCAGCGCAGCGCACCTTCGGAAATAGCTATGGCCGCATGGTTCATGCTATTCAAAGTCACCGTCCAGCCTGGCATGGGATGTTTTATCGGGGAAGTAACTGTTAAGAAACGAATTTTTAATGCACAATAAGTAAATGTAGTGTTCCATCCATGAAGACCCGCCCCTCTACTCACTTTCACGTAGACACATTAATGTGAAATGTCCAATTAAATTGTGGGACGAGTCTTCACTGTTAGGTACTTACCTACTAGTAATGCAAATTTAACTTCATGTTTTTCTTCTAAATATTAATGGTGAATCACTTACTGACGGACGGACGAACAATAACGGCTGGCATTCCAATGAGTCCGTTTGAGACGACACTTTCTGCGAGCGATTTTGAGTAAGTGTATTTGTTGGGTCTCCCCTCTGAGAAATAAAATAAAACCGGCTAATTCTTGTATCCCCATACATGAAATATACTTTACGACTTATTCTCAGACCTACTGAATATATACACACAAAATTTCATAAGAATCGGCCAAGCCGTTTCGAAGCAGATTTGTTACAAACACTGTGACTCGAGAATTTTTTGATACTGTCGTCTATAAATGTTAGAAACATAAAACACATGAAATCGGATTGAAAAGTTTTTATTTTATTTCATCGCCATCAAGATAAATCTAATGAAATATGATTTATCCAAATCGGTAGAACTGTTGAGTACTTACTAGGGGAAATAGGAACGGACATACATAATTAGTATACATACAGATCAAACACATAAGCATAACCATCATTCTGACCTTCGACGCCGAAAACTTATTATACCTTCCTGACGACTAGACTTCAAAGAAGTTAAGTTATAGTTGTAACACTATTGTATTACAGTTGAGTGGCTGAATAATTTAATATTTAAATACTCTGAAAAGTACATGTTGGCATTTGAAGAATTCGACTTGTCTGACCCACTATTATACAGGAAAGTAACAAACGAGACAACGACGACAACGTAGATGTGCAATATCATCAATACAATCAATGCTACTTCTGCAACTAACCATTAAAACATTTTAATTAGAAGAAACAAACATATATTTACAGCTTTTTGGGAAACTGTACTTACCTATGATTTGTTTTGTATTATTTTGATTTGTGGGTTTATCAAGTTCTTTGTAAATGTCGATTATCGCTTCAAGGGACGTAGCGGGCGGATACACTCTTTCATCAATTAGATCTCTGTTGCAGTTGCTATAGGCCGTTGATACATACACAAACACCTACGACAAGTTAATCAACAATAATAAGTTTTACTTAAAACATCAACAGCAGAACAAAAATACGGAATGTCAGACCCACATATTTAAAAATAATACGGATTTAACCTCGTCTAATCATGATTGAAGCTTGCAAAATGGCCGTCCGATTACCTCGGTCATTCTCCAGAATTGTGTTCTCAGTCTAATTAACACCGCCCTTTTTTTCCACCTGCTTTTTGATAAATTTTATACTAAATGTAGTAATATATCGACCATTCAAACTATAATATTTATTGGGCACTTAATTATTATTAGCGGTTAATGAACTAGAAGGGTTTTAATATTTGCCTCACGCGCGAATTAGAAAAGTTACGCGTTAATTAGAATTACTTGCTCGTGAATTAGAAAAACTGCGTGTTAATTAGATAAAATTAGAATTACTTGCTCGCGAATTAGAAAAACTACGCGTTAATTATATAAATTTGCTACATTTTAGGAAATACGACAATTATACATAGCATACAGACATTCAACTATAGTATGTAGCTTAATTATTGTGGGTTGTTTTAATACATAATTTGTATAAATATGAAGAATGATGGCGGGTCTCTAGGATTTTCGTCGCATGATTAGAATGACAAGTGTCACTTTTTGAGAAAATGCAACTTTTTAATGCGGTGAGCAAAATTGTTAACTTTTCAAAAGGAGAAATATGCTAGAAAAAATAAAATATCCCCTAAAGATCATATTGTTCAAACACTTAAGGACATAGATACGAGTATAAGGTTAAGATTTTAAGGAACCTCTAATAATATATCAGTTTGACATAGTATTATTAATCATCATAGTACTATTAATTATCTTACGAAAATTGTAGTAAGTATAGGGACCCGCCATAATTCTTCCGGGAATTACTTTTTTGTAAAAAGTGTGAATTCATTTAAACTGGTATAAAAGTTTTTATTTCTAAGTTCTTGTTTAAGAATTTAGAATTAAAAAGCTTTTATAAATGTACCAAAAAGCGCTTTTTACTACTCTTAAACTAATTAACGCGATCACTTTTCACGCGTGAATTAGACGTGTGTATTAGGGATTCTTGATAAAAAAAATATAACTTCTTGTAGGTACATGTGATAAACTACAAAATCCAGTAACTGTTAAATACTGAGGTCCTTAATGTATAGAATAATTTACAGAGCTATAGAGTTATTGGCTGATTTTAAAAACGTGAACGTGTGAATTAGAATTTACGAGAACCAAAACATGCGAATTAGATACTTACGTTTGTAGTCAGCGATCCACACAACACTAACACGTCTTTACCTCAAGAGGGTCTCGACACGACTGGCGGCTCACGCGAAATGCGTTAGCGATGTCTGTCTCTTTCTTCAATGGCCTTGCACGGACAACAATGAATGCTGCGCGTGAATTAGTACACGTCTCGGGACATCTTTACTTTATTTTATATCTTAGTGTTAAATTAATAAATACACTTGGTAATTTTTTTGCATTGAGGACGTCTTATCTTTTATTAAATAAAAATACTTTCATTCATCTTTCCTTTTGTATATGATCGGGGTAAATAGGTATATTAGTGATTTCGGAAGTGGGACACGTGGTGTTAATTAGGAGAATGGGGTATTGATGTTTTTTTTCTCCTAGAAGGGTATTGAATATTTACTTGAAAATTCATGTACACCTCAATACAAGTACCTTCTACAATCAAAAAATATAAATTATACAAAATTCAATAGTTTTATATTTTTTAAGCCCGAGGACATACAGAAATGGCTGTCTGGAGAATGACCGACCTGTGTGCGTGCTTTGAGGGAATAGAATATAATAGAATAGAATAGAATATAATAAAAGCGATACAAATACGCATTTTTCATGTTTTGGGTATGCTATCAGAAATTAATGAGTAACTAAAAAAAACATCTCTAGTTCACACTTTGTTTCCGACTTTCCTACATCAAACAATGATACACACTCGCTTTAAAAAGACGAGTCATAGGAGTCATACGAGTCAGAACTCAACAGATTCACTATTAGCCATTGAGGAGTTCCTTTGACCACCTGTCTCCATCATCATAACAGTTCGATAGTACCATATAGTAGTATTGTCATTGCAATTACATAAGTATGCAATATTTCAAGAGAATCTGTCAGAATTCGAGCAGAAAAGGTGCGTGGTCAAAATGTTGTTTGTTTAGAAACACAGACAAACATGTTTCTGTGTTTCTAGTATTTTATTTTTAATCTAGTATTATATTTCAAGTGTTTTCTTTAATTGGTAAAGGAGCGGCCCATAATTTGACCAATTGTACTGGGATGACAGCTGTCAAAAGAAAAGTGAAATGTTATTATGACAAGCGATACATGTTCACTCCAAAGTCGCAATGGACGTGGAGTTTCACTTAAACATGTTTTGTAACCTATTTATTTGCTAACATGTTTTGTTAGTTTTTTGGCGCAGCGGACGACACGACTTTAGTTAAAAAAAATCCCCCCCCCCCTACAGCCGAAACTACAAATATTAAAATCTGGAGGATAACTTAAATGAAAGCACATATAATGAATAAATATATTTTATAGCAAAACTATCACGACTAAGCAGACTTCATTTCATTGGTCTTCTTGAGTTATTAACGGTTTATATCTACCGAAAACTTATTTGCGGTGTACTACGACCTATGTCGATGTATGGGAATAACAGTTTTCCAACGGCATAGTTAAGTTTGTTGCGAGGTCTAATTTGTTTGTAGAAACGGCTTCGGAACCCTACACTGAGCATGGTCCGACATGCTCTCTGCCACTTTTAGAGCTCTATACGAGTAAATTCCAAACGGTCCCCCAAACCCTAAAATTGATAGTAAAATGTAGGTACTATCAGCCCAATGTAACCCTGACCCACCATAGAACTGTGTCACAGTGACGTTATAATTCAAGTCGTAAAAAGTGTCAAATAATTGATTTATGATGTCAATGTAACAAAGTTCTATAGTGGGTAATACATGATGTTCAATATATGTAATGGTTTTCTTTCTCTGTTTTTTGTCAACCCACGCGATCCCACCACTTTTACTTATTATCAATAATAACTGATAAGAATTACCCTCAGTCGTTGCATCCCTTTGCAGAGTTGTACCAACTCTGCCGTCCCTTTGGTATTAAGTTCTATGGCATCGGTAAGTGTGGTGTCCATGTCTATGGTTGCTGCTGAGTGAAATACCACTTGAACCTGTTTCAATGAGTAGTATATTACTGCAGAGGCCGGGAAATTGGCTGTTGCCCTTCCCGGCTGAGGCTTGTATAGTGCTTTTTTCCAACAATGCGAGAAAAAATAACATAATTGTTAATAAAATTAACACAGTCCCAAAATTATCTTTGTAAATATGACCTATTCACAATTTCATTTACGTTTGAAACAGGTACATTAAGTGCGAAACTGAAATAAAGCATTAACTAAAAGTAATAATTAAATAGCATTTGAGTAAAATATAGTTCAAATTATAATATTTATTACTCGTTTATGTTAGGTATTTCGGCAATTTATTTTGTTTATGAACGCAATTTCTTTAAAAACACAGTCAAACTATTTGATACACTTTTAAATACGCTGTAAAGGCCGTTTGAATATGTTCACCTTTTCAGTCTATAATATTTAAAAAGTAAAATTAACATGGAAGAATTTTGATTGTACGAGTTTTTGGCTGTATCGAGTTAGTTATCCTAATCCAAACATGGTTTTAAAAAGTAAAACACCGGGTACGTAATGAAATTTCATACAATTTTCGCGGCCCGTGCCGTTGGTAAATAATAACTTCTTTTTTTTTGCCTGGGCCGGGACTCAGATCTTCGCGGTCTGATTTTACAACAGTAAGGTTAATGGGGTCCGTTCATTTGACCGAAATACGTTTGGTCGAACGCATCGAAATGAAACGGTTGCGAAACGATACATTCGACCAAACGTTGTTCAGTGAAACATTAGTGAACCAAGGTTAACATTACCGAGCATATGCCATTTATTTCTCACTGTAACTGCATACTTCTAATAAAATAAAAGTACATACCTCCTGGTTTAAAATTCCGATATCTTTTTCGCTGATTCCTAATTTTGTTTCTCCAAGGTTTCCATATACAGGAATGATGTGGTTAAATGCGCTAGGGTTACTTTGTCTGACTTCATCGAAAACCTGCAATACGATACTTTAATTAATACCTCCATACCTATATTGTAAGATAGATTAATGTTGTTGCAAAGAAAACTTTGTATTGCAACCTTGATATTACAAATTGACTCTATTACACTATTGAAATTAGAATAAATCATACCGGGGACTTCATCAACTCTGTAATCCTCTCTAGAATACTCTTGCCTTTTTTTGGTTTCATCAACAGGAACACTTGCTTTAATGAACAGGTGGCCATTAGTCTTCCCAACAATATCTAAAAAAAAAGCATATTCAATGTTTATTTATTGTATGTAGTAAACCAGCAAAACACTTTATTTTAAACTGTACCGTTCCTAGGAAACCGGAGCCTCCAGTTATGAACACTGACTTTCCAGAATAAAACTTTGTTATAGGAGTTGCAGCAAATATTTTGTCTGACGGGCCCAATAACGGAGCTGGATTCGATAAGACAGATTCCATCATAATAACTGGAAGGAAAGCGTAACACGAAATTAGTAACAATAGACAACTGTTTATTAGCCTTTACAAAATGTTGCTATCCAATTATTATATGTCACTTATATGATAATTAGGGCTCCTATGGCCTTCGTCCTTTACATGAATATTCTACATTACACAGAGCTCGATTGTCACATTATTAGTTTTTAATCGATCAAAATACAACGTTATTGTGTCAATTTTAATGACAGTAAGAAGGTACTCGAGACTGACTCTAGGCTATAGAAATATATATTTAGGTAACTGATACAACACGAATTATCTGATGTGCGAAAAATTATTTAGAAACGATATTGTCGAATGTAGCCTATAAAAATTAATAAGTCTATAAGTAGGTTGTAAACTAGTTCATTTTAATTGTACGAGTTACTTAAATCTAATTAAATATGTGTCAATTAGAAATTTAGTTGCTAATAATTTTGAAAAATCAAAAAAATGTTTTACATTTAATCTTCATCATCTTTATACGAGTATTACATACTAAAGTGATGGCAGGCACCAATGTTGGACACTTTTAGCTGAAGGCACCCAATAATGGACACTTAATTCAAAGATCATTAAAATAAATTAAAATAAATAAATAATTCGGTTATAAATTAAATGTTGCAAAACAAATGAATAACCCTTATATTCTGTAAAATAAGAATCAAGTTTCCAACATGATTCCTTGTCCTTTACTGGTTCCATCACCATAATGGATAAGATTAGATTAGCTTAGGGCAAACCAATTTGCAACGTACCGGAACTAAAGTTTTTATTAATCACTTTTATGTTCTTCGACAAACTAATCTTACTTACACTTGTCTTGAAAATTCATGGTATTATAATGGCTTAGTTATATGTCGAACAATTTATAAACTGCGTACAAAACATCAAATTCTGTTACTTACAGCATGTATAATTAAACATAGTGTTTTCTCCTGGTACAGTCGCAATTCGTATTAGATTTTTTATATGTTCAAAAATGTATTATGATCGCCTGTACAATTAATTGTACATAAACTACTCGTATATACAGACTTAATAACTTTTTGTACTACGGAAAAATGTTTTGGGGTTATTTAGGGAACATAAAATGAATTAAACCACATTATTATAGTCCGAAGGCATTCTATCGCGCTTGGATCAGGTCCTTTCCAGGTCCTGAACAACTCCTAGTTTGTAGAGTGATTGAACCCTCATCTGAATGTTAGCCAAATTAGACCAGCTTGGCTAAATGGTTTCCTTTCAAATGACTTTGAGAACCATACTTAAATATACCTACTAATTAAGTTACATTAACTTGTACAATCAATGGAAGTGGTAAGCAATTAGGCGCAAAATGACATATTGTCTTTTATTTATGTAACCAATGAACAATGATATAATTCGATTAACTCTACATGTACTTTAGCTTAGCCTCCTGTGAAGCAGTATTATACATTATAAGAGCAATAAAGGTAACTTTTTTTTATGAACAAAACTCATAATATTCATTTTATCTAACACCGGACATCATAACACGTGCAAAAAAATAATTCGCCTCTGGCGCTTCGCCGAACTCGGTCGTGGCACGCTCGCTCCGCTCGCTCGGCATGCGAGCTGTTGAACTTTGATACTTTGAACAGTGATAGTAGGGACCTAAATAAGCGACCTGCGACAGTAACATGTTTACCCCTGTTTCCTGGTTTTTATTTATTAACACTAAAAAACGTACCAAAAAGGTAGGTAGGTACCTTTCAAATGTTGTTCTATTTTGTGAGACGCACCCTAAAAAAGCTACTAGAGCCAGCGGCCTTTCGTATATTATCAATCAGTGCTATTTTTTAGTCGATCAACCCTAATAACTGAAATCAATGCAATTTATATATTTATACTAACGCATTTTTTTAAATACAAACATAACCACAAACTGTTTATTCGTGTCGGAACGCATTAATGTAGTAAAAAAGATTTATAGGCATTGACATTTCATCCCGTGTAATTAATGGCCTTTGTATTATCTTTATTTTATAGGATAGTAATATGAAGAGCAATAAATATAAGCTTACATTGTTGTGACGTAGATCTTAAGTATAGCTTAAGAATTGGGATTTAACCTTCCTGTGGCCATTATATTATAGAAGTAAAGAACTGTATAATAAACCTACTTCAAAACACAAAATATTGTGCTGATTTACCAGACAAAAATTATCAGAAAAAAACGAACTAAACTGTTTTGTTAAAGGCACTAGAGCTCGGATATTTTGTCTTTTTCTAAACGACTAAAGATAACATTTTCTCTCCAAACTTCACACCACAGAAATGCGCATGCTACGTTGGTCTGCAGGCGTCAATCTGCTGGATAACATCAGAAACCAGTAAGTACATAGCAGGCCTAGTATGGTTGCGTTGCGTCTATATCGCGTGTCAAATGTGGATAAAGCATCCGTCACTGTCTTACTTATTTTAGTGACAAAAGGTAACGGATGCCTTATCCAAACTTTGTCACGCGATAAACGGAGCCATGTTAGGGCCTCTGGTTTCTAATCTTATCCAGCAGATTGATGCCTGCAGACCAACCCAGGGGCAGTGTCAAAGTCGCACCGATAACAGATAAACTTGTCGAGAAAAGTCTACGGTGGTACGTGCACATTCAGAGATGACCTCCAGAACCTATGGCCAATGTAGCCTTAGCGGTGCCTACAACGATGTAAGGACGCGGGAGACCATTCATTGCACTTGGTTGACGATACGGTGGAGAAAAGCCTTAGAGAGCAAGGGATAAATGATGCACACCTGGTTCTAAACATTGCAGAATGGAACAAGAGGTCATGGAAGGCCGACCCCAAGAGTATATGGGATATGGTCTGGGAAGAACAAGACTAAAGATAAAATTTTCTAGCATTACTTAGACTAGGTTATAATTAACAGAGTAACAGGTTTATCTGTTTTCTAAAATACGTTTTTTTAGAAAACAGATAAACCTGTTAGATGGATAACTTTGTATTGTGAATTTGTGATTAGGAAAATAGTGTGTCGACAAAAAACGTACAGTGCAGAGATGGATGGGAAGTTACGGCTTCTACTTACTTCAAAGAGCGGAGATATTTCTTCCCGTATTGGTGTGGCTTCTCAAATAAAAAACTGGTCAATTGCGAGTCTTGCTCGCGCACCGAGGGTTCCGTATTTAATAAAATATGCTTGATAACCACAAAATTAAATACTCAATTTGTTATACTTTATGTTCTATGTAATAAGGTCCATTAGGACTAGCCTTTTTAATACAGATTTTCAAAGTTTTTTGTTATTTCTCAAAAACTGTAAGTAATGATCTCTTGATTTTCTTTTTCCCATAAAATACAAGTAATTATCTATACGTCAGGAGTGTAACAGATTTTTTGATTAATAACATGCGGAGATAAGGGTAACAATTTTTTTGTACGTGTTTGGCTCTAAGTCAAAAAAGTACAAATTAAAATATATTTTTTTGAACTGTACAAATTTCTGTAGGTAATCGAGCCACTTAAATTTTTTAACGCCCCTTTCTAGACCCCTGTTCAATTGTATATAAAAATAATTTCTTTTTTTTTAACTTAAGACAAGCATGTTGTACAACTATACTAAATTTCAAGCTGATACCACTTGTAGTTGCTGAGAAAACTTGACATTGTAGTCTTAACGCCCAGAGAAATTTTAATGAAAATTAACTCTTCATTTTAAAACTTGTGTATGCAAACAGTTTAAAGTTATCATACCATCAATTAATAATAAAATTATGCCTTAAAAGCATTTTAGAAGGGCTAAAAACTCTGTAAAATAGAAGCTCTAAGCTCACATCTCACCAGCGACATCTATAGGTGACATCTATAGGTAGTTTATGTACAGCCTCCAAACCAAGGTTTTATGCACCAGCGCCATCTGTGAATTGTTATGGTAACTGGTTTCTACTTGCTTCTATGGCAACAGCTCTTAAAACCGAGTTCCCATCACAAACTTCAACAATGCGGTGCATTTAAGACGTTTGCATTAGAGCCGCAAGATGGCATGTTAAGTATTATTTTGGGTGCTTGTAATGCTTGTAAGCTTACAAGTGTTTTAAATATATTTGGATTATTGTTTTCTTAGTTAATATTATTTGTTTTTCCTAACCGCAAAAACATTTAGTAATATATATTACATGTATGTTTTTTTTCTTATATTTTGCACAGTACTGCTGTGCAAACCAGATATATTTTTATCCTTGGACATTTTTGATGTGTGTACTTTCTGTTAGCAAAAGGTTTGTTTGTTAAGTGGAACAGTACATTTCTCGGATAACGATTGAATTTTTGTATTAAGTTGTTTAAGCTAATTTTAATCATCACAGAGCTTGTGGAGAAGTGGAACTGATGATAAAGTACCAAGAAAACTCCTTAACAATTATTTTTACATTGAACATGGGTATTTTAGCTTTAGATGTTTTAATTTTCTATTTTCAAACACCTCCGTACCTCCTTATACAGGATGTGTGGCGTAATTCGAGCATAATCCCCCATTTTCACACCATTGGAAAAACAATTTTAACCGACTTGAAAAAAGAAGAGATTATTAATTCGACTGTATATATATACATATATATATATTGGTTACGCGATTAGGGTGTACTTCCCAAGATGGTCAATGGTACCCGTTTCAAGGGTGGCTACAAGATATCTCAATTAAAATAGTTGAGTGACTATAAAAATGGTATGGTAATGGTGTCCTGACTTTCCGGCGTTGCTTGCGGCGAGCTAGAAATGTCCTATAGCTTGTTATTAATTGAAAGGTAGGACTAAAGAAAGACATATTATGATCCCTAAAAAGTATGAAAAAACAATTGATTTGTGTAAAAAAACAAAAAAAACAAAAAACTTGAAAAAACTCGTTAATAGCTCTACCTAGCGTTGCACCTTTGCTTTGGCTTGCGTTGTTACAAATACTTATACAAATAATTTATTTTCTAACCAAATCCTCAATACTGAGTTACAGGCTAACTGCAACATACTTTTAAGCTGCTGAAGCTTTACCTGGTTTAGATATAACTTCATTTTCAAACCAGCCTAGGTGAGTAAAACTGAAGTCAACGTGCCACAATATTATGTAACCGGTTTATTGTATTTACTTTCAATATTTTTTTTATATGTACAAATCACCTTCAAAACCTATGTTTAAAGTAAGTAATATTAAACAAATAGTGCGTTTAAAAACGTAACAGTTAAAAAAAACCATCTATATATATGTAGATTGCTCTATCTTTAAAAAAAGAAAAGAAAAAGAAAATACATTTATTGACACAAAAACGATACGGTTTACAACAACAAGGAATTATTACGTTCGAAAATTCTGGAAAGTAATACGTTTTATGAACTGAGTGTCTATAAAACAACTATATATAACCCGCGTATTAACCCGCGTGTGAACCCGCGTGTCATCGGTCTTCCGTGATATGAGCGTCTATCATTTAAGAGCGTCATCCATTATTGTTCGTGGATGATGTTCGATGATATGGAACTGGAATCGTAAATTATTATGGAATTGGCATCGGATAAGTGACCATTAATTAGATGGTTAATTGTTGTTGTTTTAATTATTTTTGTACTATTTTATTATTAGTACTTATGTTGACGATCTCAATGTATTTTGGTATTTTTTGACAAGCAATGCAAACCATACTGTAATATTACATTGAAATTATAGAAAACACCCAAGTTTCAGAAACAAATACTACTTAGGCAGGGACACTACCAACTTCGCTTGATGCGAAAGAAACTTAACATAAACCCGCCATAAAGCCATGGCTGTTTTTCCTAAAATTAACTGAATGTCAACGATTCGACAACGAGCTTTCAACTTCGAGTCATAAATTCATTATTATAGAGACCGATGAGAGAGAGATGAGATGGTTCTAAGGTGCGTGTTAAACTAGGCTAACCGTATTGTCAAGGGTATTTTTTTTATTGTGCTTTAAAATCGATTAACGTAGCGACGTAATTTTTACTTAATATCGTTGTAAGCTCTGGGCATTAACTCTGTAAAACCATTGCCCATGACATGATATCGTACTGTTAACGTTGCGATAATTAGCTTGACAGCAATAGCGACGGAGTTAAAAACAATAATCAAAGACAATGTGGTTTTACCCAGGATTTTAGGCCCAGATAAAAATACCAGACGATAATTAAAATTTAATGTAAATACTTTAGATATTGATATCACTTGATAAATAGTTTGCCCTTCGACTTCATGCTGTCATTTTTTTGCTTTTTTGGCGCATTTATGATGTAGTTATGAACTTCGCACTTTTAATAGAATGACAAGTACTCAACAAGTAAGGTCATGCTTATTTATTTTATAGACCGTCTGAAATCCCACACGTGCTACGCACGCTCTGGTACAAAAGACATCAACGCATACTGGGGCTTTCTGATATACAATTGTAGCATAAATCGATACAATAAACCACCTTATCCTTACCGCCACGTTCTTCCTTATCCACCTAATCTGTATTAAATTATCACAATTTTTAGAAGGCTTTTTTCGACGAATTATATAATTATATAAAATTTATCAATAAATATGAATATAATTATTAAATACTTAACGCTTCATGATACGGTATGATGGTGACCCTGCCTACCAAGCGAGCGGTCCCTGGTTCGATTCCAGGTACGTTCAATTATTCGTGTAATAAGCACAAGTATTTTATTCCTGAGTCTTGGACGTTTTATATGTATTTAAGTGTACATTCATTTAAGTATTATCAACCCAATGAAAGCTTGACCCACCAATAAAGTCGTAACGGAGGCTAAACAAATTGTTTTATAATGTCACTGTGACACCGTTCTATAGTGGGTCAGGGTTCCATTGAGCTGATAGTAGGTACCTACATAATGTATCTCTTCTTACAAGTATGTTCATCGCTGGATTTTCTTAAACTTTAACGATATCCTTACATATTTCTTGACTAAATCGCGTCCAATAAAATGGATCGCCCCCACCGTAATAGCCCCTTGACAAATATATTTATATATTGACATCACTTCATAGTTTGCCCCTCAGTTTAATAGTGTCAAGTTCAAGGATATTGTCATTTGGAATTCATTTACAATGATAGTCTTTGATATATTGATTTTATTAAAACACTCATCTTTAATATAACCTAGTCAAAGGAAACCTAAAAATCCTGACGGAAATGCTACTTGCATATTTTCGTATGTTAAGTATATTTGTTATATTAGCAAAGGTCGATTTTTATTGTGTCGATCTTACGTGTTTTTACTACTGTAGTGAAAAAGTAGTTTAAAGTAAGAATTTTCAATATTTTTAAAACCTAAACGTATTTTTAACCTTATCAACTCTTAAGCACCACATTGTGTCATATCATCTCATATTTACAACTTAACAAATCACCCTACCCTGTGTACAATCTTAATGTTAGCAATAACTTTATATTTTCTAATTTACCTGACGTTTACAAAAACACGGTAAACTTTTTCTACCTGTGCCGTATGCGATGCACCTGAGGATTCTGGGAATGAGTGACTCGTATCATACGAGTACAATGAGCAGTAGAATCGTTCGGTGGCCGTTATCTTAGCATCATCACGGAGCGGAGCTTTCAAAGCTGCGGGGCGGGACGGGAGGGGGTGGGGCGGCGTGAAAGCCTCCGCCCGCTAGTGCCGTGAGGACCGCGCCGAAGCTCACACGCGCGCCGTCGCCCGCGCACCGACCTGTCAAACATAAACATTGCTGAAAAGTGATGCCCGAGCGCGCTGTGAAGTATCTGAGCAGTACGAATCAAGTTCAGTGTAATCATTAAAGGATCTTAGTGTTCAGTGTCACGTGTGTTTACAGTGCGTAGGCGCAACTTTCCGTGAGATATCGTGCGCGGCCATGTTGCATACCTGAGAGCGAGCGCGCGCGTGCGAACGGGACAGCGCTCGATGTCGTTGCCATGGTGATGGGGTGGCACGTGGCGCTGCTGGCGCTGCTGGCGGTGGTGGTAGCGGAGCAGATGCAGTCGCGCGCCGTCGACACCGGCGTCGACCTTCGCGTACCCGAGGACCAGCCCGCCGGCACCCTCGTCGGCCGGATACCGATCAAACCTGGCTTCACCTACCGCTTCAACGAACCACCTAAAGAGTTCGTCCTCGACCCAGTTTCAGGGGAAATCCGGACGAATGTTATCCTCGACAGGGAACTGGTCGACCGATATGCTTTCGTGGTTCTATCGAGCCAACCGACGTATCCTATTGAAGTGCGCTTGCGTGTGACTGACGTAAACGATAACTCTCCCGAGTTCCCAGAACCGAGTATAGCTGTGTATTTTTCTGAGAGCGCAGCGGCTGGTACGAAACTATTGCTGGATGCAGCTACAGATAAGGACTTGGGCGAAAATGGCATCGCTAATGACTATAGGATCGTTGATGGTGACGCCGAAGGAAAATTTCGTCTCAATGTAACCGTCAACCCTAGCGGCCAGACATCCTATCTCCATTTAGAAACCACTGGCAGGCTCGATAGAGAAACTAATGATTTCTATACATTAAACATTTCAGCACGAGATGGTGGCACTCCGGCTAAATACGGGTATTTGCAAGTGAACGTTACTATTTTAGATGTTAATGATAATCCTCCAATATTTGATCAAAGTGATTTTTCTGTATCGCTAAATGAAAGTGTGCCACCAGGAACCACTGTTTTAAAGGTGACGGCCACGGACAGTGACTTAGGAGATAACAGTAAAATACATTACGAAGTGACGGATACAGAGAAACAGTTTGCGGTAGATCCTGAATCTGGAGTAATAACGACGGCAAAAAAGTTAAACTGCCCAAAATATTGCAGTAATATGACATGCAACATGACTTGTGTGTTGACTGTCATCGCACGGGACCATGGCGTACCACGTCAAGATGCTCGGACGTACGTAACAGTCAACCTAATAGACGCAAACGATCATGATCCAGTTATTGTTTTTACATACGTACCACTAACAGCGACCTTTGCCACTGTCGATGAAAATGCTAAGAATGGTTCACTAGTAGCAGTCATTACAGTGACGGATCAAGATGCGGGATTAAATGGTATAACTAGCGTAAAGATCACAGCTGGTAACGAACTAAACCATTTTCGTCTTGAAAATACATCCAGTGTTTATATAGTGCATGTTAATGGTATTTTGGACCGAGAGGAAATTAGTAAGTACAATTTAACTGTTGTTGCTACAGACAAGGGCACTCCTTTCCGGACGGCTACGTCATTTTTGGTAATTCATGTTAATGATGTAAATGATCATGAACCTGTATTTGAGAAATCTGAGTACTCCGCAATTCTAAGTGAACTCGCGCCACCTGGCACCTATATTGCTGGAATAACGGCAACTGACGAGGATACTGGAGTCAACGCTAAAATCTATTACGATTTCTATGATGGTAACCAACAACAATGGTTTTTTATTGACCACTTGACGGGACTAGTAACAACAAGATCAATTCTAGATCGTGAAATTCAGGGCACCGTAGAGCTCAACGTATCGGCAAGAGATGGTGGGCCAAATCCAAAGTGGGCGTACACTAGATTGAAAATTACCATTTTAGATGAAAATGATGAGGCGCCCTCTTTTCCGCAGTCTGAAATTAATGCAACCCTTTACGAAAATATAAAACCCATAAAAGAAATTCTGATTCTTACTGCGTCCGATTATGATCAAGGGACTAATGGGTCGGTATCCTATTTTATGCCATCTAGCATTGAAAGAAAGTATCCAAACACCTTTTTACTGGATCCGTTAACGGGACAGTTAAGCACAGTTATTGAGTTAGACAGAGAACGAATCAGCCTGTATGAAATTCAGGTTCTGGCCAAAGATCAAGGATACCCGCCTCAATCATCTACTGCTACCGTTTTTCTTAACGTACTTGATGTTAATGACAATGACCCAATATTTTATCCCAGGCGTTATATCGAAAGTATCAGTGAAGAAGTTCCACCGGGTTCTACTATAGTCCAGGTAAAAGCATATGATTTAGATGAAGGCGATAATGCAAAAATTATGTTCAAACTAGAAAGTGGTGGAGATGGATTTTTTGATGTCGAGCCTTGGACTGGAAATATTGTATTACAAAAAGATTTTCATAAGGCGCCAGGGGCAGCATACACATTAAAAATATCTTGTAAAGACAAAGGAAACAGAAAAGCATATGAAGACGCTATAGTTGAAATTGTTAAAATGTCACATCGAAAAAACCTTGAATTTGAAGAGTACAATGGATATACATTCAAAGTCGTAGAAGATGAAGGAACTCAAAAAACTCAAAATAGCCGTTTTGTTGGAAAAATTACTGCACGCATGTCCAGTGATCGGATTTCTTATCATATATTGGAAGGCGATACAAAAACTGTTTTTAAAATTGATGAAAGAAGTGGTATTATTACTACTGAGTCCAACATAGATCGAGAAGAGAAAATGAATTATCATCTAACAATTCTGGCAAAAAGTGGTGTTGCTTTTGGCTTCACAACAGTAAACATATCTATTCTTGATGTAAATGATAACTATCCTGTTTTTATAGAAGATAAAGATGAAATTCATATTCCCGAAAATATGGCTGTTGGACACGAAGTATATTTCGCCAGAGCTACTGATCGTGATTCGGGATCTAATAGAACGGTCTTTTACACGTTGAGCTATAATCCAGAAAATAGTTTTCGTATATCAGAAACCACTGGTGTGATATATTTAAATAAACCTATCGCTAATGAGCCTGGTAGTATTGTCCCTATTGAAGTTACTGCCACCGATAATGGAAGCCCCTCTCTTGCAACTAAGCATTCTATAGCAGCAATAATAGACGATGTTAATGATCATACTCCCGTCTTTGACCATACGTCTTACGAAACTTCACTGTTAGAATCAACGTTGGTCAACACAAGGTTTTTTGCTATCTCTGCAACAGATGCTGATCTTGGAGCAAGTGGAACGATATCATATGAAATAGCAGAAGGAAATACTGATAACAAATTTGGTATATTCCCTGATGGCTACTTATATGTCAAAAGTTCTTTGGACCGGGAAGAAAGAGATTATTACTCATTAACCGTTATAGCTTCGGATCATGGTGAACCACGAAGATCGTCACAAGTGCCAGTAGTCATACACGTCCTTGATGAAAATGATAACAGCCCTCAGTTTACAAATACGACTTTTGTATTCAAAATTAGAGAAAATGAGCCTCAAGACACCTTTGTAGGTAAATTGACTGCCACTGATCGTGATATAGGACGCAATGCTGAGTTGACTTTTAGCCTTTCTTCGGCACAGAATGATTTTAGGATTGATTCAAGAAATGGCTTTATCAAGACAATGAAATCTTTTGACAGAGAAAACTTAGTCCATAATACAGGTCAGAACTACATAACGTTGACTGTAACTGTAACCGACAATGGAAAACAAAGATTATCTGATTCCGTAAGAGTTACTATCTATATAACCGATGTAAATGACAATGCACCTATTTTTGTAAAAACACCGTACAAAGTTGAAGTATCTGAAGGAGCATCAGTGGGAGCGTCTATAATGAGAGTATACTCTACAGATGCTGACGAAGGGTTGAACGGCGATATATACTACAAGCTTGTTGGAGGAGATGACATGGGTAAATTTACACTGGATGAAGCCACCGGTCAGTTGTTAATAAGGAAATCACTCGATCGAGAAATTGTAGATAGTTATCAGTTGACTGTCGTAGCGCATGATTCCGGACAGGCTCAGCGACTCTCTGCAACCACAACTATCTTGGTTAAGGTTCTTGATGAAAACGATAACGCACCAATCTTTACACAAACGCAAATGAAAGTCTCGGTGTTGGAAACAGAACCAATAAATACAAAAATAATCCAGTTTCACGCGACCGATGCAGATCTTGGGATCAACAAAGAGTTGCAGTTTTCAATTACATCAGGGAATAGAAAGGAATCTTTTTTTATTGACTATTATTCTGGTGAACTCTTTTTACACAAACCGTTGGACTACGAAGAGTTAACTTCATACGTTTTAAACATAACTGCAACTGATAATGGAAACCCAAGTCTATCGTCTAGTATCTCTTTTGTCGTCAACGTAATAGATGCAAATGACAATGCACCTATTTTTACCAATACGGCGATTGTTCGTCAAATTAGAGAAGGTATTCCAAAGCTTACCCCAATTGTAACGGTTACTGCAGAGGATCCTGATTCAGGGTTAAATGGGAAAGTTTATTATTCAATTACTCATCAAGATCCAAACAATAATAAGAGGCATTTTGCTATAAATAATGTTACAGGCGTAATTCATACTCTGTTACCAATTGACAGAGAAAGTATTGACACTTTTCGAATAACTGTAGTTGCGTACGATAGAGCAGAACCAGCTTCAACAAGGTTATCTGCAGAGAAGCTTGTCACAGTCATTGTTGAAGATATAAACGATAATGCGCCAATATTTGTCTCAATGAACGCTGCTGTAGTTAATTCCAAGAGATTGGGAAGAAGTGTAGGCCGAGGAATGTTCATAATGAATGTAAAAGCACGTGATCTGGATTCTGGTACTAATGGATTGGTAACGTACAAGCTAATTCATGGAGATAATGACCTCTTTGACTTGCATAGAAGCAACGGTGAGTTGAACCTTCGCTATCCGACTGCTAAACCAGAGGCTAGGTGGAACCTCGTCATTAAAGCGACGGATGAAGCAGTACTAAGTGAACAGAAGAGCACAGAGACATACCTTACTGTTATTTTGGGTGGTTCTGAGCTGGAGGGTGTCACTTGGACTAATCCGCGATCGGTATCTGTGGCTGAAAACGAACCAATAGGTACAGCGGTTCTGAACCTTACAAACAATTACAAGTCGGGCTTAGAATATTACATAGTGAATGTGACTGGTGATGGTCGACAAGTGGACAGACTATTTGATATAGATTCTTCACTAGGGATCTTATCAACAGCAGTTTCTTTAGACCGGGAAGCTGGTGTTGATAAATACGAAGTGGAAATTTGTGCTGTATCTTCGGGATTGCCTTTGCAGACAACTACGACTAAGGTAAGAAAAAGATAATCTGTAATTTATGGTCCATAGTTTTTTAATAGATTACTGTACACAAAATGTTTTTCCTTGTATGCAGTAATTAATTTAAAAAAAACTGTTACCAAGAATACCAAAAATACCGAGAAATACATGGATCTCGCTTATGCAAATAGAAAGCGTGGGGTGAGAAATAATGTTCATTTACTGCGATGTACTCCCAGGAGCTTTTGCACTACATAGTCGCGTAAATTAGCGTTGTTTGGAGAAGAACATGTCTTGCAAGCTGGATATGCCAATACTGTATGTAAGTAGCCCTTACGATCACGCTTTGTCAGACTAGAGAATTAGAGTATCATTTGTACGCTTAAGACATAGTGCACAGACGCTCCTTCTAATTAAATTTGCACAATTGGAACAAAACATTGGCACAGTATTGCAAAAAAATAAGGGTATATTTATTTGAAACGAATGCTCGTTAGCGTCGCTCGTCGGACCGCAGTCTAATCGGGGTTCTAAATTAACGATAAGTCGCGCCTTGGTCCGATATCTTCACATTCGTTCTGACCCTCCCAAGATTACACGTGAAGCACGGGTTTCTTCTGTTAATCGTATCGCTTCATTATTTCTTACATTACCGTCGCCTTTTTAGTGTATACATTTTTAAATGTAGAACGTAACGATAACCAATTACATTTTGCTTAAATTTCTGTTTAAGTGAAAATTATGAAGCTTATATTTTGGTGCGTTTTAAAAATGTTGTAAATGTTATGGAAAATTAGTTTTCTAGAATTACATTTGTTTACGATTGAAAACACAAACCGAAAATCGAAAAGTTTTAAACCTAGTTTAAATGTGTTTCATTACCCTCTTGCCATCGTTTACATAAAATATACTATTAATTATTACTATTAAACACCTATGTTGTCTCAGCAACCGACCCAAGAGGGTGAGTTATGTTTTAAAAACACAGAGCTGTGAGCTCTGCTGTATATTATATTCATATTCAATTTATTTCATCCATGGTATTTACAGAGGTCTTACAGTGTCAAGTCAATGTGTTGCAATCTTAAAAACTTAATAAAAGATAACCCAAATATAACAAAGTAGTACTTATTGCACTTGAAAGTTACAAATATAAAATCAAGCTCTATTACTATATACATCTGTTATTTTAATATATTTACATTAACACAAAAAAGAGGAGTGGATTACTTTCGTACAGATCTATTTAATTAATTAATTCTCGAGGTATTCTGACAAAGTGCAGTTACTATTCTTAATAATATTTTTAGTTTATTGATGAAAATGGTACATGTTTTTTCTGCTTTTAGGTCTTGAGGCGGGCTATTGTAAATTTTAATACACTCGCATGTGATAAAAATGATCATATTATTGTTATTACTTGTGTTTTGACTTAAATGTTGTATTTTAATATTGGAAATGTCCTAAATATTTGTATATGAGTTTAACACAGTTAACATAAAAATGGAGATGATCACTATTCGTCATATCTGTCTAAATAACGTTTGTTAAAGAACTACACATAAAAAAAAACATCCCTAAATTATGTACATATTTTAAAATGTATCACAATCAAATCATCATGATTGTGTAGGTAGGTATGTGTATGTATTTCTCATATGTATCATTGAGAAATATTAAAATAAGTAGGGTTTTACTGAAACGTACCTACCTAATAAAACTTAATTCGAACAACTCTAACATTACAATATAAGTTGACAAGCGAATGTGTACGTTGCAGCAGAGTAAAGGGGCCATGGCCTACTCGTAATGCTCCGCGTATAGTTTTGCAAATGTAAGCAAAACTCTGGTATCCTATACCATTATTGTCACTATCGGTATGTACATTCGACCAAACTGGAATAAGGTCTTATACCTACTAGAATCAATGAGACCAATATCAGGGCTTATTCTAAGATTGGTGAAAAATGGCCAAAGTGTAATACTGACGTTCGTATATTTTAACAAACCCCTCAAATGACTTAGTTACAATGAATAACGTCAGGAGAACCGTGAAATATGAGTAACCCTTCTTTTGATTTTCTCGCTACAGCCATTACAAATTTAGAGACTGTGCGCCCACAAACGAGCGCTTACGACGACTTTTTCTCACCATATCTTGTCCGCAACATTGAAGTAAGATAGTTAGATACAGTTCAGACTGTTTATGACTTCTGGTGCCCGGTGAATTGAAGCAACGTTTTCCTATTCTTTTCTTATCAACTTTATTCTTGTTGGTTTTTCCGGCAAAGTAGTCATGCTTACGCTGAATCAACCTACAGTATGCATACTTAGTGAGGGCACTTGATTTTGTTTTCAAAAGGGCACATAGTTTAACTTACCTACGTACGCCTCGAGTGTTGAAATTGTTTATTTGTGTCGAAGCATTGTCGTTATTTTTTGAACAAATATATTTTTTGAACAAGAAGCGAGTATTTTGTATAAAAAAAACAGGAGGTTGTGTTTTTAAAAATGATCATATTTATACTTGGTTCAATAACTTAAACATAACTTTAAGAAATTGTGACTGTACGAGTGGTAATAAACGTTATTTTCGCATTTTAAATTTTAACTTTAGATTACGACGCGACGGTCGAAGTGTTTCGAAAACCGGGCGACATTCAATTGTTTAAATCCGTTGACAACATGGCGGCTTATATTACACGCGTTCTTAGCGATCCCGGCCCCAAGCGATTAACCTTCGAACTTAAGGCCAGGTAGTTTCACGGAGACACAGATGAAAATACATGCCACCGGGGATTCCTTAATACGATGTTGTGGTGCATTTGTGATCATTTGGCAAAGTATCTCAATAATCGATTCACTATTTACTAAAAGAAAATATAACAATATCATATTTTTAATAATAGTCTACTGTTTGTACCTATTAAGTGCAATTGTTGATGTGGCGTAGGCCAACCGGAAAGAGACAACTCTTTAGAATTGTTTCCGTTTTTCGTTTAATAACTGTTTTTTTTGTAAAAGAACAATTTTTTTTTCACTAAGCTTTATATGTATGTGAAGCTTTTTGTCAGCACGTACTTATTAAAATTTCTATTATATTCCTATTATTTTATTTTGTCTTTAGTAAGAATAGGAAAAAAAAACTCAACACGTAAAAAATTATACACGTTTAAAAATAAGAATATATTATGACTCCGGGTCCAATCATGCTCCATAAAGTGTACCCCAACCGTAGAATTAGAACCTACAGCCCCAGCACAGTCAGCTGTCAGCTCGACCACTAAACCAAGGAGTCAGTCAAATAAATGTCGTTACGTTAATGACGGTTTTACAAGTTGTATGAATATCATATAACAGGAATAAAATGTTAAATCGACAATTTTGCCATGGAATAACCTCATCTTAAAAAAGGCGTTTATAGCGAACAAATGTCATTTTTTTATTTGAACGAGGAAAAAGAAAAAGTAAGAACGTCGTAAAATTTACAGTCGCATCGCATACGATACCGTCCCTCACCTTTTGAAGAACCTATAAAATGTTTAACTTCAGAAACTTGCTTGGCTTAAAGAGAGTATTCACTGAAAAGCAGCAACTAGGCTGTGCCCTGGCACTGCTGATGTTTATGAGCGACGGTGACTGCTTACCACCAGGTGGTCCGTCTGCTCGTTTGCCTTTTATACCTATAAAAAGAACTTGCATGCTTCTTATTTATCATTGTAATGTCGTGTTGCACCGTTCCCTTTTCATGATTTGGGTAATAGGTCTAATAGGTATTTATTACTGATACAAGTAGCATTTTAATAGTTCAAAGAATTCAAATTTGGTGGTGTTACATTGTTACATCATTACCATGCCAGTTTTTTTAAGCGAATCTCGGTAGTAAAGTTTCAAATCGAATACAAAATGAAAATTAGCCAAGTTAAAACAGACTACTATGTTTACTTGTTCGCTATAGGTTAAGTTATTCCAACCGAAAAGAAGGTTCCTTACATTGTGACTGGAAAATCTACCACAAATTGAGCTCTTGACTTGACCTGCATTTCTACATTATTATGTAACTATTTAATCGGTCGATTAGAATTCTGACTTGATTCCTGATTATGATCAATTAATTACCTACTTTCAAAATCTTGACACATGTCTATATAATGGTAATAACTATCTACGAGTATGATATGATGTAATAAATGTCATCTTTATTGTCTAATTTCTAAATAAAATAATTGTGACAAAATTATGGACGGATTCGCAAGGGTTATGTATGATAGTGAAGAATATTAAATGATCCATATTTATATACACCGCACTTACTTTTTTTTTAAATCTTAATTTCCATATCGACAGTTTTATATTTTTATGCGCCTAAGTATTTTATTTGCTGAACTTTTAGGGTGATTTTTAATGCGTGTTTTGTTTGGATCTTAAATATTTACACACTGAGAAAAATAATCGCTGATAGAGTAAATACTATAAATATGAATGCTTTGCTACAGTAACTGAAAGACTTTAGTCCCGGTAACAATATGTTTACTATCAAAAATATATTGTGTCTGCAGCTAAAGATTTCTGAATAAAATTACAGCGCCAAAAATTCAATGCACCTTCAAAAGCCTAAATAAAACTAGAAATTAAGACATTTAACTACCTATAGGCCTGTTATAACATAATATGCATAATAGATGGCATTATGTGACCACTGTTTCCGTTTCAGTCTTAAAGAATATTGTAACTTGCGCCTTTGTGAAATGGGCCCCTGATGTTAAACCTAAAAGGGGAAAGGGGGGTGAGCTATCAACTGACACCGAAAGCGCATTAGGGCGCCAGGCTGCATTCCCCCGACTGATTTATGCAACCTGCACCCGCCGCGGGCGTCGACACCCGCCTTAATGAACGTACACGTTGCGTTATGTGAGGCTTTCGTTGCTTCACGCCAATCTTAATAGTCGTACCACTCTAGCCAAATCCTTAATCGCCAGGATTACACATTTTAGTCTCAAATTATTTCCATGTTGTGGTTTGGCAATATGTAGGGAGTTAAGCTGAGGCTGTTTTATCTATTAAATAATAAGTTAATAACAGTATTTTTTTTTAATATATTATTATCAACACAACAACGCAATCGACATTCAGTTTTACGAATACTTAAGGTCCATGGCTATTTGGTTAAAAGGTAGGATCATGTTGCGGGTGTTATGGCTGTATGATTGCATTTTAAAATTCCGGTGGAAAACCAAACATGGATTATGTAATAGGCTCATAGGCTCACGAGGTGTGTTTCAGTCAAGGGCAGCGTCGGCACACTAACCACCCGGGTTCTTCAAACAGAATACGATCTTTTTGCATCCTACTTATCTGCCACTAAGTGCACTTGAAGAGATCGATTATTTCTAACGTGCTCCTAAATCGCCGATTTACTGGCGGCAGTGTTTAACTTATTAGCGTTTCGCTTTTTTATCAACAAATTTATTGGTGGCCTGGACAGAACCTTAAATGTTGAATCAGAGTTCATTTAACCTGTTCCCTTTAATGCGCTCTGAGGCGCAATGATAACGAGTTTGGGTGGCACGTCCCCTAAAAGTGTTATCGTAAGAAAAAAATTACGTCGCCTTTCCAGGGGATAACGAGAAATATGCTGGTATCTCTAAAAGCCATTAAGTAATTTCCGCTCTTCTGTTTTTAGTAATACTCCTACATTCATGTTGGTTGTAAAGAGATCTATGTACAATGACTGAGTGAATTATGAACCTATTTTAGGGGAGGTGCGGTCTCTATAATTACCTCGGATTACCTAATATATAGCAATAGAGGGCGCCCGCGACTACGCGTAGAATTAGTTTACCTCTACTCCCTCTATTTTAACTCTTGAGGAGAGGAATTTCCAAAAAAAAATTCTTACCTAGGATATCCAAGGAATATCACTACCAAATTTTAAGTCACTAGGTCCAGCGGTTACAGCTGTACGTTGATCGGTTAGTAAGCAGCTAGCTAGCCAGTTTCATGTTTCATATATCTATAGATAAGATATTCAGAAGGCAGCACCTCATGATAAAAAGGCTCTGAGGCTAATAAACTTGCAATTGGCATACCGATTCGATAATCAGGTATATTGGTAATACAGTGACTTAATACGTTATTGTATTCCATATATTGTGCAATCGTCAAACGTAGGTACTCTACCGGCGATTGTATTCGTTCCATATTTCCGAAGCACTAGTCGAAGACGTAGTAATATGCCAGTTGGTAACCAAAGTATGCATTTAGAAAAATTTACCGTCGGTAACACAGTACAATGCATCAGTGGCGAAGCGTCACGTAAATAAATAGACAAGCCGGAGCAAAAAAAGGTGTATGTATGGCGTGTGTTGTGTACGTGTTTGCCCCTTCCATTAATTAAAAAAAAACGTACCATAGATGTCATCTTTTAGTTCCCAAAAAGCAGTGCTGAAGTAAGTGCGGTAACTGTTTCTACGTGCGATCCTTGCAGTTAGTGTTCACCACCTTCGCCATACATGACATCACTGGTATTACATGAACAGTGTATGTCAAGTATGACAAAAGTGGCTTTGAAAAAAGCCGTTAGTTGCGTACGCACACATTAAACACACAGACAATATAGTTAATTTACGTTAGAAATCAAAACACAGTAAAAATTAGCTTGCTAATACCTATCATGCAAAATAAAAAGTTGTCCTTTGTTAAAAACAAAACAAAAATAAACCAAATTAAATACATGCACCGCAGGTCTGCACACAGAAACCAAAAAAAAGACTTAATTAAACATATATTTACAAATTCGTGCAACAAAATCAACCGAATAAAGAAAACCCACAGCCCGCGGCATGCGCCGTCCGTACCCGCCTTCCTGTACCTATTAAGAAAACCATGACACGCATACGCATAAAGCGCTAAACAATCCAAGTAAACCTAAACTAAGTTCATGCAAATAAATATAGAAACCGATTGAAAACTCAATATAATTATATACACTTGAAATACGCTAGGTACAGTTCGATACTTATTTATATTCAAGAATAATTCTGCGGGGTTTTTTAACAAAATGAGCTAATACGTTATCATAGATTGTGGGCCTCAAAGTTATTACCAAAAAAAGTTTCTATTCTACTGTTACCGAACTCATGTAATAATATACAACTCCGTATATGTTTCTCGCTTTGAACATGTTTCTTAGCTGAATTATATATATTGTTGATATCTGCAAAACCGGTTCGATTCCAAACAGCAAACACGAATAGCAAAACAATTTGTTTAATTTGCAGCTGCCAGTCAGCCAATTGTATTTATCATATAATTCACTATGGAAGTGTTTGAAGAATCCATCTCTACGCTTATAATCAGTTTTTAGGTCTGGGCGAGCGCGTCCTAACTTAATGACATGTTTTTTATTTTCAAAGGATAACCTTGAAAAACATGTTAGCTCATTAAGTAGGTAATCTGTAAGACAACACTCAATTTGAACCAATGCGGCCATATTTAGTACCTACTTTGAGTACCTACAGACAGACAAAAATATTGAAAAACCACGATTATAACCTAAATTAGATTTGGGTAAAACCTATAGGTACCTAACGTATTAAAAATAGAATAGAAACACCAACCTCCGTCGTCGTGAACAAAAACAAATAATCCAAACAGTAGGTAACTACAAACAAATCATTACAGCACATGAACACACGAACGAAACGAACACTTAGCGAGCTAAATTTCACTAGTTACTTGAATCATAAAACACTAAATAAATAGGTAATTCAAAACAACTTTCACAAGAATTACCTACACTGTATCTTTGCGCGACGACGCGAACTAAAGTAATGGCGTCGCGTAATATTGCGTAATGAAAAAAGGATGCAAAATATTATTAAAGTTTGAAGGTCGTAGGTGGCGGCGACGGCGTCCTCGAGAAAAGAAAGTGACGCGTGCTATACACTTAAAGTTGAAAATGGTTTGAAATAAGCCGGCGCCCGATTGTGGACTAGAGCGGTCTCTCACTCTGATTTTTATTGTTTTCTCACGTGCGGCCGTGTCTGTGTGTGAGTTCGAAGCGCTAGAAAAATGTTTGAATGTGTTACTTCAAGTGCGGCAAAGGTCGACCGCAGGACTTGTAATAATTTTGTGGGTGTAAGTTCGCGCGCAGTGAAATGTAACTGCGCGTGTGTACGAATATATTGTTATTGTTTCTTTCTTGTAGGTAAGTGAATATGTGCGAGCGAGTATTACTGCGATAGATTTCGGCTTTGTAAATAATATTGCGTTTTGGTTATGCATCGTATTATGAAGATGGTAATGCAAGGTAAAGCTATAGTATACCGGGTTATTTTCGGTTTTACGTTTTGTTTGTATACCTACTCTATGCATAGGAATTTTTGGTAAAGCCGTAAATAATCGGCTTGTACGAACGCCTCGCGACTGCAATGCATACGTTATAGAGACCCAGATCTAGACATGGCTACGAATCAAATTCGCGAATTACGCTTAGCAACTAATACCTCTGTTTATAGGCATTACTTCCGTTTAGACTCAAAATTGAATGTTGCAGAAACGCATTCTATAACCGAAGACTGTGCCGTTAACAATGCATTTGTATAATTGAGTGACAAGTTGAGCGACGTCGTGTTTGCACCGTCGTGACTTAAACCAGGTTGCGCCTATTAACGTCCTTTAAACTGCGCACTGAATCTTGCGCAATCCGCCTCATCCTAACACCATTCGGTATCAATACAGTAATATACAGATTATTTTATTCACAACTAATGAAAATAACTTTAGCCTTATGAAAATTAGCTCTCGTCCCGTTGTAAAAACTTCTTTCGGCGCATGGAGTGTTTACGGTGCTAATGGTATCGACATTACAACATTCGACTTAAGATACAACACAGGTACAGACAGACATAGCACTAAGGAAACAACCCGTTAAATGTTTAAGTTACTGTTGATAAAGCTTGCATTATAATACATTACTCTAAATACCAGGCAAGAGCATGTTGAATCATGCTTAATGTAGGGTTCCATCCAAAGCTGTCCCTACAAACACAAAAAACTAACTAACTAGATTTGCAGTTCCAACAGTTTCTAAGTAAAACTGCGGACAGATGGACTAACTAACATGGTGAAACTATAAGGGATCCTTCTTGAAGACGGAACCCTACAAAGCTTATTGAAAACAATTTGAATAATAATTAAATGAGTGAAGTAACCTTACAAAATTCCTAAATTAAAGAGCAATCGTGCTAATGTATTTTTTGTTCCCACACTTATTATTTTTCACAATCTAAATTAAATACAAATACCATAACAACGTGGTCCGTAGGCTCGTTTAATAGCGCCTACCTAAAATGTTATCAGATTAATGGCTTTATTTGCCAAGCCATTCCAATTAAAACGTTCGTTCACTTCGGACAATAAAATACGAACAATATTGACGGAGTTGACAGAAATACAGCGATCCGTAACGGTCACAGCCAATACTCTAACACCTTTGTAATTTTAGGTTGATTTTATGTTAATTGGTACCATATTGCTGTTATTTGAATACATTTCGCATATAATGGCCGTTTACACCAATGAAAAATCCAGGATTTTGTAAGCATTGGTACGTCTTTAGAATACTTTGGTTGATTTTGAATCAGACTTGGATTTGCTTCAGCTAAATGTGAACATGACGAGGACACTGTCGTTTAGATAAACAAACTTAATACGATCCCAACCCTAAATTGGCTCGGTTACAGTTTGTGTAAAGGAGAATAAAAAATTCTTGAAGTTTGTTTTGATATTTCACCACTTACTTACATTTCGGTACCTACTCAAATTATACGAAACTCGTGAATAACTTACATTTACCTGAAGAATTATGTCCTTAAAAGCATATAAACAAAAGAAAAACTGTCTATGCCCATTGTAAAACTATTTTTAATTACTTCTACAATCTAGTCTGACTCTAGTAACCTCTAATGGCTTATACAATAGCCGTGAGATTAAGTAGAAAATCGAATCGTCTACGTCAAAGAGAGAGCTGTGAGATCGTGATCCGCAGCATTGATCTACAGTCCACACCGAGCTCAGTGACGAAGGCAGGTGAATTACGGAAACCTGTTAAACCTATGTAGGTAGACTACATCTCACGGTTCCTTGAGACATCACGCCCGTCCTGAAACGAAAAACATAATTAAACTCATTTAAGGTTTATTGATTAAAATACGAGTGATGACTGAACAAAATAGTAGTTTCTGTCACAAGGGAGAAAAATATTAATATTACATTGCGGTGAAGCTGTTATATTGTGTCCAACGCAAAGCAAATAAATCTGGTAATAGGGGTTTTCTTTAACGTAGCGAGAGTTACTACTACTTTTCACTCAACCTTTAAGGAAATTGGTTTAGTGAAGGTTTAAGTGTCAATTAGTGGTAGTGGTAATTATCAATACCGGGTGCTAAACTCATCTGTAGCATGGCTTAGCTGCTAACATCAACTGGGTTTTGTTTTGTACCGAATATCACCAGTGGTACACTTATTTATACCAAATACACAATCAATTCTCGAACAGACGAGTTTCGTGTTATTTATGTGTATTATTAATTAAAATGTATAAAATATAAATCGTTCGCCGAAGTCGAAATACTAACGATCGTTATATTTCACACTGCAAACGGTCCAATTTTATGGTTGTTTATAAGAGTGCGCTCGAAAATGTCAGTCGAAGAAATTCTGTTCATACTAATTTGATAGGCATTTTTGTAAATAAAACTTGTTTTACTGTCTTTGATCAAATTAAATAGTTTAATTTATTGATTACGTACACGACATAAAATCTGATTTAATCAAAAGGCTTTCTCATAACATCTATTTATTTTACCCTTCGAAGTAGTCAAAATACTCTGTTACTTCAGGAGTTCGTCGCGCGAATAAAAATCCTGTTTAAAATTCGAATTCATTACGTCGTATCCATCGGTTTTTTCTTGTTTAAGTCATAAATTATGTTTACACAGCTTAGATAACTTGAAATACTGATTCCGAGTATATTCTTATAAGTAATAAGATGAGCACGTAGGTAGAGGTAGATAGCCCGCTTATTTATTCGAGAAGCATTATCGAAGGCTATTAAATATTGACAAATTGTATGGGACGCCTTAAATATCAGGTTCCATTGGAATAGTGATTAATTTGTCAAATTTTATGGACCGCTGCTTGTTTGAGTCAGAATCTGTAATGAATTTCAAATTATAAATGTCTATTCGTAGCAAAGCGAATAATATCTCTATTTCTGAATCCCATCACTAAGCTCGTACTGTAGCTTTAACTTATTTTATATCTGTCCGTTTTTATTTTTATTCGTTATTCGTTATTCATTATTCAAGGTTTTAAATTTAGTTCTTTCATTTTCTGTAAACTTTACATCTACTTTTCATTTTCCTCTATCACCCAAAGGTTCACTTAAAGGGATATGTTCGCCTTTGTACATACCTTTTTCTGTGTTTTGAACAATAAAGTGTTTACATAAATACACATGTTGTTTGAAACATATTGAAAATCTAACCATTAAAAACTTTTATAATTGACTTCTACTAATCAGCCTTAACAAAGTTAAAGTTATCTAATTAGTCATACAATACGATAACGAAATGAGAAAATTAATAGCTAAGTCATCGCAGTTAACTGTGTAGGTAACTGGCGCCTGCAAACAAATTAAGAATTTTATAGGTACGCGAACATCCGCACCATCACAATTCGGGAGATTACGACCACCCTGTGACTGGACACTACTAGTGCTAAACGGGTCACGACATAGCCACCCGACCTGATGTAGTTGGTTTCGCCATACCTAGATTTCCGTACACATAATAAGCTATCTGTAATAACTAATAACTACGATCACCCGCTGTATTCATCAAAGATATTTCGAATAATACCTAAAAGGTCAATATCGCGGAGGCACGCCGGCGGAGAGATTTGTCCCGATACCATTAGTGGGCGTCGGAGTGGTGGAAAATGACACTATTATAGCATCTCGGCCGACGGACTCGCAGCCATTTTCTATCTCGAGGAATATGGCAGTTTAACTGGTTTGACCACCATTCTTGTTTAGTATGTATTTAATTTTTAAACCTTATCGACGCTTCTTTACCTGGTCTCTATTCATAATAACTAAGCAGTAACAGTATTAATTAAATCATAAACATGTAAAAAAATCATCCCTTTTTACTATCATTCTTAGAATAAGTCAGAACATACTTATATAGTTTACCGGTTTTTGCGAATGCCTATATAATAAAAGAACAAGCACCTATTAGTGGGTCAGATGCCAACGATAGTTAATCGTATAATTCGCAGATTGAATCTTTAATGATAGTCTGAATTGCAAACCTACATAATAAGAATTTAATCTGAAAAATTCATAACCGTCAGTAGAATTCTTGCATAGATCGTTTCTTGACAGTTCTTTGACTGTGCTTGTTTTCTTATCGCTATTGACTATAACGACCAGTATAACTTGACCCGCTTCACCTCCGCGGGCTTTCCTTCATAAATATCAAAGCGGGGACTGTGATCGAACTGACAGAGTCCTTGCTTAATTGGTTGGTTTATATGTATGCATTCACGTGAAGCCGAACCGGTTTCTGGTGGGTTGCTTTCTACGTCATATATCGGATATAGGCATACTCGTAGTTATAGAAGCGTGTGCATGTAGACCATAAGTTTAAACTTGTATGAAGTTTATTATGATTTGTGTATCATTGGCAGAGGCGTGATGGGCCTTTAGCCGGAGTTAGCTTGTAGCTGTCTTATTTATGTTTATGTATCGGCGGTTAGAATATGGAGCGGGCTTAAAACACGTTGCTATTAAACACACGCACCTCAAGTGTAAATTGAATGTCAAACAAAATTATCTGTTACGATTATGAGGTTAGTTTGTTTCGTATTTCCAGGCAGTTGATTGCACTATTTTTAATGGAGACGTGTATGACTATCGACTTGTGTTGGAGGTGTTTGTTAATAAAAACAAAATAATAATTTATTTTTGTGAAAATGTCAAATGCCTAAATGGGGGTGGAGTATTTGTGGCCAAACAATTTATAAATTAGGATGCGCCCATTAAACCCGCCTCGCATACCCACAATCGCATACCGATAGCTTTTAAATCGGCGTTTTGCCACCACCTGTAACTAAAAGGCCGCAAACTTTACGCCTCCACGACGTTTCGCTGCGAAATTGATTTCCTGATGCTATCTAACCTCCCGAGGGAACGGTGGATAAATAAATACTTTGCGATAATCTGCGGTGATCTGAGACAGGCCAGAATTACAGCACGCCGAAGATATTACTGCATTTTAATTCTGCTCCGGACACACCTCCGTCGCATTACGTTTTCATATAATTTAGTGTGGTATTGTGCGCTGCCCGCAGACCCCTTCCTCTCCACTCGTATCACGCGAGTCAAATAAATTTCGGAGACGCAGCATCGGTCTCATCTCGATTTCTCGCGCTCGACGTACTAAATTACAATTAGAGGTCCAAATTGTGACATATCGCATCATATTTCAAAGTGATTACGCTTTATTTGGTACACCTTATTGTTGATTTCATTTTCGCACGCTTTGATGTTTTCCTAACGAGTACGCAATGAATGCTATTTGTATGTATGACTTCTCCAATACGAAATACGCCATATGGTCCTAAATCCTATCATCAATTATGCTTCCGGTTTCTTTTTACCCGACTACAAGTAAGACGGTAATTCTTTGACTCGTAGGTGTGTTCTGTGTTGACAAACGAGGCGTCTTTTGCGTCTGTTGCGAGTGCCTCTGACAGTGCCACATTTAAAAGAACATTAAAATAAAAAAAGGCAAATTAATGCATAGAAATGTGTTTAAAATATATATATTTTTACCAGTTAGTGCCGTACGCTTAAACTTAAAAAATGTGGATTTTGATCGGGGGTTTAAAAGTCTAATACCAAAGTTGAATCTATGCCAACCTGACTGTCTTAACAACTATTAATGTGTGTAGGTTGTATAGTATATTAGGTCTACCATAATGAGCTTAAATCATGGTCATCATTGCCTTTCCCCGTTGTATATAATGGGGTACTAAAACGCCTAAAAGTCGTGTATAAATAGATCCTCCCAACATTCTTAATCCCACTAGCTCATAAGATAAACACGTAGTGTATGGCCTCGCGGCTCTCGCTATGGCAGAATCTTGTTTAAGTACATCGATAAAAGTTGTAAAATGCAAATGTTCCAAGTGAAATGCTAAGAATCTGACGCCCACGTCTGTAGCACCGTTACCGTATTTGAACCATATTTTCACATATTTAAATTATTTCCAGTTACTCAAATACTAATTCTTTGTCAATCATTAGCGCCTCCAAGAGGGGGTCCAGTCCAGGCCATAAAACAGAAAAAATGTTCAACAGGAGACCTGAATCGAAGCTAGTTTACCATGTTGAATGAAATTCTTGAGCAGCCGCTGACCATTGTTGTATTGAAATATCATAATTAACTATAGTGCAATAGCTTTAAAAAATATTTCGGGAGAGGGTTAAATCGATTACACTGGCATCCCACAAAAACATAAATTTAAATCTAGACCTTGTTCTGGTGTGCCACCAAGTTTGGCACTAGATTGTTGACAACCACCACCGTCTCGAACTTGGTCATTGAGTGCTCATTTTAAGGCAGTTCAGCCAGGTATTTCCTTATCGCCACATTATGCTGACCAACAGACGGGTCAAGTTATGGTCTAATTAAGGGACGGGCGACCATTTTGAATAACATATTTTTTACTATACCTAATGCTTAAGACGTCATCCTAGTAACAGATTTTTTAACCCTTTTGTTTTTAATTCTAAGTTTAGATGGTCATAGTAACCCAACGAATTGGTAAGGTAAGCAGATAATAGGCGGTGCCAGCGCCTACATTTCATCCTATAATTGCAGAGGGCACGAGAGCTGGCGGCCGGCGACTAGCGCCAACCGGCAGCTAAACGCCATTTTGTGGGCTAGTGACGACCCGTGCTATCGATATCGACCTTTTTATATTTACGCGACAGCGCTAAGGTGGCAGTGGTGGTGGTGGTTACAGGTTAGATACTTTACTGATATTTAATGAATTAGTTATACCAATAAAATTCAAATCATTCAAAACCAAGTAAAATCTACATAACCACGTAATAATACACGTGAGAATGGTAACTTTAGATCCGTACTTACGATTTTCACATTTTAAAGGTTTATACAGAGAATTATGTCATCGGTGTCGGAGATTTTAGGGAATAACTCTGAGGTTCATACTCATCAACTTTTATTATGGGACCAACATCCAAAATTGCGAAAAAAAAACAGCTTTTCCAAACAAACTTTGAGATCTAAACAGCCGAAATGTATGGAACAGGTGTTTTTTTTTTCGCAATTTGGATGTTGGTCCCATAATAAAAGTTGATGAGTATGAACCTCAGAGTTAGTCCCTAAAATCTCCGACACCGATGACATAACACACTGTATAGTTATTAAAAGCAAGTGTTGTGGTTGAACCTTACTTAGGAACTGCTGAGAAACTATCCCTAGGAGATTTTTGATATTTAATGACGAATGTTTATCTCGCTAGGATTAAGTTTTCTGAATATTATCAACACACGTCGGTCTATTCCGCCAAGTAAGTACATTCTCCCTGATGCATTACTGTCGATATTTCTGTCAATTATTATCGATGATACTGTTCTTAAAAGGCTTTGTGAGGCACTGACGCATCACTAATCCAAAGGAAACGGATCGTTCAAAATATTTAATTTGGTTGGCGTAACCCATAATTACATGGTACACCGTTATTTACGATCTACAGGTTATACGTAAATTCAGCGTTCAATTGGCTTCAGGGACCTTGTTGATTTTAAAGTATGTAACTACAAAAAATAGGTAATTTATTAATAGTCGAAGTCTATACGGCTACAGATTAACGTCAAGAGAAAATTATACGAAGCATACTTTTTAAAGGTTATTAGAATCACTTACTTTTGCTTATCAAGTGTCTATTATTAAAGGTTAGGTACCTTTTTGTTTTCAACCAGCGGTTTAGTCACCAAAGACAGGTTCAGGTCAAAGAACAGGTTTTAATAATATGAATGTGCTTCAACTCACACAAAGGCAAAGAAACCACCTTTAGTAATAAGCCTATTCAATAATACTAATTCATGAAACGAACGAGGTTCTTCAATGGCTTTTTTGCAACCGTCCTTTAGATTTTGCCAAGTTATGCGCAGGTTCAAAATAATTCAGGTATAATTAAAACGTGCTTAGGTTACATTATGCAATGAATCAGGGATCAAGTGTGAATTTCATAGTTTAAAGTTTTATTCTTGCCGTTATGCAGATATATTTTGGGCAGTTTTTTTTAATCATTTTTTCCAATTGTGCGTTATATTAGCTGTTATTATAAGGGTCTGTCACGAGGTTAACTGTTTTACCAATAAAATAAGTCTAACAAAGATTGAAAACGTTAAATGCCGGCGTTTTAATATTTTCCGGTAAAATTACACCCGATGGATATAATCCTCTTTCTTGGACAATTGGGACCTTATGCTTCTCAAAAGCGATGCTAGCTCACCGGCAAGCCTCGTTGGATAAAAACTTAGAATCGCCGGTCATTCGTTTCACCTTTTACCACGGGTTGTTATTGTTGTCAAGTATACCTGCGCCAGGTAGAAGTGGCTTTACTTGCCTTAGTCATCTGATTTACGTCTTTTTCTATCGTTATTGGAATTCAGATTACCGAAAAGGTTAGGATGCTTATCGAATTTTCTAACTCAATGCCATAATTCTTTAAGTTCCTTAACACATTAAGTGAGTTGCTCTGTGAGTTTCTGTTGATTTTGGCGGCATTACTTAAGTGTATGAAATACCTTGTTAAAAAATGAATGTGAAAAGGTTATATTGGGTTTAATGTCTTTTGACTACAAACGATGGATATCGAATCCACCCAAGCTGCAATACATGATACATGGGTACGTGTTTGATGTTCCAAGAGGCCCACATCTGTATGGATTAACTGTCGATATAATATATAGTCAATACTATAATTACTACTCGCGATTTAGGACGAGCTTAATAACACAAGCTACGTAAATAAATCAGTGTCGACGTTTACGACATAGCTTCATTTAAACTATAAATAATTACAAGTCCACTGTGAGACAGACACTAAATCAAAGCAATTTATGCATGAAACTGTCCCTTAATTATTAGTGCAAAACGCACACTAACTATTATATGAAATAATTAATTGATACATTACTAGGGACTTAAGTGGTTTTGGTACTAAGCGCTACCAAGATGTTTTTTCTTCTATTCCATTCCCATCTAAGGTACCCGGGCCACTCGGGGATTCTTGGCTTGGGCCGTTGCTGTAACACTTTGTATGTATTGGTTAAAATATATAATTACATTTTTTGAAAACTTTGAACCGGTGGAAAATTAATCTGAAATAAACTCGCGTCGTAGTAAAGGCATCTCTAACTTGATTATTTGCCCGTATGTGCAGTGTGTAGCAGTTGTTACACAATTTTGAACTTAAACTTGCCATGTTGGTGTAATTTTTATTAGTTTTATTTTAAGGCTTAAGTTGTGTTTCAGTCGCTGCTGAGTGTGACTTTATTTAAAAACACATAACTAAACATAGTCGGCTTTTTTAAGCTGTCATTGTTACGCCGAGTTTAGACACAATATAAAGTAATAATTAACGATGTGGGTGTGTCGGATTAGGTACCACTTTATTTTTCATGAATTCAATGATTTCATAGATTTCACTCGAGGCGTAGATCAAACCAAACTGGTCGATAGAGGATATCAAGACATGCAATACTATATGAGTAACACATGTGCCATATGTTGTGCTCTTTCTTATTTGAAGACTTCTTATCTTTTATTCGCATAGATACTTCAAGCAATAATAGTACAACAAAGATAAGATGCACGTCATTATGTAAAAGCTACTTTTTTGATACAAGGTACAGAATGATTACAGAACGCCAAATGGGGCTTCCAGTCTGTAAAAGGTCAAGTATTCGTCTGTGTGGTGACTTTTACAAGGGCGAGATCATTCGATCGAACTAGCCTATTTTGATCTGTGTTTGCACGAGTTTTGCCGGGCTGATTGCCGCGATCGTGTCCATGGCCTTAGTTTGTTTAAGACTCTTCTATGCCACGGACGTTTTAAGTTAGGATGGATTGATCGTGCTCTTTTTTGCTTACAGAAAAACATGACTAAAGTTTTACTAGCGTTGCTGCCTCTTGAATCACAAAGCCCTTTCAGCCTCTAGCGAGTTGGCGAGGTGATTGAGCAGCGTGGAACAAATTCCTAGCAGAGTTCAGGTTTAGGGTTCCGGTTGCCTTAGAAATAAAGTATTTTGTATAGACGCGTATACTAGCTATCACGAATATTTCCGAATACTAAGAGTACCAAGGGGGGCGAGTAAATATTAAACTTATTAGCACTGCCCATTTCACTTAGACTGGTTCAATCGAGTACAAGAATTCAGTATTTGACAGGTAAGTAAAGTTGGAAAACCTTGAAATCCCGAATATTTTTCCCGGATATTCATTTGTCCGATTTGAATTTTTCCGACAGCTGTGTTATGCTGGAAATATTTAAAATTAATAAATTAATTGCAACACGCAGATTAGGTTAGGCTTGATTTATAAGCTATATCGAAAAATAAAGTTTTATGTAATTATGACCCATGGGAATTATGTAGTGTAGCCAAGTAAAGTAAATTAAAAAGTTTTTGTTATTGGATCCAAGGTTAGGCAGCGAGGCATCCAGCGCGCATCCTGAGGCCCAGGGCTATAAAGGCTCGCGCCATAAAACGGGTCTCATTTTATGACCATTTGACGAAGTAATATACGTTTTTGAAGCAATTTCTTAACTCGACTGGGTGTTGCGGCTGTGCAGTCTGCGCTTTTTTTACTTAAACAATACCTAGTTGCTACGATGCCTTATGATTTGTGAGTATTTTGACATTCATTTTGTATGCAAGCAGTTTCTGGTTATCGAAGAAAGATTAAGTGCACTTTGGCCTTTTTAAGATACTGGCAATAGGTGGTTAGCATTCCAAACGAAACAAAAACATATTGTTCTAGACACCATAAATATAAAAAGACAAAGCCCTTACAAGATTCTGAAAATTTCACTTCACTGTTTCACTAAATAACTGATTAGCACTTTAGCTATTATCGGAATTATTTAAAAGCATTAGAACAACGAAACGTATTATAACTTGGACTGGTGTTTTTGAATCAGGATAAAGCCTATTGAAAAATAGATAAATCCCAAATGTTTTCGAGATACAGTTCTGAAGTTAGTTTTGGATATTGATAGGAGTAAACCAAAAAAAAGGGTACCTACTCGATTTCCGTATAAACATTTTGGATATCTATCACTGGCAGGATTTGTATAGGGTACAGGGCATTTAATTTAATTTGTCATTCTTTTTAAAGTATCTGTTTTTGCCATATAGATAACGAAGTGTTTGTACTTGGTCGTGCTGATAGAAAGCGGGATCGGGCTATCGCACGGGGATCTGCTATCTCGACAATGCTGTATCAATATTCATGCTTACGGTCGCGACCTCTCTATTTGCATAACTGCGCTTACATTCCCGCAACTGTTCTATTGTTTTATGATCTAAATGACCGCGCGATATGCTCCAGTCACGATAAACTTGTAAATACTTGGACCTACGTTAGGTACATATATGTTTAGCTTTAACACCTATTCAAATTAACATATACAGACACATACATACCTACTCATACATAAACACCATTCACATAACTCGTATACACATTACACGGAAGTTGTTTTGCATGTTTTACTTTTAGAACCTACCTATTTTTAAGTTCTGTTTAGTCCAAATTTTGCAACTCCTGAACCAGTTTATGCTAGATTTTCTTAATCTTTTACGAAATTTACATATTGGTATTGGTAGGGAAACGTAACGAGAGTTCTGTTTTTAACATGGACTCTGATTTTGTAGTGCATAGAGTAGACCGACGAGATAAATAACCATGCTATAAAGCAGTTGGAAGGTCGCCTCAGAACATCTGTAGTAGGTAAGGTCATATCCCACCAAGTTTTAACTCCTTATATTCTCACCTTATTGGTGGGGTCCCTACAGATACACTTCGGGTGTGGTTACCCCTCATCTCAACTTCTTATTGGTCCACCAGTTAAAGGCAATAAACTGCCATTTTATCATCATGTGAACCACAACACGTCGGGTCCTCCAAAGACTCTTTCTGCTAGTGACTGACTTCACGAATCCCTGTGTTTCATATTTTGTCTATTGCACAGTAAAGAGTCACAACCAATTTACGATCCTTCTTGTCTTAGAATTCTCGAACGAGTTTTAATGTACTGGAAGTAAATCTAAAATGTGATACTATTCCACGGCTTGGCAAAATGATTCAAATGATATAATTAGTAGAATTGTGTTTAGAATGGGTTAAGTTCACAGGAACTTAACCCATTCTACAGAGTGAGCCTTGTTTAACTTAACTTACTACGATAAGTCAAATATATGTTTGAACATAAATGTTGAGAATACGTTACATAATTTAATAATTCATCGGTCTTAATAAATGAAGTAATACACGAATACAAATGAGGTGCAATATACAATGAAGGAATGTGCTTAACTCTCGCGCCGGCGCATGTTAGCCCGATCGACGCTAGTGGAGGTGGTAAGCAATAATTCCCAGTCCGTGATGGGGAACCTTAGACGGAAATACTGGTACCGCATATGAGCCCTAGGCGCATTATGGCATTTAGCAACTAGTCAAAACAATTATAGTTTTTAATGATGTACATTACGCTTGTTTTTTAGTCTGACTTAGTTATTTATCATCATTATAAACTGTTAATCTTCTAAGGTATTCGCAGTATATGCCCCGTTGGGTAAATGCCCCTTTTTTACTGGGTATAACCATATTGCCTTTGAAATGTTATCTTATTGTCAACGTTACGATAGCTCTTTAGAATAAAGGCCCAGTCCGCTTAACCCATTTTAATTTGGTTTGCTCGTCGTTAGATGGCCGGATAATTGATTCTAGATAAGTATATTCCTAACGGAAAAGTGTTTTGTGTGTGTTGTGTTTTAGTGGTGGTAGGACCTTGTGCAGGGTCCGTCCGAATCGCTACCAATATCTTATCCGTTAACACACCGCCAAGCAGCAATGTTCGCATCGCTGTGTTCCGGTGTGGGGAATGACAACCGTTGAAGTTACTCCATAGGCATTCCATCTTAGTCTTCAAGGTTGGCAACGCATTTGAAGTCTTAGGATTACTGTTTTGAGATTGTAGTCTTGAGATTTCAAATGTCTTTGTGTATCAGATCCCACTTACCATTACCAGGTGGCCTGAGTGCTCGCGTGCGTTCTCATTGCCATAAAAAAGAAGTTTTCGCCTTTGCTGGTAATAGTTGTAACATTAGAGGAAAGCTGTTTTTTTTAAAATTACCCTTACCCTTGCCAGTGTCTATGATCAACCTTGTGTAAAACAGCTTCTTGAATTTTTATTCAACATATAACGAGCGAGCCAGATTTAAAGAATTGTTTATTCCGAATCAATCAATATCTATAAACCTAAATTTATTTACGTCAAAGTGCTACTAGGACTATGAGTAAGTAGGACTAGGATCATCTTTAACGTTTAGAAATTCAGTTTTTATAGAAATATATACCTAACACTGAAAAAAAGCTGATCCGAATTTGTACTAATATTCATCACGACGTTAAAACGATACATGGCGTTTAACCGTCTTAAGCGTCCCGCCAAGTTAAAAAATTGATAAATACAAGTACCTACATAATGTTTAGTTAAGAGCTGTCCAATATCGATTCTATAATGTCAAAAAAAATTACCTTTGCAAAGGCAAAAATATTTTTGCCTTTGGAAAGTACCGAGAAAAAAGTATTAAGATTGTATTTTTCAACTTTGTATTAAAGAAATATTATTTGTTAATTTCAGCGTTGTAGACAGACGGACACGTCGAAACTATAAGGGTCTCTAGTTGACTACGGAACCGCTAAAAGGAATCCTTAGAAAAGTTCATTCTTTTTAACCGCAATAACATCACTATTTAAAAGTATTTTTCAGTAATTTATTGCCACAGTTGGATTTAACATGCGCATGTCCGTCTCCGAGCTATAAACTACTCGATCCACCTAACTCGTATGTACCTACTAAATTATACATCGGTCGGTTGTGGCGGTCAACCGTGAAGACGGAACAAGAGAACAAGCAAACTTTGGAATTTATAATAACTATCAGTAAATACGGAGGTTGATAAACTCAAATAGATTTAAATCTATTTATTACCTTTTATACATAATAACAACGACAAAAGGACTTAATTACCATGTAGAATACTTTGTTTTGGACTGATCCAAAGATGGAAGCAACGAGGAATTCATTAACCGCTTAATATTTAAGGTAGCCAATGATTAACCAATATGCCTTTCTTGAGATGAAGATAGTCCTTTAATTGCTGCTTTGGTCAGTCCTATCTAATCTATGAATCACAGGGGTAATCATGTACACAACATTCAAATAACTTCAAGCGGACGTGCGTATCAAAGGTGGCCGTCGTCGTCGGAGTTTTTAATAACAATTTATAAAAAAAAAAGATTCAGTACTTAAATTTCGAAATTTATCTTAACATTTTCATACCATAACCTATTTCTGTTTACTTATCTTGACCTGGAACCTCTATTCATCACGACAAAAACCATATCGTGTTTGACCTGTTATCGTATTGTCACCGTGTTGATAGCTCTTATTTACTTGACAGTAATGGCGACTGGCGTCAAAACAATACCATAGCAGATCAAAGACGATATGTTTTTTACCGTCGGGAATAGAGGCCCTGTAGGTAAAATACGTCAGAAATTTTCTTATTTTGTTTTGGTGGGTAGTTGACAACTGTGGGCAATAAGCGAGGTTTAGACACGCAATAAAAAGTTGCAGAAGTTGGCTGCCATACACTAACTTTTAAGTTAGAAATAGACAGCAAAACGGTGTTCAATCGACTTCTGCAATTTTAATTGCTAGTCTAACGAATATAAAATTTGGTTATATTAAATTATTCCTAGTTCCTTGTGATATTAATTTTATTTTTCATCGATACTACAAAGTGTTTACTTACATACATTATGTAAATAATAACAAAAATATGAGATAAATAATTAGAAAGACCCTAGATCTAATCCTAAACTAAGCGATAATTATAATACCTAAGAGGCACTTATAAAGATAAATAAATAGGTACTTAAATACATACATATATAAAATATCAGAGACGTAACAGATAGCCTCTCGACCCTTTCAAGTAGCTGTAATGAAATTGTAAAGCGCGTAACATTTAGGAGTGTCCATAATTACAACATTCACAGACATTGAATGGCGTATTCTACTGTCCACCTTAATGGATTAATTTCATCTAGAATTAAAATATGTATTTGTTTCTAAACTTTTGCGTTTATATAACACGTACTTACTACCTATATTCAAAATCAGGTCTTAACGCAATAATAACAAACAAGACTAGAATAGGTATACTTGAAAGAGAAGTTTGTTTATACGCATATAATGTATGCGATGACATATATGATTTAGTTGGTTCTGCTATTATGTACTGTCCCCACTTATCAATAATATATCATAAAATCGATTATAAAACGGATGCACTTTTATATCAACCTATAGTTTAACTTTTAGTGACAACAATTACGCTTGTCAATTATCCCGGGGTTGTTTAATGGCAGAGTTTATTTAAACATTCTATGGTAGAGCGGTAGGCGAAGAATGTAAAGCTTGTTACCCAACACGGCAGTAGCAGGTTTAAAAAAGTTTTTAATGCTTTATTAAATTATTCATATCGAAAATAATTGCAGCATCCATCATAACGTGGCGTCATAAATAAACACTGAGTCTATTTTAGGATGCATGCATAAGATCTTACCTTGTGGGTATTTTCAGTCAGTATTGTTTACTGGGCTCTCTCGGTTTTGTAATAGTTTTTGTCGACCCTTGAAATTGTAAAAAAAGTAAATACATACATATGCCGTGTTAATTATCAAGAAAGTTTGCAAGATTGGGCCTTAATACAAAATAATTATATATGTATATATCCACTTCCCATGACCATGTAAGTATTTAATTATTTCGTAGTATGCGGATGTCACACAATAATGAAAAACTGATCCTAGGGGTAATTCATTAGATTTCTGGCTAGATAGACAGACATAACGTGCTTAATATCAATGCAGTAAATCACAGGGAAGATATTAATCGTAAATAAAGTTGCAATTTATGACAAAACTGAGATATCTCGAGGCGTTAGCTGTGCGCTGTGCGCTACCCGCGGCCGCGATAGCCTTTGCTCCCCTGATGGAAATGTCAGCTTTCAAGTAAATAACCGCATAATAACGTTGCAGCCGCGCCGATGACGCAACGTGCTTCGAGTTTTGTCGACTCTCGGTTTATCTCCGGTATTGTCTTCGGTTTACGCGCAGATTCCTAGAATTCTTTGTTAGTGAACCATAAGAGAGGTGCCTTTAGTGCCTTTACTATACACGGACATTTCATTACTAGTAAGATTAAAATTGATGACTGCACAGTTCAGAATCTTCAAATTTCAAATCCAGTGCAAACATATTAAATTAAACATCGCTTGGTTTTACTCGATTGTTTTACTATGTAGAGGTAATATTTAGCGGTTTTGGTTATGACTTTACGAACAGTCAGTGAACAAAATATGCCGGTGTCCTAAACCTGTGACCTGCCTACGAAGAATTCGATCCCGGGTTTCACTCCCATCAAGGGCAAATATTTGTGTGATTAAAATTTGCTCATAAGTATTCAAAAAATGGCTACTAAAGCATTCGTATTTATTGTTTTCCATTTATTCTAGGTAAATTGGTGTTAGGTTAGGTTAGGTTAGGTTAGGTTAGGTTGTTCCTTTCATTATTATTTTTATATTCGTTTTCCGGTATACTTTTCCTCTATAGTTGAGACAAACATGTACCTACTTCGTACATATGAGCCTTACGATTTGGCACACTAATGCTGTCAAATAAGATAGTCGAACTCTCACTCGGCCAGAATAATATGTTCTCTGTTTATTACTCGGTTTTATTGATATTTTACAGCTGAGTTATGGTATCTGATCTCTGGCCAAACGTGTGCCCCAGGCATTTCTATTGGACGATTTATTTATATTTACTTTATATACTTTATATTTATACCATATTTACGACTACGACGCTCTCTATCGGCTGACTACATGGTAAAATCTTAAAGATTAACTACCATAAAAAAGAGTACAAAAACACGTATAAAATAAATGGTAATTGGTCGTTTAATACATACGACGGAGATTTTAAGAATTTTGTATGATCGTGCATAACGCAGTAAACAAATGATATAACATTACGAGTTAGAATAGATTAATGTTATGATAATCTTTTATGATTAGGAAACTATCTATATACATTTTTTATCCGAATGATATCTTATTTCAAATACTTAAAGATTTGCACGAAAACCATGGAATTTATTTTCAGGATTTCGTACGCGAAGGGTTAACGAGGCCCTATAATATGCCTACGCTGTCTGTCCGTCCGTCCTAACTTTAAAGACCTGTATCTTCTGAGAAGTATAACGGCGGGTATACTTTTTTTAAACATAGTTATATATAATAAAAGGGTTCCCCGGTCCCCATTCAAGAAAAGTTTTTTCAAAAAATATGTTAAATTTGTTGTATCGTAAAAACAGTAAAACATACGCATCAAATTTGGTATGATTATACTAAAAACTCTAAAATAACAGCAAATAGGTACTAAATAGGTCAAGTATGAGTAGGGCTTATGCTGATTCTATTCGTAATCTAATTCAAATTGGAATATACCTACTGTGCGGTTGTATGAAACCCTCGGTGCGCGAGTCCAACTCGAACTTGACTTGTTTTATTTTCAATATCCGTATGTACCTAACTACCTACTATATTCGTTTCATCAATTCTGATGAGATGAATTAATAAAATGAATACACTTAAAACTATTTCTGACCTGTCAGTACCTATTGGACCAATAATGGAACTTGAACGTTGTCGCCCTCGTGCTCCAAGGACGATCTCCACGCTATAATGTTTCCGTCTGTCAACAAACACCGAGACAAGTTTTTTCCAGCTCATAGATAACTAATTCATGCGGGGCACCGGTTTAAAACTAATTTGTCATGGATAAATTCCCTATTAGTTCTACCTAGTACGTCGGAGTCCGCGGTGGGTGTTCATAATATTTTAATTGATTACGACCGTTTATTAATTATACACGTTGTTATCCATTTAGAGTTTTTACTATTCAATGGAATCTTAACGTAAATCGTAGTGTTGTGAGACAGTATCATCTGGACTATTTGATACATCATTTTAAACCCCAAGTCTTGAAATACATTTTTTTTTCTAATAATAAGACTTCGTAATACTTCTCCCAAAGGATTGGGCTAGCTATCCAAAGAGGTAATGCAGCCAGTGTCATCGGGACTAGACTAGAATATCTTTAATATTTGAGTAGTTTAGTTTTATTTTAATATAAATACGTTTAATTTAATTTTTAATTATATTATTGTTGAATTCTGTAAACATTGATAAATTGCTGCATGTGACAAAAAAATACTTTATGTACCTCAATGTAAAGGTAAGAGTACGTATTTGGCTGTTATCATCGCACTATCATCTACATACGTGAACTCGGGTCCGTACACCCAATCCACCATAGAAAGTAGAAACACAACGCAGCGTGGGTCCTAAACAAGCCAGCAATTCGAATCAATTTTATTTATGATTCCGTTTGCGTAGAAGTCGTTTATTGCTACTAGTGGATAAAAAATAGGTAGGTACTGTTCTTCTTCAGGGTTCAAGCTAAGTATGTCCATACCAAATTTCATCGAAATCGGTTCAGCGGTTTGCCGTAAAAGCGTTAAATATTAAGGTAATAAAGTAATAACTTCTTAAAAGTAGCATTTTTTAAAAATTAAAATTGCAAATCTTAAACTAAAAATGAAAATAATGACTATGAGAATAACACGACGAGGTCTCTACGTCAAAAGCCATAGCTAGAATAATTAATTGAACAACAAGTCCTTGCAAACGTGAACAGACCGGACTCCACAAACAGTACCCGTTCAGCATGAGTATGACGCGTATCTCAACCATCTCCTCTCTCAACCATGTCTTGGGGAAAGTGGCGACCCGATCAACGACGCCGCCGTAAGCAAAGACCTTTGAGCGAGCATGACATGCTCATGTTGCTGGACAACCAACATAAAAGTAATATAGTGTGTAACAGCTGCCCGGCGAGAAATATCAGTGTGTTCTGGTTTAAAAGCGTCTTGTACACAAAAGAATTAATAAAGGTAAAAATAATATACAAATATTAAACATAAAATTGAGTGCTTGAATACACATTTTGCTTCAAGGCTATGTTTATCCTGGACAAGCTGAAGATGCAAGAAGAACAAACAAGTGTTATTCTGGCTCTGACGAATAACTGCTATAATTCCTTGAGTCTCAGTTCAGATAGACGACGCGTCTATGCAAATCATCAACTACTAAGAACGCCCGTAGCGTGAGAACGGGCCATGTCCACTTCCAAATTATGCCAAGTGCGTTCGATTCCCGTCCTTGGGGCGTGATTGGAGCACTAAGAGCCAATAAAATGCCATTGCCTCACACAGCACGTAACTTATCTGACGGCTACAAATGCGATTTTACTCGTAATATGCCTTTCAGTACAAGCAAACATTAGCACGACGGTCAAAAATTATATTCAATAGGTAATAATATTAGATATACAAAAATGGATTAATTTGGGTAATGATTACACAAAAACTATAATGGCATTATTAATTATCTTCAAACACAACTTTAAAAACTATTCAAACTTTATACAATACTAATGTCATTATTAAACTGGATGCATTAAGACGAATATGCGCATCGAATCCGATTAAGACGATTTCGTCCGCGATATTTGGGCGATAAAATTCGAGAGGGCGATGTTACGTACGTATAATTAGCAGGACGGAAGCTGGGGAGTTAGCGAGGGGCGGGTTGTCGTCGTCGCGATAAATCATAAGTGCGCCCGCGCCGCTGGGCGGGCAGGGGGCGGAGCGAATCATTTTTAAACGGTTTTTTGAGTTTCTCGACGGCCAATGCGTATTTTCGGCCAACCATGTCGGGACAGACGTAAGGACACTTTTTCTCTTAATTAGGAAAACCGTGATTAGTGCAACTTCACTCCACCAGCGCAATAAGTAAGCGCGAAAGAGACGGGGTTCCAGGTAAACATAAGCAACAATCGTAATAATTAAGTTCCTTACTTTCAACAAAAAAGCCGTTTAAGTAGATACGTGTTTGACTTGCATACAGAGGGTTCCGTTACGATCGACTTACTTTGCGGTTACTGACTGATGGACTATTTTATCAACTGCAATTTTAAGCTACGCGTTGAATCTTTATTTTCATTGTTTGCTAGTATTAATATGTTTTAAATAATATATGATAGGATGATCGTACCTGTAGGGTAAAACTAATAATAAGTAGCTACATAACTTGAAAATGCCCCACGTGAATGATTAGTTAGTACATTATTTGATAATTTAATTTCTTCCATTCCGAAAAATAGTAATTTGGATTTAAGCATTCTAATGATGACTTATAGGTACCACTTAGCAGCCGTTTCAAAGAATTTTGACCCAAAAAAATATTTATTTATACGTTTTGTGCTTTAAATAGCACGTAAAAAAAATAACAGCGTATTTGTCAACTGCATTCAAAATTCAAAATTCAAAATATTTATTCACGAAATTGGCCACATGAGGGCTCTTTTACACGTCGGTAATATGGTGTGAATCTACTAGCGCTTGGGACAAGACTCCAGCAGAAGGTCATTTTCCTCCTCTTCCTCTCCCCTTCTCTTCCTCTTGGGAGCGCTAGTAGATTTGACGTGTAAAAGTGCCCGTGCGTAATAAAACTAACTAAATAAAAATGATAGTTTTGATCTTTATCTTTGGTGCGATATAATTAATACGCGATAAACAATTAAAAATTGACATAGTCATGCTCAATATCAACCAAAGAGTACCTACTTATAGGTAACATGTTCTTTAATAATAAATATACATTGACCCCTAATCAAAAAGTCGGGACATCTTTAATATAAATACGGAGCTAAATTGTCACCGCCATATTTCTTAGTAATTAAAGCCTTTTGTTAAGTTGCCGTCGGTTTTCGTGTGTTATTTTCTGTGTGCATGCTTGTTTTTGTGTCGCGGCGCGTGTATTGTTCTCGGTCGAATCGCGACATGGTGCCCTTAATTCGTTCTCACTCAGACGGACGTGGAATACAGATCGCTTTTAAGGGCTAGGGAATGGGCCGCGTTGCAATGAGAGTGGAAAAACTTGGCTGCGTTGAAATGCTTGTCGAAGGGTTCCGTCATATTAATTACGTTTCGTAGAGGCATTTTTTTTTAACAAAAATAGGTCTTATGCTACTCTGGAACTTTCAACTCTTGACTATCGTGGCGAACATAGAAGCTCTGGCAATTATGATACCAGGACTACTACCTACCTATACCACTAGTCTACCTATAGTGCTTTTGTGTATTTTCTTAACCTGCATCTGGATACAAAACTATATCTTTTACGTTTTAGTGATTAATGCCTTCAGTTGGAAAAAATACTCTAAATGGCATTTAAGATTTAAATGGATACAAAAAGCTCTGTACAGGTCCTTTCCTGATGCAAAACCAAAGAGCCATTTTATAAGTCGCTGACAATGTAAGCAAGGCAAAATTACTACGTACCTACTTACATTGTTGTTTCATCACTACATTGTTTTTGATGACATTCATGAAAATAATGTTTCTTATCGCGTTGTATTATTGGTTAAACTAATTACGGAATTGATAAAAACTTCCCTAGATAAAGTGCTGGTGACATAACAACACGATAATTCTCATAAAAATTATAATCGCCTACAGGCGCAACAATTAACAAGACTATGAGAGATACAATTTCCAAACCTGTTTATTCTGAACACACGGTTCTAACAAGAATTTGGGCTCTGGACAAAATAAATAGATTCCACGATACACGAGAAGGGTTACGTTGCCGTGGAAGCTTAACAAGCTATTGCCAAGTGAGAGTACATCTTAATATTAGTTCGTTTAAGACCATTTGAAGTCAGTTCAGAGTGGTTTAGTAAGCCATGGTACCGGGAAATTGACAACATTATTTAATATAAAAACAAAATTGATTTTATCGCAATTTACCAGTAGTTTAGTTTAAAATATCTACCTGCTTCAAACTTCCCATATTATATGAAGAGTAGAGAAGGCTCGATAAGATAATTAATTAAAATATAAAATAAAAATCTAACAGTATTAGGATAATGCTTTAATGATTGCTATTTTACCGTTAGTCTCTTTTGCACTCAAGCCATAAAATAATAATGTTAGATACGAAACAATATTTATAGGCAATACCTTTGTTTACGTCGGGTAATGTACTTTCGATGAAGTCCATAAACATTGCTTAGTTAATGTAATATAATTAATTTTAGGTTAAGGTTGTCCATTAGAGGTAATGTTTCCATCTTGCTGTGTTGCGAAGTTCGAAACGTCTTCCACGTCTATTATTAACATAGACAGACTCTTATGCAAAACACAAATAAAGTCGTGTTTAAAAAAAAGTTAGGTTCACGATAAACCATGCAGGTACTTATAATAACTAAACGGCGGCCGGCGGGTGCAATATGCTGACGAAAGCATGGATAAGACTTTTATTAAATTTTGAGTACTATTTATGTATGAAAATATATGCAGTTTTAGTTATAAATCAGTACATAGTTTGTTTATTAAGAAAGGACTGCAATATCACTTTACGAATACGCCCCTCTTACGTCTGTGGATGTAGAGAGAGGTCATATTCCCTACATATAAGTGGATAATGAAATGACTTACTTCAACAATAAAATTCTGTATTTATTCTCTTTTTTTTTAAACAATTATATTCATATCCGTATTATGGATATCGTTAGACAATATTTTGAAGTAATTTGCATTCGTCAGCCGACCATATTAATAATAACCCGTTGACTCACAACGCGTAATGAAACGACTCGTATCTGCTACGTATCACAAGCGATGATAATTTACAAAAGTGATGTTGACGTCTTATTTGCACCCAGACTGAAAATAATAATTTAGACTTACACTTAGACTAACAGATCACGAAAATAATTAAAAGCCAAATCATTTACTTTTACTGATTGAACATCACTATTTTATTCTTTTACAATATTAACAATGCTATATGTATACATTTCAATTTACTGTAAAGATAGTAAAATTTATCCGCAAGTTTTAACTGTTTCTGGAACAGTACCCTTACCATGAAGTTACAATTACCGTATTCGCTAGCGAATCGAATGCTCTGTCCCTCGCACTCTATAAAAATACTTGCGAGGTGTGCGAGGGTAGAGCGTCCACTAGCTAGCGAGTACGGTAATTGTAACTCATGGTAAGGGTACTGTACCAATTACCGTTTCGAACGTTAGGCTCGTATAGAATGATGCAAAGCAGGGAAAGTTCAGGTTTATTCGGTTTTGTATACTGTTATTTTTTTTCAGTACACCTCATCTATTCACTGATTAGCTTAGTTGTTTGTAGAGAATGCCTTAAGACATTAAGTCCACCATTTGTACTTTGCAATAAGGATTTAAATAAAAAATACATAATTATGGCGCTACGATAAATATGTAATAGGCAGAAGTAGAACAATGTAGTAATTTATGATTAGTATCGATACTTAATTTTATGTAGAAACGTAATAACGAGTGAGTGTTTCCACTATCGCTAAACACGATGGTATGCAAACTTGTATATATCTTTCTACTTGATAAAACCGTATTGCTTTTAACGTAATCGTATTGTTTTTACCGGGTGGCCATTACTGTCAAGTAAATAAGAGCTATCATAACCCTGACAATACGATGACATAAAAAAGGCCACATGGTTTTATCGAGTAGACGACGCGCGCGCCTACTTGGTAGTGACCCTGCCTACGAAGCTATAGCGGTCCTGGGTTCAAATCCCGGTAAAGGCATATATTTGTGTGATGAGCGCGAATATTTAGTCCTGAGACTCCTGAGTCATAGATGTTTTCTATGTAAGTATTTATACCGTTGTCTACTACCCGTAGTTCAAGCCTAAAGCTTATTTTGGGACTAAGTCAATTGGTGTGACATTGTCCCCTGACATTTATGTATTTACTTTATGTAGAATAGAGCCCTACATCGCTCAAACTAACGCGAGGCTCCATTTGTCCAATGCCGTGAGTAACGGCTCCGATACGTCGCTATCTCCGCGATGCGATGCGAAACATTCTTAGAGCGAACAAAGGGCATTAGCAATGCTAGTGAAGATTAGACGCCTCCCACAAACAGACTTTGTCTTGGTGATCCCAGCGTGGTAAGTACCCGAGAAGTTGTTCAGATGTCCGCTGAGACACACACACAGTGTAACACGTTAAAGTTATAGTAAAGGGTTTTGCTATCATTTAAGTTTTTTGGTAAAGATGGGTTTATGTTGAAGTTATATGTTTCCAACTAATAAATTAATGCAATGCCTCCTTGTCGTTCACATCCAAGCATATAGAAAATACAACCGTAGTAAATCATTTAGTTCTCGAAGTGCGTCCGTGCTATAACTCATTCGTCATTTTATTCCTGCGTTTTGCTGGGCACTAAAATGCGGGTTATTTTAGTGGATGGTGGACAATGCCGACATAGGCAGCGGGCAGCCGGTGTCGAGCCGGCGCACTCGGAAAAAAAGCCACAATAGTCCTCGACGGCCCACACGCCAACCTATGGCCACTCAATCGTTCGTATTGCTTACCCCGCACAGGGACCTCCGCGGAGGCACTTCAAAATAAATGTTTATTTTGTACTTTGTTTTTACAACGACCCGCATGAATATAAATAGTTACGTACGTTGTTTAAAGAATAGAAATATATATGTATGTAAATAAAATAAGTTACTTAATCTCGTTTGCAAAGCATTTAACAATACGTACAAAATCTACAATCTATATTATATGAGCATCAAACTTAACATTCAAAAACTTAGCCTTAGTTTGGGAAGATCTTAAACGTCTGCAGTTATTTTTTAGTCAGCTTACACAGTAACTAAACAGCACAAATAAAATACATCATTAAAAATGAACACTCATTTATTTTTCTGTACCTCGGCGTTCAAGTAACGCACACAAAAGCCAACTAACAGTTATCATTTTTAATTGACAACCGGACTTAATTATGATTTGTAAGTATGTCAAAATGCGGTTACGAAGAAATTTTAATTGTTGCGTGTTTAGCATTCAATTTTCGAATATACGGACTATACAAAATGTTTAAATCTATTATATACATTTCATACTCTACACATTTGAGGACTAGTCTTCTACAGTAATTAAAAATGAAATTAATTGTGTATTTTTAGTTTGTTCTTAATAAAATTATATTCAAATGAATGTATTGATTTTACCCGTATATTTTAACACTCTTATACAGTTTCATATGGATATAATTAAGTCAATAAATATCGACAGTCGTTTTTAGCCGTCGAATTGGCTTGAATTCTTTCTTTTTGTTCCGATTTCATGAAAATAATATGAATCAAATACATCACGCCGGTATGATGATGAAAACGGAGTGTCAGTAACAGTGCCCTAAGAAAACAATAATTAAATAATAATTAATAACTCATTTAAATTTTATTTAAATAGTGAGTTAATAACAAATTATAAAGTGCAACCGGTAACATAAAGAGGTATCTTATATATTTTTAAGATATATTTTGATCTAAGTCGGCTCTACTGTGCTCTGTTCTTGTGTGCTCGAGCAATGACACAGCGGAACTCTCAAGAGATACTTCGATTCTTTAGAAGTTAACTTTAAGTCAGGCGCAGCTAACGAGTAGAGATTGACTGGAGCCTTTTTTTCGGCTACATAAATGTTTATTTATATTTTGTAACATAGGCGCACTTATCTACCCGTTCAACATTACTATGTGCTCTTACAGACTTAAGTGCACCATGAAAGTAGGTAACCATTATCATCTTTTGAATAACTAACTTTATGCATGTGCAGTTGTTTTTTCAATTTAGTTGATTTAGTGGCTTGTCTTTTAATGAGGTGATTATCTATGCACAAAAAAAGATTTCATCTCAGCAGTTTTTTGGCACCAAGTGCCATTCTCATTAAGTACCAGTTTTTTTTTTCGTATTTCAAGTCTAGTTAATCGGACAGATAGGTACAATAACTTTAAATTACGTTCATAATATTAATATTCAGAGAGCAAAATCTTCCATTACAGTTTGTATTTGTGCTGTGGCTAGGATAAGTATTTTATGTAGTCGGACAATGCATTGCCTACACGTCTTGCGACTCAATGCCTCTCAAGTCAGATTAAGTTAGGAAAGGCTCGTTATTAATAACAGCCAATAACTTAACTGACTTGAAATATCGGACTTACTTTTGCTTAAGCGACACTCATATATTATCGCCTAAGAATGTGTTTCCGGATCGAGAGGATTTTTGTCATTGGTCCTTTTGTGTTCTTTTGGTAACTGAGAATGAAGTGTGATCCGTGTCCGTAGAACTCACGAGGTAATGAGATCTTTGAAGATGTTACAATGGCGACGCCGGTGTAGAATTTCGAAATGATAGAGTGCCTAACGTCTTTTTCTGTCTGCATATGACAAACAAGCGCATGTCTGATTCTTAATAATGGTAACAAATTTGCTGTTGTTTTCATTGTTAGTTTTATTTTGATAAAAAAAGGTTTGTAATGCTACGTTTGGATTAATGTGTGGGAGCACGGCGAGTGACAGGGGTCCTGTTTGTTTTATGGATATTTTGTGAAACATGACTAAAACATGCACCCACATTATGTCAAGTTAGCCGCGCCATCCTCCAACCTCCGACGAGACGCCTGCTGGCGAGCGCACTCAATTATTGTAAGGATGAATAATTAAGTACCTACTTTGGAACTTTAACGACGCACTTTCATGGACTTACAATATATATATATATATATATATATTAAATTATTCTTAGATCTGTGATGATGTATTCAAGTAGGTACCTTTTTTAAATTATTATTATTTACTATTTTATATTAGACTAATCCATCGCAGTCCAAGCTATATTGAAACCATGCAGTGACCCGCTTGCTCATCTGCCTCCGTTTTTTCCATAAAAAAATGTAACGGCCATGTATTTGAGTTCATTAAGTTATACAAAAGTTACCCGTGTGACTGCACTAGTCAAATGACTCGGTTTATCTCGGCGATAAAGACAAAGTAGATGAATGTGTCATGGCCGACGATATATCGCGGCGTTGTTGCCCCGGCTTATCTCCGCCTTAATGCCCCGTGTGGCTGAGTAAAGCTTTTAAAAGGTCCATCCTTTCAGCGACGAAAGCTCACAGTGATGGTTTAAATACTAAGCTTTATTTATTGGTGCGATCTTGTAAACAGGGTATCGTAGGAGAATTGAATTGTAAGTCACATCGGGGTCATACACCGGAAAATATTACAGAGTATTTAAAAGAACCTTTAAACAGTTTAAAATTAGGTCGCAGTTATCACGCATTTGTTTCCGATTCTTTACAGAAAAAAGCAGTCACTGAAACTTTCAAACTAGATGGACAACTACATATTTTCGTCAAACATATTATTTAATTATTCCGTTTTTAACAAATAAAAGAACATTCTTGCAGGTTGAAACTAGTTTACTACATAAGTAGGTACCTACCCAATAAAAAGAGATAACTATTTTGAATTCCTACTGCAGGTGATATCAGCTAAACCGAAACCAGCGCAACATTACAGCCCGCTTAGATTTACGAGAACTATCCAGAAAAGCGTTCAGCGTCCCTGACAAGACATAGCACAGCTATTCCTTTTTATTTAACGCCAAAGAACGTGTTAAACGAAGCCAATAGTTGTTTGTCTCGTTTTGCACGTTTTTACGACGAAGTTTAACGCGCTATCGTGTGAGACGTAACAATTCGCTTTGCCGAGCTTTTGTCGGTGCCCAACAAAACTTCTAAGTTCCTGACATCAGTAAACCCTTACCTATTTGGTCTTGAGCTACTTCGGGTGTTAGACCCGGTACTGGTGGAATGTATGTGGCATATATTATGGCGCTTTACCGGAAATAAATGAATCAATTATCACGAACACTCTGCGCTCTGTAATTAATTTCAACTGTCTAGCTCCCACAGTTCATAATATACAGCCTGGTGACAAATAGACGGAAAGACGGACAGCGGAGTCTTAGTAATAGGGTCCCGTTTTTACCCTTTGGGGACGGAACCCTAAAAACGAAGCCCAAATTTGTTTGAAGAAGTGTACATTCGCTTCATTTTATACGCACTATGCAGCGCTTTGATTTGGGTATTTACCCTTGACGGAACGAAAGGCGAAACTATCAAAAGCACGCAATAAATGTAAATTATATTGTAATCATTCGCATAATAGCACAAAGGCGCCATGCAAGGTCACTCGGTCCAGCCGGGCTAGACCTATAATTCAAAGGGCATTTGCTAATATTAATAGTTAGCTGGATAATCTATAATTCTAGTTGCATATCGTGAATTTATAGACGTTAGCATCGGCGCCGGTTGATTTGAATGGCGGCGTGTGATTGGCGGGCGCCGGGCGCGCAGGCGCGCGTATTTGGGTCAGCGCGTGGGTCGGATCTAGCAACTGCAAGCCTATATATATATATATACCTTATTAATGTGACGGGGCAATGAGAACTTTAAACATTTCAACGCCATTAAAGGACCTTTAAAACTCAAAGTTAAGGCCAAACTTATCTTAAAGAAAAATTAAATTTACGTAGATATAAATCACATTTTATTTAATAGGATTGATGGACCTTTAGGACCAAATACGATGACTTGTGGAATATCTCTAAACAATTACATATGTATGCCATTCTCGGTCCCAGTTCTTTTAATCACGCAATAAAGCCTTCGTCTAGAAAACTAATTTATTAGCTAATCAAGCGTCGAGTCTTGTGTTCGAATTTTATATCCTATTCTGGCGTAAGAAGAGAAATGATTTATGATGAGTTTTAAATTCCATCACAATTGTTTAAGCCGTAAATTAGAATGAACGCCTGATTTAGCTGAACTCGTAAAGTGTAAAGTAAAGAGCGGATTTGTGGAAAAGTGCAAGGGACTGAAATAATCATAGGAGGTCTGCGCACAATAGGGCAGCGCGAGCGCAGCGCGTCGCAGCGCCGAGGGCACGTATGCTCGTAAATACGACGTCCCTTATTATTAGCGGCTATTGTTCGGATTGCCGAGGTACAGTCGTAACAAACATCGAAAATATTCCTCTTAACGCCTCTCTTTCCTGATTAATTACCAGTATTTATATTTTGCGCTGATAAACTAACATTCAATGACAGTTTTGATTTTTAAATAGGGCCCATACAGTACTTTTAATTGTACGCTATGCTTTTTTGCAACAATATACCTATTTTTCTTGTAGCAATCTTCTCGTGTGTAAATGATTAAAATACAGTCACTGAATAAAATAAAATAAAATAAGTCAATTTGGTTTTGCAGGGCGACTGTACTCCTAACACTCCGTCGGATATCCGACACTCGTAGCTTTAATACGCCCGTCCGCCGAGCCCGCACAATTCAATCCTAAATAAACGCAATCCCGCCATAATTACCCATGGCACTGATGAATTCACGATCCGCTATTTGAATTTCAGAACACAGCTTAATTAAAAAATGTGTATATTACGGCACATTCTTGAATTTATTCGACCGATCGCTTGATACTTATGCCCGAGGCCATTCCAAATTCCAATAAATGTATTCTTGTTGGGCATTTTATCTCAGGTAGAGGCGAGCCGGCAGGACGCCAAATTCGGATCATTCATCTCTTAATCTGACGGGTGGTATTGTGGCTGCTCGTTTAGTGGGACGCCGGCCCTGCGCTCGACTATTTGTTCTATACGATAATGGACCAAGTATGTCCGTACTTATACCTATATACTGTATGTGCGCCTGAACTTATAAGACACATAAGTACATGTAAATAGTCTGCTAGTCCCACTGTTGGGCATATGACTACTATGACATTGGAACGACCCGGACGATATGAAGAAACTATACAAACATTTGTTTTAGATATGCTCCGTGGCAAGTCCAACGGTGGAGGATTTAGACTCGCCTGCATGGCCACTGCTGCCCTTCTGGTCGTTTATCTTCTCTACTACAACTGTAATCTTTGAAAACTATCTCACGATTTCGACTGCAGCTCTTTAGAAAGAAATCCTCACCAATTAACAATACAAGAAAATTTTCACTATGCCTTTCATTCTCAAAAACTCCAATGTAGAAGGTCAAAATCAAAAACGGTACTTTAAAATAACAGCACAAACCCATAATAAAACACTTATGCAAATTATTTATATTACATACACATAGGACCTAATTATGGATGTTTATACAAATTGTTGAACAGGCTTCGCGGCTCGAATTAAAGGGCACTCGATTAGAGAACACACGACCAACAAGCTTTAGGGTTCCACAAACTTGGAAATGATTTTTATAGGGGACCTAAACAACATGCAAAAGGTTGCATAGAGTTACTAAATGACCTACAAGTACCTATCAACATTATTTGCTTTAATAACTTTCATATATTGAATATAGCAGAAGCGTTTATATTTAACTTTTTAATTAACGTTTGCTAGTAACTCATAATAATAATAAATAAATAAACTCCTCAGTTACGATCTAACGATCATCGGCACAATCACTGTCGGGTATTTAGTATGGAAGACAAAGACCTGGCGTTGAATGTGTCGATACAGTGTGAACGGGGCATTATGTGCGGGCGGTCGTACAGATGTAGTGCATAATTGTTTTCCTTCGTATTTTCACGGAAACGTACGAACGTGTCATGCTACTTCAGTCACCCTCAGTACTCTTTGTACTGTGACCGACTGTAATAGCTAAAAACGTTCGTACGATTCCGTGAAAATACGAAGGAAAATAATTATGCACTACATCTGTATCGTATTCAAACATACGAAATGTCCCTTCAAACTAAAGAAGAATGCGTTATAGTCGTACCAAAACGCTTTGCTACTGGAACAGCTAAGTTGCCAGTTTTGATTATGTTTTTTTCCTTACTTGTAAAAACTTTTAATTGGAAACAGTTCCAATGTCCAGCGCTCTGTCAATTCTAATTAATTCGACCAAATTTTTGTGAATATACGGAATCGCCGTAAAAATAACAGCTCTTGTATGACCCGTTTGAAACCTCGATCCATCAGTCACCAGCAGATAAGACTACCTGTCCCACTCTTCAAGTATTAACCGTGCACAAAAAGTGTCCAGCGGGTTGGGTCCTTAACCTGGGAAGGTATGTGTAGTAAAAATACGGAGTTCTAAAAAATCATACGTACTGTTTTTACTTCACAGTATCCTGGGAGGGGGCGCTCGGGTTTTTTTTTTATCCATCTACTTAATAATTAGTAAAAAACAAATAGCAAAATACTGATCGTGAAGTTCTGAATCTTATTTCAATTTAACTTTAACTCTAGCTGTATTTAATGTCATAAAATAAATAAAAAGCACTGAAGGCATCGTAAATGCAATTCGTAAACCTAATAATATATTATAGCTTCGTGGGGTTAGCTGCTCAACTACGATTTCTACATAAGCATGGTTTATTTATTGAAGTCGTAAAAATGTTTCGATTTGGTTACACCATCATCACTCTTTCGCTAATGTATCCCATCAATTATCCGTGTCATAAATGTGAAGTTTCCCAGCGAATTAGGGATAGGAGAAACGGCTTACAGCCGTAAACCTCTTAGCAGTAGCTGCATCAACCTCCCGGTAGTCCCTGTAGTGTGGGCATGGTGTGGACATTTAATACTTGTTGAATAAGTATAAATCATAATATTGAATTTTTGTGTCTGCGGAAAACTAACGTGACCAAACTTCTGTGAAACCCTATATTCGTTTTTATCCGTCTATTTAATAGTAGACACTTGGTTAGTACAGATCATATTCATTTATTATGAATTATGATATGTTATATTTTTATCACATAAATCAAATAATTCAACAAGCAAGTAAGCCTACGAGATGTGGGCGTAGCGAAGTATAAAAAGCAAGTAATGGGAAGTTATATTTTTATATTCATATTGTCTGTCAATGACTGCTAAATTTACACTTACTCGTATTTACTTGTAGCAATTTCAATCCTACTCAGTAAAACCTAATTGCTTTTGACATATTATCGTATTGTACCTCGGCCGCCATTACTACCAGTGGCCTGTTCTATAAAACTACAAAAATTACAATTTACAGGTTACAAGTTTCCATTTGACACAACCTGGAACAATGACGACCAGCCATGTGAAGTGATGCCAGTTTAGCCCTGTAAAATTGTTACTTGTAGTTTTATAAAACGAGCCCCAGGTCAATAAGAGCTATACGTTAACAACAAAGACTTTACCGAGTAGAATAGAGTCCCATAAGCTGACATTTGTCTTTACATGTAGATTTTGGTTGATAGAATCACCATGGTGTTTTCATATTTCCTTTTTGGCAGTAATTACGCAAGGTGAACATTAAGTTTTGCGGAGCTCGGCATCGCATACAAATCGAGTGTTTCATGAAATATCGGACGCAGCCGTGGGCTACCCGCCACGAACGCCCTTCGCCCGTATCTCTGCGATACGATTTTATACGATATTCCATTTTTCCTTTTTTAACTTTTATGGATCGGTTGTTCGCGGTGTATCGATAATTCGGGATCGGTCTTTTATGTAGCAACAGGTAGCGAAAACCTTACTTGCGTTGTCTGTTTGTTCGTTGATTCAAGCTAATTTTTTTCACTTTAAAAAACTGCACTGAAAAGGTAATTTGAAATGTCTAGAAATTTTTGCTCGTGCTGGAGTTTTATTCACAAAAAGCGTAAAGCTATAAACCGGTCATGCGACTGGTTCTCACACCGTCCGGCCGCTTCATAACTGGCTACTTTATGCTATTGTAATGACCTAGGAGCTGGCTACAAAAACCCCGCATTGTTCATAGACTAGTTACCGTATACAGTCCTGTATTTTATCACTTCGCACGTCGGGTTCGACACTTCCGAGAAAAGAAGTCGGTGGCTTTTTCTAAAACTAGTCTCGCATTGCGTCCTGCAGGGAGGGTGACAGTTACATTTAAGCCCTTTTTATTGGACTAAGTAATTTTCGGTTAGGTAAAAAAAACCAGAGCATTGTGAATGTAGCACTTGTAAGCATTCCTCACTTCTATAAGTTACAGGTCAGGTTTCGATCAATTTGCCGATTGAAACTATCACTTTCCTTGACACGAGCAGCGTGGATGGCTGTTTATGTATTCTGGTTGAGTAGGTACACAGTTTTTCGAAAAAGTTTCGCAGGCGAATTATTCATAATGAGAGTCGGAAGATAAAGAAGCGTACGAATTTTACGACTTATATTCATGTTATTACGACACTTTTCTCGATGGAGATAGTCGCGCCCATGTTCGGAATTTATATATACAGCTTTTAACTTTTAAAAATACCTTGTTGCTCGAGGGTTGAAGGTATCGATCGAGTTTATGATGGGTATTTTTTATTATTTTATGTTAATGCACTAAATATGTAGTTACACGGTTATGATTGCGTGTATCATGGTAATGTGCGCATACGCGAGTTACTCGTATATGTAATAGGCACGTTATACTTTTACTGGTATCCTTACCACTTTAAGTTTAATATGTGCATAACTCGCAGTTTTGTACAGGGTACATACATCGACGATGATTAAATTTACGGATTAAATGTCATGTCTAGTCTAATAAGGGAATAAAGATTGACATCCTTAGGCGTGTGACAGCATCACAAAAAAAATGAACATGTCAGTATCAAAAAGAAATGAGATAATTTAGCACGTCTCGCGTTCTGTCGTGTTATAAGTCGGTCCGACGAGCCGCGGCGCGGTCGGCGGCAACCGGACACCTCGCGTGTTGCGTGAGCGCGCCGGGCCAGGCTAAATATTTACGCGAAAATGTATTTTACGGGCGCAGTGAGAAAATGTCAATGTAAATATGTAATGTATGTTCAAGTCAAGTTGAATTGTTTTGAAATTTCTATTCAGAAATAATCTGCACGTAGTCTTAGACGCGCCACTTCACCAGCGAGAATATTATAGTCCTGTCACAATTATTTAAACAACTCTACGAGCTTGTCAACACACGGCGATATTGCCGCTTTTCGGAAGCAACTGTAGTTCTTAAGAAATTGAGCATTTCAGTTAAAGTTGATTTGTTTATCTATATTAACGTCAAGTGTGAAGTAAAACGGAAGATTTGGAAACTTGTAAGCCTTGTGAGATATGATAAAACTTTAGTTACCTACTTACAATTTGAGGGTACTATTCAGGGTTTATTCATGAGGAGCTATAATTTAAATGTACTTATGCGTTTTTGAGATCTTAGCGAAAAGACAAAATTGGAACCTTCCTTGTCGCTCCCACCCCCTCCGGGGTCACCTCCTAGATGCCAGGAATTTTAGTACCTTGCTCACTTCCTAAGCATCCTGAATAATGTTCCGAAAGCATCCCTGAGGTCGCACTCTACACCTCCTTTATTGACTAAAGTATATAAGAAATTAATAACATATTACATATTTTATTCAATTGTTTTGAATATTATGATTAATTTTTTGAACAGCTTAATATACTTACCTAAAACCTATAAAGCAAACAAGCACAGGTACATTTGTACATTTATCTGCGCTAGGTCAAGCTTTAACGCTGGAGCTCAATTTGCAACAATTAAACAACAGCCTTCCCCGTTTCAGGCTTTGGGATCAAAAATAACATGACATAACCTCTTAATGGTATCGCGCTGCCCCCGTTCCTAAATCCAACCATGCGGCGGAATGCCGGAGAACGAGTTTTCTATCCGTCCCGCTCCTAACTATGGTGTAACTGTGTCTGTCCCTGTCAGGCGCTTGTCATTTTCTATAAGTTTTTCTAACATTCTCCGCTCGCACGCCCCCTCGGTTTCGGCCAAACGCCTGCCCCGGCGCTCGCGCCGCCGGCCGTTGTTTGTACAACAGTTATGAGTGTTTGAGACACTGATGTTCGTTACGCTCGCCACGCTGGCTTTACTCAAGTGTTTGCTCGCTTTTAATAAGGCTCTATTAAGTCATCGTTCATATGATTCGTTCTCGGAAAGTGACTTTTCATAATAAAACACGCTTCCTATGATTATGTTTTTCCGTATAGTCCGTTTACGGGGTTAATGAAGAGCTAGAAAGTAGCAGAATGGTGTCGACAGTTGCGAGTATCTTGAGAAGGTGGGGCTCGTTTTAACGTTAACATTAGATACTGGACATAAATTATTAAAGGAGTGTTTCAGATAGCGCGCGGGACGGCGACACGGCAGTCGCCAAGCCTTTGTACAAAGCCAAATCTTTATCTCGACGCGACTCGTACGCGCGCTGCTTAATTCTAACAAGTTACAAATTAAAAGAGACCGGGACGTGTGTGCCAAAGGAAACTTTATGGGCTTTGCATGTCTTATATCAATAAATTATTAACTACGCTCCTTGTTTGATTTCACGTCCATATTCGTTATTTGTTGTTCGAAAATGAACTCTAATGCTTTGCTTTATAGTTTCAAATGGGTAATCTCGGCGTGAATCTTTGTTGTTTTAATTCAAACCCTATTACGTAGTATTAGCGTTCGAATCGTGTTTTTAAAACGGAAGGTCGTATAGGCATACAAAGTAATGTATTTGAGCGTAAGCAAGTAGAGGCGAGAATCTTTAGTTTTAATTAATACCTGAATCCAGGTACAGGGTATTCGCTATTTTCAATTAGAGCTGCGCCGGTAGCATGTTTTGAGCGGCGGGTATAATGAAATCCTATATTTCCTGTACATTTGATACTTGGACAATTTGACTGTAACAAGGTCAGTCTGCGGCGCAGGCTGGCTCCGGCCAGCGCAGCTTTGACTTATTTATTACAGGCAGGTACTTCGCTAGACGAAAACAATAATTAAGTGAACATAGCGGTATTACAATCGTTATTGAAAATTAACATGTTACATTTCCCACTGAAACTGAGACCTCCTTCCGTTCCTCTATTCCCGTCGGTTAAAAACATATCGTCTTTGAACTGTTATGGCATTGTTTTGACGTCATCCGCTATTATAAAAATACAATTAAATAAAAAAAAAAAGCCATTTATTTATTCTACTACATCTTACACATAATACACATTATAAACTAAAAATCTATAGTTACGCCTTTAAGTAATAGTCATCCCGTTATTAGGTATTGTCAAGTAAACAAGAGCTATCAAAACGTACTCAAATTCGCTAAGTAGGCACCTACTCAAATCGTATGATAGCGATCGCGAAGCCCATTTTAAAGCCTAATTTATATTTGTCTGACGGGTCGTACCAATCATGACTCGTCAGAACGATATTGTTTTCATACGTCATTTGGTATGGTGAGACGGTGAGGTTTACATAAATCGGCCGCGACGTGTTTTGATGGATGTGTCAAATGTATGAAAATGAAATCATCAGAGTCCTGACGCGTCACGACACAGACAAATGCGGCTTAATAATGACTTATTATTAAGATTTTAAAGAACATACCTCGACGACTATCAGACACAAAAGTTCGTGGGGCAAAAATGACAGATGAATGTTAACTAGGGGACTTCCTTCTAATATAAAATTGATCGACAAAAATGGAGTTTTCTAAGGTTCTTCGAGGCAATAGATTTCCATTCAAATAAAAATTGAATCACAAAATACCTTGCAACAATGTCCAATTTAATCGAATTAGGTATATTTGTGATCGTGTAGCTTAAGTAATGAATACACCCTAATAGAATACTCAGTTAGTTTTCATATTATACGTACCTAATGATGATAATCTAAAATTCTGAACAATGCCTTAGTATTTACCTTTGCAAAACAGGTGGAATCCAAACAGATATTAAGTAGACTTATTTTGAGATTCCCAAAGTTGGGTACCTACAAGTAAACCTGAAGTATAAATTTCCACTTCGCCTACTTTACATATTATTCACGTTAATAATATTTTGTTGGTATATTTTGATGGTTGCACCTTATTATCCTCGCTTCCTATGCCTAATGCTTTTTAATTCGTCTAATCCATACAGAGAAATACATTTTAAATGCTTATTTTGTGTGTATTGATTGATTGATGATAATCGTATGTACATATTAAATTATATTGTAAATTTAACTAAAATATATGAGTTCGACGACCTGCTAGTCAAGTGGGAAGAAAAGCAATAAACATTTTTATAGCCCATCTTTTTCATGCGACTTTGGTTAGTATTTGTACATCGCGCACCTGACGCCGCGGTGTTACTTGTCTGGCGACCGAGTTGATTTAAACATTTACCTATTCACGGCTTTTACAATACAATACAATACAAATACTCTTTATTGAACACCAAAAAACAAAAAACACGGAACAGTACATTTTAAACTATAGGTATACAACAGGCGGTCTTACCGCTAAATAGCGATCTCTTCCAGACAACCTTGGACAGAGAAATCATGAAAGACAAAGATACATGGCAGGTGGTGTAAACTACCTTCTTCAGAACCCAAACTTCTTCGCTTTTTTTTATCGAGTTTAAAGATTTTAAAACCCACCCAACATAAGTTAAAATATACAATATCATTATACTCTTCCGTCCGATCACAAAATACAAAAATGTTGTAGTGTACAATAATACTTTGCTTTTGTTTCGTGTAAACGTAGGTACCTACTATACGCAACAATAGGTACTCATACATACGCTAAACTTACGTCATGTTCTCAAGCATTATCAAAACACTTTACACACATTATTGTACCTAATTAAAAAACAATAAAGTAAATGGAAAATAAGTTCAAGAATAACCATACATTCTTATTATACGTATGTATGGAAAGTATAAAACCTAAGGAAGAAATGTTATGGTACGAACCGTGGTATTAGTCTAAAGTATTAGTGTAGCTTTTAGATTTAAACCTAGTAAGTACATTTATTATTATTTTGCCACTAAGCTATGTATACACTGTTGACAATCCTAAATAAATAAATAAAGCTAAAAGCTTTTCTTTGAAATATGCATCAATCATATCATACCATACGGCCAATTGATACCAGACATTTATTTATATCCTACTATTAAATATTATAAATGCGATAGTTTGTGCGTGTGTATGTTTGTTACTTCTTTACGCTGCAACAGCAAAACAGATTTGAATGAAATTTGGAATGGAAATAGGTACCCTGGATTATTAAAACACCAAAACTACCTCTAAGGGATGAAAAGGGGGTGTTGAATTTTATATGAGAGTTCGGTATTTTTTTTAGTTAGAAACGTTAAAATTGGTATTACCTACTCATAAATAAAGAATATAACTTTTGGCGATTGTTACTTATTCGCTAAAACGGATGAAAGAATTTGGTTGGACACAATTTGGAATAGATTTACACTGGATACCGGCTAATCCTGAAATAAATCAGTGATCTCGTGGGGTGGCAAAATGAAAAATCTATGTCCAGTAGAGGGCGTGTATGATGAAGATGACGAATTTTATCGAAAACAATTTGAAAGGTTAAAGAACATAAGATATTTTTTTGTATCTATTATCAAATCTTTTGTGTTTGAACTGACAAGTAATTTGGTTAGAATGAACAATAAACACTCCTACAAGTTCCTCAGTAGGTGTTTATAGGAAAGCCTTGCTTTGGGCGTAATTTCTTTTCTGACCAGAAAATACTTTTTACTGTCGCTAGTTCAAAATGCAATAGTTACGCTCATAATGGATAGGTAGTTATATGATTCGAGTTTGCCGCGGCATCGGCAGTAGGTCGCGTATTGGTATTGACGCAGACTCGTCGGGAGAGCGGCTTCCGGCGGCGCGGCGACCGCGCCCGCGCAGCGTGCGGCTTTCTTGCCTCTACAGCGATACCCAGTGAAGCCTATTAATAATAATGGTCTTTGGCTAATAACGCATTACTCGCTAGTGAATACATTCAAACTAGGCCTGAAATTACCTTTTTATTTACATATGTCTAGAAAAAGCTCATTCTTAACTCGTGAAGTGACTTCTAACAAAAAATGGGTTAAGATGTTCGGACGCTTCTAAATAATGATAAAATTCCATGTAAACTAAAATACTAGCTGCAATATTGTTTACTGGGTAAATAAGTTAACATAAAAAATTATAACAGTGATCCCATTTTTACAAGCGGTACAGCGTAGACAGTGAAGTTGACTTGAGTACCTATTATGAATTTAATAGTTAAACAAATAGGTTAAGCTACCTTACTATTCTGTGTACAAATTGACCTACAATATTATAAGAAAATTAAGTTCTAAATATTGCGAAATTCATTTTTTGTAGAAAGAAAACGAGTTATTAACTGGCAAAGGTGAAACTTTGGGCACATTTTTATAGTCCCTATTATATACTCGTAGTAAAGTCAGCAAGGATTAAGGTCTCACAAGAGGATCGATCAAGTTTTAGGAGAAATTTAGTTCCTTAGGATCCATACAAAGAAAATCATAAGGTTTATAAAAATAATACAGGACACATCGTCATAAAAAGTGGGTGCCTTAGTCCCTCATATATCGCTTCGATCCACTGCAGGGCAAGAGATTTGAAAAAGTGTTCCGGGTTCAGTCAAAGTCGCAAAAACTAGACCGTGTAAGAGAGATTAAGAAAGAAGTACAAATACTGAGGAAGTTAAAAAATCTATTGGACTGTAAATGAATGCTACGCGTATGAAAAGTAGAATAAAGCTGTGTTTTAGAACTTAACCTAGAGAGTAGGGAGAAATGGTATTTTAATATCGACCTCGCACACTTTATGGGTTCCGCTAAGCGAGAACAAGTTTACTCTACTCGTCATAGGCTTAGACCAGGAAATGGTCGAGATAGCGTGTTCATTAATTACCAGGCATCAAAATACTTTATTATTGTCTTATTGGAACCTTTATAGCTGCCATTTAGCTAACAATACTGTCAGCCTTTTATGGTTGTATAACTTTACAATTTACTGTCGGGGAATGTCTGTACCCTAACTGTACTTACCTACCTTCTTAGGTACACGTAATGTTGTTCAAGTATTTGTTTAAAAATAGTTTGACAGACGATTTATATGAAGATGGTTAACGAATTAGATATACACATCTTATTGATAAGAATATTAGTTTTCGACTTACCTAAATAGTGAGATCAATCCAAACAGCTGTGACTGCATACTGTTTCTTCATCTATTATCTCCAGATTTAATACCGCAAGTTGGTACACCACATACTTTTGCTGCTATTTTGACTAGGTTTGATACTAATTAATGTTTTATAACTATAGGTGATAAAGTGGGTGTGCCCCATGAAATCTCGACAAACTTTTCATCGAATTTCATTTCGTCGAAAACGATTTATAGAATAAAAATCTGTCACATAAAGTATCTAGTTAATAATATTTATAAACATTAAAAATCAGTGTTTGAAAAATACATCATTTAATTGTTCGATGTAAAGAATATTCGATCAAATGAAAATAAGCGAAACGTTGACTTTTAACTGAAATTCGATTAATCGTTTCTCGATATTTCAAGGGTAAACCTGATAAAGTACGTACCTACTTGTTTATTTTTCTTTTCCGTCATATTTTTCTTACTAAGTCATTCAAATTTAGACGAAACGATCGTTTCATTGTTTAACCAAGAGAAATTTAGTTCTTGAGGGCATGACGATAAAAGAATTCAACGTGGCGGAGTCGCAGGCGAAAGCCAGTATATTATATTTTGCCTTGAAGGAGCAGTTTACGTCGGTCGTAAAGACATATTTTTTTGTCCTGTAAGTATGTGTAATGGACCGCAGAGATCCGTATCACAGCCGCGTGTAGGGATGTGAACATTAATGATTTTAAAACTTGTAATGAGAAGCATGACTCTAGCTAAAACTCCGTTCCTATTAATAATTAACTTTGGATTTATTTATATAATAACTAGTTACTAACATCACATAGATATGTCACAGTATTCTTGGGACGACCTGCCTGCCTAATATTATATTATACAGGATGAAAACCATAATAAAATTATATTAAACATTAAAGTAAAAGTTATTCGAATAGAAGTAAAAATCTTTCCGAGTAGTTCTTAAACAAAACCGGATTGGTTTTCAACGAGGATATACCTACAATAAAAATAAAGTTAGATCATAAAAAACTCAATTCAAAAATATCAATTTAATTAATAGGGTCCTGCTGTTATAGACCCCAGCGAGCAATGGTTTACGGTCGCACCACGGGATTTATTTAAAATCTTCAGTTGACTCGCTAAATAAACCGAAGCAGTGGCCGTGGGGACCTTATTCACAATTAAATGGTCAACTGTTCGATTACTTGCTTAACAAAGAAAGTACGCTTATTGAAATGGTAGCAACTATTGCGAGACGCTTATTGTGTATCTTTTACGGTATGAAATCTGTGTACCTGATCCTTATTTGGCTTAGTATACGACTTCATTCAAACTGTGTCAATTCTAAGTTTAGGCAGGATATGCATTGACAATTTAATGGTTTAGAGGTGCAGGATAAATACGACTCGGGATTGGTTTTTTAATCAGAATGCAGGGTCATTTTAGAAATTTATAGCCTCGTCAATATGGTGTTTGTTTCCACCGGCGGCGGCAGGCAACATATTTCTTGCAGCAGCGGGGGGCGTCTGGGGCGGAGATAAAGGACGCATGCCTCTAGCTTTGGGCAGCCATAGTTTAAATATGATTATTTATTAATAGATTTAGATGACCTCGGAACTTAGTTTACTTTATGAAACATTAAGCAGATGTCAAAACCAGTCTATTGATATAGGTACCTACCAAAAAGCTAAAAAAACTTACCTACTTATTTTATACAATGTAATAACCCAAAGCCATATAAAAAATAGTATGAAAAATTATTTAATAAACTTTCAGTAACTACTAAGCCTTTTGTTGTTCATATTTTTTATTGTTTTAATGTCCTTGTGTTACTATTAATCGAAAGTCATATTTTTTTATATCGGTAAACCCGTAATCTCCTGCGAATAAATATGTGTCGGTAGATAAAGCTTATTTAGGTTAAATTATTTAAGCGATCCTGTTAAATATTAAATCATTTAAGTTTTCACCAAAAAAATCCTGTCTTGCGTAAATTTTGAATGAAGCCATAATTCTATATTGTCATAAAAAAAATTACACATTGTGGCTAAAAATAATTATGGCAGACGATATCTAAGTAGACCCATTTCAATAATTTCTCTAGTTAGGTATAATAATACCGGATGAGAAGCTTGCGTGGCTTTCCTTCGGCGTTAATGTTAAATCGATTAGCCCCGTCGAAGACGTTTCGCCGGGGTAGCCCGATGGCGCGCTCCGAGTCTCCGACTTTTGTGGCTTGATTAGTTTTTGATGCGGCGCTAAATGTGACTTACCCTGCCTATGTGGTTTGGGTTAGCGGACTCCGTAATGATGGCCTGTGTGCAGTTCGGGCGGGGCGGCGTAAACGCTTACGTAATCATTATCATTGTCCACGCTGTGATTTATTGTTTAGTATAATTTACTTGAAGTTGAGTCAACTTAACACATAGATTTTATAGCAGTATTTTTGTTATCGTATAGTTTTAACCCTTAAACTGCCGTTAAAATAGGTACAATGATTGTAATTTGATCGTATTTAGATAACTTTTATTTTTAATTTCAGGTATGACAACACACATAGTAGAAAAACTGACGAGCGGTGAGTGGCGAAGTTATACTATTACCCCTTTACGAACCAACTTAAGTTTTATTACATTCAACACGCAAGATAATGACAGAACACTTATCAAACAAAAAGAATTTTAATTTACCGAGGGCAGGAGCTTCATTCCTACATGCCAGCAAGCCCGATAGATCGGCTCAACCTAGATCGCCGTTGGCAAAGAAGCACGCAGCTACTAGTCAATCTTGGGCAGGCATGCGGCGGCCATCTTGAATGGACGGACAGACGGACGGACGAAGACGCTCCGGCTATAATTGCAAAGCTATTCGCCTCTAGCTGTTTTTTCTAAAATAGTAAGAACTTAGCTAGCTTGACGTAAAGGAGCGGGTTGTTGGATAAAAACTGTAAGTTTAGTTTAGATTTAAGTATGTATGTATGTACTCGTATGGGTACATTTTTACGCCAACTTAATGTCTTCTTTTACTTTTAACTAGTTTTCGTATTACATCTGTATAATTATTGTTTAATAGTTAATATTACAAAAATGTTTAAAATAAAATATCATTTCAATACATACATACATGTAAAACAAACACTATTATCAAGTAAAACCTTTTACAATGCTGTCCAAATTCAATAGTAAAATACCAATCCCCATTTCCTAGAAAGAAAAATGTAGGATTATAAGCGTTATGTAAGGCACGTAGCTACCCCATAAATGGTTTGTAATTGGAGGTGAATGTGAGGCGGTTTTTGCGCCCGTGATTACTGTCTCTACGAACCGACGCCGCTTTTTGCTATTTCCGAATGATATATTAGAACTTGATAGAACTCGGACCGCGGAAAATAGAGATGCCGTTACACCTAGGCGTCAAAAGGTATAAACCAATTACGGCGGCGCAGGCTCATGTACCAACAATTCTATTCCGTTTTTGGAAACAGAAATTCAGTAGCATCATTCAGCATCAACTTCCCGAATTATTTTATTTGTGTAACTTGACTTATATGGACTTAGCGCGTTGTAAAAAATGTAAGTATTTATAGTAGAAAAATGGTATAGAATTTTAGTGCGGAAACATATTTCAGCGAAACGCGTGTAATAGTTAAAACGGTACTCAACAAGCAATGTTATCACAAGTTTTCTTACACTTGATCATAAAATTATGTTTCTAGTCTTTTTATTGTGACCTCGACTCGCGGGCTGTTTTTATTGCAGACCTTTCAACTTGTCAGTTTTTAAAATACCTATAAAAGGTTTTTTTACGAAGTTAGAACTTTGAGCTGTTTTTATTGACGACATTTTTAATTAGCTTGTGTAAATAGCAGTTAAAAACACCTTTTAGATAGGAGACTGTAAATGTCATTTTAGTTGCGAATAATAAGTGGTTTTAGTTGCGATTGTATTACTTTTAGCCGACAATCTAACATCATAGTCTTTTTGATTGATGACATGATGTCGCGCAGCATTGCCTTGTACGTTTGGCCGTTCCTCGCGACAATATCAGTTTTGTAATAATTTAAATCTAGCCCACAATGCCACACGATGCGGGGACATGGATTTTAACATCTCTGACATTGTTTATGGGCAATCTATTCTGTCTAATGTCGGTGACCAGACAGGCTATGTGTTAACTTTAAGCTAAGTTCACTCGGAGCGAGAGACGTTTGCCATTAATTATCCTGTCATGTCTATAACTGACTCCATAATAATTATATGAAGAATGTTAGCGTCATTTAGGTTTTTATATTAGAGATGGAAACAAATTTGCACAAATTATTTACGTATCAATTTGTAGAAAAATAAACGGCCCATCGCACTGCATGTACCTATGTAAAATAAAGTATTGCATAATAGACGACACGCTGGCCTAGTTGTTAGTGACCCTGCCTACGAAGCTAGCGGTCCTGGATTCAAATCCCGGTAAGTGCAGATGTTTGTGTGATGAGCGCGAATATTTGTTCCTGAGTCATGGATGTTTTCTATGTATTTAAGTATATATTTCTCTATATAAGTATTTATATCGTTGTCTAGTACCCATAGTACAAGCCTAGACCTTAGTTTGGGACTAGGTCAATTGGTGTGACATTGTCCCCTGATAGGTATATATTTAAAAAAAAAAAAAAATATGATCCTTAATTCGGTTTCTCTTTATATACTTAGGTACTGTGATTAGGTATATTCTAATTAAAATTGCTAAGAGGCACAATAGGAACGGGAGGTAGGAGCATAGTTAAATATGTTTATAACTACCGTAAAAATAGAAAATTTAAAGCTTTTCTAATTAAACGCCTACGCTGCGCTGTAGGTTTTACTATCACTTTCTAAACCCGCAAAATACTAAGTACCTGCTCACTGATTGAAAGCGATATTCTAAACAACTTTAATTGTCCATAGGAAGCGACTAATTTCATTGCGGTCATTGGAAAACAAGTCGTTACCAGCGAGCGCTTTGCTGTTAAAACTAAACTGGCGTAAGTTGATAACGAAATTAATTCTAATTTTAACCGCTAACTGCCTTCATAATATAAGATGAAGTAGTCACCAATAATTACAGAAAAGTCAGTTTGGTTCTAAAGGCAAGCTGTCGATTTCGTTTGTTTAAGTGTGAGCTTGTATTTAAATTTCTTTCTGATCGTAGTCGCGGAAGTTACGAACCACTTTTGTACGCACGTAAAAGTAGTCAATGGACTGTGAGAACCAGTCGGACTTCACATGAACTAAGTGACTTAATTCAACTATTCTATTTAAGAATAACTTGATTGGAGTCACTATTCACGAGCTAGTTACACTGTCATTGCTTGCCCTGAGCGTCTTATCCCATTTGCTTGTTCGCATCAAATCACTCCCACCATTTTTACCTGGATATGCTTTTGTTTCAGTGATAACCGTGTCCAAACTAGACTCGTCCTGGCGTTATGTATGCAAAAAAATGCCTTCACTAAGTTTAATCCGGAACGGTAACTAAGGTTTAGGTGTAAGCCCGACGTCGGATCATTAGGCACTTGGAAGGCCGGCTGTGTTTAGGATTGATTTAGCACGCGAGCGTGCGAAGCCGGGCTGTACTAATGAGTCATTGTATATTTTATTTGAGACGCCCAAAAGAAATATTTGACGCGGTAACCTGAAACTGTTTTGTATATTTACGCGAGGCTCGCGGGCGATAATTTTGATACGAGCGGCGCGGGCGCAGGCTAACGTGGCATTTATGATTTATAATCCGGCCCCCGACAGGTCCCCTTTTCTGAGAGACAGCGGACTTAAAAATAATTTTGATTTTAAATTGGAAGCAACTTATTAAGCTCGGGTTTTATGTGACGGGATGTCGTAAGTGATCGGCCGTATGATATTTTATGATAGACATATGCTATCTCTATAGTTAAAAAACATCAGTTTTGTTTAAAGTTGATAGCAACTTTGTTTGTACTACCATTAGCACTAATGCAATGGGTAAAGACGAGATACTCATTAGCATCTTTGCACCTGCCTGATTAACACTATACGCCAGAACTTTACTAATTATTCACACGTTAATGTCTAATTATTGACACGTACCAATACTCGCACTGATAATCTAGTGATAATGCGTTACTTCTGACCCGAGCGCACGCCGCTTGCCACTTAATTACAACAGTCACGCATTGACTAAGAGAACCTTTTGTAGTTTTCTTTCTCAAAAAATATAACAAAAAGTGTTAAAGCATATTTTTTCGTCGAAATGACTTTAGTGTCAGGCCGGTGACGGTATAATGAGAAAGCATTGTGGCCGCCGCGCTGTCGGCTCTGTGTCGAATCGTGGCCGCGATGCTCTTATTTTCAAAGCAGGATGGAGGATTCCCGTAATGCCTACGCCGGGCCTGGCGGCCCACAATGACAACGCCTCGCCGTGTTCGCTCAGACCTATTTGTCAACATCATGAATATTTAATGGATGTGTTTATATGACAAATGTATTGTTATTGATAAACCCATACAAAGATTTTTTGTATAATAATTACTAATGTCACCGTGATATTGACATGTTCATAGGCCTGCACTAAATTCCTCATACATCCGAAATGCTTCATAAACGATTTTGATTGCAAAGTATCTCACGTCGTTCTTTAGACTCCGAAAGAAATCTATCTAACAATATTAAAATGATTGTTATGTGGTACGAAACTACAAAGGCAAGCGAGCACACAAGCCACATGATGGTAAGGAGGCCCTGATAAACCCCAATTTATTGACATCTGCAATCTCAAGACAGTGAACTTAACGCAACTTCAAGTTTTAAAGATCAATTTTATCATTTCATAGTAATCATTCAACTTCAAAAATAAAACATATCAAATGAATTTGTCTGAAACGGCCGCATCGGTCGTGACAGACCCGTCGTGTCGCGCCCGTGACGAATTCCTATGAGAACCGATCCCAGTAATAACAATCGCCGCGCTGCTGCGAGCACTGCGCCGGTCATAAAGGACGCAACAACAATACGACTGCGATCTAACTACATCTAACATACGACTTTGTCGATTAGCTCTACGATATACCCGCTAAATTATGAAACATGATCAAAAAGGTTAGAGGAAATAAAAACTTTCCCAAAAACACTCTTTCCTCAATTCACAGCGACTCGTCTCATAGTGACCCGTTTGGTCCTTTCGCATCTTCGAACATAAGACGAACAAAATCATATTTAATTGAATTACATATTTAATGAATCAAGCTATATACCTTACTAGTAAAATGAAAAAACTGAGTGCATGGGTAAAGTATCAACGTTCAGTTTTAAAATAAAATGGTTACCTATGTAGACCATACGTTGTTATAAATTGGACCCTTGAGTCCGTTTGAGGCTGTAAGTTTACTCAGTGAGTTCGCTCGGTGAGATACTTCGAACAATAACGGTCTTAGTTCAACCTAATAAGGTGGGTTATTGCTCTACTAAATCACCTCAAATCATAAAGCACCGTTAACTGTTTCAGGTTAGCTCAAATCCATCAAAGGGAAATTCCAAGGAATTGGCCATTGTGTGTTGTGCTCATAACTCTGGGATCTTTAACCCGCGTCGTGCTGTCGCGCGACCCCGGCATCAGCTCGCCCCATCCTAGTTAATCGATGCTTTCAATTTAACCTGGCTTCTATTTGACGCTCGGGTTCGGCTGCACCACTCTGCGACATGTAGGTAAACAACGGTGTCATCGTGGTCATTGTGGTCGTTTACGAATTGTGTAGTTAAGGGATCCGCGCTGGATGCCGCGAAACCACAATAGTTGGTGTAAAATTAACAAATGTTAATATATTCGGCTGTCTAAATAGTATGTGTAGATCTACGTAGAATACTGCAGTTGTAAATCCCCGTTACTGCTAAACTAGACTCCTAACAATCAAAACCATCAAAGTTTTCAAGAAGTTGTTTTATTTTTGCTTTAGGTCTATAAACCCATTCTAGGGATTTTAATTCGCATTTGATTAATACTAGCTTATTATAATCTTATTTTAGGAAGTATAAATAACTCTCATTTCTATAGTACCTTTACTACCTTTTTCGATTCACAGTCACATAAAATATAAATAGTGGTCAGTGTAATATAATGTGTTGTTAATGGTTTCGATGTCCAGAATTTATTTTATAGTCTCGGTATCTAGGTTTTATTTATTAAAACGACATTTTCAATTCTCATACGGCATGCTTCGCATTATAGGCGCCTGCGGCATTGCGAGAGTCGTTTCTTCTTGATAAAAAGTCACAATTTAAAATTCATCCACACCACAGTATGTGAATATTGTGCTTACATATAAATTACAATTTAAATAAACTCAGAAGCATTGCAATACCCACGGGAAGTATGGAGAGCTTATCAATAAGGCGGCGGGGAGCCCGATCATATCGGGCTGCGGGGATATCTACCTACACCAGCTTGCCGCGAAGCTACGAATAGAACTAACTTCTTCCTGGAGTCAACATCAATTTCATCGCAGATCCAATGGAACATTATTTTTATGTATAATCATGTTAACTAGTTTACTTAATTACTACATGTCATTGAGTATAAATGCGCGGTCTTCAGTCAAAGGTTAACGTAAAGATTAGAGCTCGGAACCGATTTCAAAGATAACCTTTCCCCTGTAATGCAATGCAATATTAAAGTCAGGTCAGTAAAAACATGGTTGAAAACTTATTACGTACCAACACAATTCATAATTTCACTTGACAACTATAAAATAAGCGTTGCAACTAAAACACCGCTACTTCAAATAAGTTTATGATAAACGCTTGAAGCTTTATGATTCTGTGGTGCATTAAATCGTGAACAAAGATGGCGGCGGGACATAGTTACCAGTAATGGTTGCAGCTATTGGTGAGCTGAGTTAGGAAGCGATTCATCAATTTTTGTTAGTTCACGAGCGAGCTGGATATGATCGCTGCGAGCTAAGATAAAGAAATTAACTGCATTGGCGGGCATTGTCCATATTGCCTATTCACGCACAACACTGCGGGATTCCGTGCGTTCATTTTTTAACCGTCTTCTAAAAAGGAGGAGGTTCTATGTTTGGCTCTATGTTTTTTTTAATGTAAATATATTCACCTATTTCTATGTCAAATGTGAACCGTTTTTTTTTGTGGATAGGGTATATTTAAGAGGCGGTCCCGTTGTCACCAAATCGGTATCCGATGAGGGAACCCGTGAAGAATTGAGGGAATTCCTTAAATGTTATAGGCATATATATAGTGATTTTAGAATTTTCAGTAACAAGTCTAGCATTCGCATTTAGATAGTATTATTTGGTGAAGTGGAACTGGTGATGAAGACCACAGATCGCCACTGGAACTCTAAAATGGTACCTAGTTCAAGGGTGGCGATAAGATATGTAGATTTTAAGATGTTTTGCGAATATGACGAAGCACATTTCAATGTTTCAAATATATGACTATGACTTTCGTGCGGCGTTGCTTGCGGGCCTTGCGGCGAGCTTGCAATGTCTTGATTTATTTCCAAGCAATTTCCAAGTATTCGCCATGGTTTTCACAGGTTTTGTAGCTTTGTCTGGATGCCTTTTAATTTGAATTGTTGATTTATTTACCTATAGTCAATACTATTGTTCTTATTAACTTACAGTTATCCTAAATAAGGTTGGCTTAAACCAAACTAGCTAGCTATCCTAGCTTTAGAACTCTCTCCAAATAATTTCAACATTCTACAGTAAGAATATCAAAAAAAAAGTCATATTGGAACAATGAACTAAACTAAATATATCAGTATTGAGAGTCAAGTATAGGTAAAAAACTTAAGTAAAGCTCCTCTTGCATGTAGTTGTGTACAGAACTAATATGGGATTTACGTCACATTGCAAATATAGAATGTCGAACGGTCTATACAGATTGTGTTACAATGACATGCAATAGGAGCTTTACTTGAGTTTTTTTTACATATAAGTCATTATCAGAAATTCTTACCAAACACGCTATATACACAATCGACGATCGAAGAACCTTTCCTACATTCGCGCATTTACTTAAAACAATATATAAAATATTGTTAACCACACTACTCTATTTATAGTAATGTAACAAATTACATTTCACTTGTGGGCAACTTAATATAAGTAGTGAAAGTATATTTGTAGTGTTTTTATCTTATTCTCTTTTTGTACGGTTTGCGGTCTGTTCGTAGTCGTATCAAAAATGAAACCGAGCAATAGCGTGTCCGACCATGATCAGTGTAGAGTTCCGAAATCGATACTACTAAAACCCAAATACTATCTCAAAAAACAACATGTGCCTACGATCAAATATTATATTTGTTGCTGTCCGTTAGATAATTTTAGTAAATATAAACACTCTAGCCGCCTATATCTTAGGAACCAATCAAGTAAACTCAATCGTAATATAGTATTCCTTTTAAGTTCTTTATATGACGTCAAGCAAAAGAACACTTTCAAGTTGAATATTTCATAAACGGTCCTAAAAATATTATAATAATACCGACGTATCATAACCTTTTTTTTGAGACTTATATTGTGATGCATAACTAGATGTTATGAAAGATGTTGGAAAAAATATCTTTGCTTCACATGTAATTGAAAGTAGCCGAAAAAAATATTCAAGGTTTTAGTTTACACGTTTATCAGATTAATTTCAATAGCGTAGTCCATGTGTAAAACCACGGACACGGACAGACGGACATGGTGAAACCTTAGGGTTCTTGGGTGACTTTACGGAACCCTAATAATGAGTGCTTAACAGTTGTCAACGTGTCATATACTTAGGTCGTGCGAGAGCCTTATAAAAACAAGGCAACGCCAAGTATTTGCACGATGTGTGATAAGTAAATATTACGTCTTTAAAAATAATGATACAAAATCGTTATTTTTGTCTATCTGTTTGCGCTTCGTTTTTAAAAGATGCGGTTTTTATTATCATTGATACTTTCTCTCGACCGAGCGTAGTGTGGGTACTTGAATAGTCGGCCAGCTTGATGCACGGTGCACGGATCACGTGAGGAGGTTTGCTGGGAGCGGTTGGATGAGGGAGGCCCAGGATCGAGCCATGTTAGAGGCCTATGTCCAGCAGTAGACTGCTATATAGGCTGATGATGATGATAGTGACTTTCTTTCAAAAGGTTTTACAAATACATAGATTATATGATTAGTAAATTTTATGTGTCGGAATTAAAATTGCTTTACTTGGGTCTTCTAGATTACTTAAATCAATATCAAGTACACGACTGCCATACTAAACATCCCAGTACTAAAGAACTTCGTTCCAAATAATTTATTTCCTTCGAAGGCAGGCAATTAAAGGTTTTCCTTGCAGGGAAAGTGTGTCAGTTTTCAAACCAACCACAAAGCTGCGAGTTGCGAGTAATGCGATCTGTCAGCTTTTTTTTATTATTAAATACGTTTCTAATGTTAATTTATGTCTTAACATAAATAAACATCTGGGATTTATCCCAGATTGAAGGGCGAGTAAGTCAGTACGCCGTACTTATGACTCGGCGACCTTACTCGCCCGTGTGTCACCCTAAATACGAGAACCTTTAAAGGTATTCACGGGCGAAAAATGTCGTCGAGGTTTGAGTACGCGTACTAACTCGCCCGTCTATCTGGGTGTTTAGATGAACAACAATATTAATGAAAGCCAATTATGTATCCGAAATATATGTATAAATAATGCAGAAAGACGTGTAGATTTCTTGGATTTCAAAATCCAGTAATTACCCAACTGAAAATAATTGAAAAATTCCCAATTAGTTTTTACTCACCGCTAAATCTGTGAAATAAAATTTAACTTTAGGCTTTAGCACTTAAAGGAAAAACTTAAGACATGACGTGCACATTCCTTCGACCGAATGAGGTGAGCTTCGGATCTTAATTGTTTTTTTTTCGACCACTAGACGGTGGCGTTAAAATGCTACCGACAGGTGCGATCCGCACTTGTTTAACTCCAACAAGTCTCGACGCTGGAAACCAACAGTGATGGGTTATTGAATTAATTTTAGCGGGACATCAACATTCACAAGGAACTTTAATTTTGTAAAGAGTTTCAAAGTTAAATGAAAGGTATTATGTAAACAAACTCAATCAATCAGGCCTGACAAAAATATTGAAATTGTGTATACACGTTAGCTCCTTACTTATCGTTGAACTCGACTGTACCTACTTATTTAAACTTAATATTTGATACATGATTTTTGATATCGAAAATATTTTACACGAATTAGTCGCGCAGAATTTAAAAAAGTCATCTACATAGAATTACAAAATCGTGAACCATAGCTAAACAGATACCAACAGTTGGCAGATATGCTCCGTAATTATGTCCACTTAACGTAGATAGGGACCAATGATTTCACGATCAATTATTCAAGAGAGTGAAATAAACGTTCCATTTATAACTTTCTTATCTGCGACTAGGTTCTAGACGGCTTGCCTGCTGCAGGCCTAATGCAAGCTGCTAACTCCGCTGTATTAACTCCATGAAATAATTGCTTGAAAATATTATCTTCAATATGATGACATAAAGTGCAAAGTTGAATAATATAATAAACGCATACAGCGAATACCTGTCCACGGTCGAGGTCCCTAGGCTACGTTTAGAAATTAATGACGCTTTATTAGTGGGATTCCTTATATCATTAGGATATATTTTTTTAGTTTATACAATAGTAGGAAGTTTACTAAGAGATCATAAACATTACAAACCGTTTCAAATTATTAATAATCTTCATTTCCACCAGCAGACATGTGCTGATGGACGCACAAACGAACGCTGATCCCCCTATGGGATGTTTGTCGCTAGTTCTTTCGTACTTACATTCATTATTTTATGTTTTTTTTTTGCCGTGCACAGCTACAAACTCAATGTAAGAAAGAGCGGGACCTCCTGCGCCAAGTTTACATGTAAGTAGTAGGCATGTTTTACTTATTAATCATACTAATCCAACGTTTGGAATTCGGCTAGATGTGGTAGCTCTGGGCTAAATTTTCGATTTTTTATTTCATATTTAGTTTGTGGTACATACATACATACCGTCACGCCTTCATCCCAGTGTGGGGTAGGCGGAGCTACAGAATTACCAACAACTCTAACAACTTGTTGTTAATTCTATAACGACACTCTTGTACAAACAGGGTATGATGTTTACCAGTGTATATTAGTGACAGGTGCAGCCCATCGCCTAACAATAAATACCTACTACAACCCCTTAATACCTAAGTCAACTTTAGTGTTTAGTTTGTGGTAAATGTTAAAAATACCCTAAGTATCAGAATAAATTCCCGTTATATTAAGAACTAAGTGATTTAAACGTGAAACTAGATGAAATAAAATAAAAACTTGTATACATGTACATATGAAAAAAGTATTCAGCAGTTGTTTTTTTTAAAGCTTGATTTTTGTTAGACTTTTTTTAAATATGTAGACATATTATTATATCCAACACAACCTACTTAGACTCGTCAGGGACCCGTATTTTGATTAGCCACCGCAATGATAAAACTGAATTGCATTTTAATTGAGACTGCTTCTACAGATTCAATACTAGAAGCTCTCTTAGCTAGCAACATTGAATAAATCTTGTTTACTCGCACTAAACACCGTGCACACTTATCTAGTAAATAAATCTGCAAATTAAATAATTACGCTTTGTATCCATTAGAATCGTGTGAATAAAACTGTTTCTGCCTGAAGCTAAGTATAAATTAAACAATTGGACAACATTTTTAGTATAATCAACAAGAAACTTCCGTTGCCTAACTAGTTTGTAAACATAAACGCTACTCGGCCCGATTAGAGAGTTGCTTATCGACAATCGAGATGAAGATATCTCGAGCCGTTTACATTCTCCTATACATGGCATCTTGAACGGAATATATACATTTCGATACAAGGGACTTTCTTATCACAGGTTTCAGTAGAAAAAGTCGATCTCTGAGATAACGTGCAATTAGCTCAGTGACACTTCCACAGTTAAAATATTGCGGGGTTTTTTCTATTCTTATCATGGTGTCTTATTTGTTAAAAGTTTCATTTTTATCATTATGAATAGTTTTCTCCCTCAAAATCGTAAATTATACATTTTTTACTTAAACTACGTGACTGTCAACAAAAATAATAATCAGATAATTAGAACTAAACTACATTTATGCCAATGCATTATTTCAGATGTGTGACGTTTAGTAATTCCAACTGTGACTTGGCGTCGTCGTTGTCGAGTTAATTTTAAGCTTTTTACTTGCCTGAATCGAATAACTAAGGTTCCGATAATTAAACTTTATTGTAAACATTTATCAAAAGATGAGTCACATACCGACCGATATCGTCAATTTGTAACTAGTTTCAACGGAACCAGTTCCTCGGCTCCATAGTAAACTCGGTCCCGTAGACATGCGCGAGCGCCTTCACATCTCTATCTATTCGCCCGGGACTTATTAGATAGGCACCTAGTATACCTAGGGCAGTAATTAACATTCTGCCTTGATTTGTGGCGTTATCATGACGTCCCGCGAGATGCCAATTTATAGCGCCATTCAAAAGCAACTTACAATTACCGAAGACGTATTAAATAATTGGACCGAGAACTTTGTACGTTTATAGCGGGCTTTAGGGCTGGTATTTATTGCAAATGTTTAAATCAAAGGTGTTTCCTTTATGCATATTATTAAAAGATAATTATTCACTTAAGCAGTGTAGCGCTCGGATTAGCTGTAGAGTGTAATCTTTTTTATGAACCTATATCCCTTCTTTTATCACCCTCGCGTGGAGCGTTCGAGGAAAATAAAATTAGTTCACGATGTGTATGAATGGAGCAACACATTGAGAGCATGCTAAAACAAGGTATGAAAGTATTAAGTCTTGTCAACTGCGTTTTACTAGTCAATGATGGCTACCACAAGCGTGATTTACTCTTTTTTGATCTTGGCGGTCATGAAACCTTAAAATAATGTAACTACTTGATTTCATTTCACGTTCGTAGTCAATCCGTACAACAATCCGATGAATCTCACAATTCATTAATACAAATCCGGCTATTTTTAACATGACAATACTAATTGATTACTTTCTCACAATATAACCTAACCTTACAGACATTGTTGGCGTTTTCATTCAAAATTAAGTAAACGATCTTATTAAACGCTATCAATTTGTGGCATGCGGGGAAATTGTATGAGCTACGGCTGTAATTTATGGCGTCGTGGGAATCGCGACCAGCGCTTGACAGCGCCTAATAGCGCTCCAAGGGACCAGGCACTTTACGACGGGATAACTAATAATAATATTGATTTATTTATTTCTACAAATGAATACTATTTACGTTTTACATAAAAAATCTTAAAGATGTAACCCGTGAATTACGAGTATGTCTTTTAAATTGACGTTTATTAGCAGTATAGGTACGTACGTGGGGTATAACATTACAACATGCGGGACAAAACTGTTTTTTACAACATTATTAAATTCCAAAAAAGTTTGAAGAAATGGGCTTCATAAGTAGCTTCTCGTGTTTCGATTTGATAATCACGCTTCAATTAATTAATTGTTATCATTACCAAATTTTCGTACAAATCTGAATAATGACTTAACTTTAGTTTAAGTTTGTTAATAAGTGGGGAAATATTATGATCCGAATTTAACACTTTTTCTTGTTTGTTATTATTAAGTTTTATAATAATTAATAAAACTTTGATTTATTAGTAAAAATAGGCAAAAATAACTGAACTACGGGATAAACGATGAACAAAATAGGTTATTTAAACATTACTGGATCAAATACTATTAACGAAATTTGTATCTTATCCCATTTATCTATACATAAGTATGCATATTTAAAAATTAACTGCAGTGCGTTAGAGATGCAAACACTTTAGAAAGGCTTGACTCCCGATATGAATACACATTATTTTATTCAGGACAAGGTTTGTATGAAAAAAATATTCACAGAACAGAATATTTTTATTTGACACTTGCTGCCATTGTCAAATATTTTTTTTAAATCTCATAGTTTTTTTTTCAGTGTATCGTTATTGCATGCTAAGTATTTTTTTATTTACGTTTTTTATTTATTATACTCGTACGACTCTAAGACTCCATCCACGCCAGGTACCTACATTACAAAGGTCACCTCGCGCAGCTTCACGAACAGACCCATGGAACACGATAGACAATTAGTCCCTTCTGATCGCCACCCTCTTTATTCAAATCTAGTACTGAAAAGAAAACAAACAGCTGGCGGGTGATTTCTAGCGGAATCCAGGCAATCTCGGGCCTGAATGCCTAACGGGTGCGTCCGAGTCAGCCGCCAGCAGGGCAGTGACGGCCGCGCTGTACTGTCACTCAATCTTTCATGAGATTATACCTGACCTAGGAGATAACTGTACATCCACGCGACATATTTTGTCTTAGCGTCAAAGCAAGGGAATCCTTGTTTGGTGTGTTCCAAATCTGGTGAAATCAAACGATTGTGAATATGTGTTTCCTTGAATAAGAATATTGAGGTTTGTGGTTTTGGACATTCTGTTTAGTGAATGGAGTCCTTTAATATAAGGTTTCACAGGTAAGAGCATAACCAGAGTACAGAATTCTATCTCATGAGGTTACTTAGTGCCATATAGTTTTGTCCAATTTAGCTATACAGCCTATACTTTACCCAAGAAAACTAAATAAATCTGAAATATTTTTAAAATTATTTGATTTAAGTAAGTAAGTAGTGTTTGATCATGGTCTTATCATGTTATTTATGGTCACGTTATTATGTAAAATAAATCGTTTTATGAATGCTACCTGAAACTCTTATTATCTTTGCTAACAGCTGTCAAAATATTATGACAATCTGTTATAATGTATTATTCTAAATTGGTAATAATATTACAATAAGTGCTACGTTAATACAATTATGCGTACGTCAGTAATAGCACCAAACCACACGTTACGTCACTAGTGCGCGCGATGTGCTACGCCGTAGCAGCTGCCGGTAGCTTTTACACTAAAACCATAAGTTGCGATGAGAACAACAGAAATACATCACTTACTCTAAACATAATTTGAACTTATAAAAACATCTTCATTCACAATAACTACTAAACTTTCCATTGAATACGACTAATAAATAAAATACTTTATTAATAAAATCCTATGCGGTAACCCGCCACACGAAAATAAATCGTGCTGAGCATTAAAAATTATAACCAACGTACTTAGAGGATTTATGTGAATCGCTTTGACCAATAAAGTAAGAGGTGTCTCGTAAATCGTTTGTGCAGGGGACGGATGGCCGCGTCAGGCGACACCCGGAGTGGGCGCGACCGTTAGCGGCCCAGGGCACGCCGCGGCCGCCGCTCTATCGCGGCTCTATTTACAGCCGGGGCTTTATGGTTTCGACATCATAACAGTGTGATCACGTAAACGTTGGCCGATCACATTTTCTAAATGATTTAACTTGGCAGATTTAGAGTCGATGGTTTCAAACCAATCGCGGACAATGGGCTTTTGGTTAAATCAAAGTGTTACATTATTTGGTCCGCATTCCTATCTGTAGAATCGACTTAACGTTCCCTCTTATTCTTCGTAGATTTAGTAAAAGCAATTTTCAACAAAAGTAGGCATCCGTTACACTGCATTTAGGTTTTATAAAAACTACAAATTAACTACGATAGACATGCTCTAACACGGTAAGATAAAACTACCGATTGCGCAGAACAAAACCGATGAAAAACTCAACCGCAATAAATTTCCAGAGATGAAAACGATATCGTCCTACATAGCACGAAGTATCATTTATCTGGTATTAGAATAGGCTCCACGCGTGTAACGTTAACTGGCTGAACGGTACAAATAGTTCGAACCGCGAGCGAGCATCCACGTCGACCCAGAAACGGGTGGTGTCGGGTGGCGCGACGAGTTCTAAGGTCAGGGAACAACTCGATGGAGAAATTCATGTTCCAGCTGCCACAAATCACAGCTCGCAAATAAATGTGAAGAAGCAAATTCCCAACAAGTGAAGTACGGAATGGTCAACTTCGCCCATTATTTAATTGAGATCTGAATGGATGGAAAGTTATATGGAGTAGAAGTTCTTTAGCACACGAAGGCGCATTCGCATAGTTCTTCCCTTATATTAAAAAAACTTTTTTAGATTGTTTGCTGCTGAATTAGGAACATGGCAAGATGGTTTACTTATTTAATTATATACATGTATGGCGTAATCTTTTAAACTTTAGCAGTTATAACTTGATGTGAAACTCAGGAATAGGGCATCCAGGGAACCGCACCAGACTTGAAATAATACGCGTTTGATAGCCAGCTCACACAGCTGGTTAGTCGCTTTGTCGTTTCCGATCTTGGCTTGATACGTTATCCTATGTCCCGAGAAGTAACACGCTTTAGATTTGTCTCTCGTTGAACAAACTTTCTAAACCTTTAAAAGTGAGAGATGTGATGTGTTGGTCTTTTTAATAACTAACGACCGTGTGGTCATTTCAGACACATACCAGTTAATACGACCTGCTTCTCGTTATAATTTAATATCCTGGTATGTAGTTTCAAATCGTGCAAAATGCGTGTATCTTAGTGTGGATCATTGCAAATTGTAAATTTCTTGCCTCTAAGTCTCTACGTGCGTTGGGCATAAAGCCATATTAATGCTGCTGATTTTTACTGGCTTATCTCAAAGCACGAACATGTTTGAGTTACGAACGCTGCCTTTAAACCTAAAGTCATTTCCCGACCGTGTTTGCTACCAATAAAATGTTTTTCTACCGTGTCGATCGGTGCTTATAAGTCCAGCGCGGTGACACCCTCCTCCGATCGGCATGACCCGATAACACGTTGTTACACTGTGGCGAATCCAAATACCTATTGCTAAATAAAATGGATTTTAATCTTCAGTTTCCGAACCCAGAGAATTACCAAGAATAGATAAATAATATTCAAGACGTTAAGTCGTAAGTAGTCGTAGGACTCGTAGGTATTCAACTTCACTGTTAATGGAACTTAGAAATTGCGTGGAACTCTCCGTAGCAAATTCATCCCACACGAAATCTATCCAATAAATATCCAAAAAGCTTGTTCTGTAAGCATTCCTCGTCCATTGTGTTAGTTGCAGATATATCTTGCGTAAGGAGTTTGCGATGCTCACGGTGCTTTCGCGTATCGCGTAAAGTATCCATTACTGCTTGGAGGCGACTGTTATTGAAATCAATGTAGCGTAAACGGGTAGTGGACGCGGCGGATTCCGCCGAACCGTCTGTGGGACATGTTAAGCGGCGACCGCAGTGACCGGTTGCCTCATGCAATGGTTGACAAATCGCTCAATTGTCCCGGCGGTCGGTTGTCGGTGCGACTAGTTGGGTGGCGAGTTGCGCAAGTAGTGGCGGCTTCAGACCATTTGACGAGTGCCGGAAGACGTCTAGCTTTATTGTGCTTTATTGCGATTGCCTTCTGGTAAATACTTGTCGAAACTATACATCGCTTTTATTGAATATGCCCAATTGTGTGTGAATGTTTTTAATACAACAAAAGGCTCCGTGTATTCGCACAGGTCTGTTCACTTAAAAGCAACGCCATTCAATATTACTACGCCCATTAAAAAATCTTAATTCAGTACTTTATTGAACCAGCGATAAAAAAATCTCGCCTAGCGTGTATTTTTATCGGTTTATAGGACATCGCGTCGTTTTATACTGATAACTTGATTCGCATCAAAGTAGTCTGGCTGCAATCTCCATATTATATTGTACCTACTTATTATGATCCACACCTATAAGCGAATAAAAACGTGGAAGGAGACAGCAAATATATTAGCAGTATAAATATGCGAAGGATATTCGGGTCCTCCTCAAAATATTGGGTATGCTTGCGCAATAAAAATGATTATTTCTATAAATATGCCTTGTAGCCGCAGCGGGGCGTTGTTCCCAATTTTGCAAACTTGTGATGCATTAACATAAAAATGAAAAATTAGTATTGCTGCCCTTTAAATGTAGTCGTTTTAGCATTCCAGCGTATTTCTTAATGTATTCTTATTGATATAGGTAATTTATTTGGGTTTCAACCTACACCTTTGAATATTGATAACTAATTTAGTGCTCACCTTGTTTGTGTACTATTTATGAATGATAATGGTAAAATGTTTTAGAAACATACATCACCGTATTCGTTCTCTACCCGCAGTAACCCCCAAGTGGAACTGCCGCTCAAGGGCAACCACAGCCCACGACGTGCCGCGGGCGCTCTCTCACTTCTTTTCAATTCTCTGCATCAGCAAAGGTTTTTTTTTGTTGTAAAAATTTATAAGCAGTGATTACAAATAACTAGATAATAATCCAAACGTCAGTGCAAAAAGTGGCTGTACTTCAAGTAAAGCATACTGCAGGAGCCAGCCAGATATGACCTGTTTGTGATAGTTTCGGCTAGTAATAATTTACGCTATAATAACTTTCGACGAAGACAACCATACAATTTTGCACAGTTGTAATCTGCATATCAAACAAGACCAAACTAAAAAGTCCCAACTCCGAGTCCAACATCAAAGTTCTTAAATACCTAGTATTGCATTGTCATCGGGTTTACATATATGTATGCATTTATTCAGCCCATTCAGATAAAGGGAACTGGTTCAAAATAACTTGCAAGATTTGAGCCAAACACTATCACGCGGATTTAAATAAGAGCTTGTAAACGTATGGTTCCGTCAACGTAAGACAGTTGTACTCGCAGAGGGACTTGGATTTTAAATAAATATACCTATCAAAAGCTTTATCATATGCGTCTTTAGTTCGATAATGTGCACATAGAACCGGAAATAAACATTAGACGCGCTATAAGTTAGTAATTTTATCCAATAGTTACGTCAATCATTTTGACCACTTACTCTGTCATCTAAAGCCATGTGCTGCGCAGTTACGCTGCTCAGGCCAAAGGTCAGATGTTGTCGCTGCCTTCAAAGAGAAATAACCTCATCGGTAATGCAATGGGTCCAGTATTTCCATACAATAATACATTGTTATGTCCAATGCTAATTGAAACGAGCTTCTATCTTAAAGCGCCCGAGACCTATATAATTAATGTTTTACTATTGTTAACATCTTTGAAATGGAGATAGGTATTAAAGAAAAACCAATTATGTACCGTGCATTAAACGAGATGTTTGACTTAATCAACCTTTTTTCAACAGTTTTATGACCGTATGAATTAAGATATAAGAGCGTGGGGTTTAATGAGACTTTGCAATCTTATGTCATATGTTAATGTAATGAAATGTATAGGTAAAAGTGTTTCCATTCCATACGCGATTGAATATGATCCAAGGTACAGTCACCAGCCATACTATATTATCAAACATTGGGCTCCAAAATATCTGACACGTCTTTATTGCTAGATAAAAAGAGCGTGTCAGATATTTTTAAGCGCAATGTTCCTCATTTTTGAACTTTGTGTTTTTAAATAAAGCACTTTTGTTTCGTTATCGAAACGCAAAATACATGTTATTTTCCGTCGGATTTGCTTCTGCTTATTAAATAGTAAGTACCTACTTAAAATGCGTGATAAACGATTAAGATATAAATACAGGGTGTCCGGGATATAGTGGATTACATTAAAGGGCTGGATAGCTCAGCTCACGAGTGTTGAAAATATGATAATTCATGTTTAGTAAAAGTCGAATGGAAAACGATATCTGAACTTTATAAAATTTTGTAAAAGCTGCACCCTGGTTCACCGTTTTCGATGCCACAACCGCAGTTATTAAGATTTTTCAGTTTCGTTTACTGTGAAAGAAAACTGATTAAATTTGCTTTAAGATCCTTACTCTAACAAAATCCATAACAAATTAAAAGTCTAAGAATCTTGGTTTTTCTTCCGCCAAGTTTGTCATCGCAATGTAAAAAACGATAATCACAATTGAGATTATTGATTTTAGCAGCGAAGTTATTATTAATTCATAATTCATAATTCATAATTCATTTATTGCATTTATGGGTTTTACAAGGTATTAAGGCTAAACATGGTTCCAACATAAACCCTGTTAGGGCACAGCAATAAAATTTATTAAAAAACATAGCCTCCCTATCTATTGCTTTTAAATCTCCAGGAATATGATTGTATACTTTTACAGCCATATGGCGTGTACCCGTATTTACCATTTGTAATTTTGTAAAAGAACTGACCAGTTTGTTTCTTTTCCTCAGATTTTGAGATCTAGGGCAATTGTCCCTTGTCTGTTTAAATAGATCGTTCTGTTTTTTTACAAACTTGCACATTTCAAAAATATACTGTGAAGCCAGCGTAAGTATTTTAAGTTTTGTAAAGTATGGTCTACAACTGTCCCTGTCAGAGATATTGACCAGTATTCTTATACACTTTTTTTGTAGGGTAAATAGTTTGCCAGCATCCGTGCTATTTCCCCACAAAATAACGCCATAGCTCAGTGAGGAATGTGCATATGCATAATATGCACATGTGGCCGTTTTTAAATCTGTGCATTTTTTTAACTCATATAAAGCATATGTAAATTTTGATAATTTTCCTGCCATTTTTTGAACATGAGCTTTCCAATTCATACAGGAGTCGATTTCAACACCTAAAAGAGAACATGAATCAACCGTAACGATTTTTTCCTTTTCATAACAAAAGCTTATATCTATTGGAGTTTTCTGGCGTGGTTTAATTTGCATAATTTTAGTTTTTGGAAGATTCAGATTAAGGTTGTGATCTTTTAACCAGTCTAATATTAATTTAAAAGTAGTATGTAATTGTTGATTCAAGTCCTCACAATCGTTACATTGAAACACTAGAGTTATATCGTCTGCGTAAAGTATAGATTCGACACCCAACATTTTTGGCAAATCATTAATGTAAATTAAGAATAATATACATCCCAGGACACTTCCTTGTGGGATTGAGTTTGCGACGTATAGTTTTTGAGACCTGATAGTAGTTAAACACTTTTTGTTTAAATCATGATGTTCAATGTCCACAAATTGTACTCTACTTCTCAGGTAGGAAGCAAACCATTCTAGAGCTAAACCTCGCACACCTATTCCATACAGCTTATCCAGAAGGATCTTATGTGATACTCGGTCGTACGCCTTACTCATATCTAACATCATCGTTATTGCATACTTTCGATTATTAATTATATTTAGGACTTTAGATGTTATTTCATAAAGTGCTGAAATAGTAGACCTGTTTTTTCTGAATCCGTTTTGACTTTTATCATATATTTTAAATTTTTCACAAAAGGAGTTTAACCGGTGGGCCATTGCTTTTTCGAAAATCTTTGAGAAGGTAGACAATAATGTTATTGGCCGGAAAAATTGAGGTTCGTTTGCATTTCTGGTTTTTGGAATAGGTTTTATAATGGATATTTTGAGTAGGTCAGGAAAAGTGGATTCTGCGAATGATTGGTTAATTAGATAAGTTAATGGCCATGATAATTCGTCCTTACATTGTTTAACAAGCATCGGGGGAAACTCATCAAAACCAGTACTTGTTTTATTTCGAAGGTTTTTGATTAACTTAACTATTTCTATATTACTTACTGGATGTAAGTACATTGAATTATTAAGTTAAATTAAGTTTGTCCAACAAATACTGAATTCTATCAAACTATTGAGTTTAAAAAACGACTTTTGCTTCCGCTAAAAACGAAGGTAACTTTTCGGTTTTAAATGTCTTAAAAAACAGTTATCCTGAAAATGAAATACTACAAAACTACGATAAAAGGTAATACTACGACAATAGCCCATTAGGACGATAAAAAATATGTCACATGATCAATATAGAACAAACTATTATAGAAATGGAATTTAATATTACAATCGCTATGGCAGAAATTACTTACTATTGTATTTCCCATTCACTTAAGTTGTCCTTTCAAAGTTTGATAACAAGTACGATATTCAAAAAACTTGTAACATATCAACTTGTTTAGAAATAAAACTCGATTTCCACATTTTATCGACAAGTAAATAATTTGGTACAAAGAACAAAATCAAAACTATCACTAAAAAAATAACATACGTGTAATAAATTATAGCGTAGAACAGGTGGCGGCAGAAAGTACAATCGCACTTGCACGTGATGCTTCATAAAGTGAGGGATAAGTTGAACATTAATTACCAAATACAATGATGTAAACGCCTACTTTCCCGCGGCGCTTCCGTCGCGATGTGTTAGCTTACTAATTTATGTACCCGTGTTTCTAATAAACAACGTCAATTTATTTAAAATGAATAAATTTGGTGTTACCAAGTATCAATTTACTGTGGTTTCACTATGGTACGTATAATAGAATCTAATAAAAAATGTTAAGCCGAAGGTGTATGAATCGTGTGAAACACAAAGAAATCTTCAAATCTCAGTTCGAATGGCCGGCAGGACGCTATACACCGCGAAATATTTCCCGAGATACATCGGCACGAGTGCGATGCGCCGATATCTCGAGAGCGCGAGTTCGAATCGTCTATCTAGTCTATGATCGGCTCCGACGAGGGGTCACGCGCGTTAAACGTAAATCAACATATCTCGCGACGGGAGATCTAGCCGAGCATGCGCCCGACCAACAAAAACTGAATTTTATAGCCGTAACACTACACCCGGGGAAAAAAGTAAATAAATTGGTCGAGATCGAGTGAACGACCGGGCTCCTGTGATGCCATCCTACGGACACCTAAAGCGGCTATCAAACGCATAAAGGAATTTTATTTATTGAATGACATTTTGTTCTCGACAGTAACTGGCTGGCATCTCCGTCTGCTACAGGTTACGACGCTGAATACTAAATATAAAATTGTAAATATTGCATATCTATTTGCCACCCGTTCCTCAAGCCAATACAAGCACAGCTAATGTGTTTAATCCGGCACTCTGAAATCAAAATCCCTTGTAACATGCTGATTACCACTTAAGTAATTATTAAGTCTAAATAAATTGTACTTCAATAGGTGCCGGAGGGTATAATAAAGTTATTTTTTAACGTGTTACAGCAGGGTCTAGTTTTGCGGTGCGCGGTAGGTGCTTTCACTGGAATGTCGGGCAACTGTCGTGCGTATTGCGGGCAGAGCGAGCGATCGAGAGAGTAGATGTATATCTCTGCAATCGATTCTAATCGTGACAGTTTTACGCGTCGCGCTTCGGTCTCACTCGGGCGCAGTAAGAGGGCTCATTCACTCTGAGACATCTATACCTACGTAATTATTTGTAATCCTAAATGACAGGTTCAGCCGTTGCAGCACTGCAGCTCTGGGAAAAATATTCCGCTGCTGCTTAGAAAGTGTATGAGAATGGATCATTAGGGTTGCTTTCCCTATACTAGATGTGGATATTGCAAAACCATGATTTTAAATATAAATCGTATGTGCACTTCGCAATTTGCAGAACTATATGGTTAAAGCCACAAATGTCAGTAAAGTAATGTCTCCAATGAATAAATAAATAACAATACATTAAACATTTATATGCCCTCCCTGCCTAGACCCTCTTGTACAATGGGTTTCCAATCGCGGTAAACATCTATCGCTTTGCATAACCTAAATTGATTAAACAATATTTAGTAACTTATGTCTTGAAAGAAAGTTTTTTTCAATTTTACTAATGAGTCTGGTTGTACTGTCAAGCCAACATTGCGAGCCAATCTTAAGCTATCGTGATGCATCAGAATGGTTGTAAAAGTGTTACAGCCATTTATACTGACTGTACACAGGGCTTTAGCTAGAAACGAACTGAATCTAGTCGGCTTTATCTTCACAGCAGGAAGAGTGATTGTGGGTCAGTTAAACAGGCTGAGTGTACCTGGGTAAGTACTAAAACCGCAGGTATTGGCGGACTAACATGTTCGACAGAGCGGGGGCAGGATACTGATATATACCTACCTACTCAGTACCGGTAATGTTATAGGAATGTATGTACATAAACTCTTTATTGCACATAAACAATTACAAGACATGTTTGCATCAATTTATATCCCATATATCATCCAATTATATGATATAACTAATGGAACAACAATACTTTCTTACCTGGGCTCTACTGGGTAAAATTAAAATTATTCTTTGACATACATATTGTTTTTAACACCGCTGCCATTGCTGTCAAGTAAATAAGAGTTACGATAACGTTGACAACATAATAACAGGGTCAAAGAATAGTATGGTATCACAGGGTTTTACCCAGAAGAAAGTACCCAGTAAAATAAGTACAAGGTATTAAAAATAAAATTAATCTCCATGGCCAAATTAAGTCATTTGACAAAAGAAAGTTCTAATGGTAGGTTCGATTTCGGTTCGCTTATTTACACGTAAATATCCATCAATATTGAATGTTATTTGGCTACTGCTCCTATTAGGTTACCAACAAGGGTCCGGTTTCGGCTGATCTAGATTCCAAGCCAGTGGTTTCGGTTCCGATACCGAAATCGACTCCGGCCGCGTTGTGCCCCAGATTTTTTTGCTTCCTTCCTTTTGTAATAAAATAATGCCTGGAGAATAATTAAAGACTTAATATGACACTACTTTACTGCGTACTACCGCGTCAATATTGCCAAAATACAAAGTGTAGTGCTGTCATTTGACAGTATAAATAGTAGTTATTACAAGACCACATCATTTAGAACCTTACTTAATTACTTACCTTACTATCTTAGCCCGCCTTGAGTAGGAGTCTCTAATGTACGCTGGCGCACTACAGAAGTATTTTTTTTAATTCAAAAATAACTTATTGTTTTTTTTTTACTTTGTAATGAAATACATACAAGCACGGCTTCGTCTGACGACGAGTGGCGACTTCTTGCCTATTTCCGCGCGTTGCGCTAAACACGCATCAATTAAAGCCAGTCCAGTGCTTATTAGGGTAAGTGTGCCTGTTCCCGCGACTTAACGAGCGATATCCGCTAAGCGTTAGTTTGTTTTAGATAATTGCGGCGCTGTCCGCCCTCGCCGGCCTTGAGGTTCCCTAATGGCGCGCCATCGTTCAAACCGCGCCACTTCTGTGACGGCAACATGGGTTCATTAACGCTATCACTCGGATATACAAAGCTATACGGGTAGCTTGCGGAGATATGCAGTTCTCGTCCCGCAGATGCAAGAATGTTATCTCTCGATGCTCTTAGCGCGCGATTACGGACTGCGGATTCGCTTTAAATTTGTACCTACGTTGGTAATAGATGTCTTGAAATTTGCAGTGTCTTCACTAAGTACTATCTACTAACTTTATTTTTTAAACCGGTAATTAATTATTCAAATTTGCTCTTGTCAAAAGAGACAAAAATTCGTTTTTATTAATTTCTTTAAGTTTGCACTACAATATAGATTTATTTTGTTCATCATATCAAGAACTAAGCGTCATAATAAAATGTATTATTTTGGAACGTGTGAAAATGCCACTTTTTTTTGATACTCTACTTGAACTATGTTTTTGTCCTGTATTTTTCCTCTTCAAGACCGGACAACCAACGCAAGAACTAAAGGTAGGGAGCCGTGCTAATGGGTCAGTAGTAATAGTCATTTTACTTGTAAGTAATAAAGATTAATTATGCAGGCACATCTGGCACATTTTCTAAAGTTGTTTCCAATCTAGTTACTTGAGACGATAACTCAGATAGTGTTATAATTATAATTAATAGATACGTATCTGTCACGGAAGAGGGTCGCACGCGTCTCCTCTGATTATTAGTGTTGCCGTTCCCCACTTAGCTCGTTTACCCTACTTCCTCGGTCCCATCATTTACTTGAGAAGCATGGGAAACGTTTTAAATCACGACATAATTCCAGTAGTTCATAAAAAATCAAATATCTTAATTAATGATAATGTTCGTCTATTTCGTTTGTGGTTTTTATACCTACGATAATTAAATTAACTTTCATTATAGTGTTGTTACTTTTAAGAACCAAATGTGTTGTATAGTGTAAACAAATCGCATTTTGCCTATTTTTGAACGTTCATAAGCGTTAGTGAATAACTCGAACTACATTGCTATATAAAATATAAAACAGTCTCGAGTTCTCGACACACGACCAGCAGGTAGCAGTATACATGCATATTCACTCACGCCTTCAATCCTACAGTAGGGTAGCAGAGCTACAGAATTACCAACAAGTCTAAAACTTTGTTGTCCATGTCAATGTATATTAGTGACAGACTGCAAGCCCATTGCTAAACAATACTACAAGCCTTCATTCCCTTAGTCGCCAATTACGACTTCCACGGGAAGACATGGATGGAGTGGCACTATTCTAAGCCGGCAACCACACACAAGGATGTGATAATTATTTAAAAATGATTTACGCACCACACCAGCATAACAAAATGATGTACCTTCGTATTAACGCAATATTACGCTCTGAGACGAGTTGTTGCGACTGCTGACACTACTTACATTATCATCGCGCCCTTCGTTCTATTGTTGTTTACAACTTTGTAATATTAATTAAACCATTGTTTAAAATTTATATTGTATAATTAATTACACTAAATATGTTACACACATTGCACTCCAGGGTCACGAGACACAGGCTCAGCCTAGTTCGGGGTCCGCCAGATATGTCTTTTTATATACACTCGGTGTTGTTAATAATGTTTTTTATGGATTTTGTACAATAGACCCCAGCCCCACGGACGTAGTTATTATATTTGCCAAGTGTTAAATGGATTTGACTTAAAAAAAACGGTCGGATTGAGAAACCTCCTTTTTTGAAGGCGTTTAAAAATGCTCAGTTTGATTATATCAAAAATCATAATATATTATATCAACCCTTTTGAAATTGTAAATATATGCCAACCACCAACAAAAAAAGAACTATTAATATAGGTATTGTAAAAAATACACTTCTGCTAGGGATACCCATGTTAATTCATAACACTTATAAATACTGAATATAACATGAAACTGAAGAAACAAACGATGTAATACTCCTCGTATAACTTTGATAAATTTTGAAACAAAAATAAGCAATTTAAAAAGCATACTTAAGGTCAAGGTACTTTATAACATGTGACTGGAATAGTAATAAACTTTAATAGTAACAAAAAACAATAAAACAAAACACTCGATCTTACTGCTTATGGGTAAATTATTTTACATTTGTTTACCATATTACAATTTAACTTAAATTAAAATAACAACCTTCTCACTTCCCCTTAAAGAATGATTGAACGATCCTTAATGAACTGACTTAGCCCTTAGGTAATATAACACGAAGAAATAAGACTAAATAAGTCGTGTACAGACGATGCCACGCGAGCCATATAACCATTCAATTGTAAAGGAAAACTTGTTGGTATTTATTCCACTACAAAAGAGTTAAAGGATATGGACGTTACTTGTATAAGTCAATTCTAAGATAACTAAATACGATTCGTGAGTATCCAAGTTTTGATCTACTTAAGCTTTAAATCGGAGGGCCGCGTCGTGTGGAACAGCCTTTACATGTTGGCGGTTATTTCAAGTGTGAATTATTTTTGCAGTGACGTCTCATCAATTTTTTGCTTTTTCGATTAAGTTTAGGGCACGATAATGAACCTCGGTGTAAGCACGGCGAATTTATTAGGCTGCGCTTATTGGAGTCATTTTTTAATGCCATTCAATAATTCGGGGATAATAAAGAATGTTAAAATTTAATGATCTGAATATTTTGAATTTATGGTCGAGTTGGTTAAGCGAAGTTGGAGGACGGATTATGTAAATAAAGACAACGTATAATATTCAACACTGGTAATTAAACAGTTCTCTTTAAAACTCCTTGTAGACACCTATTGAAATCAAAATCGAACTCTAACAAACTATACAGTTTTCCCAGCTTCTTAATAGCTTTCGGCTGGCTATCGCTATCACACTGCACTCGCAAATGACACTATATTTTGTCACTCGTGTGTAATTGAAAAACAAAGATTGCCGATCACAAAATGGTAGCACTGTACAACAAACTCACAACATGCAGTTATAAACTCAGTTTTGTATAGTGCTGTGTATGTCTGAACGTTAGTCGCAGCTATTTACGTGGTTGAAATTTGCTAATTGTGTGTAATTTATGAACCGCTAAACAATTGTAAATAAACTCGATTTTTTTAAGGCTAGCACGCAAGAGAAAGGTTTTTAAAATAAAATTTAGGATTTTTTTACATGATCAAAATATGTGGAGGGAGACGGGTTCTGAGAGTTGTTGTAAATTCGTTCTTTCGCCCCTCTAATGTTCTAAAGGGGATGGGGATACAAAGTACAGTAAGCAGATAATTTCCGTAGAGTTTTTAGGTTTTCACAAGTTTTTAGATACAACGAATCAGCATACTTTGATCTCTAATCAACTTACTACTTACATGGAACTTTAAAAATACAATTTGTTGCGTTGAATAAGTATATTATAGAATAGATACTAAAATTTATTTATATTTTCTTGAAGATATTGAGTAGTTTGCTAAAGGTGTGTTACTAACGTATACCTACGTGCATTCTAGTAGTTAAAAAGCGTGACCATGCAAATTTTCGTTTCTTATTACATCCTTGTATTCACAGCAATATTTAATGTAAACCTACAGAATACTCGCTGAGCGAACTTTTCGTAACGTCTTCCGCTCTTGTTAGTGCTAAAACGGTATTTACGTAACAAAAGACTATCGCGGGGCGGTCGTTAGCCTGAATTTCGTTGAACGGGAATCGAACCTGCGCCCGCGGCTGTCGTGGCCGGTGTGACAACGATCTCGGCCATTGTGTGCTTTGGACTCACTTGATAACTTCGCTGTTAAGGAGGAGAATTTTAATGAAACCGCCGCGGTTTCTGGGAAAAAGAAACTAGGTGAAGGTTCAAAATATCACCCGTTAATCCATACGAAGCCATCTTGTTGTCGTTTGCTGCCATTTTATTTAACGATCTGTGTGGTTTTGTGATTTAAAGGATCAATTTTCAAATGACTTTTGCCCTCTATTCTAGGCGGTAAAAACCATATCGTCAGGTCCAAACCTGTTATGGTCTTATGGTATTGTTCTTAACTCGGCCACCATAACTATCAAGTAAATAAGAGCTATTAAAACATTGACAATACGATAACAGGTCAAAGACGATATGGTTTTTACCGCCTAGAATAGAGGGGCTGTTGTTGGACGCCTATAATCTCGGCCCTGTACAGCTGAGTAATTATTACTAACACAATTATCTAATGTCGGGCGATATTCTACTGTTTGGCGATATTCTACTGTTTCAAAGTTTTAAGAACACCCTAAATTATGACTTTACGTTGCTCATACATTTTAATCACAGATCTTAATAGTTAGGTAAGTATTATTTGTGATTCTTTTAGCATTCAAAACAAGAAAGAGTTCACGTACAAGAAATAATTCACGAACCATCAATTTTAAGCCGAATTTAACTTCATCTTTCGGCCTTCGGATCAATTAGTAACAATGAATAAAGTCCAAAACATAACATTTAACTACATATGTAACTTTCCAATCCGTTATTTGTTCGTTACAGAATTATTTTAATCAACAAGATCATCGATCAAATGTCAACGACCAGATAAGAAATATCTGCTGCTAATAAATATTTTTACAACTGGCTTTGTTTGGCCGATACCAAATAGTAACAATTCTAATCCGCTGTCTATTATTCTGTCCAATGGCGATGACTCTAACGTCTACTTGGTATTTGAAGCGACGTGGCGCAGAAAAAACCTTATCCCAGAAGCGATCAATAAATTGTTGTAACAAGCATGGACTGCGGTTACTAAAAAGAGACGATGTTCTATTCACATAAGTACGATGTTTGACCGAGAATTGTAATAGGTGCTTTAGGTCAGTTGTAAACTTGTAACTTTCTGTTGGTATCATACCTAATCATAGCGCATATTATTTCACAGAGTCGATCGAACAGTCGATGTTGATCTAATTAAAGAAATATTAGGAAAGACCGTAATGTGCGCAAGAACCGTTTAATCCCGTATCTTCTATAAATATGCCGATTCCACTGTGCAAATTCCACAGACAACTCTTAGATATTTCCATTATATTTCTACAGTTTCACGTCTACGGCTAATGTTACAAAATGCCAATCAAAACACGTGAATATGATTATTTTATATTAAGTTTTAACGTCGTCAACATTGTCTCTCGATGTGAAATCGATGTGAAATGTAAAGGTACTCTGGGGTACACCAAATATCAGGGGGGGGGGGTTTTAAATATCAGGTTAGTATGAAAAACTTGAAGGTCAACAAAATGTTAGGAATTGTGGGTTTTTTATTCTGATCGAATGTGGGCCAGTAAACCCATTCCTCGAAATGATTTTTAAACGCTATATATTGTGTCAATCAACACATATTATTGCCTTCTAGGTATTGACGTCTTATTCAACCTATAATCTATCTATATATCTAAAATACGTCGTTATAAAAAGTAAACTATCACACTATCATAGGTCTATCTTCCAAGCAATCACAAGATATTGCTGACTAGGAATAAATAGTTATTGAATGTTAAATTTAGAGTTCTTTATTATCCAGTGATGCAGAGTATTATTTGATTTAAAGTTTCTCATAAAATAACGATAAATTGTGTCATTTTTACGGCAAAGCGTTTTATAGCGCGGTTGGAGAAGCGCGACGGGAGGTGCGCTGCTCCGCGACATTAGCAATGATGAAGCTACTTCGTTTGAATCTACCTTAAAAGTATCACAAATCTAAAAATAATTAATATGATTCACCAATTGGGGTGAAAATTTTAACAGCTCCATAATGCTAAAAGTTCTCAACTCAAATCACATTGTTCCATTTAGTTAGTTTATTGTGTTTGCTCTTATTATGCTTAGGGGGTCTAGGTACACTCAGGAGCAAAAATACCGGGTCAGAGTGCGTTTTTCATACAAACGAGACTATTTCGAAGCCTTGGTTCCTCGCCAGGGGTTGTTTTGAGTTAGTTTTAATGGTGAATACTGCGAGGCTCAATAGAGGAGTTCAAAAGTTCTTAAGATACCTAACTGATCGCACAATCAGTTAACACCACAGCGGGAGACTTTGGGTCAGCACTTGGATTTCCTTACATTTTATTGCCATTTTAGATGTTTTTCTGAACACGCACTATTCTGGCGTTAACCGCAGATTCATTCAGTTGGGTATCCTAGGCACTCTGTAAGTCCTGTATCGATGCTCGGGGTATTTGTCATCAGATTTTACTAAAAGCATTCCCTGGCGAGGAACCAAGGGTTCGACATAGCCTCTTTAGTATGAAAAACGCACTCTGACCCGTTATTTTTGCTCCTGAGTGTATATTATCCCTGAGTAACACAGGCTATGTTTTATTTTTCTGCGCGGATGGAGTCGCGGGCAAAAGCTACTTGTTATAAAAATCTAACCTGACCTGGCTTAACAAATCTATACATAATACATTTAGATGCTTATTCAGTTCTGTGATTTCATCCTAAAAGGCTATTCTTATGTTAGGCGAAAAACGTTTAGACCAAACAATACGTTAGGAATCCTAACGTTTGTCCTAACTTAGGACAAACAATTTTATACGTTTCAAAAGGGATATTATGCTTAGGAATTACGTTCCGCCTACGTATGGTTCTTGTTACACATCATTACCATATAGATCGCTTAATATTCAGCACATTTGTATTTTACGGCTCAATAACATAAATGTCGCATGTGAGACCCCGGTTCATCTAATTTAACTCGAACGTAAACAGAACGACGTACTTATCACCTATGTTTACAGACAGATAAAGCCCAGGACCAATTTGCAAATCTTTTGCGTAGATTATACACGTTCGGAAATGGTTAGGAGCATTAATATATTACCTATGTATACACATTTATTTTGTAGTTCAACCTCGTAAGGCCCAAAACCCAATAACAATAATTAAAAGGCTAACTAAGAACCTTCCCGATTAAACAAGCTTTAAAAAATAATGTAACGGGTTTTATTTTTAGGAGGCACCACCGAGGCACAAACGGACCTAGACATAAAGAGACCACGGGAACACATGTATTAATTTATAACACCCCTCTTTTTGCGTCAGGGGTTAAAATGTCTATGCTTTACCTTTTTTCCAAGGAGTCTACAGATATATACAGAGCTTATAGTGAAAATCGTTATCGGACGCCTAGGGAGACAATAGATGGGGTACGAACGAACACAAGTAACAGTTACATAATAAAATAAGGACATTATAAGAAGGTACCGTTCAGACTATCAAACTGGTCAGCTTTTATTTACGCGTTTCTTTAACTAACCCATTGTCTGTGGAATGCCTAATTCATTATCTTTAATTAGGCACCAACGAATACGAATAACGTTGAAAAAACAAACTGCTTATTTTCGGGTTCAATACACTTTATGTTTATCTGACAGACAAATCGTATCTACTTTCATGTCGGAGCTGCAACAGCGTGTAGTAGGAGAGCGACCGGGCGGAAAGCGGCTAGCCCAAACTAAGCACGGGTATAGGCACGGCACAATAGTCGGCTCGAAAGAGTCGTGACCGACCGACCCGGTCGGGACGCTGCGGGCGTAAATAATGCCGACGTCCGATCTTAATTATCGCTCCATCGTTAGAGATGACCGACGGGCACACCGAAATCGGCGAACGGGTTGCGACATCGCCCTCAGTCCGAGAGTGCCCCGTCATTATCGAACTGTTATATCGCGTATCGATAAATCGCTAGAACCACCTGCGAGACGCGACCGGTTTGTCGGCGTTTTGGCAGCCTACATGTTAATTCTTTTGTTGTTATTATTGCTATTATTTTCGTAGTGATGACTTGTGATCATAAGGTGTTGACTGTAACTACAAATTTTGTGATTCGCCGACGCTCGTGTAATTTATGATTTGTTGTTTGTAACGAGTTTTGTGTAGGCAGTACCTACTTTGATTTGTGTGTTGCCGAACATAACGCAACATCTTAAAATATTATTATTGCCTTATTCCGTGATTTCATCCTTGTAATTCTCATTTATAGTTAACGGGATCTTTCCTGTTGGTCAGGATACGTTCCGTGTACATCTTTAAAACTTACTACTAACTAATTTTAAAAAGGGCTCTACTAATTAGTCTATAGTTATTAATGTATAGTCAAACTGTTTGAAACAAATTAATGAATAAACATTTTGTAATAAAATGATATGGTTTATTTGGTCTCCGTTCGTTAATCGTTAGCGCTTTGTGCTCGCCGCGGCCGCAGATCCAATCCGCGAGAGACGTTGAAAAATTCAGAGCTCGTGATTTTCGTTCGTGTACTTCATTTATTTGTTGGACAGCGAATATTGTTTACGGCAAACGGTTAGATTGTTTCCGGTTTTCATTTTATGTTCATTGTTTTCGTAATAGGAAAAAAAATCGGATTTAGCCTATCATCAGTTTCAAATATTTTTAGGGAAGTCTAGGGGTTTACATTATTACCCTTACCCTTAAATATTGAAACGAAACCGTTAATCATCTTGACTTGACTTGACTGGATGGCTATTATTACGCATTTATCCCATGTCGATAAAATAATAAAGTATTGAATCAATTTTGCGAAAAAATCAGTTCAAGAATGGACTAATTTTGTTATTCCGTGAAAAGCCCGCACGCGCCCTGGGAGCAGACCCGGGCATGGACGTTTGCGTCCACACTTGGCCACGCAAGACCAAGCGCACTATCTATAATCTTCGGTAGATGGATCTTCGATGATTGGTAGGGGCAAGAGGTAGCTGTTTGTAAACTAACGCTGAATTAAAATTTTAACTTAAAACTGTTTGGCTCTCGGCGTGAGATTACTATTCAGAATAGTCACGGGGCCCTGACAATTAAGGAATAACCTTTCCTGAATACATGTAATATCACGCAGCCTATGCAAAAATCTGACATTTTTACACGTCTCGTAAATTGTTAGTGAACATCACTATTTTGCATAACTTACATAATGTACCTAAACCAAAAATCTTTCTCTTATAGAGAACTACACGCAATCTCATCGTCACTTAAGTTCTTACATTGTAAGGAACCTGGAGTGTGAGTTAACATTTACGATCTACAGGTGAACAAGCATTTGTCATGAGAATGCCGGCGCCCGTCCCTCCCTCGTCTGGTTGAGAAGAGAGAGATGTACTTAACCATACACAGCAATAAACTTAGTTCATGTAAACCTCAGATGTTTTCGGACTGCGATGATGTACCTAGTTCATAAGTACGAGTACCACTTATGGTTTTACTGCTTTTTATGTTTTTGCTTGCCTATGCGCCTGTTTAGAATCGATTGTGCTGTAACAAAATTTTCCCGCGACTTCGTCCACTCGTTCATAGACCTTCCTCTGCGAACTATCAACATTTCTGGAGTAAAAAGTTTAGTATATGCATAAATACCTGTGTGTAAGATTTCATCTAAATGTTATTTAGTACCGAATATTCAAAACTGGTGATATTCCGATACAGACTCCCCGCGAATTTATATGTAAGTAACTCTTCCCCAATTCTTCTTATTTTAAAATATCTCAATTTACTCAAAGCTAATGAATAACTAATGAATTTCGAGTCTCGACCTAATACGGTCAGAAATAAATGACAATCTTGACTTTTGAATGACTACTCTACTACATCTTAAAGGTAGATTTGGTACCTACTTGTCCTCCATATGAAAATCCATGTTAACACAACCAACTAGACTTAGCGTTCATTGGTTTTTATCTGCATATTGTTTCCAAAGACAATGGGTAGACTCCAACATATGGTGCCATTGACACAAAATCAACATCATATCATCATATCATGCATATCGGCTGATTTAAAATAGTTTTTCTCGAAACCATTTATTACGTAAATATTGAATACCTCATTAGTGAACTATTACCGACATTTAAAATAAGCGCAGGTCAGATACAAAATGTTTTTGATTGACTTTGACGGATTTAACTACGCAGCAAATTAAGTAAAATAATAAACTGAAATAATGCACCATGAAATATGTACCAATTTTTTTACGTGTCATTTTTAATGATTTTAGTTTTTAGAAAATTTAATAACGATATGGGAACTTAAATTACTTGTGTTATTAAACCACGTTTTTATGTCAGCGGCACCAAAAGTAAGGGGTCAGAATTGTATGGTATTATAAGCGTCACAGAAACTTTCTGTGTTGCATGTAAATCATCAAAACGAACGTGATACAATCGGGAGGATACAACATTAAAATCTCTCTTGCAATATAAACCTTAAGTATTCCAAAATTATACTATAGATCACACAATAATAGGCTTGGATTCGCCGCGGGTGGTGAATTTAGGCGAAATTGTGCATCTTGCGTGCCTCCCCGCAAGCCATCTGCGTGCATACTAAAAACTGTTTGCATCAAAATCATAAAGCACGCGAAAACATATCCACAAAGTTCTCGACAGTGTATTTCAAAAAAATATAGTTAAGAAAATTTTGGTTCGGCCAACAAGGGCCTCATAATAAAATTGTCCGTTAAAATATAACGCGCTATTTCTTAGTTATAATGCATACACATATTAGCTTAGTTTGTATTTTAGAGTTATCTACCCCTCTAAATAAATATGCTTACAAATCTAGGAAGTCGATTTTACCCTCCATCCGATTATGGGATTAACTCCAAAGTATTTTTAAACTTATGCTATTGAGCTGGCGATGATGATGAAGACGGAGGGTGGCCATAGGGACCTCTTTAGACTCTTTAGACTCATTTCAATAGCAAGTTATTAATAATTATCAATAATGAAAGCACAGCCGGCAACAAAGATTGTTATTAAAAATGTAACTTCTATTAACAACACATTTTATGAAGTACAAATTGTTATTTAACTTGATCAGTTGTGAGGAGGTCTAATCTTACAAGTCGATTTTGTACCAAGTTCCCGCTATCCCGTTATAATGTGTGAAGGGAGAGTAAATAAAGAGAGGTAGGACTCCAGATAGAGTCGAGCAGTATATTACTCATATTTTACCGATACGTCACATCGCGAGAATCATTAATATTATTATCGCTATCCACAAACACCCAAAAAGGTGACGTTCCTCGTGATTTCGTCAAACGCATCGCCGAATATTCTCGAGCGGCCCGCGGCGATGCAAATTGCGTCGCGGTATCGCTGCACTTTATCCGGGGTTTGTGCATATTTTACATATGAACAGCCCACTATAAGAATGACAGACTTTCACTTTGTTTTAAGGTTAAAAACCAACCGTATTAGTTTACCTTTACGACATAAAATTCCTTTGGAAATAAAATGCTTTTTAGCGTTCTTGTAGCAAACCGTTCATATATTTTCTGAGTCCGATAGCCGAGTGGGCGTTACCCATGCTAATGCGCGGTAACAGCAGACATGTACTTAGGTGCATAGTTTAATTTAAACCCGCACTTTAGGAGTCCGTCGAAAGTACCTCATTTAGTAAAGCATTGCTGTTATATTTCTTTAATATGCGATAAAACTGATAGGTGCTATGGGACTGAGTTTTCATTATAAAATCTATCTCACTTGATAATTAAGTGTTGAATTACTTACTTAGCCCAGCACCGTAGGTAGAGTGTTTAACCGGTCCATTGACAGAATTACTTAAAAAAAGTACACTGTTCGATTTATTCAGTGTCTAACTTGAAAAATGGATATGAATTACCATCACTGTTTAATAGGTAACATTATTCATTGTGCCATCAGCAACAGGAAGACCATAAACGATTTCAGAACGATTGATATCGACCGGCTTATTCGATTTCAATATCTCAACGCTCGCTAATGCAAAATAGACTGGGTTTTCAATATTTGTGTATCGACATCGGTCAAACATATTTTATAGCTATTTACACACTCCTAAAATGGGCAAGGCAACTAATGAATAAAAGTGTAAACGGCAAAAGCAAAGCATGCTGCATGCACACTCCACATAATTTATTTTAAGACTCATTTTTTCGACCACGTCATGTTAGATCCTCGAGAAGTATAGATGTTCAAAATCGTCGCTGAATTATTTGGTCCCCGATTATATATTAGTCGTTTCATCAATTTCGATTGCCGTCTCAAAGTATGCACACAACAAATTACGCAATAAATTAAATAATATTAAAATCATTTGAATGCTATCACACAGTTCCCTATCGGTTCCTTAGCTAATCTATAGGAGCATAACATAATTTGTTGCAAGTCCCGGGGGTATAGCAGCGCGGGCGCAGCGGTCACGAACCGTTCTAAACATAGAGCGAGGTCTAAACGATGCCACCATATCCGTCGGCCCTGCGCCGGAGCACGGCCATGCCAACTCCCATGAGCACTTCTGCTGTTAACGTGTTGGAAAAACGTTTGAAACCTTGTATTCGAATTAATTTCCTTCACGAACTACTTATATTTTGGTTCCATTTAGATTTTCTATTTTCGTATTGTGTAGATGATAAGGAAATCATAGCGGGACAAAACGTATGTAGTATGTTGCATGATAAACCAGTGTTGTATAGAGTTGGAACCCTAACGTACAGTCGACGTCAAAGATATTATATTTAAATTTTTGAACATTATTTGAAATAATAGAATAAAATGTAAACAAATCTTTGACGTCGACCGTACATTATACATTAACCGATGCTCTAACGATTAAGAATAGTAGACTGTACAAGGGACTAAAACACGAGAGGTTTAGCCTATACCAGTGTCATTATGGTTATTTAGTCTCGCGTTAAACTGTACTTTTCACTTTGAATGCGAGAAAAAAAAACGGTCACGTGCGACTCGGACTCGCGCTGAGGGTTCCGAATTTAAGATAATATGCTTGGTAACCGGAAAAGAAAATACTCATTTTCTTATGAGCTTTATTTTCTATGCAATAAGTCCGTTTTGACACTAACATAAATTTCATGTCCAATTTTCAAAGCTTTTTGTTATTTCTCAAAAACTGGAAATAATGAACACTTTTTTTAATTTTTCCCTTAAAATCACATTACTTTACAACAGGTGGAACTACAACTACAGGTATACATGTGACGCCCTGCGAGGGCAAAGCCACATAAGAGGGCTACTACCCATTTAATTATCCTTAATATACTTATGTTATGTTCAATATTGCACATCAACACTATCTTAGCACAAGTTATTCGATTTTTTGAGTCATAAACCTGGGAAATAAGGGATGGTCATTTTTTGTAAAAATATTGGCTATAAACCAAAAAGTACATCAAAGAAAACAAAAATGAGAGAAAATGAAATGTGCAAATTGACTGCCACTGACAACCGACCACATACACACTGTTCTCCAAGTGGTAGAGAAGTGCAACGAATATAACCATTGCCGTCTAGCCGTAGCCTTCATAGACTACGAAAAGGCACTCGAGCCTGTGGAACACTGGGCAGTTATGCACTCTTTACAAAGACGCCAGGTGGACAGTAGGTACATAGAAGCCATCAAAGCGGTATACTGCTCAGCCACTTTGCAAGTTAAGTTATACGAACTAACGAACCCAGTTCCGGTGAGGAGGGTATGAGGCAGGGAGACACCATTTCCCCTAAATTGTTTACCTCTTGCCTGGAGGATGTATTTAGGTTTCTCGACTAGTCAAATAGAGGCATCAACATCAACGGGAAACAACTCACACACCTAAGATTCGCTGATGACATCAACTCTTCGCAGAGAGCCTGGAAGACGTGGAAGCCATGGTCGCTGAACTGTACGAGGTATCTGTAATGATGGGTCTTAGAACATTGCGAAAACAAAGATAATGTGCAAGAACACCGATGCCACCCACATTTCAGTTCATGGAGAGGTGCTGGAGAGGGTGGAAGAGTATATCTACCTCGGTCAAAGGATGAGCCTGGGGAAGGTGGCAGGAAGGTGCTGGATGAAGAGAGCACTGGACCGAGATGGGTGGCGAGTAATGCAGGATGCCTACACTCAGCATTGGGTGACTATAGGCTGAAGAGAGAGAGCAAGAGAGAAAACTGATATTTTTTTTCTTTACTTAAAATAAGTTATATAACTATGCCAAATTAAACTTGATAGCATTTTTAGTTGCTGAGAAAACCTGCTGTGATATACAGACAGACAGACAGACGGACAGACAGACAGACAGACAGACAGACAGACGGACAACGAACTCTTACCATGAGGGTTCCTTTTTTACCATTCTGGTACGGAGCCCTAAAAACAGATCCCTTATAGGGTCTATTTGTCTAAACTCTATACATATATAAACGAAACAAAAAAATATGATAAAAATTTAAAACTGTGGCTTTTATTTAGGGCGTAAAGTCTAGTTACGCACCGCAATAAATAATGTTACATTCGAATTATCGAACTTTGGAAAACTAAACTAGAACCCGTTAAAGTGCACATTTTATTTGATTAAGAGCACTCGTTGTTGGCTTAAATAAACTGCGAATTTACCCGAAATGTATTAAAGTGACATTTATTTTTGACTTAAGTAGGTATAAGTAAGTTTAAAAAATAAAAGCTGTACCTACCTTTCTTGTCACGTTGGAGTAGAGAACAAATCTTAACAGTTTTTTTTATGTGTGCTATTTTTACGGATTATTTAATAATATAAAATGTGTTACAACAAGTCTCCGCATGTAATTTAAACTTAACAACGATAAATAAATCTTTCCCAAGGAATTAGCAAATTAGCCTGGGTACTTTATATTCATGTAGCAAAATGTATGCAATTCATGCGTTTACCTCGGGGCGCAATCCAAACATTGTAAGATGGTTTATCGAAAATCTCTACCAGTATCCTAAATGTCCAAAAGTAACAAATCTTATTTATCATTTTACTTAAAAAATATTTTTTGTACACGCGTACGATACAATGCACATTGGAACCCTGACCCACCATATACCTCTGTCACAGTGGCGATTATGATTGAAGTTGTAAGAAGTGTCAAACAAATTGTTTTATAATGTCACTGTGACACCGTTCTATGATGGCTCAGGGTTCCATTGGGCTTATAGTACAGTCAAGGAAATGTATTAGCGTACGTTTTTGACTGTTATTGTCATTGTGACGTAAAAAAAGTACGCGAATATATTTCCTTGACCGTACTGACCAACGGTAAAGTTATACTGATAACAGTTCTGTAACTTGGTGAACAATATAAACAATGGACATTTAAATTTGTGTTACGAGTATAATAACAATTGGATTGGTTTCTGTTTGGTTACTTTTTGCAATTTTGTTTGTGAACGAAATAGTTTAAAGACGGCGGTTAAATTTTGGTACTACACATACATACATAAACTCACGCCTTCATTCCCAGAGTGGGGTAGGCAGAGCTACAGAATTTCCAACAACCCTAAAAACTTGTTGATAATTCTGTAACCACATTTTGCACAATCAGGCTAAGATGTTTACCAGTGTATTAGTGACAGGTTGCAAGCCCATCGCCTAACAGTACTGCAAGCCTTTATTCCCTAATTCTTCTTTATTTTGGTACTCTAGGATATAAAACGACGATCCGAACCTGACCTAAAATCGGATGGGCAGACTAAATTTCCAAGTTGTAGCCCGACAGATCAAGTTTTTCTAGCCATACTTATTAAGTTAAATCGTATAAATATAAACCAATGTTACAGAGCATTACGTACTTTCATGTTATTTTTGACTAGGAATACCATCCTTTTTAGGGTTCCGTAGTCAAACTAGGAAACCTTATAGTTTCGCCATGTTCGTCCATCCGTCCGTCTGCTGCCTCGTTCAGAGACTCAGTACTAGAGAGCTGTAATTTGGCAGGAATATACATATAAGTCACGCCAACAAAGGGGTAAAATGAAATGTTGAAAAACATTTTTTTTACTTATTCTCCCCTACACGTAACGTGGGGATGTTTTTTTTTCTCATCTACCGTCTAGTGTGGGGTGTCAAGTACCCTCCCCCCTCTCTACAGCCTAAGCTAGCAATTTTAAAAATCTAAAACATACCTTAAATGAAAGCACATATATTAATTTAATAGGAAAACTATCACGACTAAGTAGACTTCATTGGTTCTCGAGTTACAAACGGTTTAAATGTTTATACCTACCGAAAACTTATTTGCGGTGTTGGTAAACTGACCGCGACCTATGTCGATGTATGGGGATAACAGATAATTAGCTTGTTTCGAAACCCTACACTGAGCATGGTCCGACATGGTCTTGCCCGGTTTTTTATAGTGACCTTCTACCGTCTTACTTCCCATACTGTGTTACTGTGTTTTGCTAATACCCGATCAAGAGTTACCTTTGGCGTCCTCTGGGCCTCATTAGAATGGGAAGAAATATGTAAACCACCTACATTCGGAAATAACGCCACTCAAAATACGAAAAGGACTGGACGTAAGTAACGTCAGGGCATACGACAGGTCAGCCTTTGTTTTTGTTTGTAATTTCCATTTCAAGAAAGTAGAAAATGTTATCTGCTTATGCACCGGCACATAATTAGCTGTTGCGATACTCGTGCATGTTATTAAGAGCCTTAATTATGTGACAGTTGCATAGTTAACGATGATAAGTACCTTCCCGGTTATAGATTTGCTATTACAACCTTAATAATTAAACATTAGTACAAGAGAACGAGACTCATGTATCCACCAAATATACGGAGTACGAGTAAATAACGAAAACTTCGTTAAAGAAATTGACTGTAACTTTTAAGGAATGTCGGCAAAATATTCAAAGTGAACGATTTTGATGATTGATGTTCGTAAAATTACTTTAAAAAAGAACCTACCCACGAATGAACAGCTTTTTTCTTGCAAGACATCGAGGTCATTGCCTGATCTTTATTAATAAGATAATTGTAAATTAACTAACACTGAAGTTTTATTTAAGGAAAAGAAGTCCTGTTCAATCAATAACAGATAGATTTATTTTTTGAATAGTGATCTACAAGAAAAGGCATACGACTTAGAATTAATCTAGTAGCTGGGAATAATCAATTATCAAAACCTGACTAATCGATGGTCCCTCTGAGCCGACGTTCTGTCATTTCTCTTCCTTTAATCGATTACTTCAAACACGAGCGCCAGGGGGTCTCCTAGCATACCACGACCTACCTATACGAACGCTTTTTATTCCGGGTGAATATTTTTTTCTTGTAACACTGTACGCTTTCTCGTAACGCGCTTTGTGTGGTGCTTTCTGAAAGATGTTTCCAAGTTTGAACTACGAATAAAGCCTACAAATTAGAATTGCCACCAATAAAAACAAATACTTACCAATAAAAAAAATACAATGGCCCCGACGTTTTCTCATGCTTTCTCTGAGCAAATGTTATTAACACGTTTCAATTTGTGTAAGGCTCAATCAACGTTAATTGCTGCTTCTCTTACGTGGGTAAACCGTAGGCGTGGTAAGCATTCCTTGTAAGCTATCGAATCTCGGATGTGCCCTGCACAATGAAAAGATTGAGTCATCATAACAAATGCGGTGCGTCCGCGCACTCCGCGCCGGCGCTCGTCCGCCGAGCCCTCGACAAACGCCGTCTTCTTATCTGTGACGGCTGCGATCATTGTACCCCGAATTCCTCGTGCTTGAGAGCTCAGATGACGAAATGCTAGCGTTTTGGTCTTTTACTCTGCCCCTTTGTTGACTTGTCGAGTCTGTTCCGAATGGCCTTTTTGTAAATGTACCGGCCACGATTGTAAAGCTCGCTTTTGACTTTATTAATCTTATCTCGCTGGGCATCGCAGGCAATGAGAGTTCAACAACGATGTTAGTTACAGATAGATGGATAAATGAAATCGACTTCACATCATTTGATGCAACCTGGATGTCTTAAAGTTGTACTTAAATATTTTGTATAGGTACTAAGATTAAAGAGTTTTAAAGGATTCCATAGCCAAATTATAAAAACGGAACCCTTATTATGTAGTTTTTCTCAATAATAATATTACTGCTAGATGCTTACAAATCTTCACATTTAACATAACTATATGCACTGGAACACGCATGACGCGCACTTTTTAGAGGCTTTAATCTTACAAAAGCCCTTCTTTTGCATCTGGGGTTAAAAATGAAGCATTACCTTTAACAAAACAAAAGAAATGATGTACGAAACACGATAAAAACAAAAAACGAGATTGTAAAAGGAACAAGTTCATTAATCATATTGATGAATGCATAGGACCTCTGATAGGAAAGTCAAGAGCGCTTCTGGTGTGTTTCTCTTATACAATATCGTCGACGAATTATTTACCAAAATGCTTAAGTTGCCTAGTGTGCGTAGTTTAGTAAACCTAATTACTATAGATAGTTACCTACCACTTTTTCCGAGCTGCTTTGTCGACGAAAACTCAGACCAAAATTAAAACACAGCTGTATTAAAATGTTATCGATAAGATCAGACGGAGCAACTTAAAGTTGCCGGTTAGTTCGCTGTAAAATTTAGAGGCGACTTTACTTAAAAAATAACCTAACTGCTCAATTTCTTCTTGATTTTCTTTCAATTCAGTTCTTTAACGACACCCGAAATCATTAAATAATGCAATTCATCTCAGGCCCGGACGAGAAACGAGCAACAAAAAAGCACCAACAATAATTTAGGCAGTTTTCAAAGATCCCTGAGTATGATACATTAATCCAGTTTAATGAACATCGGATCGCGATTACGTTTCTTTGAAATAATGGTTTAAAAACGAAATCTAGTATTTCTGGTATTCTAGACGTTCGTACAAACATAACCTACTATTAGTATTACTATATTTTGAAATGGATTAGCAACCTGCTTAAACCATTTATTATAATACGTGAAAATCAACTGCACTTAAGGTTTGCGTCGAGTCAAATACGCATATCAATAAAATAACTTTTTACTTGCCAAAACAAGCATATCAACATTGCAACATTGTGAAGAGGAACACGGAACCTGACTGGTTGCCGGCCGCTCACTTAGTCAAGTTCGATACATTGTGATGAACCCCGGAGGAGGGACATCAACAAAGACCCATGCCACATTTTATTTATCATTCTTGCCGTCCGTGGAGTCACACATTTGTCGTAGCAGCCGCTCGCTGGCTGCATTTTTAGAATTATTAATTTGGTTTGTGTTCTTATATTGTGTTAAATTGGGCGATTTTGTGCCAATCTTATGAATAAAACATCGCCAGTCTTCTTCTTCATCGGTTTTGCGGCAGTCAAGGCATGTTTAAATACTTTATTACGAATTGAGTTTGTTTCACTGAAGAAGTCGGTTAAAAAGCCAACGCTTTGGCCATCGTCGATGGAAGTGCACTTTGTAACAGCAGCGCCTGTGGGCTTTTGTTCATCTCAAAAGTTGCTCTTGACACCATTCTAACTATGACAACAATAATCATATTGCAATTTAGATAAATACGCATTTTAAGAAGATAATAATCATATGTATCGTATTTTATTAAACTTCTGTTTCTGTTTTTGTTTTTTTTTTCCTAGCGTATCAAACTCTCACGTAAACAAAATGTCTTTCTTAAATTAATACATTGTTCTATAAAATAAATGTTTCCTTTGACATGGAAATATTATTAAAACCCCTTTTTTTTCGTTGCAGGTTGAGGTCGTGATTTTGGATAAAAATGACAGCCCACCGCTGTTCAAGAACATTCCACCGGCATATTTCGCTTCCGAAGACCTAGCTCCCGGGCAGCCCGTCGCCACCATTTCTGCTGAGGACCCTGACTCTATCGGCAGCATCACGTACAGCATTCGATCTGAAGAACCGCCTCCATTTACATTGGATCTGAAATCAGGAGTATTGACCCTCAAAGATCCTTTGGATAGGGAGACGAAATCAGAATACCAAGTGGTTATAAGAGCTGACGATGGGATGCAATTCACTGACGTTGCAGTGGTCGTGCAGGTTAGTTCAAAATCTGTCTTAGAAGATTTATTTTCTCAAACCCTGCAGTGTTTATCAGCTACGATGAGTTCTGTGACAGCTGTATTTCGTAATTTCAGTCACTTACTATACTTACATGCGAGGTATTTAAAAATAAATGATTAATGATTTAAGGTCCTGAACGGCGTCACTAGGTGTGTACCAGTGTAAATTTTATGTAAAGTTAAAGAAACAAGTGTAATACGTGTTTATATGAGCTGTCACAGAACTCATCGTAGCTGAAAAACACTGTAGCCTATTTAGAACCAGCAAATATAATGATATTAATGAGATTAATGATAATGTTTATCTTTCAAACGAGTCTGCTTACACGTTAATAATAAAACCTTATTTTTAAAGAATCCCTTTGCAAGAATATTTAAGCGTTTTATCTCTTTTTAGACAAAGAGGTTTTTTAATACAATTAGCAAAATATGTGCTGGCTAGGTCACATTTTATGTTGTAATTTCAAATTACCAATTTCATTTATTCTGATTCAACATGTATTATATAGATGAATGCATTTGTATTGAATGTAATAATTTTCAGTTTCCTTATCACCAATAAATTTAAATTTTTAAATTCAGTCTAATAATTGGCTCAAAACAAATTGGCTCTTAGATTAAATGCTCCAAATAGTTATCAAAGAACTAAAATTCTAATTACGTTACTAAGTACTTACTAAATTAAAGACAGATTTATTTACATTTACAAATTATTTACGTACAAGTGAAAAAGAAACAATAAAAACAACCAAACCAACTTACAAACTTACTTATAACTACACTAATCTAACAAACCGCTACCACTACCTACGCCAGAAATTATGGTAATAATATTAACTAAATAATTATACCTAGATATTTTTTAACTTTCTGTTTTATCTGTCGTTAGTTTTTCCTGGTTTTATTTCTAATAAATAATTATAAAATTTAATAAATCTGATATTTAGCAAAATCATCCAATTTAATATGGTTTAACAATTTATGGTCTGCATTGGTGTATTTAACCAGATACCTACTCAGCCTTTGTCATAGGCCTCCTAACTTGCGTGGGTCATATCTTGCAAGCCAATTTTGAACTAAGTGTTTACCTTTATTTGAATCTGAATTTATGCGAATAGGTAGGTTTTTCAGATCTGATTTTATGCTAAAATCCGTTGTAATTAGTTAACATATACTTGCCGAGTTTGAACTCTGAACTCGAACTTTTGGTGTCGGTTAACGTGAGAGCAGTTGGCAAAAAAGTATTCATGTTTAAATCACACCACTGGCGATCGAGTGCTCTTCAACTTTATCTTTTTCTGCAGGTTACTGATTCAAACGACAACCCCCCAACGTTTAAAGAAAGCGCGTACTCATTCGACATACCTGAGAACGCAGCCAGGGGTTCCATAGTAGGGACGGTGGCGGCCCTCGACCTGGACGCCGGCCCCAACGCCCAGCTGACCTACACCCTCATATCCGATTGGGCCAACGACGTCTTCTCCCTCAACCCGCAGACTGGAGTGTTCACGCTCACGGCCAGGCTCGACTATGAAGAGGTATGTGTTTGTATTACTAACTCGTAAACATTTTCGTACGATACGTTTCGTCACTTGTTATAGAACTTAGAACCGGACTCGCTGTCGCTTGAAAAATGCTGGATGATAGAAAGAAAAGAAAAAGAAAAAGAAAAATACATTTATTCACTACACACACAAGACACACAGAAAAATAAACAATGGAAAACAGTAACAACAATAAACAAGTAGTGAGTGTGTCTTCGCGGCAGTGAATCGGACACTGGCTCAGCATAATGCTGAGGAGTTAAACACCTGCAGCGCTGATTTTCAGCCAGCTCCGAGTGTGACAGGCGGACAGTACGCTAAACGAAGTGTAATTAAAAGAAAATATAGAATATATATATATATATATATATATATATATACATACATAAAGATACCATTAAACAAATACTTACAGTTGGTGGCAAAATATATACAAAAACTACATGCAAATACCTTACATAAACATATTTAAAAATATAGAATATATATATATATATATATATATATATATATATATATATATATATATATATATATACATACATAAAGATACCATTAAACAAATACTTACAGTTGGTGGCAAAATATATACAAAAACTACATGCAAATACCTTACATAAACATATTTAAAGTAGAAATACGAGTAGGTACGTACTTAGCAAGTATACAGCATCGACAATTTGGCACAAATAACAAAAACAAAAGAAAACTAAAATCTGATTTACAAAGTGCTGGTTGGGAAATAGGATTTTTGGAGCGTCAACAAATAACCCTTAAGCTTACGCTTAAAGGTGTACTTACTAGGCGCTCCTTGGATGGGAGGGGGTAGATCATTCCAGCACTTGGACGCCGCGAACTTGAAACTACCCCGAAACGCCGCGGTTCGGTGCAGCGGCACAATCGCCCTAGCTTTAAACCTGCGTACATTACTGGACCACTGGATCTTTTTAAAGAGGTACGACGGGATCATGTGTTGCACCACACCGAACATAAGGGACGCGAGGTGCATGCGCCTCCGCGCAGCCATGTTTAGCAGGTTAGCGGCGTTGAAATACGGAGTGATGTGGGAGCGGGGAGGGACTCTAAAACAAAAACGAGCACACGCGTTCTGGACTCGTTGTATTAGCCTCTTGGACCGACGAAGTATACGACCATCATAAACGACATCGCAATAGTTTAATCTAGATAATATAAGTGATTCACACAGGTGGACCCGCATATCAACACTAAGGTAATCACGAATATTATAAAGAACCTTGAGGCGGTAAAAGCAATTACTGACGACTTTGGCTATGTGGCTCTGAAAGCGCAGCTCGCTGTCCATGAGCAGGCCAAGGTTACTTGCTTCCACCACCCTTTCTATCGGTTCGCCCATGATAGCAATATCCCCGGACGCCAGGCTATCTAAAGTTCTACGGGTTTGATAGATGTGATCAGAGGATGAAAGTTGTGATATTAAGTGCCGATGATGCTATAGGTTCATATTATACGGTTAAAGATGAAAAACAAAACTGTTGACAAAGATTATACCACTTTTTAGTATGAACAGTCCGTCGAAAAGCATATTATGTATCACCCAAACAAAAGAAGGTTTCGAAAAATTACTCATATTCTTAAGCCGTGTCTGCTTTGCGACATATAATTGAAAAGCAATTATTAAAGCACACTGACTCAGACAATTGAGTGGTTCATGTTTATTGACAATTAACAACGTTACATCCGAGATCAAGAACAGGTAAACGGGCTCGATGTCGCCGTAAAAACAAACGAAATGTTCAATTAAACACATTTCATAATAAATTAAGCGATTACCATGCAAATATCCGCACTCGCATGAATCGTTTTACAGAGACTTGACGGACCTTGGCATTTTGTGCTGTGAAGAGTTTTTTATAGTTCATTTGCAAATATGTACCTACCTACATGACCGGCTCGCCCTTACATGCACTGGCGGGACCTGATTGATTCCGCTCTGCGTTTCGATTATTCGTAGGCAATAAATAACGGAATCGCATGTCGATACGCAGTCTACACTATTTATTCTGAACCTACTGGTTTTGTATATAATTAACGAATTTCATTACTGCCAACTTATCACAAATTAACAAAGGATCCGCAGCTTATATTTGTCAACATTGAAGCCACATAGTTCGTTTGTGTTTCGTTCCTTATCCTTGAGGAAATTTTATCATTAGCGATGTCCATTAATTTTCCACTTTAGGGTAACTTAAAACACTTAAAGTAGTCTCTTGATTGATAAATAACCCGGAAAATCGTGAACAGCGAAGGTGATAGGTACGTCGGTTGCACACTTAGCGGTTAGTTTACGAGCGTTAGGGTCTCCGGACCGATCTTCTCGCGCCGCCGTGCCGCTTTGGACAATGTTCGACCGCGACGTCCGCGACCAAACCCAGTGTCTCCTCCTAGCTTTAATAGAGGTGATAAATACAGAGAGGTATATTTACAGCCTCTATGATAAATATAAATGCAATATTTAAAACAACCTTTTAAACATATCGTAAGTAATAGCAGCTGCCTTCACTTGACTAAAGACGAACGTCGCCTCGTCAATCAAATAGATCAATTTAGTCTACTAAAGGCAGCTGTTTTGTACTAATTACCTTAATTAGTACTAGTAATTTGACTGAGTAGTGGAGGTCGTCCCGTATAAATAAATTCGCTATTGGTTTGTCGACAAAAACCCATAAAGGCCGTAAGTATTTGAACCCAGAACTTTACGTAAGGCACGCCGAATGAATCTTGTTGTTGCCACACTTGCCACGGAAACATTATTATTCTAATAAATCTGCTTACTCGAACTAGCTTGATCGTTATGTCGATGTATTTACATTTAATGGTACTAAACAAAAAGTCGCTAATAGGCGCTTAACTTCGAAGTTTATTTTTAAAGTACTCTTGTGCGTTTTAGTGTGTCCGCTCGGGGCCATACATTGCGGTTGAAAGAATTATCTTAACATAGATCTAGAGGAGGGCGTTGACCGGACAAGTTCCTCTGTACTATTGAACGTGGTGTCTATAAGTAGTTCCGATACAGAAAGGTACCCTAAGCACAAAGCAGTCACTGTAACCTATAAAATCACGTTTAGTACCATGAGGAAAGTATTTTAAGACACAATTAACTAAGTAATTAAAATTCGACAAGGTTACAAGGTTACAAGGTTGACCTTTAATGCGCCTCTATTCTAGGCGGTAAAATTTAAATCGTATTTAAATTTTACCGCCTTTTAGACCTTTTAGACCTTTATCGGTATTGTTTTAAGTCAGCCGCCATTACTGCCAAGAAAATAAGAGTTATCAAAACGTTAACATACGATAACAGATCAAAAACGGTGTGAAGGGTCGCTACTATAGCGATATTAAGTCTAACATCCCAAGCAACCTTGGTTCTACTTCTGCCGAATAGCTAATAAACAAACTACCTATGTTCTTTTTACGGATCTATGTTTACGGATCGGGCACATCTGCACTCATCACCTGCACAGGCTGGGTATTATCCAATCCCCTACCAGTGCATGTGGTCAGGAGGATGGTACCACGGAACATTTTTACTTTAATTGTCGTAACCAAACTGTTGCTCTATACGATATCCTCTCCGCTACTATCCCAAAACCTATCAACTTCAATTCACTTCTCATCCTTGCATTTAACAATAAAAAATACCTTAAAAAGCTTTTACAATATATCCACTCCCAAAATATTAAACTTTAAGTGCCTTGTCTATCTGTTGTGTTAGTCCTTCACAGGTTCTACACCGTCTACTACCCTCGTTCGGACCCTATTTTAATACTTGTCAATCATTATGACACCGTGGTGTTGTCAAATTAAGTCATTGGCAGAAATAGTTGCACACGTATTGTGACCGATTACCACTAAAAAAGATTGAATTGGATGGGATATTGTTTGTACCGTGTTGAATAGATTCTTTAAAACTGGGTCTCGTTAGGCCGTAACTTAACTGCGTAAGTCTGCGTCATAGTTAGGTACTAGAAACTGCGTTTTTTACCGTTATCAATTACTGTATCTATGGAACCCTAACAGGCTCCCAAACAATAATAAAAGGAAACCTTCGTGTGCGACTCCGACTCGCACCCTATATATGTAATCGCTACGGCTATGCCATGGCTACCTTACAGCTTATAAATTGCGAGTAGGTAGACATGTGCAAACTCAAAGTTCATTAAATCTCTTTTAACCGTACCAACGCATGTAATGAGGACTTTATTGTGTCCGCAAAACCAACATTTACCGGTCATCAGTAGTCCAAGTATGTCTAAGCACTGATCAATGCAAGGTCACATGATTATTATATTTTATTTTTTCCCATCCCAATCAACCAATAAACAAAGACACTACACAGACATTCAGAATTCGTTAAATAAAACTTATATGACTTCTAAAACAGTTCTAAATTTGATGTTGACGCTTGACCATTCTGCGACAGACGAGTGCATGAGTACGACCCCGTCTGACATAAGAAGAATTAATGGCCAAGGATTAAAAAAGAGGGTTATTAATACTATAGAGAGTACTTGCAAAGATGGAATATGAAAAAAGTGAAAATGTCAACCAACCATGAAAAAAAGAAAACCAGCTCCACGTATCTACCTACGCAGCTGAACCGCGCAATTACTTGTTTTAAAACATAACTCGAGCTATTTACCTGGATGCCTTTTGGGTATAAAAATAAAATAGTACACTGCGCGCCGTGCAAAGTACGCTTGGCGAGGCGCGCAATTCGGAAACGAAGGACGGCGATGCCTCCGAGCGAGTTTTAAGTTTTAATTCACCGTGCGTATAATAGGGATTCATAAAGACTACAAATTTGATATTTACTTCAATAACTCCAAGGTTCAATCTGCTTCTGCTAGTTCAACACCTCGACAGACATTACTGCTGGCGAGAACTTACCAGTCGTGTATTCAAACGACATCATTCCGTTTCGCATATTTTATTGATATTTACGTTTTTGCATAATTTTATGTTGATTACTTTCTGGGCAGTTATCTTTAAAATCGATGTCTTACCAAAGCATATGTCGTTTATAATACCTTTCCGTGGTTAAGTATATTTTAAGCCTTTGCCTTTTTCTTTACAGAACATACTTTCAACCATACCTACCACGCCTTTCTTTCTTTTCTTTTATACTTTGCCCTGAACAGAGACGCCACGATTTTCTTCCCTGCCACCGGAATCCCCTGACTTATCCATGGTCGTAACTAGTTAAAAATTGTTTTCGTCTCAAGATCTTCGATACCAAATGTCATGTAGATCCGATACGACGATACTCATCATAGTCATCACTTCATACAAACATTCCTTTAACCTGCTGCTAAACAGCCGTGTTCGCATTGTTGTGTTCCGGTGCGGGAGTAATAAAGGGCTGGCAACGCATTTGCAGACTTGAGATTGCCACCTTAAGATTTCAATCTTGTAAATTTGTAACGACTTTAGAGTTTATGTATTGTTTATTTCATTCAACAAGTTTATTGTTATAGAAACCTTCAAAAATAAAAAGTGAAAATAACAACTTTATAGGTAGAGACCGTTATTTTTATAATGCTATGGAGAAAAGAAGTAAGACAAAAACTTATCCTATTTGTATCATTTACTTATGATCTCTTTACTGTATATAGTCTGCATTTTTTTTTAAATTTGATATCATGATTCGGTTTTGCAACGTAACGCAATAACGTGAATATTTAATCGAATAAATTTATAATCGTTCAACAAACACGTCGTGTAGTTTTAACTGCATCTTCAACATTCTTAAAGTCAAAGAAACGTAGCTGGTAGACGTGGCGTGGCGGTCATACATTCAGAACTTAGCTATATAATTATAAAAATAGCTAAAGAAGGCATACCTACTACATAAATATATCGTTAAGTACGTCGTCATCAGGCATTCGAACTTTTTGAATTACAAACTTGTTCAATTCAAGAGAAAAAAATCTAGAATAAGTTAATAGTTACTATTGAAACTGCAAAAAACTCGTCCCATTGTTTGTTAAATTTATCTTGGCGTTTCGTCAGTGGCTTTCCTCTGGCGCGGGTCCGTGGCGCGCGCTCGGCGCCGTAAGGCCGCTATTCGCGCCGCGCGCCGCGCACCCCGCCAGAGTCTCATCAAGTCGGCCAGGCCCGCTAATTAATAAAAACAATTCGGAGTACACTCGTTCTGTCGACCGCCCGCCAATTCCGCGTACCCCGCTAGAGAGCTGCTAATTTCATCCAGGTACAGTTTTTTCCCGTCGCGCATCATATTCGGCATTTGCCCGCTCGATCCGCCATCGAAATTAAAGCCCGAACAATGTCAGACAAAGCAGCCGTCTGCAAAACATTCGCGAGCCGGATTCCACGACCATGGGCCGTTTTTTAACCGCTTCTGTTCACGATCCACGAATAAGGGAGCTCGTCATAGCTGGGACGCTTCAGTGTACTATTAGTACGAGTATAATGAAAAATCCGAATGCCGGCACTCTCGGTAAAATTTTGTTTCAAAAGATGGTTGTTGGTACAAATTGTAATCATATTTATATTTGGTAAGACTAGTTGGTTCATGGGTACCCTAACAGACCCTGTAAGAGGCAGAAGGATCACAAAGGAGGACCAGGTTCACAAGTACCTTTCAATTCAACCCTTTATTCGGCCACAGTACAGATATACGACTCGTGTATCTGTATCGAACCTATTGGTTAGAATTAAAATTACACGTGATTCATAATCGTAAAGGTTGACTGCGGTACATTCCAGACGCAGCACTACATCCTGGTGGCGCAGGCGCAGGACAGCGGGCGGCCGTCTCTGTCGGGCACCGTGACCGTCTACATCAACGTGGTGGACCTCAACGACAACGCCCCGCTCTTCGACCCCATGAGCTTCTCTAACGAGATCCCAGAAGACATCCCTGTCGGATCCAGTATCGTCACCATCAGTGCTACCGACTTAGACACAGGTATTTTTTCCTAATTGTGTACGCTGTATATCTGTATTTGTGACTAACCTAAGATGTTTATTAGTTGCGTTTATTTAACTTAGATATCAGATTTTGTAAGCTGTTCTTAATTTCTAACTCTCCTTTGCGCGACTGTTTTATCCAACTATCTATCTCATAAGATTATTTCGTTTCTCTGTTTTTACGTAAATCAAGAATTAATTAAAGCACTTTTTCATTCGTAATATGCCCTGACCACTCATTGTTTCACTGTAAAAAAAATCGCACGTAAATTGACACTTTCGCCTTAAAAGATTATTTTTATTTCATGAATGTGTTTCGTTTTTCATGTTTGACACAAAAGGACATTTTACTGTAAGTATGTAAGTATAAGAAGCGTCTTTATCTAAGTAATAAGTGACGTAATTTTAGAACGAATAGTTTTTAATAAATAGGCACGAGTTAGACAATGCTTTTACCTGTTAATTTAATTGGCGGTTTATATCAACAGTACCGACCAAATTGTACACATTTATTTCCAATATGCATAATCATCATGATTTACTTTCCAGGTGTGAACGGCAAGCTGTCCTATAACATAACGTCTGGCGACGAAGCTCAGGACTTCATCATCTCGGCCAACGGGACTATCTTCACTGCGAGGCTCTTAGATAGGGAAACACTGCCTATCTACAACCTAATCGTCACCGCAAGAGACTCGGCTAGACCGCCCGAACCCCAACTATCCTCAACCGTCCAGGTAACAAAATATCCATTTTATTCATTTTCCACCACATCGTTTTTAACCCAAATGTCCGTAGGCGGCGGTGACCACTTCCCATCAGGTGCAATGGTTTGTCAGCCTGTTTTACGTCCAAAAGGGCTCGAGAAGCTTCAGGATTGTGCTACCTACATGTACATGCGCTGACGTCGTCGAAGACCTTGATATTCTTATTCCAGTCCCTTATTATTTTAGTTATTTCTGAGATTATACATATACTCGTTGTAAAAATTTTGTGGTTAAAGTTCATATATTAACAGACCGGTATATCCACAAAAACCTCAGTAAATTTAAGTTAAAAAAATCTTTATCATTTTAAAAGATTACATTTTAAATAACTTTCGTGTCAATTACTCAACCGAAAAATAGTGTCATTTATCAAAATGACTCTCACAGTTACCGTTTACACAGCCAAGTTCACCTTTTGATGTTAAAATTTGTAGTTTGCTCTTGATCATTCGGCCTGTTCAAATCTAACCGTGGGCTTTATTTGCTTTAGCGTACGCGTGTCACTTTTAGTGACTCCCCACTAACGAGGTATCACCTATCCGAAATACTGTTCTGAATTTAACAAGGCCCCGTGGTTTTTGAGAATACGAGCATTTTCTCATGAAAATAAAGTGGACTTGAAAGTTGTTTAAACTGTGACATTGCTACTGTTTTATTATAAAATTGAGTTTTATATGTATTAAATTAGTGGCATTGATAGACAGACGGGAAACATTGTATTAATAAACTCATCCGAACTTGAGGCCCGTCACAAGATAAGTCAAAGTAACCATAGAACACTGTCATTTTTGACGCATCTCGAGACGAGCATTAGAGTTGAGATCAGTTTATTAATACGGGCCTTAGGTTGGCCGTCTTTAGATTGTAGTCTTGAGAATTCAAATGCCTATGGGTCTCAGATTCCTCTTACCATAAGGTGGCCTGAGTGCTCATGTACCTCCTCCTTGTCATAAAAAGCGTGTCTTTAGAATTTAAAGAGGTACCTATTACCTACTTAAGCTTTCAGTAAGATATCTACAATTTACTTTTAGAGGCTGCTAAGATTCGTAAAAATACGTGTACTTATAGATAGAGTTCCTGTCAATTTTTCATATTTCTCGCATATATGGTTATTATTTAATATTATATAACTTTCAGGTTACAATACAGTTAAAGGATGTCAATGATATGGCACCAGAGTTCGTTTCACCGAACGTTACAACCGTATCTGAAAACATTCCTCTCAACACGATCGTCATGACTGTTAAAGCCGTAGACAAAGATGAAGGAAGAAACGGATATGTGGAATATTTTATGGCTTCCGATCAAGACGTTAATGGCTATTTTTCTTTGGGCAATGTAGACGGAATACTAAGAGCTACCGGTAAACTCGATCGAGAATTAAAATCAAGCTATATACTATCAATAACAGCAAAAGATAGAGGTGACCCTCCAAAGATATCAAAAACTCAAATAGAGATCAAAATTTTGGATGAAAATGATAACAGCCCAGTATTTGATCCGAAACAGTACAGTGCTTCTGTCCCAGAAAACGCCAGCATCGGGGCAAGCGTACTACAAGTAGGTGTTTGTTTGCAATATAAATAGATCGGTACTTCAATAGGCTCCGCTCTTACCATTTTGATTTTAAATATCCTTGTCCTGTGTTATAAAAACCTCTACAAAGGCTTAAACATATTTTCTTATGTATGTCAATCACATATGGAAGAAAATATGTTTATTAAAATTATTTTGAAATGTTTAACAAAACATTTGTAAATGATAAATTGTAAAAATGTATGATGTTGCTTTTATTACACAATTTTCATATTACTGTGCTTTTAGGTTTCAGCAACTGACATTGACGAAGACGCTAATGGAAGGGTTCGTTATTCTATAGCTTCTGGGGACGAAAATCGAGACTTCAGTATAAGTGAAGATACAGGAATTGTGAGAGTGGCTAAAAATTTAAACTTTGAAAGAAAAGCGCGTTATGTCTTATCCATACGAGCCGAGGATTGTGCGGAAGACGACATACAATTTGATACGGCTGAGCTGTCTATCTCAATTCAAGACATAAACGATAACCCGCCCACATTCTTAGATTCACCGTACTTAGCGTATGTTATGGAAAATGTTATACCCCCTAATGCAGGCTATGTGATAACAATTCATGCTTACGATGCCGATTCTCCACCGTTCAATAACCAAGTGCGATATTTCATAAAGGAAGGTGACGCAGACCTCTTTAAAATAAATGCGTCAACGGGCCATATATCATTATTAAGAACTTTAGACCGCGAGATTCAGGATGAATATACTTTGGCACTCGTCGCCATGGACACGGGTAAGTGTTTCTTCAAATGTTTACACTGGCTCGTGGGAAATTGTCAATTACTTTAATTTAACGTTTGACATTTTACAGGTTCACCCCCGCTAACTGGATCTGGAACTGTTAAAATAATAGTTCAAGATGTGAATGACAACAGTCCAACTTTTGAGAGGCAAAGCTACAAAACAACCGTCAAAGAAAATTTACCTCCAAACACTATTATTCTCAACCCAAAAGCTACAGACAAGGATATAGGAAATAATGCTAAGATCCGTTATAGTCTCCTCGGTGATAAGTCTGAGAGGTTTCTTATAAATTCTTCAACTGGTGTGATTTTAACAAACGCTACTTTGGATCGAGAGGAATGGGACATTTATTATTTGATAATCATGGCTCAAGATTCATCAACTACGGATCCTAGAACAGCTACTGCCAATCTTACAATAGTTATTGAAGATGAAAACGATAATACTCCAACTTTCGCTCAACCTATATACGAAACGTACATCTCTGACCGTACCGTTACTGGTGACTTTATTTTTGGTGTTAAAGCTACAGATAATGACATCGGCTTGAACAAAAAGATCACCTACGATCTCAAAGGGGAGCACCGTAATCTATTCAATATCAACAAAGAAACTGGTGTTATAAAAGCTGAAGAAAACCTTATGAAATATCGTGGCAAAAGTGGATCCTCGTTCAATTTGGTAATAGTAGCCACTGATTCGGGAGCTGTCCCAAGGCAAAGTGCATCAGAATTGATACTTATTCCAAAATCTGTAAGAAACTTTCCGAAATTTTCTGTAACAAATAAGTTGACCTTTACTTTTCCTGAAGACACACCAGAAGGCGTGTTAGTAACAAGACTTTCAGCAAATTCGCCTAAAATTGGACCTACAGGTTTGCTACAGTACTCTATCGCTGGCGGAAATGTTGGTGATGCTCTCCGAGTAGAATCAATGAGTGGAGAAGTTTTCGTTACTGGAAAAGGGCTTGATTACGAAACTATGCCTTTATATGAAGTATGGTTTGAAGTGAGAGATTCAGATAATCCCCCACTGAAATCTTTTATTGAAATAGAAATAAAAGTTACTGATGCTAATGACAATGCCCCTGTGATTGATCAAGTACTTTATAATGCTACTGTGTTAGAGGAAGAATACCCTCCTCAACTAGTAATTAAAGTCGACGCGCATGATGATGACTCTAACGAAAATGGAAGAATTAGTTTTAGACTTGTTAATGATTATGAAGAGACGTTTGAAATTGACCCCGAAAGTGGAGAAATATTCACAAATATGGCTCTCGACCGAGAATCCATCCCGTTTTATGAAATTTTGGTAGAAGCATATGATCATGGAAGTCCACAATTGGTTGGAAGTTCAACAGTTATAGTAACAGTCTTAGACAAAAATGATAACCCACCAAGATTTACAAGGCTTTTTAGTGTAAATGTTACCGAAAATGCAGAAATTGGTTCATTTGTAATTAAAGTTACTAGTTCGGATTTAGATTCGGGGCCGAACGCGAATGCGACATATAGTTTTGTTGACAACCCAGGTGAAAAATTTGTCATAGATCCAGTTAGTGGTAATGTAACAGTGGTTGGATCTTTAGACAGGGAACTAGAAGACGAATATATATTAAAAATTGCCGCAATTGATGGAGCGTGGAGATCAGAAACGCCATTAACAATAACAATACAGGATCAGAATGATAATGCACCCGAATTTGAATATTCGTACTATAGTTTTAATTTCCCAGAGTTACAAAAGAAAAACAGTTTCGTGGGCCAAGTAATTGCTACCGATAGAGATAAACAAGGCCCAAACTCAATCATTTCTTATGCATTGCAACAGCCCTCAGACCTATTTACCATTGATCCTGCTACTGGTGAAATACTTAGCAAATATGTTTTAAAATATAAAAGAACATCAATTAATTCTTCACCCGAAAATACTTACTCTGTTATTGTTGTAGCTACAGATAATGGCAAACCTCCAATGTCTTCAGAATGCCTCGTTACCATTAATGTTGTAGATGCTAATAATAACCCACCACAATTCCAAAAGCATGAAATATTGGTTCCTGTTCCTAAAGACGCTATTCTAGGAGAGAAAATAGTAAAATTGACTGCTGAAGATAATTTGGACTTTGGGATAAACGCGCAAGTCCAATATCATGTTTCTGGAGGCAACGGATCTGCATTTTTCACTATTAATAAACAAGATGGTTGGATCGCGGTTAAAAAACAATTTTATAACTTGGGACAATATTATCAACTGAAGATAAAAGCGATCGATCAGGGCGTTCCCCCGCAATCTGATGATACATTTGTCACATTTGTTGTAACGGGGGAAAATATGTTTGCTCCTAAATTTACGGCACTGAGCTACCAAGTTATTGTACCTGAAAATGAACCAACCGGGTCACCTATACTTACTGTAAAGGCGAGTGACGATGATGAAGGGCCTAATGGAATAGTAAGATACGCCATATCGTCCGGCAATGGTGGTGATGATTTCCAAGTTAATCCTACCACAGGCACTATCAGTATTTCAAAGGCTCTTGACTATGACTCGATTCAAGAATATCGTTTGAATATAACTGCTACGGATCTTGGGTTCAAACCCAAAGAAACAACAGCTACTTTAACCATAATTTTGACAGACATAAATGATAATGCTCCACAATTTGATCGAAAACATTACACTGCATTTTTGCCTGAAAATGCACCAATTAACAGTTTTATATTTAGAGTCAGAGCGATTGATATTGACTCACCAAAAAATGCAATAATTAAATACTCCATCGTAAATAGTGCGATTAAATCTCTATTTCGTATTGATGCTAATACTGGCGAGATATTCTCAAAGGACACATTTGATTATGAAGAAAAGTCCATGTACAATATAGAAATAATGGCTTCCAACCCGAATACAATAATGAAGACTATGACTGAAGTGATTGTGCAAATAACAGGCGTTAATGAGTTTTATCCAAAATTCGTACAACCAGTGTTCCATTTTGATGTGTCGGAATCAGCAGAAGTTGGGACAAATGTTGGCGTCATTCAAGCGACTGATCAAGATAGTGGCGATGATGGTATTATTTACTACTTATTTGTTGGTTCTAGTAATGATAAAGGCTTTAGCATCAACTCACAAACAGGAGTAATAAGAGTCGCCAGGTACTTAGACAGAGAAACCCAGAACAGAGTAGTGTTGACGGTACTGGCTAAAAATTCTGGTGGAATACATGGAAATGATACAGATGAAGCGCAAGTAATAATTTCAATACAGGATGGAAACGATCCACCCGAATTTTTGCGTCATGATTATGAGGCAGTCATTTCGGAAGGGGCAAATATTGGGAACCAAGTTATACAGGTCCAAGCGGTAGATAAAGATGTGCGCCCGCAAAATAACCAATTTAGCTTCTCCATAATCGGTGGAAACGTAAACCAAGATTTCAAAATAGATCCATTATCAGGTGAAATAGAGGTAGCACGGCAATTGGATAGAGAAGTACTCCCCACGTATTCCTTAGTTGTTGGTGCAATTGATACCGGTATGCCACCTCAAACTGGTACAGCTACTGTCAAAATTACACTTACAGATATAAATGATAACGGTCCAATATTTGACGTTGCAAACTTCAACGGCGCCGTTTTTGAAAATGAGCCCCCGAATACGAGTATTACTACACTTACAGCTAAGGATCCCGATCTACCACCAAATGGGGCACCATTTTCATACGCGATTATTGGAGGCAAACATCAAAGTAACGTTAAAGTTCACAGGCATACTGGGGTACTTCTAACTACAAAGAAAATAGACAGGGAATTAACTCCATACTTGGAAGTAATTATACAAATAGAAGATAGTGGTACGCCAGTGATGACCTCAAATTATACAATACCTATTAAAGTTCTAGATCGAAATGATAATCCTCCTACGTCAAGATCTGTACATGTGCTTGTCTATGCTTTCAATAACAAAGTGCCTTCAGGGCGAATAGCCGATGTAAAACCAAACGATCCCGATATCGTCGGTGACTACAAATGCAAAATGCTCCGAGATTCAACATCAGATAATACACTTTCTTTGCTTTACATCAAAAAGGGATGTGATTTACATACCAATGCTGTAAGACCTGGGCAAGGGTATTCATTTTCAGTCTCTGGCAATGATGGAATTCACCGAGATGTCATCTCTTCAGTCAGTGTAGAATATTTTTCTTTTGATAACCTAACCGTAGAGCAATCAGTCACGTTGAAAATTGTAAACATGACTTCAGCTCATTTTCTTACGCACTATTATAGAAGTTTACTTGAAATTCTCAAAGTCGGATTAAGAAGTGGAGAAAGTGTCTACTTGTACAGCATTAATGAAGACGATAGAAATCTATACTTAACGTTAGCTACTAAAGGAACAGACTCAGTTTGGAAAAAAGAGCTAACAGAGAAACATTTGAAAACTAAAGCACATGATATAGGAAAATTGTTGCGGAGCCAGATTTTAGTATCTTATTTACCATGTTCTTTTCATCAATGTCAAAATAATGGACACTGTTCAGACTCCATAAAAGTTTTAGATCAAACAAAGATAACTGAAAGTTCAGCGCTTATCCTTTCGTCGCCATTAGTAAAACATGATTTCACTTGCCATTGTACTGAAGGATTTATGGGTGACGAATGCGAAAAACGTCAGGATCCTTGCTCACCAAACCCCTGCCGCTTTGGAGGTCAATGCCGAAAACAAGGACATGACTTTATTTGCACATGTCCAGCTCGTCGAGAAGGAAAAACATGCGAATTGGAAAGAGATGATCTATGCAATAACAATCCATGTAAAAATGGTGGATCCTGTAAAGAGAGTGCTGATAGAAAAACATTCTTCTGCTTATGTCGTCCTGGTTACCGTGGTAATCAATGTGAAGCCTTAGTAGATTCATGTAGACCTAACCCTTGCCTAAATGGAGGGATATGCATAAGTTTGAAACCAGGTTATAAATGCAGCTGCACAAATGGACGTTATGGTACCCACTGCGAGAGCTCTACTTTTGGGTTCAACGAGCTATCCTATATGCAATTTCCAGCCATGGATGCTTCAACGAATGATATAACGATAATATATGCCACTACAAAATCGGATGCTCTTTTGTTATATAACTATGGTGCTCAAACAGGGGGAAGATCAGACTTCATTGCTATTGAGCTGCTGGGAGGAACGCCAGTCTTCTCCTTTGGAGGTGCAAGAACTTCTATTGCCTCAGTAGCAATCACTGATACAGGAAAAAATTTTGCTGATGGTGGATGGTACAAACTTACTGCTACCAGAAATGGTAGAGTAATATCATTGAGCGTCACCTCCTGCACAGATCATGGTGATGTCTGCATGGAATGCGAACCTGGCGATGACTCTTGTTATAATGATGAAACCGGTCAAGCAGGGTATGTATAATTCAATAATACATTGTTTTTATTTTTAGGCTTCCCTATCAAAAAGGTAAAAGATAACCGTTATTTTGCGACTACGCCCGTCCTTCTGTTGCGTTGTTTATCTATCGCAGCAGCAACTAATAATGCTATAATTCAATTGAGTTTTTTGTTTTGATGTGTAAAAGATTACCTAACTTCATTTCAAAAAATATGCAAAAAGGACCGAAATAGCTAGTGGTTTGAAATAGGATTTAGGAATATAATAATTTTAGTGGGGTCACCAACGAAAGAGTCAGATTTGCCCATTCTAAAACAGTTTTTCTTTTCTCATACTGCGTCCTTTTCAAGTTTATATTGATAATGAATGACAAATATGATGATAAAAGAATAACTATTATCTTCCCTTCTATATTTTAAATATACTTATACATTCTGATCCATATTTTACAGTATAAATAAAATGACGAAATCTAACAAATCTTTAAATCACTTCTTTAACGTCATTCAGAAAATGAACACTTATTTTATCTAGACAAATATAATATGCACCCTCGCGCTTGAATTGATATTAATTCTGTCGTGTATTTACTACATATTTTCAAATTATTTTTAGTTTATTCATATAAAATTAGTCTTTACATTAGTAGTAACTGTATTTTATCTTTTTTTTCAGAACATTAAACTTCAATAACGAGCTGCTACTCATCGGCGGTTTGCACAAAGCAGATCCAGTTTTAGAACGCCCAGGACAGATTCACACGGACGATTTTATAGGATGTATCCACAGCATCACGATCAACGGCCGCTTACTAAACTTGACCAATCCCTTAAAATCACGAGGTGTTGAAGCAAATTGTGGAAGGGAAGAAAAAGGTGCTTGCTACAAAAAAGATGTATGCGGCAATGGCGAGTGTCTTGATAGATGGAAAACGAATTATTGTAAATGTGACGGTAATGTTCTTTCTCCAGACTGCAGCACTTCATTCCAACCCATATCAGTTGGAGAGAAAGGGTTCATTTATTATACGATCTCAGAAAAGCATCGGAGAATTCAGTTACTGGATACTTTCTACGTAGATACTGCTTGGAGTAAAAGACTCGGGAAACCCTCTGAAAAATACGCCAACCCTGCAAAGAGCTTATCATTCTTTTTTAGGACTTACCGTCAAGATGGCATACTTTTCTATTCAGCAACTGATAAATACTTCACCTTAATAGAATTACTAGGAGGAAAGATAATTTACACTTCCAAACAAAATACCATAGTGAACATGACACAGGTAGAGCAGGTGGACGTTTCTGATGGTAGTTGGCATAATGTGACCCTTCACTCACTTGGCCGTAGCATACGCCTCATAGTGGACAATGCCAACGTTGGAGAAGAACTCGATGCTGCCGGAGTTCACGATTTCCTAGATCCATATTTGACTGTAATCTCCTTTGGCGGTGTAAAATCTGAGTTTTTACCAGTTTCCAGCAACAACAACTTTGAAGGTTGCTTGGCAAATTTCAGTATAAACAATGAAGTACAACCATTTACCGGAAACGGAAGCATATTTAAGGACATAACACGAATGGGGAAGATTTTAGCTGGATGTCATAGTAGCTTTGGTGTTGCATTAGCTCAGAATCCTGATCCTCTTAGTATTGGTATAACACTTGTCATTGTGTTTTTCATAATTTTAATTGTTGCTATATTGGTATCATTTATAGTTTTTCGACTTAGAAAACAGAAGAAAGAGAAAGGCACCATACCAACGGGTAAAAGTATAATGCATTCAAAGCAAAATGGTGGGCCAGCAATGTTGAATGCTCCAAATTTAATAGCTGGTACAAACGATAGTATAATGAGTAGAAACCTGCACAGTAATGAGACAAGTCTTAATAGTTACATGTCAGAAAATGCTGATATCATGCGCAATGTCGGGCACATTGTTGGCCCTGAACTATTATCTAAAAAATATAAAGACCGAGAAATTATGAACATTGACCATCCGAGACCCCAAAGGCCTGACATTATAGAGCGTGAAGTAGTTGGTAAAAGTCCTGCTCTAAGAGAAGATCATCATCCACCTCCACCACCTTCTACAAATAATTCTCATCATACACACGACCATCCTAGTGGTGGTTTAGATCTGAATTCAGAAATACCGGAGCACTATGACCTCGAAAATGCTAGTTCCATAGCGCCATCAGATATTGATATTGTGTATCATTATAAAGGTTTTAGAGAAGCCGCAGGAGTCCGCAAATACAAAGCAACACCTCCTCCTATGGCCGGCTATCATCACAAACATCAAACACCCCAGCACAGGCATTCACCGCATCACGCTGGTTACCCGCCGAGAGTGCTTCCACAACCCTCTCAGCCACCTTCTCAACCAAGACAACACCAAACCACTCCATTAGCCAGACTATCACCAAGCAGCGAACTAAGTCAACAACCAAGAATCCTAACTCTCCACGATATATCTGGAAAACCTTTACAGAGCGCACTATTGGCTACAACCTCCAGTTCAGGTGGCGTCGGTAAAGATGCGCTGCACAGCAATAGTGAACGCAGCCTAAATAGTCCTGTGATGTCTCAATTAAGTGGCCAGAGTTCATCCGCTGGCAGAAAGACTCCAAGTGCGACACCTCAAGTTCCTCAAGTAGTTTCCGTTGGCTCCGGACTAACTGCAGAGGAAATTGAAAGAATGAACGCGCGACAACGAACTTCAAGTCTGGTGTCAACGTTGGATGCCGTTTCGAGCTCCAGCGAAGCACCCCGAGGTGGTGGGGTTGGCCACCACATGTCACACAGGCATCACTCACCGCCTGTTGACAACAGAAGTTCAACTGGATCTGACGATGAAAGTGGTAACGATAGCTTTACATGTTCTGAAGTAGAGTACGATAATAATAGTATTAATGCTGACAAGCCAGAGGATGTAAGAAGGCCAAACGTGAGTGGCAATAGTTCAAAGAAACCCATCTTACCTCCTCCCTACGAAAGTTTTGATTCTTCATTTCGCGGGTCTCTTAGTACTTTGGTAGCATCGGATGACGATCTCGCGCCTCACGTGGGGTCCGCTTTGTACAGGCAGGCCAACGGCTCCCCCGCGCCTGCTACAATAGGTTGGGACTATTTGCTAAACTGGGGTCCGAATTTTGAAAGTATGATTGGTGTTTTTAAAGACATAGCTGAATTGCCTGACTCCGTAAATGGGCGTATGTCTTCCTCCCTAAGACTTCCTAACGGCACACCAAAGCCGTCAGAAGAATACGTGTAATTTATAGATAATGTGTAAGGAAACTTTGTAAATATACTTTTAGATTTAACTGTACAAATATTTGTAGGTTGCGATCTTGTATCAAGGTCTCTCCATATTCAATTCTCTTGCCATATCTTGTTGAGTGAGTACATGTTATATAAAACTTCTTACGACTTTGTAATTTACTGTACGAATATTATTGTTGTGAATGTACATATAGAATACAAGTAGTACTTTGTATATAAGAAATGAAAATAAGTTTCTACGTATTGTTTAAATAACATGTCATCAAAATGTATTGATCAAAATCAATGTTGTGAGTTTTATGGTAAATCCTATTTATCCCAGTATTTTTAAATGTCTTCACTAAATTAAATTTGGAATTAATTTAACTTATTTAAATAGTATCACTTGGATGTCTATACGTAATAATTAGTTTGCAGTTAAACATATATCATGTTTTTAAAAATTTATCGAGCCATATTTTTAGCGAACCAAGTGCCAAATGCCCTTTTATTTACGATGACTGACTGATTTAAGTTTATGTGAACAATAAAAAATAACTCCATGAAGTATTTTTACTTAATACCCTTTTTACCAAATTAGTTTAAAGGAAAGATCAGGAAAGCTGAACCCAACACCGGGGGGATTAATAATAACTAGGAAGAGAGACAGAGAAACGTGTTACTTCTTATTTTTAAAGGCGCAAATAAATTAATCAGAAAATATACATGGCAAGCATTCGAGCCCAAGAGATATACCTACATTCTAATTCTAGTGAAAGTGATTATGTGACAACTTAGTACATAGAAGGTAAATAAGTAGGTATGTTATCATCTCTCCTGTCCCGAAAGTAAAATCTCATTTGCGGGCTCAAAATGGCTTTTCCACCCCTAGGGCAGAAAAAGATTTTTAATAGAGAATTTGGTCAAACACTCAGGCATGTTTTACTCTTTTCAAGACAATGGAAGATATACAGCCATTGTGCCATTACGAAATCACAATCACTTTTTTTTAAAACTTTGAAATTGTGTCAAAACCTCATAGTTTTTGTATGACCTAAAGATAGAGTTTGTGACAATAACATACAATATTTTTGTTTACATTCCTCTTAGTCGAAATGAAAAGTAAACTGTTCTACGCGGGTGAAATTATAGTTTGCAGATTTTTCCCTATATTTGTAGTACGGTACGGTATTACTTGCTAAAGGTAAAGGTAAAAATTTGATTCCCTTCAAAGTGTCGAAATATACATTTTGTGCGGCATGATTGGACGCAATTATTTTACAACTTGGAAGTTTGATTTTTTCACAACTTCAAGGGACTGTTGATCTGAGTATTATAGTTTTAATTTCAACTCGATACCGACAGACAGACGGACGGACGAACAGCAAAGTGATGCTTTAAGGGTACCGATTTTCATTTTGAGATACGGGTCCCTAAAACCCGATTAAGTTACTAACAGTTAAACTCGGTCATAATCATAATTAAAATAATAATTTATTGTCATAAAATTAATAGGAATTAAATTAAAAGGCATTAGTGACAGACTAAACACTAAATATAGGATGAAATAACTTTTCGAAGTAACATTTGTAATGCCAGCCAGGAAAACTAACTTTTAACAAAAGGAAGTAATAAAATTACCATTAACTTTGAATCATATGTGAAGTCGGTTTAAATTGTTGTGACAACCAAAACTCTTTTTTTTATGGTATAGAGAAGGCAAACGAGAACACAGGCCACCTGATGGTAAGTAGAAATTGTGACTCATAGACATTCGCATTCACAAGACTGCAAGCCTAAGACTGCAAATGCGTTGCCAACCTTTAGGACTAAGATGGAATGCCTCCAAGATAGTCACTACACCGGCTGTCTTATCCCCAAACCGGAACACAACAATGCGAACACTGCTGTTTGGCGATAGTTTGTTTAATGGATAAGATGGTGGTAGCGATCCGGACGGACCCTGCACAAGGTCCTACCACCCGCTAATTTACCACATTACCTGGCGTAATATTTACTATGAAAACTATCTTTTCGTTTATTAAATGTGTTCAATAATAAAATAGACCGTCTTTCCTTACCTCGGTAACGGTTTTAGTTCGGCTATCTTATTAATATTATAATAAATACACAATTTCGAATTTACGAAGGCACCACAAAAACCCAACCGTCCTCGATTGATTAACTTTGTTTGCCAATTATTGTCATAAAACCGTTGAAGCTGCCAGCAAAAATGATACTTGAAATTGTCGCCATAGTCGTGAAATTATTTTCTCAGTCGATCAATAGTTTTTAATGTGATATGCGTTAAGCGATATTTGAACTTAAGCAATACAGGTAAACTTGTATTCTGAAGGCAAAATTAGAGCGTATTACGGTAGCCCGGTTACGTTACCGAGATGCGATTATAAAATCGTCTCGCCTATGTGGCCATCCAATTCGCGACGAATTAGCGATTCGCTTGTTCATCGGTGCTGCACGTAATGCGGACACTAAAAATTCGCGTCACAGTCGCATCGCCTCACCTGTGCGGTCCCGGCCTTAAGGACTGGAATAACTCTAATGCTAGTAATTTCACCGGTTTTATTATCTCCACACCGGAACACAATGCGAACAATGCTACTTGGCGGCAGATTAAAGCATAAGATGGTGGTAGCGATCCTGCACAAGGTCCAACTACCGCTACCTACTAAGTGTTAAGTTATTAAACATGTCGTCTCGTGTCATTAAGGCCTATTTTAGTCCCTTGATAAACAATGTACTATTTGCGCCAAAAGAGGACTATTCAATAGTATTTGTCAACCGTAGACAGAGTATTAGATATAGTGCAACACAAAAGAGTAGAAATTAATCTAGAAATTAATGCAGGTAAGAACCCGCGCGTCATCGGTCCCACCTACTACGAGCGTCTACCCGCCGAACTTAAACGCGAACCATCTGACGAAATGTTTAGGCGCCGGCTTAAAAATCTTTTGTTGGATAACCCATTATACTCGGTAAATGAGTATATGGAACTTGACTTGTAAATTAGTTTGACTTTTAATTATTATAATTTTATTTTATTTTATTCTATTTTATTCAATTTTGTAATGTACTTTGTTTTTGTGTTGACTTTTACTATTTTTACTATTATAATTTAATTCTATTTCTGACGATCTCAATGTAACTGCATATAATTTGACATGTAATTTAATTTATACTGTGTTATATTGAGTAATAAAATCTGAATCTGAATCTGAATCTGAATGAAAATGGAACTAACAATATTCCATACTACATTGTTGCCACAGAACTATCAAAGAGAATAATAAAGAACTATATCGATGCCATGTTTAAGCATTTTACGTCAAAAAAGTGACAGTTACGTAGAAAGTGGCGCCCTCATTTAATTTCTACTCTTTTTTGTCGCATTGTAAATGCTTTTGCCAAACGTATTACCTACTTTACAGAAATTAAATTCCGCAAAAAGTTTGTATTTGTGTTCAAACCGTTCACTCACTCACTCGGTCAATTTGTGTGGCGGAGCGCGACTTTTCTTGTTGGAAATAATATCGTTTATAAAAACAGTTATGGCAGTATGGCTCTTTTTGCCTTTCATCGAATAAAAAGTTTAAAAAAAACTCTGACTTGGGTACCTGTCAAGTAAAACGTCAAAACAAAGTAATGTAACTATTGTAAAGTATTTATTTATTTAAGTTGAGTTTAGTTATTGCCTGTTAGGTGTACTATTTGTGGCGATATTATAAAATACATATCAATTAAAACATCTAAAACAGAGTAGTCCTTTCCTTATAACAGTGTGTGTAAGTAATATTCTCATAAAACATACATAATAGTTCTCAGATGTCGACATAATTCATTGCCAGACTGATGTTGCAACTGTTGACTGTTTTGGTCTAACTTGTAAGTTATTTAGCATCATATTATTTGATATTATTCGCTTCAATACGTAAGTAAGCCCTGTAGCACTCGTGGCACTGCTCATCATACAATTAATACAAAGTGCGAGTTTAAATGAGACTACCCACCAGGTCATTTAACTAATATTGAAAGTACCTGCCAAAATTCAGATAAATAACCATTTTCAGCACATTGATTTCTGCTCCATGATAAGTAATAAGCACTAATTAGACACTAGGCTTATTAAAAAGTAAACATTTTAAAATGAAAAATTTGCAACTGAATATAAAATGTATGTGATTTAATCCTAATTTACAATTTTAAATCCTTGGGGTATTAAAGGGTTCTCGGGTCTAGTTGTAGTTACGGGGTTATTGCAACATAAGTGTATCTTTTACGTCAGAATAATTTTATGTCCCAGTTGATACACTTCTCGTTCAAGAAAACATACTGAAAAGAATATATACCCACACATTAGCTCAATAGCTTTGGTTTCGATCGTCATATTCCAATTACACAATTATGATTGAAAATTAGTTTAACCTGTCATATGCCTATAAACAAATCTGTAACAATTTTTTGTAACCCTTAGCAATTAAATTAAATTGTTAAATAAGACCTTGTTATTGATTAATATGTATTTTTGTTATAGGTAACTTGATACTAAAATGCGTGTTCTATAAGCACTAGGCCAGATTTTTAGAAATAGGTATGAGATTTGAGTTTTGAAAATGGCATTTCCATGTCTAGGGTTGATAGTGATTTTGAATAAAAAATTGGGCAAACACTCTTTTTAGCTCTTTTCCAGGCCATAAGGGACCATTAGGAACTAACTCAGACTTTTTAAAAGTAATTCCAAAATTTTGACTATACACTCTTTTTGTATGACAATATGGTAGGTGGTGGTGGTGGTGGTGGTGGTATGGTATGGTTATAATGTTATAAATCAAGATTCGTATTTTTTTTTTCAATAACGAACATTTTTTTTACTTTCCTCTCAATAGTCACGAATAGAAGTGTTTAACTGGGATGATACTTTGTATCAAGTAAAATAAATATGATATTATTTGCTCTTTTTGGACGATCTAGTTTTTTGCAAATAACTAAAAATGTATAAGCCTTTTTAGGGTTCCGTACCAAAAAGGCAAAAAAGGAATCCTTTTGGTGTGACGGTTTCTGTCTGTCACAGCAGTTTTTCTCTGAAACTATAGAAGATATCTGCGCAAATCTAAAAATCGGCATTAAAAGGACACCACAAAAACATGGGTAAATTTTGATACAAAAAATATATGTTACGTGTCTTGATCAATATATAAAAATACTTGGAGGGCAATAAAATCCTATGATTCGTTTTTGGAAAAATAAAATGAGTGAAAAATCATGTGCATATTGGTTCCATAGAAAAATTTAGGTATGGAGGGTAGGCCTCTTTTTGCCTGTTTTAAACGAAAATATTTCTTAAGCTGTACATAGAATATGTTTGAATTTGAATAAAGTTTGTTAATAATAAAACATGTTACAAAATATTCAAAATCCACAACTTTTCACTGATTCGTTTAAAAAAAACACGAAAAACCAAGTATTTTTCGTTAAAAATAATTTCTAATCTAAATACTGAAAGATAGGGAGCTGTGATACAAAACATATTAATAAAAGGGTTGAACAAAGTATCTCTTTAGTTATTTTGACTATTGCAGAAAGCGGAAATGTCACTATTATATTTAAAAAAAATGCTAACCAATTTTGATTATTTTTGTGAAATACTACAATTTAAAACCTAAACATATTTTCCAGTTTTTTTGATGAAGTTGATTAATGAAATGTTTTCTAAAACATATATTTTTTTCGTTCAACTATTTTTTCTTTCATACATTTTTCTATGGGACCAATATCCACATGATTTTAGACTAAATGTTTTTTTTCTCAACACCGATGCTTTTTTTCCATACCTTCCGTGCGGTGTCCTTTAGGTAAGTAAAATGAACCTAGCATAGAAAATAAAGTTCATAACAAAATGAGTATTTTTTCGAACCTTACCATATACTTCCTTCTAGTAACTTTATTTTCTAAAATATCTTAATCTAATCTAAAACTTTAACATCTCTCTAGATGAGGAATCTACGTTAGATTTGCGTTTTCCAACCATATTATCTTAACTACGGAACCCTCGGTGCACGATTCCGAGTCACACTTGACCAGTTCTTTTATTCTAAATATACTTATTTCATTCAGTCTTTCATTCATCCATTTAAATGTTGCTTTTTTCGTTAAATTGTCTTTTATTCATTAATTTGAGACTATTAAATCGTGTGCTTATCTATTTAAAGTGCAAATCAGTACCCTTACCATGAGTTACAAATTAACGTACACGCTAGCGACTCGAATGCTCTGTCCCTCGCAGTATTCTAATACATAGAGTAAATTGAATATTGTTCTAATAGAGCGCGAGGGACAGAGCATTCGACTCGCTAGCGAGTACAGTAATTGTAACTCATGGTAATGGTACAGTTGCCCTAGCCAAGATGTAAACGCTACTATCGTTTTTCTTTTCTGTCGCTCAAAATGTATGGGATTGCAGTCGACCACGTGGTTTATCGTAACGCACTAGAATGTCATTTCATACATTTTGAACGATAGAAAAGAAAAAAGTTAGTAGCGTTTGCATCTTGGCTAGGACCCCAGGCTTGCACACTGAGGGTTCTGTACATAACTTCACAATCTTATTATGTGCACCAACTATGCTAATTATCTATTAAATATTTGGTCGTATCTGAGAAGATGTCATTAAGAGCAACACAGACTAACAGCCCGCCGCCTGATTTCGGCATGTCAGGTCATCGTATGGAACAGATACGTATATAACTTTCTCATTCTAATAGATGGCTGCGTCCGTCAGTTAGTCTGACTGTTAGGCTCGGGCGTCAACCGTAAGGTTTTACTTGTTTTTCTGGAATTTCTTTGCCGCGATAAAATTTGCATGAGTAAATAATTGTAGGTAACTTGCGTTATTAGGGCTGATACTCCTTTTGATATTTGTTAATATTTGTCAGATGAACATGCGTGCTTATTCCTGACTCTGACGTTTTGTATACTTACGTATATTAGCTTTACTTCTAACTAACTTACTACCTATCAAATATACAGTCGAATTCATAAATATGTGTACACTTTAGTAGGTACCTTGTCACTTTAATCGCTGTGACAATTCATATGTACCAAAGTGTACATTATATTTATGAACTAGACTGTAACAAAATCGGTCCATCTGTTTGGGAGCTATACCTACGATACCCAGATACACATGGTAAACTTACAACACCCCTCTTTTTTTTCGAGGCTTAAAACAAAGAGAGAAGTCAGACTCAATCAAGATAGATTTTCTCTTAGTTCATTATAAAATAGCGGTGATATCAGTTAATGATATGAATCAACCCTAATAATACTGACAACAGCAAGTTAATTTCCGATTCAACTAACATCATAGTTGATGTCTCTAACGTTAGGCTTTTATGGAATCAAGATGCGATGAATAGTTTTTTTTTAATGAAGTATCTGCAACCAACCAACAAGGTAGAACGAATAGCAAAACACAAGACGGGAGTATTTGCATTGAAATAAGATTGTCTGCAATGCAAACACTACTGATAACCAGCAAGACGTCCGGTACAAACGACCTACGAATTAGCTGCAGCGTTGCCTTCGAACCGCTATAGATCTTATCTAAAAAGTTTAAAGTACAATATCGTCAAAACGCGGCAATTTGCGGTTCAAATGCGTACAACCATCCAATAGAATGAATGACCGGCAGCATAGATAAGGTTTCCCGAGGGTCGATTCCGTACCGCGAACTCGTTGTTCTATTTGTCTGTCGCACTTGTTCATACCCAATTGAATAAGATCAGGCATCTCGTAAAGACTGGTGTAGAATAGGTGCGTGTGCGCGGGTATCGTTCGTTAGTTCCCGCGCGGCCGCTACGTATCGCGCTAGTCTAGTGAAACTAGTTTGTGTTTCGACAGCGAACGATATGCGACTAGTTTTGTGGGTGGTTACGTGAGAGCATTAGTTTCGGCGCTGGTGCGGTAAATGAAACGCTCCATGTGGTGTAAATTCTTTAGTTTTATTTGTGGTGTTGTGTTTGCGTCGTCGAAATATACCTAAGTATATGTTGTTGGATTGCGAGTATTGCGACGAAACTCTTAATGAACACTGCTTAATGTGATACGCAAAGTCCTTTTTTATCACAGTAAGTATCTTTAATAATGAAATCTAATTACGATTGATTGACTAATACGAGTAATAATGTTCTTCAGACCAACACGAAATTAAAATGCGTTTAATAATTCACGAAACTTACTAAGTTCTCCGTATAGGTAGCTAATTGTTTACTTTTATCACACGTTGACAAGATGCTTATAACTAGGTACCTCCTATTCCAAAACATTCAGTCTGTCATACGGACGGACTTGCGAACAGACATACATAGCGTTACTTTCTAAAAAGACATCCTCCTCCTTATCGTATATTCTGGTAAAAATGTACCTTTTCGGAGATTACATACCTACTACGAGTATAAATTAAATTAAGGTATTGCGTAGGTACCTACCTCAGTTAAACTGGGATTACTTACACTATGCAACTGCAGGTATACTATACATATGTGGGTGACAGCAGGCACGAGTCCTATAATTTATTTTAACTTAGGTAACTACTTACAAATTAAAAAAGTGGTCAGTTTACCGGTTTGTTTGTCTTTCTATAAGCCATATCAAAGAACCTAGTATCAGATCACTTTTATTTCTAAAAACCTACCTAGGTATTGCAAGAAGACAGTGAGAAACAAATAAGTCGTTTTTCTACCTCACGTTTTGATTATGACTCAATGGTTTGAGAAACATTAGTGTTACATTTTTTAGTACCTTCTGGGGTGTATTATTAACCTCGCCTAGAATATCGGAAATGCTAATGGTTTTTTAATAGATACTATCTAACTAGGTAGGTACTACTATTTTAGTTTCTTCAATAATCTAAATTCCAGCTTGATGTTATATTAGCTTTTGTTAAAATAATGAAAATCCGATATTGGCCTATGAATTGTAATTATGTCTGAATCTCAAAATATTATAGGTACCTTCCAGCTAACACACGTACAGTCAAGGAATTTAATTCCTATACCACTTTGGACTATGGCAACGTGACGTAATCAAACAAAACGTACGACACTTCTTATGATTTTATTTACAGTGTCACTTTGACATAGTCCAAAGTGGTATAGGAATTAAATTCCTTGACTGTACATAATTCGCTATTACTGCAATTTAATAAGACGTGCCTGGTGTAGTACGTAACCTACCTACCAATCTGTTACGGGGCTGGAGTTATCAGTTGAAACATTACGCAGTTATTGTCGTAGGTCTGAGGCGATGGCGGAGGATGCCCTCAAGATATACTGGGACCATTTCTTCAAGGCCGAGACTGGAACATACGAGGTAAGCATCTTGCTGGTGATTACGGGGCTGATTAATTGCTTATGATTGCGAACTGTCTGTGCTCAGACCCGCGAAGTGAATTTCCTATCCTTTGTTTCTCTTTTTTATATGCATGGATTTTTCAAATCTAATTTCTCAACCATGAGTATAAATACCGTAAAAGAGATCACCAAAAGTGAAATTAACATTAAAATCGGCCAACAAATACGGATGATATAAGAATTTGAAACTGCTACTTACACAGCGATTAATAGACAGAGATCCGATATGCATTGTGACGTCATGTAACCGGTCAGCCTGTTAGACTGCATGTTAAATTATATTTTGATAAAAATCTTTGCTAGCTTACATTTTGGTTATTTTTACAGCTATTTAAAAAAAAACTCAAATGTTTGTTACATGAATCACCTTTTATTGAAGCTTGGAAAAAAGTCACGAATATTCCCTATATCCTGTTTTGTCGATAGTTGAGTATCAATATTCGATTGGCTGGTCTTGATTGTTTACATTTAGCTAAAAACCTAAACCAAGTACAATATTTACTCACTCACTTGTTATCGAAATTTTTGTTATTCAGAAATCAACGTGGCTGGATCTGTTCCTCGCGGAATTTCTTATCCGGGTCGACGGTGGCGCTAATCCAAAGGAGCTCATACATTTTTGGTAATTTACTAATGACTACATTTTAATTATTTATAGTGCATTTATATTAAATAATTATAAAAAGGCAAACATAACAAACCGCGATGAAAAGGTAAACATTAAGGAAAGTCACTTTACATGACCTTCATTTCAATAAGCTGTTTACTAAATAGAACAACGTGATATTGCTACAATGTAAGTACCTAAGTATGTAGAATAAGCATTTGCTGGATATAGGTTATCAGATTAAATATCTACGAACTTGCGAGACACATCAATGGACGTGGCAAAGTTACGCGTCCCTACTTATTGCAAGGTTAAGCATCAAAGATTTTCGTATGTATGTACCTACAGGTGTCCCAGATCTTAACCTAAATTTTAAGGCATTTGAAAGCACAATGTGTTAATTAGTTTACGAGTTATTAAGGTTTAATGTTCATGTTAAAAAACGCTACCTTGCGACACTAACCTACCGTCAAACAGCAGTGTTCATGGGTCACAGTGTCGACTTACTTATTAGTTGGCATGTGTGCTCGTTTGCCTTCTCTATGCCCAAAAAAAGATAACTTGCCTCCCTTGGCTTTTCGGCTGTGTAACCCTTCATAAGACGACACGACGACTCAGTGAATTGGTAGGTAGTCAGTCACTACTAATGACCCTGCCTGCGAGGCTAGCGATCCCGGTTAAAATTCTGGCAGTACAAACCTGAATAGCGCTTAGTTTGCGAATAGCGGAAACCGATGATTGAAAGCGACCGTTTTATTACTCACCACATCTATCTCTTAAGCCCGGTGAGCGGCGTCGTGACGCTGGTGGGCTGCGAATTGTTGTGCGGGATCCATCGCGTCACGTCGTCCTTAAGTGCGCACGCTACGCCTGCTCCACCCACCACCACCACCGACTCCGACCTCACTGCCGAAGCAGGTAACCTTCACATCTTTACCGGTGGTATATGTCAAGTCCAGTGGGCCTATTATGGTTGTATTTTTCGATGTGGATAAACGTGGACAAAACAATGAATTGACGGATGCTTTATCCACCGCGATAAAGACGACTATAATATTGGCAAACAGTATTAAACTGTTCATTAAATCAAAACTGAATAAGGCAGCAGATTTTGACTAATATTCACCCCGAACAGTTTTCTTATTATATCGAAACTCTTTTGGAGCAACGTTAATTATATTGTTTGTGTGAATTTTTCGTTATTCGCTAATAGCGGAGCCGAAGGAAGATGCTCGGCCGTCGGGGCTGTTCGCTAGGGCGCACGCCGCGGGCCCCGCGGACGCGTTGCGCCGGTACCTGCTAGGCGGAGTCGCATGGCGCTGCCTCGCGCTGCTCAAGGCCCTCGGGGTCGAGGTATGTGAAATATATAGCAAGCTGCCTGAACACTTAGACATTAACATTTGATCCGTGCAAGTCGAGTGCCATAAGCAATGATGATGAATATGAAGGAACAAAGGATCGTCAATTATACACGGTGTTCATGCTAAGACTGGATTGTATTAACTAGGGACATACCTTCTACAGTTCATATTTAAATCAGAACAAAAGAGGGCCTCCCGCAACTATTGGAAAAGTAATGTCCAACTATACTTTCAATATCAGCCTAACGTCTTGGCATAAAAACAGCTCCAGCATACAAGTTGGGTTTTTGGCATAAATTCTGTCGAAAATTCGGCTCGAACCGACTGTGACGAATGTGAATGCTATTAGTATAGCGAGTGACGGAGTGCGTTCACTGCCTATTGCTATAAGGCGTGATAAGTTAACTTGACTTCTTAAAACGTCAAGAATATAATATTTAATTCATTCGTGACGTTATATTGAAAGTTCGGGTTCGGCTTAAATATGTATCCATCAATTTTAAATAAGAAACCTCTGATGCGCAGGGCCTGTCATGCTGCCGACAGCTGAGCTCGGTTCTCATCTGGCTTTTCGGTGAGCTGAGCGCCGCCGCGCCGCGACCTGCCGGGCCCGCCGCGCGGCCCCCCGCCCTGCGTAAACCCCGAGTGCCAATACACCAGCTTTTCTCGAATAGGTATCAAAGAACATTACTTATAATTCAGCTTTATTAATGTAGCAATGTAGTAGGTTGTAAAAATAACTTATTATTTTTACAACCCTGTTTGGAAATGCCAAAGTATGGTCTTAGTTTGAGATCACGAAACATCACTCATATGGACAGGCCAGGAATAAATTTGCCGCACTGTTTGCTGGTTGGTCGACAACATTGTTGTCCAACCTTGAGAACCAATCAAAATCATTTGATGGATTATCCTCGTAAGTCCTATGTTGTAATACAAAGTAAAAATATTATTTTTTAAGTAATCTCTCTTTTTTTGTTTAAAGTCTATAACAACTCATAAACAACGATGTTATCAAAAATATTTTGTACTAAAGTGAGAAGTCAGGTCTGAACTACTATACTGCCCTTCTACGGAAAAAAGGCACATCTACATCTTTTCGTAGTAAATTATTGTGTTTTGTATGACTTTCAAATTTATGGATCTCTTGGGTCTCTTGTTAAAAAAATAAGTTTGTGTGCCATTTTGGACCTAGGTTAATTAGCAACAAAACACTACAAGCTTCAACGAAATTAGTTCAGTATTTTTGAAGTTACACTCTAATTTAAGAAGTCATATTTGCTTGCGTTAGTACGAACAAAAGACGGGTGGGCGAGTATTTTTGCCGGTGAGTGTATATGAATTGTATTGCACTTCCAAACGTATTACAACCTTTGAGAGTTAAATATGCTCATATGAATTAACTGCACTTGTGCCTTTTCTCCGTAGTAGGGCAGTATAATTAATTTGTACTTGTACAAGTAGACGGGAACTTACGAAGTTAAAGCGCTATGTAATAAAGTAATGAAATAGACCAATCAAAACACACCACGCATACACACAGGTGGTATTTGGGAAAAACAATATCTGCCTCGGCGAAAAGGGCAATTGATAGACTCGTACACTAGAGGGCCTCAACTTCGTTTCAGCCCTCTATATAACTCGTCCGTTAATTGCATTCTTTCCAGGCTCTGTAAAAATATACTATAGCTATGGATTTCAATAGTAATTAATTTTATGTAAGATGTAAAGACTACCGGTGTATCTCCGACGCAGGCCTTGACATATTATGCATTCACAGTTATCTGCATGTATTTAATAATTATGCATTTACTTATGTATTAAAATTAATACTTTTTAGCATACATATACTTTTGTACCATCGCACAGATTGGCTTAAGATAAACCGTGGTCGCGGGCCTCTGCAGTGAGGGACCAAGATAAATGAATTCTTTTTTGACAAAAAATATTTTTTTGCGATTTTTCATACAACAAAATATTACAAAGAGTTCGAAAATATGAATTTGCTTACATTTATTTCAGAATATGGTCCAAACAAAAGACTGGTAGTCCTGGGTCAAAAATAAGCTCCGTAGCGGTATCTGAAAAAGGCTCCGTTGGACGGTAAGTAAAAACAATATCGATTTATGTTTTGATTTACAAACGCGATATAAGAATACAGTTATTTACTTTGTCTTACTATAGGTCAAGACACGTGAGCCAAAGCAAAGAATCAGAAAGCAAAACTAAAAGAAAACCGATAAAGCAAGCTGAACAATCTTCAGAGTCCGCTGACTCCACCGACGACCTTCAAGTTCTGAATCGGTCGCTCGCCATCAAAGTTAGCTCTCCCGACGACTTCAAATACTTTAATTCTCCCCTACGCTCTCCAAATGAATACTCCAATGAACTTTACAGTGATCCTTTTCAAACACCAAAGAAAGTTAAACCGAAAACAGAAGATTACATGAACGATAGACACAGGGAACTGATAAACTCCGAGATAACGGCGTTTGAGTTTACCCTCATGATAACAGATTTGTTACAGGAACTGTGCAAAGCCGAGAGTAGTCTTTCTGGTTCGGAAGGTTCTCAGATATCAATGCAATGTATCAACTTTTCTTTAAAAAATCTATGCTCGTTACAATTCGGGTCGCTCCCGGCCTGTTCAAAGCAAAATGCTTACGAAGTCTCTTATATAAAAGTAGCTCTAACAGATTTGCTGGTTGTTTCTTTAGATAAAGTCCTAATTCGTTCCGATCTGTGCGTCAAACTTATCAACAACGGCATCCTACCGATGCTGCTAAGAATATTAGAGGACGTCATCTGCAAAACCAGTTCCAAATACCACAAGAAATCAGAAGACCTTCAGAAAGAGGAAACTTTGACTTGGACGGAATCCGACGACATGCTAAGATTTGTTTTCGGTATAGCTTATTCCATCACAGCTTTCTTTCACTGTCTTTTAATGCAGTGCCGCACTGTAGAAAACCTGCGGGAATTCACAGACCAATTCAAACTGTACGGGGAGTGTCTCAAGGGCGGCCTGCTCAAAGAGTGCATCGAGCTTATGATGAGGATACCGAATGTGAACGTCGACGAGGCCATCACTCTCATCAAGAAGTTGCTGGAATCGGTCGGAAAGTTAATCAACGGCATGAAGAGAGTGAGGAGTGAAGTTGTGCACTCGGCTGCATGTTCGCGCAGCCGGCACAAAGTCTGCCGCGTGCGAGTAGCCGCGGGCATGCACCACCATCACGATATTTTAGGCGAAGCCAGCACTGAACTTCCACTGTCAACAACATGTTGCGTGGCAGTGCTATACGGCACACTAGCGTGTTTGCTCACTGACGAAGAAGTGACAGCGCAAGCACCGCTACGGCAAAAGATCCTTCGTGTCATGCTAGCCTGCGGTGTCTGTTGCTGCTTCTCACCCGGTTTACTCATGGAGAACATCGTGCGGCTTATGTTGACACACGGCACGTGCGCCTCAAAATGTCTTCAAGTTCTCGAACACACCGTATACGGCGACTTAGGTGCTAGTGTCCTAATTCCTAAAGTGACTGACCAATTACCTTGTTCCATCTGTGAGCCGTGTGATGAGAAAAGGTTCTCTAAAAAACACTGTCTTCATTCGGTCAGCCCTGTAGAACGCAAGAGCATTTGGTCCTTTCTAATTCATTACAATTCTCTGCTGCAACTAGACAACGATAATAACGTGCTACATGCGACGGTTTCGCATTTACTGCGAGTGACGCCTAAGTGTCGGCTAGAAATGAAATATGAATTACTGTTTAGTGTTATATACCCGACTTTTATAGTGTCCAAACATAGATACATAATAAAAATGGAAGAGTCGGCGTATTTTCTCACGGTGTCCTGTCTGAACATTTTTTCGAGTCTTTTGAATACAGTGTCGTTCGCCGATCAGTTCATCCAAAAGGGAGGCCTCAGTTACGTTCTAGAACTAGTATCTTTGCCAGAGTTCTCCAAGCAATGCTGCTCCATACTCGAAATAGCAATAATCGTAGAAATATTTAAATTATTTAAAGATAATTCCGACGCGACTTATAACAGGGAAATGAGCTCTCTAGCGTCCATAAAAATGCTTTTCAAATCACTTACAGAAATGAATGATAGGTGCTTCAAAATATACCGTTTAAAGCTACCCGAAGAAAAGTTCGATGAGTTGTGCGACGTAAGTCGCGAAAAAGAGAAGCTTTCGTTTAAAGAAAATGTTAAACGGAGTTCCGGGCAATACGCAATGAAGCTTTCTATGCCGAAAGCGATAAAGACTAATTACGTTTCAAACGAAAACGTTATCGAGGAATCTATGGATGATCACATAGATGTTTTGAAGAATATCTGGACGTTTTGGAGGTCATGTGCCGCGTTGTGTCTGTACAGTCCGGTGTTTCGTCGGTACGTGGTGAGCGAGGACGTGTTTCTAGACAGTTTCGCTCTGCTGAGGATCCTGCTGTACTTCCTGTGCCAGTGCGAGTGCGGCGCGGAGGAGATGCGCCTGCTCGTGAAACTCGTCGAAGCCCTGCTGACCGTGCAGTTTTCTGTATCAGGTAAGTTTGTATTTGTTTTTTATTCATTTACCAGCTTTTACCTGCGACTTTGTCCTTAATTCCCTCGGGAACTTGTAATGTTTCTGGGTTGAGTATTAATCTATGCGTTAATCCAGGGTATAAGCTGTCTCCATTGTAAATTTCATCTAAATCCGTCCAGCTGTTACAGCGTGAAGGAGTAACAAACAAACACAAACTTTCACATTTATAATTCTAACTAGTAGGATTTCCAGAGCAACGAATAATTAAGGAATTAATTTCCTACCTAAAAGACCTCTGTGATAGACTGACGGATAGTGACCTTTTTTTCCTTTTAAGATACGGAACCCGATACCCGTGCAGTAAATATTTTCTTCATTGTTTTTTTTTCTTTCCAAAGTTTTAGCGGTAATTATATTGTATGTAAAAGACTAATAATGAGATAAGGCTGAGATGAATGATATATTTATTTGCTGTTTAATCATAATGATAGATAATGCACAGGGCGTCCTGTATTTGGAGGTTCACAATCAAGTATAGAAAAAGTGATCTAGTGAATGTCATACCATTTTCTATATTAATACAATTAGCTGAAACTCGATATTTCGCATCTTTTAACAAACTTTCATAATTTCTCGTAAATCAATGTTTTAAGTTGCAGTCTTACTGTCGCACTCTGAGACGTCAATTAAATTTAATGTTTTTTCAGTGACGTGTTGTCTTATTCTATTGCTATAGCAAAGTAAGTGACGGCAGCAACTTTAACCAATCATTAAATTTAATTGACGTCTCTGAGTGCGGCAGTTAGACTTGACCTGGGTGAATATAAAGTTTTTGGTTAAAAGGAATTGTACAACTACGAGTATTTTCACATTTATTGCGGATTCAATCAAATCCATAAAATGTATTAGCTAGACCGTAAATCCAGTAACGTGACAAAAGTGGACCAATAAGCGTGCGATATGTTTCTTAAAATAAATACTAAAGCTTTAAAAATATTACATTTCACGCATTTTGCATAATAGCGACAAAAACCACAACACATCTAATTATTCATGCAAAAAACGGATAATATAATAATAACTATGTAATACGACACCATGGTATGAGTCTGCTGGTGTATAGAGTTACATTCTCTAAACAATATAAAAATACACCTTATTTCGGAATATTAAAGTTCTCTTTTAAATGAATTATATCCGAAGGCAAATCTACGCGTTCTAATTATATTGAGAAGTTATTTCACACTCGATTGAGTTACATACAGGTATGCTTAGGATCTCTTAGAGTCATGTAATATTTATTGTAAATAAATACCGGATTTGCGGTAACTTGCGGAATGTTTATTCTTGCTCTTATCTGTTTTGATAGCGCTCATTAGTTCTGCAGTCAAAGTGCATATAAAGGATTTATTTATTTAAGTTTTGCAATCCCGCAACTGGTTTTTATGCTATCATGCAATGTTGATTTGAGTGGCGGGGCGCGCCTTCTTGGTTTGAAAACACAATAATGTCTTTGTGAAAAAATCTGCGTTCTGATAAAGTTAACGTCAACTATATTTTATTTACTAACATACTCGTAGACCAAATACTGTCAAAGGCAACTTGATAGGCCAAACAGAGATGGTGAGGTGATGTCAGTTTATTTCTAGGTTGCATGTAAAGTAAGTCCGAGGCAAACTTCTTGGCCCAGCATAAGACAAACCTAACCGTAACCTAGATATTATGCTGCTCAGATACAGTGTCCTTGTGTCCTGCGTTAGAAAAGAACATCAATTTAATTTTAATTTGCTAATCGGAGTTGGTACATTAAAGGGTTGCGCAGACATAACCACTTGACACCAGTGTCAATGTCTGACTTTGAGCTGATCCGTTGCCGAGCGGTTATGTCCGCGCTAATCTTAACCTCGAGGCTCCCCGCAGTACATACATTAAAATCATCAGTTAACGTACCAACGTAAGTTACGCATCTCAAAAAGCCTGTTAAGCTTATTAGGACACATTTTAAGGTTTAATAAACACACTTGTATGGATATACTAATACTGACCCTTACTGAAAACTGTGTTGGGGTTATATTCTTTTTACTCATTTGTATCCCTACTAGCTGAAATTACTGCCACTGTTGTACGTGGTCATAATTCATAATGATAAGTGTTTTTTAGATGTGACTTCGGATAGATCAAAAGAAGCGAGTTGCGCGGTAGTGCGCGCAGCCCTGGGCGGCGACGCGGGCGCGGGCGGCGTGGGCGGCGCTGCGCTGCGTGCGCTGTGCGAGGCGCTGGTGCGCGTGGCCACCGCCGAGCCCAGCCCGGCGCATGCCATGCCGCCACCACCGCCGCACGCCAAGGTAACTGATGCATATTACCAACACCTGTAAAGCAAAAAATTAAGCCGTTTTTAATTATGTATGTTCTAGTTTGATTAAATCTCTATTAGTGATCTGATCCTATTCATGGCGAGAAAAGTTATACAATAAAAGTCACAATAAACGTGAAATTGTAAGAAAAGCTCGCCCGGTAGAAGGTTGGAATCTCTTCTAAAGTTGTAATTTACATTTAAAGGCCGACTGCGCATTTGCGATTCGTCTTAGTGTTGCCAATGACTCCCTTAAGACCAGATTTACACTAGACCTTACACAGTCTTGTTACGCTTCATTTTGGGAGTTTTTATTGTTTTAAATAAAATATTCTATTACCTGTTCCTCATACCCATCCCTTGTACTTATGTCCACCAGGTGCCTCCTCTGCTGTGTTCATCCGGTAACAGTTCTGTAGAAGGCTCTTCTAGTGAAGACAGCGTGGCTGTCCCCTACGCATCGGAGCACAGCGAACCTTACTATCGCGCTGATGAGGGGTACGAGGTTAGGTCTTAACAACTATCGTAAAATACAATCTGCAGTTATATTCAGCGAGGTTTACTCACTGGTTCTTTTGATTTGGCAGGCAGACGTTGAAATCAACAAGTTGGACCTCCTGACTTTTTACAAGACTCGCAAATTGTCGGAATCTTCTGTGAACAGCAGTCCTGGTAAGTACGCTAGTCTGCGTAAAACACATTGACATCTCTCAAGGTATCTTGCCGTATAATTTAAACTTGCAACGAAATCATATTCTTAATTATTGACATGGGGGCAGGCTTGGAGCCCCCGGCCACGGCGTCTTGCCGGCAGTACGCGGACAGCGGCCGCCTGGCGCACCCCGAGCTGTGCGTCGTAGTGCTCGACATACTCACAGACCTCATACACAAGTACGTACGCTATCACACTCACAAAGGGTAAGGTTTACTGGTAAGGGTAGGGTAAGGTTTAGTTTTAGGGAACTGACAACAACAAAAAAGGGTGTTCTGAAAAAAATCGTGTTTATAGAAGATAAATGAACAAATTTCTGCTAATGGCTAAAGAGCTTAAACGCCGCAGGTCTTTTTACGCCACAGTTAGTGCTGGACTTACTAAACAAAACGCGGTTACAAACAAAATGACGTCATTCCAACCACTAGTCCAAAGCAGGTGAAGCAAACGCTGATATTGATTATAATGATCATTCAATTATTATTTTCTCAGTAAATAATAATTAAAAAGGAGGAAAAAAAATAGTATGCAATGAGACTAGCCTCTATGCAAGCATGATTTTTGTCAGAAGAGATTTTTGACAATTATGGCCTCCACGTGTCTTGATGATTCTGCCAATTTCAAATTGCATTAATATACTGCGCTATCGACGTTAATCTGTAATATGCTAAGGATAAGGAAAAGAAGTAAATAAAGGGCAGGGTAAGTGAAGAATAATCCTTTTTATGGCCGGACTGGAAAAGAGCATAATTAGGTTCCCCTAATTTGTTTTATAACAATCATGAAATACTTACGGTTTCAGAAAAACCATTATGCATTTCGACAAGTTATGTATTTTGAACTTTATGTATTATGATACGATCCCCATAATATAATTAGTATACACATGTATTTAAATGGATGAAGCGATCACGTTCTTGTTTGAATCGGGATTAGAATGAAACAATGACCTAGACAAATGATATTATTATAGTCTTAATGCGATTACCTTGCCTTAGCCGCGTTAGTTAACCTTCTTCACATTAAGCGACCTAGCCGTCTGTTATTGTCTCATCTCGGAAACCTTACAAAAGCTGAAACGTGTTTATCTGGCTTAGGGGTAATTTTACTCACACCTCTTAAGACCGTTTATGTATTAAAGTTGATTTTAAAAATTGTTAAATGTACAGAAAATGACTTGTTTCTTGAGTACTAAAGTATAAAAATTGTTAGTCACACTAAGACAACTAACATGAGTCCAACGAGAAAATAGTGTTGCCAATATAAAGTTTCAAGTACGGAATAGCGACCCTGCTCAAAGTTTGTTCATCCACGAATATTGGTTAGTTATTAATAATGTTAATTATATCCTGTGTCCATACTTTTAATAAATTATGTAAACATTGTAATCGAACGGACCATAATTCAGGCTATCTAATTCATTAAAATATTAATATAATCAATTTAATTGTTCCCTTAATCCATATCTATCCATACTAATCCATATAGTCCATACTAGTATTGTATTTAAATGTGAAAGTAATTTTGTCTTTCTGTCTGTTCCACTTTCACGGCTGAACGGCTGAAGCGATTTCTATGAAATTTGCTATGGAGATAGTTTGAGTTAGGTTAGGTTATGAAGGACATAGGATTTCACTTTTCATTCCGGAGAATTGGAAAGTTCCCGAGGTAATGGCTACAATTCTCATCTGCGTGGATAGTCACGGTTAACAATCCATAAATTTATAATCGATTATAACTATTTCAAATAAAATTAAAGTATGGTAGTCGAACAAATATTAGTGGAAACCGTGAAATATATCTAGATGAAACCTTCAAATTACCGATCTCTAAAAAGTCTTTGACATTTTATATAAAATCGCTTATATTACATAATTCCGAAATTGTGGTGACATAAGTTGCATGTCCTGCAGGCTAGTGTCGTCGGAGCAGAGTCCCAGCGATGCGGCGTCCCGCGCGGCGGGCGCGGCGCTGGCGCGGGCGTGCTGCGGGCGGCTGGCGGCGGCGCTGGGCCGCGCGCGCGCGCCGCCGCCGCCGCTGCTGGGCCGCCTGCTGGCCCCCCGCGCCGCGGCCCTGCTGCTCGAGAACAACGACCCGCATCTCGCAGGTACTACAACTCAATTCCGGTACATGATCTTATTCGAGAAATCTCTCAGCCATCTTTTAGACAAGCCCTGTGGCGGACCATTGGCGCTTATTTAGCAATATTAAACTTTAGGTACATAAATAAATCATCTTTGAACCCTGTAGAATTGCAACGGAGCTTCCTGGAGCTGATCCACGTGGTGGCGTCCCAGAGTATCTCGGCGAGCGAGCTGGCGCTGTTACTGCGGCTAGCGGCGCGGCGCGTGGCGCTGCCGGCGCTCCTGCCGGCGCTGCTGCGGCTGGCGCGCGCCGCCGCGCCCGCGCCGCTCGTCGTGCTCGCCTTCCCCGCGCGCCCCGACACTGGTATCTAAGGGCCTAAGGGGAGAGAGGGAACACTCGCGAAAACATTTGAACATCAACAAGCATGCATGCATGAAACCGTTATTTACTAATATAGCTATCAAATCAAACACAAACTATCGCTTTTTTTATCGTCAATCGCTAACCAACGTTTTTTGACTTTTTTATAGATGCAAACCAACTTCCGCAGTTTTCAATTTACAAAGCAGCGCTCCACTACACTATTTTATAGTACTTTGCACAATTCCACAAATGTACGTTAAATAAAGTAGTACCGAGCGTGTTTTGTGGATGAAAAATACTACAACGTGGTGCAATAATGGATCACGTTTGTTTGTAGATCAATCTCTGGATGCCGCGGACGGGTTTGAAGACTTATCAACGGGGTATAGTGCGCAGGCCGAGGCTGCGGCACGTACGCTCCGGGAGGCGCACCAAAAAGCCGGTGAGTTCCTACTCAGCTAGGAGTACAGTATAAAATGTCTTAAAATGAAAGACATCCGGACTCGGGTAGAATCAGTATGACTCGATACTCAAACGCGAGAGTATGTAAATCAAGTATGAAAGCACAGAACTGTAAAGAATTGCATTTTTTTTAAATAAATTGCAATATTGTATCCTTTCAACTCAGTTACTTTTAATTATCTGTCTCGTCTGATACAAGTAGTGAATGACGAAAAGGATAATGTTTGTTTCAGGACAAAAATTATGTATATTTACGTCTACAGGCACTACGTAGTTATAAAAGCCAAACCGAAAGGGATTACTATAACTTGTTCTTAAATAATGTCTGACAATAGTTAAGAATGAGTAAATTCGTGAAAAAAACATAAAACACTTGGTTTACTTCCCTCTCAGTACAAATTTAAAAAAAAACAGTAGTGCCTTTAAGTCGGGTGAAAGTATCAATTGCACCCTCGAACCATAGGCGTACTCGCTAACGCTCTCGTAAAGTATCTCGAGATGCAAGATAATTTAAAGCCTATTCAGACTAACTTGTCTTAAGTAGTAATCAACTTTCTAACTTCAAAATGCATTTTTTTTTGTATGAAACCGCTATTTTAAATTAAATAAAGCAATCACGGACAACACATTGGCCAAGTGATGTCCAAAATGTTTTCTCAGTTTACTTTATTTACGATAGAAGAGTTGTTTTAGCCAAAAAAAAGTTTAATTTTGAGGTTAGAAAGTTGTTTAAAGTCTGAACAGGGTTTACATCAGTCTCTTGGCTACCAATCTACTAATGAACCATGTTGATGCTGATAATACCTGAGTGCAGGGTTGAAGTCGGCGTGGGCGCGGCACGCGGCGCGCTGCGGCGCGGAGGGCGCGGGCTGGGCGCCGTGGCTGCAGGGCTTCGCGCTCACCGCCTGGCTGCGCCGGCACACGCCGCATGGTCAGTCGCTGGATCATTGCAATTCGAAGGGTAATATCAGCCCAATTAAACCCTGACCGACCATAGAACTGTATGAAAGTGACGTTTTGATTCAAGTCGTAAGGATTTGTCAAATGAATGGTTTTGTTATGTAACTGTGACACCGTTCTATGGTGGGTCAGGGTTCCGTTGGGCTGATAGTACAAAGTTTCATCAACCCCAAAACTGTTTTTTTCTACTCCAAATCCATATAAATGACGGATTTCAAATGTTGCATAAATACTGTAGTGGTTTTAAATAAAAACGTAACAGCCTGTATAACGATTGTCTTCGGTTTCACAAACGCCATTTTGTTTATAAATCTATCCTATCCTACTCAAGTTTCGTTTGTTTAGCAGAAATGGAACACTACTAAATAATGAAAATTAAAGAAAAAAAAGGACTTATAATTCAAGTTAAGTATCATTTTCATGTAAAGATCCATCGTCCGAGTGGAAAAGCGGATCTGAGCCAAGTTTGGAGGAGTCGATGGAGGGCGCAGTGGGGGGCGCGGAGAGCGCGGGGGACGCTCTGCACGTGCTGAGCATCGGACACGACTCGCTGCTGCTCGAGCTCTGGCTTCACGCAGACACCGGTCAGTATTGGTTCAGTCATTAGCGCTGGCCGCTCTTTTAATCATTGAAAACCGTTCTAAAATCTTCAACAACGCTATATGTTGAAGATACGAGTAAATATGCAGCAATTTACCCGACTGCCCAAGAAAGGGGAAAAATATTTACCGGGTGGGTCCTTACTGCGGTACCCGTTGTATTAATATCATGAATATTCATGATTCATAACCGTGGTGTAAGGTGTAATGTATTGTAAGTACGTATATGTACACAGTCCTCAGAAACATATCATGCAGGCACTTCTTCTAAATTTCTAATTCCAACTACGCAGTCCTGATGCTGCAAAAGTCAGCTTCCGTATTTAACCATAGCAGGGTTTATAAATTTACTTTTTGTCCACTTGTCACACTCTTGGGCGACACGTGTCACTAGCGATTCATTTTTTTTTTAATATTTACTTATAAGTCCTACATTTCTCTTAATACGAACAAGCATTTTTGGTTGCCAAGCTTTTGTAATGATAATCAGACACTAACTTGACAGCGTCTATGTTCCAGGCTCGTTCACTCTTCGGTTGTCACGGCCAGAACTATCTTGCTACAAGATTCTAAGCGAGACGCGCGTGGACGCCGCGCTGCCGCCCGACCACTGGGGCTGCCTCGCGCTCAACGTCAAAGAAGTCGTGCACAAGAGACGGATACACATACAGGTGGGTTGGTTCTTTACATTTGCAGGCTCTTTGGCCGCCACGGTTGGGGCTGTCATGCTACAAAGTTCTGAGCAAGACGTAAATATTCTCTCCAATTTCTCATCCTTATTTTGTGCCTCAAGGAAGATATTACCTTATTTATAATTTAAGTTCATTTTGAGATTAATAATACCGTTTTTATTTCACAGGTGACTCTCTACATCGATGGATGCGAGTGCGAAACAGTCTCCTTACCCCTACAAGGTAAATATATTTACGTATTCATTAATTTCTGCACTGTTGATTTCTATCTTTACCATAACTTTCATTTATATTCTAAGGGAGTAAAATTCCATGAATCTGCTTTGTTGCTTGGCTTGTGGTGTTACGGATTAAAAAAGAGGTTCGATTAATGTATAAGATATGTTGCGTCACTGGAAGGAATACGCTGATCGTTTATTAGTTCCGTAAGATATTTTGTCTAGGCTAGGATTTATGTAAATCAGCTCTGATGGCAATGTTGATCTAAAACCAGTTTGAGCGGGAGGGCTCGAGGGTATTATCATAGCACCAAAAATTTCTCATTAGCAAAGTGAATACATTTCTGCATATTTTCTGAATACGTTCTGAAACAACATTGATGTCTCTCTTAATCCCACAAATCTCAGTTGTATAGTTTGCATGGCACCACCGGCCTTTACGGTCGACGCTCGCTGTCGGAGCTGGATTGGCTGGAATGTTGATAATAAATTTAATTTAATCTGATGGCCGCACTACAGAATGGCCCATCATGGGCCAACGTAGGGACGGAGTTATGAGTAAGAGTGAGATACAAGAATATATTGCTCGCTCTAGGGTGTAAATGTGTCTCTTACGCTCGCCCGTGATGGGCGATCGTGTAAGAGGGGCCATAAGGTGTCCTCGAATCGCTCACTACACTTAAAAATATATTTCACTGAAAAAAATCTGCTCTTCGCTCTGGATTCAACATGGGCAGTATATTGAATCCAGAGCGATTTTTTTTTTCAGTTCTCTTGTGACACATTGTGCATAACTGGTAGATTGTACGGCTTTTCAGGAATATTAGTCCGCAAAGTGACCCCGACGCACCTACTGCTGGGCTCGGCGGGGTGCGCGGGCGCGGGCGGCGGGCTGCACCTGGCGGGCTGCTGCGTGTACCGCGCGCCCGTGCTCGGCGCCTGCGCCGCGCTGCATGTGGCCGCGCACCACCCGCACCCGCACCCGCATCTCGCCACGCAGGTAAGCGAATCAAAATGCTGTGCTGAGGAAGGCTAACTCCTACGTGCCTTTTCTTTTTTGGAATGAAGAAGGGCACATAAGTTACCTGGTATGAAATGGTTCTGAGACGCATAGGCATTTTTCAGTCTCAAATACTTTGCCAACCTTGAGAACTAAGATTGAATGAGTCTACGAATCATTACACCGGTTATTGTGAAAGTAGTAAAAGTTCATCTCTCTACCTTCATGTCACACCAATTTTTATATCGCGTAGGGAGAGAAGGAAATAACGCTTAACCATAGTTGTTACAGAGTAACAATAAATGGGACTTCGCGATTGTTTTTTTAAAATGTTTATTTAGTTAATCCGGTGAAAAAAAAATCTACTTTCTGTTTTCTTATAGTATTGTTTTTTATTCATTTTCCACACTTGTGCATGTTTGACATAAAATCCGATTAGCTTAACTGAAATCTGCACTGTCTAGAGATTACCTATGTATAATTAAATCCATATAAGCAGTTTAGCTTCACTAATTGCATTATGCGACCACTAATGACCTGAAATTCTTAAGTAAATGATAATGGATGACCGCAGAAATCAATTAATAATACTCACTCGTTTACTTTGCTCAATGCATCTTGCTTAGTTACTAGATATGAGTGTACATGATTCACTTATTAACTTTAACAGAAACTTTTTTTATTTGCAGGTGGAAAACGAAATTCCGAATTACTCAAGACTACTGACACCCAACGTGCTCGACTCTAACATCGACTGGGATCAGGTCAGGAAAATATTTAGTCATAACTGCCGTCTTCACAGGCTCTGCATGTCATGTGTTACACCTGTACAGTCAAGAGTACCAATATGTATACACCATGAAGTCTCAAATATGTACACGGACCTTAATACTATGGTATTAAGGTCTGGAAATTTCTGCTGATATTTATTTTGGCCTTCAATTTTATAATGTTGTTATAGTTTCGAAATCTACTTGACGATGTAAAGCAAAACTCGTCTCAAATTATAATTTTATCGACTGAACGAAGTGAGATCTGTCAACTGAGGTGTCATTCGTACGTTAGGTCGACGACATCTTAAGTGTTATAAATTTATAATGATCCGATTTTCATGAATTTGGTGAAAGTATAGATAAGGCAATTAATTTTTTAAGAGGTGTTACGGAATTAAGGGGGTTATTCGTGAGGTCTCTTTGTTTGGGGCCAGCTACTAGTTTAGTAATTTAAATATTTTTTTTTACTTTATTTGTTCAGGTGTACGACATGTCGGGCGCTGCCATGCGCGAACTCAACGAGAATCTGCTGCTGTCGTTTAGCGCCCATGCACCTACTGTAGTTAACCTGTATCATCAGACCACCGCGTTACCTACAGGTACACATGTGTTTGATTTTATTTTTAGCAATGACATAACACAGCAATAAAAAATACGGGACTGATTTGGAGCTTGTTATTCCTCGAAAACAATTTTGCCAAAATCAGTAATCTAATAAAGAGGCAGAATTATGTGTGGCAGAGCAGAGTCTCTAGTCCTATTTGCCCTAAGACTTTAAACGAGCCCAGTTTATTATGAAAGAGCAAAATGGTAAGTCCAGCCTCCATTTCTGGCGTCACAGTAACTTATAGTTACAAAACTCGGTCTTTTTTGCACAGAATGATGCGATCGGGTTAAATGTCATTTTAAATGAACCTTCAGCCGTGACTCAAAAATGAGTATAAAATAAGATTAATATCATTCTTGACTTCTCGGTCTTTTTTGCACAGAATGATGGGTTAAATGTCATTTTAAATGAACCTTCAGCCGTGACTCAAAAATGAGTATAAAATAAGATCAATATCATTCTTGACTTGATCTGAAGTTCGATCTGAAAGGGCTGTGAAGTCGCTATTTTAGTATATGTAACCATGCTTAATTTTTTTATATCACATCAAGATTAAGTAGCTTGTAAAAATTAAATAGGTATTTTAAGAAAAAAAGCTGGCTAGCAGGTCATGTCCGTATTTTAGTCTAGTTGTGTCCCATGACGACGCCCTAGAACTAAGCGCACGGCCAGTGTTCCCAGGGCGCGGGCCGGCGGCGCGGTCGACGGGCGGCCGCGTGCCCGAGCCGCTGGCCTGCGTGTGGGCGGCGCGCTGGCAGGCGCACGAGCATCGCGGCATCGCGCCGGCGCTCTACATGCTCGGCGGGCCTTCCGTGCTGCTCTATATGTTCGCCAGGGTAATGTGACATTGTCTTTTTAACTACATTGACTTTTATGACTGTTTTAGACTGCTCAATAAGGAGACCAATGTTTTCAGGTCTATACATATATGTAACTACGTCTGTTTCTTTGTGACCTTTAGTAAAATTAACGGCCTGACTGATTTTGGTATGCGAGATATGAGTAGACTTTGGTAGTAAGTTTAATAGTTTCATGCGCACTATCCCGTGTCGTGACAGACGTGAGCGAAGATAAGGCAGATAACAGGAGCGGGTTGTGTAGCGGAATATACATTTAAGTATATGCGCGCTACAAACTGGCATTCCAAACGTATCGCCTCTCCTACCATCTGTCAACTAGCACGGTCGCGTACCAACTTTCGACTCAGTCGTTCGATTGACGTTGGTATTAATTTGATTTGACGGCGTCAGGTGGTGGAGATGGAAGCGAGCGCCTCGGAGCAGGCGATGGCGCTGGGCGTGCTGCTGCGCGTGTGCCGCGCGGACAACCGGCTGCGCAGCGCGCTGCACGGGCCCGCCGGCCTGGAGCTGCTGCTGCCCGTGCTCAGCGCGCCGCGCTGCCGGCTCACGCACCACATGCTGCAGGTCTGCTGCGGATACCGCTCGACGTGCTATCACGCCCGTATTGTAACATACTGTTCTGTACCAATACAGTTAATACAATCTGTGGCGTCACGGTGGCTGTTGCGTCTGTGACAGCTTGACTTGACGTTTGACACTTCCTCTTGAGTTTTGTAATTTTGCTGGACGATAATGTTTTTTGCCTGAGAAATAAGGAAATCGGTTTGGTTTTGACTAAATCGGAGTTCATCTAATGCAGTATTTGTAGAAAAGGTAGAACTATGGTGTGCCGAGTTGTTAAACTTTTTATTGTCGCAAGTGTCCCGTTATTTGGGTGCGCCCAATAGCGTGATTTTCGTACCACCGAATAGGTTTCCTGCTCGGACAGCCTGCGGCTTTCGACACACACAAACACACACACACACGCACATGCACACACACACGCACACACGCACGCACGCACGCACGCACGCTCACGCACACACGCACGCACGCACGCACACACACGCACGCACGCACGCACACGCATACACACACATTTTGCATCAAACACACAAATACACTTAGAACCCGCCTGGTCAGTCCACAGGCCGCAGGTCCCCGACACCGGACCGTTTTGTGTAAGTCTTGAAACATAATACAATTTTTATAACCCCTAAAGGTTGTGAGTGGAAAGCTTAATAAACGCCTTCCGGTAAGCCCCCTTTGTTGAGTTATGCCCGTGTTCTTTGTATGCTGTCATTTGGATAGCATAGCGGGGTTCTAACATTTCGGTTGATCTGGACTCTTGGTCAATAACTCGAAGGGTCCAGCACTACTAAGGGTTAGGACTTGTAGTTCGGATGAGACCGAACTCTAGTTAGAGCTCAAAAAGTTTTTTTTGTCACTAAGGTACATTGGTTTAACTGTCAACAATGCCAAACTTGATCCCCTTTTAGACACCACTACTTTCGGTAGCTTATGAGAACTTTTTGTATTTTGTTGGAATGGAACTTTTCCCTGTTCGAGCATTTCTTTTTTACATGTTTTCATATTAATTATTGTTTACGTACAAACTCAAATGTATTGACACAGCTTATAAACGAATGGGAATGTATTATTTCAATTGTTTGTTGCCTTTAGTCACAATTTCGTACTCTTGCTAAAGCAGGTGGTTAGCAGCAGCAGCAGGATCGTGGGAGCCGAGAATTGTGCTCAGTAGCATTGATATTATGGACAGGCATATCTTCAATAGTACATGATGATAGATGATAATGATTGGTTTGATTTGCAGGTGATTTTAGAGGAAGCGTGCACGAGCGAGGTACTGGGCGCGGGCGCGGCCGGGTTAGCGGTGGGCGGCGCCGACGCCGTCGTACGCGAGCCCGCGCTGCTGGCGCTGCTGGTGCAGGCCAGCCGGCACCTCGACGCCGAGGAGGTCAGTGCTCAGTCTATAAGGAAGTAGTAGAACCTGTCACACGGCCGCTTAGAACCAATAAAATATTTTTCATCACACTTGCTCGGAAAGGGTTTTATAACACGCAGGCGTTTAGGGCAATTATAGCCGACTTAGCTCCCGCGGGAGTTATAGATTTTAATAACTCCCTAGGGAGTTATGAGTTTAGTTTTAATAGTACATTGTGCATCAAGGGTAGTATGAAGGGAATTACTAACGAGAGTGTTAGAACTTTTAATGACTCGAGTTAGTAATCCCCTTACTGCCTGTGATACACACAATGGTTTTCATCACATTTGCGTTGCGAAAAAAAAAAACAAAGAGAAAACACTTTAACTCTGCAAAATATAAAGAAATAACTTTTGACGAACGGGAACGTAAATGGAAACGATATTTTTTTTGTGACCTCTACCACAGATAATAACTGCGTTTAGTTTCGACCTGGATTCGAGCTAGATTTAGCCAATTTGATAAAAATGTATAATTACTAAAATTAATGATAAATGTTGATATAAACTTGAAATAGGTGTAAAAATAATGAAGTTGAATGAAGCGTATAGGTTTTGTGTAATGTAAGTTAGTCTATAGCTAATTTTACAAAGATGAAATTAGAAACCGATTTAATTTTTGGCTGAAAATTAAACCTCCTTAGTCAGAAATGTTGTACGAAAGAGTTGCAAATTTTAAAAAGAAAGTCATTACTCCCTAGGGATGACAAACTCGCCATAATTCCCGCGGGAACAATTTAGGCCATTGTCCTTCTGTATACAGGCATGGAATAACACCATTTACGAGCAAGTGTGATGAAAAATATAGAATCCACTTGTACATCATTTCAGACCAAGGAGGTGTAAAATCAGCCAAGGTTTATTTCCTATATTCAAAACTTGGCTACAAATCAATTTTACTGTTTAATTAAACTTATACGGCACATTTGTCTGCATTATATTTCTATTTTACCATTATTTCAGAGACATTCGCAATTATTTTATTTTATTTCATTTTTTAAATTCGTACAATCTGGCAGAATGGCCTGAATTTGTCAAGTTTAAAAAAAAAGCAATTCTAAGCATTATCTGTGGAAGACTAAAAAAAAGTTGTCAAACTCTTTTAGCTTAGCGAATAGAGTTCGTTTAATTTTGTTTTTTTCTATTTGTTTTTTATTTCCTCGCTAATGTGATGAAAATCATTGTGTGTATCATGGGTAGTAAGGAGATTGCAAACTCGAGTCATTAAAAGCCCTCCGCCTACGGCGTCGGGCTTCTAATAGTCTCTCGTTAGCAATCCTCTTCTTACCGCCCTTGATGCACAATGTACTATTTTATGTCTGAGACATAACTTTGACTTTTCTAATAGCATTTTAGTGAGTTTATTAAATGGTCCGTGCTATCTCCCTCAGGAGTTGGAGTGGGAGGTGGAGTCCCCTAACGGCGCGCGCGAGTCGATGCGCGGCTCGCTCTGGGCGCTGACGCTGTGCTGCCTGCAGGCGCTGGTGGAGGAGGCGCCGAGCCGCCGCTGGCGCACATTTAACCAGCAACAGCTGCATCGCCATGACTTCCTACGGCTGCTGCTGGCGGCTTGCAAGGTGCGAATGGGAATAATCTACCACTTTCAGGAGTAGACTCCGCGCGAGGTTCTTACTGTTTCACGTGTCACTATCGAATGTCACTTCATCGATTATATCATTTAATCGAATTTGATTTCATCGATCGTGATTTTCTGCTGAAAGCTGTAGGTTTGGTTAGCCTTGTGACTGCCAAAAAAGAACTCATGCGCTGCGAAAATGCCTTTCGATGAAATGAAAATTCTGCGTAATTATACTTTCGTTGAAAGGTGTTTACGCATCGCTGACAGCTAAGAGATGCCTGTAGCGATACTGTAACGTGTTCAGTAAGTAATTTCATTTTGATTTGATCGTTAACTCAATATCATTTTTAATGGGGAGTTTAAATCGTTCTGAATGATTTTCTGTTTTAGCTTTATGAAAAACTTCGTATTATATAGTCGGTTCCTCAAGGGTCAGTTTGTTACAGGAGCGTTTCCTGAATTCTGAGGACGGATCGGGCTCCGTCGGCGGTGACTGTGCGGGCGCTTGCCTGGTGCGGGTAGTACGCGGGCTCATCGGGGTTCCGCCGCTGCCCTGTCACCTTGCGCTACTCTGCGATTTCTTACTGCTCATGCACCAGGTACGCACAAATCAGATACGCAAACACACGCAACTGTTAGCGTATCGATTCTTTAATTGAATATTACGATTAAAATCCTGCACTGCCTTCACGGGTCCAGCCCTTCGGACGAATCAAATCTAGTTGTTTTCAGTCATAGTTATTGTGGTTGTAAGGAAATTTGATGTGATTGTATTGTTATTTCTAGCGTATTTATATTTGTTTTGTGTAGCATTTAGTATTGTGGTCGTATATAAAAAGGTCTTGAGTATATGCGGTGTATTCATAATGATGATGTTCGCTTTAGGCCAGTGACACGTTCGTTACGCACTCTCGGGCAAACTTCTACTTCCTGCTGTCTCCGGAGCCACAGGACGTCAGCGAGTTTAGTGCCTCGCTGCGCCGCGCGCGCGCGCCCGAGCGTGACGGCTCACCGGCGCACGATGAACCCGAGGCCTCCAAGCTGATGAAGGGGCTCATCAACATGCAGATCAAGGAGGGCAGGTGGGTGATCACATCCTCCTCATCATCCTTCAGCTAAACGAGATGGCGTGTCGAGAGGGCTACAAGCTGATGAAGGAGCTCAGTAACTTGCAAATCAATCACGGCAGGTTGATCACTCTTTAGGAATAAGGAAGAGTTTATAAAGGTGAAAGAGAAATCTTCTGACGTAAAAAATAACACAATCGCAACAAATAGTTCTAAAATACAAAAGTCTAGTCGAGCTTTGGGTCTCCTCGCGCACTCTCACAGTTTGCCTAGCCAAGTTCATTACGTACTGTAATGTTTGAAAGCCAGACCCTAAAAAAACTGGACCTTAGTAAAGTAAAAGGAGCTGAAATGTTTTGTTCTTTCCTAATGACACCAAGAAATGGCTTGCGTTTATTATACATTATTTTACAGACGCTCGTGGTTTTCATGCGTAATACGAGTTAATAACTCGCTCACTCTCTTCCTGACACTGTAATTCGGAAATTGTGTAATATCATTACGTCGTAAGGGTGTTGGCGTCTACAGGGTAACCATTCTGACCAATTACCAATTATTATTTTATTTCTTGATTATTATTACTTTTCAGAAAACATAACGTTTCGTCGACTTCAGAAAATTCTGATTTGGCTATTGGTAAGTTCTATTAAACGAGAGATAATTCGTTTCATTTTAATTTAGTGGCATTAACATATCGAACGTTTGTAGAAACTAGCGGCGGTGCAGTCGATAGTGGGGGTACGGGTGAGAGTGGGGGAACTGCGGAAAGTGCGGGGGCTGGCGAGAGTGGAATTGTAGAGGAAACAGAAGAAACGGGGGGTGAAGTAGTCGGCGCGGGGGAGGAAGGCACTGATGACGCGCTGACAGGATACATCGTCGTAGACGTGGACGAGGTCGAGCACACCACAGTAGAAATGTATTCCAGCGGGATCTACCAGGAGGTGACTCTTTCCATATGAACTTAATTGAAGTTTTCAGTTGATTTTTATTCAGTAGTTAATGGCTTTTTAGTTATAAATACATGTTGAAATCTGTTTATGTCTTAGTTTTGAAAGCTTTTACTGTTTTATGATAGTTACTTAATTTAATAATAACAATAATACGCTAGAGTCCTAAAAAAATGTAATTAGTCCGTCATTTACATTATCAAAAAATAATTAACTAGTTTTTTTCTTTTGTCAATTAAACAAAAAATAAAGAAGATAGTGCGTTGAAGTTTCGCGTGACGTCACGCCGGGGCACACTTTATACCACGTTGTGACGTCACGACCCCGCACTTCCGAACTTTGATGCGCGTTATATTTGTCAATTTTGATTTTTTATATCGTTAACCAGAAGCGAGTGCGCGCGGGCGCCGCGCCGGGATGGACGGCGTGCGAAGGTCTGCTGCTGTTGCTGAGAGACGCCATCTTGCTGCTCTCCGAACATGACTTGCAACAAGTATGTTTTTAACAAAAGCTTGAATAATTAAAAAGAGGCTCATATCTAGAAAGTAACATTCAAACTTTATTTTTTGTTAATAAAATTTCCTAAAATTTGGCATACAAATACCAGGCCAGCCAGACCAACCAGAAGATTATATCTACGAGCTGTACTAATCTTGAGGTCTAAAGGTCACAGTCAAGTTTAACGATGACCTACGGAGACTCACTCTTGAAATTATATTAATAAACAATCTTGATTAATAGAGTAAGGAATGAAAAGGTCAGAGAGAAATGTGGACTAAAAAAAGATGTAGTGACTAAGATTGAAAAGGGCATGCTTCCATGGTTCGGTCATTTGGAAAGGATGGATGAAAGAAGATTGACGAAAGAGATATACAGAGCGAAAGTGAGTGGAAGGGTTGGAAGAGGCCGCCCTAGGCGTACTTTTTCGAATCAAATCGGAGAAATACGGGAAAAGGGCCGAATCTTAAGTACTCGAAACCGACGTGCGTGCATGACTCGATGTATGAATGTGGAAGAAGCGAAAGACATTTGTCAGGATCGTAGAAGGTGGAAAGAAGTCTTCTCTGCCTACCCCTCTGGGAAACAGGCGTGATTTTATGTATGTATGTATGTAATCTTGATTAAGACTCAAATAATCTATCTTGGAGCAAACGAAACCCTACCCATATTCAATAAATTCTATACTCGAATATCTAACTATAGACCAAAATCCTAAACTCGACACGCACACATTCGCTGTGATTACTGCATTTTGGTTTAAGTGTGGGTATTTTTATCAATAAAACTCACCCTATTACTAATTACATGAGTTCTCATTCATTTTTAATGAAATAATGTTAAAATAACATAATAATCAAGATGGAATTGTCAGATTTTGGTCCTAAATTCGATTTTCGAGTATAGGATTTGAACTTGTATAAAAGTGGTGCCGCGACCAGGATTAGTTAGACTTTAAGCTTTTTGTAATCAACCGATGAAATGACTCACATTTATTGTTTGGATATTTTGTCTATGGTTTCCGAAAAACGTTGTCTTCAAGTAATTAATGCATGACGCAATTACCTTTTCTTGTTCTGAAACGGGGAAACTGCTGGTGTTTTTGTCACAGGCGATGCAAGGTGCCATCCAGCCGGAGTCGCTAGTAGTGCTGGCGAACCACCGCGACGCCGGCGTGCGCGCTGCCGTGGTGCGCGCTGTAGCAGCCTTGCAGCGCCGCGCAGTGCCCGACCTGGCGCCGCCGGCGCGCGCGCCTTCGCAGCGATACCTTTACCGGCACCTTGCCAACCAGGTTATCCCTGTTTTGGCTTTCATGACTTATAGTGTTTTTAATCGACGAAGATTACCCTGCTTATATCAATATCAACTGTTAATGACTAAGGAGGCATAGAATCTAGTCTTTAGGGTTTTTAACGGCAAAATTGTAAACATTTATAAAACTCACTTACCTTGAGGTGGCATGTGTTTGTTTGCCTTCTTCATGCTGGCGAAAATAAGAGGAGGGGCACGTTTTCTTGGATTGATAACTCAACATTTATTATTGATGTTGCACGTCGTAAAGCGAAATCACTATACGCCGGTAGCATAACCACCCGAAATAGATCTTTGCCTTCGGTGCATGTGACGCTATTACACCCTATTCTGTGCTACCTCATCCAGCGTATATGCGTTGCAATTCCTTCACCACCTCATGCTTCTTCTTTTGGCTTTCTACCCAACGGCCGACCCCTCGTACGCTCTTTACAGCCCGCTCTTTTGGTATGTGTTCAGTTACCGGGGTTAACTGTAACTTATTCTATGATGTTTAGCTCAAACACTTGCTGTTAAATTTTTCAATTGACTGACTGGATTCTGCAGCTTCTCGTTTCTGTTAAAATCTCGAGAAGGTTTTTTAAATTCATCCACTGATAATTGATCTAAAATTAAGGGGCAATATCCAAGCCTAGTTTTCATGCATTAAGATGGGTCTGATGATAGTCTTGTAGCTACCAAAACATACATTTATTATTCCTGAACTGTAACTTGGCACTATGGCATAAGTTTTAAAGGTTTATATATTTTTGCCAGATAGCGCTTTATCCAGGATCGTGGGAGTTGACAGCGGCGTGCGCTTCGCTGCTTACCAAGTGCGACGTGCCGCTTGAAGACCAGCTCGAAGTAAACTGTTTATTTTATAATTTAGAAGTAAATACTAATGTAAAAAATAAAACTGGGCCTTGTACAAATTGATACTGGCGTATCTATTATTATTATTATTAAGGGTTGCTTAGTAAGAGTCATAAGCTATCTTTTTCACTCAAACGTTTATAACTTCTCAAAAAATAATACACGAATGAAATATGACAGCGGTGACATTTGGACCACTACGGATCTCTCACTCGCTTTAATAAAATGTAAGGTGTCGCACTGTGTCTATTTGGGAGCGTTGCATATGAAAATCATACGCCATTTTTGCCCTAGGACGACATCTGGCTCGACGTGTCTGCCGACATGCTGAACTGCAGCGCGCCGCTGCTGGCGACACTGCCGACGTGCCTGCACGAGCCGCCGCTCGCGCACAACGTGTCCCTGTTGGTGCGTCGCATCGTTGACAAGGTGCGGTGCCTCGTGTAGGATCCGATACAGTTCATTGAGTATTTGTACCAGGACGATATCTGCCTTTACGTCTTTTTTTAACCAAGTTATACATTATTATAATGTTCAAAACAGCATTTTTTGTGCGCATTTTCTTCTGGGGAGCACATCTATGAATAATAATATAAATATAATATGTAAAAGTGTTTTGTCCCTTTATCAATCTCAGGTACTCAGGTAGTCCATCCATATACTTGATTAACACATCATCATCATCATCATCATCATGTCAGCCGAAAGACGTCCACTTCTGGACATAGGCCTCCTTCAAGGCTTTCCACTCAGACCGGTCTTGTGCTTTTCGCATCCACCAAGGGATAAACCGGAGGATGGGCAGCAGCGTCCTCCGCGGACTACATGGTATAACTGCGGTCGCCAACCCGCCTGCCAAGCGTGGCGACTACGGCATTTTCTCTCCAATGGTATATACTTGATTAACACATAGGATACTTAAAATCCCAGAAAAAATAAGATAAACGAGTTCTACGAGCAAAAGTCGCACGCAATTGTTATGTTTATTATAAGTAGCGCTATATCGCTACTTATAATAAACAACAAGAATAATGTTATATCAGGCATCGTTAAAGCTGATATCTGAGATCGCCGTGCCGGAGGTGGTGGTGCGGTGTATCCGCGACCTGGGCGCGCGCGGCGAGTTCGATGGGCGCGCGCTGTTGCTGGCCGACATGGGGCTCATCCTCGCTCGCATCGCCGACAAGGCGCTGATGTCGCATCATAACATGCAGGTATATGATTAACAAGTAGCTTGGCAAAAAAGAGTTTGGGGTAAATAGTGCTGGTTGGAATTGGCAACATTACCCAATTTTAACACAAAAACTGCTGCCTAAAGTGGTAGCCGAAACTTTGGGTTTGATTGGTTAGGGTGCACCTCCGTATGGAGGCGTAGAAAGATGGAAACGAGGCGCCTAACCACAGAATTAAAAAAAAAAAAAATTTAACGCATAAATGTAACAATTGTTACCGTAAATATGTATGACTTAAATATACTGTCAGATGCGTATGAGAGTGTGATAGCAGTGGTTAGTCTATGGCTATTGAAGAAATGGTTGTATTGTACACATAACTCCGACGCGAGCATGAAGTTTGAAGTTTATATTGGCATGTGTATATATCGACAGATAATCTCGGACATGCACCACATGCTGACGTACGTGGAGCTGACGGCGGAGGGCGGCGCGGCGCGGGCGGCGCGCGCGGCGCAGGCGGCGCTGTTCGCGGCGCAGCTCGACCGGCTCGAGCAGGCCTGCCTGCGCCAGCGGCCCGCCAGCTACTTCACCACAGGTACCTGCTCCTCTTCTGCCTTAACTCTCATACCACTTTAATCCTTATACTCGTAGGTTGACAACGCATCTAGTATTGGAAATGTTCATTGGTACATACGGTCGGCCAAGAAAGTGGTCTACCAGTTTTGACAAGTTTCTGTGTCATCTAATTATCGCAAATTGTCACTGTCATAATATTATTGCAAGTGAAAATCGAACTTGTTGTATCATGACGTGCGAATGGACTTCAACCGCAGGGTGGTAGACCACATTTTAGTCCGACTGTACTGTTAATATGATTGTTATTTTTTAGAAGTGATACATTTTAATTTTACTTTTCTTTCCTTGGTACAGAATCCCCTAAAAAACGAACAGCAAAAATAATTATGGCTGTCAAAATGTTTCTTCTAACATTCATCAGTCTTTTTTTGTTTGTAAAAAGGCAATCATTAGACATGACATGACAAACTAAACATCAAATCAGGGAAAGTTGTCATTTTTGACGCGTCTGGAAACAGGCATCGCAACCAAAATCCGTTAATAACATGACTTAATCTTGATTATGTTGTGGTAGTAAAACTGAAAGATCGTTTATTCCGTGTTTATATCTCTAGTGCTTTCATCAGCGGTGTCCCTGGGCTCTGAAGGCATATCGCAAACGGAACTCGAAGCGCGCCATCTAGCGACGGTGACGCAAGCCGTCAGTTTTCTTCAAGCGCGCTCGCCTGCGCTGCCCGTGCACGAGGCCGAACTTGTCGACCGACTGTTTGCCACGATCATCGCAGGTAATTAGGGGAAAAGGGACCAAGTTGGCGACGACGAAATTGAAAGATTAAATAAATATACAGAATTCAAAATCGACAAGTTGTGCACAATTGCGGCTATCATACCAGTGCACACCAGTACATCAATTTTAAAACTGCAGATAAATTACATTTACGAAAAAAATTTAAACTGATATCATCTTCTGTTGTGCGGCTAACCGAATAAAGAAGTCGTTATTTTTACAAGCTTTGTAATTAACTTGCAATGTTGTGATGATAATTCGATTTTTAGGTCAAATATTGGAAGTCAATTTTGAATCAGTTCCTGTTGATAGAATTGTCTGTGGACCACATATGTAAACTCGATGATAATGCAATATTAAGATCTGACCTGATGATGGAATCGGAAGATAGCGACGGGATCTCCGCTATACTCATCATGTTGGGACTCCTTCGATTTGTCTTGACAAGCAAATAATGACCATGCAAAAATAGTATAATCGCAAACAAAAGTTAGTCCCAATATTTTTTAGCAGATTTTTTTTTACAGAAAAGTCCTTTTCTGTCGTATCTTAAATTTAGTATTTCGATGACTCTGTATTTTGCTGTCTATCTAGTCTAGTCGTTCCTTTTTCGTTTGTCCGGATCTAGGTACTTAAAGGAAACAAACTAAAAAATGGCGTTGACTGACGGTAGTGCAATGCCGAATACATCGTATACCCATCGTATATTTCTCCCATGGTGGATGAATCTATAGTCCGTTGAACATCAACAATGGATACAAATGGTCGTAATCATGTTTTATGGTTAACCAATATAATTGTTTGTTTGAATATTACTACAGTGAATCCGGACGAACGAAAAACTATGCTATCGTATTACTGCTCGCTCTTGCATGTAGTACGAATGTTGTAGTTTGATGAAGAGGTATTTCCAGCGATGAGCGAGGGCGCAGGCGCGCGGCGGCAGTGGTGGGCGGTCTCGTCGGGCGACGGCTGGGCGCGCGCGCTTCGCGAGCTGTTCTGGTGGGCGGGCGCGCCGGCGCCGGGCGCGCGGGCCCTGCAGCCGCGGCTGCTGCGCGCGCTGCACGCCGCGCCCGGCGCCGCCGCGCTCCTGGCGCCGCCGCCACCCGCCAGAAAGGTCTTTTCACTTTTTTACCTTTCAATATTTCTTTATATAAGGGATTCCAACAGCTAAGATAAATACTCTAGAAACACACATATAGTCAGAAAGCCAATTACAGGTTCTCATCGATAGAAATACAATATCAATAATAATATATTCCTTGTATTTCTTTAACAAGTTCTACTTTGATGGCTTTTTGACCCTACACAGTGAATTCGCCGGTGGTGAAAGTGATTAAATGAATGTGGTTTTCGTTTTCCAGCTGGCGGTATATTTGCTGCTGATGCTGCGTCACGTACACGCGTTAGCGGAGAACGGCAGCGGCGGCGTCGAGCTGGCTATCACGGACTGGGCGCGCGGCTGGGCCGTCGCGCTGCAGGAGGGCCTGGCCGAGCGGCTGGGCGCGCTGCCCGACGAGGCCGCCGCGCTGCTGCGCGCCGACGAGGAGCGCTGGGCCCGCGCCGCCGGCGCCGCGCGCCTGCGTGCCGCTATTGGCAAGTGAGTCGCTCTGGGACCCGCCCATTCAGTGTGGTCAATCCTTATCCTAAAGGTCTATAAAACAGACATTACGACAAAAGACAAATAAGACGAATGCTAAATGCACGGAGTGATGTACTATGACTCTAACAGGTCACAAACGTATTTAGGGCGGTGTTCGGCAAGGAGGCGGCGGCGACGCGGCTGACGGAGTCCGCAATGGCGGCGACGCGGCTGGTGGTGGACGCGCAGAACGGGGAGCGCAAGGCGTTCATGGAGCTGCTCCGGCGCGCCAACTCGGCCGCCGCCGCCGCCGCGCGCCGCTGGCAGCGCCTCGCCGACCACCTCACGCATGAACAAGGTAGCGACATCACGAGAAGGTCTTACAACAGTTCGTCGATAATTAAACCTCTTCACAGAAATAAAACATTATTGTCTAGGCTCGGAAAGTAGGGAATTGCATGATGAGCTGGTTAGTGGGCCAAGCCAAGGCGAGGCCTGCTAATATCCGAGTCAGGCAATCCTCGTTTCCGCCGAGGCATATATAATGCTTTTCTCAAACAATGTAAGAATATGATATACATACATAAATATTAGTAAAAAGCTTTCAATAAATTCAGAAACATTTCTTTTTTTTAAATCTACTGATATTAAGATATTTTCACTTTTGGTTTTGCTCACCAACTTGCTAATTCATATGAATGTGTGGTTTGGTAGCGTTATGGCACGAGCCGGGGTCGTACCCGGTGTCGTGGGAGCTGGACAGCGCGGAGGCGCCGGGCCGCGTGCGCGTGCGCCTGCGCCGCGCTCACCTCGCTCTGCGCCCGCGCTTCCTGCAGCCGCACCATCAGTACAAGACCGGTTAGTTACTTAAAAACAGAGTGAGTAAGGGTGAATTTTCGTTGAAAGACCTTGTGTTTTTTTCATATTTTGTATAATTATGTCCTCCAACTCCAACCCTTGAGAAGTAAACAGGGAGATTGACTTTTAACCAATTTAGGACTTTCTTTTATTTAATGATTTCACTCTACAATGCTTTGGGTGGTAACAAAATATAAATCATTTGGCTATCAAACACGGACATACGAACGTACGGACAGACGGACGGGCATGAAGAAATTGTAAGAGTTCGGCTTTTGCCATTTGACAACGGAACGCTAAAAAAACAACTAGCTAGTGTAGTAAAACGTCAAACGTTTCTCATATAAAATGTAGAGAAGTTAGACGGAAGGTGTTTGCACGTTGAGAGGTTATAGTGAGAGTGTTGGTTTGGTCAGAGCTAGCGGCGGCGGCGGCGAGCAGCACGGCGGCGCTGCGCGGCGTGTCGGGCGGCGCGGGCGGCGGGCTGCGCGGCGGGCTGGTGGCGCGCCTGCAGCTGCACGAGACCGTGGCGCACATGGCGCGCGTCACGCTCGTCTCCGTCGCGCTCGAGCTGCCCGGGGAGCTGCTGCTCACTGACAGGTCTCACGCCCCACACCGACTGCGCCCTAGTCCTTCAGGCGCCGGCGCTGTCTGTTAGGCGCTCACGGAACACTATGTTCATACAATATCAACCAATTTATACAAATAATAACACCAAAAAGGTTTACCTGCAACCAATTTGAAAGAATCCCAAGTACACAGTCCCAGTCTCTGAATAGCGATCGGATTATTCAAATTCAGATAATTTATAATGACAGGTAAGGCAGATGTTACATTTTAATATTATGTAAATGTCCCACTACAACCTGCTCAAATTATTACAGTATTGCTTTTTAGCAATATGGAGGTGCACTGCGACAGGGTATTATTAAAAAAGTAAATCATCAATGTATAAAAATAATAGGACCTTTTTGAATTGAATACACTATCAGATTTTTAATGTCCAATATTTATATTCTCCCTCCATTTAATTTGATAATGACCCAGTTTAACCAGCGTTGGGCTGTATTTGTCGATTGTGGTGCTAGATGCATCCACTTCGTGCCGGACGCGCTGGGCGCGAGCGGCGACGGCGCGGAGGCGCTGAGCTGGGCGCTGGAGGACGTGCGGCACGTGGCCACGCGGCGCTGGTGCCTGCAGGAGCGCGCCGCCGAGCTGTTCCTGGCCGAGGGCCGCGCGCACCTGCTGGCCTTCGCCGGCCAGCCCGAGCGCGCCGCCTTCCTCAGCGCCACCGCCAAGCATCTGCCCGCCCGGTCAGTTACCCGGTACTCACTAACGACTCGTACCAACTGTTGCGAATACGGAATATACATGGATTTTTTAATCAAAAATACCGTAAAAGAGATAACCAAAAAATAAAAATAAAATCGCCCTAGAAATACGGATGATACAAGCATTTTAAACAGCGATTAGACGGAGAGATTTGATGTGCACTGTGACGACATGTAACAAACAGGTCGGCCATTTAACCTCTTGTTAAATTTTGTTTTGCTAGAATCAATATAAACAAATCTTTGTGGGCTTGTATGTTAGTTATTTTTATAGCAATAAAAAAAAGCAAATATTTTTCACATGAATCAGCTTTAAAGTTGTAATAAAGTCATGAATGTGATTGTGAGTAGGATTTATACTGTGTGATTTATCTCGCGCTCGCGAGACACTACTTAGGTTAAGCGGTCTCTGCTGCTTCTCCACTAGAAGGTCATTACTGTAACTGCTACGGCTACCCGTCTTAACACGCGTGCACCCACCCCTAGTCTTGGCCGTCGGGGATTTGATATGCTCCAAGACAAGTAGCCAATTCACACAGCCGTAGCCAAGTCACATCTTGTGTTGTATTAGATTGATGTCAACTGGCTTGCGTTGAGATATCTAAGTCATTCCGTAAATGTTGTTGTTGTTAGTGAACAAACGAACGTACGCAATGATGCAATAATAGTCTGGTCATGATGACCGCCCCTCATTAACACCCGTAACATCAGAGGAACTACAAGTTTATTACCAATATGAAGGAGTAAGGTGGGAAATCGGGGGGTAGAACTTCCCTTTCTGTAGGGCCAGGACGATAAATTTAGGTCATTGTTCCTGACCGAACGAAACAATGAATATACTAACAATGCGACGTCAATTCTGATATTGTAGTCATGTCTTATCCTATCCTGATATTGTAGTCATGTCTTGTCTTTATGCCTTATTTAGTAAATACCTGTGTTATCAGGATGGAACCCGAAACCCTGTCAGAAGCCATGAACCAATGGCGCAACGGTACTATCACCAACTGGGAGTACCTGATGAAACTGAACGGCCTTGCGGGACGCACGTACAACGACCTGATGCAGTACCCAGTGCTGCCCTTTGTGATCGCCGACTACAGCTCCCGCATCTTGGACTTGAATGACCCAGCCGCTTTCAGAGACCTGAGCAAGCCCATGGCGATACAGAACAAGAGCCGGGAGCGACATTATATAAACACTTATAACGTTAGTGTTACTACACGATCCCTGAATTTATAACGATCGATACCCCATATCTCTTCTCAAATTTCAAATTTGTTCGTTTTAAGTTTTTTCTCTTTTTGTAACACATTTATACCACTTATGATTTGACTTTAACATTGTTTAGTTCAAAACTTTTAGGTAAATTTTAAACCTGTTCTTGTTATTGGAATGGCTGAAATTTAGAATATTTATTTAAATCAAATAACAATGCAATATTATAGTGTATGTGTGTACCTGATGAATGATGAGGTCGGGATGTGCCAACAGGATCTCCGCTGTACTTAAAATAAACCCACACAATTTGGATGCGTTAGATTGGTCTCGATATGCACCTTTATGGCTTAGAAAAAAGTACACTCAGGAAAGAAGTTTCCATAAGAAATTAAGTTTCTGTGACGTTTATTGGACGTGATTTATTATATTCATATTCATATTCATTATTCGTATCATTTATTGCATTATGTGTTTACAAATGGTCTTAAAATATTTCATGTCCAACATAAACCCTGATAGGGCACTGCACTTATTTCATACATTATATTAAGATACTTACTTAATAACTAAATTACATAACATTAAATTTCATAATTAATTAAGTTATCCCTTATATTCCAAACTGCATTTAAAGTGTAAAAAATGATTTCTGTCAGATATTCTTTTAATCTGCTGTCCGATACAATATATTGTCATTTTTTAATAAATTTTAATGTCGATGGTATATTATTATGTACCGACAGGTGGTATGTCTCTGATTTGACTATCTTCATGTTATTGAATGAACTAACAAGCTTGTTCCTTTTTCTTAAATTGTTAGGTCGAGGGTGATTATGTCTTATGTGAGTAAATAAGTTGGGATTATTACATATTTACAAATCTGAAAAATGTATATTTATGTTAGTGTTTAATTTTTTAATCGAGTTTTATGTGGTCTACAACTTTCGGTCTCGTTTATATTAACTAATATCCTTATAATTTTATTTTGTATTGTGAACAGACTTTTAGCACATGTGCTATTACCCCATAAAATAAATCCAAAGCTTAGGCGAGATGGCATACGCATACTAAGCGGAAAGAGATGTTTTTAAATCTGTACATATTTTAACTGGCTCAGAGCATACACAAGTCAGACAATTTTATCGACAATTTGTCGACGTGGGCTTTCTAACTTAAAGTTGAGTCAATTTCCACTCCTAGTAGCGTACACGCAGTCACAGTTGGTATTTTATTGTTATCGTAGGAATAATAGTTACAATGTTCTTCGATATAGTGTTTTCAATTCTTTAACAAGTGTCACTCCATATTTAATTAAACGGTTTATGATTGCATAGATATACATAAAATGAAGAAGTGCGTCTTTGTGGATTGAAGACATTAGATTTGTAACGTTTACTGGGCGGCAGGACCTGAAAGCGGCGCGGCGGGAGGGTTGCGGCGCGCTGGCGTCGCGCGAGCCGCACCACTACGCCTCGCTCTACTCCAACCCGGGCTGCGTACTGCACTACCTCGTGCGCTTGCCGCCCTTCACGCAGCTACTGTTGCATTACCAAGGTTTGCACAAGAATAACACATTGTGACATGTTGGAGACTTTGTATAGGATAAGGACAATACCATCGTTCAATAGCAATAGTGTGCGGGTGCTCTAATTGTTTTGTCGAGGTCGTGTGCGACCGTCTCGGAGTGTTGTCGTGCAAAAGACATTGAATAGGGTCTACACCAATGGATAAAACGTTGAGATTAAAAACACTACGTCGTTAAGTGCCATGTTTATTGTGTGTCCAAATAAGTTCGATACAGGGCAATAGCTCTTAAACTGCTCTTACTGTTTACTTGTAATGCCTGCTATGTCTACTTTTTAAGGATGTACGCAATTGGTTACAAATCCTGTGCATTTTATTTGTTAATGTCTAGTTTTATCATCCAGTTTGTAGACCTTTTAATAAAAATAGAGCAAATGCGAGCAAGGGAAAGAGAAGTACAAACATAAAACACGTATATTATAACTAAGGTAACCTAAGTAAGAGTTGAGATTTAGTAATAACTGATTCGTTTGTCTATGTAGATAACAACTTCGATATGCCGGATCGCACGTTCCACTCGCTGGCGACGACGTGGAGGCTCATCACCAACGATTCGCCTACCGACGTCAAAGAGCTCATCCCAGAGCTGTTTTATCTGCCCGAACTCTTCCACAACGACGAGGGTAGGTCAATAGTTGCCACTTGCGATAGAACGGGTCTTGAAACAAGATTTCACTGCAATTCGGAGCCGGCAAATATTACTTTCTTTCTGTTGTTTTTATGGAAGCGCAAGACTCCTATAGTAGCCGACTATAAATTGCAGTCAAACTGTGCCTTACCAAGTTGTCAATCGCCCCTAGGGAGCCGTTGATATCTTTAACTCCTTTCACAGCCTCCAAGATATCTACAGCGTACTGGCTCAGCGTTAAACGCGATCATAATAGGTCTCTTGATTCTCATGCAGGTCTAAACCTGGGCGTGCGGCAGTGCGGCGCAGCTGTGGACGATGTTGAGCTCCCGCCGTGGGCCGCCGACGCGCGACTGTTCACGCTCATCCACCGGCAGGCGCTAGAGGCGCCGCTGGTCACCGAGCGCCTGCCGCACTGGCTCGACCTCGTGTTCGGCTACAAACAGACCGGGCAGGCCGCCATCGACGCCGTCAACGTGTTCCCGCACTGCGTGAGTCACACTACTGTAGCCTGACGCGCAGCTGTTCACGCTCATGCACCATTCCCATAATCACAAAAAAATGAGAAGTTGGCAGGTGCAGGTGCACTCTGTTGTGCCCCTCGTGGCTTACGTACACTCGGTGATCAAATTCGAGATCAAAATCCTTACCTCAACAGGCGCACGTTCGCTGTGATAACTGCATTTTGGTTTAAGTTTAGGTATTTTTATCAATAAAACTTAACCTAATATTACTGGTTACACGAGTTTTCATTCATGTTTTTATGAAACAATGTTAAAATAACTAAATAATCAAGATGGGAACTGTCAGATTTTTATCTCGAATTCGATCACCGTCAATAGCCAAGTTTACTGTAAACATCTCACATTGAACGCATGTTAGCACATCATAACAATGACATAAATCCCACCAAATACATACATGACAAAAATAGAGCCAACTGTAATATTGTTAGCCAGCTTCACAAAATTACATACCTGCAAGAATTTACAACGTTCTGCGCTTGTTATATATCTACTGAGTAGCTCGCAATGGTTCATGTAAATACGAGTACTATCACGAACGTTAATTTGTGACCCATTTCAAGAAAAATATGCTTGATGTCGTCAATGTAGCTAGAGATGTCAAGACATTTGTAACTTATAGGAAACTCAACCTTATTGTTGTAGAATGTCATATTGACTTTGGACCTAAGGCGGCTCCTAAATTAAAGTTCGTGACTGTACCTACACGAAAAGTGCGTGCTGCCGTGTGTCTAGATATAACGACAGACGTGGAGGTCGTGTGTATAGCTGTTGAGTTGGTGCGCAGACATACTACGGGTTCGACCCGGAGCGGCTGGAGGACGAGGTGGACCGCACGGCGGCGGCGGCCATGGTGCGCACGTACGGGCAGGCGCCGCGCCAGCTGCTGCGCGCGCCGCACCCGCACCGCGCGCCCGACCTGGCCAACAAGCCTGACGCGCAGGTCACCCGACACTCCCACACTTACACTCAAATAACACCGTCTCAAATAAAACCTTTGTTGCAATCACAACTTCATTATTATTAAGAGGAGAGAATCGAATCTACTTTGGCAATTTAATGTTTATTTTTTGGCTGAGGAGGGAAAACATTTTAGGATAAAGTACTTCATTCCGTTTATATTCCATTAAAATTGCGTTGAAGGCTTCTAATGTTAAACGTCATGATCCTGAAACTATACCCGTTATTTAACACGTCATGACAGTTTTCTAATGCCCCAGGTAGATGACGTAGATGAGATTGGAGGTCAATTTCTCCCAACAGGTTCAGTTTGGGCCGCTAAAAATAAATACGTGGCTGTTATTTTAAACTACTCTCTAACATATATCAGAATCAAAAAAATCGGAACCCGACAGTCGGGTACCTTTCCTTGTTAGTAAAATTGGCACTGTTTGAGATTTTTGACAGTGGCTGGAGGACATATGTTTTTTTCATAAGACTAAATACTTAATTAGGCTCATGAATTCGTGAAGTAATAGTAGTTTATGTGACTGTACATAATGAAGGGCATTAAACACGAGTGTGGGTTTATGAAACATCACACAAGTGTTTTAATGCCTAATTATGTACCTACATACACTACTTTATCTACCCACATATCATAAGCCTCCATGATGCATTCAGGAGCCGCATATTGTGACCGGCATCGCGGCGTTGTTCTGGGCCACTAACTACTATTATTTTGTGACGTTAGTTACTTTGTCACGGATATCAGGAGGCGTCGCCGAAATATATACTTATATCATCTTGATCGCTCCTTCATATTGTTTAAATTCAATTTAAATTCATTCAAGACAAACTAGAGTCGGCCCCAAATATTATATCGATCGATATCTTGCTTACATCCGATATTTATGAATTTTGTATGCAAATTGACAATTCATTTCGAACTAAACGATATTAGAAAAGAGTTAAAATATTTTTGTTTGTTTTTCAGGTATGTTCGAAATTTGAATGAAATAATATTATCGAAATCGATATTATTTAGCAATAATAACATTTTTACATATAAGAAATTTGTTCTAACAAAACAGTAAGTATATTTTTATGGTGGTCATAATGTGCGGTTCTTGAACGCATCAGGGAGGGTTTATGATAATTGGATAGATAAAAACATATAGACCCGAGTGCCCCTATGAGTGCGAATAACGAAGAGTTTGTCTGCAGCCGCCGGTGTGGGCGGGCGTGGAGGGCGCTCGCTGGGGCCGCTACTGCGGCTCGCCCGCGCTGGAGCCGGCGCGCGTGGCGTTGCGCCGCGCTCTGCCCGCCGCGCGCCTGGCCGCGCTGCCCGACCGCGCGCACGCCGCCGCCGCCGCGCCGCCGCACAACGCGCTCTTCGCGCTGCCGACCACGGGTCAGTACTGAGGCTAGCCAAGTGCTGTCTGCAGCCGCCGGTGTGGGCGGGCGTGGAAGGCGCTCGCTGGGGCCGCTACTGCGGCTCGCCCGCGCTGGAGCCGGCGCGCGTGAGTCTGCGCCGCGCGCTGCCCGACCGCGCGCACGCCGCCCCATAACGCGCTTTTCGGGCTGCCGACCACGGGTCAGCACTGAGGCTAGGCCAGTTGACGCTGGAGCCAGACTGTTAAGACGCCACTATGCCGCCGCGCCTACACAAATAACAAAGAGAATGGCTTGTCGTGCTTCCGCGTGAAAATCGTGAGATGGCGTGAGTTTGCGCGCGCCTTGATTGCAGCGTTACATTCAAGTAACTGTTGTTTAATGTAAAACGCCAGTATAGCAGCATTTGCAGCGTTACATTCAAATAAATGTTGCTTAATGTAAAACCACAATATTTAAGAATCTTGCGAACATACATAAGTTATAACGAGGTTTCGAGATTCAACCAAAAACATATGGCCCCTGTTTCACCAAGCTTGACAAGTTCGACAATTGTCTAAATTACGTGACAATTGTATTTCATGAAACAGCAATTGTAATAATCAGGTGACAATCGTCGAGTAGTCACGATAAGTGTTGTTTCACAAATCTCTACATTATTAAACCACGCTGACAGGTGCGAAAATAATAATAAAAAAATGACATCGCTCAACAAATGAAACACACACACATGACTATACACACTTTTTTTCAGTAAACGAGAGCGGTTAGCTTGGCTGTATGGATAGTTTCCTCAGTCTTGTCGACTATATGCAATTATTCTCACTTTAAAAAAAACTGTAGCAAGAAACAAGGTTACTATTTTTTTAATTTTGATGGATGAATATGAGACACTATACCCGTGTTCGTTTTTTAAAAGTAAGTTTTCCGATCATGTTTGGGTAAATGTATTTTTATTGATACTAGCCAGTGTTTATTTTTTAATTTCAAAGTACGTGTGTTTTGGAAGCGAGCGTTTTCGAGTTTGTCCGACTAAATATAATTACCAATTACAAAACTTAATACTTAATTAAGTACACCGATGGTTTATTATAAATTGGCTTTTTATTTTTTAACGTACCTACGCTCGAGAACCGCTTAAATTTTTAAATACATATATAGTTGTGGATATAAACTGACACTGGCTGAATACGAATACCTTTGATCACTTTGCATGAAACTTATTTAAAACTATTAAACTATTTCCCGCGATTTTAGCCACAAATAAGTAAATCATTTGCAATTTGCAATTCCTTTCGTGCACCATTTTTTAAAGTGCCTTGATTAAAACCATTGCAATATGGATATAACAATTTAACATTCGACATGAAAATCAAGAAATGGAAAGAAATAGCTGACGAGGTATTGTGACCCTGAAACCATCCAATGCAGTTATTTTTCTTGAACGCAAAGGCAGTGACGTCAACGGAGAAATTTATTCGTTCTTTATATATTCTCCTATATGTGAACTCATCTAAATCACTGTCACTACTACTCCTTTAGCCATTTTGTAACTAACAATGAAAACACTACAATTGTAACGCAAGCCTGACACAGCTCTTATCTCATGTCAATAATTACCGACAAATTTGCAAATATGTCGATATGGAAAAATTTACAACTGTTTCTCAACATAATTGTCCTTAAAATAAATTATGGACAATTGTCACGCGTTGCACACTGTAATTGTAGACAATTATGTATGTCCATAGAAATAAAATTAGATTTGTCTACTTGTCACCTGTTACTGGACAATTGTCCGAGACACTTGTCGACACTTGTCAGCAGACATATGTCATTGACAATTGTAACTTGGTGAAATAGGGGCATGGTGGACGGAAGATGACCAACGGATGGTGAAAGGTTTCTAACGATACCACACACGTTTAAATCGGCTCAGGCGTTTAGAAATTATGATGGAATAAAGAATCATTACACACATGAACCCTGAATACATTACACTCCTTTTTTTGGACATTCGTGTAATAGTTATTTATGTGACTGGAACATAATGCCTAATTATACGTACATACAAAACTTTATCTACATGCATATCATAAGTTTTCTACAACATTGGCCTACATTTTTAAGTTGTAGATAACTTTATTTTCTGTTCTTCGGAACAATTCGAAAGTTCGAAACAAATGACTGTGCGACACAGCGCGGACGACTCACACCTTGCACTGTAGGTTAGGTAGGTACATCTAATGTTTATGCATTCCTAGTATTTGACGTTAAGAAAATTGTTTTGTTAGTTTGATTGTGTGAATCAATTGTAATATTCGAGATTCAAACAATTGTATTGAACAAGAATTTCTCACTAAATGAAATTACAAATCGACTAATTCGATAATCACAACCAAATATGATTCCTTTTCTTTAAGATGTTCAAAATTTGAAAGTTGTGACTACCTTTACTGTAATTTAAACATTACGATGCAACCATAGATACAGGTTTACTATTATAGGTCGTTTGTTTATCGTTTCCGAACATATTATTATAGGGAAGTTATGCCATGGATGCAGATAAAAATGATTACGTTTAATATTTCCAAAGAACAGACACAGGCATTAGCGTTATGATTATTAAAATGAAAATCGCGGAACACTACCGACTTGTGCCCTGTTAGTGATAGTGGTGGTTATTACAATATCAATGTGATGTGCATGAATGATTTATGTACGCACAGGCGAGGCGAGCAGCGCGGTGGGCAGCGAGGCCAGTCTCGCGCTGCTCTCATGGGGCCACTCAGACGGCGTGTTACGCCTGAAGCGACGCCGCGACGCGCCGTTAGAGCCCGTGCTACGGGTGCCGCCGCTGGACCAGGTATAGTTGTAGACATTTAGGTGGCACCAATAAATGGCCCGGTTTATGTTTTGGCCTTTAATATGTTGATACCATTATATAAGCGCCGTTAAATTGCTGGCATTATTTATCTTTTAAACATTATTACCGCAGCGTTGACTGCCCTGAAGTCTGAACTGCTCGGTAGTATCTCCTTCAACACTCCGCACAGGCTAAAAAGATTTTAATCCTCCTATTTCCGTCCCCTTTGCATCAACTAAATATAGGCGAAACAGCCTCCTGGTCCGCGCTAGTAGGACTTTAAACGAGTTATCTAAACAGATCGACATTGATGTGTTTAACATGAACATCCAAACTGTGAGGCGTAAATTATCAGACGATTTCTTCAAATGAGCGCTTCCTTTCTTTTTCTTTTCTTTAATATTTTGATATTCCACCGTATTTCGTTGTATAAACTCATTGTATTTATTTAATACCCATTTGTGAACTTTCCTGTTAAGACCCTTTCTGACCCTATTGTTGTTAATTGTACTTCTGCGGGTGGTAGAACCTTGTGCTGGGTCGGTCCGGATGGCCACCACCATCTTATCCATTAACCTACCGCCAAACCGCAGTGTTCGCATTGTTGTGTTCCGGTTTGGGGATGAGACAGCCGGTGTAATGACGAGCATAGAGGCATTCCATCTTAGTCCTCAGGGTTGGCAACACATTTGCAGTCTTGTGAATGCGAATGTCTATGGGTCACAGTTTCCACTTACCATCAGGTGGCCTGTGTAACCGTGCTTAAGCGGAACTTCCGCTGTAGAACCGGCTTTTTGTGATGTTAATCACTGTTAATTTAGTTATATCTGCGAGAACCTATAATTAGATTTCTTCATTTATTTTAAGTTCTATTTCTGTTAGGTATAGCTGTTGGATCTCCTCAACAAAATAATACCATCCGTTTTCCTTGAATTTTGTTTATATTTTTTTATGGTTTAGAGAGGGCAAACCAAACCACCAATCTCTCTAAAGATTGCAGAAGAAAGAAAGAAGATGGAGTGACTCTATGTTTGTCATTCCACCTTCCACTGGTTGTCTTATTTCCATATCGGAACATAACATTGTGAATACAGCTGCTTGGCTAAAAGTGTAACTGGTAAAATTGTAATAGTGACTTAGACGGATTCTACACAGATTTTTGCGGCATACATTGTATGGAACATATTTTTACGGACAGTGCCAGTTCAATGTCTACGGTAAGAAAATCCTGTGACTTTTGATACGTTAAAGGGCATTTATAATATCAGCATTACGACAATGTGTAGCTGACAACTATAGGTGTCGTTTTCAAATTGATTGATTAATTGATTGTGTACAGTGTGAAATAAAACAGCAATAGTCGCCGGCCACAATAATCATCGGGCAAAAGTTGATGGTTTTCAGTCCCGAAAAACGGTACCGTGGCTGCTGCTAGTGGTAACCCAGAATACTGGTGAGAGTACGTATGTGTTTTCACGGATGTGTGACGGTCAGATCACGGCAGTGGCATCGTCGTGCTCGTCGTGCTCGTGCCCAGTGGTGCTGGGGCACCTGTCGGGGCGCGTGGTGGTGCTGCGGCCGCGGCGCGGGGGCGGGGCCGCGCTGCACGCGCGCGCGCTCGCGCTGCACGCGCACCGCGCCGCCGTCAGCGACGCGCACGCCTGCGTGCCCGCCGGCCTGCTCGTCACCGCCAGTCTCGACGGCATGATCGTGCTCTGGGACCTTAACAAGTCAGCGTGCATACCTAATTTACAACATACTAGCGTTATGCTAACATGAAACTTAATTTAACTTCGATCAGCTCGCTACGAGCCTCACAGTTGCTTGAACCGACACTGAACCCTAGCGATTACGCCGCCGCTATTTGCAACTACGCCAGCGATTTTTACTGTTATAATGTTATAACAAAATTGAGTGACTGAGATTTAAATTCAAGAACGAAATTAAGACACGAGTCGTTACACAGGCAGTGTTCTAATTAATAATAATCTGGCACGCGTATTTTACAGTTTCAAAATTTATATGTTATATTGTTACACTTCGATAAAACGAGCTGGAATCTAGTATACATAGTATTGTCTGTTACAGGCTGACTTACATCCGCACTCTACCCAACCGCGACATGCTGCCTGTCACCCACGTAACTATAAGCGAGACGCTGTGCGACGTGGCGTCGGTTCACGACGTGACGACGCCGGCGACGACGGTCACGACGTCGTCAGCGACGACCCCGACGACACCCGACGACGACCATTCTTACGAAAAAGATGCAGAGAACTACAAGTCGCTGATACGCATTCACACAGTCAACGCAAGATTCGTCGGTAAGTACGCACGTAAAGTAAACGTGTAAAGCGCGCATTAAAGTTTACTGGCGACATATATTTCTCTCACTCTCCTTCTCTCTACAATAATGCATAAATACAGGCAGTGTGAAGGTAGCCGAGCGCGTGACGAGCGTGTGCTACTCGAACGCGCCCGAGGGCGTGAGCGTGAACGTGGTGGCGTGCGGCACCAGCGCGGGCGTCGTGCGGCTCTTCAGCGCCTGGGACCTGCGCCCGCTCGCGTCCATCCCATGCGCTCACGCGCCGCCCCTGCCGCTTATAAGGTAAGTTCATGTATTTATCAGCGTGTATTTCAATTATATTTCAATGGAACAATTTCGAAAGGCATTTAAAATCTTGAATTTCATTAGTAGTACCGAATATATTTCCATAATATTTCCCAACAATTATCAAGGTCTACTAGATCCAGTTGTATCATTAAGTAATAGTTAGCAATTTAGATATTCCACGCAACCCCGCTGAGCGGAGCTTCTATTCCAGAACTGATCCTTGATAATTGTTTTTTAGGTGGTAACAATAGATATAGATTTCATTTCAATTACGTAAGGGCGGCAGATTCGTGTCGGCGTCTTTCTCTGTAGCATAAAAATGGGTATAAGAAAATAATGTCTGTGCAGCCTGACGTACAGCCGTGACAACGAAGTCCTTTTCGGGTGCTACGCGGACGGCACGACGGTGGCTTGGTACAGCGGCCCGACGCGCCCCACCGTGACGCTGCTGCCGGCGCACGCGCTGTTCTGACGATCGCTGCGCGCGCGCTGCTGCCTCGCGCCCGGGTAACACAACGTACTCGACTACACTCTGTAACCACAGAACCACACCGCATCATGATATAAAAAAGTTGACTGGACATGCTGACAACGATATTAACTAAGACGCTGTTGAGGAGAGCTTACTTGTGAACTTTTTGGTTTTATGTTATTAAACTCAATCACGTACTAATACAAGTTTCAAAAAAGACAACATATTTGATAGGTGGAGTGTTTATGCCAACTAAGATTTTCATACTGGTCGTAATTATGACTAGTATGAAAAGCTTAATGGACAAAAATATATACAAACCGTGCATTCCAAACTATTTTTATGCGCGGTTTGTATATTTTTTTATAAATTTATTAGCTGCATGAACACTAATGTTAAGGCGAGATAAGTCTATTAGTAGACATCAGTAAACAGTCATCGTATTCCCAATTAAAATAGCTAAGGATAAACAGGATTATGTTAATGTGTAATGACATTTCTTTAAACCCGTATTGCGTCTACTTGTGCGATGACTGCGGGGTTTTGGCATTTCATGAAAGGTAAGAGACATTTGCATCGCGTATCCTTAGATTTAAAACCCGTCTGGCGTTTTAACTACTGAATCTCGATTTCTTTGTGCCAAATGTTAACATTTTATATGAGTTAACTACATAAGTAAAAATTATTATTAGCCTTGATTGTTAATTGTCAAAGGATAATGGATTGGATTAAAAGAGATTATACAGTAAATTAAAATCATATTCCATTCGTCACCATTATATTATTAAATATTAATATTCTGAGTGAGAAGACATTATTTTTTATTGCTTTTATTAGTGTATATGTACTAATCTTATATATTTTTGGTCAAAGACTATTACTAAAGAGTTTATATAGCAGAACTGCTCTGCGGTTGTAAAAATGTAGTAATAAGATATGACGGGCCAAAAACCCGGTGAGCGGACGCCCTCGCAAACTGTAAAAGGCGGCTTCATTTTGCCCCTATGCTGCCAATCTCAGCCCGCCTTTCCTCTCAAAGAAACCCCACAGCAAACCAAACTAGAACCATCTCGTTCTCTATGCTGTATTATAAGGCGCTAAAAGCGAAAAATTGTGTTAAATATTTAGTAAAACATGCAATTATAATGTATACATTTTATTTTGTTGTTATTATAAGATTTGTAAGTTATTGTCTTCCGCTGTTAAATTAGTTACCTATATATAATGTATGAATTACAAATATTTTTATTATTAGAGGCATCTATTTGTTAACTTGTCAAGTCATGTGCCAAGCAACGATGGCTATTATTTTGCGATTGCATAAAAGTGTCGTGGTTAAGACTGATGGCTATATTATGAATATAACATTCCTGTTTAAATATGCTATTATAAGGTTTGCTCAAAAAAGATATCTTTAATAAAAAAGTATATTTATATGAATGAAAGCAAAATGTCTTGGCATATAAACCTACACTGTTTTTATCTTTTTATACATATAACTTCGTCGATGTATATGCATCACTTTTACCTAATTTTAACTCTAGCACTAAGTTAATTTCTGTAATACTTTTATATATATTGTTTGTACCTGAGGTTTCCGCAGTATACTTGTAGAACAACGATAATTTAATGGCTAAGTTAATAATTTCATATTAAAAGTTTTTCTTATATGTTTAATACTATCTAATAAAATTAAATAATAATAAATTGTGTTTTACATATGTTTGTTCAATTATTTATTTTAATCCTACCAATTATTTATGTTAACACAAAACAGTATTTTCGGGACAGTCATCGGGTTGTGTTCGGGAATAGCCCTATGGGATAGCCACATATACCTATAGAATGTATCGGCACCACAACCGCGTCCGTGACGTCATAAAAAATATTACTCTAAAAGGCGGTTTTCCTGAATTAAAGGAAAAACCAAAGTTAAATAATAATTTTATCACATGAAGTTACAACTTTTGTTTACATGAAATTACGTTTTAAAAGATACAATGAGTTGCCCTACCAGGGTCCATTAAGATCTCATACCTTATGAGTAGTTATAAGATATCTAACACCTGTATAATTAATAACTTATGAAAGCAATAAATAAAAGAGAGTTGAGTTTGAGAGTTAGTTAGTAGAGTTTATGGCTTGAAAAACTGGCCGTGGACGGCATATGCTAATGGAGTTTGTTGGACAAAACTTTTGGATGCCCATTTTCTTGTTTCGTACTTAGCCTTTTATCATGGTATAAGGTCGAAAATGTTATAGACGCGATTTGTAGTGACCAGCGAGTCGTGACACAAGCATATTTTTCTAATTTTTCACATGGCAACAATTTTACCTATGAAACAAGGCGTCACAATGTGAGTAGGTACCTATGTACCTATCCAGTCGTTATGTATTTCGTGTTTTACAAACTAGTGATATTTTAAATTTGCCGCTATTTTTTATGTCACTACACTACTCACTGGTCAGGGCATGGTCAGAGTCTAGTAACTATTTTATCCACAGATTTTATCGCGTACATTGTGAGTCAACCTTTATTTGCGCTTCTCAAATACGTTTCGTTTCACCTAATTGGACGGTATATGTTTTATCCGAATTTTAGTTTTAAATGTTACAAAAACTCGTTCTTATCAAGAACTAACTATTTTGCTAGTGTGTATAACAATTCCTCTTTCCATAATTTAATATAGACTCAGTCAATTTGACTGGTCAGTGTTACTATCACTATCGGTGAACGTAAGTGCTCCTGATCAAGGAGCGAAAAAAAAAAACACAACCAACATAAAATGGCTGTCGTATGTTAACAACTGACAGCTGAAACGTGTTGTTTGTTTGCAATTGATTTGGTACTTTACGTTGCACACGCTAATTTACTTTAATAGCTAAATCACCAACACAGTAAATACATCCACAAAACATGGGTTCGAAAAAACACAAAAAGGAATCTAAGAAGAAGAAGCACAGGAGCAGATCGCGCTCTCCCGTAGAAGGAGAGGAACGCGAAAGGAAAAGACATAGAAAACACAAAGATCGGAAGAAGGACCGATCACCAGACGGTTAGTATCAATTGCATTTTGTCTAGTTAATTCCGTCTACCGCCGCTGATGATCTCCACGACAAAAATAAACTTCACATAATGTGAAGACTCGTTCACAACTCGTTCACGTTATTTCCTATTTTACTGCTAAATTTCTGTGTATTTGATCAGTCGCGAGATTATAAACGGCGGGACGGTTTCCCCGTTTGACTTGATAATGGCATACTTTGCTCATTATTTCAGACTCGGTGGTATTCGCGTCGGGCCAACGAGTCCCGAGTGCGGTTGCCGTCAGGTGGGTATTGTACTGTAGTCCAACACTGAGTTGAATTTAACTAGACCTCAGCTCAGGTGTGTGAGTCGAATTACAAGCGTTTTCTCCATATTTATGAATGCCAAGGATGAGCCTTGAAATAGAGAAAGAAAGAAGGAAATAGTTTATGAAAAGATTTGCTTGAATAAATTTAATGCTAACATTTATATTTATAAAAATAACCTGCATTACATTTGCTCGTCTTTGTAATTTTCTAAAAAATCAATATTTTCAGATTAAAATATACCTCACAACCTTAACTTCGTAATATATCATTCCATTCACGTCACGAAAAAAACTGTTATTGTGATTGATTAATTACTGTGGTCAAGTCGTGGAACAAGTTCAGTTGTGTATTATGTAGTTAATGAAAGTGCACAAGACCCAAAATCTTCCCTACTTTCAAAGTATTTAATCTATGAAGACACACCCTAACTTTATTTCAGTGACCTACTTAGCACTCTGACGTTGTAAATGACATTCATTATATCATCATTAGGACAAATTAAACAAATATCATTTTGCAAGATTGCATAAATGTGTGTAAAGTTATGTAGTGGGACAAGTCTTTGTAGTTTGAAAGCAGTATACCAGTGGCTTTAATACTTTTTTAGCAGTGGAACCCCTTTACTCTAAATAGGCATTATACAAAACCCCAACAAAAGCAAAGGCTATTGAGAATAAGAACAAAAAACAAAACATTATAATATTCTTGGGTTGATTATTTTGGCAGAACCCTTGTCAATGCCTTACTGCCAGAGCTCTGTATTGCATACCTTGAGAATAGCTTGCACTGTACTATCTATTCTCTAGCACAAAATCCATATTATCCATACTCTTTCTAGATCAGTAATATATTGACAATATCCATCCATATAATTATGTTAGCAATTAATATGTTTATTGCTAGCATGACTTGAATTTTCTTGCTTGTTTTGCAGTGTATCTTTTTCATTATATTTATACTGGTCTCTAATAGCAATAGGAAGAGTGGGATTAGAAACAATGAATTTTTTTGTAGATGCCTTATTATGATTGATTGATACAGGGAAAATAATAATAATAATCATTTATTCAAATATATGAGGTTGTACAAACAATGACGGATAAAGATATTTCTGTCAATAAGGAGTTATAAATGATTTGCACAAATTAAATTATTGTCACTCTGACCTCCAAAGTAAGCTTGTATCTCGGGGTTTCAGCGTTAGATGCATTACAGTTGTTTGAATAGTTTATAATGCATAGGTCAAAGTCTAAATGGTGCATAAAAATGTGTGTTACAATTGCAAATTGCATAATGGATAATGAATTTTACCTAAAAACCAACTGTTGTGTATTATTATACATCAGGGGATAGTTAAAGGCGGGCTAAATGGTGCCATGCACTGCAGCGACCAAGCTTAGGGGGCCCTTGAACCCTGGCCTGAAAACCTACAATAAATGTCGTTACGAAAAAAGGTTACTAAACTATGCGACTTTAATACACTACGCCATATCATTTGAAAGAACACAGGGGAAATCCTAATTTTGTCTTTATAAATCCAAAGTTTAGTATTTAAAAATGGTTTTTTAAATACTTAACTTTTTTAGACTACAATATTTTTTTATATACCATTTTGAACTTTATTTAATCAGCTAACAATTTGAATAATAGCAATACAATTGGTCAACTAGTTCTTAATTGGTTCTCAATTTTGGTGAGTCAGTTTTGTAGGTAATCATATGAGATGTAAGTACAAAGATGATTATATTATTTGCTGGTACTGTATACTCTGATTATTCAACGGTGATGCCTGTGACAGCTCATATAAATACTTATTACACCTATTTCTTTAACTTTACATAATTAAATTACTACATCAATATAAACCTAGCGATGCTGTATAAGGAATTTAAATAATTAATTAGCTATTTTTAAACACATCACTTGTGAATATATTAAGTGATTGAAATTACGAAATTCGGCTGTCACAGGCGTCATCTTAGAATAATCAGAGTTTAGGGCCCCAGTTTTTTTGCATCAGGGCCTTAGGTTACCTAACTATACTACAGATAGTAATAAAAATGACTGAATGTGACTTAAATAAAACTGCGTAATTATTATAAGCATATAAAGATTACTGGCATAAATGATTTGCACAATAACTGATATCAACTTATCACACAGCATAATTAATATTGATTACTAAGCATTGATTACTTTTTCTTATTACACTGATATTGGTCTTCCCAGATAATTAAATATTTTGTTTCCGTCACAATAAACTTAAACCCGTTCCTGCGCTTGAATCGTCGTCGCACTTGACTAAGCACAAATTTAAACATGTTAAACTCGGGAATGGAAGCTGCTTTCCTAACTTTATGGGGAAAGCAGCTGTATATAGTAGGCCTGGAACAGTATAGGGACATCTGAGATTGCAGGGATCCGGCAGTTGCCTATTATGGCAACTATGTATGGTTAACTGAAAAACATAAATAAACCATTGTTATGAGACTTATATTCGGCAAATTGGCTCTCGATTGTCAAATCTTTACTTATGAGCCAGTAAATTATAAATATATTGTTATGCCGTTACATTTTATGGGCGTAAAAATAAATACTTAGGTAGATTTGACATTACTATCCAACACAGTGATTGTCCTGGAAATAAGATTTTGCCGACTGTTAGATCCCCAGTTCCGCTAAGAGAACAGTGACTTATAAATATTGTGGATCTTATGCCAGTTGGGGGATCAAAGGGTTTCTACATTGTACATCGGTAACAATAAAATAAGACAAAAACAATTTTGAAATTGTCTAGATAAATATATTAAACTTTTTCATTGTTATATGAGCTCATAAATTGTGATCCAACTGCTTGTACAGGGCTTCTTCCTCCTTCGAAAGCAGTCGAAAATCCAAGATAAAAATTGTAAAGTTTCTAGAGATATGTCAATGTTGAATGTTGTTTTTTTTTTTCAGAAAACGGCTGTTTTAGCCCTAGCAGTTAAACATCTAAATGATTAACTGCTAGTGCTAGAACAGTGATTTTTTGGAAAACTGTAATTTGAAAGCAGGATGAAGCAATGACATATAATAATTGTAACATGATGAGATGGGTCATTGCTATCATAATATGCCTTCTGACCAAGCATGCCAACCTGTGTTTGCATTGCTGTGTTGCAGTGTGAAGGGTGAGACAGCCGGTGGAATGACTAGCACTCCTTCATAGTCCTCTGGATTGTTCCTTGTATCTCTTATGACTGGGCCTAAAACTCATTTATATTTAACAATCTCTGTGGTCCATCTGGCCCTGAAGTAGCGATACTGCTAATGTGCCACCAATGCTTCACTTTATCTCTTAAGCAAATTTAGTTAAACTTACCATAATATGCTCATTTACCTCTCAGTGCATCTCTTTCTTTGTGTGACTAAAAATAGTAAAATGTACCACGAAGAAGTTGCGTTGAAGTCATGCCGGGCTGCCTGGTTGGCAAAACAGCGTCTTTTTTTTTCTCTGCATATTTCTTGACAAATCCTCCCCAATAGCACAAGACAAAGCGGAACACGATCAGAAGATTAATATTATGAACAGAAGGCAGACCATCTATATTTATGACAAGTAAAAGTGCACTGGCCTTCTTATTGAATAAAAGTTCATGTGGATGTAGTAAATTAACTGGGTCTTCTATCTATCTATCCACTCGACTATGTATGACATGATAATGACATCTTCCAATCAATTTTGAATCACTGCTGACATTATTGTATGAAATTGGAATTAATATGTAAACCCAATGAAATCCCAATGCTGTCTATGGGCTGATCTGATGATGGAGTCTGAAGGTTATTATTATACATTATCTCTGCTGTACTTAAACATTTAAAATTAATATCCAGTTGGAACTAGATCTGATTGTTGAAATATTTAGTTATTATGTTTTAACTTAAAACTCGCGCCTATCAGTGTCCTGGGGGTGTCAAATCCTGACAAGTTCCACTTAGTGAACAAGATGAGATAAATAACTCCTATAATGCCGTCTCTTTCGGGGCGGATCAGAATTGGGTCCAGGGGGTCACAATTGGTACCCGAAATAACTCCCATGGCCCTCCCCCTGGATCCCCCCTGGTCATTTGCACTGCATAGTGTTTTGAAAGCTTTGATGTGTTAACTTTTATTGCATTGAATTATATCTATGGAAGACTGACCTTAGCCTTTTAACCATAAAGTTATTTGTTGCAGTTGAGGAAGTACCGGTGGATTCCCATTTGGAGCAACTCCTGGAGCAAGTGGCTAAGTCGCGGAGCCGCAGCCGCAGCAGCAGCACCGGGCGCGGGAGCAGCGCGCGCGGCGACCGGGAGCGAGAGCGCTCCCGCGATGACGCCGTCGCCTCCACGTAAATAACGATTCACATAATAATTTTCAAACTATAACTTTGATAAACTTTGTTATTCATACTATGTATGTATGCTAATATTATAAATGTGAAAATAATTTTGTTACACTTTCACGGCTAAACCGCTGACCTGATTTCGATGAAATTTGGTTTGGACAAAGCTTAAAACCCTAGAAAGGACATTGGTACCATACTTTCCCTATGAATCTCTCTAATTATTATCATATAGTTAAAAAACCAAGCCCAAAAACAATCAGCCAAAAATAGTTAGGTAGTTTGTTTTTATTATACTACAAGCGACCCACCCTCTCTTGGCTTCGTTTTATGTGAGTTTTCTGTTACATTATACACCAGAATTACACACAACACATAATTATGAATTACAACCTTCTGTTAAAATTGACCTAACTTCAAGTGATAACCGCATCAAAATCCGCTGCGTCGTTTAGGAGCTGGTGGGTATACAGACAGGAAGACGGACAGACGGATAGACAAATGCGGAAAGCGACTTTATACTATTTATAGAGTTCCCGGCTGCTCTCAAAAAAGGACCGCTGGCAAATAATTTTCCCTGAATAATAATAAGTGGACGTTCTCATGTAGGACTGATATCCGGCCCGTTTTTTTAAATTTTATTGTTGTTACAGCAGCACACGTGATGTCAGCCGCGAGCGCGATGAGCCCGCCGGGACGGGGGGCGCGGGTGGCAGCGGGGGCGGGGGCGCGGAGAGCCTGTCCATCCAGGACACCAACCGCCTGCGCGCAAAGCTCGGGCTCAAGCCGCTCGAGGTGCATGAAAAACCCCAAGGTACGTTATTTCTCGTATTAGTCATCTACATTATGTGTTTGAAATTTAAACCAATTAGGTAGTTTTTATGTTTTGCCACTAGTAGTAAAACTCATGTAAAAGTGCTATCCATCCTGCGTTTGCGTCTTCGCGATTTAGGACCATATCTTTGTGTTAAAATCGAATTACCTTTGGCCCACCTTACTTTTTGGTACAGTCGGCCAAAAATGTGGTCTGCCACCCTACGGTTGAAGTGCATTTGCACATACAAGTTCCATTTTCCCTTGCAATAATATTATGACGCTGACAAGTGACAAGTGTCAACCTTAGCGATAATTAGATCCCACAGAAACTTTTGTCAAACCTGGTAGACCATTTTCTTGGCCGACCGTACTCTTGGAATGATGTCTCTGTGACGCAATGTGAATGTGATGCAGAGGACGGCAAGTTCAAGGATGACCTGGGCGAGTTCTACCACAAGCCGGCCGCCAACCTGTCGGAGAAGCGCCGTTCGGACAAGCTGCGTGAGCGCCTCGAGGAGCGCCGCGAGCGTCGCCAGCTCGAACAGAAGTAAGCTTGAATCTTGTTTCGTCCTTCCCTCCAACACGCTTAGGAATGCAGGAGATCAGCTGGCCTATAGCATAAAGCACTCGCAATCGCAATATAATTGAAAGTGGAACAAATGTTTTCATTTTGTATGCAGACTCTATTTCGGACTGTCAGAAGGAAAACGATTGCGATTGCGAGTGCGATCAGCAATAAGCCTGCAAGAGTGTAATTAAAAATTAATATAATTTGAACTTTATGGATACTGTATCTAGTTTTAAAAGGGACGTTCCTTAAGACATGCTTTTTTTTAAGGTTACAAACCAAGCTTCTGACAGAAGGGTCGGACGAAGAAGATGCCTCGGCCTGGGTCAACAAATCGCGTGATATCGAGAAGCAGAAAATGGAGGCTGCTAAACGAGTAAGACACACGATTGATAATAATTTCTGTTTCACTTAAAATTATTTATGTATTGCTTGCAATTAATGTATATGTTTGTTTGTAGGCGGCAATGTTGGATGAGATGGACGCTGTGTTCGGCGTGTCGGCGCTGGTGGAGGAAGACGAGCGAAGCGAGCGCGCGGAAGCCTATAGTACCGCGGTGCTTAGTGGCCTGCGAGTAGCGCACGACCTGGACTCTGTAAGAATAATATTACTTTTTTATATATATATTTTTGTTATAAGTGTTATAGATATTTTAATGTACGTCTTTCAGTCACGCTTAACTGAAGAACGAATTTAAATGAAACTGCAAAATTTTCTCTTGAACCGAAATTACAAAAACAAACATTGATTTATTTTAACTTCATAATTATAGAGTGGATATAGCTGTTGCGGAAAAGTAAATTAATGCTTTCAATCTTTGAAATTATTTTTTGGTGCACACAAAACTGCAACAGAAGTGAATGATTTTTTTAAGGTGGTTGGTTGGGTTGTCTGTTTGCGCATCATACAAAGGCTTATTAGATGAGAAAGCTTTTTGTGTTAAAAAGCTTATGAGTTATGATTTGTCTTGAAAAATTGTGTAAATTAAATCTCGTAATATTAAGATAAAGATAACATAAGATTCGAAAAATAGTTAATGATTGTATCATTTCAGCTTGCGGAGGAGCGCGACACGGTGCTGACGCTTGCCGACAAGGAAGTGCTGGCCGAGGACTCCGAGGACGTGCTCGTCAACGTCAACATCGTCGATGAAGAGCGCTATAAAAAGGCAGGCATCACACGCACTTACAGTAGTACCCAACTGATATGGCGCGTCGTGAATCTTCGTTCACGCAGAAAAGAAAGTATAGCTCCGAAGATTAACGAAATAATGATTAAAACTTACAATCAACCTAAGATCACTACTATAAGGTTCATAATACACTGCAGCTGTTAGTCCCGTCTCACTCGCAACTCTCGCAAGTCACGCCCCTCCGCACAATTACACTTCGTGCCAATTTTATATGGCTGGTGGCCATATTTCATCAAATATACATTTAATTAAAAATACAGTTTATTTAAAATGGTATGACGCATTGTCAATGACAAACACGGAATTCGGTTGGAGGTTGGGAATTAATTTATCTTCCAACCATTTCTCGTAATTTTCTTTGTTCATCTCACTGTGATAGTCTCCTGTGGTCTGAGCCGATTTGTAAATAAGCAAAGCATTTGGTATGAATCCATTAGCACCACCAGCATGCACTATAATTAACCTCGGTCCCTTAGAAATTGGTTTTTTTACGCCTTTGCCTTGACTGTCAGACCAGGCTTGTTCCTTGGTGTGGGTCGAATGAACATAAGTCTCGTCGCCATACACAATAGGTCTCCCTTCATGCCGATACTTTTTTATTTTTCTTAAAAATTTTATCCTCAATAATCTTACTTCGTCTTTTTCCGCCAGCAACTTACGGTTTGTTTGCGTTTTCCTAAACTTAAATCCTATCTCCTTTACGATGCGGCGCAGAGTTTCTCTGCCTCCTTCGAAGTCGATGTCTCTTTTTAATTTCTCCAATAGCGCTCTCATTGTGACTACTGTTTTTCTTCGCGGTGAAAGTCATAAATTTTCCTGCGTATAGCTTGATATGCAAAATTGTCCAATTCCTTACGATATGTTTTTTTAAATTTACCCTTTTTCGGCGTTTTAAAAGAAGGCCCTGCAGTGTTTTCACTCGTAGATTGATCCTTCTCTTTAAGAATTCTCGTTATGGTTCGTTTTGAAATTTGTGTAGCTTCGGCCGTTCGGTCAATAATCTTCAAAAATCGATCTTTTATAAATGTCGTGTTCTTAGACGCTTGAGCTTCTTTCTTCATGAACTCGTGCATATTGAAAATTATTTCCCGAGCTTGACTTTTAAGCGGTTGCCCCCTTCTTTTTAAGGAACTCATTTTAAATCATAAAAAAGAAAACACTTTTTTTGCCACTACGTGTACTTTTGCCTGCTGCGCGTGCATTCGATCAGAAGTATGGCGGCTGACTAACTGCCACGCGGCACGCGCTAATATGGCGGCAGCTGTCGACCAATAGCGGTCCAGGGAAAAGACGCGCGGTGCGTGGAGCGTGCCGATTGGTCAATAGCGTGTACATTGCGCAGGTACATTGGTAAGCCATATCAGTTGGGTACTACTGTACTAATATATTACTACTGTACTGTATTATATTGGCTGTATAAAAACAACAGGCAAACAATGAAGCCCAATAATCATTTTGGCATCGTTTTTAGACCTAGGCAACTCTAAATTAACGATACGAGACGTGAAGTTGCCTAGAGGAGGGCTAGGCTTGGAGGACAGGCCACCCTATCGCCGTATTTTTACTCTTACTTATGCAGGCAGGTTTATTTGGACTGCACTGCATATGAGATGTAGTTAGATACGTGTCGGTTGTGCGAGTGACAAAGTAAATCAGTCGGGTTTTTATTGCTTCCTTTTTGTTATTGATACCAATATTTTTTTCTTAGAACATCGAGTCCCGCAAGAAAGCTAAAGCGGGTTACCAGGCGTATGACGAAGAGGCGGAGTTGGAAGCGTCCCTCGGGTTTAGCAAGCCGGTGCTCGCCAAGTACGACGAAGAGATCGATCAGCAAGCCGCCGAGCGCCGCCGCGGGTTCGTCATTGGGGACCGCGCTGGGTTGGAGGCGCAGCGCTTCCGGGACATGATGGTAAGAACCGTTAAACTTGGTAAACTTTACCTGCTAGCCGACTTTGTCAGAATTAAAGAATAATCCAATAATCCAGTTCTTATTATTTACTTAAAAGGGACAAATAATATGACTCCTAAACTCTGTCTCTTACACTGACTGGAACTTGACAGCTTTTACCAGCTTATAATGACAGTTTTGGACACAAACGATGACATTAAGGGGTTAATGTTTAGTCGACGGAGAGAACCAACAGTGACACTATGCAAAAAGGAACTCATACAAAAGTTAATTATTTTTAACAGCAATAATGTCACTATTCAAATAGATTTTTTCGGCATTTATTGTCACTGTTGGATTTAACGTGAGTTCTATACCCTGTATAGTTATTTAATCTGTGGTACCGTGTTCCACGCCTGTCCGGTGTAGCGGCAGGAGCGGCTGCGCGGCGGGCCCGACAAGCGCCTGGAGTCGCTGCGCCTGCCCGAGCTCAAGCTCGCCTCCGACTACCTCAGCGAGGCCGAGCTCAACGCCAAGTTCAAGAAATCCAAGAGGCGGGTTAGTACACACTACACTAGGGGTTCCTAATCTATTTTACGACTCCCTTTATATGACGTAATTTTTTCGCGACTTGTAAAAGAAGATACGTGTAGTCATTGCGTCGCGTGCCGATGCTGTGAGCATACCGATTCGCGACACCGCAGACCGACGCACGGTTAGATAACTACTGCATTATTTCATTTTCTTTTATCTTGTTTCTATATCGCAATCAAAATGTTGATGTTATTACAATGACCTTAACGCTAACGTTAAAAATAAAATGAGGCAATGATGGGCTAAAACAGCTATTCACGAATCCCTATTTTGGTGAAGTTGTCCATGTACTCGCTCAGTGTGGTTTGTTGTTTTGTACAATAGAAAATAACCGACCGATGATGTAATTTTTTTGCTGTTGGCCAAGAGAAAATTACCTAAATACGTTTTCTTGAGCAATACTACCTCATTTACGATCATTTGGTTAATAGACCCCAGGTAGATAACAAGGACGGCGCGCGCCCGGTCCGCTTGCTAACTATGTTTTGGTAAATAGAATCCTGTACAAAGTTACTCACTCACGCCTCGGGCGCAAAGCAAATGCGGCGGTGGATCGGGCGCTAGCTATGTCTCGTCACGAACTTCATAGTTTGAATGAGCAGCGCCCGGGGCGCGCGTTCGGGCGCCTGCTATGGTAGTCCCTAACATAATTAGTATAGTTACGGTGTGTATGCGCAGGGCAAGATCCGCAAGAAGGCGAAGCATGAGCCGATCGACGTCGACGACTACGACGCCGGAGTGGCGCCGCTAGAAACCGACGACACCGGTACACCTCCTGCTCTACTAGTCGATTGCTTTAGTCCATACGTCGCGTGCATGCGATACAATCAAAATGCTATATTCATGTTTATGTATATACAGTTAGTCGCTTATCTACACACCCAGTGGTATAGAGGGTCGTATTTGTTGTATGACGGGAGGTGTGTGTGCAGACGTGCAGGTGCACCAGCTGGGGCTGGCGGTGGACGAGGACGAGGTGGAGCCCGACTCCGAGCTGCAGACGGCGCTGGCGCGCGCGCGCCGCCTGCGCCAGGCCGAGCTGCAGCCCTATATCGTGCCTAAGGTACACTACCACAGAATCAATCTTATAATACTTACCTTTTCATCACTTTTTTAGGAAACGTATCAAATTAAACTCAGTTGTACAACGTTAAGAGATACTTGCCATCAATAAGATAAATCTTGTTTTGGTCTTAATTGGATCTCTCTGTCTAATATAGATCGTTTTCCCTTTTTTACCCGACTGCAGCAAAGCCCAAAAGAGGGTTTATGTGTTTGAATTGTTTATATGTCCAACTCAATGTCCGCTCGTAACTACTAAACGGCTAAACCGATTTTAATAAATTACACATGGTAAAATTCGTCTTAACCACTAGAGTTTCATAAGCTATATTGAAATTATTTAAATGTGAATATTGGCGAAATAAAAAATAAATACATGGTAAGTAACATTGCTTTGACGACATTATCCGACATTATTGCGAGTGGTAGGGCCTTGTGCAGGGTCCGTTCGGATCGCTATCACCATCTTATCCATTAACCTATCGCCAAACAGCATTGTGCGCATTGTTGTGTTCCGGTTCGGGGATAAGACAGCCGGTGTATTGACTAGCATAGAGACATTCCGTCTTATTCCTCAGGGTTGGCAACGCATTTGCAGTCTTTAGGGTTACAGTTTCCACTTACCATCAGGTGGCCTGTGTGCTCGTTTGCCTTCTCTCATCATCATCATCATTATCAGCCGCAAGACGTCCACTGCTGGACAAAGGCCTTCCCCAAGGTTTTCCACAACGATCGGTCCTCTGCTGCTGTCATCCAGCGGTTTCCCGCGACCTTTATCAGATCGTCAGTCCACCTTGTGGAAGGTCTGCCAACACTTCGTCTCCCGGTTCGCGGTCGCCACTCTAGAACCTTTCCGCTCCAACGGCCATCAGTTCTACGAGCAATGTGCCCCGCCCACTGCCACTTAAGGTTTGCAATCCGGTGAGCTATATCGGTTACTTTAGTTCTCCTGCGAATCTCCTCATTCCTGATTCGATCTCGCAAAGAGACACCCAGCATAGCTCTTTCCATCGCCCTTTGAGTGACCTTGAGCCTTCTTATGAGGCCCATTGTAAGCGACCATGTCTCGGATCCATACGACATCACTGGCAACACACACTGATCAAAGACTTTTGTCTTGAGGAACTGTGGTATTTGGGATGAGAAGATAGTGCGTAGCTTACCGAACGCTGCCCATCCGAGTTGGATTCGACGATTGACCTCTTTTTCGAAGTTGGACTTACCTAACTGGATTTTTTGTCCTAGGTATACATAGTCGTCAACAACTTCGAGAGTAGAGTCACCAACTTTGACAGGAGTGGGTACGACATGGACATTTGACATGATTTTCGTCTTGTCCATGTTCATTTTAAGACCCACTTGTTGAGAGACTCTACTGAGGCCATCGAGCATTGTACCAAGGTCCTCCAGGGTCTCAGCCATGATGACAATATCGTCGGCGAATCGAAGGTGAGTGATGTATTCGCCATTTATGCTGATGCCAATACTCCCCCAGTCCAGAAGCTTGAAAGCGTCTTCCAATGCAGCAGTAAACAGTTTCGGAGATATTACATCTCCCTGTCTTACTCCTCGCTGCAATTGGATAGGCTTCGAGTTCCGGTCCTGAAGGCGAACTGACATAGTGGCGTTTCTATACAAACACTTTAACACCTCGATGTACCGATAGTCGATTTGGCACCGCTGAAGAGACTGCAGCACAGCCCATGTTTCGATCGAATCGAAGGCCTTCTCATAGTCCACAAACGCTAAGCATAGTGGCTGATTATACTCCTCGGTCTTCTGTATAACCTGCCGCAGCGTGTGGATGTGGTCTATGGTGCTAAAGCCTTTTCGGAAACCGGCTTGTTCGGTAGGCTGAAAGTCGTCAAACCTGCGAGCGAGACGATTCGTAATGACTCTAGAGAACAGCTTATAAACATGACTCAGGAGCGTGATGGGTCTATAATTCTTCAGCTGGGTATTATCACCCTTTTTGAAGAAAAGAACCACCACGCCCGCGTGCCATGCTTGCGGCGTTTTACCCTGGGCTATGACGGAATCAAATAGCTTCTGAAGAGCTTTTAAAACCGGTGATCCACCTGCTTTCAGAAGCTCAGCCGTAATTCCGTCATCACCCGGTGCCTTGCTGTTCTTAAGCTGTTTTAGAGCCACTCTAATCTCATACAGGCTAACGTCCGGGATATCTTCGGTGTAGTGTCGGGACAACCTAGCTCTTGGGTCTTCTGCTAGGTTGCTGACAGGTGGGCGTGTTGTCGTGTACAGCTGTCCGTAGAACTTCTCTATCTCTCCCAAAAGCTCAGGTTTAGACGATATGATCCTGCCGTCATCGGTCTTCAGCCTCATCAGCTGGCTCTGCCCAATAGACAAATCTTTTTTAAACACTTTAGAGCCTTTGTGTCGCTCAATAGCCTCTTCAATAGTATTAGTATTAAATTGGCGTATGTCGCGGGTCAAAGACTTAGAGATCTGTCTATTGAGCTGCCTGTACTGAGAAGCATCTTGTGATGACTGCAGAACCATAGCACGTCTGTTCTCCATTAACTTTTGGGTAGAATCAGAGATTTTCTTGGTTCCTTTTGAACGGCGAGTCTTGAAAAACTTAGACCCGACCGTTTGGACAGTTTCCACAAACCTGTTGCAGTAATCATCCACGTCTACGCATTCACCTAGGCTTTCGAAGCGGTTTTTGAGTTCGAGCTGAAAGTTCTCGGGGTTTTGGATATGAATCGGTGCTGGACGGAGCGTTGATTTCATCAGGCGTGACCTTTCCAAGCGTACGTCGATATTCAATGTGCCTCTGACCATTCGATGATCGCTCCCGGTTTTGACCGCATTGATCACGGAGACATCATTGAATATTTGCCTTCTGGTTGACATGATGAAATCTATCTCATTTCTGGTCGCACCGTCGGGACTCACCCATGTCCATTTGCGGCATTCACTCTTCTTGAAGAAAGAGTTCATCATAAAGAGTCCCTCTTTCTCCATGAAGCCCGCCAGCAGCTGGCCACGGGAATTCCGACTTCCAATTCCAAATTGCCCCACTCTCAGCTCATTTCCGCTTCGTTTACCCAGCTTTGCGTTAAAGTCTCCCATGACAACGTTGTAGTGAGTTTTGGTGGAATGTATGGCTCTGGAAATATCCTCATACATTACCTCCACCTCATCATCGGAGTGCGTCGAAGTTGGAGCGTATACCTGTATGACCTTCAGCGAATACCGTTTGGTGATTCTGAGTATAAGGTAAGCTACTCTTGACGACACACTCTCGATCTTGACAACGTTGTTCACAAGAGACCTGTGGACGATAAACCCGACACCTCCCTGGGACAGTTTGTCGCCTTCCCGGAAAAAGAACAGGTTACCCGACTTAAGAGTTATCGTGTCCTCCCCCTGTCTTCGGACTTCTGATAAACCCACTATGTCCCAGCGTAACCTGCTCAATTCTTCCTCAAGTTCCACGATCTTCTCGTCAGCCCTCAACGTGCGTGTGTTATAAGTTGCCAGGGCCAGGGGTCGTCGGTGGTGGTAGCCATATCTCTGCCGGAGATTCTTAGCACCCCCCGCCCCGCCGTTACCGTGACCGCTACCGTAGCCAGGAATAGCGGGGCCGCCGGGGACTGGGGGCCGATTTATTGGTTGTGTAATATCCATGGTTGTTTTTTGTTTTTTCTCTTGGGGAGAAAATTACCATAATCGCCACGCTTGGCAGGCGGGTTGGCGATCGCAGTATTTCACCGTGTTCTGAGAGGACGCTGCTGCCCATCCTCCGGTGGTTCTGGGCGTAGTTTAAGGACATACCCGGGTGCCTTCTCTATGATATAAAAAAAAAAACAGTAGTTAGGTTTTTAAAGGTTGCTTTTCGTTGGAGTTATTAATATCTCAAAACTAGTGTTCCATTTCGTCAATTATCACATTTATCACTATTTATTACTATCAAAAACATTTTGTACCAATATTTGTCAAATGAACTTCAAACTAAACAGAATGCAAATAGAAATTTTCAAATGGCAGACTTCGAAGCATGTTCAACAGTTTCATCAACAGATTGCACTTTCCCCCTTACTTTAATGTTGTTAATAATTGTAAATTGATCTCCATTGTGAAAAAAGTACCGAAATATGACCTCGGTCTTTACAAAGATTTATTGGTATTGGTTTTTCTTGCACGTAAAACGTACGTAGGTTTACTGAATTAACGATGGTAAACTTGTAAGGTCGCCGTCAATAGAACTTGCAAAAGGTGTAAACAAAAGCAAACGAACCAATTCACCAAGATCACTCTATAATCATGTCCTTTTAAAGATCCGGTGAGGTCCTTGCAATGATTTATACACTTGATCATTATTTTCATATTAAGTTTAAGATGAAATAAATATTCAAAATACGTTATTTTTAATAAAAACACGATGGTTAATATTTGAGGTTATGTGTCAAACGGTACTAATTTGTTTACATCGTTCACAAGTTGTATTGACGGTGATTTTAGTGTAGTTGATTGTATTTAATTGACGTATGCAGGTGGAGGACATATTAGAGGGTGTGAAAGAGGAGCCGCCGGCAGAGGGCGGCGCGGGCGACGGCAGCATGGTGCTGGACGCGTGCGCGGAGTTCTGCCGCACGCTCGGCGACATCCCCACCTACGGGCTGGCCGGCAACCGCGACCAGGCGCAGGAGATCATGGTATTTATTACTACCCCCTTAAAACTATTTCAGGCTACATTATTTTTCACCTAAGATGATGAGTCCTGCGACAGCTCATATAAACACGTATTGCACTCGTTTCATTAACTTTACACTTTGGGACGCCATTCAGGAACTTAAATAATTAATCGCCTTTTTTTATATACCTCGCATGTGAGTATAGTAAGTGAAGAAAATTACGAAGTAAGGCTGTCACAGGACTCATCTTAGGTGAAAAAGAGTGTAGTGCCGTCATCGAAATATAATACCGGTAAACTGTGTTACTCTTCCATACTTATTAATTACCGTAAACTGGGGGTACTTTGATTTACGGGGTAACATTGCCCGACCTTAAAACGAGAACTGTTTTAGTTGTTATCTTCTTAAATTATTGAAGTAATTATATAACTGTATGAGTAGCTTAGTCCTGATGAAACATTTAATAGAATAATTAAATATTAAAGATAGTTTTTCGGGTGGGCAATGTTACCCCGTAAATCAAAGTAAAGTTTACGGTAATTAATAAGTATGGAAGAGTAACACCGAACAAACTTGACGTTGAAATACGTCCCATTTCCTCTACGCTTGAAACGTTTGAGTAGACGCCATTAGTGTAGAGGTTGTATATATTTTCACCCATAAGAAAACTTTGATTAGTTAAACTGCTGTGACAAGAGTTTTGATTGGTCTATATTTTTTCTCGTTATGGCTACTCAAACAAGCTATAAAATGACACATCTGACATTTTGCTGAACTTGGATGGTTTAATGCAGAAGTGATCCGTAATTTAAATAAGTTAAGGTGTATACTTTATTTATACAGCAATAAATAATGTTTTAGTAAATATTTATTCTTAAAAATATAATATTCAGTAGGCAATAAATAACTATATTATATACGGATATAATATAATAGTACATTATTATAATAGGTAAATCAAGATCTTTTAAGATGAGGCATGGCGGTATTTGATCATACCTAATTTAAATAAAACAAGTTGCAGTACCTAAGTATTACCTACTAAGGGTTGTCGCTGACATAACTGCTCGGCAACGGATCGGCATCGCCTCGCCTCATTCATACAAGGCGAGGCGATGCCGTTACGGTGCTGATTAGTCTGCGTTGCAGGAGGGAGTTACTGTACGGTACTGTGCAATTTGGAACCGCTGAGCATTTCAAAAAATGTCTCCCAGTTTTTGAAACTAAAAAGTCAGTTTCTTCAAATTGGATACTGCATATCCTACAATGTTTGCTGGGAAGCCACGTTTCATCGCGTTTTTCTAAACGAACTGCAGCTATCTAAGCAAAACGTTTTTCTTCATTACTAGGAAAACTAAAAAAAAACATTAATCTTTTAAATTATTATTATTTCAGAACTTATAATGCATAACATCGGCCATGCCCATTTTGTAAGGAAATTATTTAATTTTAATTACTTACTAATGGAATGAAATTACATCCTTTTTAGGGTCCGTGCGACTCCTACACCAATTTACGATGCACGTCGGCATCGTTGTTGCTATAGTTTATCTTATTTATCAGTTATTTATAATTATTTTACAAAAGTATAATAACAACCATTTGACAAAATAACTCAAAGCCTACTGGAAGCCGGTTGAGCACCAAGTATTAGCTCCGCCCATTTCAGCACTAAGTATGTGGAACACTTTTTGAGTGACGGTTATCCTTCTATACTTATTATATTTCGATGAGTGCCGTTCAATTAGCTACGTTTTACCTTGTTAAACTACGTTCGAAAAGCATAATAACTTAATAAGCATTAAACATATTTTTTAATAATTTCATCAGGCATTAAGTTTCCGTGAGATGAAAATTGCGTTCAAGAACCGCACATTATGACCACCATAATATTATGCTGTTTTGTTAAAACAAATTTCTTATCTGTAAAAAAAATATTATTGCTAAATAATAACATCGATTTCGATAGTATTATTTCATTCAAGTTTCGAACATCTCTGAAAAACAAAGAAACCTCAGAGAGATTTGACCTCTATTCTGATAATCAGTCGCGATGACGTTTAGTTCAAAATCAATTGTCAATTCGCTTACAAATTCGACAAATGACGCACGTATGTAAGATAGCGAACGATATGATACTTGGAACCGACTCTACTTTGTCTCTGAATTAAAACAAACTATGACAGCGGCCAGAAAACATTTAAATCTTTTCATTACCGCCATTACCGGTTAAAATTAGTTTTGTTGTATAAAATCGTTCGATTTGTTGAATTTAAACCATAAAATGAGGGATCAAGATGATATACATATTTCGGCGACGCCTCCTGATATCCGTGACAAAGCAACTAGCGTCATAAAATACATACTCGCCTTCGGCTCTTTTCATAAACCCACACTCCTGTTTAATGCCCTTCATTATGTACAGTCACATAAACTACTATAACGACATGTGGGTAAACCACCTGCCCTTTACGTAGTTGACATCCGTAAACAGTGGGGAGACAATAAGATGCGATTAGCGCTTAGGCTAAGATGAATGGCGTGATAATTAAGAGGCTTATTTCTACGGTGTGTGAACGCAAGATTTAATGAAATAAGACTGTAGCGTGGCCAACCTTATTTTTGTAAAACCTATGTAATGACTAATGGTTACATTTTGAGCTACTTCGAGCATACGTTTTGACTTTTTGTCATAATCGAAATAAAATGGAATTAGAATTTGAAATTCGTCTGGAGGTAATTTGAACACAGAAGTCAAACCTTAATTTATCGTTTATGGTAGATATTATATAGAGTTGAGAATACTTGTCACATATTTCAATTCATAAAAATAAAATTATAAGATTGAAAAATTGCGTTTATATTCAAATTTTTGATAGTATAATGTGATCCTATTCAGCATCAGAGTCATTTGTATTAATTATAAGTTGCGTGCTGACAAACTTTTTTCCAATCTTCTGGGCCAATCATATTGACTTTTTCTTTCAAAAGATTCTTTATGTTTGTCATATTCATGTCAACATTACGCTGGGCTACGTATTGTTTTATTTGAGCCCATATATTCTCGATGGGATAAAAGTCTGGGTGGTACGGAGGTGAACGCAGAACGGAATGGCCATATTCAGCCATTATTTTATCTATGGAATATTGTATATGTTCTTGTTTGTTTTGCAAGATAATGTCGTAAATGGCTGGTTTGTTTTGGTTAGGGTTCTACTGCGAGACATGCTATTTAATCAAAGAAAGAAGAAAAAAGTTTGGTTATAACGTAAACCTCAATGTGATTTTGTAGTTTTGTCGAAACGTGGCCATAGCAACCCTATTAAACGACCAATAACGACTGTGTTCAGTAAGAGTAGCTGATTGGTCGGTAGGTTACGGTTTCGATACAGCAATTGGTTGACTTTGGGTGAGGTCATTCTGTTGTGGTAGACGTGGCTCGAAAAAGTTTGTATATTGACGTAAAATCTGTCAAAGCGACGGCACTTACGTGTCGCATCATATCTATTTACTTCACTTCAATAATTAATGTAGGATGACCATGTATTCAGTGGTTATTATTGGTTCTAAGTGTTCTAACAATATCATTGTCATTAATTAAACTGTGAGGAAATTGCGTGAGACCTCACATATTGAATTCAATTTTGGTTGTAAATTAATATTTTTAACTCCTGATTCCTGGCGTGAATTCAAAACCTTCTTGACTTTAAAGCAGCATAAAAAAATCGCTACCATAAAATATTAAGTGAAGAAATAAAGGGGTTGAAAATCACCGTGTATATAGAACACCACTCTGATTAATGATCACTACCGTGCCCACATGTCTTGAATATTCGATAACTAATGTCCACAAACTGTCTCGATCGACGCGCTCCTCATCTCCTCAATTCAGTACTCAGAGGTGTCGTTGTTGCAGGACTTTGAACGCGAAGAACTGGAAGCGGAGCCCTCGTCTTCCGTGGTTTCGGGCGCGTGGCTGTCCGTGGACGTGGACAGCGAGGGTGCGGCAGCGCCAGGCGGTGGCGGCGCAGGCGCGCTGGTGGCCGAGCCGGCGCTCGGCGCGGGCGTGGCGGGCGCGCTGCAGCTGGCGCTCAGCAAGGGCTACCTCGAGCGCGCCGGGCCCGCGCCCGCGCCGCGCGCTGCCATCGCGCACCTGCTCGCCGCCCGACACTACTCCATCGAGGACAAGACCCTCGGGTAGGTATCTTACCTGGTGGCCGAGCCGGCGCTCGGCGCGGGCGTGGCGGGCGCGCTGCAGCTGGCGCTCAGCAAGGGCTACCTCGAGCGCGCCGGGCCCGCGCCCGCGCCGCGCGCTGCCATCGCGCACCTGCTCGCCGCCCGACACTACTCCATCGAGGACAAGACCCTCGGGTAGGTATCTTACCTGGTGGCCGAGCCGGCGCTCGGCGCGGGCGTGGCGGGCGCGCTGCAGCTGGCGCTCAGCAAGGGCTACCTCGAGCGCGCCGGGCCCGCGCCCGCGCCGCGCGCTGCCATCGCGCACCTGCTCGCCGCCCGACACTACTCCATCGAGGACAAGACCCTCGGGTAGGTATCTTACCTGGTGGCCGAGCCGGCGCTCGGCGCGGGCGTGGCGGGCGCGCTGCAGCTGGCGCTCAGCAAGGGCTACCTCGAGCGCGCCGGGCCCGCGCCCGCGCCGCGCGCTGCCATCGCGCACCTGCTCGCCGCCCGACACTACTCCATCGAGGACAAGACCCTCGGGTAGGTATCTTACCTGGTGGCCGAGCCGGCGCTCGGCGCGGGCGTGGCGGGCGCGCTGCAGCTGGCGCTCAGCAAGGGCTACCTCGAGCGCGCCGGGCCCGCGCCCGCGCCGCGCGCTGCCATCGCGCACCTGCTCGCCGCCCGACACTACTCCATCGAGGACAAGACCCTCGGGTAGGTATCTTACCTGGTGGCCGAGCCGGCGCTCGGCGCGGGCGTGGCGGGCGCGCTGCAGCTGGCGCTCAGCAAGGGCTACCTACTCCAGGACAAGACTCTCGGGTATCTTACCTTTTCTCCCACATGCGAGAAAATGTTAACCTTACAAGTTACAGTTACTATTGTTTAGTAAATATCCATAGTACAAACCTAAAGCTTAATATTTGTATATAGATAACCAACTTTGCACGCAACTCGACGCAACTAATATCGCGTGCACTTTTTCTCTCCTCTGCATCACTACAGCTCCTTGTAAAATATTTTAACCATGTGAATGTTTTTCAGCGACGACGACAACAAGCACGGGCGGCGCGAGCGTGGCGGCGGCGGCGGCGGGCCGCTGCAGGACTTCCGCGAGAAGACGTCGTTCCGGCCGCGCATCAAGCTCGAGTACGCCGACGACGACGGGCGCCCGCTGCGGCCCAAGGAGGCCTTCCGCTACCTTTCGCACAAGTTCCACGGCAAGGGGCCGGGCAAGAACAAGCAGGAGAAGCGCATTAAGAAACAGCTGCAGGAAGGGGTGAGTACCATAGACCTACTCTACTCGGCACCGTAAACCTAAACCTAAAACAAAAATCGTAATATGGTATTTATATGTACTGTTATCTTTTTGCGTCACATTCGGCAAAACACATCACGGGTAATGAACATTCTAACAAGGAGGCAGAAACAATTTGTGTGACCCCATAAATCGCAGACTAGAATAAAGATGTATATGTATTGAATAATCAGACAACATTGTAGTTCATCTAAGTAGTTCCTAATATACCTTGCTTTCTCATCATCAATATTGAGAAGAATCAGGTGCCTTTTATACCGTCTCTAACTTGTCTCAAAAAATACGATGTCGTTCGATTACTTAATACATCAATTCAGAAGTAGACCGCTGTATAACGTGGTTTCGGTCCGCAGCTGATGAAGAAGATGAGTTCGACGGACACGCCGCTGGGCACGCTGCAGATGCTGCAGGAAAAGCAGAAGGAGACGCGGTCGCCCTACGTGCTGCTGTCGGGCGCCAAGCGCGACCCGCCGCGCTAGCCCGCGCCTGGTGGAACAGGGGACACGTGGCTGTATACCCACTTGACAATCAAATAGTGCGCAAGTGTGATGAGACAAATTTTAACTTTGAACTGTCAATAAAACACTTGTTATTTTTCCAACCGCTTTATGGATGGATACTATGTTATCCAAATATTGTCAAGTGCGTTTTAAAAATAAAATTGCAATCGACAACAATGATTTTTGTGTACTTGACAAGTTGTTTACCCCGTCCCTCTGTCCCCTATTTCACGTATTACACATCATTTAGTTTTATCCGGGCAAGGCCGGGCCTGCAATGTGCCAGTGCACAGTGGTCCCGTAGAAGGCCATAAGTCCAGATTGTTGGTATAGCCCAGGTATAATTTCTCTATGCCTAATTACTCACTAGTAGCCGTACATCCATAAACTATAAATAGTTTGCAAATTATTTGAAATAATCATTACGTTTCGGACATTCAAAGTGAACGCATCTGCCACTCGTAATTAGCGTTATCAGTAAGTCGTTAAAGTAAAAGTTTGTTTATGACATATATCTCAGGATCGTTTGTGTATTAATCTTTTACATCATTATGGAAGTTGTTAACAAAGGTATGTATTATTACTATCTGTACTATTTTGTTATTTTTTTTAATAATAATATTAAATTGTTTGAGGTCTACGTGACGCTTAATTGCAAACAAAGTGTTTGTGTACTGTGTACGTTCACGTAAGGTTTTAACTATGTTGGTACAATAATCTAAAGATGACTCTATATCTAATAGAATGCTCATAAAGGCTAGATTATTATTTCATATTGTCTACTGGCCGGTTTTCGCCGGACCCTTGTCCAGAAGCCTTCTACGGAAGTCGTAGCAGTGCTACGAGATTGCTCCCCCGTAAAGAACTATCACCATCCCTTCTTAATACATGCTCTTTTCATTTCAGGTACTTTTATTCTTTGCAAATTTGCAAGAATGCATATATTTGAGTTGTGGCACCTTGCTCCTGGTTCGCAAACTGAGAAATCAAGCCACGTACTTGAGTTACTTCTACAAAATATTTCGCCGGAGGATGTTGAAAACGTTGATATTGGGGATCTACAAAATTCCATTAAATATATTTGCAAGCAACTGTGGACATATTGGAATAAAGTCAATAGAACCCGGAGAGATCTGCTTGATAAGTATTGTGAATGGCTAAACACTGTTGTAGCCCTGAATTTGCCTAAGAGTTCAACCGCGTTTACCTCGAGTTTAGTCGAATTAGATCAAGTTCGTGACAATTGCAATATTTCAAAACCAGGGCGACCGAAGAAAACTTTTGCTTCATGCAGTAAGCGAACACAACGTAGAAGAGTAGCTGAACAAAGAAATTGATACCACTAAATTAGATTTCGGTCTGTCTCCTCTTCACTCGTGGATAAGATTCTTTGAGTACTTTATACACTTATCATATCGATTAGAAGTAAAAAAATGGCAAGTGCGATCAACCGAAGAGAAAGAACTGGTAGCTAAAAAAAAGCAGACACTTCAACATGAATTTAAGACAAAGTTAGGATTGATCGTTGACAAACCACGTAGTGGCGGAAGTGGTACATCAAACGACGGTAACACGGCACGTAGGTTTTTTAATAATTCCGCTCTTTCAGCTGAAATTACTGGCATCAGAAAGGATCTCATTGATAGGTGTAGCACAATTTTGAACTGTTTAAACTCTGGTTATAAAATTAATTCAGATAGGTTTAAGATTTATGCTTTAGATACGGCTCGGCAGCTTGTTCATGAATATCCGTGGTACAATTTACCGGCTTCTGTACATAAAGTCCTTATTCATGGGTCTGAAGTTATCGACCATGTATTTTTATCTATAGGACAGCTTTCAGAAGAAGCTGCCGAGGCCACAAATAAAAACATAAAATCATTCAGACTAAATAACACGAGGAAGATGTCACGCGTCTTGACGAACACGGATCTCATAAATCGACTTTTGTTAAACTCAGACCCACTAATTACGAGTCAAAGAAAACTACCTAGAAAAAAAAAACTGTTTTGTCGAAACCTGTTCTTAGTCTTTTAGATGTCTAGAGTAAATTTAACAGTGATAATTAATTGTAACATAGTTTAATTTAAGTATTTTTAAGATGACAAGTCATAACCTGCATTTTTTATGTTCCATTAATAGCACGGTTACGACGCAACTTTGTTACTATATTTTTGTAAAAAATGTATACTGTTTTAATATTGTACATAATGAACATGTATTCAATTTTGTTTTTTTGATAATATTTTTCATAAATATTCATTATTTGCATATTTTATAAAGGATTGAAATAGAGTGAATTTTGCTATAATTTTAATTTCTTCTTTTTATTTTTTTTGTTGATATAAATAAATTCAATTCATATCATTTCCTGTTTTTTATTAGACCAAATAATAATACGTTATATATAAATTTATATCATATATAATATACTTATACTTTTGGAGAAATCGAATTTTGACACTTGCTCCATACAAGCTGAACCACAGTGCAGTGGCACGATATAATCAGTCATCGGTTCCAATGTTTACTGTGAGGTAGCAACCGCATTTATATCTCCTTTTATTCGTGGAATTATTATCAAACTAAATGTTAAGTATTTACATTCATAAAATTTTCTCCTGCGAGGTACGAGCATCGTCTACAGGCCTCGGAGCCCACTTAACATCAGGTCGCTGCCTGTGACTATTTGAATTCCTCATGCCATAAAAACAATGTTTCTAAAAATGCTAAAAACAATATAAAATGTAAACCTCAATTTGCGTAGTGTGATCATAGAAAGGCAATAAATTGATATTTTTTTAGTAGCTTAATTAGTAGTTTTATTTTATAACTTTTTATACTTAACATTCCCACTCGAAGATGGTGGCGGTCCGAATCGTACAGGCATCGCTGAGTGAGCGAGCACACTTGGGCCGAATTCGCACTGCGGTTTCACGCGTTGCGGGCGGGGTCCACTTCGGGGACGTGCTTCTACTAAAATCCCCTACTGCACAGTCATGACTGAATTAATGATAAGAAGGGATATTTCAAATTGCGTGTTTTTATTTATAAAAAACAAGCAGAAGGCTGGAAATTGGTAACTTACGTTTCGCTCTGCCATGGAATTGTCCCACTGACTATGAAAATACGTCTCGTATCTTTGAATCCCTCGCTACGCTCAGGATAATACCTAGAATCCTTCGCTTACTCGGGATTCAAAATCATCACTCGCAGCAAAAACCAACTTTGCGCTCTTGTTGAACAAATAACTATTTCGTAATGGCTGGGACGTACCAAACATCTTGGTTTTATGAACGAGCCTTTTGCTACTTCCAGCGCGTGCGGGTTGGTTCTTAGTAAACTTACGGTTTTGTATTTCCATGTATTCCAATTCGATTTTCCTTGCAGTTAACCAATTTGTAATTTCGTTACACTCCATCTCGTCGTGGGGTGGGGTGGGACCGATAACCTGTTATAGTTTCGGCAGTAGAAGTGGAGGCTTGAAGAATAAACGTAGTAAATTAATGAAAATATAGCTTTAAATATTTTTTCTTGTATTTTTTTTTCTCTGCCCCGCGGCGACTTGAACAGCTACTACCGCGGGAAAATGGCGTTTCCACAATAAAGTGATTTCGCCAGTGTCAAGTATATATAAGTATAAATCAATATAGCAATAAAACACAATCGAATCTTCTCTAGGAAGATTGGGGGCAACGTTGTACGGTGATATGTACGACAGAGGCCAAGATAGATTTAACCTCTTTACCACTGCGAGTCCACTAAACTTGAAACGAGAAGTAAGATGCCAGGATACACGAAATAAGTCCAAGTATTCTATCACTGTGCAACACAAAGGCATTAAAAGTACAAATCACTAACAGAAAAGAACTTTGAACACCTAATACACAAAAATAAAAAATAAAACAAATTACACATCCGCCATCTTTTGACGTTGCAAATGGCCTCCTTCTTGTATTTTAATCTTGACGTGAAAGAACAAATCTACAATGACATTACGTATTTTTCTGAATATAAAAGCATAATCGGGATTCAAAAGAGGTTTGAATACTCAAACCGCAACAATTTTTATTGGTTAATTTCGAAACTTTTTATCGTTTGTTAGTCCTTTACCTCAAAAGCATAAATTCCTTGTAGCGATTCACCGAATCGCATTTCACCTTGAATGAACAAAGTTTTAATAGAATCTTTTACTTGACCCAATTTTTCGCGTGGCTTTTTACATTACATATACATACATACCTAATTAATTTGTAGCATTAAATTTTTCGTGTAGTATTTTATACCCTGGACGCATTCCGTCGCGATCGATGTTTGTTTGGGACTCTTTTTAGATGTGCCGCGTTAATTGATGTTCGCACTAAAATTCTGTAAAAAAAATATTAAAACTGTTTTGTACCTGTAGTTTGTAGTTTTGTGTGTTTTGTAGTTGTAGTTAGTTATGTCTTAAAAAAAAACATTGAAATATCACCTTTGTAACTAGTAAATACTTATTAGATAATATTCTGTCATTGCGACATGGAAGTCAGATACAATCATTATTATTATAATTATATAATTCAATATTTGTGAGAAAATATGGAGCTTGAACCTGGCTAAAAAAGCGAAAAAAGTACATTGCGACTAAAGATATTGTCTAATACCTACTGAATTAGACGATTAGGATACCAAGCGAAAATGTATCTCACGATCGAGGTGAAATAAGACAAAAACTAATATCGACTAAAAATATGACGATTGAGGCACACGCACAACGCGATAGTTAAATGCACGATCGAGGTGAAATACGACTAAAACTTATAACGACTAAAAAAGTAAACGATAGAGACACAACGCGAAAATTAAATATACGTTCAAGGTGAAATGCGATTCGGTGAACCCATACAAGGAATTTATGCTTTTGATGTAAAGGACTAACAAACGCTTTTTACCTAATGCACATTGTGGCATATTGTGATGCGTGTTGACACGGGCTGTCTGTCAACAGAACTTGTCAAAATTAGGACCTCACGCCGCAAGTTATCCAAGAAGTATTTTTTGCGCTGACCCGTTTTCTAGTTGGTATTGTTGATCGAAGCCCTTATAAATACATATACTTACTAGACAAAATACGACTTCCTCTAAGTGATTAAGCAATTCACTATATCTTTTAACCTTTTTTTTACAACGAGCAATTAACTGGTTCTATAAATTATACTTAAACGACAAAATAAAATTGACATACATCAACTCACTGTCAATTACGTACCTACAGTTCCTTATACATAATTTTAATAAGACAAAGTATCTATCTATAGATCACATCGCAATAGTTGGCAACTTAAGAATAGTTATTAACCGTTAATATGTTGTCTGATGACGTGGAACGCCACCTGAGCACGGCGCGCGCGAGCCTGCCAGGAGCCGTGCCTACGCCGCGCGAGCTGGCGGCTTTCGTGCCGCACGCGCTCGAGGTACTGCAGGCGCCCTTCAAAGTGCGCGTCCAATGTGTGATGCAAGGTACCGTACCGTAGCGCTCTTCTCACGCTTACTTTCGCTCCTGCGCATTCTTCTAACTCTAACCTTTTATTACAACAGACGAGTACGTACAAACGGGCAACGGCGCCGCAAAAAAACCTCACATTAGCAAATCGACGGTGGGGACGAATATAATGGCAACGGGTTCGAAATCCTCGCCGATGGACGCGTTGTCGCTGATGCTGGACGACGAGAGCATGACTGAGCTAGTCTTCACCACCGTATACGACTCGCAGGGCCACGTAGTTGAGGTGGCGTTGCGCGAGATGCAAGTGCCCTGCCTGCTGCTGAGGCTGGTGATCTTGTGCGCACCGTTTCATACTCTGCTTTCGCGGCTCACTCTGCACTCCTGCCGACTGAACGCGCTAGCGCTGAACCAACTGATCCACCTGCTGACCGGCACGCGCGTGAGCGAGCTTTCCCTGAACGATTCCCGGTTAAGCTGCGGTGGCTTCCACCTTCTGCTCGAGGTGGAGTCGCAGCTGCGTTGGCTGTCCCTGGATAGGTGCTCGCTTGGGGATCATGGCGCCGTTAAACTCGCCGCCACGCTCCGACATCCGAATCCTGGCTCGGTATCTCTGAAAGCTCTGTCCCTGGCTTGTAACGGAATAGGTGATACCGGTGCACTCGCATTCGCTGAGGCGCTGCGCTCAAATCGCCAACTGCAATACCTCAATCTTGCCGACAACCGTGTGACTGACGCGGGTGCCATACCTCTCCTGCAGAGTCTGTGCGAATTTTCACTTTCGTATGAGGAGGTGATCGGAGCTAGGCGGCGCCTCATGAAGCGCTTGCGTTTGAAACACGAGTTGTATACGCGCATATACGCAGAGTTGGTGGGACATTCAACCCGTCAATCAGTACCGCCGGCGAGTGTTCCGAGAGGGCGTAAGCCGCGTAAAACTAGCACCATAGCGCTGGTCACCCCGACCTCGTTGTCCTTGAGTGAGACAATCGCCGTGAAGGCGGAGGCCATGGTGGAGGACCAGCTGGGGCCCTTCTCGGAGCCGTTCGGAGTGGCGGAAATCACGCGACGAAACAATGTGTTGTACTGCGGCGGAAACACGATCCTGTGCTGGCTGAACCTGGCGTACAATTCGCTGGGCTACGCAAGTCTGGTCGAGCTGGCGCACATAATGGCGATGCAGGCCTCGATGCCAAGTGTGATGGTAGGTGCGCCGTCGAACTTTTTGCTGGGCCAGGCTCGGGGCTCGGGGCTCGTGCGCGTTGTGGTGGAGGGCAACGCGCTACCGCTCGCCTGTGTGGAACTGGCAGCCGTAACCGCACGCATCGAGGCAGTGCTAGAACGTGCCGCCGCACGCCCCGCTGCTACCACGAAGAAGGCGACTGCGCCCAGTCGTCGTAAGTAATGAGGGACTCCTAATTAGGTTTCTTCGCTTCGTCATTCTCGATTATAGGTAATTTACTAACATAAAGATTGGAATAAGCAAAGTTAATAAGCGAGTACTGCTTATAACTTGCTTAACCAATAATCGGAATAGGCAAAGGTTATTTGACTATTTACGACGCACATAACTACGGTAGATACTTGAATATATTTAGAGGTAGGTACCTACCAAAAACATTAAAGAAATATTTTGTAGAACGTAATATTATACCTAGTGTTTTTTAAAGATATATTTACAAAACATTATATAGTATAGTAGGTACTATTTACAGCTTAACCCTTTATAGGGTAGAGGCGATTTAGCATCCGATTTTCAACCGTACGTACGTACTACAGGATATGATACTTACATATTCTGTTGTTTCTGCACGAAAATTACCCTATTCCCTAGGAAGTGTCAAACATGAAACTGTATTTGAATTTTACGTAGCATTCTCGTAACTGTACAACTGGGCCTTATTATAAAGGGTTAAGGGTTACGTACACCTGATCTATTGTCTCTATAACTCTAGCCCTCTCCCTTTGTACATAAAACTCCATAATACCTTCAGTGCAACGCACACTAATCAGCGTCGAAACGGCAACTCCTAGCGTCGGGACTCGGGACTCGCAGACACTGCGGTAATAAGATGCAAAGTTCAGGTATGGCGCGAACTGCCCGTGACCCGCGTGCGCGTTGACTTGTCCCCCCCGCTCACTCATTCGATATTGAAAGTCAACGATCTTTCAGTCACCGTTTTATGTCGTTCCTCTTTTCGTCGACCAGCTGACGAGAGGTTGTAGCCGCGTAAATATCTTGAAAATGTCGACCCTGTAGAGGCGCTAAGTGACTTCAGTTTCGTGCTTGCGTTTTTCGCATGAGGCCTAGGTAATACGCTTATCAAAGGGGCCAACCGGTGCCACCGCAATTATTAGCGCTGCATGAAATACAGTCGAGTTCATAAATATGTACAGTCCGCGAGCTCTTAGAAAAACCTTCGGATTTCGGAGGAAATCGGAAGGCTTCGTGTTGACTTACAATTTGTAGCAAATGTAGCAATTACATCACGCGAAGAGTGCACTCGTTGTGTTTTTATTGATTTATATAGAGCAGTTAAAACCACCACTGACTTATTTATTTAGGTCGTAATTTTTCGAGAATATTTGTGTCACTAATACGCTGTGTAAGTAAACATCTTAGCCTAATTGTGCAAAATGCGGTTACCTACAGATTTATGAACAAGTTTTTAGAGTTGTAGGTAATTCTGTAGCTCTGCCTACCTCACTCTGGGAACGAAGGCGCGAGTTTATGTATGTACAATCAAGGGCATAAATATATATACGTTCCCGGGACGTCAAAAATAGCTATACACGATTTTGCTACTGGCAATGAGGTCAGTGTATATATATTTGACGCGATGGCTGTATAGATGACGCGATAGCTGAGTACTGATTAATGCCTTTGAGTGTATGTAGGTATCTGTATTTCCATGTGGAGTCAATTTAAACAGTGTATTTCTGATACCCAATCACAGGAAATTGTTTATAGTGTACACATATATTTTTTTAAAGAAGCTGATAGTTTCAAGGAAAGTGTTGAATGTAAATATTTAAAAGTTTCAAGACCGAGTTATAGAGAAGCAACGGGGATTTTGAAATGTGCATTAATAATATAATATATAAATGTAGTTTCTAAGAATCCACATGTGGGTAGGTACAGTCGAGTTCATAAATATGTGTTCATTTTTGTACCTTGTCACTTGAAGCGCTCTGAAAATTAATATATGGCAGTTTAAACATGATATTAAATAGACAAGGTAATAAAGTGTACACATATTTATGAACTCGACTGTATAACAGCTGTATATATACTTCCAAACCAAGGGCCCGGCTACACGCAGTGACTTGCATGCGCAAACGGTTTGTGAAAAAAATGGAATTGGATGGAATTTTGCCGTCTTTACGCAAATGCTTGCTTGTGCAAATTGGAATTTGCGCAATTATATGATTGAGCGTGTAGCCGGGCCTTAAAGTAGTGAGTGAAGGCGGGGTGTTGTCTATTTAAATTAACGATGGAAGAATTCGGAAATGATGTATCATGACAAAGTCATATTGCATTAAAATTATAAAAAGATAGATAACCGTAATAGTTATTTAGGTACAGTTAGGTAGGTTATTTTGTACTGATGGTTATACTTTACTTTTTTTTTTTACGGTAAATCGAAAAGTTTTGCAAGTAGATAACCGAACAGAACCGCATAATTATCACGATCGCGTGTCATAGTCAATACCCGAAGTATGCTTCTAAAATCCGAAGGATTTTTAGGAGCCCACGGACTGTATACACTTTTTAGTACGTTGTCTATTTAATGTCATGTATAAACTGCCATATAAAAATAGTCACAGTGTACTAAAGTGTATACATATTTATGATCTCGACTGTGGCAGGCCTACCTATGGCGGGGTTCCGTTGTTCCCGTAATACATACGTTAACAGTATTGCGGGTCTAGTTCTAATAATTTTAAGGAATTTTCGTACCTACTACTTACTTTTTTAATTAGTTTAGTTTTGGATGGGTGGATCTCATCCTAACATGAAACAACGTTTGATATAATTTCACATTAAAAACGTTTATAATATATAATAACAAAAACTTTTATTTAGTATATTATTTAGTGGAAGTGTATTTTATATAATGTCGTAGGTATTCATTTGGAGTAACTTTATTTCGTACTAGCTTCTGCCCGTGACTTTGTCCGCGTAGATTTCGATCATAGTATAAGTTATGACCATTTCCAATTTCATCCAAATCCGTCCAGCTTTTGCAGCGAGAAGGAGTAGGGTCAAGGAGGGAACAGTGGCTAGGATTTTTTCAACAGGCTATTGCATGAAAGATATAAATCCCTGAAATAGTTATTGCAAGCACAAAGCACAGTGCATTATTGAAGTTTCATATGTAGCAAATAGATTTCTTATTACTTTTACCAAAAAAGAGATAACCAGTCTTTTTAAAAAAATGGGAATCGAGCGACTGTGTACTACGACCTGTACACAGTCACTAGCACCCCCAAGTACACGGTGGTTCTAACAGTGCACAGTGGCTCGAACCTTTGTGTACACTCCCTAGTATACAGTGGTTCTTACAGTACACAATGGCTACGTTTTGATATTCAATGACCAAATAGGTTCTGACATCTTTAGGAAAAATTAAAAATTGATAAGGGTTGTTATTTTTTATTAAAGTTGTAATGTCTAGGTATCTACTACCTACTTAGAAATAATCACATTTTAGCGCCTTGTAGAGGCCATACCTCTTAAGGCAAAAATAAAAAGAACATCAATATTCTTGTAACTTAAATAAACTCAGTAGTTAATTAACAATTGTCATTTTTGGTTTAAATCACTTTGGTATTACAGAAATACCCAACCCTTGTCACAAAATTAAATCACATTTTAGGACATCTACAACCGTCCCTCTAAAGGCAAAAAAGGCAAAAAATAAAAAGAACATCAATCTTCTTGTGAATTAAATTAACTCAGTAATAAAAAATGGTGTTATTATGGTGTCACCTATTATTTGCCATAGAACTCATTTACCTACTAATACATTTTTAATAATACTGTAATGTAAAGAGTTGCATGTAGGTACACAGTGGTTCGAGAGCGACTGTGTACTTTCCCGAAACGAACTACTGCTGTCCCTGTCGCCATTTTGGATTTTAGATCAAACTAGAAGCAAACACCAAAGCTGAGGGCCTTGAATTATCAGCCAATACTAAGTCAATTAGACACACTCTTAGTGCAAAACATAGTTAATCAAAAATGTCGTACGAGTTAAGAAAAAAATTAAGTGAAACTTACCTGAAAATGTAGTTTTGTCAGGGGTTAAAACAAAAACGCATCGCAACTCGTCCGCATGGCGCCGGAGTGGGTCTCTGACTAGTTCGTGCATGATCGGGTACCCAATGCTTCCGATTGATGTAGAAGACAGGAATATAGATCTTTCCCTTTCGAGTACAGCACATTCGAGCCACTGTTCCCACCGAGCTACTGTTCCCTCCCTGACCCTAACAAACTAACACACATTTATAAGATTAGTAGGTTAACATACATAAGACATATTTTATAATACATAAAAAATAATTATCAAATGATATTATATAATCCGCATCTTAACATAAATATTGCCCCTAAATGAATTTTGACTTAAGGTTCCCCTGGCCTATTGTAGGTGCTTTGCTTCCACCCTTTTAGGTTAGGTTAGGCAAGTGACCATACTAACAGCTAACAGAACTGAATTACATTGTTTCAGCGTCACATTTTTCGTTTTTATATTGAATGTACTATGTTATGTCTTTTGGTTATTAAATAATGTAAATATTATATATCATTTAATCATATAAGGTACAATAAAAAGCTTATGTCCAGTTTGTTAGGTAGGTATATGAATTTACATATTTTACCGTTATGGGTACGTTTCGTTCAGTATCCCAACCGAATCGAATAGCGAACAAAATTATAAGTAGAAAGTGGAATACATCTTTTGAGTAATAGACATTTTTAGTATCAGTTTCAAGTTTTTAGTATTCGTTTCAAGTTTTAACTTATTTTTTACCTTATAATAAAACGTTCCAAATATATAATGGCTATAATTTTTCCCCTCTTCTAAATACAGCATTTGCACTTTTAACATATTGTTTTTAAATCTACAATAAATAAGAGCTGACGTAGGTAACGTTTACAATACAATAACATGTCAAAAGCAAGTAGGTAACAGTGGCACGTAGATAAACGTCGTTCTTAACCTTTTCGCCGCCATTGACTTTTCAGTCCATTTAGTGCCACACTCGCCATGACTTCATATCGACGGTTCTGTGACTCAACCTCGTATATTGAATAATGTCCAGTATAAACTGACACGCACCAAGAATGCACTCGTGTACTTTGTGAGTGTCAGTTTATACTGGACAATATTCTAAATACGAGGTTGAGTCACAGAACCGTCGATATAGAGGATTAAAGTGCAAAATAGACCTGAGTATTTGCGACGTAAGGTTGAAATTAGCTGTGGTTTTCAGTTTTCAATTGCGTGTGAGGACGACTTTTGTATCAAGTCATTGGCGGCGAAAAGGTTCAGAACATGCAAATTTGTTAGATAGCTATTTTGATAGGGTTGTCACAATAGGTAAACCTCTTGTCTTGAGATAAATTAACAAAACATTTGTTAAATCGTTTTATTAATTAGTATGATAGAATACTTTACAAATGACTTACTCTTAATAATTTTCTTTTCATACGTTATTTTTATGACTGATTCCGTTTTGAAGTACTGGCCAGAGACCGCAAATAATAGAGAAACAAGGAAAAAGTGGGTTAGTATCGTCTCGTCTAAAACGCAGCTGGTCTAAGCAGCAAGCGGCCTAAAACGTTGCTAGCCTAGTAGTAAGTGGTATAAACGCAGCTGGTCTTATGTAACAAATAGTTTAAGTTCGCGACTGCCATATGTATTTTCAAAATTCCTCTATTAAACAAAAAGTTGACGGAGCCACGCTATGCGGGGCTCCTACTTCTGGGCGGTTTGCCCTCTGGGCATTTGAAGCTACCTAATGAACCTACCTACCTGCTTTTTGTGTTTTTGTTGAAAAACAGGCCTCTTGTAATTATTTCCGGCTTAATGCTACTTACTTACACCAGCTTAGTTTTAGACCACATGCTAGTAGGCCAGTCTATGACGACATCAAAGATCACTAACGCCCATGTAACTACGTTTTTTTATACGTTGTTACATTCCTTGAGAGTAGTTAACATCCAAGTTTGCAACCCTGAAAACCCTGTGCTACCCCCATGGTGCCTAAAAAGTACCCTGAGGAAGCGGTTTTAAAGTATCTTTGTTTATACTTTAATAAAGATAACTAAATTTGCTATAATTTGAGCGTAGCCTGATCTCACTGCGTCCATTGGTTGCGGAGATACTGCAGCAGGTCAAAGATGGGCAACCTGCGCAGAGCCCGCTCCTCAGACCCTGCTTTAAATGGTGGCTTGCAAAGGCAAAAAGAGGTTGCTTAGTATCGTGCACTTGCAGAAAGGCTGTGGTCAAGTGCTCTATCATATGTTCCTTTTGCCACAACAACGCCATCCCTATCGTCCTGGACGAGGAGGACGAGGATGTGGAGGACCCAACACCATGAGCCGTCCCGCCTCCACTACAGAAAACATTATCCCTCTTCCCCCACTCCTCCCCACTGATCTAGACTGGATGAGACCTGGTCCTTCCAAAAGGGCGAAAGTCAAAATTGTTTTTGCTAGACCGTAAATGTATTATTTTATAATTTAAATACGTATTAGCTGTTTTTTATGTTTACGTTTATTTGTTTTGAAACCATATGTTAGGTACATCTAGAAAGTCAAAGTTACACTCTAGGTTTTTTTAAAGAAATTTTGAAGCTATAATTATACATTTAAAATGGTAAATTCACAATTTTGCACATTTTTTTTTAACATGTTCACTGTCCCTATACAAAACGAACTGACAAAGTCACAAGTCAATGTATGTGTTTTTTGTGTTTATTTAATAGCCCGAATACTTAAATGATTCTATTCTATTTTAAGTCCAATCGTCGCATTCGGTATGGGGATTTGACTCCATAGTAGAAGTACGGACTCCTAAAAAAAACCTTCATGACCCCACATTGGGGTCACCTGGACAGGGAACATGTTAAAGAACATCATACCGACATTATTCAGTAAAATGTTTTTATTATTTAGCATACATACCTACTACGCATCGTTAAATATGCGACCGCTTTTGATGTCAGATATAAATACCTAATTAAAAATGTTAGTGGCGGGAATCGTTTCGTCACGTATAGGCCACATCCTAAAACGACCACATCACAGAAAGACCACTTCCCATAATGACTATTCCTATAAAGACCAGTTCCCAAATTGACCACTTCCCAGAAGGACCATATCCCAAAACGACTACTTTCATATTGCCTACTTCTTAGAATGACCAGTCTCGTAACGTCCAGAACATGCACTGATCACTTCCCAAAACGACCACATATCTGAAAGACCACCTCCCATAATGACCATTCCTATAAAGACCGGTTCCCAAATTGACCATTTCCCAAAACGACTACATTCATATTGCCCACTTTTTAGAACGACAACATCTATCAAGACCAGTCCTTATGCCTACTGGTAACTATCTGCAGTCCTCACGTTACGTTACGGTAGCTTTAGGTGTTTATGTGGACACACTAGACAAAAGCACAAAAAAATTTCAGGGACTAGTTAGGTGTTGGTCCAAAGCTTTAAGTTTTAGTTAGAGACCACTCAATACTGATGAAAGCTAATTAAATTTGCTACAAGTTTTTCGATATCTTGTAACGTTTTGCGCGGAGCTCCTATTTCTGGGTTGTTCTGGCCCTCCGGGCCTGATATAAAAACGAACCTAACCTAAACCTTCCTCCTATTTATGTGTTCGTGTGACTACGGATAAATAAAATGAACCATAGTCACACCAGTGTGGCCAATTGGTGTGACTACGGATCATCCGTTGAGAGGTTGGTTTTGGTTGTGGTCAATTTGGGAGTTGGGAGACTTGTGAATTGACTATTTTGGAAAAATGGTCCTTCTGGGAAGTGGTCAATTTGAGAACCGGTCTTTATAGGAATGGTCATTACGGGAAGTGGTCTTTGAGACATGTGGTCGTTTAGAAAAGTAGTCATTTTGGGAAACCGCCATTATAGGAATGTGGTCAATTTGGGAAGTGGGTGTCTTGAGAATTGGTTGTTTTGGGAAATGGTCCTTCTGGGAAGTGGTCAATTTGGGAACCGGTCTTTATAGGAATGGTCATTATGGGAAGTGGTCTTTCTGCGATGTGGTCGTTTTAGGAAGTGGCCTATACGTGACGAAACGGCGGGAATTGGTCACTGTCGATATTTCAACATTTTCAGCCGTAATGTTAAATCAAGTCAAAAAATAAAACAAAAACATAAAACATAAAACAATCCTTTTCAAATATTTGCAATCCTCTCCCTCCCTACTAATGATGACTAATTAACAGAAATCCAATGTGGACTTCGCCAATGTCCTAATTGCTACTGCCGCGCCGCTAGACCGCTTATGATATCGGAAATATGAAATAACAACAAAATGTGATGCAGATCTGCAAAATAAAGGAAAAGCCTCGGAAAACATTATTTTCTATTATTTAATGAGAAATTTATATATATAAAACCGGGCAAGAGCATGTCTGTCCATGCTCAATGTAGGGTTCCGAAGCCGCTAAGTAGGTAGGTACTAGGTATACACATAAAAACAAATTATAACTCATTTTCTATTTAAAATCATTTGGCGCCGTTATCGATGATTTCCCCCCTTCCCCACCACACTAAAGGTATAAACACTTTAATCGCCTGTATCTCAAAAACAAATGTTGGTCGTGATAGTTTTTCTGTAAAATTTGTTATATGCGCTTTCATTGTTTGAAGATATATATCAGATTTTTGTTATTATTTGTAATTTTGGCTGTAGTGCGTGTCCCCCGTGACTACCAAAAATTATCACTTTAAAGCTTAATATTTTATAAACGGATCCCTTAATCGAAAAATTGTTTTCACAAACCCGCAATTTTTTTGGAAGACCTATCCAATGACACCCCACACTATGGGGTAGACAAGAAAAAGAAAATATATCCCCATGTTACGTGTAGGGGAGGTACACATAAAATATTTTCACGCCACTGCTCTGAAATGTGACGAAAGATGTCTATTCTTGGTCCCCAAAACAATAAAAAAAAATTAAACTGGAAACAATATCATTGTTGGTGTTCCATTGAGCAAGTCAACCAATCACATCGGTCCGCTGATCACTGATGCGACCAATCAGAACACGACTTGTGCTGCATTTGAAATTAAATTGGCCAATGAGAAGTCGTTTTTAATAATATTCGCCCCTTCAGGGATAGACAAAGGAATCAGCTTCCATACAGCCACGTATGTCTGTTTTTAATCGTCTGAAATGTAGTGGACTGTGTGAAGAATAATATGTCTATGAAAGGTGTGAGTACTGATTTAACAGCAGATAGAGGAGAGTGGAAAAAGAAGACGTTATGCCGACTCCACTTATGGTGCGTTCCTACATTCAAAACCGTTGGTACAGATGTAGTGCATAATTGTTTTCCTTCGTATTTTCACGGAAACTTACGAACGCGTCTTGCTGTTTCAGTCGGTCACAGTACAAAACGTACTGAGGATGACTGAAGTAGCATGACACGTTCGTACGTTTCCGTGAAAATACGAAGGAAAGGAATTATGCACTACACCTGTAGAGTTATGACGTCTCGTTCAAATTTGACACATTATGTACGTAGAAAATGTCATAACGCTAGTGCCCGTAAGGAATACGATTCGTTTCTTGAATATAGGAACCGGGCATTACTGTGGGACAAGGGTAGGAGGATCATGAATGATGATTATAGAGTCTGGCAAACGAAAGCTGTCCACAAGAACGGGCGGCAATTCAAAATATCTGCAGCAGATATCAATGGCTTTACACTAAACAAACGGAGTTGATAGATAGAAACAATCATTTAACATTTCTGACAAATAAAATAATATCAACTACGTTTAGTATCGCCTAATCCAGCTTATCCAGCTGCTGATTTTTGAATTGCCGCCCTTTTTTGTGGACAGCTTTCGTTTGCCAGACTCTAGTTCTGTCAAGTATAAATCAATATAGTAATAAAACACAATCCAATCTTCTCTATGCGTCGGCCCTCGAACTAACTCCTACATCTATTGCTTACTTTTAACCTCTACAACAATATACATTTTTTTCCAAAATTTTATTTTACCACTTTGTTGGCGTGATTAATATATATATATATATTCGTGCCAAATTACAGCTTTCTAGTACTAAGAGTCTCTGAGGTAGGCTGCGGACGGACGGACGGACAGACGTGGCAAAACTATAAGGGATCGTAGTTGACTACCGAACCCTAAAAATGAACGCCTATTTCTCTTGGTCACGCTATAACTTGAGAACAGCTTTACCAATTTCATTCCTTTTTTTTTAAATATTTTCTAATACAACGTAGAAGGTTCAAAAAAAATCTAAAAAAATTAGGAAAATAGCGCAGAAAAAAAAACCACTGGGATAGTCGGAAATTTGCAGCGGGGCGAAACCCGAAAACCGCGAAGAGGCGAAACTAATGTCGCGAGCATGACGCTGTTTCCGGTTACTTTGTTTAGGCGGCGACACGGGCACGATCAATGGTAAACTAAACCGCGATTAATGGGTTAAAAGAGACATTTCTTTGGTAATATGGATTAAATTGAATTTTGCATTTTTTTAAACATGCTTGGGGCTCACCCCACTCTCAAGTGGCACATTTGTATTTGACGTGGGGCGATGAAAATGTTTATAACTTATCAAACGCAGAAACAGTAGAACTGGTAGATGATGAACAGGTATAGACAGGAGCGTATGTCAAATCTTGGCGTTGCTGGACGCCCGTGCGCCGGCGTCGAAGTGTGTCGTGTGTGACTTCTTGTTGGCGGCACGGCGTAAGCGCGTCGCGCGCACCAGCTCAGGCGTGGGCGGCCGCCGCACAGGCATCGTTGACGCCATGCGCAGATGTGCGTACAGCGGGATCTGCGATGATGACAAAACTTAATACAGGAAAGGTTCTTCACTCCACCTATTCGACGATTACTTAGGTATTGTAAGAAAATATTAGGCCTAGTAGGGCAAAATTTTTTTGTGCTGGGCTTGCCTAAATTATGACTCATTTAGTAAAGCAATCCCCATTTCCGCCGAAGCATAAAGGTGCGCTGCTTAACGGTGTGTATATTACGGTGGTTCTTTTGTTTACCTACGCAACGACACCGTACCTATTTTACGCAGCGGTGGGGTCACGCCTTTTTTTAAATACTTAATGTAAAGACTTGATACAAACATTTCGTACGTAGTTAAATGAAATTATGAAAAATGTCTGTAGACTGATTAAAGCTAAAAGTCTATTGTGAATCCGAACGAGTGGAAGTCGAAGGTGACACTCAGCGCATGCAAATTCTACGCACAATGCCGTTGAACATATAATTATGAAATCGAAGTAATATGGATTAATACAACGTATAATAGGATAGATGATAGGTTAAAAACCAATTTATAGATTGGCAAAACAGAATTACAATATTGGCAGCTACCGCAAAGCATTAGATTTCGGATATAAATTGGAACATGTTGCCAGTTGCTCGTGGCCGTAATACCATAGTAGCGCATTCCCATAAAACCACATTTTCTATTCCAATTTTATAGAAAATGTGGTATTATAGAAATGCGATATTAAATGAATGTGGTACATCCGGCAATCTGGTATTTCGCTACTATGGTGTTACGGCCACGAGCGTTGCCAATTACGTTTCGAACGGCGCCTTCATTTTCTCCATAGGTACCATTTTGTGACAAAAAAAACAGTGAATCATTTGTTATGTTATGATAAAATGACATCAAACAACATGGAACAGTGCTTGCTGATAATTTATACTCGATTGTTTTTCTCAATTGTCAAGATGTATGTAGTAAAGTAGAAATGTTACGGTCTGTAGCGAATCGTCCAGTTCAATCCGGTCCTGGCGGTCGGGGCGGCGCGGCAGGTGGAAGTTGTTGCCGAGCAGGGGCTCCTGCGCGGGTGCGCCGAATGTCTTGGTTTCCAGCTCGAACTCCGTAATGTCGCGCAGGTGGTCGATTTCAACCTGCCCCGGCACGTAGCGCGACACGTAGCCGCTGCGGAGTACCTGCCCGTTTAAGGTGTTAGAGTACAGCTTAAAAATACTTTCTTTGATGTGTTGTTAGTTCAATTTTGCATAGTTAACATGTCTGGCGTGTGAGTGACACTTGACCTGGATGTTCAAAAGGTTGGAGTTTCAGGAGTCTTTGAAATTATTTTGTTCTGTGACTTGACCAATTTTAAAACTTGATGTACGTATCTTAAAAAACCTCGTCTCGAAACGGGCTGTTTCAATTTTTTCGCTTAAAACAATCGTACCTTTAGCGTGGTGGAGCTGGCAATCTTCTTGACGTCGGGTGGTATGCGCGTGACCTCCAGGGTCCATGGCAGGAAGCTACCCAGTGTCTGCAGGTACTCGCCCGAGAGCCGCCACACACGCACGCTGTAGTCCGAGCTACCACTAAAAAGAGCGACAGAATTCGTCAGGCGCCAAGCCCGATTTCTTGCTTTATTTGACGCAGCGATTGGGAAGCAGTTTTCGCTTTGAGTTCCGGTGTGGGGGTACGACCACCACTGGAAAGACTAGCATACAGGATTTCAACTTGGTCTTAGCGGTTGGTAACGTATTTGCAGTATTCAGATTGCAATAGTCTATGATCATCAGATTACCTAAAGCACCCACTGCACCCTGAAGTGGCAGTGGGCGGGGTACATTGCTCGCAGGACTGATGGCCGATGGGGTCAGAAGGTCCTGGAGTGGCGTCCACGGACCGGAAAACGAGCTGTAGGTAGGCCTCCAACAAGATGGAGTGACGACCTCGTCAGGATCGCGGGACCGCGGTGGATACGAAAAGCACAAGACCGGTCTGAGTGGAAAGCCTTGGGGGAGGCCTATGTCCAGCAGTGGACGTCTTTCGGCTGACATGATGACGATGATGATGATCATCATCATCAGGGCTTACTTACGATCAAGTGGCTTGTTTACTTCGTTTACCTTTACCATGCCATAAATAAAAACAGAGATAGGTAATTTATATTAACTACGGCAAAACTAAAATGAATCACCAATCACAATAATAATGTCCATAACGAGGTTGCACCGTGTACGAAAGACAGAGTTGATAAAAGTTTGGCCGCCAACATATCCTAAGCGTCTTTCCTATCCTTATTACTGACCATTGCATGCTTTGTCTTTTTCTCAGATCAACTTGTTTTGTTAGATAGAGTATCAGTGGTAGTACGTCAGAAGGAGCTTCTGCTCGTCGATGTAGGCGACGGTGGTGATGGAGCGCATGTGTGCGCGATACGAGTTGAGTTGCAGGGGGAGGGGCTGGTCGCGCACGCAGCGCTTGGCGCGGCCCTCGACGCGGTCGCGCCACAGGAACGGGAACTGCAGCCGCAACGCCGGCATACACACGTGCACCTGCGCATACATTTCAGCTTTCTAGTACAATATCAAGAGGTGGCGCATTAGGTTTAAAGCTTTGAAAATACTGCAATTATTGGCGTAAATCTCATTAAATACACACAGTTAATGACAAAAAACATTTAATAAATCACGATAAAAATACGTTTTAAGGTCCTAATCAATCCAAAGCCTCTGCTACGACCTTGACGTAACTTTCCACTGCATGAGTGTGGCAAGGATACTTTGCTAAGTAGGAAGGTATGTCAATTCTAATTACCACCTGAAAGAATCTTTGTAAATATATTAATGAAATGACGTACTGGTAAAGATGACTTACGTTAATAAAATATAAGCCGATAAAAGCAGCTTAAAAAAACCCTACTCATAATGTGCCACCTTAAGATATTGACATAGGAAACTGAAATTTTACAACAACACATTTAAGACTATGGATAAGTTTTTGGCTGATAATAGTGATAAATACAGGTGGAGCGAGTTTTTCTTTAAAATATTTTTTTTTATTACTTTTCCCAGCAGTTATGTTTGAATTTTTTGTCTGAGATTATTTTAATGTAATAGGCAATTTCAACTTATAACCTGAACAAGCGAAACGAGAATCGAACTTGAAACCGCTACTAATATGTCGTAAAACAAGAACATTGGAATCATACTGGATCGGAGCATCGCCGAGCCATAACCTTGGGCTTAAACAAATGAAGCAGCAATTAGCCACCAGCTAGCTCCGGCTGAGCCTCCCCTTAGGGACTTGTCCCTACTCATCATCGACCGACTAGACCGACGGTATTGTCATTGTATAGTTTGTTGTATGTATGACCTCTTTATTCCTGAGGTAGTTGGTCATGAGCCACACTTTGACGTAGCCGACAGTAGTCCCGCAAAAGAGGTACTCGTTGTTGGTGTCGGTGGCCAGGGCCGACACGTAGTCGCCAGCTCTGTGCACGCTCTGGAACGCGCCCTTGAACCCGCCCGCCGAGTGGTCCGACCACGCCTGCACTTGTCCGTTCTCAAGCGACAACATCAATGACGCTGGAATCAACAAAATCATTCTTTTTAATTTAATTTATTATGGTTCCTACTATATGTATGACGCTCGTCATCGTCGACGTCCCTCACTGACGTTCAATGGAGGGTTGTGCTATACCGCTCTAATTGCTATCTCGTTCAATTTACATGTAATTTCACGGTAGTTGCGATCTTTTTAAGAAATAAAACCAATGTAAACTTTTTGTGAGTGCCGTGCCGTCTTTATTAACACACTTGAAATTTGTAGCAGCTCGCGTGAAACAGCTATATAACCCTGGATATAACGCTCCTCGGTCAGCACCAGAAGTGAATTGCGTTGTTACTCGTTCTTTTAAATCACCTTGTATCAGGATTGCTACCGGATCTTAATTATTTACCTACCCCTGCCCCGGACTGGACGATTGGAATCATTCATTTACTGTTCTAGGCTATTATTCTTTAGCATTTTAATTTTAATAATTAACTGCATATACCATGACTTCATTTGTGACTGAACGGAACAGGGAAACTAAAAACGAAACGACTGCGGAGTTTTTCTTGCCTCTCATGAAGGAGTCCTATGGAATTGTAGATGTACAAGTACACAATGTGTATAAAATAAAATAGTAAATGTCTTTCTAAATCGTATGGAACTATGAAGGTAGCTAACCAACGCTCTTGTCGCAAGGGCGGGTCTCGAGGAACACCATGGCGTGCACGGCGAGCTGGCGCATGTTTTGCGCGCGCGTCGGTAGCGACACCGTGGACAGCTTGCGTGCGCGCGCCTTCTTCACCGCCTCCGACGCGTCCAATGACTGCCGCGCGCCCACGCTAACGCACATCTCATTAAGGTAGACTCACAATGTGTAGATGCTCGCGGAAAATCACGCTTAAATGCGTCCCTACTTTAAAAATCGAAGTCGAAGTTACGTTAACTCCATGATTTTCTCTCGATTTAGTCTCTAGTGACGAGTGACAGGTGATTCCGCATTTGTAGTTCCGCACACGAGCTCCACAAATCAGAAGCAGATATCTAGTCCGTTGCCTATGATTGCTGCTCCTGCTGAATTAAAACAAAATTACGCTCGATATTCACGCTAAACTTAATACACATATACATTGTTAATTCTCACTTTAGACAATTCTGGGTACCTACACATTAGGCTCGCTCTACATGCATCCGGAACTCCATGCATGCATGGACTTCGGCATGCTATCTATAGTTAAATCTAGATAAATCGGGAGAAAGCAGATAGGATAACGAAATTTCGAACTTCGATTTTCGAGGTAGGGCCCCAGTTATAATAATTTGTTTTGTGGAATCGAGTAGTAAGACCTACAATCCGTGGTTTTTACTTTAACATAGGCTGGCTCGCGGCCGCGATGCCCATGTAAGAACCCCAGGGGGTGCGTGTACAGTCGAGTGCGTTTAAAAAATAAGTTTCGAAGTTCTTATTACACTGGAATAAGGTGCATTGGGACATATTTTTGAGATGTTGCGTTCTCCATATTTTTACACTTGACTGTACCGCAAGTTTAAAACCACTTTTCACACCCATACTTTGGAAATACTAGGTACCTAGGTCGGTGCACTGAGGACTGCCGGCGGCCGCCGGCGGCGGGGCTGGCTGCACGCGTGGCTTCGCGCTTATTGTAGTGCATCTTGATACGCAGCATCGGGTCCGTGCACGAGAACCGCCTGCAACACGCGACCACATGTACAAATCAACCCAGATCACTCATGGCATGACACACAGCGAGGACACCACTGATCAAAGTGTTCTCTTAACGCATAACGATGACACGTTAGCCTATAGATGGTAATGACCCTACCAACGAAGCTATTGGTCCCGGTTTCGATTCCCGGTATGGACAATTATTTGTGTGATGAGCGTGAATATTTATTCTAAATGTTGGATATTTTATAAGTTTATATTTCTCTATATACTCAACAATATACTTATATATGTTTGTCGTTGTCCAAGCGCTCAATCACAAGCCCTAGAGCTTAGTTTCTGAGTGAGATTGCCCTCCTGATATTTATATTTATAGCTCTTGTATGTTGAAAAGTAGAACAACGCATTTTGTCAATGTGTAAATAAATATGTATCATATCAGTCACCTGTAGGGCTGGCCGGTCTCCAGTTTCCACAGCAGAAGCTCCGAGTTATAGGAGCTGGTGGCGAGCGAGAAGGGCATGCGCGCAGCCGCCGCGAGTACATCGTCGGTGTGCCGCGTCTCCCACGACTTGCCCGAGGAGGACGTGCCCGTGTCATCGAATTCTGTCACGTGCCGGTTCCAGCCCACTGCTAATATCCTATTCACCACATTATACTTGTTATAGGATCAATAATCTCGCGTATAACGGAATTTCAACCCACCATGAAATCGCATGGAACCTCTTCCTAATGAAGAATTTACGTTTTGTGCTACTGGACCAACAACAGCATTACACTGGTTTACCCTCTCATTCATAAACGCGTGCACGACATAACTAGTTTTCTTAAAATATTTTTCTAATCTCATACTATAAACCGCTAGTATCAGTATACCACCTATAGCGTAACCGAAGCGTGCAAACAATTATATAATGGTAATAACAGTTCTATAATAATTATTATAGCATTGTTATAACCACGGTTACGGTCATTCCGGATGTCAGTCTTGGCGTCTAGTGAACACGGAGACATCCTAATTTTTTATTTAAATCGTAATAAAAAATATGTAACAATTGAAATTAAGTAGATTAAAAACAAAGTGAATTCTGAAACTAATAATGTGTTTAAGATTTCATTTTTATTAAATCACTAAAAAGATGATTAATATTCATCGACTTTTTACCATAGTTACGTTCAATATGGATATCAACAATGGCGTTTCGTTTGGCTCTCCATTTTTAGGGTTCCGTAATTGAACTAGGAACCCTTATAGTTTCGCCATGGCCGTCCTTCCGTCCGTCCGTCCGCAGCCTAGCTCAGAGACCCTTAGTACTAGATAGCTGTAATTTGGCATGAATATACATATAAGTCACGCCATAAAAGTGGTAAAATAAAATCTTGTTTCTTTTTCTGTGTACCTCCCCTAGACGTAACTTGGGGATGTATTTTATTTCTCGTCTACCCCATAGTATGGGGTGTCGTTGGATAGGACTTTCAAATATACTGTGGGTTTGTAATAACATTTTTTAGATTAAGGGATCCATTTATGAAATATTCAGCTTTAAGCGCTAATTTTTGTTAGAGTCAAGCCAAAACTACAAATACTAAAAATCTGAAAATATCTTAAATGAAAGCACATTATTAATTTTATAGGAAAACTATCACCACTCAGTAGACTTCATTGGTTCTTGAGTTACAAACGGTTTAAATGTTAATACCTACCGAATACTTATTTGCCGTGTTGGTAAACTGACCGCGACCTATGTCGATGTATGGGGATAACAGTTTTCCAAGACAAGTGACAAGTGTCAACCTTAGCGATAGTTAGATCTCACAGAAACTTTTGTTAAAACTGGTAGACCACTTTCTTGGCCGACCTTACCTTAAGAAGCTTCTTATGTACCGTTACATAAATAACTATTGTCATTATCCTTAATTGTAACGTTCGAATTTGACAGAAAGAGACAAATAATACTACAAAAAAATAAGTTTACTGTCCGTTTATGAATACGGAACTTAGTCTATTCGGCTGAAAGATGACCGTGATAGACCATCTCATTTATACAAAACAACGATAAGTACCTATTTAGGTAAAACGAAAAAATAAACCCTCCTTTATGAACTCCCCCAGTGAATTAACAAAATCACGTTTTCTGCGTACAATAAGAAATATAGCCATTACTACCACTTCTTGTATTTTTTTATATTTTTTTGTTGACATTCTGCATAGAAAACGATTCTGATTCTTTGAGCCAGTATTGGAACAGTAGTGTTCATTCATAGGCATGAAACATCTAGTAAATGTACCATAGAAATTTGGCTTTATTCATGTACTAGATACCTACTAATCCTATGTATGAACAACGAAACGACAAAGGTGTTTAGTCCATTTCATAAGATCTACTTCCTAAATTGAGCTGTTTAATAAAATTTTCTTCCTTTTATTCTTAAATCTTAATAACAAGTTTATTATTTTAAGCATAATATGCTGAGATTATTTTCATATAACTATTATTGTAAAAATAATAATTATTGTTCGTTGTCGTATAAAACAAAGTATTATTCTTTCTATATTTTACTTACATTTCTGATCTATTTAGCCTGTACTTAATCGTAATGGTTGTTAACAAAACTGTATCAAGTTTTTATTTGATAGGTTCTATAATAATAGGATTGTTACGATGTTTTTATTTACCCAAAAGATGATACTTTTGACTAATTAGATACTGATTAAAGAAGTATACATTTTATTATAAAGCTCGGGTAATCATCATCATCATCTTTATCAGCCGCAAGACGTCCACTGCTGGACAAAGGCCTTCGCCAAGGTTTTCCACAACGATCGGTCCTCTGCTGCTGTCATCCAGCGGTTTCCCGCGACCTTTATCAGATCGTCAGTCCACCTTGTGGAAGGTCTGCCAACACTTAGTCTCCCGGTTCGCGGTCGCCACTCTAGAACCTTTCCGCTCCAACGGCCATCAGTTCTACGAGCAATGGAGCTCGGGTAATATTAAGAGCTTAATTTATACTTACTTAAATACAAATAAAGGTGCATTTTTGTATTAAAAAGACATAATTTGAATATTTAAGTAGATACTGTACCTACCTTAATTTTTTATATAATAATTACTAAAGAAAAAGATTTCGTTTTATGTTTTTTTTTTTCATTTTGATTAAAATGATCTATATAATGTTTATTCACTGGGTTTCACTACGAGGGCCGTTCTGAAAGTTTCTAGCTGTCCCGAACCTTAGTTTTGTTAATACAAAACTATACTTTTTATACTACCGAATAAAACCTTTTTTTATTGCCTTCAAAACACTGGCCGAAAATAATTATAAATATTTTTCAAAGACATTAAAAAAATGATTTTAAAAATATGTGTCATACATTGTTTCGATTTCAACATGAACGTCACAAGAGAGGAATTTCGTGTGATATTTATTACGACTACAAAAGAGGTTTAACGTTTAAGGAGTCATATGAAAACTTAAACACAGCTTTTGGAGAATCTGCTCCTTCATTAGCCACCATTCCCTTTTGGTTCCGTCAGTTTAAACGAGGCAGGGAGTCCGTCAAAGATGAAGCTAGACCGGGGAGGCCGCCGACTGCAGTGACTTACGAGAATGTCATCAAAGTGGAGTGGCTTATTAAAGAAAACAGAAATATTACACATAGGGAGATACAAGATGAACTGAATATTGGATCACAAGCAGTTTCAAATATTTTGAACGATCACCTAAACGTACGGAAAGTTTGTTCAAGATGGATACCGCATTTGCTCACTGAAGATCAAAAAGCTCGGCGGGTAGATTGGTGCAAATATATGGACGGACCCTCTAATTTTTGGCCATTTCCGGTATACAACTATTGCCTCACCCACCATAAAGCCCAGATCTCGCTCCGTGCGACTTTTTCCTGTTTCCCACAATATAGGTAAAGAAAACCTTGCGAGGACGAACCTTTAACGACTCCAATGATGCAGTCAATGAATTTAATCGTGTATTTTTCGAAAGTTGGTTTCGAAGAATGCAAAAGTGCATCGAAGCTGCAGGCGAATACTTCGAAAAACTGTAAATAAATAATAAAGATATCTCTTCGTTTTTTTGATTAGCTAGAAATTTTCGGAACAGCCCTCGTATCTTAATTCATTAGATTTTTTGTTCATGTACTGGGTTTTTGGGCACTTTTTTATAAATTCTTCTATAACTCAAAAATTTTAAACGTTATAAAAAATTGCAGAAGTTACTTTCTTGTTTATTAAATTACGATTGATTAAATTACTTGATACCATTAAAATTATTGATAAATACAGAGTAATGATTTTTCTAAATTGAAAAAATGCTTAAGTGTTCATTCACCAGAGGGTTTACCCTAGAATAATTTACATAATTCGATACATACAAAGAATGATTGAAGATTAGATACGTTCATAGACTGTTCAACTCTTTACCCTTTTTTGGCTTGGCAAACTCTGGTAACAATAATGGTTTTGCCCCTGTAAAATATTCCTTATTTTTTTCCAACAATACGTGAATAAACTAATGACGCTTTCTTACCGTCCTTCTACCCAGAAGCAGTTAGTGACTTCGCACATGTGCTCAATCATTAGGTTCCTCAAGCAGAGACCGGTGTTGAAATTCCAGACCTGTAATAATGCCATGTGAATACTGGACAAATAGATGCTCGAGATGATGATGATGATGATGAATATGCAAAATTACTTTGACCCACCGCGTATGGAATCTTGACGGGTGATATTTAAGAGGAGATCATCTTTCTGGATCCTCGTTGGTTAATACGACTCGAGCGGGGAATAAAATGAGTGTATACTTATATAAAATAGTAATGAATGGCTAAAATGCGACTCTCCTACGATACTTAAAGATACTATAAATAGGTAATTTTTTTATTTAGTAAGTACGTAGGTACAATACATTTAGGTACTCATGCTCGTACGTCTTATAGATGAAAAACCTAGTTGTAAAGCTAGCCACAAAACCTCAACAACCAAGAAGATCCAGGTCAGTGTTTTACTACGATTGACACGGATTAATAAATGCTACAAACACTAGAATCTTGACCTGTTTGCCTAGTTGCGTGTGCTGTTTTCACTGTCGCGCGGTGCCTACTTTACAAAGAAATGCGGCTTAATGACGTCATTGGGGGATCCGTGTCACTTTAGGTCGGCCGTGCTATAAGTGCTATCCACGCGGCATGGGCTACTTATCTGTCAGCTGCAGGCTGAATAAAGCCATGAAGAACAAGGGATACGCCTGTGTAGAAGTGGTAACACGTAATTAATGCCCGCAGCGACGCCGTTCTTTGCGTGCCGTTGAAATACCGCTGCTGTGAGTGTACAAATTTTTGATACAAAGCGAATAAAGTCTACGTGACGTGCATTGCATAAGTACCTACCAAGCCTGATCCTGCGCTGCTAAGAAAAGCCTTTCTTATAGGCTGAAATGATTATATTTTTTTGGTTAATGTCCGATGATTAAGGGATTGAGAGTGTAAAGTACCCTAAGAGTACCGTTCCTCGCGCCAGTGAGCAGCACCTGGAAGCCGGGGTCGAAGCACGCGGCCGTTATCTCCACCGGGATCAGCTCGCCGTGCAGCAGCCTTGTGTGCGCGTCGCGGACCATGGCGTTGCGCTTGCCTAATCTCATACAGAAAAAATAACTGAGTCTTGCATCTATTCTGCTTTGATTTGTACCAATTTTAACTTCACTAGGGTGTCTACGTAGTGTAAAATACTCATCTATGTAATGTTAATGTGTACGTATTCTGTAGTGCCTTTTAGAACGGCGCGACTATACACGAATTATTTCGGCTTATTTTGCTAATATGTACCAGGGATATTGCGGATGTTCACATGCTAGACATGCATCATGCATCCGCAACATCCCTGGTACGTATTAGCAAAATAAGCCGAAATAATTAGTGTATAGTCGCGCCGTTCTAAAAGGCACGATTTAACAGAGAGCGCGACCGCCCCGCGGGGTAACAGGTGTTAGTGGAGGCAGGAAATTTTACAAGTACGGGAACTGCGTGCCTATTTTCCCACAACATCTGTTACGTGGGATAGTCGCGCACGAAGCTCGAGTCGCTTGACAGTGACCTGTGACCGGGTCCCAGTTGATGATAATGCTGTCCATGCCGCAGGTGATGACGATTTTGAAGAGCGGATTGTACAGCACGCGCGCAACGGCGCGGGAGTGCGTGAACCCGTCGGTGTGCTGCGCGTTGAGCTGCTCATCCAGCACTAGCACAGCAATCTTGATGGCGGCCAGGATCAACTCACGCGTCGCCGTATTGTACACCGCTGAGATCGGCGTGCGCTCGCCGATTTGCGACGGGATGTCGATGAATGTCTGTGGATTTGAAAAAAAAGGAGGAAGTTCTCAAAATGGTTGTTGTTTTATTGATGTTTGTTACCTCGGATCTCCGTAATTTATAAACCATTTGTAAATATCTTTATTTTTATTTAAAGATGTCGTAAATAGGTCTTCGGACTTCGGGGCCTACCTGGACGCAAGTCTGCCCCTGCACATCCCAGACTTTGATGACACGGTCGCGCGCGAGCGAGTAGACGGTCTGGCCGCCGTTCTGCAGCACGATGGCCGTGACGCCGGCGTGGTGTCCGCAAAACACAACGTTGGGCGTGGCCGTCACGAAGGGGCTCCACACGCGCACCGTGCAGTCCGGCCCGCCCGTCACCAGCACGTGCGTCTCGTCGTCGAACGCGAAGCACTGGATGCCCTGCAATCAAAGTCTTACTTCTTTATCCTTACATTTCCCATGAAAATATAAAAAGCGCGAAAATGCGGTTGTTTGCTTGATACGGCATCACGATGCCAAGCCTCAAAAGATCAATGTCAAATTTGGATCAAATATAAGGTGGAGTCTTGTAATTGCAACTACCTGATTATTGCAACTAACTTAAATAACTCCCTCTGGGATCACTGTTTTGAACATCGACAGACATGATATTGTCCTTTTATACTAAGAAATGCAATATCACGCCAAGCAAACAATCAACTAGACGTAAAATCAAGAACAGGGCGCGACTTCGTGAATTGAGAACACTCAGTTTGTATAAAAGCAAACCGTATCGACGAACCATAAACATCCACAGAGCATAGGACTATATGTATACCTTATCAACTCTAAACATGTTGTGTGTCTTGGAGCCCTGCAGGTCGCACATGAGCAGGGCATCGGGGCAGGTCGAGCAGGACACTAGACAGTGCAGCGGCGCGTAGAACGCCACCTGACGCACCCAGTCTGTGTGCGCGCGCGCCCGCTCGATCAGCCGCATCTCCGACAGGAGCTGGGGCTGCGTAAAAACCATTTAAATGTATATAAGTGGATTTACATTCAGAAGTCGGAGTACAGGATTATATAATGAGAAAAAATAAAGTCTTCTATCGAAACAAGGAATTAGAATGTTAAGCAGTTGTGCTATATACCCTACCCCCCCTACCCGCCCGTACCGTGACTAAACCACTATTATTATTTTGTTAGTCAATAATACAATAATTTTGCTTCAAAGCGTTTTCAGGCGGGTATTGGATGAAGCTGATTTACCTATTGGGAAAAGTAAGAAGAGAGTAATTGACCTTAGGAGGAATATTCCGAAATACTAAACTCGAATTCGGCTCTAGGTGCGGCTGTAAGGAGTGGAAAGCAGTGGCGGCTCTAGAATACCTATTGGTGGGGAGGGAAGGGGGTGATTTTCTTGGAGCCATGTACATTGTACACCAGTCTTAAAGCTCGTCGAGAAAGGAGAAGGCACAGCACGACGAAGACGACGACGTGTTCCCATACTAAATTGAATGTTAAGTCTCTTATTGAACCAATTTTCCCTTTCCCCATCTGGAGCCAGCCACCACTGAGTGGAGGGCTCACGCGGCGCTGCAAGTCGATGTGTCGCAGCTGCACGAGCGCGCGGCCCGCCTGGTTGCGGAAGGGCCCACGCGCCACTGGCGAGAACGTCAGCACGCGCACGAACCCGCCTACGTCGCCGAGGATCAGGATGCAGTTCTCGTTGATGTCCTTCTCGAAATGGTAGCTCATTGTGCATATCTGAAATAGACACACGAGTTACTGCCAACAGATTGCTCTATATCACCGGCACATTTATAGTGCCGTATTACTCACGAGTAAAGTTCAAAGTTACAATAAAAGTTGAGTATTAAACGATGGGAATGGCCCTCTAAATGAACTTTCAACCAGGTTCTTTCTTCAGTATAGTTATCATTCACCCTGTCTTTCAGTATGCGGGACGTAATACTGACATTTTGGAGTACTAAGTAGGGGTAGCCGGGGATTTTTTTAACGGAGATAAGTAGGTTTTAACAGGACAATATTTTTACCTCTTAAGCACTATTTTCACCAAACGGCCCTCAACGGATCGGAACGAAAAGAATTGTATGGTCTTTAAAGTTGTAAGTAAGTAAATTATTTATTTACAACAATAACACACATAAATATTAAATAAAAAAGGAAAAGAAACGACAGATAGTGTAAGCAATTGTTGGGAAACGGTCCCAACTCAGCATGTGCTAGATGTGAAGCCAACGCTGGTCTTCCGTTGGGACCGCTCGGTCAGAACACGGAAGGTTATACACACATTACAATTTATTTAAACAAATTAAAATAAAATTAAAAAAACACATATTAAATCATGGTCACAGTATTTAAAGTCTATATTACCAAGCCGCGCACAGCATCTTGACCGCGGGCGTCTTCCGGGAAACGCGACCGTAGCCGAAAATATGCTTCAACGCGCGATCGGCTCCGTCATAAATAGACAATAGTAATTTTAATGGACGCGATCGGCTGTCGCCGCATCAGTCCGTATCCTTACCGATGCGATGCGATGCGAGCCGTTTGGAGGAAATCATCCTTTTACAGATGGATTTCTAAAAATCCGTTCTTAGTGCACCCCTAGACCTCATAAGGTTCGTAAATTTGGAATCTCTGGACCCAGCGATTTGGGCTGTACGTTGAGATGTCAGTCAATCAGTCAGTTTCCTCTTTTATAATTTATAAGTATATTTAGATATCAGCTTTAAGTAACATCCCTGAACGGCAGTCGGAAACGACATCTGCTGGAAGTGTAGGACTTTAATGAGAATTAACATTAGTTAAAATTAAAACCTTTACGTACAATTTCTACCACGGGGACTAAATGGATACTCGCCATGTATTCCCAGCTGGTGATGATGATTTTAAGCGTGAAGGTCTTGGCAGTGGTGTCGTAGAAGCGCAGGTCGCGCTCCGTCGAGCTCGTCACCACGATATTCACGTCGGGCATGCTCACGAGGTCCGTCACCCACGTCGTGCGGACCTTTAAGCAAGCTGCAACGCCGTACAGTGCAGATGAGTGGAGAATGGAGATACGACCCAAAGTGACTAACTAAATCTACTTTCATTTTCGCGTTTTGAAACCAATTTTACCATTTTGTCTGTTTTGCGGCAGAGCGCGTACGATAGTGATAGAGTTCGAACAGCGAGTGGTGAGGTGGCACAAGCATTTTCTCGAGTTGTTCAAGGAACGGCGGTCCAAATTTTGAATTAATAACTTAAAAATTGTCGCGAACTCGGTAAGCGAGTCCAACTCGCACTTGTCCAGTTATTTTTATCTCACCACTCGCTCGGACTCTACGGTACCGACCCGGACAAGTCCTTCGCGTTTCTCTGACATTTGTCAGGTACAAATCAGAACACGCATCTGATCATGTATACCACATCAAACCTATAACTCACGGCCCATTTTATCCAGCAGTAACATGGAGAAGTTGGAGAATCTAAAATAGGCCGTAGAATTTTACAGTAATACTGTTTACATGTAATATGATTGAGTAATACTAACGACTTGAGGAGAAAGCAGTGCGCAGCAGCGACATATCAAGCGTCCACCAGTTGAGCTGGCCGTCACGGCTCGCCGTCACATACGAGCCCTGCAGTGGGTTCGTAGTGCGATCCTGCCACAACGTGCCATTCATTTATAATATTGTTTGCATCTTGAATATTAGATAGAGACGCCACCCAATAAATAGCCGACCTATGTTTAGCCGATAAATACCAACCAATTCATCAAATCTAAATACCTAGTAAATAGACCACAAGAATTAGCAAGCTACACACCTAAAGAATTAGCAAGGTTATACGTTACACGCCTATATGTAGGACTTAAAAGGTTATAAAGGTGCTAGTTAGAAACGGTATGAAAAAGATACCCGAGCACCGAGCAACAAACAAGTCCAGAACAACGGATTACCTACGCGTATTTAAACTTGTTCTCATAATTGTGTTGCGCTGTCGGATTGATCACTAGGTATTGCCATGTATTAGTTACTTGTAGTTATATATATAAATCAATACCTACTAATTGCTAAACCCAGACTAGTATAGTACAGTCGAGTTCATAACTATGTGTACACTTTAGTGCCTTGTCACGTTAATCGCTGTGACAATTCATATATGTTAGTTTAAACATCACATTAAATAGACAAGGTACTAAATACACATATTTATGAACTCGACTGAACGTGCGGTGACGGACGTATAGAAGCAATCCGCCGTCCCCCCTCGGGCCACAAACGTCTATCCCCGCTCGGAACGGTCGCGCACTAACTTGTCAGACTATTCCTAAGGATCAAAATAAACACAAAAAATACTGTAAGTATTAACTTTCAACTTCTTGTTGATGACATCGTCATTTCTCTTCGCAAGTGATAATATTTGCTGTTCCTGATGATCAAGGCGGTTATTATTTACTTTGTTACACGAAACAAATTTACCTTATTCGTAGGTATTATATTGTTAACCTTTTCAACGACATTAACGGATATATAGGTCAAGGTTGCTGTTATCTGCCATTGGCGTGTGGGTCATGTGACGACATTCTTAATCGTCGTGGTGTTGAAAAGGTTAAACGCTGTCACACCTTGTCCACGTCAGGGCAGAAACAGATCTTAGAGATGGGGTGGCGGTGCTGCGAGCGCATGACGGTGGGCCGGCCCATGATGGGCAGCTGCAGCGACGCGCGCTGGTTCTCCGGGTCGTTGGCGAAGTAGCCCAGCAATAGGTGCGAGACTAGCTCGTCCCACTCGATTTCGCCGTTCCGGTTTGTGTTTATCTTAATGGACAGTAAACTAAAAATTAAAATTAAAAATAGCTTCAAATCAGGCCCTGCTACTGGATGCGCGGAACTATATGACTACGAGTAAGGAAGATCGTACCTACGAAGATAACTTTAATACCGTTCGTGCATTTTTCGAGTGTCTGCTTGTTGGGACCTGAAGTGCAGGGAATCCTTTGATTGGTCTTTATTCCAGACGTCTCATAGGCAATATTTTAGCTATATTATTAGTTAAGCGTGAATAATCGAGTAACATGAAAATAATCGAATAAGACGATATTCATTATTCACTGGACGTTTCGCTCGAATTGCAACGGTTGTTATCACTAGAAAACTGGAGAACGTTTTGAATTAAGTATGTAGGTATGTACTCCTATGTAACCTTTGTACCTACTATTATTATTCTCTAACAAAACTATTTTAAAGCAACAATCCCATAGAAACCCATAAGTACAGTCTAGTGCAAAAATATTTACTTATTGAAAGAAGCCTCTCATGAATACCTATTTTACGAAATTGCATTGATTTGGGAGTTCTGGGACATATTTTTGAGATGTTGCGTACTGCCATATTTTTACACTTGACTGTATGTAACACTGTAGTGTCGTCCACTTTTTCTTAGATTGATTTGTAAGGGATGTCGGTACGGTGCCAGTGCTGCCACTTTTTAATTTCACGACTTTACCTGATTGATTACATTGGTACCTTCATAAACAATATTTTGTATTCTTCGTCATCATACTCGACGTTGAGCAAAGTCCTCAGCAGTTCCCTAAACTCGAAGGGAAGTAACTTGTGCATGAAGGCATTATCGAATGCCTCTTTAAGTTTAAGCATGTCGGCGGAGGAGCAACGCTCGTGCAAAGGCGCGTTACGCCAGCGCGACCGCGTCACCGCCGTTGTGCTTACTTCCGACTTTGACGACATCGACATTAGCGACTTTATTTCGCTTTCGTTAGCCATTTTTCAAGGATTAATAAAATAATTCAAAAAATTGTTTAACTGTTTGTTTATAGACTTCAACTCGAAATCCTGTCTGTCGTAGCTTCAGTGTGGCATTTATGAGGCATTATTTAAATTACGCACAGAAACGGAATTTTAATATCGGGACACATTTGTTTGTCATTTGTCTGTGGGAGCCGCACAGGACCAAGTGGATAACTAGTTGAGAGGTTGGGAGCCGTAAAGTCCAAGATAGACGGATGAGTAAGTACGCGTACTTGAACTTTTTCCTACCTTACCTTTAGAAGTTCGCGTACAGGTAGCGGCACGTAAGTCTAGCGGTGAACGGAACGTGCAGGGGATAGCTGCGCATAGGTACTGTTACGCACGCAATTGTTATCTCTCCAAATTGATTAAAATAAGAATCCTTACTAATAAAGAACGTGTTTTTATTTAGCCTTCTTTTATATATAAGCTAGTTTGTTTAAACTAGTTTCATATGTTTCAAAGAATCAATAAATGTACTAGTTTCTGTCTTTAAAAAAGAGTGCACATCATATACCATTTTCCATGCCTGTCTTCTCAAAACAGTATTTCTTCTAAGCATATTCACTGTCTAAAATCTTAAATAAACACAAACTTAATTAAAACAGTCAATAAAAAACAAACTCAAACTTAACAGAGAACAACAACAGTAATAACAATGCAATTTAGAACGCGACTATGCACCAGAAGTCAGCGGGGCGTCGTATCGGTGCGGGGGACAGAGTACGACTGGAGAGCCAATAAGCGCAGACGCTCACCCTCGCGCGGCCCCTTCACTCCCCCGAGATACCTTGTTTTCGACTTCTGCGCATAAACGGTCAGCGCTAGACTTACGTGCCGCTACCTGTACTTAGGGACGTACGTCGTCGTCGTAGACGTTTAGTACTATGTACGCCGTACTTATGGCTCGGCCACCTTAGGGTGCGTCTCCTCATCAGTGGACCCGCACCCTAAGGTGGCTGAGCCATAAGTACGGCGTACATACTCGCACGTGTATCTGGGACTTAAGTTAGCATATACACCGGCGTAGGTGTCCATTTAAAAACGCCTCAAAGCTGTCAAGTTTGGCATTAGTCTATTTCATAACCTTAATTATTGAATTTTTGTAATCAAATACGATAATTACAAAATGTTCTTAACGTTGAAGTTATTAGGCAACAGGCACCCTTCGTTCATTGCTCGCACAGTATTCGTTAAGAACAACAACGTGGATGACGCGTGCAGGCTGGTGAATCGCATACTGGGTAAAGAAGGTATCCTGGAACAGTTCAGGCTCACCCGATATTATGAGAAACCTTTCCAGGTAAGAGTCCACATTACTGATAATACCTCAGTGAATGCTAAATTAACTCTCAAAGTAAATCTCTCTCTCTGGCTTTAATTTTTGACGTCGTTGTTACCGTCGAAAATAAAAGCCAAATTAAGGCTAAACGCCTTTTTAATTATAATTCTTGTGTTACAGACTAGACGGCGTGTTAACCACGAGAAATGTAAAGCTATATATAATGAGGACATGGAGAGGAAAATCCAATTCGTACTTCGAAAGAACAGACATGAACCATTCCCAGGTTGTTATTGAATATTAGGTACCTAGCATCATATTGAAGATATTTTTTCATTAATAAAAGTACTCATGAAAAATATCAATTTAAATCTTTAGTGTAAATAGGTTGTTAGTTATAAATATATATTAATATAAATAAAACACTAATTGAAAAATATAGTCATTCATTTTTGCTTAAAAAGTACACAATCATAGCAAAATATTTGCAAGTATTGTCATATACAGGCTTTTATAAAAATATGATGTAATAAGAGCTATTATGGTAGAAGCGACTAGATACATTTGGTAATGGTTGGCAGATGGCCAGGCGTGGTGTCACGTGTAGTTGTAGCAGGAATTGTGCCACTTAACATAGAAATGGTAGCGGTAGCAGCGGTGGCATGTCTTTATGCCGCAGCGGTAGCTCAATCCTCCCTGAGGCTTGCCCTTGCAATACTTCAGGCCGCAAGGATACCAATTTACACAAACCTGTAGCAAAATCATTTATGTTTCAAGCATAATAATATAATAAATTCCTGTAGAAATTATATTAATCTGGAATAACTTTCCTATTGAATTAATAAATCAATTCATGCTCATTTAGGATATATGTTTTTCATGCATTTTCTTCTAGCTTTATGTTTGAACTATATCTTAACATGAAGAGACTTTTTTACCTGCTGTTTATGTGGGGTTATTAAAGAAACAATAAAGCGAAATCCACCACTTCCATAAAAGACTATAAAGAGAATAATTGAGTAGTAACCTCTACATGACAGATGCACTCCTTGGTGCGGTCAGTCTCAGTGACACACGGTGCCAGTGCGGCCCCATCAGCTGCGTCCGCCAATGCACGCGCCGGGAAAGGAGTCACACCCGAACCATATGATGATTGGTCCAAGCCTATAACACCCCTACACTGTTACTTTGTTAAATAATTCTGAATATAGTATGCTAGCAATCAATGTCACAGCTGAAGCAAAGTTTCAGTATTAACCTATCTTGTGCTGTAGGCAAAATCTTGTTGACGACTGTGTGGCGACGCGGTCACGTGCCATCAAACCCACAGAAAAAGCGGCTAAATTGAATATTTTTATGTAAGGAGTTATTTTTGGAAAATTTGGTTACTTTATTGGCTAATCTATAATAAACTTTAACCCTAAAAACCTTCACAATAAGGACAGTTAATTTGACTGCCAGTTTAGTCTTCTTTAGTATTGTGGATTCAGGAGATAAATTATTGTGAAAAATCTTTGTGGTGTTCTTGTTATGGTGTCCAGAACACCATAACAGAACTCACCAGGTCGGGGGGCCCACCGCGCTAGGTCGGCGGCGCGCAGATAGACGCGGTCCCGCGCAGCCTCGCAGTGGCGCGCCGCCGCCGCCGATAGACGTTGTGCCACCCGCGCGCCCCACGCTGTAGCTGTTGTCTGACGCCAGCCACGAGCCTCTTCCGCGATGCGCACGGTTCCGGGGTTTTTCTGAATTCAATTAGTACAATGGTCAATGATACACAAGACACATTACAATTACAATACAGACCAGTTCTGTTTACTATTGTCATCATACATGTACCATCCGCCCATTGGAACCCTGACCCAGCATAGAATGGTGTCACGGTGACATTATAAAACTACTTGTTTTATATTTCTTACAGCTTGAATCATAACATCACTGTGACACAGTTCTATGGTGGTTCAGGGTTCCATTGGGCTGATAGTACATGCACAGCAAAATTGTTCACTCATTTATTACAGTTCTGCTATGGCACTTTAAATACTTAAATTTTGAGTGAATGTACTTGTTGCTTTTTATTATCTACCTATAAACTTTTTTTTAAATCCAGAATCTCTCACTCTCACCTGATTTTAAAAGACAACATTTACCTGTCTGAGTTTGGCCATTGCATCAGGAGTAATGAAATCGGCCTGTGCAGCATGTGTAAGGAAGCATAAGGTCTGAGACCCAGATTGACCTAGTTCCTCTTCACCTGGTATTACAACCTTCATGGCCTCCACCTCCTGGACAGGAATAATATCAATCTTATTAGTGTTTAGTTTGTAAATGGACTCTAAAATATGGTCAAACATTTGTGTCCCTAACAAAACTATACTCATAAGTCATTCATAACATAATTAAATCACTTATTGCCTTGAATCATATTTTTTTAGATCTTATTTGATAAATTTATAATATGTTACAAATCAAATCAACTATAATAAAAATTAACCCCTCACACACAAAGGGAAAAAATTCAGCACGTATCTGTGCCAAGGCAAACGAGGTCACATTAAATATATTTCAAATTCAAATTCAATATTTTTATTTCGGACTGAATCCATATGTATGTTAGTAACAAAGTCTTACTCTAGTGTTAGAACATAATAATCAATTAAATATATATAATGATAACAATAGCTGTTAAATCAAAATTCATAATGTTGTTAGTTTTGGAAATGAGCCTAACTGGTCACTAACTTTGAAGCATATGTCAAATTAATGTAAACAAAACAATTATATTGATAACTTAAATTTCAATTTGCTTTGAGGATTGATGATGTTATATAATAAGATCAATCAATACAATCCTAAAAACTAACATACAATTTAAGGTATTGATAAACCTAAATTATATTTGGCTGAAGACTGTCATTTTGAATCCAGTATTGGTGTAGTTACATTTTAAATATTTAAACTACCGTTATGTTTTTAAACATAGTTAGGGTTCTATAATAATTATTGCTTTACTCTGGTTGAGTACGCTTTGGTTATAGTACCTGCGTGAGAGCCAGCCTTGAGTGGTTAAATACTAATTGAACAAGAAGTCATCATTATTCCACTAATTATTGACATTGGTAGGGTGTCGACAGTTTACTTTGTCTACTTTCCAACAAATTTTGGCTTACATTCGCAAAGTCCACGAGCTGTGAAACAAAGATACCGTCCAGGCGCAAGAACTCCAGTGTCACGGTGTCTTCGGAAACGTTCGCCGTAATGGTTTCCTGCATCACGTCGCCACCCTGCATCATATTTACATTAATAAGCCATATATGATTAAGAATTGAGACCAATGGTTCAAAAACATTAAACCTGTAAGTGTAAACCAATTATGTACCGACCAGTCAAAATATTTCTTACATTGCTGAGTTAAAATGTTTACCTGATTTTTTACATTAATAAGGAGTTGCAAATTCGTAGGAGAAGCAATGAAATAGATTAGAAAAAAGAATTCGACGAGCCTCATTTTCTATTTACAATTTTCATACAAATAATTATATTTGCTTGACATTTTTGACATTTTTCAGCATTTACAAAATTACAGGTTATAAATAAAATATACGGCCCACTCACTATCAATCCTGCGTTCCTGTGTAGAAGTCGTCCTACACGACGACTTCTTGGATTGGATTGACTGCGAGTGAATGAAAGCACTGAAAGCGGTACGCGGAGCTTGCAAGACCGTGTTACCGGAAAACATGCAGGATGGTTACCACGAACTAACCACTAATATCTTACTTCAAGTACCCAGTCCTTGCCACTCGTCACTCGAGACTAAATCGAGAGAAAGAGATGGAGCTAAGTTACTTCTAACTTCGAGTTTCAAAGTAGGGTCTCAAGCTGCGACAATATTCGTAATCCTACATTAAATGGCGGACGGCAAGATGGGCCACTATGCAAAAATGAAAATTGAACATCCATTTATTCAGAGCAACGCATATGTACAAATAAAGTTAAAATGAAAAAAATACACAAAGTTGGATAGTTTAGTTGTGAAACGGCTGGCTGTTAAGTTAACGCTGGTCTTCCGTTGAACGAGCCCCTTAAACATAGTTTCACGGATAATGTTCACAGATAATTTAAAAAAAATCATCAATAACATGGTAATTTTTCAATATTATGCTGTTTAATGATATCTAAATGAAATTAATGGATTTATTTTTAAATCATGGATGAATTCATGATGAATAAAATAATGATCTTTTAATTGGTTTTAAAAAACGCTTCATAATTGTTCTAAATACGTTCCATTTCACGAAAATCGCTTTATACTAAAAATATTAATTTTGTAGTAATAGAAGAATTCCAAGAAATATTGATAATCTAGAATATTTCCTACTTTTTGTATTAGAGTAATATTGCAATAAAATATATTTGTGCGTTACTAAAATATTTGTTTTTTTTTATAATTAGGTCTTAAAATGTTAACTTTTTCGTCTTCCGATTTGCTTTAGCTTTGTTTGTGGATTAGTGAAATGTTGTCTGAAAATAGCCAAAGCTAGAGATATAAGGTATAAGTTTTCTTATAAACTTTGTGCATGTGCAACTAGAAATAGTATTGAAGCTTGCGCCATTTTTCTTTGACATGATAATTATATTTTGAGGTCATTACATTACGACACGATAGCGCCCGATGCGCGTCCGAACGCCTCTAACTAGACACGAACGTCGTTCGAAACGGAGAGAAGGGTGATGTTGTACTCATCGAAGAAAGACAGCTGTCGCTTCATTTTCAGCTGATTTTTGTGTACGCTCTGAAATCCGATAGCGATCCACGGATTTCCAAACGAACGCGGGTTCCTTGATTGTGATTCCAGTTGTGCGTTGCAGACAAAAGGCATTTAGTGGGAACAATCGAGAAGCATAGTACGCCGTGACGAACAAAGGGAGATGGTCCATTGAGTGCGGGTGGTGCGTAGCGGTCTGTCGTGACGTCAGAGTGTCGGAGTCGCCGTCGCGGTGTCGGGCGGTCGACAGCGCAAGCGGAGGCCGATGAGGCGCGCGTGCCAGTGAGCTCGGCGCTCGGGGCAGCGCGGCGCGCACGCTCCGCCAGCCTGGCCTCCACTGACTCGGGCGACGAGGGCGCTGGGCACCGGCCGCCGCGCAAGCGGTCCCGCAGGCTGTCGCCGCCCGCGCCGCCAGCGCCCGCCGGCGCCATGACCCAGCCCCACGCCAACGGCTCCGCGCCCCACCTTAACGGCGACGCGGACCGGAACGGCGCCCTGCCCGCCCCCGCCCTTGCAATGGCACAGACTGACCAGGAGATTGTGCGTCTAATTGGGCAGCACCTGCTCTCTATTGGTCTTGAGTGAGTATATTTTCATTAACTGAAGCTATCCTGGCTTCCTGTTTCCTTTCATCCCTTCCTAATTACAATACAGTTAATTATAACTGCATTCTAACTGGTCTTTGTTTGGTGATTGTCCTTCCCTGGATGTAAATGGATTGCACATCCACCTCTGTTGACATAACCCATTCTTGTATGGGGCCTGAATGAAAGTTTTTTTAGGCAGGTAAATTCATTCATTTGATTCATTCATGTCCTATTAATCCTCTCCTTATTCTCTTCTTTGTCCTGTTGAGCTTAATTATGCTGAAATGGACCACATATAGGCCACAACAGCTTAAAGAGCTTGTAAACTTCGATGTTCATCAAAATATGCCTATGACTTCACATGGGACCTGATATACTAATATCATTTAACAATTCCACATTAGAAAATGTGTTTTCACAAGAGGGGTTAGGTTCCAGTGAGAGTGGACATGTGTATAACAATTAATGTGGAATGGAATATTTGCAATGTTGCATATAAACATCACATCATAAATACATACAGCTGAAAGCAAAGCAAAGGCCTTATTTAATATTTGTTTTGTGTTGTTTGGTTATTGAATACTAATACTAATAACATGGATATTCAATTCAGTTAACATTGCATTAGCCGCATCACTCATCACTGTATTGTTGTTATTGATGCTTATAGATTAGACTTATATTTTTCGGTTAAAAAACGAATGATTAGAGTGATTCCGGTTTCCTCATAGATAAATGTTAACTGAAAATATCTGTGTTTCTTAATTCTAATCTAAAAAAATATAGATGCTGTAAGCTTTATAATTTCCTGATCCAATTTATGCATTTTTGACTGGCTCTGCATATACTCTAAGATATAAAGTACAATGTAAATAAAAAAAGATTCTTAATATTTTTGCAATTGTTATAAAATGATAGATGCCTGTATAAATAGGTTGTCTATTACTATCATCTAGTGTTTATCGTACATACTATCAATAATATTATTATATCAGGTTATACCTTTAAACAAGCAATTCTTGTATATGTATGTAATCTGAATCTTGGAAATGGCTCCAACAATTTTCATGAAATTTTAAATATAGGGGTTTACATGAGCGAAAAATCGGTCTGTAATGTTGTCATCTTTGGGAAATTTCGTTTTTAACCCGAGCGATGCTCGGCCTTCCAGGTCCTACGAATATTGCTTGTGTTAAACAACATATTTGTATCTATATTTAAAGTAATCACATTCTCGAAAACGCTGGTAACAATTTTGAGGAAACATGCAATATTCAAGTTTTGGGGGGCAAAAAATAGATCTATCTAGTTGCCATCTTCAGGAAAATTCGTAATTAAACCAAGAGATGTTCAGCCTCCCAGGTACTTTTATTATAAAGTTACATCTGCATGCCCAACAAGCACAAGCATGTGCTGCATGTGACTTGTTGAATCCTCCATGGCCCATTGATTATTTCCACCATGTATACATTTTAAGATGGTCTTAATTTAGGGTCTCTACTTGAACTTAATAGGTACAGTTGTAGTAAACAAGCATACATAATTGTTTTGGATTGGAAGAAAACAAATTTGATCTTGCTTTTTCAGTCAACTTATGTAATACATCAAGGAGGTAATTAAGAAAGCAAAACGAATGCTATGTCTCAAACAAACCACTGTTGATGATCATGCACTACATCAGTACTTATGTAATGTGATTCTACCTTTAATGTCAATGAAACCAGATAATGTTATTTACTTACCACATACATCATAAGGCTATTATGTTCCATACCACTACTACAATTAATATTTATCAAGTCATTTTTAATGTACAGTAATACAAATAAAATTTGTTTTTGATTTATTGTAAAAGTATAACTTCTTTACATAGTACTATAAAAAGTCGTGTTTCTCTGTATCTCTGTCTTACTAACCAACCTCTCCTAAACCATGTAACAGGATTTTGATGCAATTACCACCATCAGTTTGACTCTGAAGACTTTTATGTACAGGTGTTACAGAAAACTTTAATTATTTATTGTATGGTCTCAGTAGATCCAGTGCCAAAAATACATGAAGAATAACACTTCACTCCTCTAGTAAAATTCCCCCCCTTCCCATACACACACAGATTTTCTTACAGTAGATCTATGAATAACACAGATGTGGCTTAATTTAATTAATCATCACATTACAAAAAAACACTAAAATTAAATTCATCATCATCATCATGTCAGCCGAAAGACGTCCACTGCTGGACATAGGCCTCCCCAAAGGCTTTCCACTCAGACCGGTCTTGTGCTTTTCGCATCCACCGCGAGTAACGACCTCGTCAGGATCGCCGGACCGCGTTGGATGCGAAAATTAAATTAGTACAAGGGAATTTACTTCTTTAAAAGCGTTACTTAGAATAAGTACCAGGTAATATGATAACATTGACAACTAATGAAACCATACACTCTTAATTGTTTGATTTGGAAAGCTAACCCCGCATTAAAAGTTGATTATTGTCTATTTCAATATTAAGAATATTAATGAAGTTTCTATACTTATGTTGAGGTTTTATTATTAATTAAATTTATTATTAAAATTCTAGAATTTTATATATTCTATGTGAAAACACGAACCTTTACGATTGAAACCAAGATGTCCTTAGTGCCAAAGTGGGAATAAACGTAATTTGTATGTTGTCTTACTTTACCTTTATTGTAATCTTTTTGGATTGAGACATAAAGTAGGTATGAAACCAAAAATTCGTTATTTACGTATTACATTTTGACTAATAAACAAATTGGGAAATCGATCACCACCAATATTGTATGCGGCAAAATTCCAAGTATTACATTTGAAGAAATCTTTCTAGATTTTAAAACCTACAAGGTAAGAAATTTAAAAAAAAGGTTAAGGTAATTCCGAAATGATAAGACATAGTGAAATAAAACATAGTCTTTGAATTTTTGAAATAAAGAATAAGAAAAAACATCAATATAGTAATTTAGCGAAAATACTATAGGGTTCGATTCCCGGTCGCGTATCACATTTTAAGTTGTTTTTTGTATGTATAATTATGTAAATATGTAATACTTGGAATTTTGCCGCATACAATATTGGTGGTGATCGATTTCCCAATTTGTTTATTAGTCAAACAGTTTACGGCTGACCGTCGGCTAGCTGACTCAAAACATTTGAAACGTCTCAAGATGCGTAAAGTAGGTACGCGTTATATAAACGGTACATCTAACTTATGTATGAAAGGATACAGAGTAAGCTGCTGCAAACCGTTTACCTAATGGGACCGCAGCTTTATGTTATATACAATAAATATTAGTGATTTGTTGAGCATTGTCTGAGTGTGTTGTGGTGGCAGGCGCAGCGCGTCGTTGCTCATGGAGGAGTCGGGGCTGCACCTGGAGCACCCGGCGGCGGCCACGTTCCGCGCGCACGTACTGGCCGGCGACTGGGGCAAGGCCGACCACGAGCTGCGCGCGCTGCACGCTCTGTTGCAGGCCGACCAGGCGCTAGATCCGCACGCACTCGCCGTATGTCATTTGTTAATGTAGATTGTTAACCTTTAAAGACTTTGTTGTCCGCTTGTCCATTTGGCCGTTCGTTCGTCTGTCAAGACCCTTATCTCTGACATGGCGAAAGCTATCGGGCTGACATTTGGAATATTTGTATTATTTAGTGGTTCAAAGAAAGCATCATCATCGGAAATTGGAAATTTGATTATTTTTTTCAACGAATTTACTACTACTTACTATTTTTTTCAACTTATGTGATATTCATCATTTGAATACTCAGAAGTTAGAAAGAATAATCATATTTAACTGTTTTTTTTAAATTAATGATCACTGACATATTATGTGTAACGCGAAGAACTTCCCTTTACCTCAGAAACAGCTGTAGATAAAAATTACATGAACTATGAAATAATTAATTCTTTACAGGACAGTAAAAGATATGCTCTAGCACATGTTTTTTTAGAAAAAAGAAAATCATTCAAAACATGGCATATGTTGATTGTATGTAAACTCTTTATAGCACAAAAAACCAATTACAAGTAAATTCATACATAAACTTAAGATTAACATGTACAATGGCGAACTTGGCCCTTTAAGGGATCTCTTCCAGTTAACTTGACCATGACCGTTTTGTATTAAGGTTGGCAAAAAATAGTCTGTCTATAGAAAAGCAGAAATGGCAGTTACCTACGGGTCTGTTTAAAGCGCAAGCAGCAGGCGGACTTTCTTGAGTTATTTTATACATACGAGGGCAGAGTGAAAAGTCTGGAAAAATTTAAACATTTTTTTATTTTTTTGGTCCAAGTAAATATTTATTTTTCAACGTAGTCCCCATGTAACTCAATACACTTGGTCCATCGCTTTTCTAACTTTTCGATTCCCTCCGTATAGTACGATTTCTCCAACCCTTCAAAATACGCACTGGTTTCTGCGATGATTTCTTCGTTGGAACCAAATCTTTTCCCACCAAGCCATTTCTTTAAGTTTGGGAAAAGAAAATAGTCGCAGGGGGCCAAATCCGGAGAATAAGGCGGATGCGGGAGCAATTCGTAACGCAACTCGTGGATTTTAGCCATAGCAACTGCACAAGTGTGGACCCGTGCGTTGTCTTGGTGAAAAATGATTTTCTTTTTCGCCAAATGGGGTCGTTTTTCCATTAAAACTTCATGAAATCGCTGTAACAAGTTGGCATAATATTCGCCGTTAATTGTTTTACCTTTCTGAAGGTAATCAACATATATTACACCACGAGCATCCCAGAAGACAGTAGCCATAACTTTATTTGCCGATAAAACTGCTTTGGCCTTCTTTGGTGCAGGTTCACCTGAAGCAATCCATTGTTTTGACTGCTCCTTGGTTTCGGGTGTATGATGATGAATCCAGGTTTCGTCAACAGTTATGAAACGACGCAAGAAGTCCTTTTCATTATACCTAAATTTCGCCAAACATGCCTCCGACAGGGCCACCCTAGTGCGTTTTTGATCCACTGTGAGCAATCGCGGCACCCAACGGGCGGAGAGCTTCTTCATATCCAAATAAGTGTGGAGGATATTACGAACCCGTTCGTCTGAAATGCTTACAATATCAGCTATCTCACGGACCTTTACTCTTCGGTCGTTCAATACGATGTCATGGATTTTGGTGATCATCTCTGGTGTAGTGACCTCAACTGGGCGTCCGGGACGGTCGGCGTCAGCAGTGCTTGTACGGCCACAACGAAAATCCGTAAACCACTTGTGAATCATTTTAATGGATGGAGCAGAGCTCCCATAATACTTGTCTAGTTTTTTTTTTGTATCCGTGATGGTTTTTTTTCGCAAAAAATAATGTTTAATCAGAACACGAAACTCACTTTTCTCCATCTTTGCAAACACCAAAGTTTTTTTTTCTTTTTCATAGCTGTCAAAAAAAAACTATCCGTGCGAACTGGCTGAAAATATACGAGTTACCTCCAAAAAGGCTGCATTACAAATTGATATTAATTAATTTGTGAAAAAAATACCTTTAGTATGATTTTTACCAGACTTCTCACTCTGCCCTCGTATAACACGTAGGTGCTGAACCCTCGGTGCTCGAGTCCGACTCGAACTTGACTAATTTCTTTTTAAATACGCCGAATGACTTTCTTAAAAAACATAGGTGGTTGCACTAAGTGGTTGCATGATTAGAAACACTTGCCTTTTCGATACCCTTGCTTACAAACATCACTTATCGGATTTGACCACCATTCTAAAACCACTTTACCGATTTGATTGCTACTTAGAATTTATTTTAGATCATTAATTAAGATCTAAACTGAAATTGATTTACAATTAAAGTCTTTTAAAAAGTGATCTCATATTTTATAGGGATTTAAAATAAAAACAAAGTGCTAACGCATCCGTCCATACAAAATTTTACAACTCCGTATTTTTTTCTTATCCTTGTTAAATTAAAGCTTCGTTTTCAACAGAGATAAATTGTACATGAATTTAAACCTCAGTGTATTAGTTAACAAAAAGTGAAACTAACAATAAAACTGGCGAATATTTTTTTGATTGCTTCTAAATTGAAAAGTCATGTTTATAGGCAATTATGGGAAAAACGTAAGCGTTCCTAATTATACATCCTGTGTATGTTCTGCTAAAGTGATTTTAAAGATCGTTATATGCAAATGTCCGGCTGATATGTTTGAAAGTCTGGCTTTCGGGCTTTAAGACCTGGCAAGTATGGGGATTGGGACCTACATGGATAGGCAAACGAGCGCGTAGGTCTGTTCCACAAAGGTAGAATGGATAAGATAGAATTTGGCATTCATTTTGCAATGCCAATCAGCGAACTAATTCGACGTGTCTCAGAACGCAACAATCGACGCCACTTGCCGACGTTTGGCGTCGTCAGTGCCACGAACTTCCGATAAAGTTTATTGTGTGACGGTCCTCAGGAGATGAAATTCGTGGTGCTAGAGCAGAAGTTCTTAGAGCACCTGGAGGCCGGGCGCGCGCTGGACGCGCTGCACGTGCTGCGCAACGAGCTGACGCCGCTCGGGCACGACACGGCGCGCGTGCACCGGCTGAGCGCGCTCATGATGTGCTCGGACGCCGCGGAGCTGCAGGCGCGCGCGCGCTGGCCCGGCGCCGGCACCGCCTCGCGCTCGCGCGTGCTGCAGCGCGTGCAGGCCGTGCTGCCGCCCGCGCTCATGATGCCGCCTGCGCGCCTGCGCGCCCTGCTCGCACAGGTACCTACACTTACCCACACCAAAAAAACATTATTAATAAGACACGTTTAGGACTACTGTACTTCTCGTCTAACACTGCGATGTTAAACTCGCTAGTTAAAGACGAGTCAAACGGATTTTTTTTTCCGTCGCTGTTATACTTCCTCGTAATCGAAGTGAAAAGCAGGGTGTATAACTAGTTCAAAACCCATTTTATCCTCGGCTTAATTATTCACCCTCGCCTACTGCTCATGTCATAAGTCTTAGATAAAATGACTTGTTTTATGCCCTTGTTGTACAATCTACTATTTTATATTTAGTGAAACAATCTTTATCTTGAACTTTACTGCATCTCGTTAAAAAAGGCTTTCAATTACTATCCAATGTTTAAAAAACCTGTAAAAAATAATCAACTGTAAAAATATATTGTAGTACCACAGGCCCCTGCTGTGTGACTCATGGTGAAATTTACAATAAGCACCTGGGGCCCGTTTATCAAACGCTTGTAACTTGTAATGTAAGTGGAAGGGTATTTTTAATACATATTGTTGGAAAGAGATTTCCGCTTGTAATAAAAGTTACATGCGTTTGATAAACGGGCCCCCGGTGCTTATTGTAAATTCGACCATGAGTCACCATCGTAATAATTTGCAGGCGGCGGCGTCGCAGGTGGCGCGCTGCCGCTTCCACGCGGCGCCGCGGCCGCCGCCCGAGCACATCCCCTTCTCGCTGCTGGCCGACCACCACTGCTCGCCCGACACCTTCCCCATCCACCCGCTGCAGGTAACGACGCCGGATTGCATGCGCATCGATTTTTTATGCTCGCATTCAGCGAGACAATGATGGTCGCGTTTATCGATGTGGATACTTTCGTCACTTTCTGACAAGTATGTAGGTGAGAGAGTGACGAATAATTACAATAGTGCTCTATCTGCATTTATTGGCAGCGATAAACCCGACCATAATACCGTCCAAAAGGAAAAAGCTCGTGAACTTTATTTATGACTTTAATTATACCCCCTGTAACTATTGTACCTATTATTTCCACTAGGGCTCTTCATCATACAATGGGATAGGCAGCTTATATTTCTGAACCTAAATCGTTTATGGCAGTGGTTCCCAAAATGTCTTTCGCGGTACCCTAAGTTGCTGTGGAGAAGACGTCACCGAAGAGTTTTTCGTTCCTACCACGACTTCTAATAGAAAAATAATGTAATCGAAATCGGTTATAACGTTAACGTTTTAACGCTTAGTACGATTAACCTTGAAGCAAAACACAAATATATAATAATGAGGTATTTCTTTCGTAACTTGACGCTGTCATTATTATATTGTTTCTGACACTATAATCGCCAAAAATAAACCCAACTAATATATAATAAATAAGGCGTTGTAATAAAAAAACCTGGGCGCCGTGAAGAAGTTCGGGAACCTGTGGTTTATTTGAGGAGGGTATATAAAGTGCGATGTGATGATGTGTAATCGTGCGCGCAGGTATTGAACGAGCACTGCGACGAGGTGTGGTACTGCCGCTGGTCGCCGGACGGCAGTAAGCTCGCCTCGGGTTCCAAGGACAACACCGTCATGATCTGGGACTACGACCCGCTGGCCCGCCGGCTCACCTTCAGGTAACTTATAGTTCGTTCGTTCAAATAGTGTGCATTGCTACCCTTTGAAGTCGCCGACACCGCTTTGTGGGCGCCGCGGCGGCTTCTTTGTACCAATTGTGGCGAGACATCAAAGCATGCAAATTATTTGAACGGAAGAACTATACTTTCAACATGTACCAACTGACGTGCAAGAAGGGTCCAGTAAGTTATATCATACTTACGAGGGCTGTTTGATAAGTCCTTTTAAAAAGTATTTGTAAAGCCTTTTTTCTGGTAAATGGCATTAATACTGGCAGGCACAATCTTTCCAATGAAGACTCAAGAATTCAGCAAAAAAAAACAAGTTTTTGTCAGTATAACCATTGTTTATCTGTGATCACTCGTAAATTTTCAACAACTATGGGAAAATCTGAATTTCGTGCTGTTATAAAACATTTTTTTTTATGAAGGGTTGCAGTGCTGCCACAATAAAAACTGAACTTGATTCTGTTCATGGCACTAACGCACTAACGTTGCAGACTGTTTATAACTGGATATATGATTTTAAACGTGGTCGGTCAAGCACATCTGATGCTCCACGCTCTGGTCGCCCAATCGAAGTCACTACTGAATGTTGAATGTACTGGATGTTGTTGAAGAAATCCATAATATTGTACTGCACGACCGCCGAGGGAGGGTGCGTGAAATAGCTGAGAACACAGGCATCTCTACTGAGCGAGTACATAAAATCCTGCTTAAAGATTTGGGTATGACAAAGCTGTCTGCACGATAGGTGCCACGTTTGTTGACAATCGAACAAAAACGCGAAAGGAAGCAAATTTCAAAACTGTTTGGATATGATGAAGCGTAATCCTCGGAATTTTTTGAGTCGATTTGTCACTGTGGATGAAACTTGGGTCCATCATTATACACCTGAATCAAAACAATGGATGGCGACTGGTGAACGTGCCCCAAAGAAGGCCAAGACTGTTTTGTCGGCTAGGAAGGTGATGGCGCCAGTCTTCTGGGATGGCGAAGGAATCATTATGATTGATTACTTGGAAAAGGGAAAGACTATCACTGGCCGTTATTACGCAGAGTCATTCGACCGTTTTAATACCGAATTGTTGGAAAAACTACCTAAATTGTTCCCCAAGAAAGTCCTCTTTCATCAAGACAATGCCCCAGTGCACACGTCAACTATTGCAATGGCCAAAATCCACGAGTTGGGCTTCGAGCTGGTTCCGCATGCTCCGTATTCGCCGGATCTAGCTCCTTGCGATTATTACCTATTCCCAAATCTGAAAAGATGGCTTGGAGGGCAAAAACATTTGACAAATGAGGACTGCATCGCAGGTATAAACGCCTATTTTGAAGACTTTGACAAAACGTATTTTTTGGAGGGGATAAAATAATCGGAAACTCGCTGGAAAGTGTTTGGCCGTCAAAGGAGACTATGTTGAGCAAAAAAAAAAGTATATTGTTTAAAAAAAAAATACTTTTTAAAACAAGTTATCAAACAGCCCTCGTATATCTTCGTTCAGACAGGGGCCCTGGATTAACTTCGATCCAGTAGTGTGCAACAAAAAAACAAATCTAGAACAAAATTTCATCCACACAGGTTGTAAGTCAATTTCCCTTTTTCAAGTAGTTTTATGAAAAAAGACAACATAATTTATTAAAAAATACTGCATGCAAGCATGCTAATGTTATCTTCGTCTAAAATTATCTTTGATGCTAAAAACATTTCTTACTGAGCTAGTTGAACAGTTTGTTTTGAAAAATTAAGGTTTTTTTTTGTGTTGCCACTAAATTACCGTCGCTCCTATATCAAATCTTACCGGACACTTAATGTTTACCTGGGATACTTGAAATGATTTCTTCAAATGTTTCGTGTTATGTTGTTGTGTAGTGTAATCTGACGTCGTGTTATTAAGAGGAACGAGTACAAGTAGAAGGTGCGTGTTGCAGGAAGTCGCTGGAAGGGCACTCTTACGGCGTGTCCTTCGTGGCGTGGAGCCCAGACGGGCGCTGGCTCATCGCCGCCGGGCCCGAGGACTGCCCCGACCTGTGGATATGGAACATGGAGGTGAGGCACTGACGAGTCACAATTTACGGTTATTTCCATATGGGTGACAACTGCCGAGGCTAGGTTTGGCCTGTGTCCTGTTAATCGCACTCGTAGATTACTCTTGCAGCTTAATATTTGTTAAGTACTGAAGGGATTTCGGTTAAAGTTACCTGACAAAGCTCCTACGTGAGTCCAAATTTTTCTAAAAGTAAATAAAAACCAAAAAAATAATCGGGAATATGTGTCCCATAACATTTTCACTGTAAGGTCACTTGCTAGAAAAAATAATGAAAATGCTTGTAAAACAATACAGATAATCTAAAATGATCATATGGAAATGGGACTAATTTTAAATAGGTCTATACTCCGTGGATAAATTTCGTCGTATGATACTTCTTAGATGAGTAGTGTAAGTTGGTCTTGTTGTGCAGACGGAGACGCTAGCGACAAAGATGTCGCACTCGCAGGAAGACTCGCTGACTGCGGTGGCATGGCACGCCGGCTCCGACAAGTTCGTGTGCGGCGGCGCGCGCGGCCAGTTCTACCACTGCAGCCGCGAGGTAACTAAAGATGTTTTACTAAATATACCGTTTGGTTCTGCGAATTAGCCATCATGATCGCCTGACTTCTAACCACTCCTAGCGTTATAATCTACTCTATCGATGCGGGTTATTTTGTTAGACTCTAATTATTATTATATCTTGGTACCTCTAACGTGCGAAACTAAATAAGTCGCTAGCCCACATACTAGTAGTTACATTAATTAACAACTCCATATTAGTGTTAAATTAAGACTGCTACACTACACACTACGAAATACTGCATAAGTACTACGAGCAATCAATTTAGGTAAAAGAGCCATCACACGGATCGTTTATTTATTCGCCATTGCTATAGTGTGACAGTAAATTTGTTGTGGATTGCAGGGTCAGATGCTGAACAGCTGGGACGGCGTGCGCGTGAACGCGCTGGCCACGCGCGCCGACGGGCGCGGCGTGCTGGCGGCCGACACGCACCACCGCGTGCGCCAGTACGACTTCACCGACCTCACCGACGCCAACTTGTCAGTGCCACCACCATACTGATGCATGCGCAGGAGAGTGCGGAGGGTTCCTCGCGCTAAACTTACTTTGGAAACTTAGATCAGATTAATGAACTTCAGGCGGGGAACCTTCTGCACGCTCGACCGCCGATACGCCGCAACGCTCCCTTTGAATAATTCGACTAAATTAAATCAATATTTTATTCACTATCATTGTGAAGTATGGACTGAAAATCGTCGTAATTATTTCGTTATTTAATTACGTTATTGAAACCATGAACACTGCTGAGTGTTCTCTTTATGTTTCGTACGTGGATCACACGGACTGTTTGTGTATACTAGCGCTTTATAGCATTGCAAAATTAGGATGTGGTAACAGGTGGAACTTCATTATTCTCAAGTACTAACCGTCATATTTAGCAGGAATTTTTGAGTAAACATTGAATAATGCTGCCAACGTCTAAACGTTTTTTGCTTAGATATAAAATATTGAAAAAATAATAATTAAGTCACTAGTTTCGTGCGGATTTCGTCTAGTGGTCAAACGCCCCCATATGTGAGCAGGAGGGCTAGTACAAGTTGTCCGCGACTTGTTCGTCGCCTGGATCTCCCTTTCTAACCGGCTATAAAGATACAGATGTACTGAGCGACAATTAAGTGAGAAAAATCAACTTGCCATAAATACATAACTCGTCGTTTTGTCGGTCGACCCCTCTCCAGCTAACGTATACAGACAGAGACAGATAGACAAACAGAGCGAGAGAGTCACAGTAAAACGCGTGTGCGTAGGATTCAGGAGGAGCACGCGGTGATGGCGCTGGCGGTGGACGCGGCCGACTCTCTGCTGCTGCTCAACGTCGCCAACCAGGGCGTGCACCTCTGGGACATTCGTGAGTCTTGTGTTATAAAGTGAAACGTTTTCATGGAAAACTTATATATTATTTATAAAATAATCCTCTACAAGTTTATTATTATTTTATTTGTTTTTGTACTTACCTCACACGTTCTCTTGTGCTTATGTTAGTCTAAACGACTTTACCAGAATCCGACAGACTTGAAGTTCTCTTGCAGTGTACATTGTTTCATTTTAGTTTGAATCGTGCCACACTACACAACGATTTATTGGCACTTTAGCTCTTGGAATACTGATTATTATGACTAGCCTATTATCTAACCAAAGATAGTTTTGGGTATAGCTACGCTATGAAGTTATAGGCAGTGATGGATTTGAGGCAAGTGAAACGCTGAAGGGTAAGAGCAAGGGGGTGCGGTGTTGCAGGCGCTCGCGCACTGGTGCGTCGTTTCCGCGGGCTGTCGCAAGGGCACTTCACTATCCACGCGTGCTTCGGCGGCGCGCGCCAGGACTTCGTCGCCTCGGGCAGCGAGGACAACAAGGTATGAACAATCTTTACTTAAGGCATTGCGGAACCTACAAGCGACCGGCGGCACTTTTCCGGTGTTCTCAAGGCGGGTTGGCGCCAGTTGGAGCCCGTTTCTCGAAACTAGCTCATTTAATAATATTAGAACATGCGGTGCATTTCACTAGTAAACTTGTAGAAAACTGTATTAAGTGAACTAATATTAGTGTAGCGAGTTTCGAGAAACGGGCCCCTGGTGCATGAATTTGCAAGGGCATCTGTCCGTCGTTATCGTGAGAAGGAGCAACAGCCGAAGTTGTTGTTTAGCCAGAGTTCGTGGTAAAGAAGCATGTTTTAGTGAGTAATATAGTGTGTCAGTGATATGTTCGGGTGCAGGTGTACATCTGGCACATCAGCGGCGAGGAGCCGGTGGCGGTGGTGGCGGGGCACTCGCGCTGCGTGAACGCCGTGGCCTGGAACCCCGTGCACCACGACGTGCTGGCCTCGGCCTCCGACGACTACTCGCTGCGGCTGTGGGGCCCGCGCTGCTAGTGCCGGCACGGTATGCCCGCTCCGCACACCCGCCCGACCCGACCCCGACCCGACAACATACATTTCGAGGCCCGATACCCCCCTATTGCTTTATTTCCGAAATCATAAGAGACATATCCGAGAAACCAAAGTATTCAAATCTGAATTTTGCTAGTAAAGGAGGGTGTTATAAACAGTTGCTTATAGTAATCTCAGTATTTAAAAAAACTCTTTGAACACTGGCCGTCACTAATAAGAAATCAACACATCATCTAAGGTTTAATTAAACTTGGCCCGATCTAAAGTGACAGTATTTTTTTTTAAAGAGAATGGTTTCCGTTTGTCCTCATTCGCACCTGATGTTAAGTGACGACGAGGTCGAAGATGGTACACGCTTACCCAGAAAATGGCTATTTACTGTAATGTTTGATGTTGACCTGGTATCTCCCGCAGCCGGCCGCGGCCGGGGCTCCGCCGCCTGCTCCGCTCCCGCGCCGACCAGCGAGGCGCCGGCTCACGACTGGCTGCCAAATATATCACTTTCATTTATGTTTTAATGAGTGATGACTTATAGTTTTAAATACGTTTTTGCAAATAAAGCAGTCTAAATTGCATCTTAAAATCTATATAGAAGTTTACAGCGGAGTTTTTACTATGGAAAACTAATACTTCAAGAACCCCCAACTAAACCAGGTTGTGACCATGATTTTGTGTCAAATACTGTTAAAATACGAATCGGGCATACGTACAAAATAACAATTAATATTTATTCGAAAACATTAGTTAGACGTCTGATGTAAGATTCAGTTTGCACTGCTAATTTGGCTATCCGAAAATACAAATTACCTAATAGACTTGACAAATTTAAGAGTGTCAAAAATATGGATTACACATGACCTTATGCGGGTGAATGTTCAAGTTGCGTAAATCGCTAATGTCATACCAATTTTCGCGTTATTCTACAATTTTCAGGCGATTTTGTGCAATATGTGTGCCATTTTAGTGCATAATATAATTGGGAAAATTGTCAGACAAGACCAATCGGTTACATTTAAGTAAATGATTGTAAATGGATTTTTCAGATGAAGTCAGGTATTAGTATCACTTTGCTCTGATCTTTAATACTAGTATCTCAGTCTGACAGCCAATGACAGCCCTTTTGTCAACAGCGCAGGGCTGTTAGTTTATGCGAACCTTTAGGGGGCTATATTCAGTAATGGGGCCCTATCAGGATGATGATTGTTGATGACGACCCGCAATCAGCGATATTGGGCTCTTTAAGAACCAAAACAGTTTTTGGTTGACCAAGGATTTCTATAGTTGTTTAATATGAGCGACCAGGGATAACATTTTAGGCCAGTGTCATATTATACGCACCTCCCGTTTAATTTCACAAGGTTATGTGTAGGTTAAGGGAATGTAGCAAGACGGCATTGGTCGTTTTAAATTTTAAATGCAATAACAAAATATTGCGACCCATTACTTAATTATATGGACACGCATACAAAGTTAATTCGAGCGGCGGTGTATCCAAAACATGTTCAGTTAAAACAAATGTTACAATATATGCGTTTGACAATGTGGGGCAAGTGGGTAACTTATAATTTGACACGTATTTATCACTGTTGATCACTTGTGTTAGTTTAATAGCGCGTTTTTGTAGTTCGGTGCGACATGGGCGTAAGTACTAGGTATACCATCTCACGTTATTAAAAGCGCGTTATATTTACTAAAGCCAAATTAATACATTTAAGTACGTTTTACTGTGTCTTGTATCGTTCGATGAGATATGATATGACGGTTAGCATGAGTGAGTCGCCAAAATTGCCGCATCGCATCGGTTGACTGCCGCGGGGAGTCGCTGTATAGGCTAGCTAGGAGACTGGCACTTGTCGGGGATAGGAAACATTACGAATGGGGTGTTCCGATACACCTAGTGCATCCTAGTCTCTTAAAGATTTGGTAAATATTTGACTGTTAAAATGCAATCTACACCATTACTCATTTATTTGATATATTCGCTGTTATTTTAATTTAGGATGACAACGTCTCCTATTCTAGTATCAGTATACTAGAATAGGAGACGTTGTCATCCTCATCGGAACAATAGACGTGGGTGCCGGCGACTTTCAATACCTAATACTTGTCAGTTTCTAATTACTAAGGTTTAGGACCTATTCCTGTAGTTTTGACTAGGTGCATGTTTATGTAAGGCATGACGTAGGCGTAGGAACCAACCCGACTGATTTATCGATTAAACGACATCGACTGATCTTGAGTGAAGTGTGTATAAGGATGACACTGTAATGATTTCGGAGCTAATTTGAAATTAATCGATTAAATTTATTATAGTTATTATTGTACTTATAAGATGCAAACTAACACCGAGACTCATCATACACGACAGAGACTAAAATATATATTTGACGAGAATTTAAATTTGATTCCGTTTGCAGTATATTTATTTTAGTACTTATTTCGATTGTACCGTTGAAAGTGGACTTAAATTGTTATATCAGTAAATTAAGATCGGTGTAGCGTAGGAAAGCGCGCAGAGATCAGACCTCGGTCTGGCGCGCCGCCGCTCCGCAGTGCGCCGTCCTGCGCACGCAGCGCGTTGCGACCGAGCAGCGGCGCTCGCGGCGCGCGTATATGTAAAGACGCGCGGCTGACGTAAATTAAGACTTATTCATAGTGAGCAAAGGAACTATTTTGTAGGGGAGACCGGCTGTATCGGCTCTATTTTTGTACCGACCACAAACTCCGTCGCAAAGCCTCGCTTTGCTTTACCTCATACTTGTAAAGGCTAACCTGCCGTGTTTTGTTCCGCTTTCTATGCAGAGTCGAGCGACACTTCAGAATTAGATGTGCAGAAACGAAACACTGCAAGTTAGTCCATGGCCTCTGCAAGTGTTAGACGAATATTGTAGAAAAGGCGTTACTGAACGTCCTCAACTCTGTTGTTTATAAAGTTATGATAGGTTACTTATCCCCAGCGGGAGCATGTTTCGGACTCCGGGATTCCGTTTTATTACTTATTTGCTAAATATCGAAATTATGTGTGAACGGTTGGTTTTCTATGGGCGTTTAATTTTTGATATTTTACTATATTTTTTTAAGTACTAATTGTAATTAGTTCGCACAATGCCCGTGCTCACAGCGTGCGCAACGTGCAACACGTTGCGTTGCGCGTTGCACGGCGCGCGGCCGCCGGCGTCCCGGGGTTCCACCCTGTACCAAATACCAGGCAATAATATGTGTGATGCCCGAATGTCGTAGGAAGTACAAAGGAGCGTTCGCTAACTTACTTTAACGAGTAACTATAGACTTTATATTAGACTATTATAGGGGAGCACACTGAGCGAGTGAGGGCCCAAGCCCGTTTGAATTGTTATAAATAAATAATTATTATATCAATACATTTTTTATTGTAAAAAAACATGCATTTTATTTCAATACTTTTATACATTTACGCGGTGTTTTCATTCCTTGGTAGAAGATTTGCATGCATTCCTTTAAAATAACAGCATAAATAACTAAAACAATAAATTTAAAATGGGGCTCCCGTTGTTAGGTGCTCTTAAGGTGCGACCCCACCGCTGCTTAAAATACGGAATCTTAGTGACGCATCGTATCCGTACCGTATTTATCGCATGCCCTCCACACCGCTGCTTAAAATACGGTGTCGTTGCGTAAACAAAAGACGGGGCCATAGTAACAACATGACGCCGTTAATGACGCGATATACGCACCGATAAGCAGCGGTGTGGAGCGCATGCGTTAAAAACGGTACGGATACGATGCGTCACTGCGATTCCGTACCGTCACCGTTTTTTAAGCATTGGTGTCGGGGGCGTACCTTTACACGGTGATGCGTGACGAGAATTATAATCTCGCCGATTTCCACCAATTATTGCACTCTATAACTCGGGAGCTCACGATTAATATCAGAAGAAATGGCAAGCTACCTCGCGCGAGCTCGCTGAAATACCATTCCTTTCAGAGTTAACAGGGGGCCTATTGCATAATAAAGTACAAGCCCTTTTAGTAAAAATCCAAGCAAAACCACAATACTATTAGCTTGTAATTTATTATGCACCCGGCCCCGGGTTCCGTCTTCATACAATAGTACATTTTTATCGTTGTACTTCTAAGGCTTTCTTTTGTATGATAAAGTTATGTCTATCCAAATCTGATTACATTTGATTCATGAGCGTGTCAGACTAGAAAACAGATGATGAATGAGATGTGACTCATGCATGGGACAGAAGATTCACTAGGGGATTAATATATATTTTTCCTCTTAAAAATCTAAGTTTAAAGTTACGTCAACTCCATCTCTTCGTATCGATTTAATTACGATAGTCGAATGAAGGTGTTGTATTGGTTTTGATCTTATGAAATTACTAGCGAGTGTAAAGTTTTATCCGAATTCTTTCGGTTGTTTAACGTAACTTATGACACCCCTTTTTTGTGTTAGGGGTTAGAAATTAGAGGATCTGGTCTGAATGTGGTTATTATTAATTTGTACTAAAGTTGATGCAAGTTTTTAACAGTAATGGAATTTTATACCATGAATATTATACAATATTTCTTAACTAATTACACTAATAAAAAATAAATATACACGCTTTTTTTAGTTTAATTTCTTGTAATATTTGTATGTGGGAAGTGCGCTGACAAGGAACTTAAAATTGTTTAAAAGTTTAAACTTATTTGTTAGCCTATAGGTAATTTCCTTTCTGAAGTTATTGTAATTATTGGCACTAAATGACAACATGATGATTCAGAAAAGAAAGTTAAAAATAGTAAATATTTATAACTTTAAGAGGCTTGTAAACCGGCGCCTAAATCGCGTAGCAATCATTTATTATAACTTTAACTTTATAACGTTTCTCACCCCCCAAAACTAGTATAATCTCCAATGTTTTTAGATAAGTTGTTGTTTTTATGAAAAACTAGGTTTGTACATTTCCGTTTACATGTTTTTTTACTTAAAAAATGGAAATGTACTATCACAAACGTTAATTTGTAACCCATTTCAAGAAAATATGCTTGAGAGATGTCAAGTCATTTGTAACTTATAGGAAACTCAACCTTATTGTTGTAGAATGTCAGATTGACTTTGGATCTAAGGTGGGTCCCAAATTCACATTCTCGACTGTACAGGCCTTGTTTTTCATAATATCTACAACACATTCAAAAATCGTAAAAGTCTGACTAGGTTTAAGGAGGCAGAGACATTATCGCATTTTGTATGAGTGCCAAAAGTCAAGTAGTTTATACTATCCTATGGAGACAGACACCTTATAGGTTGTGTGCTCCAGACTTCTCAACTAATTCAAGTAAGGTGTGCAGCGACGTGTCAAAAAGCTCGCAGCGGATGGGCATCTCCAGTGAGTAGAAAGGGTTTTTAAGAGCATAGTCTGAGTACAGCTCATACACACGCCGGAGCAGGGCATCACCACCCTGCATGCTGGGCTCAGTCACCGCTATAAACTTCACTCCTATGGAACACAAATAAAGTTATTTACAGTGGGTACTAAAAAAGGTTCTCAGCCTTTTGGCAGAAATATGTTTGGCCAAATGTATCCTTTCCCAACGGTTTCATTTGCCAACCCGCTTTTATTTCTGTAATATAATATTCCATATTTTTTATAGAACTAACCTGTATGGTTCTACATGTTGGTACTGAAAGAAATCCTGAAATATTTACAGTTACAGAAAAAAATACATGTTGGCAAATGCAACAGTTGGGAAACGATACATGACATATTTCTGCCAAAAACCGAGATACCACTAATAAAATATTGCTTTATTGTGTAATTTCTAGTAAGAACAAGTATTATAATGTTATTCCTTTTGCATCATAAATATTTTATATGCCTAAATTTCATTTTTTTATTTTGTTCATTGAAATTGTGTGCGTGTGGATTGAGTGAGCACCCTTCAGAAAAAAAAGATAAAATGCTGTTCATTTAGTAAAAGTTCTAAAACAATTGTAAAACTAATCTCTGTATTTGTAAAACCACAAATAAAAAAAATAAAACCTTTTACATGTGCTCACTCAGCTCTCACAATCTACCAACGAAATCAGTGAATGTATTCATTTAACATATAATATTTATATACCAATATTTAGTAAAACCTATGCTAAATTACCTTTATAATTTGTAGATCACCTAGTTACGTATTTAAGGTTTTACAAATAATTTACTATGCTCACTCAATCCACACGTTTTCGAAAACCCGATTTCTGATAAAAAAACTGAAAATTTAAACTGTTAAATATGTGTATAGTTTAGTAAAATTAATATGGGAATTTGTAAAATACAAAACGAACCACAAACGTGGCAGGTTTTTGTATAATAAATTTTTGTGAGTATTTTGGATATATGACCATAATATAGAAGTGTGGTCAACCTAATTGATATATTTACATTAGAAAAATTACAATTGAATATCTTTATAAACAGACAACGAATATAAAATATTAGATGGTGGATATTTAGTAAAAAAAAATACTAAAAGTTGAACTAGTTCATAGTTTCTGTGATACTACGAATCTTAAGATATTTACATTTTTAACTTACTTATAATATGTGGACTGAGTGAGCACTCACAAAAATTTATTATACAAAAACCTGCCACATTAGTAGTTCGTTTTTTATTTTACAAATTCCCATATTAATTTTACTAAACTATACACATATTTAACAGTTTAAATTTTCAGTTTTTTTATCAGAAATCGGGTTTTCGAAAACGTGTGGATTGAGTGAGCATAGTAAATTATTTGTAAAACCTTAAATACGTAACTAGGTGATCTACAAATTATAAAGGTAATTTAGCATAGGTTTTACTAAATATTGGTATATAAATATTATATGTTAAATGAATACATTCACTGATTTCGTTGGTAGATTGTGAGAGCTGAGTGAGCACATGTAAAAGGTTTTATTTTTTTTATTTGTGGTTTTACAAATACAGAGATTAGTTTTACAATTGTTTTAGAACTTTTACTAAATGAACAGCATTTTATCTTTTTTTTCTGAAGGGTGCTCACTCAATCCACACGCACACATTGAAATTTTAAAGTTAAAAATTAATCCACAGAAAAAACAATGCCATATTACACCAATCACGACTATGAGTCAGTGACATGGCTAACCAGAATTTATTGGCAGTTTCAATTGTTAGGTGACTTGATTAAATCAAATGAATTTACCAGTAAGCGTCTGGAAACATGACAGTTTGAAAGTGTCAGCAGTCAGGGACTCTATCCCAGAGGACTTGGGCACTGGACTGAGCTGGCTGGCTAATGCAAACAGAGGGTAGAACATGCTGGCTAGCACTATCTTCTCATTCGTCGTGGCACGGGCGCGTCCGAACTTTAAACTTAGTGGGTAATTTTCCTGCAAATCCAGTTTTAGTCAGCATAGATAGGAAATCCCAGCATATTTTACATTTAATAAAATATGTTAGCTATAATACCTTAGCTTCTATGACGTCAAAGACATCTCTACCATCTTCTGTAGTCCTCCCTGATACTGGCGAGCCATTTACAGAGAGCAGGACATGACCAACTGCAACATACCATCAAAAACGAATTAATCTAAGCTGTTTTATTTTTATGTCCTGTGTAATTATCCCATTACGGATGGCATATTATCACAATTACAGTGGGCCAACTCATACCGTTTATTCCATCCCGTTGCCCAAAAACAACGACGACTTTCTTATTTTCATATTGGAGCTTGATGTCCAATGGAAACCCAAAGGTTTTCTCAGTTTCCACTCTTGGAATATTGTGGTCATAGTTATATATGAGACCACCGGACTTACTGACAATGAATACTCCATATATAACCATTATAAATTAAATTGATTAGGCATTAGTATTTGATTTACTGATATTCTATTCACTTCATCATCAAAACACAACCCCTAAAGATTCGTTCCGAAATTGTAACTGTTTGCAAATGTCATACGTAAAAATGACATTTCTATAATTCATAAAAATGTGAAGCAATTTAATTTGAACTTAATGTTTTACGGTAAATTTTGCTTTATTTTTCTTAGTGGAACTCAGAATTAAGCTACTTTAAAAAAAAATGCAAGTTTGGCACGGAATGTCGACGATAATATTGACAATGTGTGGCTTGGTTTTTGAACATAATATTTTGACAACTTGCAACTGTTGTTGCTAGCAGCAAAAAAAACTAAAATGAACACCAGCGGCAGAAGCCAGGCAGTAAGTCCGCTTGTAAAGCCACCATATTTCAGCAGCTGCGATAATGACGTTATAATTAGTGATCATTATCAACGGGCACTTTTCGTAGCAAAGGGTATGGTTGGCATATAAAAAAATAATAATTGAATATTAACTTTTGCTCATAAAATAAATTCAACATTAAATTATCGAAGGCAAAGGTGGCTATGCCGGAGGAGGTCAATAAAAATTGCGTGCACTATTTTGAAGACTTAATTTACCTGACTACTGTTAACGTAGAAAGGCCATTAGTAATTTACAATGTATTTTTTCTAATCGATGTGAACAACTGTCAGCCAAATTTTAGTGGTTTATTTTAAATAATTTGGTTAAGTGATTATAAATACATATGTATACATATAAATCTCATAATTTGTGAAATATCATCATCATCATTATCATCAGCCCAATTCTGTCCACTGTTGGACATAGGCCTCTCCTAAAATAAATAATGAAATATATAATATTTAAAATACTTGTGTATTTTTTTTGGTCGACGATACTTTGCTACCATACAGCATGTTGATAACGATCACTAGTCATAATGTCTATAGAGTAGAGGTATCGTCGTGCCAATAGATACTTACAGTATTAAAGCAAGTTCTTATTTATCTTAGTGGTAAATATACTGGAAAAAGGCTGGCAGTCCAGTACCGCCTTTTATATACTTATATATAGGTACCTAAGTATCAAGCAGGTAGGGCAAAAAGTCGGTACCTAGAGTAAGTAGGTATTATTTGTAGGTAGGTAGGCAGGCAGAAGTCTGTATACCGTGACGGATTATGCCCGTCGGAAGCCCGGGGTACACTGCCAGGGTAATAAAAGTAACTAAAGCTCTGGTGTATACCTATGTTTTGTATAGGTCTTAGAGTCTTAAATCGCTAATTTGATTAAGACCAACTGCTCGTAATTTGGATGCCCTCAGGATCATAGGTTGGCTCGGAACAGACAACGTCGTGGGGCGCATCAAAGTAAAATAAATCACACACACACACACACACACACAGAATTTTCATATTTCTTCCCTTTAATCATGCTGAAAGACGTCCACTGCTGGACATAGGCCTCCCCCAAGGCTCTCCACTCAGACCGGTCTTGTGCTTTTCGCATCCACCGCGCTCCCTCGATCCTTACAAGGTCGTCACTCCATCTTGTTGGAGGCCTACCTATGGCTCGTCTCCCGGTCCGCGGACGCCACTCAAGAACCTTTTGAACCCATTTTCTCCCTTTACAACCGTGATAATGTGAAGAACTCTAAACTGACTTTATTTCGTAACGAAATTGCAAAGCCGGGCTCTTGTTAATCGAAAGGAGATAATGGTAGGTAGATAGGTAAAATCATAAAGAAAAGACAAACATGATGCAAACATGCCAAGATATGAGAGCTTAGCGGCTATACGTCAGAAAGAAAGTAAGACTTTTATTTGACGCCGTCCGGAAGCGCTATCAGCACTTCCTCTGCATCTCCGGAGAATACCTACGGGTGACTCACACCATCTGCAATCACGAGTTAGGTAACTCTTATCAGCGCGAGTCATGTTAATAACAGTAGTTATCAGCAATTTGATATCTGCATTTGGGCAGAGGAGTGAAAATGAGTCATGATGGTTTATCTGTAAGTAATTTATTGTAAAGTAAGTAGTCCATCTGTCTAGAAATTATTTTACGTGATAATCTTGGAAACCGGCCAATTTCTCGAAAAAAAATCGAATCCTAAACATGTAGGTACGATAGGTATTAGTGGGCCGAAACTTGTATAAATCCGGTCTTAAAACTAAAACCCTCCAAACACCGTTGTGTCGGATCGTATACGCATACAAATAGGTAATTTTTAATAATAACAATACCTGAGTACAATAAAATTGTATTAAGTTTAACTTACTTAATTAAAACATCGATCTTATTTTGTATTGAAACGATTTTAACGAGCGCAGCCATGGTTCATTGGATTGGTCACCTTTTAGTGACAACAAAACTTACTTACCTAGTTGTGTTTACAACAGCTCCACCAATAGCTGATGGTTAGCTAAAAGTTTTAAATTAGTAAAATCATATTTTTTGTAGCGCATCAGGGATGTTTGCAGAAGCAAAAATAGACTGCGTTTATGCGACTATGCGCAAAAGAGCCGCTTCCTTGGTGCGCTGGGTGCGTGGTAGTCCCAATAACATCCTGAGAATGATAGGGGACAGGTACCTACGACTGCCCCTACATGTGTCATTGTTGTGGGCTACATGCCCCAGCCAATTATTTACTATCACTTAGATGTAAGCTACTAACAACATTTAATTCAATTATATTCATATTTCAGTAATATAGTAGTTAATTAGATATGGTTGTATGGACTTGTGTTGTCTGAATATAAAATGATTGATAAATTAATAATTTAACGTGAACTGCAAAATTCGCACATAATCCGTCGAGTGTCCTGACTTCTGGCCGAATGATGCCATGTTCCGGCGGATTCAGGAAGCCTACCAGGATGGTTACTATGAAGCACAAATTGAAAACTTTGAAAGTTTGAATACCCTGTCCCTTTCACTTGTCATTCGTGACTAAAGTGGCAGAAAGGGATGGAGTAAGCCGACCGTGTCGCCCGCGGAGTCTGGCGGCTACAAGCTTTGTTCGGAGATTTGCGTCTTTATTCTGCCTCTTCTATTCCAAACAAGTAGAGTGAAAAATAAATACCTAAGCTGTTATAAGGTTTCAATGAACCTGGCTGGTTCATATGACACTGGCTGTTACTGGCAATCGACTCATTCAGAACGCACTGTTCGATATTGAAATGTAAGTAGTTGTTTATTTTGATACAAATGCAGGTGCGGTCGCACCGCTGCTTTTAACGGTGCGTATATTACGGTAGTACGTCAAAAATGGCACCATGTTGTTATACTATGACCCAGTCTTTTGTTTACGCAACGACACCGTATTTTGCACAGCGGTGGGGTCGCATCTTTACTGTGCTTATAACCAAGATTAAATAAACACGTTATGTAAATTTTACATAAGCCTTTTATTTGACGCCATCCGGAAACGCTATCAGCACTTCCTCTGCATCTCCGAAGATAGGTACTCGTAACAGCCTGCGGATGACTCACGCCATCTGCAATCACGAGCTACCTCTAATCAGTCGTGTCTAACAGTATCAGCCATTTGATAACTGTATTTGGGCAGAAGAATGAAGTGAGTCATGGGGTGATGAGTTGATGCAAATAATATTCTACCCGACGATGTAGAACTCACTTTTCGATTTGCGAAATTTTCTGAATCGCAAACTTACGCCAAACTTACCTAGGAACATACAATATCCGTTCATGCGTACCTAATTTGGGTACCTATATGGCGTAACTTCGCGTACTACCTACCATACAAAATCGATTATTCTAATCATACATTTTATATAAGAACGAAAAGACCTACATAAAAACAATCTTAAACCTTGGTCTGTTTGTCTTAGGATGTGCTAGGGGTAAATTCAAACAGGGTTATCTGAAAAATGAGATGCCTACCTACCCTGTCTAAGACCCACAACGCCTTAGGTACGTGGCAAAGACGAGGCCACTCACCGACTACGTAAACATGATGCTTGCGCCCTTTAATATACGCATCCATGCTCCTGGGCCTCATGGTTGGCCAAACTCGTAAAGGTGAATTTTCATATTTTAATTAGTTTTGACTAACTTACTACGTAACTTCTTGGTCAAAATCTAAAGGTAATGATTGTCAAGCAATGCATTGTATAAATAATATTGCTTGCTGTTATTACTATAGCAAATATGTACATATGTTTACGGAACAGAAGAGTCGCCATCAAATATTATAGAGTAACAATGATAAAGTGGACAATCCCTCAGTGCTAGAGCGCGTTCGGTTTTTTTGTTCCACAGCACGGGAGCGCGCGTGCGCGGCGGCGGCACTTAATCTCAATTTTATAATACTTATAAGTACTTATCACATCGTGCAAATATGAGTCAGATACACGGATAAGCACAATGTGGTGTAAAACACTTGTTTACTTCCCGTCGCTCGTGATTAATTATTATGCATATTTCGGAAGCTTGATCTAACCGATTAAGTTAGTTCCAACAGGTCAATAAGGATCTCATACGAAGTCTCTAAATCTGCCCGAGTTTCTAATATTTTAAGAATGAACTATAAAGGGTGTGCGAGAACTTGACTTTTATATTAAGGGATAAAAAGCTCCTTCTATTCCGGTCTAGAATATAGTTTTTACTTTCCAATATATTAATTAGTTTAGGAGTTATGCAAGTTTTAATGATACTGGTAGAGAACGCTACCTTCCGGTACACCATTTGCCCTTTGCTAAAAGTTAGTAACTATAATTTGTGATTACAAAACTTGATTATCTATTTATCAATACTGAGCAATGTACTGAATTAAAAAGTAATTCCAAAACCTCAACACATTCAAAATAAATATACAAATACTTACATAGAAACTGTATCAGTACTTGGAAATACGAGTATACAGGTATACCAACCCTATTCAGACTTCATATCATACGTGTATGAGATGTTCATTGAAATAACCATGCGTTTTAAATTATAGTTCATATAACTATTAGCATTCCTACTATTTATATGTATTCTCATCTCTGAAATGGAGCTCTGATTAAGGGCCTATTGTTTGATCAGTATTAAACTAATTGTTAAAAATCGTAAGTAACTAATAGTTAAATCTCAAGAAAATGTGTAAAATTTAACAGTTACTTCAGTTTACTAATGATCAACAACGGAGCGTAAATTTTAGTTAACTGCAAATAAATGCAATCAATAACTTTAACCTAACTTTTTCGTGACACATGTACGCAATTAAAAAACGTTTTAGGCGCAAATGAAAGGCACCAAACTGAATGAGATTTGGTGCTCAGCTGAGCCCTCATCTCATCATGGAGTGTTTTGTTTGTATAAAATACAACAGTATATTTAATTTAACAGTAATTTTATATATAAAATACCTTTATTATACATACCTATATAGTATAAAAAGGTACTTACTGGCAAATAATAATTAAATGTTTAAAAAAGAATTAACCGACTCCATTGATCCCACGACCAGATCTTGTCAATTTAATGTGACCACCGGAAATTGAATTACATACGTACACACGAAAAAAAACAATTGAATGAAAGGAGGAGGATGATCATCCTTTTTTGACGCCGGTTAAAAAGGGTATTCAACTGTAAATAAATAGACGAAGATAAACGTGAATCATAATAATATCTTATCTTCTTGTGAAACGTATCAATGGATCTAAGATGATCTATTCTCAATTTTATGCAACGTCACGATTGTATTCATCATTTTACGACTGGCCGATTATTAAAGTGATGGAAAATTTCTGGCCTATTTTTGGCACAGTTCATTCTAAACACATCTAAAAGTTCTTAAGTAACATTTACGTAAACAACTATCCCATAGATAGTAGTAAATTAATTAGGTCAAGGGGTGGTGTGTGGTGTCCAGACTGTCCAGTGCAGTCCGACGCGGCGGGCGGTGCGACGCCGTCTTCCGAGAAAACGTTTTCCTTGCCCTGACGTCACACATGACGCGGCGCGCCGCCCGCGCGTTTATATAGTGAAGTTGCGCCGGCGCGCCGGCCTAGTACGAGGCTGCAGCGCCCGGCGGATGGGGCTCCACTCCTAAAATCGGAGTTCAGTTTACCCCTGTCCAGTTCGCGTAATAAATGTAGTGTCAAAGTGATAGAGTTTCGGTTTTTAGTGCTTCGAAGAAACTCCTGGCCGAGCTGGCGCCCCGCGATGCCTGCATGGAGCCCGCGCCCACCGCATCCCCCTCACCCTCCGCGTCCTCCGGCGACGATGAAGTGCTTGTGCCTTCTGGTAATGACCAGCGACTAAGTGTAGCAAGTTGAGCTTGCGCCTTCTGAATAGGAGCCTGTGGTGATCAGAAGCTTATGATGTAAGCCTTCTGGCTTATCATCAGCTTGGGATGATGTGAATAAGGTGACCTCGTCACATTAGCCACAACATAATTGTCGTTAAGTGTGCTGTGCGTTCTGTTGTAAGTAATCAGTAGCCTTATGATGAGGTCTGCCATTAACAATGTGGAACCAGATGAGTTCGCGTTGTCTAGAGTTGACCACGGTCTAAAGAGTGGCGAAGTGCGACAGCAACTTGTGCAAATGGTGATGCTGTCTGGATACTGACTAGCCAGTTGGATTTAAGTTTGTATGTACTATGCTGGATTCCATTTTCGGTATATAGTTAAATATTCATAAGTAGATGATACGTAGAGAGGTTTCAGGTTTGTATCATAATAAGGTCAGTTGTTAGGGCTTTATATTAATCACATATTCTTCAAAATCAAAATCATAATCCTTCGATTAATATTTCGAATCATCCAACCCTTGCACTCGACTAATAAACATGATGACAGTAAAAAAAAAGAATCAAATAAAATAACTCAACTAAGAGTGATATAAAAAATAACTTGTTAAAATAATGGACAGTGCAATTTAACTATCTTATATATTATAAGTCAAATAATGTAATTGGTCGATAATAAGTGTTATAGAGCGGTAAACATGCATTCAGCGACGGCGCTGGAAGCGTGGTCGGCGCGGGCGCATTTAGGCCTACTAGGTTTTAAGCACAGGTCTTAGGTCATGTCACCGATCACGATATTCACGATTTCGCGAACAGTAGGCTTCTAAGTTGTTTTGTTTGCTTTCATTCCGTTTTATCGTCATAGCAAGAATTAAACAAGAACTTAAATATTTTTATGCATAGGTAATTTATTTTACGAAATATGTATAATCATTATTTTAAGATATAAATGTCATGAAAGTTATCAATATTGAAACTATTTGCTATGTTTGGGTCGTTAGAAAAATTGTAATGGCTAGTTACCTATTATAACGAAATTGATGATTTTTTGAAATTGGCTTAAATCATTTCAGAAACCAGAGTGTTTGTCCTTCGATTTTTGCGAGTAGATACGTCCGATCTTAGCTTGATCAAGCATTAAATTAAATAGGTAGACAATAATAAAAATTGTTCGGAAGTTCTAAAATGGGGTTGATTTGTAACACATTTTTATACCTTTACTAGATACAGCACCTATGTTATAATTAAGTAGAAAAACGAAAGTAAAAAAAACATGTCCCACTTTTTAATTATTATTATGACGTAATTACTAGATTTTGCCTGCGACTTTTAGAACTAGTGAATCGCCGTTTGATAGACCGACGATGGACGAAAATTGATAGTTCCCATTAGGGAACAATTTTTTTTTTCAAGACGAAACTTATCTTAAGTTCTTTCCCGGGGCTAAAGACCCAACTTCGGTACAGTAGAGTTCATAAATAAGTGTACACTTTAGTACCTTGTCACTTTAAGTCTATGACAATTCATGTATGGCAGTTGAAACATGACATTAAAAAGACAAGGTGTTAAAGTGTACACATATTTATGAACTCAAGTGTACAAAATTTCATCAAAATCAAAAAATCAAATCAAAAATATATTTATTGCGTGACTGTAGGTTTCAATTTTATATTACACAGATGTAAAATACATTTATGTGTGCATCACTACAATCTACCATAATTATGGTGTACAATAATTGTCATAAGTCATCAAAATTGGTTTAGCCGTGAAGGCGTAATAACAGACAGGCAGAGAAATGTACTGTATACATAGTCGCGTCGCCAGGGAAAAAATGCTAATATACAATGTTTTGTCCTTATCTGTGAAATTCAAATGTCACAATGACAGATAAGGACAAAACATTGTATAGCTATACCACACCACCGTTACTCAACGTTTATTAGTAAGGGGGTGATAGTTTTCATTTATGTTGTGTGGACAAAGTACATTGCGAGCTATTTAAAAAAATACATGTTTTACGGCTGCGCTTTAATTATTTAGTTATATTGCGTATTAGAACTACTTAAGCGTCAAAATGTTTTTTCTTTAATGATAATATAATATTATGGAAATATGAAAATCAAAACATTACTCTTTTGTCATTCTTACTACTTTATTGTATAAATAAAGAGTTATTTCGTGATTTCCGTTGTTAATATTACTCTAAGATTCGATAAACATTTTATCTTAAACAGCAAAAACGAAAACTCTTTGCATTCTCAAAACTTTTTCATGAGTTTTAAGTCCCACGACGCGACTATGTAATAATTTCTCGGATTAATTGTAGCGCAATTGCCTACGCTACGCCAATTGTTTCATCTTTAAGGGTCCCTAGTCAAACTAGGAACCCTTATAGTTTCGCCATGTCCGTCCGTCCGTCCTTCCGCAGCCTATCTCAGAGACTCTTAGTACTAAAAAGCTGGAATTTGGCATGAATATACATAATAGTCACGCCAACAAAGGGGTAGGTAAATACTACCCTAACGTGGGGACCTATTTTTGTTTTTCTCGTCTACCCCATAATGTGTGGTGTTGTTGGATAGGTCATTTAAAAATATTGCGAGTTTGAAAAAAAAAATCGATTAAGGGATCAGTTTATGAAATATTAAGCTTTAAAATACATGTTTTTGTTAGAGTCTAGTGTAACTACAGCCACCCGCCGCCAGCTCAGAACCCTGCACTGAGCATGGTCCGACATGCTCTTGCCCAGTTTTTTGATGATACTTTCACATCTTAACATTTTCCATCGTATTCCTACATATCGAGGGTTGAGTGGTCAAACCCGATAAATCGACATAATTGTTTCATCAAATTTGAATTGTTTTGATGTATTCAATAATGTTCTTTTTGACACAACAAGTTATAGCGACTTATCGGGTTTGACCACGCAACCCTCGATATAATAAAAACGTTCGTAGTTTAAACGAAAAAACACATAGTGAAGGTAGAATGACCTTTGCAACAACAAACTGCACATTAGTGCACATGCACTTGCGTTGCAGCCAGTTTGTTTTTTTTCATCAGGGTTTTCCCAGCGTTGCAAAAGCTGTTTAATACATAGACAGACTTTTGTATTGCGTTGTCATTGGGTATTTACACTCACGCTTTAACGAGTGAGAAGTTATTTGTGAATTTAAGAAATGGGTTGAGATCCGTGCGAATTCATTTCAATATAAAATCTCAAAAAGTTGATTACTTACTACCTACTTTGAACCTCAAACTCAAACTCACAACATTTATTTTACAAATCACACTGCAACACAACAAATATAAATATAACATAAAAACATTTATACTCGTATACAAGTAGCGAATTTGGAGACCTTGCGCTGTAGTGTGAGGTCAAAAAGGACTCGGCACAGCTTGTTTTCAGCCACCAAACCTTTCAGATATGATATCTCCTAAACAGCCCAATAATCGAGCGATAAAAAAAAGGCTAAGAACCACCCTAATGAATCTTTCTATGAAATAAAAATCAGTTAATACCCCCTCGTCGGGAGTTAGAATATAATTTATAGTCATCCAGTAAATAGATTTTTTTTTAATCGGTTTTGTATCTAGTTCCAAAGAATAATTCAAATAAGGTCATATTCCATAAATAAAATAAAAAACACGACTGCCGTTTGAAAACAAACTGAAAGTAGTTGGAATTATTCTTTTAAAAAATTCTCTTTCTTCCAAAATAAGCTATAAACACATAAGTTGTAGGTATATATTTTTATAATCGTCTTTTAAAACCCTTTACTTTGATACCCCACTGGAGGTTTGTAATTTTTTTTTCTTTCGCCTCGCAATATCGAGTATATAGTCCGCCATTTTGTTTTCATTTTAACGTCACATAGCCTATGTTACTTGGGCTGACGTAAGGATTCTAATGATACCTCACACATCTAAATCGGTCAAGGGATTTAGAAGTTATAGTGGAATAAAGAAACTCACATTCCTACCTACATACATACATACATACATACATGAACCTTGAAAACTTTACACTCCGTTTTTGGGGCAGTCGTGTAAAAACTCAATTTTCCTCTTAGTAAAAGTTGACATAGCTGGAATTACAAGTGTTTATACTCAAATTTAAATTCAAATATTTGAGTGTCCAACACAGGTAAGTTAAGATCCCCTGGTTTCCCTGGAGTACACGCCATCACAGAGACATATAGCTCTTTTTTTGCGTGTTAAGTTCTGATTGTTGTGTTCCAGACCCATCGCAGTGGGAGCGCAGCGACGTGCGACGCTGGGTGTCGTGGGCAGCGGGCGCGTTCAGAGTGCGGGCGCCGCGCCGCCACCTGCTGCCCGACTCCGGCGCAGCGCTCCTGGCGCTCTCCGAAGACCAGTGGCTGCAGGTTATCTCAGTTCTATTAGTATTCCTATTCAATTCATTTATTTTACCATAACACACAAGAAAATTACATATTAACCTATGTATTATCAGTTATCAGCAACAGGCTTGATAATCGTCAATACGCTTCTTCAAATTCTCTTAACACTTACAAAACAAATTTGACAACACAGACATATCCTAATTATGTACCTCCAACCCTGCATCCCATTACATCGGCTGCATTGCTCCGCTGGATTGCAATGGAAACCTGCTGAACCAGCCACGACCCAGAAGGGGGATCCCCCTTTGTCACGCAAACGACGGCCTAACTCCTTAAAAAGCTCCTTGGATTTCGAACCCCAAGGACCTAATATCTCCACCGCGATAGGGACAAAAACCTACATCAACTCCAATGCAGAGTTAGACTTAGAGTGCTTCATCTTAGCATTTGATTCCTATTTATGTATAGCTTGACCCAAGCAATAGCCCCTCAGGTTGTCTTCGACGAATAATTCGAGCATGCTTAGAAAACTTAAGCTCGACGCCCGTTAATAATTTGTCGACAAAACATGGCCGGGATGTTTGCCGATTAGTTAACCGCGTTCTACTCCATATTGACTATTACAGGGCCGAACTTAGGCCTTAGGCCTTCGAGGTAAGTAGTTATGCCTAAAAGTAGAAAGTTCTTGAAAGATAGATCATTTTAAAACATAGATACCGTTGCTACTTACCTTAAGCCATTTAATATTCTTTCAAGATAATTTCAATTGATCGTTATTTGTAAGTTGCAAATTAGTATCTTAGGGTGGTATTCCACTTGTCCAAGATCTTTGTCCAATGTTTATTTGCGTCTCACAGTTTGCTTAAAAAAATGTCAGACGCAATGCACATTGGGCAAAGATCTTGGACAAGTGGAATACCACCCTTAAGCAACAAAAATCAAAAGGTATTAAGATACCTATTTGTACTCAAACTACATATGTAGGCATATATCATTAAAAAAATCCAAAAGTATCGCAATGCCCGCCGCAGTAGGTGTAGGCACATTGCAAAATATTAAACTGATGTAGGGATATTTTTTATTTATATATTTATTATTGCATTACCGCTTTAAAATAAAATACTTTTTTTGTTTTGTTTTATAGACACTATAAGGTGTCACATGGCTATATCTAGGTTCCAAGCATCTCCCACCCAGGACAGTTTCCTTATGACCTAGGCTAATCCTAAATAAAGGGAAGGAGACCTGACTTGATAGGGACTATCATGTTGCCTGCAGTGGAGATCGCGATGATGTGTAATTATAATTATTTGTGCGTCAGGTGTGCGAGGGTAGTGAGCAGGCGGCGCGGCTGCTGCGCGTGCACTTGCAGCACGCGCGCTGCGCCGCCGCCGGGCTGCCGCCGCCGCCGCAGCTGCCCGACCACCAGGCGCCGTCCGCCGCGCCCTTCGGTGAGTGACATTATGCACTTATTTGCAACCATTGAGGCTAGACAAGTTGCTTAACGTTAACGTAAACGATTTTCGAAAACTAACAAAAAGTATGGAATCGACGTAGGCGCTCGAAGCGACCGTCTGACAGCTTACGTCAATCCTATACATCTTGGAAACCGTTCACGAACACTGAATGCATCTGGTCTAGGGTCTGGTGTTGATACTATAAACAATTCTTCTTCGGAGTTGAATTGGCCCAAACGCATTATTATTGTTACTAAAAATACAAGTTCATTCGTAAAAATACATGCTTCCAAGTTACAAAACAATGTGAAAGAACGCAAATAAACGTTGCTTCATACCGCCATCTGACGGAACGTGGCAGTACCTCAAGTTTATCTTATGAATGGAGCGCAATGAGTCATCCGCCATTGATCCCGCGCAGCGATGCCGGACCGCGTGTGACTCGTGAGTCAAAGCTTCTCGGAACACGCTGTGCAAGAGTCGCTCTGTAATTACCACTGGCCATGCGCGGAGGCCCTTGGTGCGTCGGCCAGATGAATTGAAACGATAAAAACAGTTGTGGGATGGCATTTAACGAGCACGCATGATTGTTATTGATTTTTGAATATTATGACTTCACAATATTTACACACCGTAAATACACGTAGTATTTACTTAGTTAAAAAGGTAATAACCGTTAAATAAGTACCTAATGTTTGTTGTATTAACAGCAGCACGTGAAAATTGTATTCCTTTTTTTCGGTAAAATTGCCAGCAAGCCGTATAGTATACATACATACATCCACGCCTTCATTCAGTTTTTACAGTTGTTGGTAATTATTTAGCTCTCGTATAGTGATACCTATAATAAGTTTATTCTTAAGACTACATGATAACTAGTATCTCCGGAACAGTTACCCGGTGATCTTTGCTCCGCCACCGTCCGGAAAGGAAAGACGGCGGCGGGTTTCCCCGCTGCGTCATGGAGTCATGGACGAAACGGCGACGCTATTAGCTGCGCTTACCAGAAAAGCTGTCAAATTATACCGTGCCGCTGTGACGAATATTCTTTGAACAACCGAAATAGACCACTAGACGGATGCAAACGCCGCGGTTATATCTGAGTTATTATCTGAGTTAAATGTGCAATCTTATTTTTGGAAACTGATTTAATAATCAGTTACCTAAATTATGATTGCCAGACATATTTTCCACTTTTTTTACTTTAACACATTAATAGAATAGTAGAACGACACAATCATGTTTTCCATTCTTCATCCTAATATTCCTAATGCTTATTCTATAGTCAATTTTGTTATACATCTTTCACCATTTAGTAAATTATGGGATAAGTATACCTTCTACATTATTTAGTGAAAAATATAACACCACAGCGAGAAATCCTAACGACTAATTGAAGAACATTTATAATTTGTAGCTGATATTTGTTATTTTTTTAAATCATAAAACATGATTCATAAACTTAATCTCAATGAATTATTAGTTATCATTGACCATATTCAATTCAACACTCATATTCACCATTAAATTTATCAGGGAAAGGAATGTGTGCCATGAAATTATATCTGAATCACAAAATAAAAGAAAACGCACAATATATGCAGGACCTTGGGCCGGTCACTGCACCGGTCGCTAAGAACCTATTGTTTTTTTTGCGTATCGTGCGTCTGCGCAGGGCTAGGTCATTACCGATACTTTGTTTTTTCCTTATGCCAACACTAGCTGTCAATAACTTCCATACAAATTTAGCTCCGGACGTTAACGTTTCTCACCCCCTAAATCAAGTCCGATTTCCACGATTTTTGAATATGTTGTAGGTATTATAAAAAATTAGGTCTGTGCGTCTCTTTATGAGTATTTAAATTTGATTCATAAAAAGGAAAACGTTAGAAATATTTTAATGAAAAGGGTAACGTACAGACATAGTTTTTCATGATAACTGGAATGTTAATGCATTTTGCAAATTTTAGCTTCACAATTCTCTTAAGTCTGACTCATTATTCACTAAGCACTGGCAAACTAGTACAAGAAATAAGAAAATGTCTTTAAATTACTATAATAAATCAGATAAGATATCCGCTGACCCCTCGGAAAGTGTCCCATGGGGCCCTGCGAACGGCGGGAGGGCACAAAACGGGGTAATCGAAAATGGAATCGTCTCATTAACTGGTATTACCTATTATCTATTTTTCTGTCCCGTGTAGAGCGAGTGACCATTATGTGAAAGCAAATATTGAGAAGATAGTGGCCGATAATAGCGATCTCTTACTAGAAGGGATTTTTTAAAAAAAACGGTCTAATTATTTTGACGAAGTTAAATAACCACAAGGAAATGTCAATTTTCAGTGTCGACGCGATCTACATGGTCTGTCAAAAGATAAAAGATAAAAATACTATATATAATTAATTAATTATTTATGTCTTTTGTGTGAATACCACTTTTTTTGCCTTGTATAAATTATAGAGACACAATATGTTTTACAAGATACAAATTGGAATACAGGAACTAAACAGGAGTCTCTCTATTCCAGATTGTATTAAGCCCATCTCGCTGCGATATCGATATCGTAATGATTGAGGTTATGACAGCTGTTATTCACTTGAAATTAAAGACTACCGTTATACTATACGTTAACAGTGTAATTAGTTAATTAATTACTATATCAATCAAATTGGCAGTGAGTCGTCCGTCCTGCATGAGTAATCTACGCTAAAAAAAGGTGCACCTACTGTACAAAAATACCGTGATATTGTAAACTATTTATAATTATAATGTAATGATGTAAACCTTTTCTTGAAAAAAATATACCTTGCCGAGTTTCTTACGCCGGTTCTTCTCGGGGCAAAGGTTTTATTTTTCGAACCGGTGGTAATGCTTTTTGACATTCATAGGTGCATTATATTATGCCTAAATTGACGAATAAAGAACTTTGACTTTGACTTTGACTTTAATCATAGGCATAATGGTATAATCTTAAAAGTGGTTAAGTATCATTATGTTTGGCAATCAGGTATACAAACTATGACAGCACCATGCATTAGGTAGGTACTTAAACTAGTTTTACGTCATCATCATCATGTCAGCCGAAAGACGTCCACTGCTGGACATAGGCCTCCCCCAAGGCTTTCCACGTTTCACGTATTACATTTTAAATATTGACTCTACTCGTAAATTCGGAATAAAACGAAACTGTCTGTTAAAAAATCGAATAACAGGTCGTTTTTCCTCTGACATGTCAGATTTTCTTCTAATAAGTAATTATATTCGGTTACCTTATTATTAAACAGTACCTGGAAAACGCTTGGGTTGAAAACTAAATTTTCCGAAGATGACCACTTGAAAGATCGATTTAACCCCGTAAATTTCAAATTTTATCGAAATCGTTAGCTGTTTCCGAGATTTAGATTATACATATATGTATACAAGATTGTATACATCGTTTAAAGGTGTTAGATTTTTGGTGCCATTCCAAATACCTACACTTGCAAGTTTTGAACGTTTAGAAAGAAGCTTCAATTGTTTTTCCCATAAAAATAAAACGTGACTTCATTTTCATGGCTCAGTTCAAATATTTCGAATTTTAAACGATGAGTGTTTCAAGTGATTCTGCTGCCAAAAAACGTTAATTCGAACTGTGGCAGTACATATTGACATGAATCACGGGGCGCCGCGGGCCGCTCTGCCAACTACGCGCGGCATCCGCGGAACTCGGGCCGCGGTCAACGGAAACTAAATTGTTGATTCGTGTGTCAGAGGATGTAAGAAAACACGACCTTGTCTCCATAAATCTGAAAAATAGTTTTCATGTCTAATTAATAAATAAATATCAGGGGACAGTCTCACACAAATTGACCTCGTCCCAAACTAAGATCTAAGCTTTTACTATGGGTACTAAACAATGATATAAATACATAGAAAACATCCAGACTCAGAAACAAATACTAGCCCTCATCACAAAAACCCGGGACCACTAGCTTCGTAGGCAGGGTCACTACCGACGAGACAAATACTCTGAGAGTAGTATCTTAGAAGTGATGCATGTCAACCTTAACCCTAGTGAAGAAAAGTGATTTGAAAAAATAATTATATCAAATACAGCTTTTCTCTTATTTCATCAATTAACAAAAAATAAAGATATCTGCGAGATTTTTTTTATTAGTACCACTTAAAAAAATACACCTGCAAAAAGTTAGTATGGACAGATGTTACCCTACCCGTCGCCTTAAGGACCTAACTTGTAAGAAAGGGCTGTGTGTGGATTATACACGTTACATACTAAACGCACTTGCAAAGTACTGCACACCAGTTTACTGAACTATCACTCAGTTTGGTAGCCGAAAGCTGTTACCTCTTCGTGCTACTCTCATCTCGCCAGACCATTGAATCAATGCGGAAGTGATTCAGCTACTCGGAACCGTGACTCAGGTTCCGGTGCGTTGACTCAATCTTATAGAACTCATCTGTAATGATAATGAGTAATAGTTTGTTACGGTTTGGCGGCGCGCGGCGGCGCCGGCGCGGGCCTCGTGGGAGAGTTACTCAGAATTCACAGTCCTAATGACAGTAATATGGCTATTAAGACGTAACACATTTTCTGATGTAATAAATACTGGTATACAATTTAATTATGGACTATAAAAACACACAGTGAGATACCATGTAGTTTTCATATTTTAACTGAACATAGTATCAACGGGCGGTTGTCATAGGGCTCGCTGCGTGGCTCTCTGTCGAACGGTTGATCAAATGTTGAAAAGTCATACGAGCTCGCTCACTCGACAGGTAAATCGGGTAAGCTGTGTATGCACGCCCTTAATTATGGTTTTACATTCTGATGGAACCACTTCAACTCGCCGATTAATCTTGGTGCGTCGAGTTCAAGAACGAGTTGTTTGAGAGAATCGCCTGTCTGTTGTAGTTGTCCACAGTATTTGCAATGATTCCATTCTACATTATATTATTTTAATATTATAAATGTGAAAGTGTGTTTGTATGCTTGTCCGTCTTTATTGGATAAAACTTGGCACACATATAGGTATATAGTATAAGTCCTGGAATGGGACATAGGCTACTTTTTTATCCCGGTAATATGAATAGTTCCCGAGGGATAAGCGATAACCGACCTCTACGCGGACGGTGTCGCGGGCACCAGCTAATGGTAAAATAAGCCTTAATGTTACCCTTTTGTTTTATGTGTGTTAGCCTTTTAGGGGCTTTAAGGGCATCTAATCGGGGTAGACAATGTAGACATATTATTGTAGTGTCAACGTTATGATAGCTCGTATTTACTTCACAGTAATGTCAGGGCCGAGTCAAAAACAATACGATTACATTTCAAAATCAATATGGCTTTACCGAGTAGAATAGATCCCGTGGACGTCTATTCGATTCGATTATACCTGCGCAATATGGTGAATTGCTTTATTTACGATATCGCTACAGTGGTGTTAGGAGCTAAAGGATGGTATCCTGTATATCCATGGTCCATATACAACGGATATCTGTGATAGGTACATGTTTTTATTACTTTATGGTTTTAAATAAATAAAAGTTTCCATATCGAAGAAAAATAATCGGTGTTTGGTACGGTTGCCATTGTTAAAACACTGAAGTGAATCATAGTGTTCAGATGTCGTGGTGTGGTACCCCATCTGGGATATTCTATTAAGGTAAGGGCACCTATTACCGCTCCCCCCAAAATCGACACCAATTAACGCGGTATTTTTAAAAATGCGTTTTATGAACAAGTCGATTTTTTCACTAAGAAACTTATTTTACACGAGCAAAGCGTAGTTTGTAGACTACCGGTTTTTTTAGCGCTAGTATTTATGCATCAAATAAACAACTTGCAAACCGCAAGGAACCGCGACGCCGGCGCAAGAGCAGGTTGTGCCATACAAACGCGAGACGCCACACGTAAGTAAACCCATATTTTATTTAGTTATTTGTGTAATAGTTGTAATGACTATCCTAATGCTAAGATTTTTAAATTATTGTTTATTATTTTCTTTGCGACTTCCAAGTACTATTTTTGTGTGTTTTTGTCTGGAAATACGTTAAAATTAGAATATTAAATACCGCGGTAATCGGTTTCGTTTTTTGCTATGGCTCCTTAATCCGAGGTATACCACGGTAATAGCAAAAATGGTACTTTAGTTTCAATGGCCTTTATTATTTATATCTGCTGTTGGTTATTTATTTTTTTAGTGCTATAAAAAACTTTATATATCTAAGCAGTTAAAGAGCAATTTCCGTGGTATGAAAAATACTAATAAAGGCCTTATTTTTTACTATAAACTTGTGCACTATATTACTTGTTTTCATAGAAACCCTTAAATGTTTGAGTCGTTTATATATAAAGATATAATTTAAAGATATTATTTTAGTTTTATGAGTTTTGTTTTATTAGATGGTTAAAATGTTAAGTTTTTATTTGTTTAATAAACGTCACGATAGCTTAATTTTTTTATGGGTCGGTATAAGGTTTTATAGTACCGTGAATTTATCCTATTACCGAGGGTAAGAAAAGATAACCCTCGGTAATAGGATGTATGGGAACCTAGTTCCGAGGTATTTAGATTTTTTATGGGTCGGAGTTAGGATCCCATACTATCTCCTATTACCGTGTGACAGTAAATGAAATATCAATTTTAGGGTACCGTAGTCCGGATTCCTTAATAAAATTAAGATGTTTTTGATAGTAAAGCTTACCCTCTTGGAAAGTGTTGTATTAACTGATGGTACAACGCTTATTTGGTAGACTGGATTTTTATATTAGTCTGTCGAAAACTGGAATAATAGTATTAAGTGTATGTTTATTTTGTATTTCAAAAATTTCTTATTTAAAAATAATATATAATAAATAATGTTGATTTAATACGCAGTTTTAATTAAAACTAAACTTTATCCACTTTTAAATGTTGTATTTAAGTAGATTTACAAAAAAAAAACAAAATGTTAAATATTCAATGTACGGCACCAAAAATACATTAATCCTCTACCCACGGTAATAGGAGCCTCATCCGCGGTAATAGGGTCAAAGCCCGTCCAATACCACGGTAATAGGAGAATCCGACTTTTTGGGTTTAATATTTATTTTATCCCAAATAATCACCTAAAATGAGGTCATAAAGGTGCAAATTAAAAAGTTCAATCAACATACTTTTATAAAAAAAATCCTTTTGGTCGTTAGGGTGTCTTGATTCCCTTAATTTTTGGCTCTGATTTGAAAACTACCTTAACTCCCACGGTAATAGGTGCCGTTACCTTAGATGACTCAGGTTAAGAAGTATAGCCATACCTTGGACTGGGTACAGTGACTGTTTATTTCAATCTTCATTGAGTTAAACATGTTTTTTTCATGATCTGATAGGGTCTAATGTAGCGGGTTCGAGGAAGCTGCGCAGGCGCCGGCGCCGGTGACTCGTTGCCTAACTTGCCTCGCGCTTGTTAAGGGGGGGATCAAAGTAAAAGGCCGCAGCTTAAAACCAACCCGTCCAATTTTAAACTGTATACCTTTGCCTTTATGTTAAAAATATTGTTATATCAGATAGTGCACAACTACCGTACCTTACAATTTGATAACATTACTTATCAAGAGGTTTTCTACCGCTATAGGCGAAGGCTTGCAAATGATTTAAGGCCGGCAACTTGAAACGGCACGCCTCCGGAAAATTACATCGCGTCTAAGAATTGGCCAATCTCGTTTGGAGCGTTTCTTGGGAGGTCTCGAATGTAGAATTTTATCGAGATACCTATTGACTCGACTTATCACAATTATTAGTTTTCTTGCACGACACTAATGCTTGTCCTTTTTAATGTTAATAATCCGCTCCAACAATCCTAGAAGACGCAAACGTGCCAAAAACGTAATTGGGATACCTACCTACACCTGAAATAAATCAGTAAATTTTTGACGTCTTTCTTTTTATAAGTACATTTTATGAATTCTATTTCATTCATTTTGTATTTCATGGATTTAAGTATTTGCTATAGAAAAAAGTAGGAATCTTCATTTTATATTTCGGGGTAATTGCCAGAATAATACATTGGTCATTGGACTCATTGGTTCATTTGTACTCTCTCAGTTGGCAAGATTTTTTTGAGTTTAGCATATCAGGCCCTCAGAGATTTTAGTTTAGGTACTGGATTTTAGGTTTCTGAGTTGCTGTTTCTTAATGTAATATAAGCATTACATTTGCACGAGGGATGGTTGACACACGGCGCCGGCGCGCGCCGCCCGGCCGGGTGGCAAAATGACAAATGGCTTCATTTCGAGGGGAGCGACTTCTTTTTCATATTCTCAGCGCATTATCATACTGCTTTTGTTAATGTTGCTCATTTAATTTTATATGAACTTAAATACAGGCATTGATATTTTTGGATCTTTGTAGTTCTTTGGGTAGCATATGCGACAATTACTGTACCACGAAATTCGAAGTACGAAAATACAGTCCGCCTTGTAAGTAGCTGCAATTTAGGCCGTAACATGACGTTAAAATAAAAAAATACAGTCGAATTGAGAACTTCCTCCTTTTTTTGAAGTCGATTAATAAAAAACAATAAAAGTGGAAGGCCGACCGTACCAACACTACCAAACACAGTATAAAATTAAGCTCTATCAGTTGAAGAACCAGCTAGAATTATTAAGGTTTACCAGAGAGCACTAACCCCCACGGCGTTTTAAAATTCCTAAATCTAGCAGGTGAATTAAATAAGCGACCCCGACCTACGACTCCCACTTTATATTGAACTCTGTCCTCCCAGTCAATGTATAATAAAATTTAAAAATTAAGGGTCTAAAATCGCTAGCCATTCATCGTTATGGACATGAATCCAACTTAGCGAGAGCCGTGTCTAGGAATGTTACCTTTCGTGTAAGAGGTCCAGTGTCCCCGGCACAGGTCTGGCCGGATTCCGCGCTTTCTCGGCTGAATCACAGCGGAATGCGGACCCGCGGCCGCGTGTTCCCACGCCGCTGCGACTTCAAGGCTGACTGAGAGTGGACGAGTACCTACCGTTAGTTTTCAGACACTGCTTTCAGAAGTAAGTTGGTAACGATAACTTTACTATTAAAAAGATAAAACCTATGATTAAATACGACATTTTTCACTTTTTTTTTTCTTTTTCTTAAACGGCCCAACCGACTTTAATGAAAAAGTCGGAAGAATTCCAATTGAACTAGGTTGGTTTTCAGGGTTCCGCAGTCCAACTAGGAACCCTTATAGTTTCACCATGTCTGACTGAGTAGGACACTCACTTTTTCTCAAAAACTATGAAAGGTACAAAATTGAAATTTTGTGTAACATACATATAGACATTTATACCGCGGGCTAAGATCAATGACAGAATAAGTAAAAAACCGGTCAAGTGCGAGCCGGACTCGCGCAATGAGGGTTCCGTTTTTAAGATAATATACTTGGTAACCGCAAGAGAAAATACTCGTGTTGTTATGAGCTTTATTTTTTATGCAATAAGGTTCGTTTTGACTAGCCTAAATTTCAATACAAATTTTCATAACTTTTTTGCTACTTCTCAAAAACTGTAAATAATGAACACTTCATTTTATTTTTCCCAAGTTTTATTCACATTTTTTGATCCATAAACTTTGGAGATGGGGGGAAGGGGAGAAACGGACATTTTTTTTGTACATTTTTGCCTATAAATCAAGAAGTACATCACAAAAAATTTAAAATAATAATAAATTTGAAATGTGTAAATGGAGCCCTTTTATATGACACCCCATTTTCTATAATTAAACCACTTTGACGTTTCATCCCCCCCTTTTCAATAATTAAAAAAAAAAAACAGATGCGGGCAAGCAAGTTGTATAGGTACCTATGCCCGATTTCAGGTTGTTAGCATTTGTAGTTGCTGAGAGAACCTGCTGTGGCACACAGACAGACGCGGACAACGAAATCTCACCATAAGGGTTCCTTTTTCAACATTTCGGTACGGAACCCTAAAAATGTTAATTGTAGGGTGTACCTGCTATACAAGTAAAGCAAAGGTAAAAAGTTCATTTACCTTATGACATCAAATGAGGTGTCATTCTGTCATTGGATAGCTCTTAAAAAAACATTATACGTAAGTATACATATTCATCAATTTTTAGATTTGGGGGACCGGGGGAAATATTGAACAATTACGAGGGGTGATCCAAAAGTAATGATAACTAAATACTTTTTGCATCGATATACTATAATGACATATAACGTTACTGGCAGTAGAGACTCCTCAGTAAGAAAAAAAAATAAAAAAAAATGTATTTGTCATTGAGTTTCAATTGTTTTTTCACGAGCGGTCGGAACAATAACGCAAAAATGGAGAAAATTGAGTTGAGAGCGGTTATTAAATACTTCTGTTTAAAAAAAATGAGTACTAAAGACATATATGCTGAATTAGTGGGGACACTAGGGAACTCTGCTCCGCCGTATTCCACAGTAGCACGCTGGTCGAAGGAGTTTAACTTAGGAAGAACATCCACTCAAGACGAACATCGCGAAGGCCGCCCATCTACGGCCCTTACGGAAGATAATGTAAAAAATATCAATGAACTCGTGTTAACAGATAGAAGAATGACTATCAGACATCTAGTTGAGCTCACGGGAATTTCGTATGGCAGTGTTTAAAGAATATTAACTGATGAACTACACATGAAAAAAGTCTCCGCCCGTTGGGTACCTAGAATGTTAACGGCCGAACAAAAGGAAATACGACATAAGATTTTCAAAGTGTAATCTTGAAAAATTTCGAGCTTATCCCGAAACTTTTTTGCGTCGATTTGTCACCATGGATGAGTCTTGGATCCATCATTTTGATCCTGAGACAAAACAACAATCAATGACGTGGAAGCGACCCAGTTCCCCTACACCTAAGAAATTCACTTTTTTTTTTCTTTTTCTTAAACGGCCCAACCGACTTTAATGAAAAAGTCGGAAGAATTCCAATTGAACTAGGTTGGTTTTCAGGGTTCCGCAGTCCAACTAGGAACCCTTATAGTTTCACCATGTCTGACTGAGTAGGACACTCACTTTTTCTCAAAAACTATGAAAGGTACAAAATTGAAATTTTGTGTAACATACATATAGACATTTATACCGCGGGCTAAGATCAATGACAGAATAAGTAAAAAACCGGTCAAGTGCGAGCCGGACTCGCGCAATGAGGGTTCCGTTTTTAAGATAATATACTTGGTAACCGCAAGAGAAAATACTCGTGTTGTTATGAGCTTTATTTTTTATGCAATAAGGTTCGTTTTGACTAGCCTAAATTTCAATACAAATTTTCATAACTTTTTTGCTACTTCTCAAAAACTGTAAATAATGAACACTTCATTTTATTTTTCCCAAGTTTTATTCACATTTTTTGATCCATAAACTTTGGAGATGGGGGGAAGGGGAGAAACGGACATTTTTTTTGTACATTTTTGCCTATAAATCAAGAAGTACATCACAAAAAATTTAAAATAATAATAAATTTGAAATGTGTAAATGGAGCCCTTTTATATGACACCCCATTTTCTATAATTAAACCACTTTGACGTTTCATCCCCCCCTTTTCAATAATTAAAAAAAAAAAACAGATGCGGGCAAGCAAGTTGTATAGGTACCTATGCCCGATTTCAGGTTGTTAGCATTTGTAGTTGCTGAGAGAACCTGCTGTGGCACACAGACAGACGCGGACAACGAAATCTCACCATAAGGGTTCCTTTTTCAACATTTCGGTACGGAACCCTAAAAATGTTAATTGTAGGGTGTACCTGCTATACAAGTAAAGCAAAGGTAAAAAGTTCATTTACCTTATGACATCAAATGAGGTGTCATTCTGTCATTGGATAGCTCTTAAAAAAACATTATACGTAAGTATACATATTCATCAATTTTTAGATTTGGGGGACCGGGGGAAATATTGAACAATTACGAGGGGTGATCCAAAAGTAATGATAACTAAATACTTTTTGCATCGATATACTATAATGACATATAACGTTACTGGCAGTAGAGACTCCTCAGTAAGAAAAAATAATAAAAAAAAATGTATTTGTCATTGAGTTTCAATTGTTTTTTCACGAGCGGTCGGAACAATAACGCAAAAATGGAGAAAATTGAGTTGAGAGCGGTTATTAAATACTTCTGTTTAAAAAAAATGAGTACTAAAGACATATATGCTGAATTAGTGGGGACACTAGGGAACTCTGCTCCGCCGTATTCCACAGTAGCACGCTGGTCGAAGGAGTTTAACTTAGGAAGAACATCCACTCAAGACGAACATCGCGAAGGCCGCCCATCTACGGCCCTTACGGAAGATAATGTAAAAAATATCAATGAACTCGTGTTAACAGATAGAAGAATGACTATCAGACATCTAGTTGAGCTCACGGGAATTTCGTATGGCAGTGTTTAAAGAATATTAACTGATGAACTACACATGAAAAAAGTCTCCGCCCGTTGGGTACCTAGAATGTTAACGGCCGAACAAAAGGAAATACGACATAAGATTTTCAAAGTGTAATCTTGAAAAATTTCGAGCTTATCCCGAAACTTTTTTGCGTCGATTTGTCACCATGGATGAGTCTTGGATCCATCATTTTGATCCTGAGACAAAACAACAATCAATGACGTGGAAGCGACCCAGTTCCCCTACACCTAAGAAATTCAAGGTTGCAAGCTCAGCTGGGAAGATCATGGCTTCCGTATTCTGGGATGCCGAAGGAATCATAATGATAGAATACCTCGAAAAAGGAACCACTATTACAGGCTCTTACTACGCTGACCAGATACGAAGATTGAGAGAAGCAATCAAGGAAAAGCGGCGGGGCAAACTTCGTGCTGGTGTCCTCTTTCACCAGGACAATACACCCCCCCACAAGGCCGGTGTTGCGATGGCTGCAATTCGTGATGCAGGCTTCGAAGTGTTTGAACACCCCCCATATTCGCCAGATCTAGCCCCCAGCGACTTCTATCTCTTTCCACGACTGAAGGAAGATCTTAGAGGTAACAAATTTTTGGATGACAGTGAAGTGATGGCCGCTGTGGAGGCATTTTTGACAAGTCAAGAAAAAAAATTTTTTTTAAATGGAATTCAAGGTCTAGAGAAACGATGGTCTAAGTGTGTAAACTTGCAACGAGACTATGTTGAAAAATAAATTAGGTTTTTTTACATTTTATGTACCTTTCATTCTGATTATCATTACTTTTGGATCACCCCTCGTAGTTACGTGTATACAGCCAAAAATTACAAGTAATTAAAATCAAGAAAATATCTTAAATGAAAGTACATATAACGAATTTAAAAGGAATACTATCACAATTAATAGACTTTACATACACACGCAGATACACATACACACAGTTACAGGTGTAGTGCTACTTCAGTCAACCTCAGTACTTTTTGTACTGTGACCTGTGACCGACTGAAATAGCAAGACACGTTCGTACGTTTCCGTGAAAATACGAAGGAAAACAATTATGCACTACATCTGTACACAGATACACACGTTAAATTAATAAATAATATAGCACCCCTTTTTGCGTCAGGGGGTTGAATAATATGGTCGTAAAGTTAACGCTTTTTAATCTAATCATCAGAAGTTTGCCTATGTACATTTTCATTTTTGCAGACCACTTTCACAGAATATTTTTTTTTGCTGCTTTCTTTGTGCGTGTGTCCCACCGCTGGGCAAAGCCCGCCCTCTGTATTTCCACTCATCCCTGTGGAGAGCGAGGTCCCGCGAATTATTCTCAAATGCGTCCAGGTTATCCCGCCATCTCCTTTTGAATACAACTCTGCTACGATACCTCGGGGATACGAAATGTAGTGGTAGGTAAATACATATATAATGGTAACCCATCAATTTAACGAATTTCACTCCACCTATTGTATCATGTCATAGAATTTCCACCAACCAAAATGCGATAACCTTTTTCTGCCGTTAAACCTTCCGATTTTAACGTTTTTTGAATTCGTTGTAGATATTAAATTATTTTTCAAAATTAAACCCGTACCTATCAAAAAGAAATCGGTCCCTCGACCTTCGATCCACTCCCTCCATAGAAGGAAAAGAAATCTTACAAAGTTACGAGCATATCTTTGTAAGTATTAGTTCTGAATGACTCACAGCTAGCTATTATCCAGGTTACACCATACATCTATAGCTCGTAGAGTGGAGTGAGTGGTCATGTAAGACGGATGTATTTGTTGGCCTCCTTTCTCTCAATGACGAATATCTACAGGTTGAATATGTTGAAAGATCTCCGCATTGATGATGAATCTCCGAGGAATAACAGTAGGACAAGGTCACTTCTTCATGAATGTGGATATTAATGTTTTATTACACCTAGTCTTGAGTTTGAGTTATGAAGTTTTTCATCTACCAAGTTATCTGTTACCTTAAATCTTACCTTGCATTTTGAGCTTGAATCGATCAGATTCCTCGTTCCTCTTTATCTACAACCACTTTTTTAAAACTAGTAGCTATTTAGGCTCCAGCTTCAGCTAAAACACGACTATAAAAAAATGCGTATAAGAACTATCAGAATCACAGCCACACAAATACTTATATTCAGGTTACAAAATGTTGCATACTTTTCGGGACCTGGTGGCTGTCCTCTAGCCTATCCTAAGTATTAGCCTATATTACCTTATCGTGGCTCTAAGCCCTCGAGGATGTCGAAGTGAGTGAAGAAGTGGCCCGAGGCCCTCGGAGGCGGCGGGCGGGGCGCGGTGGGAGGGCCCGGCCGCTCCGCCTGCGTCAAACTCCGCCTTCCGCGAACTCGCAAGGAAGGTTTAAGTTATAAACCGTCGCGAGACCAGGGCCTCTATTCAACACTAAGGCCCGTATTAATAAACTGACTGATCTCAACTCTAATGCTCGTCTCGGGATGCGTCGTAAATGACAGTGTTCTATGGTTTGGCGTTTATTTTGACGTATCTTGTGACGGGCCTCATAGTCAAGATGAGTTTATTAATACGGTTCTTAGGTATTGCTTTTAACTCGGCCGAATGAATAACAGTTATCAAACAATGAAAATACGATAGCTATTACTTTTGATGTGCTATTGGTTTTTAACCCATAGAACCCCTGAGGTGTTTAGGTGTAGGTGTAGGTGCTCAAGGGTTTCTTGTATCGACGTAAATGTTTACTAACCGCCGTACTCAGTGACATTTTAGAGACTATTAACTAGTTCCTTTTTCAAAATTGTGTATGAAAAATCCTCACCAAGGAACAACTTCATCGTTATTAACACATTCCATGCAAGCAACCCGCTAGTCGGGTTCTCTGTACGTAGGCAGTTTTCGTTAACGCGGGATATGTAGTGGGGTCAGTGTCAAAGGTATATTTATATATTTTGCACTGACTTGTGCAACCGTGTAACTTTTAAGCCGCAAACGCACGCGTTCCTATAATAAAAAGCATGCTTAAATCTTGTTATACAAATGACAAGGCCTAAAGATAGAGGCAGATTAAGTATCAAGAACGGAAAACAAACACGTCCGCACCGTACAGATTTAAGAACCGACTGATTACCTGCTCTATTGTGAGTGCGGCATTAGCGGATTCTCATAACCCAATCACGTGAAAGTGCACTTTTCTAGTTCAAGGTCGTTAAAGTAAATGTAATATAGGTATACCTTATGCTTGGACTTTGCCAATTCCGCTATGACTCAAAAAGGGAAAGTAAGACGGCCTCTGGTGGGATTCCCGTCCGTGACGGACTTGATGCAACTACTTGTACTATTTATTACAAATTCTGTGGTGCAATGAGGAAGTATAGAACTACAGGGCATTGAGAAATAAACCCGTCGCATTTTTAAATTACTTATAAGTGATTTTTTTCATTTGAATACCTAACATTTCCCGCTCCGCTCTCGTGATTTGCACCCATCGTGAGTAAAGCGTTCTAAACCGTTTTCTCGGAACGGCAGCCATATTTATAACACTCTGTGTCTGCTCTTTTAACTTATCTTCTTAAAACGTAATCCGTTCAATTTAATTTTTTATCAAGCTAGATGCTTTTAATAGGTGCCGTTTACACAGAATTCGGTGAATTTCTGCGGTTAAAATAAATATTGAGCAGACTAAGACTGTGTCCCGCGATGTTAGCTGGTCGTATGACTAATAAGGAAATCCTATCTGAAAATAGGAATAGAAATGGTTCAAGAGCGATACAATATTCCTGTATCCTTTCTTATTAGATCATCGTAGTACCAGTTGAAGACGAATGCAAACAATCGTTTCGTTTGCAAACCTTGTCGTTTTACAGGGGCTCTATTTATTCTACTCGCTATAAACCATATTCCTTTGGACATGTTATCGCGTTTTCAACGTTACAATAGCTCTTATTTACTTGACAGTAATGGCGGCCGGATTACAAACAATATGATAACATGTCAAACACGCGATATGGTATTACCGAGTCGAATAGAGCCCATGTATAACGACTTAAATGCCTTACTACATTATCAACACTATTATTTCCCCACGTTTGACGATATCTACGAAAATAAATCTTCGTTGCGGAAAACACTTCAACACCTCAAGCAAATCATCGGATCTCGAGGGTGTATGCGTTAAAAATAATAGAATTGATATTTCGAATACGTTAATAACGAGTATCAACGACTTCTAATTGCATTACTAACTTCCAAAAAACTACCTAGCATTAATACGTTACTAACACGTGGACAGGGCCATATTGCTGAGGCTTTATTCTACGTCGTTGAACAATAACGCTTTTAACGCATTGTCGTATTGTCAGCGTAGCTCCTTTTTACATGACAGTAGCCGAATTAAATACAATACCATAACACGTCAAAAACAATATTGTTTAACGTCGTAGAATAGAGGTCCACGGTCTTTACTAACCTCGTTAAAGACCATAGCTAGTGTAAGGCAGTTTTTAGAAGAGTTAGTAACATAGACATAAACATAACATAGTAAAAATACACTTTTATACGTTCCAAATGTATTTATTTATAAATTTAAGATAAGTAAGCTCGGTGGAGTCAACAGTTCGCGGCATTTCCCCCGCCCTTTGAGCGGCACTAAGCCGGGTCGGCGATATTGCGCGCCCCGCGGCGCCATGCATTATGCAACACCAGCGCTATGAGATCATCTACAATTGATTATTCAAACATTTTCCCTCTATTATCTGTTTAGTTGGTGATTGTGAAGTAGCACTAAGTTTAACAACTATCTATTTATTGATCATGGGTTTACTCTTGACCAACGTTGCCCTTGGAGGACGAAGATTTTGTCGAAGTCTATTCACTCAGCTTTAAATAGTTTCAGTAGGTATGCACTCGGGCATACAGACGCCAGAAACGCATTCTAATCTTTTGCAGTAGCTACGCATTATTAAGGATTCCAATTATAACAACATGTACTTACGTGTAATTTTACGTATTTTACATAAGTTATTTAAGTTAAACTTGAACAAGAGAAGTCTTAAAATATCTAAAATCTCAACTGCCCAATACTAATGTAAGTTTAGGAGCACTCGAATAAGGCAGCCAGGGCCTCCATTCTGGGGTACCAGTTGCTTTTGCTCAAAAGCAACTTTAACCGGCTGCATTTAATGCCCGGTTCCTATATTTAAGAAACGAATCGTTTTCCTTACGCCTCGTTAAAATTTGACACATTTTGGACGTAGCAAATGTCATAACGCTACGGCCCGTAAGGAAAACGACTCGTTTCTTGAATATAGGAACCGGACTTAAGACTATTGTCTTAAATGCAGCCGGCATTACTGTTAAGTAAATAAGAGATATCGTAACGTTGACAATACGATAGCAAATCCAAATGAATATTGTTTTATCGTTTAGAATAGAGGCCCTGCGTACAAACCGAATACCATCGCGGATTATTAGAATAAATAATCACTGATCAAGACATTATCATCGGCGAATTGCAAAAGAAATGAATTGGACTGTCTGAAAACAAATGTTATTCGATTAAGTAGCTATATTCTACTACCCATGCAAATTATTTAGTTAAGTGATGAAAAGCTGGAAGAAGTTCATAATAGCGTGCGCCATATTGAAATCCTTAAAAATCATGTAGGTATATGACTTGTTGAATGGTTGAGCGGGTTGAGCCACTATAAAACCATGTCGAAGAAAGTCAATAACATATTACGACTAAATTTCTGCGACTAGACTACCTGTGATGTTCTTTATTTGGAAAAAAACGGCTTACTGTTGAGTTTCTTGCGGCGCTTCTTCTCAACAGTGGTCTCTTTGGAAGCGCTGGTAGACTCAGACTTGTAAAAGTGCCTACAGGGCCTACTTACAGAATAAATGATTTGAATTTGAATTTGAATAAATGTTCTTAGGTGGCTCAACTAATTAACTCCGTCAGGGTACCTATATTAACCAAAAAAAAAAAATTAATAAAAAACTTTTGCTTGACATTGCTTGCCATTTGAATGTTTTATCAAAAAGAAACGTTGGAGAGAAAATATAGGGTTAGTTGATAGATGTAATAGTCAACTGGGTGCAACCGAGTTGCGACAACTCAGCGGGTGCAATCAAATAAACCGGGATTACGCCGCCGCGACTACTTACCCGCCGCGCGCGCTTTCATACATAATGCAGCACTGGATTTGGTTTGACTTATTGTAACTCTTTAATTAAGGGTTACTTTATTGACTTCATTTATGTGTGTTTTTAACTTTTTGCCGCAATTCGTAGGGAATATTAAAAAATGATAGAAGAGGTAAAAGATGGAATCATAATTGCCAATTGCATTCAACAATAAATTTTACATTTATTATATTTGCGGAAAGTAGTAATTCCGTAATCGGCAAGGTTTTGTAAAATGAACCTTTATAAAAAATTACCTGTTCTATACAAGTTATACAACATGTACTAGGAATTCGCCTTTATTTATAAACTTACAATAGATTAATGGTTTTAATATGCTTTTCCCCTTTCTGACATTTGAATATATATAAATAAATTTCAATTGTCAATTTTGCTGTTTTAGCTATTATTATCGTAATTTCATGGCAAAGTTGCATGGCGAGGACACGAACAGCTAGTTTGAATCAATGACTGACCAAGCTTACTTTTACTAAAATGGATTAGTTGTAGGTTTGTTGTGTGTGAATACGTTTTCTATTTCCAAGACTCTAAAGGTCATAATTTGTGTTTCTTAAAATTATTCATAACCCGATTATTGGAATGGTTAAAGTAAAACTTAAGCAGTTACAGCTAAAGTTGTTACATTCCTTATTTATTTCCACAATGGGCAAATAGTTTCTAATCTCATCATACTTCGATCTCAGTTGAGATTGAGATCAAGATCGCGGGGTCCGGGCCCGCGCGAAGAAGGCCCCGAGGCTCATTACCACATGGAAGGGCGGGCGGCTCTTTATCTGCTATCAGGGCGGGCGGGGCGCGTTCGCGTCACTCCGCGGCTTCCGGTCTCGACGGCCACACATCCGGTCCCGACCTCGCGAATTTCAAAGAAGTGACTTGTCATTTTAAAGATAGTTAATACTTTGTTATCAGTGTTTGTAGTAATTACTCAGGGCTTTTTAAGTGTTTTTTTTAGCCATAATTTATCTGAAAGACGGATGATTTATGAATAGTAGTTAAAATTGAACTAAAATGATGTTGATACATTTAGTACAGTAAAATCCTCTTTATTACACGACACAAATAAGCAATTAAAACAATAACAACTAACGTACATTAAAAACCTTTAAACTTAATTTATTGTCAAACGGTTGTAAACATTAATAATATTATGAGTGATACTTAAGTAATAGTGTGAATAGTTAGTGCGAGTGACAGTAGTTGGGGGTGCGCGGCGCGTGCGCAGGGCATGCGCGCGCGATGCTGTGGCTGAGCCCCGCCGACCGCCGCCTGCACCACTTATACCACGGTTCGTCGATACCTTATTTTAGGGTTAGGATTCTCGTGGCATTTTTGGACAAGAAATGCAGTGGAGTCGTCAGTAATGATAATTACAAAAAAAATAGGGGTTATTGCAAAGTTTAATATTGCTTATTGTGTGGATCGGGACTTTATATCGTAACAATTTTATTGCATAATGATGGAAGGAGGAAAAAAGAAATTATATACTACAGGACCCAATGATTGCAAAACTTATTCATATACGACCAATTAGAGTGCACGCAGGCCCCTGCTGTGCAACGCTGGTATTAATATTGTTTATTTTTGATGTTAATTTTAATGGTTTAGGTCAGTGTATGGTAGAAACAGTAAAAATGGATAAGCATTAAGCTTGTTGTGGTTGCGTACTTTGGCAATACACTAATATCGACCTTTTATATGAGATCGTGTTTGTTTCTGTCTGAAACTGATTTGTTTCTGCCTGATGATGCTGTTTTTGGCACCAGTTTAACAGCTTTTGCACCACTTCCTCAATCAAGGCATTTTCTGAATCAACAAATAAATATTGTTTTTAGTTTTTTATATTATTTGCAACTGCTATGCGCTACTTGTGCATTGTAAAACTAGCAAAAGAAGGAAGCAGACAAAACATAAGATAACACTAGAAAAACGATCGAACACAGATTTCGGCCCTATCAATAAAGACCTTGAGTTTAAGAAATTACTATTATGGCGCAATAAGCCAAAACTATGTTTTGGGTAGATAACTATATAGACGACCTTTCGTATTGTTGCAGACCCGTATGCGGCGCTGAGCTGCGCGCGCGCGAGCGCGGGGGCGGGGGGCGCGGGCGGTGCGGGAGGCGGGCAGGTGCAGCTGTGGCAGTTCCTTCTGGATGAGCTGGCCAGCGGAGCGCCCGGCATCTGCTGGGAGGTATAGTACCATTAGTACCACAAACATTATGTTGAACTCTTTAGTGCCTTACCATAATGAACTGGTACGATGATTCGATCTAGTAGAGGATTTTTTTTAGGTAGCTCTCTAAGCGTGCTTGCTCAACATTTCAGTAGCCGACTGTTCCAGCTTCTAAATTTTCTATCTTTAAAGACACATGGATTTACGACTCTAATTTACATGAACTTTACAGTTAAAACTACTACGGTAGAAAATATACGTCGTGCCCAGAGGTAAACGTATAGTTCTGTAAAAAAAGACATTCGGATTTCATACAACAAGATTACGACTAATTCTGATCCTAAAATCACCTTATTATTTTTAAGTGATCCCCTTATGTGTGAACAATTTTAATATTGTCATAGGCATTGTAATATTGTGTAATTTCAGTCGCCTGCCGGTGACTGTGCAAATCTTTATTTCTAACTACGAGTAAGACGGTTTGTTAGTAGGTAAAGTAACAAACAGTGATTAAAATAACATCGTCTAAGTAACTTGAACTATGAATATTTATAATGATTATTCTCTCTTGGGCAAGATATCAATTATATATCATGTTTTAACAAATTCGAATCGAATAGAGTTCCTGCGACCTAAGGTTGTGTCAACGTTCAGGTAGCGTCCAGTACAGGTGCGCGTAGCCCTGCTACGCCGTAGCGCAGGGCATGTCGCGGCGCTACCACAGCCCACCCCACACGTAGCGTAGGGCGTTAATTGACGACAGGAACTTTTTAAAAGGTTTTCTGAAAAACATCGTGCATATAAAAGTTTGTCTTAAAAGCATACAATTATGAAATAATAATAATAGAATATTATCAGTGATTGCTACGCCAGCTTTGCACTAGTGGACTAGTAACCAGCTTGTTGTTGCGTAGATTAGCTGACCATGTGGCGTTTAAGCTCTTTAGCTATTAGCAGAATAAGTAGTAATTCATTGTTGTCGTTACCTTTTACGCTATACTGCTAATCAAAACAAGAACAGTATAAGCAAATAAAGTTCGTCTTCTAATACGTCTATTCATATATTAAAACTATAAATCGGGAGTTAATTACGTAACAATACATCCCCTCGACGTTTCGGCTATATTACAATACCCGTGGTCACGAGAAGAACACAACGGACCACGACCACAGCTGTTGTATCACAGTGAAAACGTTGACATAACTGTTTATTAATTACGCGATTAAGGCCCAATTTAAGTATTACCCTCTTATTTATAAACTTGCACGTTTATAAACGTCCTTTTTTGTAAAATCCAAATGTCATAATGACACAAGGCATATTTCAAGCTATTGCGCGTTTATCAATAAAAGGGTAAGTATATATGCGTGAAAATAGTGGTTTAACAAGGTTAAGTATCTCAGCTTCTTAATATCTTTCGGCTGCCTATCGCTATCACGCTTGCACTGGCAACTGACAGTGTACTTGTCATTCGTGTGTCATAGTGAGTTTTTAAATTATTGTACAATTATTTAAAATATTTTTTATTTATATTTTAAACGCTCCATAGAGAATGTAATGATAATCATATAACTTAAAAAAAAATTAAGTACCTATATTAAAACTGAATGTATATTGCTTATTTAAATTTGACTGGTAAATATTATCTTTACCAATGCATTATTTAAAAAAAAACAGAAAAACGAATATTGCCGATCGCTATTAGGAAAATGGTAGCACTGTACCGCAAGCAGCATAGAAAGTGATGTACGTCATGCGGGCACTGCGGGCAGCAGTATAGTGTGTTGTGGTTGTCAGGGGTCCCCGGGTGACGGCGAGTTCCGGCTGAGCGACCCGGACGAGGTGGCGCGCCGCTGGGGCCGGCGCAAGCAGAAGCCCTCTATGAACTACGACAAGCTGTCGCGCGCGCTGCGGTACTACTACGACAAAAACATCATGAGTAAGGTCAGTTGCGCAAGAGCATCATCATGGCAGTACCGCAATATAGCCAACATTTTTTTACTGCTGTCAATATTATCAATATTCAAAACCTCTTTGGTGTGCATTCGTATCAACCTAGTAAAAAATAAATGTTTAAAAACCAAAATAGCCTTTTAAAAACGCAAAATGGTAGGTAGGTATTCTTTAAAAATGGTAGGTAAAATAGTTCAGTCCAATCAAAGGCGGCGTTTGGTCAAAGATGTTGTAAGTTGCCGACTTCAGTTGGACTAACAACTTATCCTACCATTTTAAAGAATTTATTTTTTTGCGTTTTAAAAACGGTTTTGGGTTTTTTTTACACATTAAAATTTTATAATTTTTGGTAATCACGCCTATCCTAGAACGCCCCGGGAAAGTCATAGTCATATTTAAATGTTCTTCGTTATAGTCGCTTAAATATCTTATTACGACCCTTGAAATAGGTACCGTTGAGGAGTTCTGGTGGCCATCTGTGGTCTTCATCATCACTTCCACTTCACCAAATGATACTTTCCAAATGCAAATGCTGGATTTGTTACTACTCGTAAAAATACTAAAAATCACTATATGTATGCCTATAGTATTTGAGAAGTTCCCTGAATTCCCCACGGATCCCCTTATCAGATTCAAATCTGGTGACAATGGGACCACTTCGGAAGTGTACTCTATCAACCTTTTTTTTTTGTAATCGGACATGTCTGTAAAATATTATGCATGGTCATAATAAATTAATAATAATAATTAATAATATCCGGGTTGACTTGAGCACCTCCTCCGTTTTTTTTCGTCGGTTACAAAGCCAGAAATAGACTAACGGCCGAAACGTATAATCAATCAAACCGTGGACAGATAAGGCTTACTTCGGGGTAAAATTTTACATTTGCCCATACAAAATGTGTCAAATTTGAATCCAAAGTAAAGCCTATCTACCCGCAGTTTGAATATAGAGTTCAGCCATTATAGTTTAGGCATCCCCCAAGGCTCGGCACAGTTGATTCCCACTAAAACGCTTTACGAGCTTCATTTGTTCCACGTACCTGCAATGGTATTCTACAACTATATTTATTGAGCCATTATAGAACCTGCCCCTCTAGTCCCAGTAGTTCGGTTGATTAGTCCGGGGCCGAACTACTGTCACACTTTTCTTCCCATTAGTTCGGTTATGACGTCAAACCGAACTACTGTGAATTAAAACGACTCAAAAGTACGGTTAAGGATGCACACACATACACAGCACAGCTAAATAAAAAATCAAAGAGACATTTATTTCATTACATTTTTTAATAAAAAAAAAAAAGTTTAAGTAACTTCTTCGTATTAGATCGCTCACGCTTTAAAGGTTGAAACGGTTCTCTGCCTTTTGGTCGAAATACGTTTGGTCGAATGTATCGTTTCACAACTTTTTCATTTGCCAACCCGTATTATGCTAAATAATGTCAGCAGGCGGGCCCCGCCCATAGCTGTAGAAGCTTAAAACAACATGTTTATTTTATGGGTGGGTCCCGCCTGCGTTGACTATAAAATAAAGCCTAAACGTTGCAGTGCTGACATTATTTAGCATAATACGTTGCTTGTTTTTTGCTTTTCCGTCAAGAAAACGTTTTTGCAGTCGGGTTTTTTGCTTTTTTTATTATTATTTTAATTTTGACTTTTTAGTTAATTTTTAATATTAATAGGTACGAGCAAGTGCACGAAAGTGTTCAACTTGGAGCAGAAGGAATGGTATCTATGCCTTACAATCGTTCATTCTGTACCGACACTAATATATTAATATCCCAAAAAAAAACGGGACGTTTTCCCGGGATTAAATGTAGCCTATGACACTCTCGCTGCGAAGACAAATCCAATGATACCTCATTTGTCAAAATCGTCCAAGCCGTTTTTACTGTAGCGGGGAACATAGAACTGGACATACATACATGACTGTGAAAAACATAACCCTCCTTTTGGGCTCCACCGCAGTCGGGTAAAATAATCCGATAATGGTAATTTTATAGTTACATCACAATTCAAATAGTTAAGTTTGTAATTACAATCTAAATTGCAGTTTATAAACTAACCACGACCTATGTCGATGTATATTGTAGGTATAGGGACAATATTTTTTCAATGGCGAAGTTAAGTTTGTCCCTCAATCCAAAATACAGATTTTTTGGCGTATCCGATTCGCACTTGGCCGGATTTTTTAATAATAAAAGTTGTTTGCACATCATTAACCGAACTACACACCACTTCCCAATAGTCCGGTTTGACGTCATAACCGAACTAATGGGAAGAAAAGTGTGGCAGTAGTTCGGCCCCGGACTAATCAACCGAACTACTGGGACTAGAGGAACCTGCCGCCGAAAGTATAGTACTTGTAGAGTCAACCTGTTTTGACGATGAAACGTGCAACCAAAATCGCTAGTTATTAATTCGCGGATGAGTTCGTGTCCGAAAGTTTAAGAGACTCTCCACCCTGTCCCGCTTCTCGCAACCTTTACTACTCGTAAATACATAACCTTTTATTTTTTTCTGAACCTGTGTTGATTTCAGGTTATCATAAACATGATTCACATAGGTTAAGTTAGGTTGGACTTGTAACCATCAAAAGATAAACTGAAATCAACACGGGATCAGCAGAAATTAGTATACTATGAAATGAAAATTCTGTGAATTGATAGTATCTATAAAACTGCCTCAAACTTTTACAATCAAGACAGCATCTAAGCCACTTCAACCACTTATGCAACCTTTTTTGCAAAAAAACTGAGTGACAACAAAATTAAGGTGTAGGGATGTAAATTTACGACTCATTTGAAAACGAATGTTAAAAATAAAACCACCTCACTTCACCGAGATAATTAATGAGTTTCTAAATGGCTGCAGCTCTTCCGCCACGCCCCACTTGGTAATACCGCCCCCCCTTATTTTACACTGTTTGTCTCCCCCTCGTATTAACAAAAAGGTCGTCATTTCTAAGTATAGGACCGCCCGGCTCTTTAGCATATTTTTATTTTGACTGAAAATAAAGCCGCATTCAAAATGCCGGGCCATTGGATTCTTGGAAAATACTAACAGCAGCTACTTATGACTAATTTATAGCTTTAGATTGGAGTTAAAAATATATATTTAATAAATAGATGCACTTTATACTTTTGTCTTCCACAGTAGTTGAGCGCGATAGATGCTCTACACTAAGCGATGCATGATACTATTTAGATGATCTTCTACTTCATTAATTTATTTGTAAATCTTTAATCTAACAACACTGAAAAAATATTGGTTGCTTTTAACCAGATAGATTGTGATTGTTGAATGAAATATTTTAAATGAAATGAAATATATGTAATAGCTAATATCATAAGTTCATAACTATTGTATTCATTTTTTGTCAACTAAGAGAAAGTCTCTCTTGGTTGGCTCTAATTTTATTTGACTGCTGAATCTCATACTCTTTTGTTATTTCCACTTGTACAGAATGTACAGTCAAACTCAGAAATAGCTGTATATTTTAGTAGATTGTAGCAGTAACGTATTAAATTAAGACAAGGCAAAGGTACTAAATTGTACGGCAACTTCTGAGTTCGATCGTACGTGACAACTTTGTCTTCAAAATAAAACATGCCTCATGGGTACAGTCATGACTACTACAAACCTTTAGTGAGTCTGTCCGTCTGTCCCGCAGGTGCACGGTAAGCGGTACGCATACCGCTTCAGCTGGGCGGGTCTAGCGGCGGCGTGCCAGGCGCAGACGCCCGACGCGCCCTGGCCGTACCTAGCGCCGCACGCACCGCACGCGCCGCACCCGCCACACGCGCATGCCTCGCACGCACCGCCCAACCAGTAGCTTATGGTCACCTTGTTAAACTCTCGCAATTCTTTATATAAGTTGTTAAGTTTAATTTTTAATAGCCGGTTGAATGCGAATTTCACATTAATGAAGAAGATGGATCATGGAACTAGTGAAAGGCCCGTTTGCAAGATGTGGTGAAAATAGCCCCGTTATTTTAAATATGTTGAACAATGTTGAACGGAAAGGGGTTTTGATCGTGCATTAAAACTAGGTAAGTTCCGTTGTAGTTAAGAAATTACTGACTGGGGCCTCTATTTAACACGGTAAAAACTATATCGTGTTTGAGCTGTTATCGTATTGTCACCGTTTTGATAGCTGTTATTTACTTGACAGTTATGGCGGATGACGTCAGAACAATACCATAACAGGTTAAAAACGCTATGTTTTTTACCGTCGGGGATAGAGGCCGGATACCTACGAAAACTTTTTATTCAACACTAAAAAAAACAAAACACGGAACAGTACATTTCAATTACATTTGTACCTTATGCGACGTAATAAATAATAGCGATAACGTTTTCAGGTAAACTGAGATTTTTGTTATTTTTTGCATACCTACTTGGTAGTAACATTAAAAATAGATTGAATATCGTGGATTTTCGTTGTGATAAATCTCGTTAGTTATCATATGTAAAAAAGAATAATATTTAATAAATGGTATTGTTAAGAGATTACCAGTTTGGTTATTGTTACCTAAACATTTGTTTTAAGTCCGCCAGGGCTGGATGAATTAATTCCATTGCATTAAAATTAATGTAGAACGTAAAAAGCATGTTTGGATTAAACTTAGGTAGGTGAGTTAATTTCTGGGTTGTCAGATATCTGTAGTTTATTCCAATTCGTTTTAGCCTTCATTGGTTTACTATCGTGATCATATCGTTGCTGTTATAGTTGAACTTACTGTGAATTAAATATGAGTTTCTATAGGCTCCGTGCCGGCCAGTTACACCGCGAAAGTGCTTTATTACTTATGTTAATTTTAAACATATCGAGGAAGAAGCAATACCTCCTAGATAGGTATTGCAGTTATCTTAACTACATAGTCAAGGCTAACTTAATGTGACGTATGTCAGTCTTAGGGTATTTGTAAATATTTCTCTTATTGTCTGATAAATAATAAGTAATAAGGAATTATATAAAGTTATTCATTTCTATTCTAGTCTATAACATCAACAATATGATTACAACATAGAAGCAAAGTAGGTTAAAACAAAGTGGAATGCGTGCCCTGTAGCTTTCGTCCATTTCATGTAAGAACGTTTTCGGACTAACATTACCTAATCATCGAACTGTCTAGACTCTACGAATGCATTTGTTGTGGACTGCTCTCTTGAAAACTATAATATACATATATAGGTATTAATTTTTAGCTTAGAATGTTTTTAAGTACTTCCTGTTATCCCAGTACAGTAAAGCCAAAATTTTAACTCGGCTGTATTATACTTTCACACTCGGTCTGGCATCTTACAGTAGATATATTTATGTTATGTTAATTTGTTCGTAAAAAGTAATATTTTACATCACACATATGTCACATTTACAATATACTTAACTAATACACAATATTGCTATTGATTTCTTAGTAGAATTTAATGTATTAATTAATACTAGTTTTAAGTTACATTGAACATTAAAAAAAATATTAAAATAATATTATGCCAGAGAGGGTGTGAGTCAAGTACAATTTTTACTCTAGTTTTACTGTGACTAACGTTAGACGTTATAATGTTATATGTAAAGTGTTTATTTTTAGTCGCCTTATCGGTGGTATAATGTTACTATTTTATTGATCTAGATTTAACAGAGAGATTGTTTGGAGGTTCATGCACCGGCGGTTATTGCGCGTTCTCAAAAGAAAAAGACAAATAGACAAATGCTATAGGAATATAAGAATTAAGAAATAGCTTTAGGTATAGGTACTTTTTAGAGGAGTACCTGCAGTGTTTGACTAATTCAAGAGGTGTCAAATTTGTGTTTCAAAAAAAGTTTTACTATAGGGGCCAATGTAAAGTTCCTAACAAAGCCGGCTTATAAAAATCGCATATGGATTGCCGTTATCTACAAGCGTATCATCTATCTTTAGGAGAAGTGACCAGCTCGGAATCTACGATTTTTGCGAACCGGGGCAGGAACTTTATACTAGCGCTCCAGCTGTTTTTTTTCTTCAAACATATGTTATATGCGCCCCCTGAACTCTATAAACGCCGTTCCATCATATGCTGTTGCCATGAACTGTATTCAGTAATAAATTAGTTACTATTCTGTATATATAAAGTCGGTCAATTATACTAACCTACCTCATTTAGTTTCATATTTTCCAGTCTCCACAGTGTTATCCTGGGTAGATATTAAGTATCCTGCGCCTCTATTCTAGGCAGTAAAAACAATATGGTGTTTGACCTGTAACGGAATTGGTTTTCACTCGGCCGTCATTACTGTCATGTAAATAAGAGCTATCAAAACGATAACAGATCAAACACGATATGGTTTTTACCGTGTTAAATAGAAGCTAATAATATTGCTTTTGACGTTGATAGCTCGTTGACTTGACAGTAATGGCCGCCGAGATAGAAACAATAAATAACACGTTAAAGGCAATATAGCCAGTAAAATGAGAGCCGGCAGTGTATTTTACGTTAATTAAGGAATTTTGCTTTACGTTTATTAGTTATTGATTATTTGAGTTGTTGCTTCCCGCTGTTGAACAGTGTTATTTTTTTAATAAAGACCAGTGCAATTTGTTTTTCATGTTATTTATTTAGATACTAGAACATTCTCATTCGTATCCACTGTCGTTTCATTTTAATAAGCGTACAGCGACCTTTGTCCTTTTAAAACCTAAACTAGTTATATTTAAATTACGCTTTAGAATTTATAATGAATCACTTTTCAAAATAAATGAATGCATATCTTATTTATTTATTTGAATGCATAGTCATTCAGAACAGAAACGCCATCTATTGGTCAGTAGCGGAACTCGGTTGTGCATTATGATTTGCCTCCGAATTCACACTTTCACACTAAATTAGTTTTAAAAGTAAAAAAAATAACTTCACAAATTGTTTTTCATGATTCATCATTAAGCATATTATTAAACTAATTGTAAGTAAATAATTATAGACCAATTGAGTCATAGTTCGTATAAACAGTCACGTAAGTAGCTTCTAATAACGGACAGTAGGTAGGTATTCCATCACTAATTTGCAGTTGTTTTAATTTATTGCTAAGACTACTGCTCTTTTTTCGTTTAAATGCAGGAATAAAGTATAAGAGTGTTTCGAACAATTTTGTCATAAACCGATAAGAGTTAATAACTACGAATGGTGAACGATGACGAGTTTGTGATCTGGCACCGTGCTTATGCATCGGTACCCGGGGCCCTAACATGGCTGCGTTTATCGCGTAACATAGTTTGGATAAGGCATCCGTCACCCTTTGACACGTAAATAAGTACGACGGTGACGGATGCTTTGTCCACATTTGACACGCGATATAGACGCAGCCATTAGGGAATGCAATTACCGGCCAAATTTGAAAACCGGTAAATTACCGACCTCGATCCGGGAAAACCGGTAAACCGGTAAATTACCGGTTTTTGTGGTTTTTAAATAAAAGCCATGAAAATTATTGAAAATCGTTTATTTAAGTTTAAAAAGTCATTTAAAAATAATGATGACAACTTAAAGTAATAATTGGAAACTTTGATCTAAGAAAAAATATCAATCAGTCTTAAAATTAAACAAATCATTTTAATGATTAATAGTTATTTAGCAGGTAGCAAACTAAAACAATAGGCTTACATGTTTACCCTTAGGTAACGACGCCGACGGTGGCAATGGAGGTCTTACTAAACCTCCCACCACTACATATAGCCATACAGTCTGAGGCGTGCAAGTCACTGCGAAGGCTGAAAGAGGCTGGCCAGTGGAACGACACAGTGCCTAGAACCACACACACTAAAATGGCACACAATGTTGCTCCAGACCGAATACTGACGATGGGCTGCGATAAAATGCAGCCCAAGTATGTATTCCGGAGGAACTTCAATGTCCACATTCCGACAAGGGATGAATGGAAGGAAGGGTTGCACCTATCGGAGGAAGACAACGCGATATGGTACACGGATGGTTCAAAGACGAGCTCCGGTACGGGGGCTGGTATTCATGCCAAAGACTACAATAGTAGCATAAGTATGGGCAACTACGCAACGGTCTTCCAGGCGGAGTTGTATGCGATAATTACCTGCGCGCACGAGAATATTGATAGGACTCTACAGGAGAGAACTATCTATATCCTAAGCGACAGCCAAGCGGCACTCAAGGCGCTGACAGCGCCTAAAGTAGACTCGAAGCTAGTCTACAATGGAATCCAAGCCTTAAACAGACTTGGTAGACACAAAAAAGTGAAACTGATGTGGATTCCAGGACACGAAGGCTATCCCGGAAATGAAGCCGCGGGCGAGCTGGCAAGGGAAGGGTCCAAGGGCGCATACGTCGGACCTGAACCATTTGTGGCACCCTCACCGGGCACTATAAAAGCAGCCCTGTACAACAACGCCCTAGAAAACCACCAAAAAGAGTGGAAAACTACGGTAGGCTTAGGGCATGCAAAGCTCTTCATAGGAAGAGTTGACCAGAGCTGGACCAAGAAACTTTGGAAACTCAGCAGAAGACAACTTCGATACATTATCGGAGTGTTTACCGGGCACTTCGGGGTTAAATATCTCCTAGCAAAGATGGGCCTTTATGACAACACAGATTGTAGAATGTGCGGCGAAGAGGCTGAGACAATGAAACACCTATTGTGTGAATGTGATGCCCTCGCCGGAGTAAGAATGAAAATCCTCGGTTGTGGATACCCAGAACCGAACGATTTCAAGGCACTGCCATTGCACTCCACTATCCGCTTTTTGGAAGGGGTGGAGGCTGCATTGGATTAAGTGCTAAAAGAGGGGTAATTACACAAAAGATCCCACAGGGTCGAAGTGTATCCGTAAGGACCCCACCATAAGATAAGATAAGATAAGACCCTTAGGTTGAAAGGGAAGGGATGGTAAAATAAAGAAACAGTAAACAAATAGGAATAAGGTACATCTTTGGCTGGCTCTGGAATACGTAGCGTTACTTGCTTGCTTCGTAATAGTATTAGTAACATAAGTTTACAAATAATTATCAGTTTTATTCATAATTTAAAAGTCAATTTCAATCAAATACATTTTTAAGGAGTGTCTGAAAGTATATTGCACTTAAAATCATATTAGTTCGCGTTTAATTTTATTTTTTCACGGTTCGGTAAATTACCGGTAATAGTTTTAAATTACCGGTATTTTACCGGCTCTAAAAAGGGCCGGTTTACCGGTAAACCGGTAAAACGGTTTACCGGTTTGCATTCCCTAGCAGCCATACTAGGCCCGCCGGATATGCATGCAGATTATTTTGTTGTCAATGTCGTCGGCTCGCGAGCCTAACCACTCTTTTTTAACCATACTGTTCTGCCCTCCATTATAAAAACAGCGTATGTCTCATATAATCGCGTATGAATTAGTGACGTTATTTAATGTGACAGGGGGCTAAATTTGCTTTGACTATTACATTGCACATGCGTCCTTTTTATTTAGAAGAGGCAGTATTAGGGTCTCCCCACATCTATAGACGCGTCGTTCCGTTCGCATCGCCAAATCCGGCCGAGCCGAGCCGATTGACGTTTTTTTCGCGCTTATCATTTTAACGATATGGTAACCTTTAACCCCTGTTACCCCTGTCAAAAAAGGTGTTACAAGTTTAGCGTGTTAATCTGTATATCTGTGTATGTGTGTGTGTCTGTCTGAGGCATCGTAGCTCCCAAACGAGCCGAGTTAGACGCGTTTCTTTTTAAAAATGAACCTTCAGTAAATGAAGAGGCACCATAAGAAGATGTTTAATCGGAATGGTTTATAGTCAAGTTTTATAAAAATGGGTTGGGCCTCGAGATATCAGCGCAGAATGAGGGTGTCCCCATTAGATCGGGCTTGTTATCAACAAAAAAAAGGAAAAAAAAAATACTCCTTGCTATGTTGGCAATGGTGTTTTTATGTATTTAATAATTATATTCAATTGACTTGACAGTGAGAGATAGCCACATAAACCGAAGAAACACGTTACACACGCAAGATGGGCTACTATATGTATACGAGTAACTTATTGGAATAAAATACCTAACTAAATATGGTGCAAGCGATAATCTCCGTCGTCCAACCATATTTATATAAATACGGAACTCTCGGTGCACGAGTCCGACTCGTACTTGACCGTTTTTTAATTCTTTTTAATCGCTTATGAGCAGTTTTACATTATGCAATAGCCACAAGCGATGCAGCTCATCATTGAAAGTGTAAATAAGGCGACAATGTTAGTGCGTCCTTGCCGCGGCGGAAGCCGCGCGATAGCGCCCACGTACCAGCGCACGCGCAGCCCTCCTGCTGTTGCCAACCTTTTACGACGAGCTTACAATCATTAATAAATATTATTTTGCTTTCACTATGTCCTTAACACTTGCACTCTAGAAAGGTAAATTTTTTGGATCTTAATGCGTTGCTTCATGCAATTAAAATATATAATCTTTTTCACGAATCATTTATTTTTATTTTAATAAGGCACTAAATTAACCTATCGATATGAGGAAAGCATATAAATTAGCGGATCTTTACTCAAAGATACTCTTTACATAACTTACCTAAGTTAAGTAATTTAAGTTGAATGCCTGACACTAAAGGATAGGTACTATAAAGTAAACATGAAAGGTGAAAGGACAACAAAATACTAAATGCGAGTCGGACTCGTGTACCCAGGGTTGCATCGACGTCTTATTTTCTGTAATATTATAAATCCAACAAATTCCTGCTGCTGCTTGGTGTCTTCGAATTTTAGAAGCTCCACCATACGGAACATATCAATCACTCTCAGCCCGATAGCTTTAGCCCATCATTTCAGCGAAAAAGGGTCGTGACGGATAGACCGACGAACGGGTGGACAGACAGACAGACAGTCGGATATATGGTCAACAATGTCATCTCATCTTATAAGGGCACGGAATCAAAAAACCTCAAACGCGAAAGTTTTTAATCATGTAGTAATGGAAAAGGTAGTTCAAATCTTTTCCGCAGTATGTCAACGTTTTTAATATTTATTGTAAACAAAATAATAAAAACTTTTAATTTCTTTGAAAAGAGGTTACCGGTAGTACTTAACAGAGGGGTTATATATTAACTGTAAGCATTTACTGATTTTCGTAAAGTTTTCCTTCAGGCCCCTTGGTTGACGATCACTGGTGCGCTCGAAAGCTGCCGACTGGTGCCGCGTCGTGCCAGTCAAGATGGCGTCGCCAGCTGCCCTGCTGCTGCTCCTGGCTGCGGTGCACGGTAATCTACCTCTTTCACACACTCTAGTGTTACTTAGTGATGTGCCTTTTTTGTTAATGCTAGGAAATGCATTAACGCATACCAGAACACAAGATGTTTGTGTAGGACTTGTCGATTAGTGATGTGCCTGCCCAATAAAGTGCTACCTTACCTTACATAGAGTTAAGATACAGAATCTCATTTGTGATGTGCAAGTAAAGTTTAACAACGGTACAACGGCTTTATGTTCTGACTCTACATACATTGTGGACAGGTCATGCAAAAATTACCAAGTTCTTAAGTAATATTCTTAACTCGCAACGCAAATAAGGTGTGTTAATACTATAAGTTGTGGCATTGTTGCTTCCAAATGGATGAACATATACAGACGCGTTATTTTTAAAGAAAGCTTTACCTACACATATACAACTGCACATAAACAACTACAAGATATTAGCATCGACAAACTTCAGCAGAAGGTCTTTTTTGAAACATAAAATACAATAATAATTAAAAATAAGCTACATTACTTGGTGATAAATTAATAAGTACATATTAATTAATGAAACTAGTACATAATAAAATCATTACAAATGTAAGGTAAATGAGCTCCGTACAAAAACAATAATTTTGAAAAAAACAAAGGAGGATCTCTTCTCTTATTAATTATTTTATTGAGGCCTGATACATACTTTAATCTCCAGGTAACTCATCTGTCTGATATTTTGTATCTTTGTCCTTCTATTTCGTGTGGAAAAGTGAGGCAAGCGATAACTGTCAGTCAATGTTATCGGGGGATTGAAAAAATCTGCCCTAACACCAACAACATTTGTGATAAACAACGCATCGCCAGCAACTCGAGATAAAATACAAGTCATGTTCGTTAGCAAAACAAGTGAATAAATCTAACCCCGACCTATTATAATATTTCTAATTGGTTTTCGGTATGAAAACCATATTGAATAAAACTCGTACTATCTAATATAGTATTCATTTATTTATCTGAAGTACAATAGTTCGCTGGATATCGATCGACCGTTCGACAGGAAGTTGTTTTTAAGAAAACAACACCTAGCGCCCCTAGTGCACATATTTGTTTTATATTACCACTATTTACTCATATAACTACACCGCTCACCTTATTTACATCTACGCAGCTTATTCATGATAGTGGCTACCTAATGCATATAAGCTGAGGAGTTTATTTATCTGACTGTCAGGAAAAATAAGGGACGAATACGACCGTAAGGGCCTACATAGACGGACTGCTTGAAGCAGTCTGGACTGAAAACCCCGTGGTCGCTATTGGACAATCTGCAGTTTCAATATCAACCTAGACCATTAAAACTGCAGTTCGCCAAATAGCGACCACGGAGCTGCCGGTCCCGAGCTCCTGACTGCTTCAAGCAGTCCGTCTACGGAGGCCCTAACTGCAACTTAGTCCTTAGGGTTGGTAATGTATTTGTATTTGCAGTCTAAGATTGAATGTTGAGATTGCCAATTTCTATAGACCTCAGAACACCTGTCATCAGGGCCTCTATTTAAAAACAATAATCACCTTAACACAGCAAAGGCAACATGGTTTAACCCTGTAGAATAGACGAGCCACTGTTTGATATTTCTCAAGTGTGATAAGATGTGTCATTTTAGTGTCGGGCGTGTTGTCGACGTGCAGCAACGCGTCGCTGGTGTCGGCGGGGCTGGAGGCGCTGCTGGCGGAGTACGACCGCGGCGAGGCGCCGGACACGCCCGCGACAATCAGCGCGGCGCTCGACGTTCGCCACGCCGCCGTCGCCGAGCGCGCCTCCACGCTACGCCTGCTCGCAGATTTGCACTTAGTACGTACCGGGGTTAAGTAATCTGAGAGCCTACGGGGCCTCTATTCTATGCGGTAGAAACCATATTGTCCTTGAATTGCGGGCCAGGTGGAGTTCATCGCGTGACAAAATATGGATAAAGCATCCGTCACTCGTACCTACTTATCGTATACATGTCAGAAAATGACGAATTTTTATCAACATTTTGTCACGCGATAAACGCAGCCATATTACAGCTCCCTGTTTTGGTATTGTTTTTAACTCGGCCGCCATTACTGTCAAGCATTCTGTCAAGTAAATAAGTGCTATTAAAACGTTGACTGACTATACGATAGTAAGTCAAAGACTGGTGGTTTTTACCGCCTAGAATGTTGGCCCAGCTTCTTTACAGCCTGGAAAATTTGTTCAGCTGCACAAATAATCGATCTACGATTATGAGGATGCGGGCGGCGTTCAATCCATGCAAAAGGATTTCCCTTGTTTCCTTTCTTTTTTTTTTTTCCATACAATCAACATCTGTCACAGTTATGTCTCTGTTTTCTGTTTTGATTTAATTTTGATTATACGTGGCCGAAATTATCGGCCAAAGCACTATCAATTGTTTAACACCGAGTGTAAAGCTGGAGCTAGAGATAGTATTGTACTGACCAAAAAACGTCATTATTGGGTGAACCTTAAGGAATAATGGGAGGAACCATATTTAAAACTTATTGCAATAGTAATTTAAAAACCATTTTGAGGAATAACTAGGCAAATTAAATGGAATTGAATGTGGAGGATCATTAGATCCAACATTCAATTTCAATTCATTTGTATGTTTTACCTTAAATGATTAAAACCCAAAAATCAACAGGCAGACGTTTGCAAAACATAAGCTAACTCTTAACTAAAAGTTGTAAAGTATGAAATTATGGTACAGTATCTTAAGAGGATTGTGAGGCGACGCTATAATCGCGTAGCTGTAAAAAAATATACCTACAAAACTCTAGGCGGTAACGTTTCTTACCCCCTAAATCAAGTCCGCTTTCCACGATTTTTATACAATACTTATTCGCGATACATTTGTTACGTACGTACAAACCTAGTTTTCATAATACCATAAATTTGTTAAATCAGGACTAGTACTTAGGTTTAAGGGGTTTAGTTAGACGTTACCGTTTTAAAAAAAAAACAGTCTGAATCACAAAAATTACCCACGATTTCATTGCAGCGTTGGCAAGACAAACGAATCTTCTGGAACGTCACAGAGTGGGAGTGCGATTCGGTGCTGGTGCCGGCCGAGCGGCTGTGGCTGCCTGATGTGGAGCTACTGAACGGCGCTGCAAACACAGGCGGCTCGGACGGCTCGCTGCGTGCGCGCCTGGGCGCTGACTCCTCCGTCACTTGGATCTCGCGCATCGACGTCGCGGTCCCTCTAGCGATCGACCTGCGTGACTGGCCCAATGACAAGCAGAGTGCAGTCTTCAAGTTCGGCTCCCGGGAACACACTATTGATGAGCTGGAGTTGGAGGTCAATGATTTTGCCGTAAGTTTTTATGCATTTTAACAGCGGAAACCAAAAACCTAACAATGGATGGCGATAACATCCCTCACTCATCCCGAGTGGGATATAAGGTTTTTAATATTTTATTTTAGGTTGCACTTTTTTTGATTTTTTTTATTTGCTGGTTATAAGATCTGCAGCTATAATCACTTAAACTTCCGCTACTGTAATTACTTAGAATCTCATATCACTTAAAATTATCTTGATGATAAGTCCTCTCTAAAGATAAACTCTCCACAGGCTCTGTTCTACAGACTGTTACAACATATATTAAACTGCTGTTCCAAATAGATGTGAACCATGTGAAAGCTTGTTGTTTTAATATTTAAAACTTTCAGTATGCGACGGTGTGGGAGGCGGGTAACTGGGAGATCATATCAGTGCGCGGCAGCGACGAGACGCTGGCCGGTGGCGTGGGCACGCGGCGCGCGGTGACGTGGAGCCTGGCGCTGCGCCGGCGCGCCGCGGCGCACGCGCTGGCGCTCGGGGCCGTGCTCGCCGCCGCCGCGCTTCTACTGGTAGCCGCCGCAGTGGTACCGGCGCCGTCACGCCCGCCGCTTTGTGCCTGCGCCGCGTTTACTGCCGCGCTATGGTAAGGTATCACGTAAACTAACCACATGCGCGACTAAATAGCCAAACTACAAACAAATACAGTTCATATGTGTTTATCATTATCTGCCATAAGATAATATTTCATTTACTTTATTAGTACGTGTACAAAATGAAAACTGAAAATATGTCTATACTCTAAGCCACATCCGCGAACAAATTGAGGGGGCAGTAATGCTAATAACTAATTAAAGCTTTTTCATATAATACGTCTGTTTTATTTACACGTTACACAACGTTACACGTTTTCATATTAAATAACCCAAAGGAAACTACTCTTTTAAAGAAAAAACCAATCTGTTATTAATAACCACTTATTAATTGGTTATTCGATTAATTTTGTTTTCTAAGACCTTTTTGGTAGGACCGTTCTTTATCGTCAATCAAAAACATCAAGGTATGTAGGTATGTAGGTACTATCGAACCAACGGAACCCTGACCCACCATGGAACCTTGTCACAATGATTGACGTACGATTGTCGTATAGCGTCGTATGACAGTCCTAACGTCAATCACTGTGACAAGGTTCTATGGCGGGTCAGGGTTCCGTTGGTTCGATAGTACCTATATTACTTAGAGACTTATTAACCTTGGTTTACTACATAAATCGACAGTATTACATTACTCCATCCAGGAAATATATAAAAGTAATAGATATAACCAAGGTCATGATTTGGGATTCGAGGTGATGGGTACGGATTTTACATTTTCCCAATACACTTTTTCCGAAACGGATTTTTTCCAGGATGATATCGGCCCTGTTGCGGTTGCCGGGGTCTGCAACGTATCCGCGCGCGATGTCCGTGATGGCAGGCGTGTGCGCGCTCTCGGGCGTGTGGTGCGCGTGCTCCGCAGGCGTGGCGCGCCTGGCGCGGTGCGCGGCGCCCGCGCCGCCGACGCTGCGCGCGCTGCTAGCCGCCGCGCCCGCTTGGAGCGTCGCAACCTCGCCTGAGTCACAGGTACGACACCAGACGATGTTGTCATTACTCGTAGGTACTTTATACCTATTGATTCTTGACTAATATTTAGTCGTATTTTACAAGTACGAAGAACCTATTGTTAAGTTATCCACTTAGTAAGTTTATACCTGTAGGTATGCCTATAGCCCAGGGACGGAACCGATTACCATTTAAAAGGGCTTTCGATTGACTGGTTTTTACATGATTGATTTTTGTAATTGTTAAGCTAATAAATATTTTTATAAAATAAGGATTAAGGGACTGTAATAGCAGGGAGAAAAACTAGAGATCACCAAATCAGGTTTAACACTATTTCAACAACCTCTACATGTAGATGAAACTAACGGCAACAGTAGTTGCCGGCAACCGAGTTAAAAAAAAAATCCATAACAGGTCAAAGATGATATGGTTTTTACCGCCTAGAAGAGAGGCCCTGTCACAGATTAAATAAGAGTTACACCCGGTTGTGTTCGTCTTTTTAGCCGTTCAATTTTAAGGGATAAATAAAAACATTGAGAAAATATTTAACCAAACTCCTATTACAAAAATTGGTAGAAAAACTGGCAGCGCAGTGTCTAATAAAGCATGTAACATATGTAATGCGCAGGAACATCCGGAGAGCGCGAGCGCCACGTGGGTGGCGACGGCGCAGCTGCTGGACAACCTGCTGCGCGCCGCGCTGGCGTTGGTCCTGCTGGTACTGGTCTGCCTCACTCTATAACCCGCCGAGGCCAGCTCCCAGACCGCTAGGCTGCCTCTGCCAACTCCGAAGCTTAGGTAACCTGAGCTAGCTAGAGTAGCTAGCTAAACTATCCACGTTGGTCGCTGAGATTGTTACGTCAACTTATATTTAGACATGAAGCCTACGAGTATAGTAAAAAAATATATGAAAACGCGTTAACAAATGTAACATCGAAGCCCTTTAGGGTAGTGCTAATTTTGAGCTGCACCCTTGAACTCAAGTGGAATAAGAAAAACATTTTTTTTTCGTAAAACTCGTCGATCGCTATGAGCTACCCACCACCGTCGACAATGATTGGGTAAAGTAGTAATATTTTTAAAACCTCTTAAATAATAAGTATTTACTTAATGTAAGATACCTAAGTAAATGGAAATACGTGGAGAAGAAAATAAAGCAATTGCGAAAATAACATTCTATTTTTTCAACTAAGTTGAGTTGCGTCGTATGGCTTTACTCCTCCAAGACAGTACAGTACCGCAACCAGCTACTTTCCGGCAGCAGAGCCGTCGCCGGCAGCGGCGCGCGTTGCACTCGGCAGCCAACAGCAGCACTGATAACGCCATGCCCGATACAAGGACCTGATTCAAATCATGTTAAAATAAAGTGTGCCTGCGAAATGATATGCGTAATACTCGTTTATAAAGTTATTCCATCGGGGACTATAAATTTCAATCTAGGAGAGAGTTCCACTAGTACTGCCTCTTGGCCAAAATATCCGTCTTAACTGACAGGCATCCACATCACAAACATTCGCATTTTTTACTTAGTATTTCGAATAGAAAATGCTACAAATTATGTTTTACGAAAAGGTTATTTTGCGATCGTGACGACATGCGCCCTAACTTAACAGTGGTTCGTAAAGCGAGCATCACACCTGCAAAGCGGGAAACACGTCGATGATGCCGACGCTGACGAACCCGCTGGAGGCGCCGTCACAGCGCGGGCGCGCCGCCAGCCACGTGCGGCGGGAGCGGTCCATCAGCCCCGTCTCGCGCTGCCAGCGCAACCTGACAACACGACAACTAGGACAAAACTCTACAAGACCCAAAAGAGTTGTGTTAGTTTATTACGAGAAAGAAAATCTTTGCACAGACTCCATTTTCTACTATAAACATCTAGTTGGAATCGAGTTTAATGAGGAATACGCAAACATATCTGAAGTCGGTCTAATGCGTTCGACAATAGAGGCAAGATCTGATCTTGCCTCTATTGTCATTTATGAGTAAGTATCTTATATTTTGTGACATATTTGATGACGACTGTACTGTAGATACGCCCTTGTTCAATTGTTTACTGATCACTAGTCTTGCCTCGTGGCGAACAGTTCCTTGTACCCGGAGTGGCGGCCGATGGGAACGGCCACCATGGGCAGCTTGAACGCTTGGATCTGCTTCAAGCCGCATTTCTCGCGCTCCGTAAACGTCTTACTGATTATGTCGTAACCCGAACTTTCTTCTACCTGAGAAAAAACCACAAAACCAGGGTTGAATATCGAACCATAATAAATGAAGACGTGTGATCCTATAGTTAATTTGGTACAAGTGCGCAAATGAGTAGAATCATCTGTTTTGGCAAGTGTATCAAACAACATTCTTCAATGAATTATGCATTACGAAGCAGAATTCACGAAAAATAATGGTGGATGATGTCATTGGTGTCATAACGAACACCATGCAAAGCGGATGCTGCATGGGTTATGCGTCTTTTGGGGCAGTTGGTGGGTTAGGGACGTAGTAATCTATGGTGTGGTACAGTTAAGTGTGATACCTGGAAGGCGAAGAGTCCGGTTCGCAGGCGCTCGACGCCGTCCACCACGCTGAGGTAGGCGCGCTCGCGCAGCGGCAACAGCTTGCGCTGGTACAGGCGCTGCGTCGCCGGCTGCATGCTCTCCTATACAAAATCATAGTGCAAACTAAGAGCAAGTATTACATAGTTTTCTCACGTAAAGCCTCACGTGTCAAAAACAAAACAAAGCTTGGAATTTAAGTTCAACACACTGTAACGATATCAGCCCTTTTATTCTATTAACAAACTTCCCAGTGAGCTAGTCAGCGAAGAGACTCGGATAGTGTATCCAGTGCCCTTTAAGTGCATGGTAGTGCGTATGTCAAACTTGGTCGTTTTTCAACGTAGCTCAACTAACTGTACCTACAGTACGTAACATGGTAAAATGCCTGGAGTCATGTTATAATTGCTCGGCAAAATCAGGGGAGAAGTAAGCGACGATGTTTCCTAAAATAACACCTACACAGCGGGCCTATTGTTAGTAGGAGAGCTATTATGCATTTTTAAGTACGTGTTTAAGGCACCGTGGATACTTACTTAACTTCTTTAATGATATTTAAATACAAATACGTCCGTAATACCTGACTGAAGGCTATTGCGGTTAATAATACACCTGGTAATTTTAATTTAACGTTTTTAAGTGTTTTAAAATGACTCAGCATTATTTTACGTAAAAAAAGGCACTAACTATTTACTTTAAAAAAACATTTTATCCATACAATAATCCACTGCGATAAACGCAACCATATTAATAGCCCGTAACAATACCAATTTCGAAGTTTACGAAATAGTCGTAGTTTACCGCGAAATAAACCTTCTTGTACGTCGTCTCCTGCACGCCCATGGTCATGGGCGAGTGCGTCAGGTCGTCGATGGAGCGGATGGCGTCGCTGGGAGTCTGAAGGATGGCCACAATCTTCGCGGAGTAGGACGTGAACGCAAACAGCGCCATGAGCAGCGCGCAGAACATCACCACTCGCGCCGACGCCAGCTCCGGAACCAGGTGGAAACCTGCAGTGCAACACTAAGTTTAATCAGGCTTAACTATTATTACAAACCTACGAACACACTGAAAAATAGGTTATATGAAACAAGTGATTTTTAAATGTCATGCAATTAATTCTACATACATACGAATCGCTTTACCGCCGCCGCAGCGACTCGCGCATGCTTCAGATTTCACTAAGACAAGTATACATTTTTTGTTGCTGTTCACGTCGTGTAAATTCATTACCAGTCTTACTCCATCCTCCTTCTACCCATCCCGTTATATTACCTTGTTGGCACGCAGTTCCTACGGAGAACATGACAGTTTCCCCGACTGTCAACTGCTCCAGCGTTCTGTCGACGGCGCGCAGCCGGCGAGTGCGGCTGAGCACGGCCAGCAGGGCCGCGGCCACCGCCAGCACTGCCGCCGTAGCCAACCACACGCCACGGCTGAACGGCAGAAGGAACACGTTGGACACCGATGATTTGGACGGCTGCCGGAAAATGAAGGCTCCCCTACAAAGCACCCATTCATCAAAATAAAGTTATTCGACGGCATAAGGCATTACCTACTCGTGAAACCGTGACGCTAGTCTTGAAAGGATTTGCCATCAATAATAGGACTTTTTATTATGCTGATTGTATTTTTTTGCATCTTTCGTGCGAGTTTCGCTTCTAAACAAAAAATACTCCTAGTACCTGAGCTCGACGGTCTCGGAACAGAAGTGTAGCACGCGGATGCGGTCGGCGCGCATGAACATGGAGGTGATGCCAACCTCGATCTCGCGCCGCTGCAGCTGCCCCGCTAGGCCGTCGAAAGAGCCGTTGTGCTCCACGCCGTATAAGTCTACTTGCTTAAGGTTGTATCTGTAGTCACACAACACAATCTACTATTTCTAATTGGCGATCTTGCTACGCATAGTGGAAAAATGTTTCGATACTATCGCAAGGAAAAAGGCAGCAGCACGAAGTATGCATTGAAGTATACAGAATTCGCCTTCTTAAAACAGTCGCAGACTCCGGTTGTAAAAGCAATTGGGCCTCACCTATCCCCCATGGGTACATGACAACCACTAAAAACGATTCAATTTTCTATCGATATATTTAAATACTTTTTTTGGCAAAATGTAACGTTTACTCTCACATCAGCCCCATCTCTACTTATACTTGTAAAGTTTTATGGGATAGGAGTCAGATATATCATAGTTTAAAAAGATACATTTACCTGACTCCCTCTTACCTGAACTTCAGATCTTCGGCGAGGAGCAGCATAAGCGGGTAGGTGAGCTTTGGGAACGTGTCGATGTGCCTCATCGTCAGGTCCGCCCACCCCTTGAAATGTTGCGGCTGGGTTATCTTCAAAATAACATGAAACTTCCTTATACAATTCCTTACCATTATTACATACAAAATTTAATTATCTAGGTTTAAAATTCGTTACTAAACAAGATATATAGAAACACTGGTTGCTTCAAATAGTTGATGGCGACATTAGCGATTGTACACTCAACCAATTTGGACCCAGGTTTCCCGAGCCTGTTGTCTAAAAGGGTTTTTAAGACACTGACAGCGCAAACGACTTGATTTGCTTTATCTGTTAATCTATGCTCTTAATCAACACTACCTACTTATTATGTATGTTAAAAGTTTAACGGTATATATCTATATATATAAAAATGAATTGCTGTTCGTTAGTCTCACTAAAACTCGAGAACGGCTGAACCGATTTGGCTGATTCCTTTTCGGTTGTATTCGTTATTGTCAGGGCAAGGTTTGTATGAAAGAAAAAAAAACCACCGGGAATGTCGGAAATTGGCAGCGGGCGAAGCCGCTGGCGGGTCACTAGTAATGCATAAATTTAGTGTATGCAGCCAATTGAGTGACGAAAATATGAAATTCAACTAATGATATTTTGTTTTTTCGTCTAAGTGTTAGAATGATTGGTTAGTATCATGTTGGAGCTAACTTTGTACTGAAGTAATTGACATACAATTCAACGGAATTTATGCATTAATATGAAAGAATAAGGACAGAAAATGGAATCATGACGCAGTGGCAACTATGGTTACCGTCGGGACACAACTATTGCAACGCACTAATCAAAAAATTCAAATTGTTTTCTATCGAAGATCAACAGGATAAGCAGAACAATTTTTAGCATATAAAAAAATGTTTATTGGATGCCCTTACAATGGTAGAAGCCTTCAGATACTCGTGGTTGAGGTCTCTCCGCCTGGTTGGCGTCGCAGGGAGAGCGCTCCAAAGAGCCTCCAATTCCACCTTCACCGTGCTAGCACTCAGCGGCATCATTGCCAGTGTCGTCAGCGTTAACGGCTGATCCGGTTTGATCCGGTATACATCCACCAGCACGTCAGAGGCCGCCCACACCACGTCAGCATCGGGCAGAATAAGTGACGAAGACAGTGTGGACTCCAGCAGGGAAGAGTTGTATGTGTCGTTGTGTAGGAGTAGCCAGGAGTGGCGAAGGTTGAAGGCGCGGGTTGAAGATGCCTGCGACCAGTTATTATGAGTAGTTATTGTTATTAAAACGTTACAGTAAGTACTCCCAGCTTCTTAATACCTATTTAGTACTCGGGTGGCTATCGCTTTCAAGCTGGTGTTGTACCAAGATTTCTATTGAGGAACTGGTAGTAGCTACATTACATAACATGATTATGCAAAAATACAATTAACTCGCCAAGCTGACGGAACAGATTTTTGGGAGATGGCGCCGAAACTTAAAATGTTCTATTCGGTTCCATTAAAACGCCTAATAGTGACCATAATGACACGAGATGTTTAGCCAGCCAAGCGAAGCGCGATCGAGTGTCATTCATTATGGTTGTTTAGTCTCGCGTTAAACACTACTTTTCAGTTCGAATGCGAGGAAAAAAAACGACGTTCTATCGATATGAAACGCATTCAAAACCCGTCGCCCATTACTTAGTTGCTAAGTTAACATATTTTAGCGTGGCTAGATACCGGTGCTCGCCATTCCCGCCATTACGCTACCCGTCTTTATCGCACTCATGCAATATCTAATCGTGTATTTCATGTTTCACAGGTTACAGTGATGGCGGTGCAAATTAAACAAAGTATGGCATGGCGATGTAAACAATATGTAAAAAATATTTACGGTAGGTACTCTAAAATGAAATGAGACATCCTTTCTTCCTTTTACAGTTACAGTATAATTTCGGCAGCCTCGAAAAACACATGACGGTATTTTTGATGAAACGTTTGTTACTTTTCGGTAATAAAACTTCTATTCTATCTTTGAAACGTGCGTATCAGCGGTCGCGGCCTCAGATTATTAAGGTATATCCCAGACTACCAGTATACAATAGTAGTCTTTGGGTATATCTTTGCGGCGTTACTGAACGGTAGTAAGGCCTTATTACCTTCCTTTTTGAGGAACGCTTTTGCGTACCTTAATATAAAATGTAATTTTCACGCCACTGCTCGGTAATGTGGCGAAAGATGGTCTGTTCTTGGTCCCCAAAACAATCGATAGTTGTACATTGAATGAGCAGGCCTACTATGAATTTAAACAGACCAACTATGTTAACATTGTTGGTCTGTTCCATTGACCACTAACATCGGTCCGCTGATCACTAATTCGACCAATCAGAATACACTTTGTGCTGTATATGAAATTAAATTGGCCAATGAAAAGTCGTTTTTTTTTAATAATATTTATCCCTTCACGGATAGGCAAAGGAATCTGATTCCATACAGCCATATATGTCTGCTTTTAATTATCTGAAATAAAGTTTTTGTCACGGTGAGAGTCGTCAGTTTAAAAAACGCCTTTGAACGACTGGCCAGTCTGGCCACTAAGAACGGAACGGATAAAAAAAGTAAAAATTAGCGGGAGAGCGTTAAAATTTTATATAAGATTTCTTTTTATTTCCTCGCAGTAGTCGTGAAAAGCACTGTGTTAAGCCTCGGCTGAAAGTGCAATAGATGGACTCGTACTTTCGAGGGCCTCCGCTACTCGAACTAACTCGTCCATCTATTGCTTACTTTCTAACCTCTACAACAATGTACTATTGTTCTATTTATACAAAGTTACAATATTGATTATAAGTTATAACAAAGTTCCTTACAAATCGGTTCCGCGGTTTTTTTTTTGTATAGTGACGCTTTAAATGCTTATATATTTAGCCAACAGGTTTAAACTTGAAAATCATTTTAATACTAATTGGACCATGCATAATAAAATTAATGAATTAATTAAATAGATTCATATTCGTAATTATTAATCGTGTTTGACGAAATTAAATCGTTTTTTTATATTTTGGCGCAGGTGTAATTTTGAGGTTATATCCACGCCCTAAAAATTGTCTATGCACAATCACTGAAGATGGCGATAATCCTCCATTAACAAACACCGTGATTGGCTGTTTAGGGGTTTCCAAAGTAAATTAAAAAATAACTACTTTAATCCCTAGGGATAGCTTTACTCCCGATGTGCAAAGAGTAAAGTAACATTTTAAAAGCATGAGATGTCAAAAATTAATAAAACCCTATCATACATAAACCCTACCTTAATAATCCCTAAGTTCATAATACCTAATGGTTTATGAACCGTAACCTTTTCAGGATTTTTAAAAGGCTGTATAGAAGGTAAGGTTTGTTTTATAACAACCCTGAAAAGTTAACAATTTCAGAAAAAAATACTTAATTTTACACGTTCTGATACGTAACCGTAAAATACCTACTTATTAGTCAGCCTTGTGAAACCTCACATACTTTATCTAACACGAGTTCTGCGCCTGGGCAGCTCATATCCAGCAGCACGCCTTCGCGGTGGTCGGCGTAGGGCCGCAGCGCTGGCAGATGCGTCCACTCCGTGTGCATGCTCACGCGCACTCCGCAGCTCGCCGCGTGGCGGTATAGCGCCGACAGCTCCTCTACATAAACGACATATTTCATTTTTTAAAAGACTATTGGGAATTCAAAGCTCATATTTTTATAGGTAGGTACCGGCCATCCATCAAACCTGGTAGAGAACAATAGGTACTAGATCAGAATTCCTACCGGGTACTGCATGACCATCCACTTTATTCGTTTCGGCGCAGCAATATTGCCTCAGACATACACACGGCACGCGAATGGGCAAGGGAATACTAAAACTTATGTTTATCGCCATTATTGGCGACAGTCCCTTTTGATAACAACAACCAAGTTAGTGACGGCAGAGGTAAGTGGTAGGTAAATGTTTAATGAATGATAAAAATACTTTGTTTTTTTTTTTCTTACACAGCTACAAACTAAGTACGTTGAGGTTTCCTTTTAAGTCCCATGATTGCGACTTCATGAAAGAATACCATAATATACACTCAGGAGCAAAAATACCGGGTCAGAGTGCGTTTTTCATACAAACCAGACTAATTCGAAGCCTTGGTTCCTCGCCAGGGATTGTTTTGAGTGAGGTTTAATGGTAGATAGTCCAAGGTTCGATAGAGGAGTTCAAAATTTCTTAAGATACATAACTGATCGCACAATCACACCACAGCGGGAGAGTGTGGGTCATATAGAAGCAAAGAAGGAAATCCAAATGTAAACATTTGGATTTCCTTACATTTTATTGCTATTTTAGGCGTTTTTCTGGACAGGCACTATTCCGGCGAGAACCGCATATTCATTCAGTTGGGTATCCTAGCCACTCTGGAAGTCCTGTATCGATGCTCGGGGTATTCAGCATCAGATTTCACTAAAAACATTCCCTGGCGAAGAACCAAAACTTCGAAATAGCCTCTTTAGTATGAAAAACGCACTCTGACCCGGTATTTTTACTCCTGAGTGTATATAGGTACTTTCCCTACATATTCGCGGACTTCCGATAACCAACCACTACAATACCTATATTACTATGTTACATTTTAACCAAAAGTTTTCAAGCATCAGGCAAACGTACGATATTGGCAATCACTACAAAGCATTGCTTCGTAAGCATTCGCTCACAATTATAACTCCTTAAAATAGTAAGTATTGTATTTTAATTAAAGGACCTGGTTGCCAGCAAAGAAAAGCTGTGAGCAGCGACATTTTCTTTGCTGCAAAGTACGCCAGTGCGAACGATGCCAGCTCCATGTTTCGTATTAGCCGTTCTGAATACGACGACCAGTAGGCCAGTAAACCACATAATAATTCAACGTTGTTAAGGCGCAGTGTCTCCAGACCCGAGGTTAGCCTTTCATAGGAACATAAAAAATACCCTACATTCATTCATACACCACCAGCCCATATTGATTGGGTATATGTACCCACGCAATACGCTGTAGGCGCATTCATGTGACAGAAAAAAGGACATAGGTAGGTAAACGTTGACCTACATATACCCCATTGTACCAACAACGTATTATAGGTAAAAACTCAAGCCCCTTTTTGCATATGAGTCATATAGAAGCAAAGCCAGCAACATCCAATATGGTTGAAAAACGCATAGAACATATTTTTCATTTAGCGATTATTTTTACTATACCACTACATTCAAAGTAGCAACATAAAAAAAAATGGATGTTTCTGACTTTGCTTCTATATGACTCATATACTCGTAGATTGTGTGCAAAATTAACATGGAATTTACGTCTGAACGTAGAATGTCAAACGGACGATACAAATGTGCTACAACTTACAACTACCTACACGCAAGATAGGCTTTACTTCTTTTTTTTACCTATACCTACCTACTTACTCCCAACCAATACGGGCTGATGTGTTACTGAATGTAGGGCGTTCTTAAACCAAAAGTCACTACTTTTCAGAGAAGTCACTTGTTTGCATCAACCCGGGGGGTTAACACTTTCACGTGTGATATTTAGGGCAAGTGGTTTTCTGTCGTCTCCTTTGGCCACAAATTTGTGTCCCCCCTTTCAAGCCTTATTTGAAAAAACTGTAGAAATCTATGATTCTCTATCTTCCACGAAAATTTAATTAAGATTACGGATAATTTATCTGAAAATTTATATCTTGAAAAAAAAAACTTTTTTTTTGTTTTTCAAAAAAAGGACTCTGAACTCCGTGGATAGGACAGAAGACTTTCGGGTTGGGGTGCAGTCGATCAAACCATAAGAGCGTATGAGAGCGAGCGAGAGAGAGTAAAATTCCGAAGCCAGCCCGATACTCCTGCTTAACCTACAGGGCTACATCGCTCTCCTGAAACTGTTAATCAAGAACAACCATTTATTAACATGATTTAGGTATTTTTTAAATATAGATGATCTTCCTCGTTAAACATTTAATGTAGGTACATATCGTAGCTTATTTAAAACGGTCAGTTACGAATTGAACCTAATCTACCGTAATGGCAATACGTTAAATTAAATGCGCCTGCCGTATTTGAGAAGCAATTTCCTCGCCTCATTACGTGCAGCTCTATCATAGTCAAGTTGGCTCTGGAATAAATCCACAGTAGAGGCTATCAAGCAGGTTTTCAAACTATTTTCAATCGACTTGGTACTGATTAAAATTACTATTATAATGAATTAACATAATTAAATGTTAATAGTTTGCAGTGGTGATTTATTGCAATTATTTCATTTAATGTTTAATACATATTTAAGGGCGGATGTTTTGATTGAAACGCAAGTAGAAAACTACTCTGTTTAAATTAGAAAATAGAATAGAAAATGAGCAAAAAATATTTAGAGTTGACCATTGGTTACGGTTTTTAACCATAGTTAAGTTTGACTCCAGATATAAAAAACCTGCCCCAAGACCATTACGAAATCCAAATAATGGTTTTAGGGGCTTAAGAGGCTTTATGAAAAGTAGGTCTACAACTGACGCGGGCGCAAGTTTGATCAAATTTATTTTACAGGCTTGGGAAGAGTCGCAGGACGCCATTGGAGTCTTCTGCGACCTTTCTAAAGCTTTTGATTGTGTAGATCATGGCACTTTAATTTGTAAACTTGGTTTTTATGGCATTAGAGAAAATGCATTAGATCTCATATTAAGTCATATTTAACACAGAGAAATCAAAAGGTAGCGATAAATGGAGCCGTTTCGTCAGAGATAGAGATAGATATGGGCGTACCTCAAGGTTCTATTTTGGGCCCATTCCTGTTCCTTGTTTATGTAAATGATCTGCCGTATATGGTAAGCAGAAGGTCAGGCATTGTATTGTAATGTTCGCTGATGACACTTCTCTACTATTCAAGGTAAGTAGGAAAGATACTGAACTCATTGAACCAAACAATACCCTCTCCATGATATCTGACTGGTTTGCTGCCAATAACTTAATGTTAAATCCAAATAAAACTAAATGTATAAAATTCTCATCAGCAAATTTATCAGATATAAACTTAGCCTCGAATATTAAACTTAATGGTGAAACCATAGACTTTGTAAAAACAACTGTTTTTCTAGGTATTACATTAGACTCTAAATTGCAGTGGGGTTCCCACATAACTGCGTTAGCAAGTAGGTTGAGCTCCGCTGCTTTTGCAGTCAGGAGAATAAGGCAGCTTACCAATGTAGCGACGGCACGGTTGGTCTACTTCGCTTACTTTAATAGTATAATTACGTACGGTCTTATTTTGTGGGGATCGGCTGCGGATATCGGTACAGTGTTTATTTTGCAAAAAAGGGCTATTAGAGCTATTTATAACTTGGGGTCGCGTGTGTCATTGAGGGAATTCTTCAAGGAAATAGATATTCTAACACTGCCGTTTCTATATGTATTTGAAATAATCATCTTTGTTAGGAAGAATCTACATAATTTCCCAACGAACATTGATAAGCCAAAAGCAACCAGGAGCACAGGAAAGCTCAAAACCACTTTTTATAGACTGGCCAAAACTTCAAAATCATTCTTGGGAAATGGTGTAAAATTTTACAATAAAATTCCAAAAAGTATTACTGACCTTACTGACTCTAAATTTAAATCTGTCGTAAAACAAAAACTAATTTCGCGAGCATATTATAAAGTAAACGATTATATCATGGATAGGGATGTTTGGCAGTGAGTCGTCCGTCCTGCATGAGTAATCTACGCATAAATTTACCTACGCTTAAAAAAGGTGCACCCTACTGTACAAAAATACCGTGATATTGTAAACTATTTATAATTATAATGTAATGATGTAAACCTTTTTCTTAAAAAAAATATACCTTGCCGAGTTTCTTACGCCGGTTCTTCTCGGGGCAAAGGTTTTATTTTTCGAACCGGTGGTAATGCTTTTTGACATTCATAGGTGCATTATATTATGCCTAAATTGAAGAATAAAGAACTTTGACTTTGACTTTGACTTTAAAACCAAGATGTGAGTGAGACCAGCTGGCCTATTGGTTAACGCACTCGCAACGCAATCGCACTTCAAAATGGAACAATCGTTGCATTTTAAAAGCTTACTCTCCTTCGGTCGGACTATCAAAATGAATACGATTGCGATTGTGAGTGCGTTATGTAAGATTTTGGAAACAAAACGGACAACAAGAATTCGTCAAGAATCACTTTTTCTATTGCAGTGCAGATTGATGGTCCCAACCAACGTGCAATTTTGCTCCTAGATATGAAATATTAAAAAACTGCGTTTTGTACCTATTATTCTTAACTAATACCAAGTTAATACTTTATTTTTAGAAACGAATCCTCTTAAATTTGTCATTAAACAAACACAGACGAATGACAACTTTGGCTTTACCCCCGAACTGAGATATCCCAAAACATAAGTTTCGTATGATACGAATGCCATCTCTCTCAGTTGGCTCTAAGACCTCACTATATTCGGTAGAATAGATGGCATTCGTATGTTTTGGGACATCTCGTTGCAGATCCCAGATTATAAGGTGTGTGCTGCGGATGTGACAACTGCCAAATAAAAATAACAACAAAATGACACGGTAAATTAACGAAATGACGCCGGTAACGTTTTTTCTACCTGGTAACTGAAAATCCGCGAGCGTGTACTAAAGATAAGATTGTTATAGATTACTTTATTTAATTTATGAATCATTAATTAGTTGGGTAAATACCTACGTGCATTCAGTACAACGTTCGATAATTCGTAAGAAGTATTAATAAATGTTGTGTACAAGTGTTGTTATTTTCTCATTCTGTCGTCTTGCTAATATCGTTAACCTTAGAAGTTGATTATTCACCCTTGATACACCCATTTGGAATTTTGGATGTCGGCAGGAGTGGGCGTACCCACCTACGTAACGTGTAAGTCAGTTAGTGCTTTAAAATTATATAGCAGCTGGATGATCAAGCGATGCTCGATATTTTTTTTGGTAAAACGACGGTTTTTAAAATTAAGCCTGGCTTTATAGATCGATTTATCGCCACCGAAACCCGCGAAAGCGCGAATTAGACTGGTAATAAAACTTTCAGAAGTTGATTACTGTCTTTCTTTAACTTCAGTTCTAGAGCAAGAAGTAAAATTTAAAAAATAGCGTTTATAAGAGTGCAGTTAACGTCCGCAATATTGATTGCTAGTCTAAACCTCGCTAGAGAAGTAAGTCCATGGATATGGCTAGGACCTAGGACGATTCTTCAGTATAATAAAAGAATACCTAATTTAACTTGTGGAATAAACAGAACCACATGAGTTTAGCCACAGGTTTAGCTAAGGCAATTACTATACTTTACTTATTATATGGGTTACCGTTACCACTTAGGGTTTCACCATGCGCTTCTGTTAAGGTCACGGGATTTTGATTCGAATATTCAGAATTGAGAATCAAAACGAGAACGGACCCGAATGACATAGCTCCCTTGCCTTCCTATGGAAATATATTTAAAAAACAAAACTGTCTATACTGTCATATTGACAGTTGGCTTGTTGACAGCATCTTTAGACATACCTTAATAATCTGTGGTTGACAGCCAGCTGATCCTTCATCCTTGACCCGCGTACTTTATATGGGAGTAGTTTCTCAAATAAAGCCGTCTCTGTTTCTTACACGTATATTGTATCACTCGTTCCTTATTGTCGAACATTATCGGTAACGTTAACTGGTCGTATACACGATTGTCAATTGGAATATTCAGAATTGGTTATCTTACGTTTTCCTTATCTTTTACGATTATAGTAATGTTTATATCGAGGATTTCTCAGCAAAATGGTATTTTTTATGTAACTTGTATATCTGTCTCGCCATGAGCGTTTCTAAAGTTAAATTTCCTCATCACATAAAAGTGGAAAAATAATTGAGATCACTGCGATGATGCAATGAAAATTAAGTTCTAAGTGCTGAAACTATTTGAATCCTGTCGCACCTGAATATCGAACATTTGCCATAAAGAGAAACTCGTTGAAGTGATGTTATGTAAATGAGCAAAGTCGTAATGTAAGTTGTGAAGCGAGGCGCGACGAGAAACAGTGTTTTGAGGCCACTGCGTTGGTCGGCTGCACGCTCGGGGCTCAGGCTGTATGAGGCATCACACCGCCGAGCCCATGCCGAGACATGACTGATCTTATAGGGTGAGCTTCTCAATAACGCTTTCATTGTCTAGGAAAGGGCTTAAGAGTTGACAGAAATATATGAAAAGGCATGTTATCAAAACAGTTTATAACACGCCATCAATTTTGATTACTTTGTAAATTTCTTAGTCAGCTCTCTAGCTTTTTGTCTGTATAACTGTATTGGTATGGTCCTTCTGTTGCACCACATCCACCATACTAAAATCCAATTAGCACATGTATACAAAAGCATATTATGGTTTATTTATTTAAAAATTATAATACATAATGTAGCTAAGTCTGTTCTAGAAATAAATTAAGTTGAAACTAAATTGAAAATTGATCTACCAATATATGCCTACATTTAGTCTTCACTTCTTTCAAATAATTGAATATCATAATGGTATAAGTTCATTTAGTATGATATAATTGTGCATTGTCATATTCTGTATTATCACATACATGATAACATGCAGTATCACCAGCTACCTAATATTCTGTGAGCATTTCTGCAGCTGGATGTTGTATTGATGGCTACGCACATTACAGATTTAACATGGCCTTCACTGCAACCTGAGTGGATTCGACTCTACCCGCACTAGCACACTAGGTAGCTATCCTTCTTGTGGATGTTTGTCCTCTTTCACTTGTTTAAACACACTGTTGTGTCAACTCTCATGCCAGATTGGCTTCCAATTGTTTGCTTTTTCAAACAATAGCATTGAATTTTCACAACTATCATGTTTCAGCAAGATTCATTAATACTTAGTTGTTTAATTTTCTAACTGGGTTGCGCAGTATTTGTTTTGTTTTGTAACATCTTGACTGATAAAGTTGCAACCTTATCATTTAGCTAGATAACCTACAAACACTTAATATTTAACTATGCATCTGATTTAACATTTAACTTTATAGGCAAATGCCCTCTCATATCTTTTTGAACTTGGGGAAAGTCAAAGTAAAAGTAATTATTTGATCTTAAATAATATTGTTTATCAGATAATAAAATCTTATCTTGAATGACTTCTCTTATCTTGAAAGTGGTTTAAAAAATTATTGATCTTATGTGAATTCAAAGTAATTTTCTATGAACTTGGGAAAACAAGAATACTTTCAGACATAAAAACAAAAAATATTTTTACCAAATATAATTTAGTACACATTTCTCTATCTATCATTCCTGTTGCATCATATAAGACATCCAGAAATTGGCCATTAAGTGGTTTTGCAGTAAAGTCTCTGCCATGTCTGTATGTTCGCAATAATCTCAAAAAGTAGTGAATCGATTTTAATGTAGTTTATCACTATCAATTAGATAAAATTTCACAGACGGTTTTTGTGTGTAATAAACTCTGGTTTTAGTATGAGTGTTATAGAAAACTTACATAAACTGCAGCAAAGCGAGGTCGGTTTGCTAGTTACAATAAAACCCGGCCAACCGGCGAGTTGAATTGAGTTAAAGCAAGTATTTAATTGTTTTAATTTAAAAAAAATGTAATAATTCTTATAGGTTTTCCTGTAATCTGCAACGTACTATATTTTGTATTTTTTCAAAATTTTTAGTTTGAGTAGTTTCGGGGATCTGGTCAGGTCAATGGTCAATTTTCGTCTTCTTTCATTAATAAAATCAAAACTATTTATTTCTCAGGGTCCAAATTTATTGTTACTCATAAAGTATTGCAAGTAATAAAGTGTTTTTTCTAAAACGGTCTTATTTCAGGGTTTTTTATAAAACAAACCTAACCTAACCTAACCTCATTTACCAGATACACTACCGGTCAAAAGTTTAAATTCACACTGTGATTTCGGTTGAATTAAGTTATAACACAATTTATTCATAAACATATTTAATAGTCTTTTATTACAAGTAAAATCAAAGCTAATCCTCTAATTTTAAACCAAGAATATACAAAAAGTTCAGCTTTTGCCAACTTTAGACTTCAAAATATCCGCCTTTTGCTTTCAACACTGACGCACACAGTTTCGGCATTCGTGTAATTAACTTTTGCAGTGTTGGTGCCGAAATTTGATTCCAACAAATCTGCAGGTATTCTCATAGCTGTTCTTGATTAGTTGGCCGCATTTTTCGCACACTCGTGTCCAATTCATCCAATAATAGCTCAATAGGATTGAGGTCATGCGATTTAGGGGCTCAATCCATGTATTGTAATTGTAATTATTTTTGTTTTTCTTTCGATTAAATGTAGTTCTTGCAGAATTTTGAAGTATGTTTGGGATCGTTTTCTTGTTGATAAACAAAACCTCTGCCCACAATTTGCTTTCCGGTGACGTTGCAAAATGTTATGGTACATTTTCTTATCCATTATGCCATTGACTCTCACGAGATCACCAACTTTATCGCTCGCAAAGCATCCCCAGACCATAACTGATCCTCCACCGTGCTTCACTGTTGGCATCACGCATTGTTTTGTCATTCGTTCGCCTACTTGTCGGACATATTAACGACGTCTCCCTCCAAAAATTTCAAATTTTGATTCGTCAGAAAATAACTTAAGCCACTGCTCAGGCGTCCAATCTTTATGTTTTAGAGCCCATTGCAACCTTTTACCCTTATTCTGTTTACGTAACAGAGGTTTTTTGGCAGCAATACGACCTTTTAAACCATAGTTTCGCAGACTCCGCTGCACTGTCGTGTCGTAACCGATAGGTACTGGCTGATCTCGAGTGGCGTTGTGAGATCTTCGCGAATTTCTGGGGCAGTGCGAGTACGTTGGCGTTTGATCTGCACGTAAATAAATTGGTCTTCGCTTTTAGACGTAACTTTGGCCTACCTGAACGAAATCGACTGGAATTAAGACCGGTTTCTTGTTTCCGTTTCAAAGCACTTACGACACCAGGTTGAGAAACCTTAATTTTTTCGGCGATTTTCCGTGTCGTGGAGCCTTCGTTAGACAGAGCTACGATAACAGCACGAGTTTCGACACTTAAGTCGGTCTTGCGACCCATTTTTAATGATTTAGAACTGTAATAAATCCCATAGGAAGTACAGAAAATAATCTTTAAGCGGATCAAATTTGCGAATAAGTAACAATACAATTCCTCGAAGAGGTATTTATTTTGTTATTGGGTAGTCATGGAACAATTAAACGTGTGAAATTCGAAATATACTCTATATTTAAATACACTTTAATATAAAAATCTAATTTCACAGAGTGAACTTGAACTTTTGATCGGTATTGTAAATATTTCAAAAATCCTGAAATAAAAACAGTTTCAGTAAAAAATACTTATTGACTTGAAATGATTGTGAGTAACAATACATTCTGACTACATTTTTTTATATGAAACAAAGTGCTCCCTATTTTACAGTAATACCAAAAAATATATTTGAGATCGTCATAACGAGCCCTTTCATTTCATATATAACACAGTAAGGTTTGCAAAACTTTTTTAAAATTCCTAATTTGTCCCCCGAAAATGACAATCATAAATTTAAAAAAAAGAAAATTGCTTTAGACATGTTTGTTTGGGTCATAGGATTACACCATCCTACCAAATTTTACCTGATTTGTTCTAGTAGATTCAAAGCAAATTGGCCGTGACAGACGGACAGACAGACAGAGAGACGGACGAGTGATCCTATAAGGGTTTCGTTTTTTTATTTTTTTGTACGGAACCTTAATAAAATACCTGGTATAATAAGAAATTGGTTTTTTACCCGAATGATTTTATAGTGATATTACTTAGCATTCAAAGGTATTTCTGTAAAAAGTGGTACACTTTGGATACCCCTTGTGCGTTGGTCCATAAGACTTTTTTATCAACGACAGTACCATAATATAATTACTGGCATTATTAGCATAGTGATATAATTAACCAGGTTATCTTAATGATTTGCTAACAAAACAGTTAAGTAAAAGTTCTAAAACTCATGCTCTTTTACATAATGAATTATTAGGAATGCGTAAAATGTTCTCTAATTCGTGCCTAATTACTGAATTGCTTTTTGATTTGTTTATCCACCGCTTGTATGTTGATTGTTGAGTTGTACGTGTAGTAGTGTAGGCAAGGGTGTGGTTGCTAGCGACGATGGCGGGCCGCGCGTACGCCGCGGGACCTGCGGAGGCCCCTGTCGCCGCGCTGTGTCAAGCTTTGTCGCACGCAGTAGATCGGTAGGTGCATCTCATTTACATTTCAATCATTTCTAAAGCATGTAAGTCGATTAAGCCACGATTAGACAACATGAGTGCCTGAACTGGCTCATAATCATAAGATACGGTTGACGGTCCAATGAGAATGACTCAAGCTAAAACCAAACTACAGTCCGTCAAGACTTTCGGGTATTTAATGCTGTCACGTTCACTCTCGTGGCTCGTGTCTAACCGATTAGACCCGAACCCGAAGGTACTTGACGGAGTGTACGAATTTTCCATTACCAACGCTCAACGTTATATCTACCTATATGTGCTGATCCAAAATCCACTCCCCAGCCTTGAGCACTTCCGGAGCACTCATAAATAATCATAATTGTCTAATTTGAGGATATGCGAATAGACTGAAATCTGCAACAAAATAACGAGTTAGGAGGATTGTGAAGCAAATATGTGTTTATAGAGTTGTTGATAATTCTGTAGAGCTCTGCCTACCCCAGTCTGGGAATAAAGGCGTGAAGATATGTTGGTATGTATGTAATTCGTAATCGTAATCGTAGAATCGTTTCATCCCTACATACTTTGGTACCTATAAGTATAGCTTTTACATTTAATATGATTTCGGTATTTCATTTACTGAACGAAACGTATGTATTTAGCTGCACTATTTAGTGCTTTTTTACTTTAACGTCATGTTTCAACTGGTGCACTAACCTGTCACAGTCAAAGGTGTTAAGTCAAAGCGACAAGGTACCTATAGTTTGCAGCTATTTCGCCTTATGAGGCCGACTGTACTTAGGCAGGTATGATGAATAACATTGACCGCGTGTCGACCTCGCGTGATTTACCTGCTTAGAGAGATGGTACACCTATCGTTATATTAGGGGAATTGTTATTGCAAGCTGCTCGCTGGAATTTCCGTAACTTTTATTGTAAACGTTATTAACAATTTTTCCAACGCAACAGTCGATAGAAAAATCAAAGTACGTATTAGATACCTAATCAAGCAATTTTATCTTAATACCTACCTAGGTAGGCTAATTTTATTCGCAATTGCCGTTTTATTACCATAAAGAAACTTATTAAAACGAATAATTTAAAAGCATGAAAAAAGTAAGGCGGTTGCCTGCCTGGCCAAGTATTTATAACGGTTTTCTTTACCACGCACTATGTCCAGTCAACAGCAAAAGAAACTCATGACAACTCCTTTCTGTATGAAAGAAATATATAGTCATTATCTGAAAGAGATCGCTCTTTAAACATAAAACCGCCTGTTGTTTATCTCTACTTTTAATGATCTTTATTAGGTATGTTGTGTTCTATAATGTATCGATAAAATTCGAGTGTTATATCGGAAGTCGATAAACGACTAGGCCCTATGACAGCACGGCTCAAACGTGATGTGACATTCATTTCGAAACTTGAACTAAGTCACTTAATTAAGTGACATGCCATTCCAACAGTCGAAGTCATTAGGTACTGGAGTGTTTCAAATTAAACTGATTACTTATAAGCTCATGTAAAATAGCAATAGTCAGTTTGACTACCAATTACGAAACTATTGTAATGTGCCAACTAACTCAAGACGGATTTTGGGTTGGGACGTCATGAACTCTCAAGACCACCTCGGAATACAAGTCAGACGTTCGGTTAATGTCGCTTATATTCGCTTATATTTACACTCGAAACGACTATATATCTAACACCTCTCATTGAAATAAGTTCCTATTACTCGTACTTTATCTTGACTTTTTGGCAATATTTTAATGAAATCCTTTTTTACTAAAGTGAGTAGGTACTTATTTAGTAGGTAATTCGATAATATATATATATAAATAGTTTTCATTTCGATGTTTTGAAATTCTGACTTCCTCTTGTCACTTGAGATTTAGGTAAATGTGATTGATTAGATTATTGACATTATTGTATACGTTTATGTGGACTGGCGGTAGCGTCATTCTGTCCCTTAGGTAGTTGAGAGATTTGCTTAAAATATTTCATCAGTCTTTATTGGTTTACAGTTAACTAAGAGATAACTAGTTATGACATCGAGCATTGTTATTATTTAATTTTTCTTATATTATATTTAATTGCCATTTTGCTTCTGTCTCTGTGTTATTATGATCATTTTTCATTGATTAAATGTTCAGTTGAAAATGACGCTTTGGTTTAATCTGTTAGGTATGTGGGGAGTCATGTTAGAACATGTTTTGATAAGTTAATTTTGATCATTTACTTTTGTCGTCCGGCGACTGTAGGTACTACAGGTATGAAATAGCAAAGTACTGTACCGTACCACAACGAAAATGTCAAGTATTTTAGTGCATTTTCGTAAGTAACCCTCAATCAGAACTATGATAATGACACTCACAATGTCAAGTAGGTGCGGGTGGTAGGACTCTGTGCAGAGTCCGTCCGGATCGCTACCACCATCTTATCCATTAACCTACCGCCAAACAGCAGTGTTCGCACTGTTGTGTTCCGGTTTGGGGATAGGACAGCCGGTGTAATGACTAGCATAGAGGCATTCCATCTTAGTCCTCAGGGTTGGCAACGCATTTGCAGTCTTAGTCTTGTAGTCTTGTGAATGCGAATGTCTATGGGTCACAGTTTCCGCTTACCATCAGGTGGCCTGTGTGCTCGTTTGCCTTCTCTATGTCATAAAAAAAAGAAAAAGGTACCTACCTATGATTAACATTTTTATTGGGTGACTGTACCTACCTAGTTATGGATTTTTATATGGCTTGATGATCAGGCTTCAATTGAACTCAATTTAGTTGCACTTATCGGTTGGGTGATTTGGCCGACAGGCAGGTCTTTCTGATCGTTAATAAACAGAACGTTCGTGGACGATTATTGCAAACAGTTTAGACGAACTGCTAATTGCTGAATGAACTGTTTGTGTTGACTTGTGTTATGAACGTTTATCAAGCCATTAATTAGGGATTACGTTATGAAATATTTGTTGTAGTTAATTGATAGCATTTGTAAAAAGACCAATTCATTGACGTAGGAGTATCAATGCTTTTAACAATGTCTCTTTATAGTCTTGTTGCTTAATTAATTATTTTTAATGGGATCAATTAAGTACAGTGACTATAAAAATGAACTTTTATATACCATCATACATATTCCATTAACAATAAAACAGTAAACCCTAAAAACCAAGACATTTACTTAACAATAGGTACCTAAAATATGCATTCATGTGATTCCTCTCGTTTGTATGCATCTAAATATTCTCAATGCATACAATACAATATGTTTGGGTATACATAAATAAAAAAATACATAGGTACACATATACTTAAACCAGAATTTATATAAACCACCCGTTAAAAAATATCTACCTAACTGATGATGATGAAAACCGCATTAAAATCCGTTGCGTAGGTAGTTTGGAAGATCTAAGCGTACATACAGACAGAGGGACAGACTGACGGCGGGGAGCGATTTTGTTTTATAATATGTAGAGACGTAAAGAAGGAACTAAACAAAAGAACCGCACGGTAACTATGTGGTTCTGCGGGTGGTGGACCTCTGGCGCACATTTCGGATCGCTACCACTATCTATATTCTAATTTCTAAACCATCATTATTCGCTAAACTGTATCTTCGCACTGTTGTGTTCCGCTGTCGGGGTAACTCGGCCAGTGAATTTACTAGCATAAATATCCATATGCCACCTTCTTTCTTAGCGTTGCCAAAGCATTGCATAAGTTTCAGTCCCAGATCTCAAAGCCTTTTACGATAAGGTGTGTTTGTTGTGTGTTCGTTTGCATCCTCCGTGCCATAATGAACATTGAGCGTTCTCCAGAGGCAGTAACTAACTCGCTGTCTCGCTCGTTTATATGTACTCGTGCGGGACAGCACCATCAGTGTACTATATAGTGTGTCATAGTGTGAACCAGGCCTAAGTTTACGGCAGCGCAGATGCAGTGCCTCGAGCGAAGCCTCCGCACCCGCTCGGTCGGAGTCTCGGGCCATAACACCCATTGTAATTGTATTAACATCACCTAAATGTTGATTTTCCTGTACCTCGGTAACCTCGGTCGAAGTAACTTCCCTGCATTCATCGTTCGTGTATTGAATTTCTTATAATTACTAACGTTTCTGTTTTATTTCTCGCGATGAGTAACGGGTAAGTCCATTTTATAATTAAAATTACAATTATGTTAGTTACCGGGCTTGCTCAAAGCGATGTTACATTTTAATCTGGGTTGTTAGAGAAGGTAAAGCAAAGTATTTTGGTGTATCGGGAATATAAAGCAATTTTGCTGAATAGGGATAGTGTCCTTTACAATGCTACTTAAGTAAAACGGATTTTTAACCGACTTCATAAAAAGGAGGAGGTTTGACCGACTGTTTTTTATATGTTTTTACGCGATTACTTACTCTGTCAACTTTGGACCGATTTTCGAAATTCTTTATTCGCTTGATAGGGTCTACTCCCGTAGTGATCCCATTGTCACCAAGTCAGTACCTATCTGATGAGGGGATCCATGAGGATTTGAGGGGACTCGCAGGAACAAATCCTCGCAATCATCACAGAAAAAATTGCCCATACCGAGAATAGAACGCAGGACTGGTGCAGGGATCACTACACTACCAACTAAGGCTAAACACGTCGTGAAGTATTAGAGTAGAGTAGTGGTCAGATGGTTTTGAGTCCTTTTTTTATTCGCCTAACGTAGGTAGCTAATCTAGTCCGAACTAAAAATATTATTATGATCAATTTAATTATATTATATTTTATATCTATCATTGTACTATGCATACTTATATTACAAACATGAAAATAACTCTGTCGGTTTGTTACGATTTCATGGTTAAACATTCTGATGAAATTTGGTATATCCTGCGGAGGATATAGGGTAAAGTCACCAGTGCCCAGCCAGAGACCAGTAGTTGACTTTATATGAGTGCGAAGAGTGGTAAGTATATCTTTCATACTCTTCCCACTCATACAAATTATAGGCAGAGGTTGACTACAGGTCTCTGGCTGACCACTGGTGACTTTACCCTATTATGTTTTATAGGATAGGTACTTTTTATCCCGGTAAATAGAACAATACCCGAGAGAATAGCGATAAAGAATTTCTACTTGGATGGAGTGGAAGAAGACGCGGGCAACAACTAATTAGTGTAGGTAATTAATGTTATACTAAATAATAATTTTAAAAAAGACATCTTTATTTCTAACGTCATTAAATTCCATTTAAGGATAAAGTTTATGACGAGTTTATCTTGTAATGAATTGAAATGCCTCTTGTCATAAAAAAACATACGTACCTACCTATTGCTCTAAATATCGGTGGGCACAATTGAAATTCCACTTAAGGAGAATCCATTTATTGTAAAATTGTAATAACAATATTTAAAATGAGATTAAAATTCAAATACCTAGTGCCAAAATCGGCATTGCGTGCAGGTCAGGGATATTTAAGCGGAGCTGTAGATATGGGAAACACAAACAGTTGTTGTTGGTAGGTAAAGTGGTATAATTCGACCAAAAAATCTGAATCTAAATAAACCGGCTACGTATGAGTCGGAGTTGCGGTCTGACTCAATTGTCTCATTACCAAAACGAACGAAATTTAATAACTCCCATAATATGGTTATGGGTATTATTCTGGGAACCTATGGTTTAACTCATCGGGACCACTTTGGGAACCAGACCAACACACAACACTCAAACCTTTACATCCTAAGTGTCCTAATCGAAACACAACTTAATTCAATTTATTAGTAAATATAAAAAATACAGGTCTTGTTTCGCCATAATTATCTATAGGTAGGTTACAATAAACTATACCTAATACAGGTTTTATTTTTTAATTTATTATTTGACCGTTATCAAGTTATATAACAAAAACTTGAGTCAGGAACTCAGGAAGCGTCTGTGGTTCATTTGTGGATCATTAAGTAATTGACTGGTAGATACTTTGACTAAACTGATTGAACATAACTTTTAAATTTGTCTCTAATGCGACTATTAAAACAACGTTAACGATGAGACATTAGTATAATTTATTGTTTATTTGTAGATTATTACGAATCTCAAAGTTAACTTAATTATATGCATTTGTATAGCGACTTCAAATAGGAGCAATTCAATGAACATGCATTAATTACTTTTATGAACGTCATCGGGAGTTTGAAACTCAACACATTTACGCTTTACGCTAAATCATTTTGTGCTCGGAACACAAAGCGCGACGAGGACAGTTTTTGTGCTTACTATTTATAGGTTACCGAACTATAACATAGCTGCATCGGCGGCGCGAGCGCGAGGGCGCGACTCGGTGCGATTGACGCTTTTGGGTACCTTTAGTTATAATCGAAACGCCACTTGACAGTATATAGTGATATCTGCATTATACCACCACATTATAGTAACATTTGTTTATGAACCGGTGACAATGCAACTGCACCGCCACCACGTGAGTTCCACTAATTCCAACTGTCTTATCAGCGGACGTGGATTTGTAATTCATAAGGTATTTAGGTACCTGAGACGGCGCGACCGCAGTGGCGCCCGCACCGAGGCCGACGCGGGGCACACTTGCGCACGCGTAGTAATAAAACCATTATATCGTGATAATTTTCCATTGCGTCGTCGCATCTGTGATCGATCAGTTCGTTTAAATTGCTGACCTGCTTTCAAACGTACTTACATTAGCACTTGTCCGCAGGTTAAGCGAGGATAAGGAGTGTGCTCCGTGCTTGGGGATTGTGGAGAGCAAGCGCGGCACCATGTGGGGCGCGCAGCGGCGCGTCGCGCTAGACGTGCTCATGGCGTGCTGGGGCCTGGGCACGTGGCTTGGCGTCAACGGGCTGTACGTTCAGCTCCCGCTGCTAGTGGACCGCTTGCCCGAGGGTTGGGCGCTACCGTCATCCATGGTACTGGCTATCCAGCTGGCCAACGTGGGATTGCTTCTGTATGCCGTGCTCCGGCGCGTGCGCCCCACCGCGTCTGACTCGCCCTACATATACACTCTTCTCGCAGTGGGCACGCTGGCGCTGGCCCTCAACGCCTTTCTCTACGAACGGACGGCGCATATCGGCGGCTCGGAGCGCTCCGTCGCTTTCCTGACGCTCACGTTTTTTGCGGCGCTCGTGGGCTGCACGAGCTCGGTGCTGTTCTACCCCTACCTGCGGCACTTCCGTGACGTCTACCTGGTTACGTATCTGGTGGGAGAGGGGCTGAGCGGTTTCCTGCCCGGCATCCTTGCGCTTATCCAAGGTGTCGGTGGACAGCCAGAATGCGTGTTGAGCGAGGATGGCACGTTACAGCCGGTGCTCCTACTGGCGCGGTTCGGATCGACCGTGTTCCTGTTGATACTGGCAGGGCTGTCGGCACTCAGCCTGGTCAGCTTTATGGTCGTGGACCGCTACGGCGGGTTTCAATCCGAGCGCGTTGAGCCCGCGGTTGCTGCCAAGGATGACGAAGCGACATCGGAGCCGGTGGCGTTGCTGAGTAGCCGCTGGCTTACGGTGTTGGTGCTGATGGCTGTGCTCAATGCGCTTAGTAACGGCGTGCTGCCGTCGATCCAGTCCTACTCGTGTATGCCATACGGGAACCTGGCGTACCACTTGGCGGTGTCGTTCGGCGCAATGGCCAACCCGGCCGCGTGCCTGGCGGGCGTGTGGTTGAAGCCGATGCCGGCGCGTGCGCTGGCCGGCATGCTGGCCGCTGCTGTGCTGCCGCTGGCCTACATCCTGACCACGGCCCTGCTCAGCCCCTCGCCGCCTCTCGTCAACCACGCTGGCGGAGCTACTTTAGTGGTGAGCTACTTTATTTACATTTGTCCATATTTTTCCATCTCTTTTTTTTTGATGATAAAAATAAATTGAATAGTTACGAGGGGCGTCCAATAAAAAGTGAGAATGAGTATGTTATAAACAACTTTTATTGAATGTCATTTTATTTTTAGACATAGACCTTCTAGCATAGTACACTTATTATATCTTTTTACTACACTTAAAATTCCATTTAAAAAAAAATGTCATCTCGAGTACCTACTTAAAAAATCTTGTACTACCGCGTTGTCGTCTTCAAATTATTCAACCTCGGAAATAGGTAGAAATCACTGGGGCCGAGATCTGGTGAATACGGAGGATGCTTAAGGATATCGAACCAGCCATTGCAACGGCAGACTTGTGTGCTGGGGCATTGTTCTGGTGGAACAGCACAACTTTCGAGAGTTTACCTCGACCTTTTTCGCGGATCTCATTGCGCAATGTTGCTATTTGTTTGGCATATAAAGTGCCCGTAATAGTGGCTCCATGCTCGAGATAGGTACTCAATCATTACTATCCCTTTATCATCCAAACAGAGCCCATGACCTTACCGGCAGATGGGCCCACCTTGAATTTCTTCGGAGTTGGAGATGATGGTCTTTTCCATGTCATAGACTGCAGGTTCGTTTCAGGGTCATCATGATGGAGCCATGTATCGTCCATTGTTATAAATCGCGCCAAAAAAAGTTCCCGGTCTTTCTGTATCCGGTCCAAAGCTTCTTAACAAATCCCGACTCTAGTTTGTTTTTGCGTGTCAGCAAGCATTCTTGGTACCCAACGCGCGGATACCTTTATCATACCCAAGCGTTCATGTGAAATATTATGCACGCTCCCCGTTGAAATCTTTACATTTTCAGCAATAAAACGAACCGTGACACGACACGCCGCTTCGCCAAAACTAAGTTTTCGACTTTTTCACAATTTCTTAAGTTACAGAGCGGGGGTCGTCCATGGTCGATGTTCTTCCTCGTTTAAATTCGGCGCACCAACGTGCGACTGTCGAATACGGAGGAGCATTAGACCCTAAAGTGTCCCGCAAATCTAAATCGACTTGGTCCGTCGAAAAAGTTTTCAAACACAAGTATTTGATAACGGCGCGCAGTTCAATTTTCTCCATTTTCGCTAACGTACTCAATAGCATTGCAAAGAAATTACGTTTTTTTTTAAACAAAAGACAGTTTTTTTTTCATATTAATCAGCTAGATAGATTACGTAAAGCTAATACGTTTTTTTTTTCATATTAATCAGCTAGATAGATTAGGTAAAGCTAATCTATCTAGCTGATTTAATATGATAAAAAAAACTAACTGTCTTTTGTTTAAAAAAAAAGGTCAGTATTTAATTTCCTAATATTGAAAGAGTTTGCATCTCATTCTCACTTTTTAATGAACGCCCCTGATAGTATTGTCTATTAAAGTGACATACTTAATGTGATAAGGGACAATGCGCAAAAATGACCCCAGTTTATAACAGAGACGCGTGCTATCGTAGGTTGACATATATTGTGTGTGTAATCCGCAGATAGTGTCATGGACGCTGGTGTCTGGCGGGGTGTCGTACGCGCGCATGTGGGTGTATGGCTGGGCGCGGCGCGGTGGTGCGCGTGGCATGCGCGCCTGCGGAGCGAGCACGCAGGCCGGGTCGGCGCTCGGCTCGGCGCTGCTGTTCCTACTCGTCAATTACACCAGTGTTTTCACGCAGCCGGCTGCCTGCCCGGGAATCAGCTAGCCAGGCTACCAAACTAAAATACCCGAGCTGGTAGGCCAGTGGGTGACCGCAGTCGCTCCCCGTATAGTCAACTACAGCAACTAGCTATTATTAGGGCTCATTCTTTCAGGTGCAGAAACAGAAGCTTGAAAATGCCCGCCGCTTCAATAAGCGTTGAAACCGCAGACAATAATTACACCATGAGCATAAGCCTCAATCAGCCTTTGTTCTTAGAACTTATAAAAATTCGGCTTTGATGTTACTTAGCAGGTTTGCGTAGTTGTTAAGTTGTGGGCGCGAAATGCATTATCGCGTCATGTAGCTACGAGGTATCGAAAGATTAATCGGCTTCTGTGGGTTAACGATAATAAAATATATAAGACTTGAGGTAGTTACCAGTTGGTACTTTCGGTTTGACATTGCGGGTTTATTGACGCTGAGATAAGGTGATAACGCTCTTTTCAAATATTTAAATGACTAATTAAATTTACACCATGCTTCAGGCCAACTCAACGAGGCGTTTTGCCACCCTGGACTGTACCGATAACGTAAGATACTTAGGCAAATGAACTGTATCCACAAGTTCGATCATCTAGTATTTATATTAATAACTTAATTAAGAATAAATGATTATAAATTATAATGATGTTGACTTACGTTGTAGTTTGATTTGGGCTAGTTTTAAAGACCTTTACTTTTTCTTCCTCGTATCGCATACGTTTTCAAACCTTAAATTGGTAGGTAAGTACCTAACGGTGAAAAGAACACTTGTTTACCTATTTCAAGTATCAAACAAGCCAGAAAACTGATCTTAGAAATTGACTTGAGGTTTGTTCTTTCGCTCGATCGATGATTAACACAAACGGCAATCATAACTTTAGCCGTGCACCCGTCAGCATTACGCGTTTGTAGGTGGCCACAACCACATTGATACATTTGGCCAGGATAGCATTAAATGAACCAAGATTAAGGGTAAACTCAAAAATACTCCTAATCATGTAGGTATGTAAAGTCAATCTTGGTTTACTCCTGTGACAGCTCATTTAAACACGTATACCGCTACTAATACCGACTAAGAAGTACTAATAACTACTAACTTTCGACTTGCGACGACGTTTAAGTAGCTAATTGTATTTATGAATCCCCTCTGATCACGAAATACGGTCACAATGTCCGAATTCTTAACCTTTTTAACGCATTAGTAAAAGTTTCACCAAAGTATTTAAATTTAATCAATATTAATCGACTGTCAGTCAGGCTAACATGTCAAGTTATACTAACCTGTGTTTATCAACGACATGTTCCTCAAGAAAATAAAGACCACCCCTTACCCCTCCGGCTAGAGCAGCAAATATCCCTTCTTTTCTGGGTAAGTTTGCCGTGTAAGTTCAGTCGAAGTCATAAATAAATGTATGTTTCAAAGACGTCAAACACGCTGCTACTGCCAGTCATAAAGTCTATGCACACATCTTTTTGGCGCAATGGCCATGTAGATATTAGTGCTTTCGACTGTGCCAATGAGTATAATGTATAATAAATTTACTTTGTACCTACTTTTATTTTTAAGTAGGGCTCTAGAGCCGAACTTCTTATCCTGAATTTATAAACCGCGAAATACTAAGACTAGGTTCTCCATTTCATCTAAGATGTGTCCTGTGACAGCCGTATTTCGTAATTTCAATCACTTGCTATGCTCACATGCGAAGTATGTGTGTATTAATGTAGTATTTGTGTAAAGTTAAAGAAACAAGTGTAATACGTGTTTATATGAGCTAAGCTATCACAGGACTCTGATGACACAGAGTGAAGCAATTAAAAGTTGTAGAGGTCGCTGTCTAATTTCAGTTCTAGAGGAAGAAGCACAATTTTGCTGTCTTTTTGTCACTTTATAGTTTTTTGTTTTTTTTTAGCCTAAACCTCGCTTAAATAAAAAGCTGTTGTAGTAGGATTGCCATTTGATAGTACAGTCAAGGTTAAAAATACATATCCGTACAATGGTGCAAAACTATGTACACATAGTACATATTTTTGAGACTAGGATGTATACATATTTGTGCCCTTGACTGTACCTAAGCATTGACGAGGAGTGTTTGCACTGTTTCGACTTGAATTTGTTTTCCGCATTTAATTCGTCAAGCACCTCGCGCTGTTTTTTCAGCTGGGTCTACGAGTATACACAATATTTTAAAGTTCGGTAATAAAATGTAGTCGGTACTGAGCGGTGGTCGATAACTATGACGCGTTCAATGAAAAGGTTTTCGCAGTACGGATGTAAGGAATGTTATATTCGCGAATACGAATGTTCAGAGTGCGAATGTGCGAATGCGAACGCAATTGTTAAGGAATCATAAAAAACTTTAATCAACTTCAAAGTCATCGTTTTAATGAAAAAACAAAACAATATAAATCAATTCTTATATAGTAAGTGTATTCTTATACTCGTACTTAAGTAATTAAACGGTCAAAGTTCAAAAGAGGCATACCTATTATATTTCAGGAAAATTATTTTGCCGCCGTTTCAACCATGAGGCTTTTTCTAAGGGGCCTTATATACGATAAGGCCGGCTGCACTGAACAATTCAATTGAGCTTTGATTTCACTGCTTATGCACACATTCGCACCGATTATTGCGAATGCAAATGTCGATGTGAATGCTTAAAATGATTCGAATCATTCGCGTATGCGAATGCGAATGTTCGTAACATCCCTATTTCACAGTTATGTATACCAGTAGGTATTAATGATCCTGTATACCGTATTTACGTACATTGGTTTTACTAAGGGATTCAATAAAAGATGATGGACGATAATATCTGTGAATGGTAAATTAATTCTACGTCCGTTAAGTTTTATTTTAATTAATTTCGTTTGTTACATATCGACCATTTGACGCAAATTTGAGGTAGCCGATTACGCTTCTATGCTCATTACAATTACTTAGATATTAAAACAAGATAAAAGCCCACGGCTTCCTTGCAATGGTGAAGCTAGTCTACATAAAATAAAACGATCGACTGGTTCGACAGTTATTTTAATTTAAAATTTCAAAAAGCAAATACAATAATCTCCGCATGACTCGTCTCATAAAGCTTTACACGTAATGTAATTATCTTTATTTAATAGTACAATAATAAATATAACAAAGAGTGAAGTACTCCGGCGCTAATGAAAGATCTGTCTGTGGCAGCCTGCACACTCGCGCGCTGCGTGTACGCACGTACACACGCACACTCACCCCCCTACCCGCGCTTTCGCGCTTTACTTGTCCTTCTCGCTCTCGGCCTTCCTGCCGATCGGGACGGCTGCTCGCACTCTGCAATAGAACATAAGGACTCATTATAGATAGCGAATGGATTATTTTTGTACTGTAATCTGTCTGTTCCATCTAAACGATTGCCCGTGGAAAAAATTACATAGGGCTTATTAAAATGGCCCTACGTCAAATTTACCATACCTAATGACAATTTGACATGAAATAATTGACGGGTTAAAAACATATTCACTTGGATTTTGGCTATACCAACGGATTCAATCAATCAATCAATCAATGAAGTCATTTATTTGCGTAAAACATAAAAAACATCAAAGTATATATTAATTTATTATATTTAAATTCTTAAGACAATATTGCCGTTGTCGCACAGTCAACGCCTCATCGCCTCTCCGTTCGTACTTAAATCCAAAATCCCAGAAACCTGTCATCATCACCATCATGTCCTCCATACCGTGTCCAGTAACGGAGAATTTGGCTATAGGTCTAGTCTGGGTGATAGTGATAGTGAAAGTTCCTGAAGTAGGGTTGATATACTAAATATAATTTTACAAATTTTAAGTATTTTTTGTAAATGACATAAATCAGGTCATCAATATATATCAGATCACCTTAAAAATGTCTACTGCTTATGCCGACTAAATACTCGTCCATTCAGCGGATTCCTGTGGCCTTTACCCACCAGGTCGAGAACGTGAGTAAAAGTATTAAAATGAGAATATTACTTAATCTAATACTCAACGTCATGATCATGACTCATGAGTTAACATACTATCGGCGCTTAATTTGAATTTAATATTAACTATGACACGGGCCCCAGGTATTAGTCACTCCGCCATATAGGGGGCCAACCCACGTAGCGCGACTTCCGGTACGCGGTCGCAGAACTGACGTTTGGGTGGTTCTAATCCCAATTCGTAAAATGATACCATGGTAGGTCCGAAGCGCTAGTAGATTCGTTCCATATTACTGACGTGTAAAACAGCCCTAATGTGGCCAATTTACTAAATAAATATTTTGAATTTGGAATTTGATTTTTTTCTCAAAGAGCCTTTTGATCGTTGATAGCAACGGAAGCCATTCGCGTCAACAATTTTTGTTGCCTTTGCTAAGCATTACTGATACATGGATACGCCTCGGGGAATTGCGGAAACTTAAGGATATATTACTTTTAATTTATATATTGATATATCCGCCTAATGCCCGGTTCCTATATTCAAGAAACGAATCGTTTTCCTTACGGGTAGTAGCTTTTTGGCATTTGCTACGTACAAAATGTGTCAAATTTTAACGAGGCGTAAGCAAAACGATTCGTTTCTTGAATATAGGAACCGGGCATTGGTGAAGAGGTGAACTACATGTTCATATAGCTTTTGACACAATCGAAATAAACCACACGAGTATACAAAATTCCCAGACTTAGGGGTGTATTTATTAAACTCATCTTGACTGTGAGGCCCGTCACAAGATACGTGAAAGTAAACGCTAAACCATAGAACACTGTAATTTTTGACGCAAATCGAGACGAGCATTAGAGTTGAGATTAGTTTATAAACGAACGAACCTTAGTAACATAGGATTTTGATAAGATTTAGATTTTGTATAAATATATAATATTTTTCCATTACATCAATAACATCTAAAAAAAGTAAATTATTATTATTACTACCTAATGTAACAAATTCTTAGCATTATTTTCTATGCGGCGTGACCATTATATTGAAATATCGTCATAAACATAAAAGACTGCAAAATTGGTCAGCGTCAAAGCGGCATTTAAAGATTTTAAAGGAATAAAAATAAAAAAAATCTAAAACAATTTTAGCTCCTTTTTATAAAAAATTAAGTAATTATTAATATAGTATAAATAGATTTAGACTTTGTATTTCCTTGAAAAAATAATAATGATGCACTCCTCAGTCGGAATACCTATTTAGTTATAGAACCCTGTAGCAAAGTCACAAAGTAAAAATCATGCTGAAAAAAATAATACGCAATTTGAGGCTGTCATCATGAGCCATGACCCCTATCAGCTGCAGTGGCAGTTGTGACAGCTCTCTTCATAGTGGCTTAACAATTAAAAGTTGTTGACCGTAATGTGGAGTTATGTGGTACTCACTTAGCGGAGATTTCGTTGATCTTAGCGCGCGCGAGCTCGAGGTTGGCGTCCACCTGAGCCTTGTTCATCTCGTACGCCTTAGGCAGCGAGAATAGCGCTATCCAGCCTGCAACACCACGCAAACACGTTTAGTGTACCGTTTAAACCTATATTAACGTTATACCGATACAAAAACGATCAATAAACAACAATATTGCCCTGCTTTGCTTTAAACTAAGACGATTTTCACTCATACTTAAACTATAAAACGGGACTTAATCGCACGTCACAAGAAGACTCTTCAACCAGTATTTTTCTTCAACAAGTCCGTTTTATAGTTTTAGTATAAATATTGCCCTGGACCACTATTCTGCAATGTCAAAGGCTTCACCCAGTAGAATAGAGGCCCTATACTACGACGGGTGATAAAAATAAACGTCTTTTTTTAATAGGGGTAAAGGATAAACACATCTGTTTGTATCAATTTGTTTAAGTGGCTTTAAAAAAACTCTCTCAGACCTCTATGGTTACCGTAGTGGCTTTCAACAATAGAACATATTTTTACTTCCCAATAGGGCCAGACGTCCATAAGTGAACCCTTTCAAAACAGGGAGCACGTAGTAAATAAGGGAATAATGTGCGTAGGAAATATAAACCTTCTATCCACTTAAGTGTTATTGTACCGAGCGCTTCGCGCAAACAAGCCAAGGGCAAGTATTGTTAGCCTCCATTAATGTTGGTAGTTTGTCACTCAGAGCTTCTCTTTCGTCGTAGATTAGGTACAGCCAAGGAATTAAATTTGTCATCCACCTTAGTTCCAAAGTCAATCTGACATTGTAGTCGTACAGCAATAAGGTTGAGTTTCCTATCAATTACAAACGACTTGGCATCCCTAATGACAATGACATCTTCAAGCAGATTTTCCTTGAAATGGGTAGCAAATTAACTTCCGTGACCGTAAGTATTTGGAAGAAGAAAGTGTTGTGCAGGTTGTGCTAACGTGTGAAAGAGGCAAACAACAATTAAGCTGCGCGTACACTGGGACGGAATCGGAGCGTATGGAGCGAACAAATTTGTTGCTTTGTATCGATTTCGATATGCCTATCCAGTGCACGCTGTACCAAAGAAATCAAAGAAACAAGTCCGTCCGCTCCGTACGCTCCAATCCGACCGAGTGGACGCGCAGCTTTAGGATAAGATAAAAGATAAAAGAAATTTATTCAGTAAGTAGGCCGCTCGGGCACTTTTACACGTCAATGTCAAATATTAGGGATGAATTAAGTAAATTTGAAAGATAATTAGGTACTGTTAATTCTAGGCACAATGAGTGGAGTGAATAAAAATTAAACCCACTATGTAAAGCAGTAACCTATTTTTTTAGTGTAATTATTTTTATTTATTACATTTAGTCAGCTGTAAAGAATTTTTTTAATGTTAAATGTTGGCTTACCTACTCGTATCCTATAGGTAAGTGAAATCGTTCAAATTTAAATATAGGTACGGTCGGCCAAGAAAGTGGTCTACCAGTTTTGACAAACGTTTTTGTGAAATTTAATTATCGCTAATGTTGACACTAGTCACTGTCATAATATTATTGCAAAGTAAAATCGAACTTGTATCATGACGTGCAAATGAACTTCAACCGTAGGGTGGTAGACCACATTTTTGGCCGACTGTACTTAAACTAGACAGTTGGCCGTGCAAGTAAAAAGAAACCTTACGTAATTTATCCTTTAAGCTGTTCTGATTATTCTTGGCGTCCTATTTGCATTATATACCTATATAAAGGACAATATAAATGCTCGCTACTGTAAGCTCCCTTATTTATTGGACGGGCACTACATCGTACTGAAAAAAATATCTGTTTTGATCGTTTTTGCCCACCCAAAATTACTCTGCAACGAACACCTATTCGTGTTTATCACATGAATATTTACCCTTACAAATAATCCCTAATTCTTATTTTAGACCAATAAGCGCAACCGAGTCATCAAAATTTAAGTAAAAAGTTGCATTTGTGTTGGAAAGAGTGTGGTTACTAACCGAGGATGATGAGCGTGATGCCGTTGAAGCAGGCGCCCACGTACGTGAGGCACCACAGCAGCACGCCGAACTTCAGCGAATCGACCAGGTCCTCAACCAGGAACAGCCTGCGGCACAACAGACGCTGCACATTAACAACTTCCAATTCGAGATTAAGAATAAAAACACCTCCAACTGCTAAAGTTTCCGACAGCCTTAACACGGGTTATCCCCATTTATATCAATAGAGGCTTTATGATAACGTAAAGTAAAAACTACATGTCCTCTATTTTGTCTTGCACAACTTGCACACGAATTCACACGATACGAGATGCCAAATGAGGGCTAGGCTAGTGCATGTGCTTAAAGGTGTCTTCCCACTACACCGTACCACACCATGACCGTACTATGAACTTATCAGCCCGAAAGGTATTAAAATGTTGGTCGGTGACGGAACGGTCTAGTGGGCATAGTCTCATACTTTTCAATACAAAGATATTTTTTTGTCTGACACGTTCCTACGACGGTCATGGTATGATACGGTGTAGTGGGAAGACAACTTAAAGTACAGGGTGTTACAAAAATACCCGTAAAGCCGAAAGGGGGTTAAATGGTGCCTTATAACAAGTCCATTTACAATATTTGAGAGTCGTACTATCACTGTATGACTTACCGCCAAAAAAAAACCATTTATTTTTCATTCATGTGCTAACCCTATTTCAGTAAAATTAAAGAGTAAACTACGCAGAATGTTAAGTACAATTCGCGAAACGGTAAATAGAAACAAAATGAACAGAATTCGATTAGAATTTATTCCGTCTTGACGTTTTTTAAAGCCAGTACTTTAAGTATAATGACATCGTAGTATTGAACCTTTGTGGATGAAAAACAGAAAAACCATTAAAGTTGACAATTAACGTTAGATATCACATGAATTTATTTCTGACAACTGTACAGGTAGTACTTTATCTTGCGCTTAGCTCGTAGATATACAGTATCGTTTTCTGTGTCTCACGGAGGACTTTTGCCGTGTTACTGCCACACAAATCAAATCTGCATATTTAAAAATTGGAAAAAACGAGTTTCGTAAGCATCACGGCCAATGGTCAGTGTCAACATGATCAAGTGCAGTGTTGCGAGTTAAGAGTACCTGTCTTCCGTCAAACTATTTTCTGCCATACTATTTATACAGTCTCTGCCTACCCCTCTGGGAAACAGGCGTTATTTAATGTATGAATGTATTTATGGGTGTTTTCTATGTATTTAAGTATATATTTCTCTATATAAGTATTTATATCGTTGTCTAGTAACCATAGTACAAGCCTAGAGCTTAGTTTGGGACTAGGTCAATTGGTGTGACATTGTCCCCTGATATTTATTTATTTATTTTATTTTTATTTATACAGTAGCAAAGGGTTACCTGCGCAGTTCGCTGAGGGCCGCGTTCAGGTGCGCGGTGGCAGCGGCTGCGAGCGCCTGCGCACGGTCCGCGGGCACGCTAATGTCCTGCTCCAGGAGGAATCTGAAAAACACCAAACCATCACTCAATAAATACAGCAAAACTTCTTCACGGTCCCCGACAATCAACATGCTCATCTCATGTTTTGGGGCATACCTCTCCTAATATTGTCATGTCTAAGTGGCGATTTGCGGACATACCTCCCGAGCCAGTGGCCCTTGGAGCAATTACCCATAGTTCGACTCCAGAGATATAAAAGGTACATAAATACGTCTTACGTAATTTCCTTAATTCATACGGTCTCTCTAATCTAGCATAGAATATCCTTTGCCGTGGGAGGGAATTATTAACTTTACGGTTTATAGTTCATAGCATCTTAAACCATTTTTCATCAAATTTGATTATGCAGGTGCTTATGGAGAACCCGAAACGCCATCCAAGAAACATGACAAACGACAAATAATTTAACTCTAACATGTCCGTAAATCTAAACGATGAATCTCCAATGGCAACCAATAGAAAAACGTCTACTTAGGCAAAAAGTTTCTTCCCCTCGTCTTCGTTGCCTGTGCCCCATTCTACCTTCAATTCTTTTCAATTAGGTTTTTGAATTTGGATGTTCAATACCAAGGCTACCGCGATTTAATGACTGAAGTATTAAAATACACTGATTCATGTGAAGTGTAAAAACTTATAATTAAAGTGAACAGTGAAATGGCTGAATAAACTTTTCTCGATCCACATGACCCGATAAAAATTGTTCCCATGGTTACTAAATTATGAACTTTCAGGCCATTATAAACAGGAACTAAAGCTGAACTAAAGCCTAATGATATTCCGATTTGAAATACTTCATCAAAGATAAAAAATAATTTTCCAGCAAACTATAATAATAACTTAATAGTCTCCCAAAAGTTAATTACCCCGAATAACGTTACTTGAATAAGGCGAGTAAACGGGTTCACCGTGCCACTTATCACTGCAACAAACGATAACGCGTAACGCGACACTGAATTTCTCATTGCCAAGGACCTGCTGCTTCACCGTTTACTTCTTCGGGGTTTTAAATAGTTTACGATGTCAGGATGATGTCATACATTATCAAAAGCATTAGCCTTGACTATTGAATCAATTCCAAAATTTATCAGCACTTAGGCTCGGACGACGTCTCATAAATCCAATACATTTTGTATTTAATTTACAGCGTTACGCAGATCCCTACATCCACCTGTTCAAACATTTGCGGTCGCCTGCAAACTTATTCAGGTATTCTGTAAGGTTTGAAATAAAAGAAACGGTCTGACAGTCGAATTGCTTAATTATCCACATCATCATGTCATATTTATAAGTCATATTGGTTTGGAAAAGTTAACGGTTATAATATAAAGTTTAGCGAATTAGAGGGCTGTGAAGATGTAACGTATTAAACTAGTGCTACCGACTTGGAGTTTACCTATTCACAGCGATCTCATGTTACTGATACCTAAATGATTTTTCTCTGAACCAAAAATGACTATATCAAGTTTTGTAATGGGATACTCTAGTTTCTTTTTCACGCATGTGAGCGTCAGGCGGCTGCGATGCGACTGGCTGCGTGCATCCCAGATCAATCGCCGTTCTCTCCACATCGCCTATTCATTTGTTTAACATTCGGAATAAATGAGATCGTATCGTGAACATTATTCAAACCAAAGGTGAAAGCGTCAACGCCATTCTTTATGTTGTCAACCATACACAGATATCAAAGTTTAAAAAAAACCGGTTAGAAAGATTGAAAGGCGGGTTAATCCCACACTTAAAACCAAACCTCCATAAAAGCAGGATTATTATTATTATAGGGCTTTAATCAATTGAATATTTACTTGAAAGGATGTCCCTCATTGGTCTTCTGTACGGCCTGGAGCACATTCTTGTATATGCGGAAGCCGACGGCGGCTGAGAGTGCCAGCAGCGATACGTAGGCCGTGACGGAGACCACTGAGCAGCAGGCCAGAGCCACCAGCAGCGCCAGGCCCGCGCCCAGAGCCGCGCCCGACCGCGCCGCGCAGCGCCAGTAGATCAGCGACTCCACTGAAACACCAACACACACCTTACACCAACTACAATCAACTGAAGCCTTTCAGCCGAACCTCGAGTCTACGTTTCCATTACTCAATCTCAAGTTATAAACTAGTCACCCACTGTTACCAAAATACCAACCAACACAGTTTCTTTCGTGTTTCGGAGCTCTATCGCTAATAAAGTAGTCACTGACATCAATAAGCGTGGAGAACTGGAGATCCAAGTACGAGGCACTTTCGGTTCAGTTGAGAGGGAATACAATGCTGTTACACTTGATACTTTGCAAGCTTTCGAAGAAGTGCTATATAGTAACTACAAAATAACTAAATTTGCTTTTGCCTTTTAAAACAATCTCTAAGTTAACATTCAAATCGTTGTAAAGACAAATGTTATCACAGCTGCGTCTGATTCAATGTTTAAAAGAGAAGGTATTGCTGTAACACACATACACTGGGTCAAAACCAAAATGTCTGTACCGATTTCATGTAAGATGCGCCGGAGCAGGGCGCGACGCGGTTGAATAACCCCGGGACCGGTCCCAGGAGGGGCAGCGGGACCTCCCGGCACACATTCACAACTTTACAAACACAATACGTGTTCCAAATATGTAATGAGCAATGCAACGTATAATTCAAGTAAGTCAGTGCAACAGTTCGTGGCTACTTGTTGAATCTAACTTACATAAAGCTCATCATAAAAGCCGTATAAAGAAATCCAAAAGGAGAAGAATGACAGCAGGTTCGTTTTTTTAATTCTACTACAGATCACTACAAAAACAACTAACCAATACGTGTACGAAGTCTAACTAATTCAACATACATTTTAAAATAATAGCTACAAATACCAACATCAAAAACCCAAGTAGGATAAAACTACGAAAAAATGATAAAACACCATTTCACTCTCGTCAGCATCTCACAATGATAAGATAAACTATCTCGTGGCGTATTTCGTCGTTTCGTAGCGCCAGCTTTGTAAACGTAACAGTAGTTAAGTTCCTAACCCACGTTGGCAGCGCCCAGCCTCAGAACCGGTGGCTCGGGAGCCGCGTCCCACGGGAGTGTGTCAGTACAGGGGTATAAGACGGGTGTTAAGTTATGGTAGCGGGTATATTGTACCTGGACCGCGGGGCGGGAGGTCGTCGGATTGGTTGGCGTGGCGGGACGACTGCTTGGAGCGCACCATGGCGGCGGAGTGAGCGAGCGAGCGCACGTGTGCCCGCGCCCGCGCAGCGCCGCCGCCACGCGGCACACGTCACCGTCCGCTACTGACACCACCAACACGACACTCCGCGCGACGCCACCGAGCTCAGATGAGGCTGGGCCGGTACCACACTGCTCATTGATCATCGAACTAACTCAATCACCCCAACTACTTAAACCGATCAAATATGAAGACCAGAGAATACTACTTGACTTATTATTATTATTGCATTAGCCGTATCGATAAAGCCACCCAGACGTCTGTTCGATCGGTTCAAATATTGGAAACGGTGACTCATGCGTCTAAAACGGTCTCGAATCTTGGTCCACGGTCAACGACTCCGTTTAAAATAATTAGAGATTGACTTCAGTATAAAAGTGGATCAGAAATTGGTCTTCGGCTGGCTACTTATGATTAAAATACTGACCTACACTTGATAGTTTCATTTAATTTTAGTTGTGATCGACTTGAAAGTCTTGAAACAAAAATAATTACATTATTTATCCCGTAGTATTGATTTAAAAGAAGTGATTAAGATCACGACACTCACTACTACCAATACTACCTATTTGATGCTATTGTAATCGTTACTAACAAGGGAATCCTTATTATGTTATGGTCAGGTCCCATTATGGTCACCCTACGCTAAAACATGAATATCGTGATTAATTTACTTTCGTTTCGACACGTATGATCGTAAACCGGTAAAATGCATCGTCGTCAATCCCGTTAACTAGGGTATACGATTGTATGCAGGCGGGCTAAACCTCCATAACAATACGTTATCATATCACATTTATCAAGCAGGGGTCTCGAAACTTTTGGCAAAGGGAAAGTAAAAGTGGAACAAAGCTTTTGTGAAGACTCGGTGAAAGGTTCCACGTCCCACGATTGACAGACCCACTGAAGGCGGTCTACGATTTTTTTTTAAATAGGTAGTTAATTCATTAAATGTATGTATAATTTAAGATCGTTATTCTAGGCATTGGAAAACATCTCCACGACGAATCCTGCCTCATTTCAACAACTATATTTAGTAACCTATTTCACAGTCTGCATAAATTTAAACAACCCATCACCGGAAAAAACAAAGTCATTCATTATTTTCGGATATTATCGTATTTATCGATTTAATAAATCAGAGGTAGACCAAATGATCGACAGACGTCAATAGCAACCCGCGTGCTTCGATGATTGCCAAACCAAATGAGTAGGCGTTCAAAATCATAGAAAATTAGAAATCTTGATTCAACATCTAGTTTTATGTGTTATTACAGGGCACAGGGCAAAACTTCTGCGTGAGTGTGTCTATAAGCTATTGTAATGAAATGTTGCTGTAGAATATCAAACGGACATGTGATTCAGGATAAATCTAAATTAAAATGTCTCCCAAATCAGTACGTATACTGGGCTGAGCCTCTATTCAACACGGTAAAAACCATATCGTGTTTCATCTGTTTTCGTATTGTTAACGTGTTGATAGCTCTTATTTACTTGACACTAATGGCGGCCGAGCGGACAACGATTCCGTAACAGGTCAAATACGATATTGTTTACGGCCTAGAATAAGGCGCTGTTTGCTAACAAGATGAACTTTAAATGCAGTTAAATACATTTTAGGAAACGCTTCCCTCGAAGAGATAACGTATAAACTAAAAAAAGATACAAAGGAGTAAGTAACTTACTTACAAGAAAAGATGTACTTGTTTCCAAATAATAAAACAATGTCGCAAAAACTCTAAAGAATGAGGGCAAGTAATTATCTTACCAACGTTGTTTCGATAATTTAGAATAGTGACAAAGTTTTAAATGTGGTTTAAACAGAATGTAGAAAGTCTAGTTTAGAGACAAAGAAGACAACACAGCTTTGCTGTTAGTACCTTTGTAGATAGATGATGTAGATATTTCAGTAAATATTTCATTAACCGCCTGTTTACAAGCGACAAGTAAAGCATATTTGACAGATTAATTTAGCCCTTTCTCTTTCCGACACTAGAATATAGACAAGGTGGGAAACACATTAACTGGCAGATAAATTTACTGGTTGATTGTGAAACAGGTCATGAGCGTCTTAAAATTAAATGATAAGTAGCCACTTAATAGCATTTATTTTAAGCCATGATCCTAAGACTAAAGCGCAGGGTTCGAATTGTAGATAGTATTTACATTTTATTGTTATTAAACGCCGCTACCTATCTATCGATATGGCACTGAGGGTCTCATCTGACTGTATATGTAACGGCACGGTAGGTAGGCATATCCCTTTGAAACGCATACAATTGTTTGTGTCCTAGTTTGGTTTGGTTTAAAATTCTTTTTTCCCCTAATATCCTTTTATACAGAATTTAAACATCTATTGTGTATTTGTAAACTATAATAAAACAAAATAATACTTATTACACCCTATCTTGCTACTACATTAGACATGCAGTTAGATATTTAATCTAAATATAAACAATTATTACATTATCACTTCTTAAATTGATAAAGCAAAGTTCAATGCCTGGTCGTTATCAACTATCCCGTTGTTAATAAGTTAAAAGTCGTTTCCACATTACTAGGAGGATGGTAGTTAAATCATGTTTATCTACTCACATATCATAAGCCCTGTTATGTGTTCAGAATCCGCAGCATTATTACAACCAATTTTACTATGAGAACTTTCTTGTCTGTGGTAGCAGGTAAAATCTGTACTGTAATGTTATAACAACAGTATAAATTTTTGTAACGTTATGAGTTTCAATTTGGAACAGCTGTCATAACTCAAGAGGGTCTCTATTCCCCATAACCCATTCCCTTTAACCATAGGTATTAAAACAGTTATCGATACGAAACGTCAATTCAGTGACTTTTTTAAATATAAACATCATGACATTTGATCTCGATTCTCGAGTGACATGATAATAGAGACTTCATTCGTTTGTCTATGACTTAAACAAAAACTTTCATATTCGTGACACTGACACAGCACAAGTTTTGTTTGCCGCCATTTTTGAGTATTTATGATATGTGTGTAGATAAAGTAGTGTATGCAACTGTACATAATTAGGCCTTAAAAAACTTGTGTGATCCTATTATGAAACGAGCGTCAGCTAGTTTCATAAAACCCCACTCGTATTTTAAGGCCTCTCATTATGCTTCAGTTGCATAAACTACTATTTTGACCTACGTGTATGAATGTATTTATGTATGGTTCCTTGTTTCCTTGGGCAGACTGAACAGAACCCGTGTTATGGTCGCCTTTATCGCGGTGCATAGAGCATCCGCTACTCTCGCACTTACGTACCGGTCTGAAAGTGACAGGTGTTTTATCCACATCGATGAACACGACTATAATAGGCCCGCAGATAGACCGATTGCAACACTGAGGTGAGGTTGAAAATTTGACAGTTCCCGAGGGAACGGCGATAAACTGTCGCAGTGACTCATAAACTTAATTCAAACCACTCTCTGTTTAATACGTTATTGCAACAAAGTACCTACTAAAATGTACAGTTACCTAATTATGAGTTGGACTATAGGTACCACTGGTCTTTCAGTCTTTACATCCTGGTACAGTCGGTCAAGAAAGTGGGCTACCAGTTTTGCCAAAAGTTTCTGTGAGATCTAATTATCGCTAAAGTTGTCACTTGTCACTGTCATAATATTATTGCGAAGGAAATTCGAACTTGTTGTATCATGACTTCATGACGTGCAAATGAACTTCAATAGTAGGGTTTTCAAGTCAAGGTTTTCATACCACATTTTTGGCCGACTGTACATGCATATTATTGTATCTAGACCACTGGACTACAAACGTCATGTTGAAGAGTGGACGCAAATATCAAAAATATTTGGAAGATGCTTCAATTCAAAAACTAACATGTGCTATGAGAATGTTTAATTTAAGTCAGAAATTTAATAGTGATGACTTGATGAGGAATCTTCGATGTTGTATCGATACCATCGACACGACTAACATTCTATGAAGATTCAAGTTTATACTGTCTAAAACCATTAGGAAGTTCAGATTACTTGAAGTTATATAAAAAATATTTATAATTTTTACTATTATTTAAATATAAATTGCAGTTAAAACAGGTAAATAGGTACTTTTGTAACCAAAAGCCGTATGTATTTTTTTTAAATATTGACACGAGCTGCGCTACTCATAGGTACTATGGAAACAGGTGTTCATTGTATCGAGTTGTCAAACTGATACACCTGAATAAAAAAACCTCTACAACCTGCAACTGTATCTGTCAGCAGATTTTATTTTCATGCCTATGCTTGTTACTCTATACCATGGGCTTAGCAGGAACGAGTATACAGTAAGTAAGTAATAAGTAAAAACATGTACAGTAGGTATTCACTTTTTGCCAATGGATGACGCCACTGAAACCAGTTCCGTCCTTAGGCACTGACCTAACGCAAGGAAACCAGTCTACCGCGTAACAAACTCGCTCGATAACCAGTGTTATCTATATGCATTGGTACGCTGGGCTAAGGCCTGGGTCTGTTTCCCATTGTCAATGTAAGTACACTAAATATTTCAAAAGTGATTTTTTAATTGATGATTTATTTTTTTGATTTTACTCATGTGTAGTTACCCCAACCTTACGACCTTTCCCAACCTTACGACCGACCTAACGATATTCCCGCCTATGGAGTATCGGAAAAAAGAGAGATGTGTGGTGACCAATGACCATTCCCCAAATCATACTCAAAAATTATCAATCACTTTCACACCAGCTCTTTCTTTCACAGGCTGCAAAAGCCAATGACACGTCATAATATGGCATGCAAAAGTAACATGGTCGATTGCTTCAGTTAAAATCCGATAGCCATATTTACTTTCATTTGTTTTTACTGAGTATTGCACCGAGTGTGCGGGTGGCGGAACACACAGCTCTACATAACGTGGTGTGGACGCTACCGGCCGGCCCGCATAAACGAAAGCGTGTTGTGTATAATTCACCTTACAAATTGTAAAGAAAGAAAGCGAATTACAGTCAAGCTGCCATTGAATGCCCTTTGTTAATGGACATCGCTAAACAATATTTTATATGAGGAGATTGGAAACATTTTAAATTTTCAGAAACGATGACAAGTAAACTAGTTACTTTAGTCGAAACTTCGCGTCGGTGGATTTCAATATTTTGGTAAAATCTTTTTCACCTAACGTATATCATTATACACCTACGCAGAATTTTAATTTCATCGAGAGGGCATGTCTCGCTGCAAGTTTTTTTTTTTTGGTAGTCATAAGGCTAAACCTAACCTAACCTAACCGATATAATTACAGTTAAAGATATCCTAAAACATCATGGTTTCAGTATAAAGCAGCGTTGAATGAAATCGTGAACTGAAATACAGAATGATACTTCGATGAAGTGAAATTCGATAAAATGATTGTGTATCTATATAAAGCTGCAACTTAAGATACTTGGGAAAGTTCGTTCAAAGAAAAATCGGAAGAAAATTTGCGATAAAGAATAGATAATATTTGCGGGCAGGTGTGCCGGGCCGATGACGTCGCGACGCCGGTTACAAGCCAGCGTGCTAGTTTTAAATGAATTCCCAAATAGTTGAAATAGAAACACAATAGCACAGGGCGGTCCTGTCTTCGTGTCGCGCGGTATTTATACCGAACGCTTCCGCGAGACACGCGTCTGCTAAATCCAAATGCCCTTACTAATAAACGTGGAGTTACCGTGGAGTAGCAAGCAATAAGTCATGCTTTGTCGTTAAGTCGTTATACATCGAATTCAAATGACACGATAACAAACCGGTGAGGCTAAACAAGTTGCTTAACGCTAATGTAAACGATTGTCGAAAACTTACAAAATGTATGAGATTGACCAAAGCGACCGACGTGACCGGCAGCTTAAGTCAATCCAATATAGGTACAATTTTCGATAACGATAACGTTCTCCCAATTCATCTCGTATAGGGCCCCAGGACAAAGCATGGCTCAGCTACTCCATGGTTACTCCACATAACATCATATTATTTTGATCAAGGGCAAATGGCACTTTCTTTTATAATGTAAATTAAAGCCACTGCTTGGCGAGAGCCAGAATATTGTCGCAATCGTTTAATCTCAAATTACACAGCACTAATCTAGCGCACTGTTAATCGGATTGGTAATGTAATGTGGCTGTAAGTAATTTGGTTCCGGAGCCCTCTGACGAGATGGTGAAAAGAACTTCGTAGCAGGTAAACACACACATTTCACTTATATTTTCAGATAGCACGGAAAAGTAAAATTACTCAGATTTACTGACTAGAATTATATCCTGTATCCTGTTTATTAACTCTGCAATTTATTTAGGATCAAATATAGATGTAGCAAAAAGTATGCGTCTTGCAATTACAAAGCACCACGTGTTAAAAACTAAACTCAGAACTCATAATTAGAGACTACTACTCAGAAACAAACAAGTACGTGAATATAATGTTTTGATTAATAAAATTATAGAGCTCCAACTTCTTCTAATGCGAAAAAATAAATTTGAAATCTGAAATTTGCTTACGAGCAGTTATCGACCGATATTCATAATATTTCTACTAACACCGTGATACGATGTTATACTTCATGAGTTGAGTGATATTGTTACTAGTGGCAACTTTATTGGTTAATGCTTATTTACCTATAGTGTTTTATTTGTAAAGTTATTGCGCCGTTTAAGCCCGAATAAAATAAAATAAAATGAAATAACAGGGGACGATAGTATTGATAGCTAATCTCATGGCATCTAGATAAGTAAATACATATTTATTCAAGTTATCATTCCTAAAATCGACCAAGCGTTTCGTTTTGAGTTAGCCCAATGAATAATACATTGACTGGTAAAGATGATGGAAATGAAATACCTAGTGTCTTTAAAAATGTATACGAAGTCGAGAAAACTATTTAGCTGGATTATTATTTCACTAATAAACGTCCTTATTTTTTTATTAAAATCAGTCTTTGTTATCCTTATCAGGCTTATCCCTCAATTTGTAAATCTCCCGTGGGTTTTCATTTTTCATCTGATTAAGAATTCTCAGGAACATGCTTGTATAGTAGAATATTTTGTAAATATTCAACTATTCCTTTAAACCCCAATGCGATGTCGAGATTACTCGATTATGAAATTAAGCCTGACTTATCCCACGGGACTGGAATTAAGGTTACCACATAGTTTCGTCACACACTTAAATATATCAAGACGATCGAGCACATTATCAGTGTGTCGACATTCCTAGCTGATAATTTCATCGAGACGGGAAGCAAAACATCTGCTAGCCATCGACTCATTGCCGGCGGGGGTCAAAGAAAACAACCTCAGCCTGTGTCAAAAGACCGGCGTTATGTCAATAACAACGTACTTTCCAGATTAGCTGCTACTGTATAAAACGCCGGCTTAACTTTTGTACTAATTTGATTCAACAACGTCACCACTCACCACGGCATTACGAGGTTAGCTCAAAGCGGTTACAGTAGGCTTTAGCAGAGTAGAATGCTAGTTATAAATAGGGTTTAAGATGAGAAGAGTATACAACAAGCGATAGCAGCGGCCTCCCTGAACAGATCAAGTTTCTTAATGCAGGTAAAACGCGGAAACAATACAACGCGCACTGTTGCAATTAGGCTCTTGTAACCGCGTGCTAAAATACACTTTTGTTAGCACGCCGCCGTGTTACGTCCGTGGCCGACATGACATCAGAGAGCATTCGTTTCTAATTTAATTAGACCCCACTACGATACGCAACTGTCGGATTTTAAAGAGAATCGTGCAGATACAATAACCTAAATCCGAGCAAACCCTGGCACCTTGCGATGGTTTAGGAATATAACAGATTAATAGTTAATGTATAGTCGAGTCGACCAATTAAATCGTCTTGGACCTATTCCGTGGGATTTTAAGGTTGGTAAAGGAATTCCTCGGTCGACTATACAACACTACCAAGTACCACTATGGTACTATGAATTGAGTGATATTAAACATGCATGTCATGCGAACTAGACATTTAATTAAACCCAGACGGACATGCAAATGTATTGTTTGGACAACATACCAAAAACAAAGCCTAACCCGATTTGCGAAAATTGCCATTCCCTAAAGGACGCACGCAATCGCAATTTAAGCACACCACAGCAAAGGGTATTTTTAAATGGTCTTCAGCTTTAAATGCCAGATCAATCGAGCGAGACAGTTTATATTGTTTAGGCATCAATGTCAATCCAAAATTAGTCTAATTTGATCTTGGCAGAGCTGTAGTCGAATGTCGCAAACCGCGCATGCGCGAAACTCATTGGCCAATATTTAGAAACAAACATGATCAGGGCATGTGATAAAGAGTTAAGTATTAAAGATGGACCTGGGATCAGTCGAGGCGTCTCAGCGGGTGTTCCCTGGATTAGTTCCGCATTGCGGAAACACCGGTGGCGTCCTTTGCTCGTTTCGGAAGATATAAATAGGTACACAACAGAGGTTGTTGCGCCCGTCTCAGGGAATACCGCATAATGAGGTTTTAAGCGCCAAATCGCTCAAGTTTAATTATCATAGGATTTATCATTTGCAATGTCGAATCCAACCCGGTAGATTCCAAAACTTCCATAGTATACTTTTGTACCTAAATCGAGGAAAGCTCGCATTTTGAAATCATTTTGCTCATTAGCAAGGTTCAAGCATTTGATTTTCGTTGTGCTCATCACCGGTGACGAGCAGAGCAGTGAATGATAATCGCAAGTGTTCGAAACGAGGTCGAGCACGTCAAAGTGACATGTGAGGTTATAATGGTCAGTGTGGCGGCGTGGAACGCGTGTGATGAATGGGACGATTGAACGGGACGCGCCGCGGACCTCCCGGCGAGGGCCGCGAGGCAGTACCACACGGTCCAAGGAAAGGCGGCCTCACACAAGACAGAGCAATTGACGAGGGCGCTGTCAACGTCAACACTGGGCTCACAACACTAGCACCGACGGCGGTCACTGGGTCACAGTGCAGGGCCGCGGGCGGGCGAGGCGCGATGCGAGCCGTTGCCCGGGCGCGCAGCGGCCCATTTGGCGGCGCGCCGACCTAAGCGTATTTCGGCCGTCCACCCTGGTCGACTCACCTTCGGGGTGCAGCCTCTGCGGGTCGAACCAAGCATCTGCAATAGAAGTGTGCGCGTTAGCGGGTTAGTCGCGACAGAGAGGGAAGCGGGCGAAGCGAAGCCGGGGCGGGGCGGCCACTTACGAGGGTTGAGCACGCTGCACAGGGTGGGCCCAGAATCCGCCATGGTCGCACTTTACGTAACGCGAACGATATATGGCGGCAACGGACACACGCCGCGCCCGACTCTCGCGTCGATACTGGCGCGCCGCGCGCCGCGCCGCCCCCTCCCGGCGGGCGCATGCGCTCCCCGCGCCGCCACCCTCGGAGCCCTAGCACCGAGCATGCTCGCGCACCACCAGCACCGGGCTTGCATGCGCTTGCAGTAACAGGTGTTAGTTATGAAACTTTGTTAGTCAAAATGCGTGCAGTTAGAATAGTCTCGGAAATTCGCTAATAGGATGTAATGTAACACGTTCTTTTAAAATGCTATAGATAAAGATAATAGTAAAGTACAGATAATACCTACAGCACGTAAGGTAATAAATACGTAAGTTCATAACAATTGTCCAATTCCAACAAGGATAGAGTTGAATGCTCGGCGGCGATCTCGCCGGTAGAGGGTCGGGTCGCGGACCTATACGATAAACTATAATAATTCTATCCCCACTTATATTTTGTTCAGGTTTTCCTGCTATATTTCTGTGCACGCTGGTAACAACTAGCAATAAAGTTTTATATTATTACTACCTACCTACCTATTTATATTCACATGTTTGACATGTCTGCGATATTTTACGAAGGAATCCCTCCGGGACGTGCATCTCGGGTCGACCTTGCTGCTAACTGCGATGCCGCGCCGCCGGTGACTAAGATTCAGATGACGTGATCCTCATCGTAAACAATGCTCGGAAGTGCTTTTACTTACGAGTACACATTACTTAAGGTGTGAGAATTCCAATCCCATTTCGCTACAGTTCGATCCTAGGTCAGAATATCCAAGAGTTTTACTGAGAATTAGATGTTCACAACACGCACAATTCAGATGTGACATATTTATATAATAAAGGTGGGCAGGTACCTACCTAAATACCTATATCTTAAAGAAACCTTTGTTGCAGACACGTGTTCGTTCCGTAAGTTCCGCAACCATTCGAATCCCTACTTAAAACAATGAAGCTATTGTGTTCAACAGTAAACAGTTATCATCAACTTGTAACGCAGTTTTAAATAAGCAATGTAAACAAACTTGCCCCATGGTTAACAACAAAGTAGAATTCCGGAGCGAAACAACTATGACCGTGGTCTGATCATCTGACCTTGGCGCATCAAATTATCAGGGCATGATACCTACGATGATTGAGCGTACCTACTTTACTTCAAGGTTAGACTAGGTAATCGGAAAAAAATGGGTACACTGCTATACTTAATGGAAAAAAGTACGTACGCTACACTTCGATTAACTCAATCGAATTAGTTAAGTAGGCAAGTACTACTCTGCCCATTAAAAACGCCGAGTAACTTAACATTCACTGAGTTGCTAATCTACGAATTCCTTCCTACAGTGAATCTATACCAATTAGCCACCAATAAATACCAATAAATTAAATGCAATTTCTGTGATTTCATAAAAATGCCAGAGTTCAAGCAAAAACGATTTATACCTAAGTACTCGTACCTACGATGCCTAATCAAAAGCAACCGTTTATCAGATTTTTTGTTTTCCTGTCTGTCTTAAAGTTTGTCTTAGGCTCCTAAAGTACTCCACAGATTTCAATGAAAATTGCACAGATTAAAACAAGAAACAAACCAACTGAGATTGCTGTGTATGTTTCATTTAGTTATAGGTATATCACGCAGGTTTTAGGTCAGGAGATTTTTACTGCCGTACTGTAAAAAAGTTTATAATATTATAATATAACTACCTATACTACAAGTAAGCATTCATGATTCATGAAGTCTCACAACCGCAAGTAAATTTTATATAATCAATAAGTATTATAAACAAATATTGTACCTTGCCCTGCGGCTCGCTGGTTAGATATGTTTGATTTCTTATATAATATATTTACCTTCTTATTCGTAACGACGACCTTGTACCTAACTTGTAGCCTGGTAGTTTTTTGTCTTCTATTCTTCGCGCGCGGCTGTGTCTGTATCAGTTTTTTTTTGTGGTCAGCAGCAGTAAGCTATGTTATGTTATGACTCAACTCGCGTGTACACGCACGTACCTACTTTACTTCCCCTCGGCACCCGCATAGTGATTCATACATACACGTAGGTACATAATAATCATTATAAATGTATGTGTGTGATTCAAAGGGGTGGCAAGTTTTTAGATTTTGTTTTAAATTTACACTGGTAATTAACAGCATTCGGACGCCGGCTGAAAAACTTTTTATTGGAAAATCAATTATACTCAGAGAGTTTATGGATCTTAATTTATAATTAGGTACCTACATAAATTATTTGAAATGTTATGATTATATATAGATTATTATTATTTCTGATGTTTTGACTTATTCTATGATTTATTTTAAAAAAAATGCAAATTTGGTTGCATGCTATTTTTAAGACGATCCTTAACGGTGATAGTGATAACTCCTTAGTTCTGTATTTTTATTATTATCCTGAAATCTTATTTCTATTTTAGATTATATTCAAATTTGTGTATATTTTTGACGATACCAATGTAATTTCTTGTACTTTGACATAACATGCAATGTTTACTGTGACTTTCACTTCTCATGCTCTTAAAATGCTACTTAAATCTCTGCGAATCGGGACTAAGGCTGTTTGTCCACCGCCGCCGTCACCGTCACGTCACCGAGAACGAGATGACGGCGCCGAACGAAGTAGCGGTACATACATTTACTTAAGCCGCGTGTCCACCGCACATCCGTCACCCGTCATGTGCCGAAATAATCGAAATAACCTCAAAATGACAACTGTGCAAATATATAAAAAAAAGCGGCCAAGTGCGAGTCGGACTCGCGCACGTAGGGTTCCGTTACCACTATACATCTAAATAAATGTTTATCTTTATTATTTATTATATTGGAGTTGATTGAATGAAAGGTAAAATGCGGTTTACGATTTATAACGTATTAAAAAAAAAACGAATTATTAGTTCTCGTTCAAACCAATTTTTGGTGGAAGTTTGCATAGTAATGTAATTCCTTATTTTAGAAGTTACGGGGGGGGGGGGGGGGGACACACATTTTTCCACTTTGGAAGCGTCTCTCGCGCAAACTATTCAGTTTAGAAAAAATATATATTAGAAACCTCAATATCATTTTTGAAGACCTATCCATAGATACCCCACACGTATGGGTTTGATGAAAAAATAATAATTGAGTTTCAGTTCTACGTATGGGGAACCCCAAAAATTTGTTTGAATTCAAACCCCAAACCATGAATATAACCGCATTAAGATTTTCATACAAAAATAGAAAAAAAACAATAAATTTTTGGGGTTCCCCATACTTAGACCTGAAACTCAATTTTTTTTTCATCAAACCCATACGTGTGGGGTATCTATGGATAGGTCTTCAAAAATGATATTGAGGTTTCTAACACATTTTTTTTCTAAACTGAATAGTTTGCGCGAGAGACGCTTCCAAAGTGGAAAAATGTGTGTCCCCCCCCCCCCCCCCCCCCCGTAACATCTAAAATAAGGAAATGATAAATGTAAAAATAATATATGATGTACATTACCATGCAAACTTCCACCGAAAATTGGTTTGAACGAGATCTAATAATTCGTTTTTTTTTAATACGTTATAAATCGTAAACCGCATTTTACCTTTCATTCAATCAACTCCAATATAATAAAGAATAAAGAAAAACATTTATTTAGATGTATAGTGGTACGGAACCCTACGTGCGCGAGTCCGACTCGCACTTGGCCGGTTTTTTAGGATAGTTTTGTATTAACTAACGGCTTCAGTAGAACCCTACACTGCGAATGGTCCCACATGTTCTTGCCCGGATTTTTGTAGGTACACTACACCGAGTACGGTCCGACAAGGTCTTGACTGGTTTTGACTTTAAATTCTGTAATAATACGAATATATTACCTATACTTAACACATTGACGGACATCCCGATAACTACGTGCACATGTCAATCAGAAGGTTATGTAAGTTATGTAGGTATCTATATACATTCACGATGAGTTTATTGGATAATTAGAGTCTTCACGATATAATAATATATGTTTTCACGATCCTATCTTGCATGGCATTAAGATTCATATCGACAAATAGGTACCCGGTGCCGATGCCGGTATTGTTCCATGACAGTGATGGCAAGTAGCGGAGTGCGACGGGTATAAATAGGCGACGCGTCGCGACGTCTCACTGCACCGCACCGCACCGCACCGCACCGCACCTGACAGCGATCGAAACTATCCGTCAGTCAACAGGTACCTAAGCTCCCCTACTCGTATCAGGTAGATTTTACAATTATGATACCTACTGCGGATATTGTCATGAATAAGAACAAACTAATGTGACGTTTTTGGGCCGTCACTGATATGATGGTTATCAGTTTTGGTAACTAGCCTAACTAGTATTTGTTATAATCATAGACTGCGAATAGTCGCTGGTTGCAGAACCAACGCATTTATGTTAAATTTAAGTAATATAATACACCAGAAACCATTATGCTGGCCTTTCGCACGTAACACCAGTCTGTTGTTCACAACACAAGTTGAGTTCTTTTACGTCCTAGATGCAGGACCATCCTAGTTCAGGCATGTAATTATAATGTCTCTTTTGTTTTTGTTTAGTGCATAGTTAACATTGTAAAAAAATTCTTTGAATAGTTTTAATACAGATTTATTTGTATTTCATTTTATTTAAAACACTATTGGCTATCCTTCGAGTAGAATGCTCGTGCAACTAATTATAGGAAAAGTGTCTCGGGTATAGTAAAAAAAAATGTTAAAAAAAACAAAACAACATTAAAAAGCCAAAATAATACTTTAAGTTTGACTAACCTATTAACATTTGAAAAGTATTTTTTTGCTTTTTGAAGGCTGTTTTGGGTTTTTCGCTTTATTTTATACTTTTTAATGATCATGCTATGCTTTTATGTAGTCCAACTTCTCAATTAATAAAAAAACAATAGGACATTTCCAGCTCGCCGCAAGCAACACCGCAGGACAGTCACAGTGTAAGCTTGCATTAAAATGCGCTTCGTCATAGGTACTGAACTATCTTAATCGAGATATCTTATCGCCACCCTTAAAGTAGGTAGATAATGGTTCCTGTGCCATTGTGGTCTTCATCATCCATCAGTTCCACTTTACCAAATGATATTTTCTGAATGCAAAAGAAAGACTTAAAATACCAAATTTGCTTTGTGTATGACCATAACATTTGAGGAGTTCCTCAATTCCTTACAGAGGTCCCCTCATCAGATACTGACTTGGTGACAATTGATCTACTTTGGGACAGTACTCTATCAAACGAGAATATAATTTTCATAATCGGTTCGCATTTGACGGAGTAATCGCGAATAAAAAAAAAGACTGTCGAATTGAGAACCGCCTCCTTTTTTGAAGTCCCTTGAAAATAAGATAATTAAATGAAGATGAAGGTAGTTACAGAACTTGGACCACGAGGAGATCACAAGAAACTGGGTGATAAAACTGATAAAGTACCGAAGCCACGACCTCAAATTCATCAATTTTCACGGTAGCAAATGCACAGGATGACCTGACCCCGATGCGCAGTTTATCGATTTGCTAAACTAGGACGCGAAACATCTCCATCGCTACATAATATATCTGTCCATATGATGATAAAGATACTGCGCCATAATGCCATAAAATACTAGGATTGAAAACTAAACACTCCCCAAACACCTTAGAACTTGGGTAGGTAAAACGTAATTTAAAGAGTACCGAAAATCTATTTAGAAGTGGCGACACGGTTGTTCAATCAAGCGGAGTTTGCGGTTCTTTCAGGTCCAAACTTTCTCCGCGGGACAATGCAGCCGAACAATAAAGAAATGTCAGAATTGTTCACAAATGCGAACTAGAAAGGCAAACCTCGCACGAAAAACAAGTCTTATACTCTTTTATTTTATATTATAAGCAAATAGTTTTAATATTATAGAGTATTTTTAATGTCTTTGATTATAAGTATGCTGGGTATGGTCTGACTAAATTCGTTTGACTAACAGGGAGACTGTATTTTGTCAGCAAGTGAATTCCGTTGGTAAAAGTAGTTGTGCGTCGACCGTACGTCCGCTATCGATTCAGACTTCAGCACTCCCGCCACGCCCTCCCCGGGCGGGCGCCTCATTACAGCCGTCTAGGCTTCCGGAAAACCCAAGTTTATAAACGATGAGGCAGTGAGGTCTATTATCAAAAACATTGTCAATGTTCTTGAATTTCTAATACTTTCAGGGGTGATGCCAGTTTTCATTTACACAGAACACATGTAAATATGGAATATTTCGCTGAAATCACTAGTTTCATCCTAGAAATTTGATTTGACCACCTAGGACGCTGCCATCAATAGGATATTGTATGTTATTTGACTAATAACATACAGGCGGGTTTTCTGATTAGAATAAAAAGAAATAGGCATTTTGCACACGTTTTCGCTTTAAATAAGGTAAAAAAAATGTGTTTTCTTGAGTTATAACTCCAAGAAATAGAATATTTAAATAGTTAAATGTTGTTGGTATTACTGTATTGCATTAATTATCCTTATTCTTGCAATGTAAAAAAACTGACGTACCTAGGTGTAAATTATCTTCATGTCAGAATTGTCAGTGGTGGTAGAACACGTTAGGGAAATCCAAAATTGTTCCGAACGTAACAAAAGCTAATTAACTCCTTATTTTGAAAACACACAAACATAAAAGTCTGTTTGGCTGTGTTGTTGTGCCGTAGTAAAGCGGTGCCACACGGGCCGCGCGCACAAGGGTTCGCCTTTTGCGTCGAATTTTTGAAGGGCCCAAAATTAGGTCACCGGTGTTTATATATTTGCTGACGTATCGAGCGTAGCTATACGGATACAGGGAGAAGAATTTTTATTCGCGTACAGTGCATATAATCTGGGACATAAATAGATCGACGGCGACTAAACACAGCCAGTTGTTGAGGATGCGCCGAGACGCGCGATGGCACACGATCAATGACAAAATAGTGCCGATAATAGTGCCCTTGATAGCCAAATGAAGATTTGAGCATACCCATTTTCAATTGAAAATAATTATACAGAATAATCTTAAGGGCCAAGTTTTAAAATATATACATAGGTATATATTATAAAGGATATAATAGCCGCAATTGTAATGTCTACTTTACAATAAAAAAATACTTCTGGAAAAGCAAAGGGATAAATTCGTCGATACATATTTGAGACTGTTAAACTATAACCATTTTATAAACCTGACTGTATCGAGTCCAGATCAGCCGGAAGAGAATGTAGGATAGGACGTCACAAACATGTGCTACCGTATATTATTACGCCAACGGAACTAATTAACAAACGAAACAAAACGTCATCCTCATAACATCCACCAACCGATACTGTTTATCTATTAACTATTTAAATACAATTTTGAATATCAGAAAAGCATAGAATAGAGCCCAATCCACCAGAAAATTCGGTAATAAAAACTGGATACTTACAAGTGATAGTGTCACCGCTGGATACCATTTTGATTAAGTCACAATTAAATCACAAAAGGCAATGGTCCTTGTAGTTAGAGTGAGTCACTTAGAGGTGCGCGGGTCAGCGAGGCCGCACGGGGCCGGTGAGTGTGCAGCGGGCGCCAGCAGCTCTTAACGCGAGTGCGGCTGCGAGGGGAGTGCGCTCGTGAGCAGCGCTTCGCGACTGCTGCTAAAAATAGCAATGGTGGCGTCAGCCCGTGCCCGCACTCCCTGCCGGCACCATCACCAATAGTCTCTCGAGTGTCTTTGGATCTCAATGGTCTAGCAATACGTCCATGAATCAGTTGTAGGCACTGCTATGTTTTTACGGATAACACGCAATGGACGAATGTTTTTGTTATTTCGTTTGTGTAGAACGTTCGATTTTTTAAACTAAAGAGCAGTGCATCTAACATATTACGACGCGCTGGCCTAGTTGGTAGTGACCCTGCCTACGAAGCTAGCGGTCCTGGGTTCAAATCCCGGTAAGTGCAGATGTTTGTGTGATGAGCGCGAATATTTGTTCCTGAGTCATGGATGTTTTCTATGTATTTAAGTATATATTTCTCTATATAAGTATTTATATCGTTGTCTAGTACCCATAGCACAAGCCTAGAGCTTAGTTTGGGACTAGGTGAATTGGTGTGACATTGTCCCCTGATATTTATTTTATTTTTTTATTTATATTACTTAATAAGTTTCGTTCGTAGACCGCGAACAAACATCGAAACTTTCACATTGTTTGCTCTCATAACATAACAAAACCGTTCATATCAGATAAGATAATGCATTTATCTCCCTCTTCTCGCAAATTGCTGATAGCGGAAATATCCACATTAAGCATCATTTTCAGAATCTGAATTGAGACACAAGTCAGCCGCAAAAATGTGCATTATTACTTATCCTAGCCTGACTACTCCTGATGAAATTATTGGAAATTATGTTATCGTAACAATTTAAATGCGCCAGTGAGTCATGCCGGCAAGTGCGACACGCGCACATGTAGGGTAGGGGCACCAAAAGATGAACGTTACCCAAAAGCTGAACACTCGATCGAAATAATCACATAACTAAATCGTGACAAATATTACATAGTTCGGAATTTATTTTTCTTAAACAGCAACTCTTTGCTTACACCTCCATTAAATCTTAACATAGTATTATATTCTTTTTGGCCGTGATCGGTCATCGTTCTGGAGCTTCCCGCCGAAAATATCGATAGTATGGGAAAATACATAAGGACAGTGCTCTCCAAATTTAAGCTTTTAATTACGTATAAAATTCAATAATTGTCAGTCTTAGAAGGATTTGCTTGGTATGTATTCTTGATTAATCACTCTTTTATTGGAGTTATACGATATTTCATTTTTCTTGTTAGTTAACGAGAAATATGCCGTTCAAGTAATGGTTTCAAAAATGTATACCTAAGCCAATACTTGAACGGTGTTCAGCTACTAGGCAAGGCGTACTTTTTTTAAAGCTTCTTAATAAACCGTACTGAAATGACAGATGGAAAATTTAGAACTTAAAATGATCGTTAAATGCTCTTGTATCTTTAAACCAAAAGATGAACATAGCTTTTGATGTCTAATCCAATGATTTTGGAGTTTTAAATACTATGAAAACTATCACTGTTCAATAAAAAATGTGTGCCTAATACTTGAACGAATTAAATTTACTCGTTCATGTTTTCGATTCTATTCCAATATGTGAACACCTAATTGATTTTGTTTGTTCATTTCATAAATTCTGTGTCCTAAAATTGAACTAAGTAAATTCAGTCGTTCAACTTTTAGGCATAGTTTTATAATATGAACACTAGTAGTAGTATACTAGTAGTATTTATGGAAATGTTAACTAATATTATAAATGTTAAAGTAACACTTTTTGTCGGTTTATCTGTTTAAACAGATAAGTAACTAAGTAGTTTTGCTAATGATTATTGATAAAAAATACTAATTCGTTGTTTTATGACACAAATAATCATAAAAAATAGGAACCTTATGTACGTAAGTAATATTAAATAAATGTAAACAATTAAAAAATAAATAATATTTCGTTAACTCGCATTTTATTGCTAAAAGTGAATAGAATTAAAATGGTATAGGTATTTTATTATGTTAGTTCAACTTTTGGGCCCAAACCGTTCAGAATTAGGGCACGCTGTTCATCTTTTGGGCAAATCGGTACATTTTTGGTTTCAATGATTTTTAGAAAAATACGGAGATATAATAACAGGCTTTATAATAGTCATTTTCAATCTACACCATATACTGTACCATATAAAAAAATTAAATAGGGTGAAATTTGTTACTTTCACTGAATATAAACTGTCTAAAGTTGGTGTAGTCGCTTAATCGTTCATCTTTTGGTGCTCTTACCCTATATTCATGGGTAACAGGCGCATCGATTTTTTCGCCGCCTAGTGCTACTAAACTCGTATACATACGGATTTACAACGCCGTAGCTGGCCTGATTTTTTTACCCGAATGGAAATACCTTTTAATAGAATAAATGAACGGATTCCAGACGCTTAGTAATGGAAAATAGTGCCAAACGCTCGTATGCTACCGGATGTCAGACGTCCTTTCTTTCCGCCTGCAAAGAGTGGCGTGGGTTTCAGCGGGTGCCGTTACAAGCGGCGGCGCTGCAACGCGGTCATCGCTCTTGCCGCTCCGCCACCTCTGCAGACCCCCGCCCTGTCCCTGCCGACCCTCCCGCACCTCCTTACACATCCAAAAAAGATAAAGTTAAACGCAGTTTTTGCCGATGAAAAAACTAATGGTCCATGATTCATCGCGCGTCTACAATAGAGCTGTATTTGACGACGCAGGCAGAGGGACCAGCTTAACTGCTAACACGTGCTAGGTTTGGCTTGATACCATATTGCCAAGACCAACACCAGAAGCTTGCTCGTCAAAACTAGCAGGGTAGGTTTTAACCAACTAATACACATTTTGTTGAAAATTGAACTACCAGGGGCCCGTTTCTCAAAAAGTATTAGTCTATTAATATTAGTGTTTTGTCTCATTTTGTAGTGTTATTTACGAGACAAAACACTAATATTATTAGACTAATACCGTTTGAGAAACGGGCCCCTGGTGGATGTATGGTTCGGCTGAAGTGACGGCGTTGCACAAATCCTACCGCCACGCCGCCCGCGACACTGCAAGAGCGGAACTGGGCAAAAATGGACGATGAACTCATATCGATGCAAATAAAGCTTAGCTCGCCTAACACCTAATAAATTCTAAGAAAGAACCATCACGAATAGTTTTTAAACATGTGACTAATCAGAAAAATACAAGTTTTATAAGTCATCATTAGGTACCTATTATAAATCAACAAGAAAAATGTCTCACCAAGTCCCATTTGGCAGAAGATGACTTCAGCTTCAATGACATGAGCGATCGGCGTACGCGACGCTTCAGGAGCGGGCTTCGGTGGCGCACTAGGTGGCGGCTGCGAAACCACCACTGGCTCGGGTTTCGGAGCTTCCGCTGGCTTCACCTTCGGGAGCTCCACCGGTTCGGGTTCATTTTTAGGCACCGGTTCCGGAACCTGCTTAGCGATCGGAGCCGGTGCCGGGGTGGGCGCCAGCACCGGCATCAGGTCGGGCACCAGCGATGCTGGGGGCAGGGGCGCGGGCCGCGGTGGCTCTGGGCGGTGCATGGGCGACTCACCAGCGGTACCCTCGGATTCGCTGTCGGTGAACTTGTCGGCTAGGTGGTCGACTAACTTGTCGGAAAACTTATCAGTGACGGAGGGCGCGCGCGGAGTGTCCACGAACTCGTCGCGTTCCATGTCAAGGAAGTTCTGTGTAACAAGGCGTGAAGCTGGAGCAGCTTGAAACGCTGATTCGCCCGCCTCCTCACGCTTACCCTCGCGCTCCAGGTGCTCAAAGTCGTCCGTAGAATCCTGGTCTCGTTTCAGCGGGGGCACGGACGTAGTTCCCGCGATATCGCCGCTTGCTAACCCTCCAAGGAGATCGTCAGTGCTATCCATGATACTATTCTACGTCTATTCTATTAAGTGAAGCGATTATTTCGTCGCAAGGGGTGCGCGGTAGGAAACTGTTACGTGTTCGTATGTTCTAGCAGAGGTAAGGCAGAGCTGGCGTGTAGTGCCTCGCGCCGGGCGCTGGGGACTGAAGCTATCTAGCTCGCGCGCGAACGGCGTATAGTGCGCGGGTGCTTGCACGACTTCACTCTGCACGACGAGCGGTATTACTCATAGCCGACCCCACCGAAGAGCCGCGCCCGCCCTTGTTAGCCTTAGTCGGTATTACCGCGTTTCAGAAAATATTATATTAGTACAAAACAGCCAGAAATCTTTAATAATTTTGAGAAAACTTTTTTTTTGTTTCTTCTAGTTAATTTTGAACGAGGGCTATGTGAATCTTTTAACGTTGGCGAACTCAATGCAGGAACATGCAAAATTATCGACTTCCAGTTCCAGTGCCTCTGTTTTACCGACCGAGCAGAGCAGAGCTTACTTGACAGCCCAAAATTGATCAAAGTTCGTTCAGAACACGATCACCTTTTGGTTACTTGTAACGTAAAACGCTTTTTTAAAGGTATTATCATATCATGGTATTATACTCGTAATTTAATAATTGCTTGCTACCTAAGTAACATTTTGATAATGAATTTGTAATTTATAATACTTATAATAGTCATAAAAACTTTGTAAAATATTAATTAAATCCAAGATAATTTATGCAATTTAAAATGACGCCTTAATAATGAAATCAGTGTAATTGGTCCTTTTATTACATTTGTAAAACAAATTACCTACTTCATGGACTTGCGACTTCTTGCGACCAATGCGAGTATTGCGACAACCTTCACAGCTGTCAACTGTCAAAGTGTCTGTGGCTCAGTCGATAAAGCAGAAATAGTAGTTAAAGCTTGGACAGCGGAAGCAGCGCTTATGTTTAGCTTGATCACGGGTCTATGAAAACAATGAAAGCGCTGTAAAATAATGTTGAAATTTCGCTGTGAGCTGAGCTATTACTTATTTGAAGTCTGTAGTGTTGTGTGTCCACCTGTCCACAAGGATGGCGGTAACGAAAGTAAACGGTTGTTTCGGGCCGAACACAGCAAAATTATTAAATAAACCACAAGAATGCAATGGAAAGGAAACAAATATCAATGGGAAAGTAAACAATCACAAAAATGGATTCACGAAGTCTACAAATCAAATTAAGGGGGTCAATGTGAGTATAAACACAAAATCAGCTATTTAACCTCCTTAAAAAATATTTGAACGTTTCCTATCGTACGTAATTTCTGGAGCCGTGTTGGCAGCTCCCGGCTCTCGCGACCCATCGTGCCACGGTATTCAAGCGTTGAGGAATCATCATTTATCCATATTTTTCTGTGACTGGGCCAATACCGCGCGTGATTTGATTACTACTTTGCCCGATTGACGCTTATAACAACCACTCGAGTATGAAGCATTCCTGTATCAATACACTAGTTACGTTTAGCTAGTCTGTAAGTGTTAATTTTAGGAATTTGAATAAATAAATAAATAAACTAGGCTCAATTAATAATTCGTCACTTGTGAATTTTTGAGCTAATTATAACCTGAAGGTATATATTTTTAAACATTATTATCAGAGAATAGAATTGCTATTTACCTTACTTACTAAAATTATAGGTACTTGTAAAATTGTGGAAGTTGGTTTTGTCCTTCCTTCACACAGTCAGAGATCCTTAGCAACCACTTCTTCGGTTACTTCTCTGCTACCAAAAACAAAGCTAAAAAATTTTGTGAGCGAAGTAGTTGATGGGTCTGCTTGTGGATACAAACACATAATTTATTGTTTAAATCATCTTCTTTCTCCGTTCCTCATGACTGACAGTCGCAACAGCCAGAAATCCTCAGCTGCTTGCATAATTACCCAACTTTTTTAACTGTGTGGGCTTTTTACCTTTTGTGGCTTCTTTTTCCTTCCACATGTCCAACAACAATGACCCAAGCTCATCTAGCTTATGTCTGGCCGCATGTCAGAAATATTGGAGTATTTGTTGCAAGCAGATAGTCAATGGATAGGTCGTTAAATGATGTGTTGCAGTTTATGTCTAAATTATTCCCCCTTAGTATATAATTCTAAAAAGATCAGAACATGTGCGAAGTCACACTTATGATTGTAGCACCTCTCAGCTACGTAATGCTGCTAAGCTGTAGGCAGCTTTTCAGGGAATACACACTGTTTAATAGACAAGTTCATAACATAGCAGCATTACGTAGCTGAGAGGTGCTACAATACCTATCCCCTTACAATACCTATATTGTAAGGCCTCTCTATTAAAAGAACCCTTGCCACACTGCTGATTATGTGATTATAAAAATGTATGTTTTGTCTCTTTTTTTACAATAAAATTGTTCAACATTTAAAAGAAACTTGAAACTTGTATTTTCTAATAGTATAAAAAAATGAACAAATATTTGAATTGATTTACTTATAAATTACGTATAATAATAATATGGCTATTTATGACCTACATAAAATAATTTAAAAAAAAAACCCCATTTGCGTTGATCTGACAAAAGCCTTTGACCGTATCGATCACAATATTGTAATGCATAAATTTTACCTATAGTTTGGTAAATAGTTAGCTCAACCTATTCCTTGACAGAGCTCAAGCATTTGACACAGAATGGCATGCAGCCCTTATATGTAAGCTTGAAATGATGCTACTTAAACCTTTTGCTGCTATACTTAAATCATAATTATCAAACCAAGTGTTCAGAGTAAGGCAAGATGAGGCTTAATAAACGCAGGAGTGCCTCAAGGGAGTGTATTAGTCCAGTCTTATACACCTGCGATATTCCAAAAACAGATAAGCACACCATCACAACCTTTGCTGATGACAAATGCAATCGCAACCATGGCTGTAGGAAACACCCATGAAGAAGCAACAAACAAAGGTTCAAATGGCCATTAATAAATCCATGATTGGACCAAACAATAGCGTATCTAACTTAACGAGTCAAATTCAGTTAATATATATTTTTACGAACAAAAAGCAGGTGTAGCATCCAGCACAATAACCAGTGCTGCATGAGAATACAGTAAAATATCTTAGAATGACACTAGACATTAGATTGCACTGTAAAGCACATGCACGTGAAAATGAAATGCCAAGAATTAGAACTATGTTACAGAAGAATATACTGGCTTCTGGCATAAGAATAAATAATAACTATACATAGAAGCGAAACTCCCGGCTGCCGACTAGGGAATGCAAATGACCGGTTATAAATAACCAGTTATTTTTATAGAATTTTTTTTAATAACTGGTTAAATTGCATTCCCTACTGCCGACGCGCGATCGGCGCGTTAGATACCTACCGGTTAGCGACACCTGAGGTGTTTAGTTAGTCAGGGGCGTCACACACAGAATATATATTAATATGCCAAAATATATATTATAGCAATGCATCTTACGATATATTTTCCGTCCTAGTTGACAAAGTCGAATCAAGCAGCTATAATATATATTTATATTTATTTAGACTTTACTGTAACAACATATATTTATCTCTGTCCCTCGCCTTTGTAATGAATAAGATGGATATATATTTTATTTTTAGTACTGTGTGGTTCTTTGCTATAATGTCATATATAAATATATATTATAGCTCAGTTTGAGATGGGCTTTAGGACGTCGTATTTGTTTCACAGCGCGTGTCGCGATTTAAAACGAATGAATAGATAAGAATAGTATTTTGTAATAAAGCTTTTTCAATCTAATCTCATCATAGAGCAGCTCATCTAGTGCATCTATAAAGCTATGAATAAAGAACACAAGAACAAAGTGCCTTCCTTAAAAGAGAGATAGGAGATGAAAACTGTTAATGGACACATTGTTAGCTTAGTTGAATTAACAGTTTAAGCTATAAGAAATAATATAGCTATAAGAAAATTACTTATAAGCCATTTAGGCAAGATTGTAATAATTTAAGGTGTATTATTTATTTATAAAATACACCTTATAAAAAATAATGGAGATTATGCAGCAATATCTCTAAATCTCATTTGATATGGTTGGTCAACAAAAAATTGGTTGGTGGTTGTGGAAAAAAGAGAGAGGCAATCAATGGGGTAACACCCAACTAGGTATTACCCCATTGATCGCATTAACTAATGCTAAGTGCTTAAAATATTAAACTAGCAATACCCTAATGAACTTGGTAAGCTCTTTGAAAGCGGTTAACAAATTAAAAGGGGTTTGCCTAACGTTTAGTAACACAATAAGTGCAGTGTTCAACAACAATTAAACGGATGTCAAATGTATGACTAACAGCTGATTGACTTAACCGTCTGTTAAATTGGCTTTTAACAAATAAAAAATAAAGATAGCCCTTATTCGCTGATCACATACATCAGTTGAAGGATCCACGGAAAGACCATGTCTAGTCACTTTTTTTTTTAAATTAGTGTTTAATCCCGAAATGTAGAGGACGAAATGAACTATTACCTACCACTCAGTTTCAGATATAAATCTTCATATAACTTGTATTTTTTCACTCTTAAAAACACCTCTACACGAAAATTACGTACAAAATGACACGGTTCCTAACTTTCAAATCGCGATATCTCAAAAAGTTACTAATGTGACTAGACATGTTCTTTCCGTGGACCCTTCAGTTGCTGTTTACATACATAAAATGTTCACTAGTGTTAGCATTCGGTGTCAGCTTGTCCTTGGATATAGGCCTCCTCCAATTCGTACCTTTGAAATCTAACTTTTGCCTTCTGGCGGCATGCTTTAGGGAAATCATCATCCCACCTCATTGACAATCTTCCCCGCCTCTCTTACCATCCCTTGGGTACCACCCTATCATTAGTCAAATGAAGGGGGTTTTCCAGTCCCTGTCACTCCCTGTGCATAGTGCATTGTAGGATCAAAATGATTGCAAATAATCTCCAATATAACCTCTTAACGGGAACGGATGCTATAACTAATAACCCTGTATGTATATAGATTGCAACATAAAGGTTTCAACCTGCATTCTGATAACCGGTTAAAAATGTGGTACTATTACTGGTTATGATTTCATTTTACTACTTATATTGCTGAATACTTTACTACCGGTTTCATTTTACTGCTTATTCAAAAATTATAGCGGTTAATAATTCCTGGCTCTGTTAAACTGGTTTATACCGAGTCGCAGTCGCACCGCACGACAGATCTTTAGCTCACATTCATTACTTAGTGTTAAATTGCCTTCAAATTTGTTCTTGCGGCTTTGGTATAATAAATCAATAAATGAAAGTAATATAATAAGCAGATAATTTTTGTGTTGAGACCTAACCGATGTTTCGTTTTATTTTTGCTTTGTACAGAAAAGGAAGTGGAATATAAATAAAGTATCCTAACTGTTAATAAGTAATAGAGACACCAATTGGTTACAATGTGTATCACGCCACGCGTTATCAGTGCGCGCCGCGCCGTATGACTTATAAAAAAATACGGCATAATTATGCAGTACATCAGCTTCAATGTCGCAATGGTTTGTAATAATGTCATTTCCTGCAAAATATAGCTACACTCATCGGTAACATGGGTACCCTGTGTTAATTTATGATGGAAGCTGTCTTTATTTCAAAATTCATCCAAATCCGTTTAGTACTTTTAGCGCGAATCAGGAACAAACATAGGTACCTACTCAAACGCACAAAATTTCGCATTTACAATTAATATTGTCACACCTAATGTGTGATAGAAGCGTTTATGTACAATATGGCTAAGACCGGTAATACTGAACTTTACACCGCTTACCTTATTTTCAAGTAAATTAAATTGTTTACACTTTGCACTTATTGTTAGTACCTACCTATAAAGAATAACCACCCAAAGCCATTCGAAATGTAGCATTTCAGAGGTCGTGTAAATTGTATGGACCTTATTTATAAGGAAGAATTAAAAAGGAAGGTTAGGTGAACAAAATGTACTTATGTTTTCCCGGTTTCAATCGTTCTTCCAATAGTTCCAATACCTATATTAATATATTGTTGCATTAGCGATATCGATGTAAGTAGGTACCTATGATTAAAATAGTTAATACGTAAGCCGAAGCACCTAATAAATAATCCAGTAACTGTTAAGTTTGCTTCAAATCCGGTAGTTATTTTTTGCAGACTTGTTTATTACGTTTGCCCAATGAATAGGTAATCCAAGTTTGTGACCTCGTACCCCGTACTTTGCATCGACAATTTTACAGGATTATAAACCGTAAACAATTATGCCCCCAATAAGTAGGGTAAAAAAATGTTTAAAATATTAATCTATACATGTAAAACTCTTTCGCGAGAGCGATTGACTAACAGTGACAGCAGAAAACGCACAGCCTAAACCGCTGAACCTAGGGACTTTAAAGGCCCAGTTTCGTTGAGCTATAGCGCGCATGCTTTTTGTGATACATCGCGTCGCTGCAATAGCTCTCGACTCAAAAATGTTAAAACAATCCGTCAATGGATTATGACAAGCATGCAGGCTATCGACCAATGAAACTGAGCCTTAAAGGCACCTAACAACTTCCTGACACTCGGGAGTCTGCGGCACAAAAATCCCTAACGTGTTTTGCCGACTAGCGCTTTAAAAGAGTTGTAATAATCGTTGTCTCCAGGTTGAAAAGACGCGGTCGCCGCCGATCCCGCCAATCAACTGGACGGCGTTCGGCGCCCGCGAAGAGGTGTTCGAGAAGTGCTCGCTGCTGACGGCGGCGCTCACTCAGCTCGGGTTCTACCTGCTGATCGTACTCAGCTACCTCAACCAGCTGCTGTTCCCTCCTAAGGTCGCCACTGAGCGTAACAGAGAGGTACGTAGAGGCTAGAGGTATAACAAACCAAGGAGGGTTACTTAATAAAATATTTCTTCTTAGCTTCTTTCACCATACTGGTGGTAATTAATTACCACATTTTACCACCAGTTAAAACAACATAACAGCTAAAGCATAAAGGCTTGTTCGTACCTATCGCCACGTCTCGTCTGGTTTTATTGACATTGAGGAAGTGACACAGCTAGAATTGTATAAAAACAATCTCGCTATCATGTGTGTTCGTCAGTGTTCGTCTAGTAGGTCTGTACTTGCAACTGATATTGAACCCATAGGATACAATCCACTAGTTGGCGACCACAACACAATGGGTCCGTTGTGCGGCTGGCGCTAACCGCTATATTTACTTCAATCTATATACATTGAGTGCAAGAGCACGTGTCTTGTGAGAACCTATGACTCTTAAACCTCGTTACCTGAAATTCTACAGTATAAAAAATAATCCTGCGCGGTTAGACAGAATATTGTTTTTACCGAGATATTATTAATAAACCTTAGGCAAGTAGGTTTGTAACCTCAATTCCCTATGACTCTTAAAGATGCCACTTGCTTTCGCCGGTCTTTAGGACGATGTATTCCTCCAAGTACCCCTGCAAAACTACGCTCTTCAATCTATTTTTTAAAGGAAATTTACTCTTCACGAAAACCTCGAGAAGAGAAGAGGTGTTCCACCATAACTCTGTACATTACACACTTCTCTGCTCTCAAAATACTAAATTCTTTACTTATTATCGGTATGAAGACTGCAAACGACCTCACTGTACAGTCAAGGAATTTAATTCCTATTAGGGAATGCAATTACCGGCCAAATTTGAAAACCGGTAAATTACCGACCTCGGTCCGGCAAAACCGGTAAACCGGTAAATTACCGGTTTTTGTGGTTTTTAAATAAAAGCCATTAAAATTCTTGAAAATCGTTTATTTAAGTTTAAAAAGTCATTTAAAAATAATGATGACAACTTAAAGTAATAATTGGAAACTTTGATCTAAGAAAAAATATCAATCAGTCTTAAAATTAAACAAATCATTTTAATGATTAATAGTCATTTAGCAGGTAGCAAACTAAAACAATAGGTTTACATGTTTACCCTTAGGTTGAAAGGGAAGGGATGGTAAAATAAAGAAACAGTAAACAAATAGTATTAAGCAGTGATCGGGGAAAACGGTGCAAAACTTTAACAAAACTTGTAAAGCTGACATAAAGGACAACTTGCAACCAAGAAAAACAACACTATTATTAAATAATAAGCCATTACAAGTTACCGCTCCCTCCATATAGATCCGCTCTTGCTAGAAGATTACCCGCTTATTCACACTGCTGTATCTATAACTACATCTGCAATTACTGCAACATAAAACGTCTCGCAGCTCCCAAAGCACTGAAAATATTGAAAGGGTGGTTAATCAAACAGAGCTACATTGAAACTGAAGATATTATTAAAGCCACTAGGATAAAATAAACCCCAAAATACAAACACACACACACACACACACACACACACACACAAACGCGCGCGCGCGCGCACGCACGCACGCACACACACATACACACGCTAATCAAACCATAGAAATTAGGACACATAATGTTTGAATGTGTAGTTATAGTTCATATTTTTTTGTAATATTATCTATTTTGTAAACCGCACTCGCAGACGGCCAAGATACAGGCTCAGCCTAGTTTGGTCTCTGACGGACATCTTCCCTTATGTATAGTGTTGTTTTTTCGTCAAATAAATTATTTTGTATTTTGTATTTGTATTACGTAAACGCACTACACGGTGGTGATGGGCGACTTCAACGCGAAGTTGGGCATGAGAGAAGGTAATGAGCTGAGAGTGGGACACTTTGGTGTTGGCAGGCGAAATCCCAGGGGCCAGCGGTTGGCTGAATTCTTGGAGAGGGAAGGACTCTTTATGATGAATTCCTTCTTCAGGAAGAAGCCACATCGCAAATGGACCTGGATTAGCCCGGACGGGTCGACAAAAAATGAGATAGACTTCATCTTGTCTACCAAACGCCACATATTCAATGATGTCTCTGTGATCAATAGGCTAAAGACTGGCAGTGATCACCGAATCGTAAGAGGCACATTGAATATCAACACAAGGCTTGAAAGGTCACGACTGATGAAGTCTACGCTCCGTCCAACCCCAGTCCAATGCCAAAACCCCGAAACCTTCCAGCTCGAACTCCAAAATCGCTTCGAATGCCTAGCAGAATGCGAGTCTACGGACGATCTGAACAACGGGTTTGTACAGGCTGTCCAAGCTGCTGGGTCGAAGTTCTTTAAGACCCGCAGCCAGAAAAGAACCCAAAAACTCTCAGACCACACTCTTAAGATCATGGACGAACGGAATGAAATGCGGCTGCAGTCTTCAGTGGACATGCAGAAGTACAGGGGGCTTAACAGACAAGTCTCTAAGTCATTACGGACAGACCTGCGCACCTTTAATACTTCGCGTATTAAAGATGCTATCGAGCGAAACAAGGGCTCTAAGGTGTTCGCTAGGGATTTGTCTGTTGGGCAGACCCAGTTGATGAAACTGAAGACCGAAAATGGCACCGTAATTTCGTCCAAGGCCGAGATTTTGAGTGAGGTTGAGAAGTTCTACGGACAGCTGTACAAATCAACTCGACCCGTTGAAAGTTTGGCTACAGATCCCAGAGCCAAACTCACCCGACATTACACCGAAGACATCCCGGACGTCAGCCTGTACGAGATCAGAATGGCCCTGAAGCAACTGAAGAACAATAAGGCGCCAGGGGACGACGGAGTTACGGCTGAGCTTCTGAGAGCGGGTGGAATGCCGATACTTAAAGTCCTCCAGAAGCTCTTTAACTCTGTTATTCTCGAAGGCGGTGTTCCAGAGGCGTGGACCAGAAGTGTGGTGGTCTTGTTCTTTAAGAAAGGCGATAAAACCTTATTGAAGAACTACAGACCCATCTCACTTCTGAGCCACGCTTATAAGTTGTTTTCAAGGGTCATTACAAATCGACTCTCACGCAGGTTCGACGACTTCCAGCCTCCTGAACAAGCCGGTTTCCGGAAAGGCTTTAGTACCATAGACCACATTCACACGCTGCGCCAGATTATACAGAAGACTGAAGAGTATAATCGGCCCTTATGTCTAGCGTTCGTGGACTATGAGAAGGCCTTCGATTCGGTCGAGACATGGGCGGTGCTCGAGTCACTACAGCGGTGCCACATCGACTATCGATATATCGAAGTGCTGAAGTGTTTGTACAAAAATGCCACTATGTCAGTCCGGCTCCAGAACCAGAGCTCGAAACCGATTCAGTTGCAGAAAGGTGTGAGACAGGGAGATGTCATATCTCCGAAACTGTTCACCGCTGCACTGGAAGATGTCTTCAAGCTTCTGGACTGGGAAGGACTTGGCATCAACATCAACGGCGAGTACATCACTCACCTTCGATTCGCGGACGACATCGTAGTCATGGCAGAATCGCTAGAAGACTTGAGTAAGATGCTCGGAGACCTCGATAGAGTTTCCCAACGGGTGGGCCTGAAAATGAACTTGGACAAGACGAAAGTCATGTCCAATGTTCGCGTTTTGCCAATACCGGTTCACGTGGGGAATTCTCAACTTGAAGTTGTTGATCAGTACGTATACCTGGGACAAACTGTCCAACTAGGTAAATCCAACTTCAAGAAAGAGGTCGATCGCCGAATCCAACTCGGATGGGCAGCGTTCAGAAAGTTAAAGCGGATCTTCTCGTCCAAAATACCGCAGAGCCTTAAGTCGAAAGTCTTCGACCAGTGTGTGTTGCCAGTGATGACTTATGGATCAGAGACTTGGCCGCTGAATGTGGGCCTCATAAATAAGCTCAGGGTCACTCAGCGTGCAATGGAAAGAGCTATGCTCGGAGTTTCTTTGCGCGATATGATCCGTAATACGGTAATACGCCAGAGAACCAAGGTAACCGACATAGCTCAGAGAGTTAGCATGCTGAAGTGGCAATGGGCAGGCCACATAGCTCGGAGAACTGATAACCGTTGGGGAAGAAAAGTTCTCGAGTGGCGGCCCCGCACCGGTGGACGGAGTGTTGGACGGCCTCCCACCCGGTGGTCTGACGACCTGGTTAGGATCGCGGGGAGCCGCTGGATGCAAGCGGCTCAAGACCGTGACTTGTGGCGCTCTTTGGGGGAGGCCTTTGTCCAGCAGTGGACGCCCCCGGGCTGATGATGATGATGATGATGTATTTGTATTGTAATAAAAATAATATTGGCAGATTAGTGTTCAATTTAACTCCATATCAGAGTCTTTGATTTGGTATAAGGATTATTAATAGTTTCATGGCTGTAATGTAAGTTTACAGCCTCCTGAACCTCCTGAACAAGCCGGTTTCCGGAAAGGCTTTAGTACCATAGACCACATTCACACGCTGCGCCAGATTATACAGAAGACTGAAGAGTATAATCGGCCCTTATGTCTAGCGTTCGTGGACTATGAGAAGGCCTTCGATTCGGTCGAGACATGGGCGGTGCTCGAGTCACTACAGCGGTGCCACATCGACTATCGATATATCGTAGTGCTGAAGTGTTTGTACAAAAATGCGACTATGTCAGTCCGGCTCCAGACCCAGAGCTCGAAACCGATTCAGTTGCAGAAAGGTGTGAGACAGGGAGATGTCATATCTTCGAAACTGTTCAGTTCACCGCTGCACTGGAAGATGTCTTCAAGCTTCTGGACTGGGAAGGACTTGGCATCAACATCAACGGCGAGTACATCACTCACCTTCGATTCGCGGACGACATCGTAGTCATGGCAGAATCGCTAGAAGACTTGAGTAAGATGCTCGGAGACCTCGATAGAGTTTCCCAACGGGTGGGCCTGAAAATGAACTTGGACAAGACGAAAGTCATGTCCAATGTTCGCGTTTTGCCAATATCGGTTCACGTGGGGAATTCTCAACTTGAAGTTGTTGATCAGTACGTATACCTGGGACAAACTGTCCAACTAGGTAAATCCAACTTCAAGAAAGAGGTCGATCGCCGAATCCAACTCGGATGGGCAGCGTTCAGAAAGCTAAAGCGGATCTTCTCGTCCAAAATACCGCAGAGCCTTAAGTCTTAAGCCTTAAGCCTTAAGTCGAAAGTCTTCGACCAGTGTGTGTTGCCAGTGATGACTTATGGATCAGAGACTTGGCCGCTGAATGTGGGCCTCATAAATAAGCTCAGGGTCACTCAGCGTGCAATGGAAAGAGCTATGCTCGGAGTTTCTTTGCGCGATATGATCCGTAATACGGTAATACGCCAGAGAACCAAGGTCACCGACATAGCTCAGAGAGTTAGCATGCTGAAGTGGCAATGGGCAGGCCACATAGCTCGGAGAACTGATAACCGTTGGGGAAGAAAAGTTCTCGAGTGGCGGCCCCGCACCGGTGGACGGAGTGTTGGACGGCCTCCCACCCGGTGGTCTGACGACCTGGTTAGGATCGCGGGGAGCCGCTGGATGCAAGCGGCTCAAGACCGTGACTTGTGGCGCTCTTTGGGGGAGGCCTTTGTCCAGCAGTAGACGCCCCCGGGCTGATGATGATGATGATGAATGTAAGTTTTGTTAAAGTTTTGCATCGTTTTCCCCGATCACTGGTTATAAGGTACATCTTCGGCTGGCTCTGGAATACGTAGCGTTACTTGCTTGCTTCGTAATAGTATTAGTAACATAAGTTTACAAATAATTATCAGTTTTATTCATAATTTAAAAGTCAATTTCAATCAAATACATTTTTAAGGAGTGTCTGACAGTATATTGCACTTAAAATCATATTATTTCGCGTTTATTTTTAGTTTTTCACGGTTCGGTAAATTACCGGTAATAGCTTTAAATTACCGGTATTTTACCGGCTCTAAAAAGGGCCGGTTTACCGGTTTGCATTCCCTAATTCCTATACCACTTTGGACTATGTCAAAGTGACACTCTAAATAAAATCGTAATGAGTCTCTTACGTTTTGATTGATTACGTCACTTTGACATTGTCCAAAGTGGTACAGGAATTAAATTCCTTGACTGTACACCAGATGGTGAGGTATGAAAATGTACAATCCCACAATTCCAATATCGTTGCCAGTGGTAAATGATGTTAGTCCAATTCTCCGAACCAATACTTGGACACAGAATTAATGGGAAAAATGATGGTAATTTATCCTGACAAACCCTGCTGAAATACCTACCACCAAAAGATGCAGAAAAATTCTTGCCGTGACGTGCCGTCATTGTGTGCTGGATGCTTCAATCTCTGAATAAGTATGGAAATGTGTATGATAAGTATGTCAAGGCTCAAGAGATAAAGAGCAAAAGGTGTTGTCGTAGTAAGATTAGATGTAGAAGATCAGATCAGTTTAGTAGTCTTTACAATGTTGGTTTTGTACGTTAGTTAAAGTTATTTAGAATTTATTTTATCAAACTACAATGCAGAGATCCCCTTTGATCTTCCCCTTTGAGAGGGGTGTTATGCGATTAACATGTGTATCTGCGGCGGTCTCTCTGTAGGTTGTATGAGAATCGGTTCGGGTCGCCATTATATCGGAGGATATTATCTATTAAATACTCGTAGTTATAATTTATCACATCGTATTAATTTAGACGGTCTTCGTTGCATAATAATATGTTTTATTTACATTGACATTTCGACTGTCGCAACCCTGAGGTCATGAGAAGACTGAAGTGGAAGCTATTGTGTGGTGATCTTAAGAATGATTCCTGGTTACTTATTCTAACTTATTCTAAGTATCCATAATGGGAAACTCAACCTGTGTTACAAACTAAACTTCTTGGGTTTTGCATGTGATCGGTTATATTTGTGGGTTGCATACAAATATCCAAAACAAAGGTACTACCTAGTGCTGATTATGTAACCAATAGTGGTGATGGTCAGTTTTCGTGACTACTTTGTTTAAATAATTGCCTACGGTAGAGCAAAATGCTGTTTAAAACTGCTCAAACCGCCGGTCGCTTGTCCTGTTTTCGACTGCAGTCACGTTTTAAACATTACAGATATTGCCGTTGCTAATTTGGTAGGTAACTAATAAAGCTTAAAAGAACATTTGTACAGTATTTCGCCCAAATACTTGCTTTGTTGAAGACTAATTACCTAGGTGTATGAGCTATATGATTCATCGTCGCCTATAATTCTCATACTCATAGTAGCAGCCTTGAGCTTAGTTTGGAACTAAATAGGTCAATTTTTGTGAGGTTGTCCCCCGACATTTATTTATTTTTTATTGAAGCGTAAATGCATACCATTCTCATTTTTGTTCTTAATTGATAGGATTATTTATTATCATACAAATAGAAATATAAACTATTTACTTGACGCTCGGCGCTCACACAAAACGAATACAACTGACAAGCAAAATAATATGACAAAATCTCTCTGAAAAATTAGCATTGTGCTGTAGCTGCGGCTAACCAAGGCATAAAAACTTATTTAAAAATAAGAATTAAAAAAGAGGTTAAAGTGCGTCTCTGAATCGGACTGATCGCTTATCGCGATCCCTCCATGTTTAACAACTTGCTATCAGTTTAGGCTTCGCATAGCTAGAAGTTGTAACGCGCATTGTACATTTTGATAAACCTACTACCTATTAATTAATTAATTCACTCTTGAATTACCCGGTTTGGTTTGATTTTTTCAGATAAAATGTACACCCTAGATAATCCAATGTAGCTACTACACAAACCGCAATGGTTTCGATTTCAATCTCAGCGGTAGATCGCTTTTTGTAGTTTTACCGTTTATGTGTTTTTATGAACCAAGGCTACACAATGATTGTGATGTTATTTTATTTATTGACCATGTGATCTCAATTTGATGGCGAAATCGGTGGCGCACGCGTCGGTAATGGCGTGTAAAGAGACGCTCACATCCAATTAACTAGTCGCTAACACACTCCGCCTACCCTTGTCCTGCTTACACAATTGGTTCTCAACAGCTCCTCTGGTATACATAAGCCTCTTCGGCTCGCGCCGGTCATCAGTAGGTGTTTAGTAGCAAGATATGGTTATATCGGTCAAATCAAATGTTTACGATCATTTAGTAAAGCCATAAACGAATTCTAGCAAATATGTTGTTTCCTTATCACCCGGCACACTCGACCCCTATCGAAAACTCACCTCAATCTTGGCTCAAAATCTTTGGCACCATATACGAATATTGATCCTCGCTCGCTACGTTTCGAAGTAACATTCATTCTAACATTACGATAACGTTTTATTACTTACAATAGTTTTATATCGATTTTATTGTAGGGGACGGTATACACAGACGTTACGCCACCTCTTTAATCTATGTCGGTCGCATGGCCGACGTTCGTATAGATCTACCGGTTCCTTATTAGTTATTGGTAATCTTCGTTTTTCAATGAAACATGACAAATATACTATCAGTTTCGAGTGCAAGTGTGATAGCGATAACCAGCTATTAAGAATCTGGGAGTTGGTACTGTACAGTCGTTTACAAAGAGATGTATCCACTTTTTCACCTTTTTGCATTGTAATAAGGTCCTAAAGTGGATACATCTCTTGGTAGACTGTACATCGTTGTAGTAGTTTAAGAAATGTAGGTTACGGGACGCCAAAGGTGCGGGCGCCGCAGTGTGACGTCACGTCACGCCGCAGGACCGCACGGTAATAATTCTGAATGTGACATGATCTACCTGACGCAGTATTATGAGCTCATAAAACGTAAAATTAATCAATGAAAGGCACAATTTATAGCAATCATATAGCTCTATCCCTGTTGCTGCCTGGGACTTGGCAGGATCTAACAGACCTAACAGTTCATTATACTGCCCCTAATCGCTTAAAACTATGTCGGTTCTTGTCATTAAATTTTCTTCTCTATTTCAAATGGTTTCTAAAAAAGTACCTAGTATTAAGGAAGCTGATCGCTAGACTGAAACAATGACATATTTCCATATCGCAATTTGATAAAAATTCTTAAAACGTTAATGCGTCGCCTGATTTGCATCAGTCTATGGCTGGTCTATTAAACGCTATTGTTCTCCTGTACTGATTGAAACCTGCTTGCAGTATTTAAACGCGTAACTTAGAGAAACGAAACTACTGATATAAAACTTAAGATTATCAATGTTTATCAAAACCCAGGAGTAAGAAGCAGTTGTTCTCATTTGATACGATTATGTTGTTTATGGGTTGATGTTATGGATCGTATAATAACTTCTATCTGCTTACAGATCTGATTACAATTAAATGGCTGGTCTAGTTTGGTCCTCGGTACAATTTTATTAGCGGACTAATATACCTAGTCGGTTCATAAGTTCTTCATTTATAACAATTTAAAAAAATAATAGAAGAGTTTCATAAACCTGTAGTACATCAATCAAAACCTTATTTTATATAGAATAAAAAGAAGCGTAATTTGTATTCTTATTTCTGACACAAATGCATTTCCAAGCAACTAAAGATCCGCTTATACACCGGTCAATCTTCATAACTCATTAAATCAACCTTACGATTACACATCAATATGCAGCAATACGAAAACAAACCAAACTTCGTGCTTCATAAGGTGTTTTTTGAGTTTCGTTAAGAAAATAATTCTGATCTCTAAACATACCCACAGATGAGAGGCTTCACAATGTGAAACCAAAAAGTTTCTTAGTTAACAAAAACTAACCTTTATTCCGGTTTCATAAAGTGATATTTTCAGAAACCTCGTGCGTCTGTAAATGTTAGAAGATCGTATCGGAAATTGCGGAAACTATGTGGAATTATTATTAGTTTTCTAAAATGTACATTAATTAAGCTTTTAATTTGTATATATTTTGAAAATGAAAAATAAACAGAAGTTAATTTAATTTGACGAAAACTTTGTAACAGAACTTAAGGACCGACTAGGTAACTATAAATAGTAATTTCGACGGTGACTATCATAGACAGCAATTCCCAGAGCATTGCTTATTGATATCGGGTGCCGCTATCGCCCTCGATAAGGTGCGTGAATCACGTTCTAAATAGTGTGTCGTCGCGCGCATTGGGTAGAAACTCATCGCGTTTATGAAATTTTAAGGTTAATGTATTAAGTTGAAAAGTTGTGGGTTGTCAGATGGTCACCTAAGATCATTTTCGCGTGCGACGGCAAGGATTCCAATAGCTTTTAGGGTCTTTCCTCGCACACCGATCCGCTTCCTCTCACAGTTCTATTGGATACTCACTCTTACTAACCCGCCTCAACATTCCACCATTTCCACCCTCTATATCGAACCAATAACTTCTGATAAATACCGACTTGAAACCAAATACAAACCTGTACAGTTATAGAAGAAATACGTATGAGTAGGTTAGTCGATTTCCCTAAACTGAAATTCTAATTGTAGCACTGTCCTCTTACGCCTAAGCGCTAAGTAACAGCTTGGCAGCTTGGGCTTTGTTAACAGCGTGTTTGTGGTTGTTTCCAGGGTTACGCTCCACTGTATAATCCATTCGACCAGTTCTTCTCGCGCTACGTGTACCGGCGCGTGCGCCACTGCTTCAACCGGCCCGTCTGCTCTTCACCTGAAGCCGAGATCTCGCTCAAGGAGCGAGCTACCGACGACTATAATTGGACGTTTAGGTATAATTAACTGCCTATAAATCGTGTCGTGCACAGTCCTCCCGCGGAGCGAAAGACGTTGGCAAGACGAGGCTTTATCTGTTAGTGGGGTCTGTGTAACTGGGAAGGGAAGCGAGTGCAGCTATGCGCATTAGCTGTCGCCTCGCTTACAGTATACACAATAAACCAGTTCAATATCCTCGAACAATACTTCTGTTTCATTTATTTACTTTGCCTCGTCTCGGGAACTATGTTAGTCTATAACTCTCATTTTGCGAAAGTCCACCTGATCATCTCGGCAATACTCGCCATACACGCAATGGCTGTCTCGCAACGACTCTTAATTTCTTATAGTTTCCTGTTACTTCCGACAACTACAACAATGGATGTGTTGCGTTTTGCAGGTTCACGGGTCGCACCCTGCGGTGCGTGAACCTAGGCTCGTACAACTACTTGGGGTACAAGGGCGGAGCGTCGGCAGTAGAGGCGGCGTCGCGGCGCTATGGGCTGACGCGAGCGTCCGCGCGCGCCGAACTTGGCTACTCGGAGCTCCACGTGAGGCTCGAGACCGAAATCGCTGAATTCCTCGGCGTCGAGGTGGGTCCACAGTCCGCAGTTAAAATCGTTGCATTGGTGGCCTAGTTGCTTAGGATTTCAACTTGTGACTGTACCTAGTTAACCCTGCGACTACTATGTACTAATGACTTTCTCTAACATGTCGTTACATTACTCGATGCACTTCAGGTGAAGGAACAACGTCGTTAGAAATCCTGCACATTCGACCAGCTAGTATGTGGTTACTGAATTCAACAAGTTTTTTTTAAATTGTAGGTAATTCTGTAGCTCTGCCTACCCCACTCTGGGATTACAGGCGTGAAGGTATGTTTTATGTGTATGTATAGAAAATAGGGTCAAAGTATATCTGAAAATGCCCATCTTTGTCATCTGTTCAAACATAAGAAAAGTGTCCACAGTTCTGCCCTCCAAAATAGAAAGGCAGAGTAACAGATTGAAGTCCTTTTACATATAGACTGTCTTCTTTCTTTGGACGGCATACGTCCGCACTCCCGGTTAGTTCGGACGCCTCTTAAATAAACTCGTTGCCGAGCTCGTACATGGACGCGGTTTGACCAGTCCGGCGAGCGGCGGCATATAAATGTATAAAGATGTATGAACATGTCACGGGTTACTACGGCAGCGATAAGGCGGATACTCTGCATTTGTTTCCGCTTATCGCCACCGCAGTCATCGTCGCAGTCATTGACTCGCAATCATGGCCAGGAAATTGTGTCCTGTCCACTGCCACATGTGCTTCAATGTGCTGTTTACCCTAAACCGACTGCCTTCTTTTCGCCTCTGTTAACTGTCCAAACCCCGACATTGTCTACGCCTAGGTTGACTTCGTCGGTAGGTGAGAGGACTGATTTTTTATATACTTACTACAGATGAAAAGTGTACAATAGATTGACGAGTGAGCGAGTGACTGGGGGCGAAACAGAATTTAGGCACTCTAGCGAGCATACGAGTCTATCTATTGCCACAAACAGTGATTTGAACGACTACTATTAGGAAATACCGGGTAGGCCAAAAAAAAAAGTACTTTTGAAACCTCGAAAAAATTGAACTATACATGTTTTTAAATATTTTATTTATTTAACCTAGTAACAGATAGTTGCATTTTTTAAATTAAATCGTGCAGATGTCCTCCGTCTCGCCGTTGGCACTCCTGCAATCGACTACCCAAACTTTGGAAATCTAGCTGACACATACTGCGAGCTGCGAGGGATCGCGGCTATCTCATTCTGAATGTTTTGTTTTAACTGGGGTGTTGTCATCGGTGTATTAAGGTACACTCCACTCTTTAAATATCCCCACAGAAAAAAATCGCAAGGTTTTAGGTCCGGGCTCCTTGGCGGCCATGGGATCCTCTGCGAGAAATCAACTTTTTCGGAAACATTTCTTTTACTACCAGTAAACTAATGTTTGACGTATGGCTTGTTGCTCCATCTTGTTGAATCCATGTTCTTCTGTTGTAACCTTCAAATTAATGCAACATTGGTGCCAAAAATTCTCGCAACATCTTCACGTATTCCACTGAATTTACCGTTACGTTATTCCCTCGATTATTTTCAAAGAAATACGGACCAATTATGCCCTTTGCTGATATGGCAGCCCAAACTGTGGTTTTAGGTGAATGAAGTGGCTTTTGGTGTTTAAAGCGAGGGTTTTCTCTGCTCAAAAATTGTGTTTATTAACGTGCCCATTGATATAAAAATGGTCATCATCCGTAAACAATACATTCTCAAGGCTAGAGAATCGCTCCAGTATAGTGTCAGCCAATAACTTACAACGCACAATGCACATTACAATGCACAATTTGAAGCTTGTATGGGTGCAGTTCCAGATCCAGAAGTAAAATTCGCCGTAGTTCTTAGTATTGCTAGAGGTGGTGAACGTTTACGCGTAGATGATTCTGGATTGTTCTCTACAGAAACTTCATTCTGCCGTATGTTGTCATCATTTCTTGTTGAACGTGGCCGCCCTGTTCGTTTGATATTCAGTGTCCAACCAGTTTGCTCCAACTTTTTGACCCAAGATTTAATTAAACTAACACTTGGACACTCACTTACTCGGCCTAATCCGTATTTAATTCTAAATAGACGTCGTACAGAAACGTACGAATCGTTCTTTTTATAAAACTGTTTAACACAAAAAGCCCTTGTTTTCCCGTGAAAGGCTCCATTATAAATAAAATTGCACGAAGTGACCTATAGTTTGCTGCTAATTTCCCGCCGCTCTGACAGTTTCCGAAAAATTCAGTGTTGCTATTTATAACATTTATGGCCCACCCTTTATAACAAACTGAGCAGTTTTGTGAATAAGGTAAAATGTCCGTGTTGCAGGCGGCAATCGTGTTCGGCATGGGGTTCGCGACCAACTCGCTGGTGCTGCCAGGGCTGCTGGGCCCGGGCACGCTGGTTCTGAGCGACGAGAACAACCACGCCAGCCTCATCCTGGGGCTGCGGCTGGCGGGCGTCACGGTGCGCGTGTTCCGGCACAACGACGTGCGGCACCTCGAGCAGCAGGCGCGGGCCGCGCGCGCCGAAGGCCGCTGGGACAAGATCGTGATCGTGAGTCGGTTACGCTATAATGTACAGTCAGCTGCAGAGATAAGTATACCCTCCTGCATACAAGTTTCCTATGCAGGGGGGTATACTTATCTCTGCAGCTGACTGTACCTACCTATAAGCCGATAAAGAACACGATTATCTTCTGATGTATATACCCCCCAATGTAAAAATTAGATATCTGTCATTTATTAGTCAACGCGTATTAAAGACTATATAGCTATTTATCTCGCTACGTCATATTAGTTTTTCTCCATTAAAACTATTTACCTAATTTCTAGTTTCATCGGTTTCAACTGTACGTTGATTTATTTATTTCGAAAACACTATGATGTATCTGTCAGATTTTTACACATAAGATCACATAATCAATACAATTACTTTACAAAAGAAAGGTAAGGTAATTTTTCATATGACGGCTGAATTCAAACTCTTTGCTTAGTGTTCACGTGTGTCGTTGTATAGGTGATGGAGGGCGTGTACAGTATGGAAGGTTCAGTGGGAGCGCTGTCGGCCGCCGTGGCTCTCAAGAAGCAGTTGGGACTGCATCTATATCTCGACGAGGCTCATTCAGTTGGAGCCATGGGCACGCACGGGCGCGGGATCTGTGACCTGGTCGGCGTGGATCCGCGGGACGTGGACGTGCTCATGGGCACGTTCACCAAGAGCTTCCGCTCGGCCGGCGGGTACATCGCGGGCTCGGCGCGCCTCGTGGGCTGGATCCGGCAGCATGGGCACGCTCACACCTACGCGCATGCCATGGCCACGCCCATGGCGCAGCAGGTATGGAGCAGAATAAACTACGGTCAAAACAATTGCTAGAGCAGTTTCCAATTATAAATAAGTCAAGTAGGGTAAAACACCTGTTTGCTGATTGATATTGAATATACAATGATCGGTATGGTGCCAACAATAGGACTTTACCCATTTTTCTTAGAAATTTGCCAGTTTTTAGGATGTGTCGGGTTTTACCACTTAATTTTTTTCAGGTGCTAAACGCGCTCGAAGATCTGCGGTCACCTTCCGGCCTCGCGCGTGTAGACTGTCTGCGTCGTAACACCCGCTATTTTCGCGACCGGTTAGTATATTCTCTCCCGCTCTCTTGACCTGTGCCCCATGACTCATAGTCAAGCTGACGTGACGCTTTCGTCTACAGGCTACGTGCGATGGGACTAGTGATATACGGACACCCGGCATCGCCCGTAGTTCCGATGCTGGTGTATTCGTTCAGCAAAATGGCGGCGTGCGTCGAACGGCTGACGGCGCATGGTGTCGCCGCTGTGGGCGTTGGCTTTCCTGCTACGCCTCTCAACAAGGGCCGAATCAGGTCAGTTGGGTAACATGCACGTGATTAAGTGAGTGATTTATTTTTCGATTAATCTTATCATTCTTGATCGGAAAGGTTTTATTTCCAAAAATATGCTGCGTCTTGTCTTCTTTAAAAAAGTAAACTGTAAGTATAATTTGATTATACTTTATAGATCTACCTACCTAATGATATTGGTAAAACAAATGTCATGTTGTCTAAAGCGTGGCTGACTATATTGCAGGTTCTGCCTGTCGGCGGCGCACACGCGCGCGCAGCTGGACCACTGCCTGGCCGCCGTGGAGGCCGTGGCTGACGAGCTGGGGCTGCGCTACTCGCGCCTGCCGCGCCCGCCCGCGCTGCCCGCCGCGCCCGCCGCGCCCGCCGACTCATAGCGTCCCTCCGCGCGTACACTCTCTACCTCTGGACTAATTATGTTAATGTTATGTTACTTACTTATGTATGCGAACTTTACTCAATAAATTATTTTCTCAAGCTTGTTTTAAGTTTCGTTTTTGTGTATAGCAAGTTGCTGGCAATCTCCTACCGTGCGAGAAATAAAGGTTTGAACGGAATTACATCGTTTTGTAAACTTAACTTAAAAAAATATGTAATTTCCTACCACAATTTTATCATATGTTTAGGGTAACGTACTATTACTAATCCTCCCTGTCCGCCTGTCACTTTATCTGTTTGTCAGCGGGCTCAGAGTGTATATTTCTATTGCCGCTATAGCGAACAAAAAACAAACAAAATGAAAGGGGTACAAAAAACACTTCTGTTAGTAGTCATAACATTAAATTTTCTAAATGGTTCAATGCTACTGCCGCTATAACAAACAAAAAACGAGATAAAAATAAAGATTTGGGGGAGCGGAATGGTACCAAACTCGCACTTCGCCCGTTTTTACTATTTATTTGTTTGTATGTAAAATACTTTATTGTACAAACGGGAAAATAACACACAACAACATAGAACCCCAAAAGGTATGTACAAAGGCGAACTTATCAATTAAAGGGATCTTCCAGATTTTGGAGTGACAAATTGTTTTGTTTTGTATGTGTAATAAATAATACAAAAGGGTAAGTATAGCCTAGTCTTACCCAACTCGTAAAGTTATCGGAACCGAATCAAATTTTAATTTGGTAACCGTAATCCTCCGTTTATCTGCCTAGACGTACGTTTCCATAATTTCCGATTGTATATTAGGTTTAAAACATTGAATTTGTAACCTAAAAAAATCTCGCACCTTCAGAACAATAGTGACCTAATTTAGAAATTTTAACCTATTTCCTAACTGCGGTGTGTGCAACTGTAGTTACATTTTGATTAATTAATTAAATTTTCGTTTACGGAACTGACTGAGGGTCGTTAACAGGTTAAAGAGGTGCATCTTCAAATTCAAGACACATCCTGTATGTATTCAATAGCAATCGCAACTTAATTGAAATCTCCTCCGTTTGTGTTTATTTGTTTGAAGTTGGTTAAAAATGGTATACACACATACGTACTTACATAATATTTATTAAGAAACAATAATTGCGATCAAATGAAATACCTCGTATAAAATAATATTTTAATATTTCTTTTGATAATATTTTTGATACCATTTGTCATACATAGTTTGTACAATTTACAATTAAAGCATTATTGTAAGTTCATTAATATAATAATGATTTAATAGGACATAACATAACAGTCATTTGAGTTTCGCAAACCTTGATCCAAACCACGTTGCTCAAATGCTCTATATCGTATGCTCATTAAACTGAAGACCTAGTGTACTAGAGTAACATAACTTGTAAGGTAAAGTGTAAATAAGCATGTTTTTTATATTAAAGTTAATAAATTAAACGAAAATAAAGTAGATAGGCTAATAAACTGAACCAGTGATGTTAAATACAATAAGAAAGAGAAAATAAATCTGAGATAGAGAAAATACGTTATGGAAGATGTCATAAAGCTACTTAATAATCAATTCTTAAATTGTCAGTCAAATATTAAATAAAATATTTATTATACACACGGACGGACCAGTACAAACGTTTACAAAATAAAACTATGTTACAAAAATAATTAAGTAAATTTTAAAAAATGGATTCGTTAATAAATTCCCTAACGCATTGTCATTGCACATACCTATTACGTCGCACATAGAACACTCACCAGCAATAATACCTAGTCTAATATTTCGTTTTTGACATGCTCTTCCGTCTCTAGCACCCCGGACGTCTGTGGCGACGGCAGCGTCCTTGCCGCATTTTTTATAGTGAATGTATTGTAATTTAATAAAAACTGCCAGTAGAAACCTGTCGGGTATTCATGGTCTCAGTGTTGACAAAGACATTACTGCTGGTAACTGTACTTCCTACCAACTAGACTTCCTTAATCATTATTTAGTTTAATTGACATTTTAACTTAATGTATCTAACAATAAGGCATACGTGTTTCGTATCACAAAATACAGAATCCAACTAAATGATACAATACTTTGTATGGACATTTCATAAATTGAGATCGTGCACTTCTGGTACTCATATTTAGGGATTTGCTCTAATGCTAACATTATAAATACAAAGCGTGTATAGAACGTAGAAAGTAGAAAATACATAAGGCACTACTTCTGACAGTTTCCCATAATAATATAAAATATTCTAAATGCAGCAAACATTTAAATCAACCAAGACATTTTATTCAGTCTTTTCATTGCTACTTATTTAAATATATACCATCGTTTTCTTTTATCTTTCTGAAACCTAAAAATAAGCAGACAGCTTACTACAAGCTATATCTACATATATCTCATCTTAATTTCTTAAAAGGCAGTGATCTATAGTAACCTGTTTATTTATCATTCATTAACACAGTTTAATGAAATACTTAACGAAAAAGCAACAAAAGTATATTGTTGTCAATAGATGAACCTAAATCGCTGGTATTTTTTTTATAACTACATAGCAGTCTCTAACGGCTGACTATACGTTCTACTTGCCTCTGTAATGGGCAGCGAACTAGATTCAGTGTCATCGAATTCGAAATTCGTTTCTAATAGCGCTTCGGACTTGGACCTTCCGACTAAACCCGGCGTCGGGGAGGCATCAAACTCCCGCGACGAGTGCTGAGGGCTGGAGTCGTAGCTCGGAATATTATCCGAGTAGTCGGGCGAGTAGACCGGCGGGTGCGGCGGGCTCGGCAGGTTTTCTTCATAATATTGCTGTTGATCTGTAATTATACAAATTAGGGGCCTGTTATCTATATGACTAACTATTTAAAATCCTCGGACATAAACGCAAACCGCAAAAGATGCAAACACGTTCGAGAGCTGAAGTTAAGCTTACATATACTTTTAAATTATACAAAAACACATTCAAATCGAGACACCCGTCCAAGCACTAGGCGGTGACAGACAGACGGACACGCCCAAAGAGCGGCTTCATACACATAAACACCCTGTTTAATAAGAGGTTAATGAAAAAATATTACCAGCTATGTTCTTCCTCTGCCCGAACGTTGACGTCGGTACTGCCCCTGGTTGGGGTTGCTCCGGCATTTTCGACCTCAACTCCATCAGGAATGACAGTTTCGGTTGTGTACCGAAATTTGGGGCACCATACGGACTGTAGCCTTCTCCTGCCTTCTCTAAATGGCTCTTCAGATCGAACGTGTCTCTCTTGTCCCCTCGCAGAGGTAAGGTGTCCGACGTGAAGTATTGAGAATCACTCGTAGGCGACAGCGTATCATCGTCTTGGGGTGATTGCAAACCTCCTGGATGGTGGATTATGGGTATTTCTTCCGTTGTTACCGTGTTCATCGACGGAGCACCACTGGTAGCGTTCGAATTATCCTTGTAACCTTCGTTTTTGTACGCCAAATTGTACGGTCGATTGTTATTTTGCGGAACCGAATATTCAGGTGAGGCTGGCTTCTTCATGAATGTACTATGCTTCAGTTGCATAATGTTGGGGTTAGGGTTGTGAGCCTCGTATATGTCAAAGCTTTGGTTGTCTTCCATTGAGGAATTGAATTGACTTTTTTCCATCGATTCCATCGAAGTCGTCGACGCGAGCATCTTTCGGTAGTCCGACCCTTTAGTTAACGTCTCCGTTGATCTAGTACTCTAAAATAATAGGTGTAAAATTAAATTGAAAACGGCTATGTATCTTTGTCACTGTCTAATTAAAATAACTTATGTCATACCATTTGCGCCAATTTTCTTCTATAGGCAGTGTCAGGGAATCCACCGTTAATACTGCCGATGGATCTTACGGAGTGCAGCGACTGCCTAATAGAATTCCGTCGCTCAAGTCTTTGGACGTGTCTGTAAAATACAATATAAACTTAAAACTTCAAGTACCTATAAACTTTGAGTGCCATTATTTAAAGCACGTTACGATAAAAAATAGCTAATTTTTATTTTTGTAGTATATATATATGTGTACCTGTGTTTTGATTTGTTGTACCAGCAGATCAAGGCAATAATTACTAGAATTATAGCTCCGGCCAAAACTCCAATAAACGCCATGGCGAGCGTATCTCCTTTCCACGACAGGGGGTCAATTGAGATCTTAGGATCTAAATAAAAAACAATTTAAGATTAAGAATATTGGAAATTTTAAAAATAGTTTACAAAAAACATAATAGGGTAAAGTCACCAGTAGTCTGCCAGATACCTGTATTCGGCCTCTGCGTATACTTTGTTTGAGTGGAAAGAGAACGAAAGATATGTTTCCCACTCTTCGCACTCATATAAGGTCGACTACTGATCTCTGGCTGACCACTGGTGACTTTACCCTATTAATGATCAAACCATACCAATCTCGCATATAAATGCATTTTTATGGTTGCAATTGGTGCTTTCGACATTGGAGAAAGCGAAGGACGAGCATTGCTTGAGATAATCGATGTGCTTCACCCAAACGGGATCGCCAAATTGAGACCACTGATTCTGGCTTTGGAGGTAGTTATATAGCACATCATAGTTGCCAGTTACATAAGGAAGAGAAGCATTATCCGACTGCAAGTAAAATCGATGTTATTGTAAATTTTCTACATTTAAATTGAATAAGTAGCAGGAATGGTATAGATCAAAAACTCACCAAACAGAAATCGTTTGCATCTGCATAAGTCATAGGCGCACCTATATACATGTAACAGGTACCTGCGATATAGTCCCAGCCCGGGGGGCACTTCCCGCCTCCAAGGACTGTCATGTTATTCATGTAATAGGGCCTATAGTCCACCTCTAAAAGCAAAGGGTTATCCGACTGATCCCGGACTCGGCCGGCGACTGCCAGCGTCTCGTTGTAACTCCAGTAGTTGTGTTTAGCATCGATACGTGTTCGCCAGAGCTCAAGAGCGCTGTGGAACGTTACGTTATAGTAGGTACATACAATACAGCAGGTTAAAAATAATAAAAATGAAAGTCTTTCGTATCATTGAAAACAGATCGTAATATTTTGCAAGCGATGTCAAATAATTCGCTCATTCCCAAAATACCATAATTTGAAAATACCAGATTACACTTTATACCAGCTTCCCAAATCACCAAATTCAAAATTTTGGGTGAGTACAATAAATTAAACCTTATTTTAAATCTGTTGATTTGGGAATCTAGTATAAAGTGTAATCTGGTATTTTCAATTTATGGTATTTTGGGAATGAGCGAAATAATTGATCACGACACTGTATAATTATTTTGGAAGAGCTATGAAACGGAACCCAATTATCATTTGATTCGTCGGGCAAATGGAAAATAATACCCTCACCTTTTAAACTATTTATAATATTATAATAAGAAGGACTGCCTGCAGCATTATGAAATTCTGACTATGAGTATGGAAACCTATAAACCCAAAGTTCTATAGAATCCGGTCGATTGTTTTTATTAATAAATGTATGACATGTACAGTAAGCAAATATACAATGAGTTAAAATGTTTAAGAAGCGTCAAGTATGTTAGTTAGCTTACAGAGGTGTATTATGAAAATTAACTGCAGCGTTTAGGCATCATGCATAATTAGGTAAATAGAGTTGCACCGTTCGGATGTATGACTAGTAGTCTACATCGCGCTTACGCGTCCAGTTGTAATGTTTCGACATTCGATTAAAGACAAAAATATGTTGGCTAGCAGCTTAAGTTTCAAAGTTATGTTTACACGGTGAATAGGAAGAGGAAGCAAAGAAAGTCCGCTACCGTAACTATTTTGTGTGTGTGTGTGTGTGTGTAAACTCTTTATTGTACAAACAGAAAATAACAAATCAAAAATAAACAGAAACAAAAAAGGTACCTATGTACAAAGGCGAACTTATCCCTATAAGGGATCTCTTCCAGTTAACCTTTGTAACTGTATACTTGAGCTATGCAGTGTTCTATAGTGCAGTTTATGTCCGAGTTACTGTATGTACATCCCAACCAGTTTGATATTCAAGAAAAATATGTGGCAAAGCACAAGAAATAAGGCAGCGATGATTTTGTGTTGTTTTCCATGTTACCGGTAAAGAAGAAATTGAGATAATAAAACGCAACACAATATAAAAGTCTAAGTTGATATAAGTAGGTACAAATACTGACATGGTGGTTTTACATTAATGACGTACCCAGAATTAGTTAAACGGACCACAACCAAACCGCTGAAAAATATGAACGGTACGATCAAGCTTTTAATTACTAAAAAAACTTACCTTATCGCATTTGGATTATAGTCAACAAAGCTATTGTCCGGGGCAGCCATGCAACAGAAACATGCCAATCAGATATATTATTAACATGTATAAGGGTAATAGGTAAAGTTATTTAGTCTAATTATAATTTTCATGCAATCGGGAACATGTAATCGTAGGCAAGTACCGAGTATTTTTTAACCCAAATAGTAATTCGTTCTTCGATTCAAATAATCGAAAGTCCAGCTGGGCTTCTATTCTACTGGGTAAAACCATATTGCCTTTGATATGTTATCGTATTGTCAACGTTACGATAGCTCTTATTTACGTAATGGCGTCCGAGTGAAAAACAATACGATATATGTATACGATAATATGTCAAAGGTAGTATGATTTTATCCAATTAAAAAAAGAGGTCCTGCGGCTCTATTCAACACGGTAAAGACAACATCGTTTCTGATCTGTTATCGTATTGTCACCGTTTTGATAGCTTTTATTAACTTGACAGTAATGGCGACTGACGTCAGAACAATACCATAACAGATCAAGTACGATATGTTTTTTACCGTCGGGAATAGACGCCCTGATCATGCTTCAAAATATTAAATACTATCGTTTATGTAAGTAATAGTACCCAAGAAAAATAACAGTTTAACTGACGTACGACACCTAAGACTTATATGACCAATTTGAAAAATTATAGGTACATGTTATAAATAAATACATAAACATTCCATATTATAAATGTAGTTTAACTTACATAGATCTATTAACTGTGATCATCTCATAATCGTTATCGGGGTTGAAGAAGATATTATCCACGTAGTGTTGCCCCGCTGTTCCTGCAACGATTGTAGCCCGCCCTTCACGGTCTAAAGCGTAATTTCTGAAAATAATTTGATATCGATAAAAAAACATTTTGTAGCATGTAACCGCTCAGGCAATTTCGTTTCAAACTTTGAAACTTTCTGGCTCAACGACTTCACAGGGAGTGCAACTTACTTGTAAAATCCATTATGCGACGTAGTCTGATAAATAGGCAGTCTCACTTTGTCAAATCCTGAGACCTCCAGTATTCTCTGACCAGTGTTTCTATGAACGTAGTTGTACGTGAAATTAGACACAACTTGTCGCAATACAATCACGTCTTTAAATTGGACCCTATTTCTAGTAAAGTAATTTCGATAAATAGTCACTTCTTGGTAGGGTGAAGATTGCCGACCTGTAATAGTAAAAATAATATAATTTTAATAATATTAATATAATGAAATAAAATGTCCGACGACCGTATCTATTGTAAATATTTACCTTCCACTTTAAGGCATGGTAAATCATGATTTAAAAAGAAGAGATTGTTGTGAATCCAGCCACGCAATGAAGTGGCCGAACCCCTGGAATCAGCTCTTATAGCCAAGCCACCAACGTTGCCACGAATTAAATTATTCTGAAAAACAATTATGTAAATGAGATGACGTTAAAACTGAATTAGGAATTTAGTCAATATGTTATGTAAAAAAACATCATATTTGTTACACACCCTAAATACAAAGGTTTGTGTATTCTGCACATCGAGTTTGACAGCGGCTTGGCACGAAGTGAAGTTGCCGTAAAGCTTGAGGCAATTTTCATTGAATTCGTTTCTGGTGATAGCAACGAGAGGATTTACTTCACCCACCGATAAGTAAGTAATAGCACCGTCTCTGTTTTTTGTGAATATGCTACTTGAAATATTGTGTTGTACGTCACGACCTGAAATAAAAGTAAATTTTAGAAAGCGTAACTATTAAATAAAATGAAAAGTCAAGGCAGATAAGACACAAATAGGTACTCACTGACTCCAATAGAAGATATGGGTAGGGTGACAATTTCTGCAATAAACCCATGAATGGAAGATGCACCATTGGCAAATAATTTTATACTCAAACTGGCTCCTGTGGTCTTGAATAGTTTTTTCTCGTCGGGGGACCCATTTTCTAAGTATCCAATTTGTGGTGCCGTTATGTTGTAAATATCTCCGTCATACAAACTTAGAGAGTCTCGTTTTCCGTAGTTTAATGAATGGTTGAATAAATTAAACTGTAGTAACCTGAACCCAAACGGTTTTACTCTGTACATACTTTTAAAGATCTTTACACAATTCACAGGATTATTATCGTACTTGTAGTAAATAAGAACCCTTTCCTCGACTGTTATTACTTTGCTGCTATCGCAAATGTCAACCAGGGAAAATAGGTGATAAGGAAGATTAAGGTCTTTCAACGGTGTAAAGCTAGATTCATCAGATTCCCTGCCTTCTCCAGTCAAAGATATAGCATTAATACCTTCGCCTAATACGTCATTTACAGTATTAAACATCATGTCGATGGTGTCAGTGGGAGACACAATATTTATGCCATGATAAGCACATTGGCTTATGTTTACGTTTCGTATTCTGGGATTCTTGAAAATACTTTGAATAGCAGGGGACTTTTCATTGTGCAATATACCCGCTCCTAAAATGTGTAGATGTTCTAGGGCGCTCTCAACTTTCCTCATGGTGTCATGAGTGTGATGGTCATGAATTCTGTGCTCGTAAAGGGAATATTCGAACTCTGGGTTAACAAATCGTATACCACCCCAATAGTCCAAATTTTCATCTAAATTTCTTGTTCCACAATGAATAAATACGTATTCGGAGTCCCATTTACATTCATGCAGATGGCCGTAGAGTTGCCCATTTAATCTTATTGGACAATCTTCATAACGATTTTCAGTGCCTACGCATTGTAATGGTTCTGGCCATGACCAAATCCGAGATAAAGAGTTGCTGTGATACTCAACTCGTCTGTCGTGAGCAAAGAAAACGTTAATCGGATCAAAACCGAGTTCTCTGCAAACTACTTGAGCATTTCTTTCAGTAAAACGGTTATCACACATCGGTACCCACTGTAGAGTAGTTCTGTTATAATATTCCAAAAAACCTTCATTATTTTTCTCCATTATGTTATCATTTATGGAGCAGTTGCGTCCTGTGCACAGTCTAATAGAATCGTGCACCATAAGAGATTCCAATTGCCTTTTTCGTTTTTGGTGATAGGAGGAATACTGGTTGATGTCTCTCTTTTCAATTTTGTTGTTCTCAACATTTTGCAATTTGTTAATTGGTCTCATAAATATTGGCATCTGAGGATGACCTGTGGCCCTAAGAGTTCCCATAACTAAGATACCAACATCGGGTGGAAATTCTAATATGACGCCTGGGTTGATAACAAGAGTTACATCCGGCATTACGGTTATGTCAGATTTTATTATATAAGGGGCATTACGAGCGTCTATTGTAAGATCCTGTGTAAGACGGCCTCCAAGTTCATTTATATTTATAGAACTCTGAGAAGCAAATGAAACCGACAAACTTGAATCAAAGCTATCTTCAATCAAATAAGGTAAATAAGTTGCAATAGCATGATTATTCCAATCATCAAAATCGAATATTTGTCTCTTAATTTCTTGTTCATCGGCACTTCCCCACCAATTTTCGGCTACATCCAGTAAGTTGTTGGTTTTCGCGGTTTTAATACCAGCCAAAAGACTGTATTGCAAATCATTATTTCCAAATAAGTTTCTGCTGACTTTGACTTTTTGTATTCCTTTGAAACCGATAACGTAAGTGGGATCGACACTTCTTATCAGAGACCCCCGATTGACTAGAAGCATATGTCTATTATTTTTCACTTGATTATAAACAAACACTGCATAAACTATTCCCATAATTTCACTCTGGCTGTCCATATAGAATTGTATCATGAACTGCCCATTGTTTCGTTCTAGTAAATTTCCGTCGACTCTTAATTTCTTTTCCATTCCTCTAATAGCCAATAAACCTGTCTTGCAATTGTTGTCGGTAAAAATATTTTTGGTAATATTAACTTCAGCGAAATGGCCATCAATAACGAGTCCGAAATTTTGATTACTACGCCATGTATTATTGTGCATATAAACAGAATGAGTGAAATTTTCGTTGTATTGCCATACATACGGTAAGCTTATGTCAAAGCCTCCAAGATGATTTCTCTCCAATGTGTTATCCTGGAGAACATAGTGATACAAATTGTTTGAACTTCTTAAATCTCGTGCAAAGTGATAAATACCTCTACCATTGTCAGTTATCAAACTGTTATTAATCATTATAGTTATCTCGGTTATATTGCTATCATGAATGTCCCAAAAAGGTGTATTTATATACACAGCTTCCTCTCTATTATGAGCTATTTCACAGTTGATGAGTTTAATAGTTTCGTTGGACTTTCGGAGAAAATGATCGCCAAGCTCATTCAAATATCGATTGTAATAAAAGGCTTTAATTCCTTTGGTGTTTCCTTTAATTTTGCTATTAGCAATTTGAAGAGTTGGAACAGGGCCTTTAACAATTCTGTTTCGAAGGTTCTGTACAGGAGCAATAATAGTACTGACGACTAGCACGACACCTCCCAAAGCAGTCCTACCGCTTTCGTATGTTAATACAACTCCAAAACTGTTACTTGTTGTTGGAAATGTAGATAAGTCCCGGTCGAGACACCATTTAGTGCTTGCTTCGTTTATGTTCTGGGAATCATAAATGCATATGTTTTCAGTAGAAAAGTTGTGTATTGGATTTAAAAGTTGAAGTCCAAGAACGTACCCAGGGTTGCATTTGATATTGTAAGTCTTCACTATATTTTCATTGTAATGTTTAGTAAATACAATATGTCGTGTTTCTCCGTTAACCAAGCTTATATCTGTTTCAAATTCAGGTAGCATAATAGGGTGGTAATTTGATTCGTCCATATTAAATCCGGGATCTATATTAAACCACCCAGCAATTTCTCTTTGTTGTAGGCCGGGTATATGTGGGTTGTGAGCTATACCAGCGATGTTATTATTCTCTATAACTGAACTATAAACTTTCAAACCAAGTTGTTTAAAGCTTATACCACTACCCCTATTATTACTGAACTCAGAATTTCGTACTGTGTTAATAGCATCTGCTCCGTATAAATCGGAATATATGATACCTAAACCATCATGATAATTGTTAGTTATTTTCACACTTTCCAGTCCATGCCTGGCGAAATCTAATTGAAGGGCAGGTTTAAAAACATTTGATGAATAATCCAGAAGCCCGGCTTTTTCAATGCTAACGAACTGTAAATCGGATCTTTCAGAAATAACACTAAACCTTATTCCAGCCCAACTAGTTTCATAGCATCGTATGCCAACATCATTTTCGTGAGAGCAAGAATTTTCAAAGCTTTCGATAGTTTCTGCTTTACATTTCGTGATATCAATATCCAATTCCGTACATTCCACATTGGAAAGTATAACATCCTCTGTCAGGCCGGCTGAAGGAATTTCACTTGGTTCTAAGAACCAATCATCAGGATTTAAAGCAAGACCAAGCTGATGACAAACCAAAGCGGCGTTTATTAAGTTCCATCTATAATTACAAACAGTACCCCACCTGTCATTAACCCTTACTTGTAGTCTTCCTTCGTGTTGTGTTCTGCCACCCAAAAGCCTAATAGGAACTATAGGTTCAACGTATCCAGGTGTTGTGGGTTCAGTTTCTGCATCCGTTTCATACACACTGTCGTTCGTCATCGTTATTTCTTCTTTAAGCGTAAAAGTGATGTCGCTAGGTCGTTTTCCTCTTGCCTCGAGTTTTCCTCCTACCATCATACCAATAGCTGGAGGGAATTTCAATGTAACTCCAGGCTGAATAACGAGTTTTCCACCTGGGCGGATATTAATATCTTGATTGACATCATATTCTCCTTGTCGTAATATTTCAATACCTTCAACTTCACCTCCGACTACAAAAGTTCCAGGTATATTAAATTGTGGAACAAATAATTGATTATAATTAATTTGAGTAGCACCAGGATTACTGCTGTGCAATAAATATGGCAAAAACACAATTTTTGCTAAATTGTATCTGTCCTTTCTGTGAAATAGTCTATTATACACTTTTTCTTCTTCTCCAAACCCAAGCCAGTTGTATGTACAGTTCAAAACTTTGCTTTGGTCTTCAACATGTGAACCAATTTCATACTGAGCCTCTGGGTTATTAATAATGTTTCTAAACACATCAATATTACTTGAAGCCAGTACAATAGTTGCAGCTACTCGACTTCTTGGGGTCAAACGAGAAGACACTCCTTCCAAGGGTTCGAACGGTTCTCTTACTTTATTATCTCTTAGATAGTTTCTGGAGAACAAAATATACTGAAGATCACTGTACGGTGAGAGACCTAAATTTACAACAAAAGGTCCCTTATTACCGAAGAAATAGTTGTGTTGAATATTAAATCTAGCGGGTAATATTTCAAATTCTTCTAGGTATTTTCCTTCTATACGATTCAATATTACAATTGCACCGAAATCGCCATGTTCAAAATAATTGTATTCTATTTTACCATCTACATTCAAAGCTGGTTGGATCTTAATAGGCACCTTCTGACTTTGATAGAAGCGATTGTGACCAATTTGTAAGTGTAGCAATTCTGACTTCACATTACTCTTCCAACACGTAGATATATCGACTGTGCTCTCCATACTCATATTAAACCAATTTCCTGTGATGTTAACCCAACTGTCTCCACAAAAGTTTCCATGTAGAATACCTACGTCTAAGTTTTTAAATATTTCTGAATATTCCACAATTGTGGTTTGATTAATTGGTATGTATTCCGTTTCGTGAGTGTTATTAATCCACACTGCCACGCCAAAACCTTGGTTAGAACTTATTGTGCTACGTGATACATTTCGGTTACCGCCTGTGACAGTAATGTTTATACCATCTCCCTGATTAAAAGATATTCTACTTTCAGTGACGTTAACATCTCCAGCTCCATTTACAACATGCAATCCTGCTACGTGATTATTATTAGATATTGATGTTCGGTGTATATGGATTTGAGATCTTAAGTTTTCAATAACGACACCTCTGCCATTGTTATCGGAAATTATTGTGTCAGTAACATTCAAATCATATATTTTGCTGACACCAGATGTCAATCTCAGAAAACCAACTATATCTGTTCTAGTATCAGCTCTAAATCTGACGTACAATCGGTTTCTTGTCGAAGTGACACTTTGTGGTCTTGAGTGGTTTCTTAAAGTAAATGACAATAAAAGCTTGTCGTTAAGAGTCAAACCATCGTAGATAAAAATTTCTCCAGTATTATTTCGATTCGTCACAATTTTTAGAAAACTTAACGTCAGTACGTGGTCAGGCCTCGTATAAAACTTTTGCTCGCAATCCCGTTCCATGTTCGAATATCTCGACTGTTCTACAGACATCTGTATAGGAAAAGTCTGGCTAGGAGTGGAAGCCATCGTGCAAAGGTCAAAAACCTCACTCCTATCTAACTTTTCATCGATATTCATTTCGTGAACAACGTATTTTACTCCATCTCCACCGTTATCGTGAATTAAGCAATTTTCAATCTTAGTCATGCCGTAAGTAGAATTCACATAGACGCCGTAACCTCTATTGTTTTGTATAGTGCAGTTGTTAATTACTATAGGCGCATTTGGTGACGTCACGTTAATTGCGTTAAAAGCTGAGTTGGATATTTCAATATCTTCCATTACTGGTGGTACTCCTATTATGTCTAAAGCACTTGTTGCATTATTATCTCGTCCTAGCCCAGCGTTGGTAATCATTATATGCTCGAGTCTGGACATCGATGTAGGTACATATAAAGTGTTGGCAGCGGTAAGAATTCTTTCGTAGGCGGCGTTTTCAAATCGTAAGCCTCTCCAATGTATCCCAGAATTTCTAAGCTCATTATCATCGTGATGGGGTGAGCATTGAATGGCAAGATCCGGATGATAATCGCAAACACCTGAACCTAATTGCCGCGAGTTCCAGTCGCATTGGAACAAGTCGTACTCTGTCCCTCTACACTTGGGTTCTTCAAATAATAGACGGGCGCGACGTCCGGGTTGCCGATCCATCCAGTTGTAAAATGTACCGCCCATAAAGCCCAGTTGTCTGCATGCTGTTTCCATATCGTTTATGGTCCAACTGGAAAATAAGTTTTTTTCTTTTAGTCTCTATTGCTTAATGATACCTAATTTTCATTGAACGTAGAATAAAATTATACTTACTTTCGTGAATTCGTACACACAGACCTCCATTGACCTCGGTGTAGCAATTGGACTCTTCCCGCCAAAATTGAAGGCCCATCTACCAGCCGAATGTCAGGAATAGGTTTGCTTGATTTGGATGGCTCTTCGGTGCTTGTAAATTTGATACTGTTTTGATGTGCACCCTGTAATATAATAGAATACGGTGATTACACCTTGCTCTAGCTGGGTTCTAACTTAATAGTAGCAGCACGTTCGTAATCAAGCTAACGGGCCAACTGATAAGTGGTTAAGTTACCATGAACGAGGCTATCCTGCCACGCCGTACGTACTCAAGTTTGTATTTGGGAGGTATTACACTTTTCAACTTATAGTTAAGGGATATTATTTATATTGCCCAAAAGTATTTCTTCTACAAACTCAATTGTATTGTAGAATGTTTGTTAATATTTCCATTCAAAGAAATTACCCAACCGACACAGAGGGGTGCCATTGACTATAATAGACGGACGTGCAAATCGGTCAACGGATTTGGGCAACCTCCTTTGATACTTTTTGTTGGTCTGAAAATAAATTTACGATGTGGGTTGTTGCCTTTGGTAATTTAGCGTTATCGTGGTCACTTTCACTTGCACGAAATGACTCTTTTTTTATAAGAATCCTCTTAAATTTTGTCATAAGTATGTTTTGGCAATACATAAAGCATAAAATAGAATGGCAATAAAAATTCCAGAAGTTTATTGCTATCTTACTTTAAACTCCGTTCTAGAGCAAGATGCACAATTTTGCTGTCTTTTTTATGAATTAAAAGTTAGAGTAAGACATGCAGTCAACGACTGCAAACCTTGCTTAAGTTACGATTGCAAGTAAGATGAGTCAAGTAAAGACAATCGTTTATTGTCATACGTGCTTGGGGTTGGAATAATAGGCCGTCAAAATATTTACTACTCCATTTAGGCATCAGAATGAATAGAATACATTTATCCAAAATCAGGGTCGATTACGGAGGTTGTTAGCTGCATGACATCATACCGGCCGGTATCCGGCAGCCCACGTAGTCACCGGCTATCACCATGTATGAGGTGCGTACGCGTCGATGCGCCCTTGCACTTTATGCTAGATATGGCTTCCTGCCTTTTCAAGTATCCCTATTCATTTCGTCACGATCTACTGGCTACCAACTGTTTCAATGCGAAATTACCTGGAATGTGGCTTGGGATGACATATACGTATAGCTTTAACAAGTTTGAAAGTAGTCAAATAGTAATGGTAACTACTAACTATATAAGTATATGTTAGTAAAATTACACGACATACATGATGACTAATTGTTGACAGTGCTAAGAATGACTGAGCTCCACACTAGAACTACTCATTTTAACATCTACACAAATAACGCTGTGTATTCTCACTCGAAACCTTGACTGAATCTTACATCTATACAAAAGTTGATAATTCCAATAAGTAAGCGTTTACAGACTACCACATTGTCCCATTAACATTCATGTCACGCTAACCATCCGAATTTTTAAGGCAGGTCGCCAGACGTCCGTTAAGTATTTACGCGTGGTTAGCCACCAACGGCAAAATGCATAAAAAACCCCAGAGTCCGAGCGCTGGGTTAAAGGACGGAGCAAGGACGGCACAGACGTCGAGATATAATGACTCACAAAAAATGTTAGGTAACATCAAACATGTTTCTGACTCGCACCCCTGTTCACTTTCTAGTAAGAATTAAGAATGTTAAATTCTTATATTGCGACATTGATATTCTCATATTTTTTGATTGCAAGTTTTTTTATGTGTTATTTTAAAATAATGGCTTTGCACTGAAAGTTAACCTACAGTTACTCGGTTTCGTTCATATATTTATTTACAAAATCCAACTAAATAACATTTTAGACGGCGTTGTATCTTACTAGAACCTCATTAAGACATTTCGTAATAAAAATAATATTTTTAATGCCTTATTTAGGTTCCGGCTTTTTTCTACTGACTCGAAAAAAACGTCCAAATTAATAAGAATTCACTACCTTATCTGATCTGATAGAATAGCTACGAACATGATTGACTGCAGCTCGTAGATAAAAATAAAAACCAAGAAATGAGTTTGTACATAATGCGCGACTATCTTGAGACAAGTTTTTGTCTTCATTACCTCACGTTACGAGCTGATGACCTGACGACGAGACGGATATAATTTATGACCACGACCACATATCGTACTGATAATTGTGATGTTCTTTTGATAGTTTCAGGGGTGGTGGTGGTAAAGCTTCAAACTTACACTTTGTAAATCAAGATTCAATACAATATTGAAACCCTCTTCAAAACTGATAAGACCTAAGTACTTACTTTCTAGCCGGCAAATACAAAAAATACGTTATTTTCATGTTGGAAGCCAACACAGCAATAGTGTTGATAATCCCAACGCTATTTGTTGTTAGAGGTTCTAAATAAGAATTTGTCTACGTTTATCCGTTGAAGTGTGACGTGTAGTCACAAGTTAAGTTACGGATTAATAATAACTAACTATCAATCTATATGAAAAAACGGCTTTTTCATTCGACGGTAAGTAGATAAACGTTTAGTAGCAACACGTTCGTTGGCGACGGATTCCAGTTTACGCTTCAGACTTCCTGCATACAAAGAACATGTGATTCCTTGCACGGTGCGTGGAATTTTAACTAAGTACTTCAACACAGAGTAGCGTAGCGAACGTGCGACCGTCGAGGACAATAAGGTATTATAAGCTCAACCACCACCGTTAAAAACTACCAAATCCCAGGCCTTTAACGGCCGTCATGGAATGATTTGTACGAATCTAAATAGGTAAGTTGATAAAAGAAGGTCACTATAAATACCTAAATAAAGAAATTTAAAAAACCACATGTTCGCTGTCTAAAATAACCGCAAAAACGCTAATTACAAAGAGAAAAATACAAATGTACAATTACTACTTATGAGCGGAAGAAAATCAACAAAATACAGAAACTTTCTCAAAATACTAAATTCAATAAATTTTAAATTGTCTTTGCCAAAGTAGGAACAGTGAGGACCTGCTTCCGGCGACTTTTTCGACAGTATCATGGTAGGTAAAAGTTATACTCGTAGCTGGGTATGGGTTAAGAAATTATGTTCTTGGAAAAGAAAACGTACAGATCTAGTTTTTCTATACAACATATTCAAAATCGTAAAAAACGGACTAGGTTTAATGGGAAAGAAACGATACCGCATTTTGTATGAACCTATATACAGACAGACTTTTTTTTTATTCGTTTTTTAAACTTAAAATTATATTTTATAAAAATAATGCTCAAGTGTATAGGACGACATATTTTTTTTAAATAGAAATTTCTATTGATAAGCGTCATTTGTAAATAAAAAATATACATGGCGAATTGAGAATCTCTTCCTTTTTTGAAGTCGTTTAAAAAAGAAACCAAACCTAAACTAGAGCTAAAGAGATCATTATTTTGTTCGAACTTTACGATTAGGTTCAACTTACCTATAGTTTGTTCAAATTGAAATAGTACAAGTCGGTAAGATTTTGTTATTTATTCCGAGGGTTAAGTCTACTTTATGTTTAGGGTCACGATATCACGATCCTTCCTGTCAGGCCGCCGCGGCATCACGGCGGTGTCGTGCAGCTGTACAATGTGGCTAGGTTGTTAACCCAGGAGTTATTGGTAGGTACGTAATACTGTACCAGTTTTATGTTAAGGCAACACTGCTGTTTAATATTGATGTTGACTCAAGCATTGAAGTCATCAAACCAGAAAGTATACCCGTAAATTACTGCCCGATGACTACTTGCAATAAAGTAGTACATGACACCATTTTTTATTAAATCTTCAAGAATGATATCTTAAGGCAAGAAATATTCCTTTTCTGCTACTTGCATTCACCATACTCTAAGTAATTCAAAAATATCTTACAAACCTGCTAAAGCGCATGCGAATTTCATAACGTATTTTTGAGTAATTGTGGATCATGTTAATCCATGAAACACGAACTCTGTGCAAGTGAACATTTAGTACGGGATCAGATAGAACCGTCGCGCTCTGCTTCGGCTCGTGAAAAGCGTGACAAAACGAGTCACTTCATTCCGACGAGCGAAAAAAGTAAGCCATAAACGTTGACAATAAGTCGAGAGAGTCCGATATCGACTTTTCTCGGGTATTGTTTTGCGTTGTAGCTGCATATAATTCCGTTGATTGAAAGCAACAGTTGCGTTAAAAGAATAAATTACCTGTTTAAGGCTAATTGATTGATGACTATCACGTGAAACCCTCCGCTGTAAGTACGATTACGATTTACAAGTACGTACGTCTAAAAGATATGAATAAAAACAAGATGCTAATTTACCAAGGTTGAATCAATTACGGTCGATTGATATCACCTTACAAGAACTAAATCTGCATTAGAAGAATTCAAAGTCAGTCAGACAATAATTACTTTAATGACACGAGAACGCGACAAGATGGCCGATGAGGACAAAGCAGGTGGACGGAGAAATCGTAAACACAAAGGCATTGTCCTGGGTGTTTATCCCTAGAGCTTAAGACGAGTATTAGCATACGACTTTCATTAACCACTCGTAATAGCTAGGCATTTGAAATTCAAATTGGTATGCAGCTCAATTGGTTAATGTCAATGATATAATATGCCTTTTTTTTATGTGGTAGGTATTGTTTTTTATTTTAGCCCGGTAACTTTAATATGACAATATAATGCATTATAATAATTCGTTTTGTATGGGGTTCTGAAATTTTAATGCCTTACAAAGCGAGTCTGGCATGTTGGTACGTACGCAAACTCTTGCGCAACAAGCCTCGTCTGCATACTGCACTCAGTAACTGTACATTTGGCTTACAATTGCACTCTCTGAACTTTAAAAGCAGCGTTGCATTACATTGGTTAAGGAAGTTATTAAAACTATTTATGTCTGCTGCTAATGCTATAGATATTTCAAAATTATTAGTATTTTAAGTTTTTATAATCGATTTTAAAAAATCGACCGCCACACGATATTTTGAAAGAAGAAAGTACCTATTTGTTAAAAAAGAATGCGTTTCAATTACGACTGAATAACAGTTACCTACTCCAAAATATTAACTACTTTTCAGCATTATCGGTTTTATGCGGTTTGTACTCAAATTAAAATGCATCACAACAAGGTCATGACTTTTTAGAAAGTTGCAAAAATGTTATAAATATGTGTCCTTACATCGAATTTACTACCGTAGTTGTTTGCAATTGATTAATGCCCGGTTCCTATACTCAAGAAACGAATCGTTTTCGTTACGCCTTGTTAAAATTTGACACATTTTGGACGTAGCAAATGTCATAACGCTACGGCACGTAAGGAAAACGACTCGTTTCTTGAATATAGGAACCGGACTATATGGATAGGCTGCTTGTGATAGTTAAATTACTGGTTTTACTTCCACGAATTATCCTAACAATGCATGGGTCCGTTCCGGTATATCATTAAACGATCGCTTTCTTCCTTCTCTTCGGTGCCCTCGGTCTAGGCGACGACCGCGGCAGGCAACGAGCGAGACGAGCAAGGTACATACATACCTTACCTACAAAATAGCAGACCGCGTGACGAGATCGCTGCGATATCTTCAGACATTGAACTCTACTTCCACCGACTCGGGCTGCAGATTGCAGGCCGCGTTTTGAACTATTGACTGAGGGATAACGAACGAACTATGGACGTTGTAAAAAATGTATGGTTTATTCGTTTTTATGGACATAAAAATCTTTCAAATTACTTCTCGAATGAAGCAATGGAGATGGAATGGATGGAGAAAGGACCAGACGCCTGCCGAAGGAGGAGGGTAATGTTTGTCGCCTATATGTATGTATATATAGTTCTTTGTTCCCTTTTAAACGCCCTATTTTGGCAAGCGAGGTTTCGTTAACAGACTCGTCTTAACGTCGCGGGTGTCACTGGGTACTATTATGTGAAATTGGCGAAATAAAACATATATGAAAGCTTACATTACATTGACGAGTTCTCCAAACATAGATGGGTTTTTTGAAGCTGGTTTTTGTTAAACTTGTTAGGGAAGGTATATATTAGATGAATTGACCACAACAACATTTGAGGATAAGACGGCCTACTGATCACATTTAAGCCAATTTGGGAATTGATTCGCAAGGTTAGCAACAGCAATTTAACAATGACCAATACAGTTAAACACGTTTCTCGCACACTAGGCCGGCTGACCGCTGGCTCTGGCTGTTAGTTTTAACCTTACCTAGATTTTACAAAGCATTAGTTAGACTTTTACTTTGGCACTGTAAGCTAGCGTGTGACGTGACTAACTGAAATTATGTAAGCGTCTGTTAGTCCAATCACAACCGCAATGTACTGCGAGAGTCAGTGCCGCACTGTTTTTCGCGAGCGACCTTAATCTTCGAAAAAATATAAATATGTAATAATTTAAACTGAGGAACGGAATGGCTATCAGCGTACTATGGTTATACCTACTTCTTTTTAATGACATTCCTAAGATAAATCATAAAAGTAAAGAAGAATAACGTTAAGATATTTTAATGTTTTATTCTACAGGCTAAAATGACCTACTTAATAGAACACATTGCATTACGTTTCAGACAATTCCATGAGTTGGAAGTGTTGGAACAGTAGCTGATAAGACCATGAACAATTAAGGAAGTAACACTAGACTTTGAATGAATCAGTTATCACATAACACGTCAACAGATTACAGCTACGAGAAAATTGTGAATCACACTAGGAGAAGCATATAGTAGTTGTTGACAACGGATGTTATTTTATTAAATTATTATTTGTTAACGGCTCAAGACCATCTAGCGTATCCGGATGAAAGCGGCTTCAAAGTCCTTAACTTTTAAGCAAGAATCGTTTGCACGATCCCAAAGACGGCTGACGACCATCTAGGTCACAGGACATATCGTCTCAATCTAAGACACGCGAGACCTGTGTCCTAAATAACTAGAAGGTTAAGCATTAGACTGCGTATAATACATAATATACGTACGTACAGACACTCAAACCAAGTAAATGTTGATCTCCTAGGTAAATATACTATAAGTGAGGACATTCACGATTTACAACGTCACTTCTGAATTGCGACTTTTTATATTTTGTCACAATATTCAGTTGGCGTGACTGTATAGTCAAAAATTGATTTCTAGACCACTATAGGAAGGTTTTTTTAAGTTATATCATCCAGCAAAGTATCATCGGATAGCTCTTAAAAATTCATACAGGCGACGCGACTAAAGTATTTAACCTACTAAAAATAATCTAAGACAGAACCATAATTATAACTTGTGATATAAAATTCATGTATGCTTGGTGTGTACTTATGAAGGTTCGACATGGTCTTGCCCGGTTTTTCTAAATATGTGTCGTTGACTAATTTGATTCCTAACCTACAAGGAATCTGAAAAACTTTATATGTATTTTATTTTTATTTCACTTTGTCATAGAAATAATTTTCCTGTTTGTTGATTATACCTACGTACATTGTTCGTCACGGGATTTATCATTACCACAGGGACAACAAGTTGAGTCAACGGACTATCCGGTGAAGTCCAGTAAAGATATTTTCTGTTACTTGTTTATTAATATGCTTTAATACTTACTTGTCTATAATTTTCTATAAATGTTTGAGTTTTAGCATCTCGATGCTTGGCATATATTTACGAATATCGAAACAGAATATAGGGTTACGTACCTACATAACTTTTTACTTGTACGAAGTGTTTGGCGAGAGCTAATAGAAAGATATTTTAGTCTAACTACAGACAACATACGATATAATTAAGTGCAGCTCTAGTCGATGATTCAGACTCGGCGCCATTAGGTATTTACATCCAAGGTTACTACGCAACACAGTCGTAGGACTACGGGATCAGTCACCGCTACAGTTAACTGCTAAAATAACTGTTATATTAAACAGCCGCGCAGTATCACCTAAATTATCGATAACGACACCGCACTTCTCTGTAAATTCGACAAAAGCCATTTCTTTGGCTGTGCGTGTCTGACACACTTTCACTGTATCCTTATGCGAAAGACAGGTTAGTGTTTTAGTTATTCTGGTATATGTAGTCTTATTTGTGTGCGTGTGTCAGGGAATGCGTTCAAAAGTGTAGTTTCGTTTTGAACCAGTGCCTAAGTTGGATGCAGCTTATCTGTTTACAGATCTTGACACAATTTTGATAGGAACAGTCCTAGTTATACAAGCGGTTTTTACGATAAGGTTTCGTTGACTCTGTATGCGTTCTGTAGTTTTTCTTGCTGAATACGTACGGTTTCTTGACAAAAACCGACGCATAATTTTATTCAAATACTCCTGGACAGAAAAATGATTCTTTCAACAACATTAGTGAAAGTTATTACGGTTAACCGCTCATTTTGGTTAAGACATTTTCTTCAACGACCATGTTACAAATGGTTACAATACCTGCTCAAGAATGTAGTGGGTACATAAACATCTTTTTTACCCCTAAAGTTCAATGTAGGTAACAGCGGCGGCATCAGTGGTAAATTCAGTAACGGTACAATTTTATGAGAAAATCTTTATAAGCTATTGTTACTTCAAACTATTTAGCTATTTCATAAATACGATTTAATCAAAGAGGAGGCGCGGCGCACATTTTCCACTAAATGAATAACTCTATTTAGTATCACGTGGAAGAAACTCAGAGCTAGGACAGATATTTGGATGAATAGATTATCTTTCGGTTGAACAAGTAACTGGGTCCCTATTTCCTATTACATTTCCACTATTCACTGAGAAATCAAGATTACATGCTGAAATGGAATCCGACATGGATAATTCAGTCAGCCATTTCCAGTTTATGGTCATTTTCTATAATGACACGAGAAATTACTTACAACAAGGTGAGAGGTGAGATTGGTATGAAAGTAAGAAACAACGATCTAACCTAATGCGTGGTTTTATTATTTGAACTACCTACGTATTAACTATTGACCAATTACAGTAAACAGTCCTTGAGAAATCACAAGTTACTTGTTTGTGAACGGCTTTAAAGGAAGTTTTAAGGGTTCCTGGACTGAAGAGATTTGTCGTGCTGATTGAATTAGCGCGAGGATGTCGTTTGCTCAGGTCAACTTGGGTTACCCCGCGGCGCCGTTTGACGCATCAGCTGCTTTCATTAACATGTGCTGCTTATTTAGTAACTAGTAGTGATGATTCACGTCTGACGTATCATTTAGAGATGGACGTAGGTAGGTCATTAGGAAGAAAATAAAGGTCTGGTGCTTTGATAAGCAGAACCATGATAATTAGGTGTCCGTGAATGATATACTGGTGTCCGTTAAATAAATATTAATATTCTAAATGAGTCACTCTGTATGTATGTCTTGCAACGCTTTCACGGTTATACCACTGAACCGATGTCGTTGAAATTTGGAATGGAGATACCCGCGATAAACGACTTCTACGCGGACGTACTCAAGGGGAACAGCTAGTTAGATATCAATCTGCCTAAACGGGTCGCGGCACACAAAGAAAATATGTAGGTCGCCAAGCTAGGGAGGTATTATTAAAAATCGGCTTATGGTCAGACATTCCGCTTGATTGGCTTCAACCACGCACACGTGTTCTCTCCCCTTGCTCTTTGTTTAGCTTCGTCCCGAGGCGGAAGTTTTCTGAGCTACGTCAGGTGTCCAGGTGACACTAGAGGGGCGACCGGAGACTTACCTAAACGACTAGCAGTATTTTAAAATGTGCACAGAATAGGTATTTAAATGAGAAATTACTCATGCGGTATTTTTTTGTGTAAAACCCAATCATGGATGTAAAATCGAGGGAGATCTAATACAGGTGCGCTAACTAGTGGGCAAATGCTAAGATTCAATCTTTGTTTAGTCATTCTAGTTATTTAAATATCTATCCAATAGTTGATGAAGATTCCATCTACATCATAGATAGGTAGGCATCTATTTCTTTAAGAAATGTATCAAAAAAGCGATGGATTCAAATATTGACTTATCTTAATTGTTAGGTGGACAAGTTTAACAAAGTTGAAATGTTTGCACGAGGTACACAAACAGGTGAGCAGCTCATACAGGTGAATGGGCGTTGTGCGAATGCCCTTATCACCACGGTACGTGCCGTAATCAGGACATAGTGGAATTTATCAAGTGTTTGTGTTATCGAGCGTAGGAGCCACGATGACGATCAATATAATTGTACCTGTTTTTTTACATTTTACAAAAGAGGGTAGAGGACTAGTAGGTACCTACAGTTTCAATTACCCAGTAAGATAATATTATTCTGAGACTTTTAGCATTTCGTGTTGGACATTAGTCTGATTAGCTGACTAAGCAAATGAAACAAATAATCCAATCAGAATCCTAGCAGACACTGCATTGCATAAATTGGAATAAGTAACCGGGTTGGTAATAAGGTCTAGCAAAATATAAATATCTAAATAAATATTAGAAGCAATTAGCAACATAAGCTTCGAAGACAATGACTACCTACAGTGGGAGCAACGAGGTATCTTCACTATACCCTGATAAGTACTACACTCTTGTTTCATCTAAGATGAGCCCTGTGACAGCTCATAATATAATCACGTATTACACTTGTTTCTTCAACTTTACATAAATACGGCATTGATGCACATACATAGCGACACCGTTCAGGAACAATAATTAATCGCCTATTTCTAATCTCGCATGTGAGAGTAAGTGATTGAAATTACGTAATACGGCTGTCACAGGACTCAGCCTAGAACCTAGGTGAAATAGATTATAGGTAAGCAGTATATAAAAAAACAGGTAGGTAGGTACTAGGTACCTATCAGACTACACGACAAGATTTAATTTAATAGATAAGTACCTACTTACCTACTTAGTCTATGCATAGGTACCTATGATCAAATTAAATTATGACGGTTTTTAAGATCAGCCGGTAAGCAAACATGATACCTACATGCAGATTAAAAGCTGGCATTGTGCCACAACGCTACTGCCTAGTTACTAAGCACGCTATCTTAGCTTAGAACCATTGATTTTATATATAAATAATACTTATCTGGTAGTTGTTTACGTGTAGGACTTACCACGGCTATGAGCCTTCCTCGCACTGTGATACCGATCATTGGCGCAAACCGCACCTCGACGCCCGGCTCCACGACCAGCTCCGCTTCTCTCTCCACAAGGAGGTCATCCCTCAGCAGATACGGGCTCCCATCGCTCCTCCACACCGTCCGTCCACCCGCCACGACCCCACCGGCTAGTTCCGTCAACCCCAAAGACTTGTTCAACAGATAAGGATCCGTGTCACTATACCCCAATTCTTGTCCACACACACATCCCCAACACAACACTACCAACACCGCAGTCCTCCACTTGTATTTTGTATCACTAAACTGACTATGTTTCTTCTGAACCCCCATATCTTTACCACACTCCATTATTAACTAAACACAATAATCATTTCACTTTTACTGACGCTCCTCACCTGCCTGCAACTTATTTCAACACCTATCTAAACATTGTACAGGTAAGTCTTCTAGTTTTAACCCAAATCATATTTGATAAGGAACGCTATAAGTAATAAGTTGTTATCGTTTCTATAGTAAAAACCGTATCAAAACAATTCGTGCCGAAACAAAGGTGGGGTGGACCACAAGCACGTCAAAGAAAAACCAGCGAAAACCCGCGCCGCCACCGAGCGACCGTTGAACAAGTCGTTTGGCCGGTTTTGAGTAGTTACGTTCCTCCCGCCGCCCTTCCTCTTCCCTCTCATTCGAAGCCTCCTCCCTACTACCGTCGCGCGTCAAATCGCGCCTCGACCCAATCGCACAGTCGTCGCTCACAGTGCTCACTCTTCCAAAAGGTAACACATGCAAACTGTGTACGTACATACACGCGCACCTTTCACTATTCCATTCATTTCATTCATTCGTTCATGAGTGTACACATAGAAGTAGGTATAAATTATAATAAATAATAAACACAGAAAGAGTGATTACTACTTGTAAGATTAGGGTTCAATAATATTTTTTATATAGGTATTCTGTTGTAATGCGTCATAGGACCTTAAACTAACCTGAGTACGTAGTTACTACAAAGCATTAAATTCGTATACCCCATCTCTTCCACTCATCTTTTAAGACTAAATTGGGAGAAAGAGAGCGAGTAAGCGTAACTTCGAAATTTCGTAATTTTTATGGGGTCTTGGTAGAAATAATTCTAGATGTAGCTTAGCAATAAAATAATATAGGTGTAACTATGATTACCTACCTAATATTTGGAGGCAACTACCAAGCAATTGACTAGAAATTGGATCATGCTGCAAATTTCATTTCAACCAAACCATTATTTTATTTTAACTCAATTTTGCTTTTTTTTTATTTATTTATTAATTATGTAGTAATAATTAATTAAATTTTATACTCTGATTACTCTTAAAGGGCCAAAAGACGCAGTTGTGGCTCGGCGAGGTTACTCGCCCATGTGTCATCCGAAGTGCGCGTACTTAAAAACCGCCGAATAAGTTCGTCGGCGATACAATACAACATGATTGAATTTTGCTCGTAGCCTCGGGCTATATACTAGCCCGTCTTGGCTTGTACGTATGTCACCGCCGCGAGTAATGAGCCATCATTTTCTTTTGGCAGTCTGGGGGTGAGGTGTTTGTGTTGTGTTGTTTGTTTATTTTTGTTCAGAAACTTAAAACATAAAATGACTCATTTTTAAAATGTGATATGATGTATGTGTCTGTCAAAAACTCCTTGGAATTAAAAAAAAGTTGCATCACTGTAGTGTCGTCCCTTTTTTCTTAGATTGATTTGAAAGGGTTAAGAGACACTACAGTGCTGCCACTTTTTAATGTCAAGACTTTTTTGACAGACTCCTTAATAACTCGAAGCTTCCTCTGTCGACGATAGTTTGCGTTTGAAGTGTACTATTAGGGCTACAGCATACAAGGAAGGGTATTTTACGTATTTCAATAACAGTTCCATTTTCTTTGCGCCACTTGCATAAAAAAAAAAGTGTTGCATTGCACAGTTTTTTTACTTTGGCACCTGGCCCTTGGGTTAACTTGAAACAAAAATGCTATCTGATGTTTATGATTATTTAACATCCACCATAATGTAATCTTTTCCCTTTTTTATTTAATTCGTTATTCACCGACGTTACGTACCTACTACGCGAACGTTTCCTCCATGCCCACATACCTTATAATCTGTGCCCCAGATAATGGTCTTTAAACATACCTTAAATAATAATTATGTGGATGATGGTAGAGTACCTATACCCGATTGCCCTAATCTGTGGATATTTAGCTCGAGGTCGACTCGTCGCCCGATAAGTTGGGTTGATAGTGGTTGGTAGGGTAGTGGCCTACGGACTCGAAAGATGCGTTTTGGCATCCCTTTCTTTAACATAGAGATTGAAAGAGATGCCTAAAGTAATTTTAACCGAATCCCACAGATTTAGCCCCATATATTTGCCATGATCAAATTCTTCATTAATTGATATGACACGAACTTATAGCATTTATGTGCCAAATCATTCTCATCTTTTTTATAACATTGACATTGGCGCTATGACACGTGGGACATTTTTAGATTTTATTTAGTGTTATATTCAATTTTATTTCAATACAGTGATATATTTTTTATACAAATAAATCTTTAGTGTAATAATAAATTCCGTTGTCTTGAATAAAATAAAATAAAATACAAATTTCGCATTAAGATTATACTGGATAACACTACCAATGAATAAATATCTTTTTGGCTTAAAGGATAGTATCCAGGCCTAAAACGTAAAAGCAGATTTTGCGTCCTTCCTGCTGAACGAAAAACATCAACCGCCGTTCATTTCATTCATTCATTCACTCGGTCGACATCAATCAATTTCATTGATCCATTTTTGTCTCTCACCACCGTTAAAAATTACAAAACAAATTAAATACTAAGTATTTATAGTGTAGTTTAATCTACTTTCATTCATTAATCACAGATACACGTAAGTAATCAATTTATACCTGTTGGAAATGTGTAAAATAAGTGTAAAAACAAAATACTCGTTGGCGTGGCATTAACGGGGTGACGACATTTTGTTTTAACCAATGCATTGTATTTATCTATTTAGTAATCATTTTAGCGATTGGAAAATAGTAAGAAGGTGCCGCAAGTGTGACTTTTTTAAAATAAGCATCTTTATATTCTAGATTTCCAAAAATAACATGAGTTCCGGTGGCACTAGAGTGTACGTCGGCGGCCTTATAGAAGGCATCAAGAAGGAGGACTTAGAGCGGGAGTTTGACAAATACGGCAAACTAAACTCTGTCTGGGTAGCACTTAATCCCCCCGGTTTTGCTTTCATAGAATTTGAAAACTTGCAGGAGGCTGAGGATGCGTGTAGCGCGATGAACGGTATCGAGATGTTAGGCACGACTTTGAAGGTAGAGCTGTCGAGAAAGCGAGACGGACCTCGGAGAAACGGAGGGGGTGGCGGCGGCGGTGGCGGCTTCCGAGGTGGTCGTGGGGGCGGTAGCTTTAGAGGTGGCCGCTCATTTGGCGGGCCCCCTGGTGGCGGCAACAGACCCTTCAACCCCTACGGAGGGGGTGGCGGCGGTGGCGGTGGCGGTCGATCCTTCAACCGCAATGGTGGAAGCCAAGGCAGCGGTGGATATGGCTCTGGCGGAGGCGGTGGCAACTTCAGATCTAGATCACCTTTGTCTCGGTTTTAATTTAGCTTTAGAATTTATTTAGGTATTAGTGTTATGATTATCTGAAGCCTTCCAAGTGTTTAAATTCTATGTCTGGTAATTCCGGGGGGTTGGATACTAGGAAGAGTTCTGTTGGTGTTAAGTCTCAAGGAATTAGAGGTATGTACATTTGTTGTTATTTTGATTTACATACTCGTAGAACAGATGGCAGATTAATTTAATAAAAATACAATAGCAAATGTTTTAGATATGCCATTAATGTGTCTTCTGGTCATACTTGTAGCATGCAGTCCATATTGATGTATTTTACTGACATTGGTAGGTTGTAGGTTTTCTTTTATGTGTATTGAAATTACTGCAATAGACAAATAGAGGTAAAATCAGGTATCAGGTCTTATGAAGCAGGCTGTTGTACCTGTAACTCATCTTTTTTTAAGTCAGGGATTCTTTATAATTACAAGCAGGCTACTTCATAGCTTCCTAGTAACTATTGAATACTCTACACTTAAAATTTCGAGAATGGTCTTAGGCATTTGTTACTTCTATTTCATAATAGTGTTAAATAATGTCTGTTATAAACCCATTACGTGATAACCATAGTTATGTTTGTATTACAAAAATACTTTTGAAATATGTAATTAATTGAATGCATTATAAATGGTATTTGTTGTCAGTTTCCCTAATTAAAGATTATCATTATAATTTTTCCACTTGTTATCCCTATCAAATGGTTAGTCCAATTAAGCTTAACTTTTCAGGTTATATTAATGTAATGTTAACTCAAAAAACACCAGTCACTCATAGAGCTGGATGAATATAGAGTAATACAAAAAATGATCGATTTCTGTTTGTATTTCAATAGTGGGTCCTTATCTAGTGAGACCACATGTCAGTAACCTCAAAAGACATTTAACTTGCTGTTAATTTCACATCCCTATATCCATCACTTATAAAGTTATGCATTTCATTGTAATATAATGATGTAATAATCAATCAGTGTGCCCACATTACCATCACACATTTTATTATTGATTTTTGTCAATAATTTTAACAATTGGTTTGAAGAAAGTTCTCATGCCATGCCTCTCCTGTTGTAGAGAGTCCTCATGTTAACTTTGTTTTAATGGGTCTACTATAGCATAAGAAGTATCAATGGCACTGATATTTGAATTTGTTTACTACGGGTAAAAACTATGTGACCTATGTCCTTCCTCAGGGTTAGGCTACCTCCATACCAAATATAATTAAAATTGGTCTGTGGTCAGACAGTTACTTTTGCATTTATAATATCAGTATGGATGCATAACATCTGAATGACAGATACAACAATTATTTTAGTAACCTTCTATATTAAGGCAATAATTTCAATTTTAGTAACTGCTGGTTTGAAGTGCAAGTCCAGTGAGTAAAATACCCAGTGCTTTAGATATGATAATCCATTTGTTGGGAATGTACATGGACTAAAGTTGTCATGAGAACCTTACAAAGTAAATGAAGAGAACTGTTACTGCTAAATATTTTGATTATTTGTTTGCACAAAAATAAAATTGTATAAAAAAGTACATTCTAAGGGCACCTAAATTATAGGACTAGTTTTTGAAAAATGTAAAGGTCTCAGTTCTATACAAAAGTAGTAGTATTCTTTACCTCGCTCCAGGGACCAGTCTGAAAACCAGCGCCGAGCATATCTGCCTAGCACATGCTGAGATTGGGACCCTTTGCTCAACCTGGCTTAGATACTATAAATTTTTATTTTATTTTTTTCTCATGTACTAACTTGTTTTTATTTATTATCGATTCCTTTATATTTGCTAAATTTAAGGTTGTGGCAATAAAGATTATTCTTATTCTTAATAAGGGAGGGTAATGTTTTTGATGTATGTATGGTTCTTTGTTTCTTTGTAGAGGTGGAACGGATGGCCCGATTTCATTCAATGGTGTGTGAGATTTCATTATTTTTAAATGTAATTGGTTAACAAATATAAGTAGATGGCAGTGTCAATACAAGCAGTCAAGTTTAGGTTATGTTGACGTAATGAAAAAGTTACTGTTAGTAATTTTAGTCTTTAAATATGTGCACTGTTTTCATGGCGCTGATCTTGAGCACATTCGATACAATAATGCTCAAGTCTATCACACCTAGGGCTGATTATTTTAAGCCTGTATGCATGCTTTGAGGATGATGTTATAATTTGTTTTTTTTTTTCCCAGTTCCTTGGAGTAACTTGATCTCGATCTCCTAATTCGTCGAGAGGTAATGCAAGAACAATCTTCAGTGAATATTTAACATACTACCTAAGCACTCTAATGTTAAGTCCCCTTATAAATAAATAAAAAAATATAATTACTTCACCTAAATGTTTTATTTTCAGTTTTTTATAAATAGTTATAACTTATAAGCTATTACAAATAAAAATATAATGTTACGACGGGCTACTTAGACAAGCCATTAATAGTTCCATTTTGTTCAAAAAGTTTTTGCCTTCCATTTTATCTAATTTGATTTCCTTGAAAGCTCCACCAAGGTTTTCCCATTTCTTGTCTTGCACCAGTTCGCTGGAGAAAAAGTCCTTCCTTGGAGACTGAGCAATAAATACTTGCATGCCCACAGATGGCTCACACCGTATGGCTATCATCCTATCTCCTGGAACAAAAGTTTTAATATAACAATGAACTTTATTCTTGTATTAGATATTTCAAGTCAGTCAGGTTCTTGGGGAAGGCCTATGTCCAGCAGAGGTCGTCTTTAGGCTGATATGAATGATGAAATGTGCTAAACAAATTTGGCTATGGAGGGGAATGTCATTTTCGGGCAGGGCACTCCAGCAGATAAGAATGCGCCAGTAAAAGCAACGGGAAGTATCTCAAGCCACGCGTGCTATCCATTGTTATTTAGCCTTCAGACTGGGGATTAGTAGTAATTTTCATCAACATACCATTTGGCGAAGCAAGGAGGCACGAAGACGCATTTCCCAAAGGCTCTACTGGGCCTGAGCCCATATGAGCGCTGCTTGCTAGCAGTTGCCATCCCATGCAGCGCCCTACGGCCTGCACTGCCGTCATTTGGTGCTGGTATATCTAAGTGGAAATAATGAAATCTAAGTAATTTGTAAGCAACAACTTATGCCATACACAGAATGAGGCTCGACACAAGCATTAGTTCCTATTAGTTACAAGTTATACAGTTGAATTATGTAAGTAATTTAATTACTTACAACATCAGGATGATATTTAAAACAACAATTTCTAAATACCGGGAAATAAAGGAGGCACTTATTGACTTATAATTGGAAAAATCACATGTATGGCAGGGATATTATTTTAAATCTGAAAAAAGATCCAATCCATACTTGGTTGGATCGTTACTGCTAAAAACAAGACCCAAGAGAACCAGTGTCATACAAAACCATTTTTATGAAAAAGTTTCCAACCCACTGAAGTCCTAATAGGTCCTATCTCGAAAAGTAATGAAAAACTGCGAATTATTTTTTTAATACATAAATGAAAACATTTTTCGGTCATTGTAGTATATTTGTGTAAAATCAATTTATCATTGTTTAAATGCTCCGTGAACTTAAAACTGCAAATTAACTCCTCCGTCATTTCCCGTGTTACGTTATATACTTAATACTTATACAAAAATAATTACGCACTAGCATTGTTAGATACTTTTTATTCGCCTCCGTGCATGACGCACATCATGAATCTATAAAAATGGAACAAAGAGACGCATATACCTTAGAGCGAGCAACATGTTGTATTCTTACGCATTACTCCGTCCGTCCCCCTGCGTAGTCCCATGATGGGCTATCGTGTAAGGGATCATTATACAATACAAAAGTTATTCGTTACGTTAGAAAATGCATATATTATTATGGGTAAATTACTTTTGTTTCTCGAATTAAAGAGTATCCCAGAAAACTGCCCAATTATAAAAAGAACAGTTCAAGTTTTTCCACACTTGCCGTAGTTTTAATACTCGTACTTGTAATATTATTTACTGTGGGGCTGATTTGGAGCTTGCAAAAAATCTAAACTGGGTTTTTTTTATCTTTTATTTAAACTAAACACTTTCCATGGAACAAGGGAAAATAATAAAAACGCGTTTTTGTAAATTATTGTTTGATCCTTGATGTTTTTCTTTTAGCGTTGTTTTGTGTTAAATGTGTCACTTTCCGTTTTTTCACCAAGCGGTTCCAACGGAAGACCAGTGCTGGTTTTACGGCTAGCGAATGCTGAGTTGGGACCGTTTCGCAACAATTTTTCTGTCTTGATATTTTTGTATCTTTGTAATGTGGTTTTGTTTTGTTGCGAATAAATGTCTCTTTATCTTTAAATAAAATTTAAGGATGAATAGTTAACAGGATAACTCTAGTTCTTGTATGTGAAGAATTGATAGAACCTATATATTTTTGCAGAATTATTTAATTAAAAACATGTATGCGCGAGGGTGAACTTTTATACCCGGGATACAATTTAATACACTCTCTTGTCTATACTTAACACGTTTAAAGAAAGAAAAATGCTGTTTTTATTTCGTTCAAGGTTGGCTTAATTTTTAGTTTTTCCTGGGCTAATTGTAAATGTGCACAAAGTTTCGTGAGATAATACAACTACTGTTTCTTTTTGTACAGATCTTACGTTTAAAAACGTTTTTTTTTTACTGAAGTAATCTACAATAAACGTACTTGACAATATATAAGATCCCTCAGTTCCTGCAGCTCGTAAGACAGATGCCGCACTTTCCCGTCGCGACATATGCACTTGAGGGTCTTCTCTCCGACGTGGACCACTAGCGACGTGCGGCATACAGCGTCGTAACTGTAACAAATACGCAGCGTATAACAAAGTTAAATTCTAGAACTTTCTTTAACTATAATACTAGGCTGTTTTATATAAAGACACAAAATTAACAATTTCTTGTCGGGAGAACGCCGCGGTTGGGATTTGATCTAGAATTTAGGGATTTAGCAAAATCATTATACCTTTACAAGCTTCTATTTAACTTGCACGTGAGTGTATCTGGGTTGAATGATGCAAGCCGATTCTATACCAGTTATATAAGAATACATCTGTAAACCCCATGACTATATAACTACATAATTTAGTGGTTTCTAAAAGCTGATAATGGGGTCGGAACTATGGCAACAGGACTGACGTAGACCGAGTAGGGACTCGTTAGATTAGTCTTGATATTATCTATGACTTCACGAAAAAACGGGCAGTCGGCAACTCGGCAGCAGGACATTGTCCCATTTATTACTGTCAGATAGGTACTTATTTATAAGTAAATAAGGTACACTAAGGTGTACTTATATGGTGTAGTTTTGCCAACAGAATGGTTGCCATGTACTTTACAATGCTTACCCTGAAGCCATTATGTTGATCTTTACACACGACTGCGTGGGACTGTTGAGCGCGTTCCAATGTGACACAATAAGTGGGTCTTTTACCTGAAAAGACGATAATTCCTTACAAATGGAACTAGGCACATATTTAAACTTCTATTATTTAGCATTAGAAGTCTTTTAGGAGGCTTGATGACCAGAAAGGTCATTCGAATTCAAATGCACGGCATTTTAATATAAACTTGATGCTGATTTTCATGATCTCCAGGAATGGGAGACGGTGCTTTTCTTTTTGAGCGCCACAGTAAGCAACCACTTCCAACTTGTTCTACGTCTCATAGACTTTGCCTCAATAAATAGAGTTCATAAATCTGGGTCACAAGTTACCTCTTTCGCGATAGTATCCAGCACGTATTCACTGCGGCGGCGCATGAAGAAATGTTGTGCTTGCTGTATAATTTGCTCTAGAAGGGATTGCTCCTTGCTCATATCTAAAAGCTCGTACCGGTCCGCTGCCATAGGGCCTGAGATAGAATTACAAAATTAATACTGGTTAAAAATAGAAAATATTTCAATAAAATTCACATCAAGAGGGATAAGGCGCTGGATGGTTACGAGTAGAGCCCCTGGATGTGGCTTTATAGTACAGTAATTCTATGTTTTTTGATAAACAAATTATTAAAGTTTTAAACCTTGTGTGACATGATTCATTTGGCTGTGGTTTTTAAAGTTCACTACTCTCCCACGTCCTCCACCTGACGCTTCGTCCCCCTCGCCCCCACCGCGAAATTCACGGTGTAACATGAGGAAACCTAATAATTTTAACAGCGTATTCCTGAGGTGGTAAGAAGCAAAAAATGTTATATTGACCAGGTCGAAATATGATTCTTATTTTTTAACATTAGGGTGATAATTATGATATGTATAGGCCCATATAACATTTTTTGCTTTTTACCACCTCAGGAATACGCTGATAAAATTATTAGGTTTCCTCATGTTACACTCGGTTATGTCCCCGGTAACGGTTTTTTAATTTTCTTGGGACATCTATAAAAGATACGGAAAAAATGTCAAGGACAAAAATGTTCCTTATTAAATAAAAAGAAAAAGAAGTGATATGTATTTTTTCTTGGCTCGACGGTATTCAAGCTATAGCTACACAGTACTAGCCACTAATATATCACCTTTGTATGTACGTGAAGAGCAGAGTTTTCGCACTATTCAGCGGTTACTTGCACGGAAAGGGCATTAATAGGTCGTGTCGTGGCCAGGCACGGCGAGTATAGTTACCGGCGAGGCAGCGGCGCTTGGAGGGCCCGAGCGGGCCGGTGGCGGGGTGCGGGAAGGGGTGGTGCGTGTTGGCGTGGTGCACGGCGCGCAGCAGCTGGTGCAGCGAGTGCTCCAGCACGTGGTCATGCTCCGATTTGCCCGCGCCCCCCTCCGGCTGGACACGCCAAATTATTTCTCAGGAATGGTTAATTATAGAAAAGGCCGGTACAAAACATTTTTGGAAAATGCTTGTTGCCTACTTGGCAACTTTTTTAATAAAGTCATCCGTGTATCAAGACCAAGCCAGCGAGTGACACGGTGGGTCTACTCTACGTCATCATACGTCGGGTTTACGTTTTATGTGGTCCAAATTTATGCCCGTTCCATTAATGGGAACTAGTTTAGGTACTTGTAAGGCCAGGATGAGGTTGAGGCTAGCACAGAGGCAAGCCAAAAGCAGGGTGCAGCGCCTCTTCATGACGGCCACGATCTATCCGTGGACGCCCCGAAGAACTAGGGACCCTAGCTCTCGCGGCCATGTTTTCAGTACTAGGGTTCGAATGCACCAAGTTTGTTTCGTTTTCTTGAGGTAAAGCGATAAGGTAAATCTATCCAGGGCTGTTTGGTCTAATCTTGCATTTATACAGGGTGTTAACGGGGGGGTGCATCAAACGAAGATCAGAGGTAGAAGAATTTCATAGCTACCCAACCCAATTGACCCCCATGTATGTTCAGAGATTTTCATTTTTATTTTGTTTAACATTTAAGAAAATAAATTGTATATAAAACTAATTGAAAGAGTATCAAGATCGACCTGATAAATATTTTTACCCATGCCTAAGAACAAGAACGTCCAACTTCCAAATTGCACCTCCGATAACGGGGTCAACATAATTATAATATATCGTGCTTGGCGACGGACCGCGTTGCACTTCTAATACGTTAGATACTTGATCCGGGTCAGTCGTTTACACTCCTTAAGATTGAGCAGTTCCAGGTATACCACCTTGTAGATACGCATTATGGACGCGTATGAAGACGCGATAATCAGGGTATGGACCGGATCGCACTCCTCATAGAGTAAGTTGTTCCCGGAACATCCTGGCAACCGCACGAGCGTTTCCCTGAGCTGCACCGTAGCATTAATACATTTCTGCATATTCTCGTGGGGTCTCATTACCCTATAAACCTTATCACTCGTAAACGTAAAGATAATTAATGGTATTAGTTATTTAAAGAGACACAACAAATCCATCCCCCCGTTGACACCCTGTATATACTAAAATACTGTTGTATTGTGAAGACTTATCAAGACATACCTTCACTGCATCAGAATTATTGTTATTCTGTCCGTTGTTATGGCAGAGCCCTATCAGCAATTGAATCCCTGGTAGCACCTGATGCAAAATAATGTTACCGTTAAACATGAGAATTATTGGTATCAAATAATATTCCTGTAATAGTAAATACAATCACTAATACATTGTATTATTTTCGATGACCCATTTTGTGCTTTGCTGTTTACTTTATATTTCATAAGTTCAAGTTCTTAACTAAAATAAAAACTCACAGTGGCCATAATCTGGTTTCCAACAACCATATGTGGTATCGAAGCGTCGAGCTGAACAGCTTCCGCGGCGAGTCGCGCGAATAGTTCCTTACAGAATAGCACGTTTTGCGCTGCTTCTAGCTTTTGCTGCCAGTGCAGCTCCGCTCCTTCCCCAGGCAGCGTGCCTGGACAGTTCAGGGCCGACGAGGACAGCGTAGCAGTCACTACGTCTTCTTGTTCTAGAATCAAAGATAGTGATGACGTAAAACTAACATTTGACACATGCGTCTTATTACCCGGGGACAAACTGTCATAGAGAGAGAGTCAGCATATTTTCATACCAAAGTTGAGGACAGTCTATGGAGTGGAGTTAGACTTAGGATAACTGCATGATATTATAACTCGACTCTATTAAGGCCAGTACTCATACTGCCTGAGAGAAATGCGCCAGTCCAATTAGTCAATGTTCTGTTGCTCGCCAAGCTATCATACAAATCCATATGTAAAGTATAGAGTTAAGTATACCCTTTTGGCAGAGAACAGAGATGAAGGCAACACCCTGTAACTCAGGGGGCACAGTCACGCGTAGCGCGGAAGGCGCTGGGCCCGCCGCGTTAAGGCTCATTGCTTGCGCGATCTGCTCCTCCGGGGCTTTCGTCACCTGCACAACAGATATTACACTTATTCACAAGTAAAGTAATCAATACAACATAAACATACTGAGTTGTTGACCTTAATTGTTGGCTATGATTAAGGGGGTCAGAAATTTTATAGCCCGGTGCCAAATCTGTATGGTAGCTACATGATTTTTGTTAGCTACATGATTAAGGTGTTGCTTCCCAATCCTCATAAGTATCTAGTAACTGGGAGTAGCTGCCCAATCAAGGCAGGATGATGAAAAAAATAAAATAAAATGGTTGGTTGAAATATCAGTCTTAATATATTCACAAAATGTTAAAACAAGATTGCATTTATGTGAAAATTTACTTTGTCATATATATCTCTATGATACACAAATAACTAGAATAATATGTATTTTAGTTGTAGTTATAATACCAAGATTGATGGGTCCTGCTTAAGGGTTGAGTATAGTGTGTATTACTGTATAGGCATATTGTAGTTTTATCTTATAAATATTCTGATCCTCATTCTTATTTGTAGCTATAATTTCAGGTGGATCACACAAATGCTGTATGGAGTGGGGGGACCTTAATATCCCACTGCTATATTTGTATTTTTTTAGTTACACAGAGTAATTTAATTTTCAAATTTAATTTAATTTCAACCATCATCTTAAACAGTATTAAAGATGATATTCCTTATTTGTTGTATGTGGTAAAGAACCCTAAATGCTTAACATGCATTTTTTTTAATTACCTCAAACACTCCAGTTTGACTAAACTTAGATCCTGCAGTCCTGTAGCTTAAATCCCCAACTATGGTATTAGAGATTTTCTTCAATCTCCAGTTTTGCCGCAGCCGTAGCAGATCAATGTGAAAGTCTGGCATGTTACGGCTCATTCTCATAGTTTCACTGGCTCGAAGACGCTCCACCCCCGCTAGTAGAACAGCTGCAGCCGCTCCAAGAGCCTTCTTACGTCCATACACTTGGAGCATGGGGCGAGTGTCTTGTTGCTCAGCTTGAATAGGATCTAAAATCTTTAAACGGTAGGCATTACTATCTTATTCCTATGCAAAAAAAAGACCATAATAAGGTGTGGATGTACTGCGTGAAGAATGATAATATGTCTATGAAAGGTGTGAGTACTGAGTTAACAGCATATAGAGAAGATTGGAAGAAGAAATGTTGTGCCGACCCCACTTGGTGTGGGATAAGGCATGAGGATGATGATGATGATGACCAATCTTGTCGTAAAAATTAAGAACACCAAATAAACTAAATTCAAAATAGTTGAGCCATTCTTGAGATTTTGTAAGATAATGCACAGTAATTGATATTTATTCGCATAGGTTTAAATATGTAAAACTTACAGCATAGCTAAGTGTGAAAATAAAATAACCTTGGTTTTAAGAAAAATTGTTATTTTGTTTTTTAAGAAAATAAAAGTTAACTTAAAAACTTACCATGTATCTTTTTTCTTTAGCAATGCTCAGAACATCTGCCAAGACACACACCTGTGTCAGCGCATCCCTAAGCTTGTTTCTGACTGAATCCCAAGGCCACTGACTGGACTGATAACCTGGCTCTTTACTGTCATCATCGGACTTGGCCTCCACCTCAGGCTCTTTCTTGATGACACAAAAATCATCATCTGATTTTGAAAAGTCAATCTTTTGAGCCAAACGTGCGAGATTCTCAGACATAGACAGTGGTCTGAAATAAAATATTGTAAAGTTAATTCCTGTTAGAATTATATTTCATAAATACATGTAAGTATTTTATTAATACGTACGCTTGGTAAATTTCTTGTCCATCGTAGGTTATTTCTTGAATCTGGTTTTCAATGGGAGCTTCAATTGATATATTTACCGAATTAGCCATTGTAATTGGCTAGAAATAAATGCGCGATAACATACACAGACGTTACTATAATATGATTAAAATGTATTTACTTTGCAGCGGTATAAACACTATAAATAATAATTACCTACGTTTATTTTCATCATTCATGCATCAATCAATCGTCAATCAGTCTGTTTTCCTACAAACGTCAGAAAAGGGGAGTTGCCATATCACGCAATACAGCACGCACGTCTTATGCTTTGGTCTTATGCTGCGGCGAGACTTGCAGGATGTTCGGTGGACGTTCGGTGAAAGAAGGCGGCGGCAAGAACTGCGCTGTATTAAACTCAATCACACAACATTCGTGCAATGACGAATACAGACTTTGGGCCTATCTACACGGGCGGTTACCCGCCTAGGGAATCCGCTCATAATCATAATCATAATCAATTTATTGCATCCATGGTATTTACAGAGGTCTTACAGTATTATATGTGCTAAACATGGTCCCTATTAGGGTATAAGCAATCTTGAAAGCTAAATAAAAAATAACCTAAATATAACAAAGTTAGTACATATTTACTTATTATACTAAAAATTTACAAAATATTAAACTCTCTTTTCTCGAAAATACGCAGCATACAAACTTCCATATTTAATTGTGTGTAGTGCGGTTCAGAAGCTGATTCCCGCGGCGGGAGAACCGTCCGTGTAGTTGGGGCCTTTGTGGCCTAAACCGTCACAAATCAAAAGATTTTATCAAGACCGACATTGCTCGCATAACCACTCTTCGCCACCCAGTACCCAGCGTGTTCTCACGAACGCAAAGGAATGCCATGCGACGCGATTTTAAGATTATTTCTAGTACAATACAAAACGAACCGACGCAACGCGAGAATGATCGTTTAATCATTTCACGTTTATACGGAGCAAATGTACGAGAATGTGTGTGTGTGTCGAGGCTTGAGAGGTTAAACCTTATTGGCACATAAACAGTTTCTTGATGAAACGAGATTCCACTTTGTAATGGCATCTGTAAAGTCTAGAATATACTTGAGTTATGCAGCCAATGCAGCCATTATAAACACATCGTAATTAAGCTTGCTTTTTTAATCTGTGGCTTGTTCTGACCGATACCCCAACTAATGGTTGTCATGTTAACTGTTATCATCGACCTTTTACTAAAAATACAATATGTATACAACTACAACAACAACAACTAGATTCTTTTGATGTTTAAACAATGAATGAAACTATAAGAGATTATTGAGCTATATTAATCTATAGTAGTTTGTTCGTTGTACGTGAGCTTTGGGCTTCTACTCACCATGTCGGACCGTTCTATAGCCGTAAGTAGAGGGTTATCGGTGGTGTAAAGTGAAATCACTGCTTTTTAAAGTGAGAACTCTACAGTAGTTTGAAAGAAAGTTTTCTAATTATTATTATGCCTGATTGTTAATATGAGATGTTCGAATTATTAATAAGTTGCTTGTAGTCTCGCAGAAACCAGCGAGAACCTTGGCTGCTTTATCTTTGTAGTGTTTAGCTATTAAAGGCGGGTCAGTGTTAAAGTAAATAGTAAGAAACATTTCTGTATTTTCCAGTCTCGTCCGAGTCTTGAGCAAGTGGTGGCTATTGTTGACTTTATGGAGAAACATCAAGCATTAGCACTCGGGCTGCTGAGAGGACTAGAAGGGCGCGAAGAGAGCAAAAAATTATGGTTTAAACTCACCAGGATTGTCAATGGCCTTACGGGCCCTACTCGGCCTATGAAATCATGGATTAAAGTAAGTAGCCATGTTCTGGAATAAAATCCCTGGTTTTGCAGTATGATTCTTCAGGAGGTAAACTCAATGTGGAGCTGCCCTCTACAACAGCTATACTAATACTGCTCTTCACTTCCTATAGTATTTATTTCTCAACTAGCTTGTGATTTAAGTATATTCATTTAATTTCAGTATTGGGCAGACAAAAAATCTACTGTTAGAAACAAAGTAATTTCTGGTGGTGAAGATCCTAACCATCTGTGTTCCAACATTGAAAAGAAAATTTGGGATCTCTTTTTAGCAAATGACACAGGGAGTAAGTTATACTAGTAAATGCACTTTGAAAAAATAAATAGGTATATCAATTTTGGCCATTAGGGTTTATGCTCATATACAGGGTGGAAAAAACGAATGCCACATGGATGGCAATTACCTTAAATATTGGAAATTCCCATGCCAAGGAGACTTACTTGTAAAAAAAAATAATCTTTCATTTCTGGATTTCTGAATTTTTGTCTACCTTAACCAGGAATTGAACTATGGTTATGGACAAAAAATTGTCATGTATTTTATGATACAGATCGAAAGGGTCATTGATAGTAATCATTTAGATCTATAACACATACACATTTAAATAAAGACCGTAAAAAGAACACAACTTTATTGTTTTAGTACATTCCACCAGTTCCATTCCCGTTAAGGCAGACGAATTTGCAAAAATTCCATAATGCAGGATTTATTCTATTTCCAATATTTAATGTAGCCGCCATCCAAGTGGTGTTTGTTTTTTCACCCTGTATAATTATCATCAACAACAAGCCACTAAGTAACAATATGTATGAAGCAGGGAATCTGTACAAAATACAATTAAATGACCTACTTAGTTCCAGTACTTATAGCATCAGGGTATAATCACACACAGATTGACCCAGTCCCAAACTAAGCTCTTTAAGTGTTTACCTAGCTACCCAAAAAGGAGGGTAATATTTTCCTATAATCCATGTTTTTTTGTGACCTCCTTTAGGCTTAAGTGTGGGGTAAGGTTGGGTTGGTGTTCCAAGGAGTGGCTAGAATAAAACCTCAAGCGTGATGCTGTAGGGAGAGATATGGTTGCAAAGCTTGCTTTTTGTTAGACATCTTTCACTAAAATTTCTTTGTTGATGGGTAGTAACTAAATGACATCTTCTAAAGAAGCATGTTGTTGAGCATTTACCTCACTTAAAAGTTGACACTGACATTTCTTATATATTTAAATTATTTTGTTTCTAGTCTTGATTACTTAATTTCTATTTTGTCCAATTACAGAAACTAGGAGTTCTGTGAAACAAGAAACCAGATTTATGGAAGATAACTTTTACAATGAGGATAGTATGGACCAGAATCATGTGGAGTCTGAACCAGTGCTGGCTTTTGAGGAGCCCATGCTAGACTTTGAAGAGCGGCAGACAGCTGTAATGGAAAAATTGGTTTGTGATTTGTCATCTAGTGATTTAAATAGTTTTCCAGGTTCTCTCTGTTTTCCCTTGGAAGCATAAATAATCTTTCAGGACTTATTTAGCAAGGCTTGTGACTAATCCTTGATGGTCTGGTCAAGATTGGAACCTGTTACAAAACTGAGGGAGTCTTTAGTGGCGGTGATAGAGCATGATCTTTAGCTAAATTACTACTTTCAGTAGGAATAGGGAACTTTGATTTGGCTTGTATGTTTAAGCTTAAAAATATGTACACCATTCACTAGCATTATTTAATGGAGTAATATAGTGGTACATACATATTTATGAACATAACTACTTTCTTTAACAGAAAGGTGTAAATCAGTGTTCTTGATCCATGATGATTGGCACCACCATGAACTTTGCATTTCACAAGTGTAAATGACCATAAAATTATTTATTGCATTTTGTACAAAAGAAACTTAATTCTATGTACCACCCTTTTAGAGCTTGTTCCCACTATGTTGTGTATCGGTCCGGATTTTAATCGGTCGTTCCTGTGGCAGAACATTTTATATGAAGCTATTCACACTCGTCCGGTAACGATTTTGAGATATTACATCATTGTAATAAGACAATAATTAAAAAAACTAGCCACGTGAGAATCTGACTCGCGCTAAGGGTTCCGTACCATCATCTATTCAACATTAGACACTATATTATAACGCGTCTTGCAAGCGTCAACCTGTCGCCGTTAATAATATCGAGCAAAAAAACGGCAAACAAAAACACGTTTGATGTACTTAAATATTTGTTTTATTCTGTTTATAGTATTTGTTGTTATAGCAGCAACAGAAATACATCATCTGTGATAATTTCAACTGTCTAGTTATCACGGTTCATGAGATACAGCCTGGTGACAGACAGACGGAAAGTGTAGTCTTAGTAATGTACAAAACCCTGAAAAATGATTTCTGTTGGATTTACTAAGGTGCTAATGCGTCTTTCTCTCGTCTTTATTTTTACCTTCCGAAATCTATATAGAACCTAAGATGGCTGGATGGATGATGGATATACCTATAGTAAAATTATTTATTATGTTGGTTTTAGGTGAAAGTAATGAGCGCCCAAGCCACTGCCATGTCTCAGATGGCGCATGCTTGTCACTCCAACTCCCAGGCCATGGAGCGGCTAGCGGAGTCCTCACACATTCAGGTGATACAATATTTTAAGTACCTACCTACTATCTTACTCACCGGCAAAAATACCCGCCCACCCGTCTTTTGTTCATACAATCGTTGGCAAGTATAAGTTCTTAAATCAGAGTAATTTAAAAAAAGAACAAATTTCGGCTTGTAGTGTTTTGTTGCTAATTAACCTAATCTAGATCCAAAATGACTAACAAACATGTTTTTTTAAAGGTAGTGGATCTTTCCAAAGGAACCCAATAGATCCATATATTTTAAAGTCTTTAATTATACCATTATTTACTACGAACAAGTTTTTATGGATCTTTTAGGTTCCTTTGGAAAAAAAACTACAACTTTTTTAAATTATATTTGGTGGCCTACCTGACCTAAGTTATTTAGCAACCTCACACATACAAATTTACATCAGAAGTGGTTGTGTTTTTAAAGTTAGGTATTCAAAAAGTTGCATAAACAAAAGATCATTTTTGCTGGTGAGTTTATATGCATTTTATTAATTGACTAAAAGAATAGCAAATATTTTTGTGCATTGGTGCCTTAGTTTTTTTTAACTCTATTCTATTAATATCTTCCCCAGGCCAGAGCTCTAGACCGTTTAGCAACTACCTTTGAAACCATATCTTCTTCAACGCACGACATTGGAAGCTCTATCGTCGATATAGATGCCACTATGAAAAGGTTTTATTCCACGTCACCCACTTAACACTTCATTTTTGCAAATTTTAAAATGTGTCCGTTAACTCCTAAAAACGTGTAACAAACAAATAAGGTGAACTCTAGTCATAATACAGTTGCCAAAAATTGGCTAGAAAAGTATAAATTGTGCCTGTGTCATATAAAATGAGTCTTCCAGACAGTTCCATACATTCCAACACAACTAAACTGAACACAACACTAGAACTATTGTTGAAGCCTTAGTGGTCAATATGTTGTTGTAAATTTTCTGGTTTATTAAATGTAGGAATTTATATTTATGTTATTCATTAAACTAAATTATATAGGAATAATGATCCGAATATGTAGAGCAGAATTGATTTGTCTCAACTTGTGTCAACAACGCAAAACGCATCTTAAATCGCGTAGCCACACCCCCTAAAACAATTTAGATTTTCTTGATTTTTGAATATGTTGTATGTTCTGCATATTCGGGTCATTTAAGGTTTCAACGTAACGGATAACGTTTATGTGGCCCTGTTCGTTTATATTCAAATTAAAAAATAAACTTGAATATGTTTCTATTCTATTCTATATAAATTCCTCAAAACAAGACAAACCACAAAATACAAGTTATGCTATTCGTACGGAGATATAATTATACTTCCACTTGTATAGTTAGTTCAGGAAAATAAACTACTACCTAGTTTTTTTTATCTGTGGGTATTGCAACTCATGTAGAGTTGCAATAGAAAACATAGGTAATATGTTTTCCGTAAAGAGACTTTTTCATGTTCCTGGTTCATAAGCTTACGAGTACAGTAGGTACGTACCGACCGACCGTTTTGATTCATGTATTTAATTATAATGCATGTTATTGTGTATTTCTAATTCGCCTTTTTTACCTACAACGAATTAATAACGTAAGTAATGTAATTATTGATTTTCTTGTATATTTACCATAAGACATTTTTTATATACCTAATAACTTATAGGTAATACCTGGTTAAGATATTATGTTTAAATAAATATACCAATCACATATTCACGCCGGATGGTATGTATATTTCATCCCAGTGTTGCAAAAATATTTGTTTTATCGTTTTAATTTTCATGCACAGCCAGCCACCGGATCCCTTTCCGGTTTGAAAGTATTTATGTACGTAGATTAATATTTGTAAATATATACTTTAAAACTGTAGGTAATTCTGTTATTTGTAATTAAATAGGATCAAAATAAAAAAATATTTTTATTTATACTTTTGTTTTTATTTCTCGCCATATTTTACAAAGTTACATTTCTTAAGTTTAGAAATAATTAATATATTTTACAATTCTACCCCCATAAGACAAGAGGTGGTATCTCAATTCAATAGCCAAAGCAGATTCAACCCTCTTCTCTTAGTATCAAGGATGCACTTATAACTGGAGTTTAGGCTGAGATAACGCCATTTGTTTTAGCAGGGCAGAATTGTATAGCTGATCAAGAAATTACTTTACCAATTTTAGACGATAACGTGCTACAAACCCCACAAATGGAGTGGAAAAGAGGTAAAGGACTTTCTTGGTCGACTATACGTCTTATTTCAAATAAGTTTACTTCATAAACGAAACGCTGTAGTTAAATACTTATCTTAGATAGGTAAAGGATGTAGTAGATATACACGTAAACTCCAATAGTTGAATCTAGGTGCAATCACTACCCCAGTAAACAAGTGTTGGGACTTATCTCTATCATATCATAATACTTAAGACTCATAGTAATTTCGCTCATGAAAATACTCGTCTCATATAATAATACAAAGTCCTTCGCGAATTTCCAACAACCCTGGCGAGGTATCACCTGAGGTACTTTAATAGCCTAGTTAAGGTTGAACTGCGCCGCCTTCTGGTTTGGTTGTCGTCGGGGACCAGACCTCGCATGCCCATGCTGTAGGGTGACTTTGTTGTTGTCGTCAGGAAAAAGTCTCCTTGGGCCCTGGAAAATATAGCGCTTCAATGGGAGATTAACTACTTACTGAAAAGTAAATGTATTTCTCGTCGCAATGGTGACGTATAAAGTGATGGGTCCTGGCATCATGAGGTCCTTCGCAGTTCTATTCTTAATTTAACGTATTCAACGCGCCCGTGCAACGACAATTTGAGAGGCGGCGCGTCTTGGACTATAGACACAATACGCGAATACATTTAGGTAGGTATTTGAATTTAGCTATGTACGTTGTCACAATTTTGTTTTTGTTGATTACTTAAGACATTTGCCGATATCTACCTATCTAATAGGCAAAACATACAACAGACTGGGAATGAGAGCTCTAGAATGTTCTAGTCAAGAAATACGGATGATACAAGCATATAAAACTGCTAATTAGACAGAGAGATCCGACACGCCGTGTGACGTCATGTAGGTTCCTAACACGTAGAATGATTATTCTCAACTGTTTGTTAGATGAATCAGCTTTTATAGAAGCTGTGAATAAAAGTCATGAATATTTCCTATTGTCTTGTAAAAGACGTGCATCTTACAAACCGTTTACCAGCCTAGCTGGATTCACCGAGCTCCATAATACCACTATTCGGCTTACATCTGTTAGGATTGGTCAACGTAACATTCCGCTTGCCTATATATATCTCATTCATTGATTACTCAAAAGTATCTTTCTATAAAACGTATGTTTCTTACCGAACGTTGGTCAAGTCGCCCATGTAGATAGTTTGGGCGGAGCGGCCGGGGCGCTGCACCCAGGTCTCGTAGTCTTCCGCGCGCGCCGCGGGGAAAGCCGTCGGCGACATTATCGACTCCACGAAGTACCGCCACGACCGGTCGTGACTACACAGGTCTGTAACCGAGAGAATACTATACTTTGAAAGGTCCACGAAAACAACATGTATAGTCACTTTAAAAAAAAGAGTTTTGAATCTAGAAATGTAGAGGACGATTTGAATTATGAACGTACCACACAGTTTCAGATATAAATATTTATATAACTTGTATTTTTTCACTCTTAAAAAAACCTCTACACAAAAATTGTACAAAATGACATGGTTCCCAACTTTCAAATCGCGATAAGTCAAAAAGTTACTAATGTGACTAGACATGTTCTTTCCGTGGACCCTTCACTTACAAATATAACTTTTACAGATAGGATCTGTGTTGTTTCTCAGTACCTACATTTCAAAATATATTTTAGTCGGCTTATAGATATAGCAGAGGCACTAGGCAGTAGGTACAGCTCCCCGCTTGCAAACCGTTAGCTAATTGAACTAACTTCTAACTCACCCGATTCCTATCTAAACCTGCGTCACTATTGCCTAACGCACTTGCAATCGCAATTGACTTCAAAGTGGAAAAATTGTGTTCATTTTTTAAGCAGACTTTTTTTTTAATGGCATTGAGAAGGCAAACGAGCACAGGCCATCTGATGGTAAGTTGACACTGTGACCCATAGACATTCGCATTCACAAGACTGCAAGCCTAAGTCTGCAAATGCGTTGCCAACCCTGAGTACTATATAAGATGGAATGCCTCTATGCTCGTCATTACACCGGCTGTCTTATCCCCAAACCGGAACACAACAATGCGAACACTGCTGTTTCGCGGTAGGTTAATGGATAAGATGGTGGTAGCGATCCGGACGGACCCTGCACAAGGTCCTACCACCCGCAAACTCGCATTCGGATTGTCAAAATTAAACGATTACGATTGCGAGCGCGTTAGGTAATATGCCCACTGGATGGAAATAAAAGGAGGTGTACGATTAAGTTGTAAGTGGTACGACAACGGTAAAATCTGTCCAACAAATATGGGCTGGGCTAAGCGAGTTTACAGTAGCCGCTCGATTTGACGCTCTATATTAAAATGGGTAAAGTTCTGAAAGATTTGACACGCTCCGTTCATACGGGCACAAAATTCGATGTGGGAAATTTGAATTGGATTCCCGTTTGCGTAAGTTCTAACGCAGGTTTCCCTAAAATGTAATGTTAAGTATTATTTAGAGAGGTAGGTACTATAACAGTTTCGTAGCACACATTAAGGTGGTCTAACGCTCCAAAGGATTACTCATTTTATAACAATAACACACACATTATACATTTTACGTATTACGCCCGTATTTTAATATCGACAAAGTCGTCGAAAGAGTCCGAGCAGCGAGTTGTCACACAAAAAAAACGACAAATTCAAAATATCACTAGCTGAGCCCCGTTTCACGAATCTACAAGTTACAAATTACAAGCGGAAGTCTCTTTCTATATAGAAAGAAAGTTCCGCTTGTAATTTGTAACTTGTAGCTTCGTGAAACGGGCCACTGGTAACACGAAATGCATAGCGACTGGATAGGTACTCATAATGTGACAGCTTGTTTCATTGGTAAAATTGTTACCATATGACGAATCTGAGAAAAATGCTTTTGTCACCACTCGCTGCATGGTCGGACTCTAGCGCTGTCGGACCATCAAAGAGGATTTAGAAACATAGTTCCCGTCCACACAAAAAGGGAGGGAGCGAATCTAAGCGATTCTGCAGTGAACTGCAGTCGCATTGTGTCGAGCCACTTGGTTTAAAACCGTATCACGTGGAGACTTCACAGAAAGGCCACGATTCTCGTAGTATGCGATGCGGTATGTGGAGACGTGTGTCTTTCCGTTGAGGTCATTATAAAATCCTGACATACAAAGATAGACGAGATAAACGTAAACTTGACATTAGATGCGTCAAGCGCCGGTCGGTTGCAAATCGCCCAGAATACTTATTATCTTACGTCCGACCTTAAGTTATTTTAGGTCGAGATTACATCTCTATAACTTCTTTAGGAAAAATTGCTTTTATCACAATTAAACTTAAAATCTTGCTCAAACAGGTAAGCCTCGGCGATCTGATTAAAAGACTGGCATTCCTTGTTTCCTATATTTTGTAATACGTGATTGTTAAGTGTCTTTAATACTTTTATTCTTCTACCGTCTATGTAAATGTTCTTTGATTTCGCTTTCCTATTCCATAAATCGTAGTTATGTATACATATAGGTAATCCTATTAAATATTTTTTTGTTTTTGGAGGAGGGAAAGAGGATAAATGGGTGCTCCCACCCATTTCCACTCAAGTCTCCACTTATACTAATAGGTAATTATTTGGACATGCTTATTTAGTTAAATTCAAAGCAGTGAAATCTTGCCCATTATATTTAATCTTATTTTAGTAGGTTTCCTACCACCCTTTGGTAACCGATGCTCTCAGAATATCAAAAAATATTTCATAATCATATACTTACATTAAATTTTGTATACATATAATCAACTGTCACCGATCTAGGTTAATATATTAAGCTGAAACTTCTCTCTGTTTCTTACTTTTACCAAGATAAAAAGCGTGTGCTTTACTTAACATTTCTCTAATAACCAATTTGCATTTACCTGTTTATTTTATTTTAATCAGCACCTTTTGTTGAAGCCCTTTTCGCATAAGCTTAACTGCCCCTACTTAAAAGCAAAGCATTAGGCGCTCTTTTCTGCTTCACAGTAAAGTTAACTCACTACGTTTGGTGGCCAACTGTATCTTTTCAAACCTCGTCATGTTCTGAATTAGTTTGTCATCCACATAGTATTCGGCAAACTCAGACTCAGATATCGCACTAATCAATTCTGAAAATTCAATTAAAAAAATATTTAGAAGTTTATATAACCACCATAGCAATAATGGCAGATTTTCAGATCTTCATCGGCCACAAAGTAATATATCACCAGAATTACTTTTAATCGTTGACATGTTTTTTTTTTAATGGAATGTATTAAATTCTTACCCATATTTAAAAAAGTCAATGTTTGTTCATAGACATGATCAGAAGCACGACTTACACATAAGTCCCAGTCAAAGTGCTATAAAAAGTCTAAATTATTAATAATTCAAACTGAATACATTATCATATCAGCCATGGTATTACAATTGAGAGTGGCGTAGGTACAATTTCTACATTATCTCGGTATTTATCTCTATGTCGTGACTACTGTGTTACGGTCTGGTGTGCTTTACTATCACCACGAGTTTTATTACTGCTGATTTTCTTATTTGATCATTTTGTAGTATGAATAATTACTACTTTATTGTTTGATCGTGATCAATATTATCGGTAATTTTAAAATATCCTCAATGACGCAATTTACCTTCAGTTATGGTGGCTTCCTAACGTGGAAAACAATCTTATCAAGAAACAAACGGATTTCAGAGCCACTGTTTTAGACTCAGAACATCGTCGGTAACCCTACCGTAACCTAGCCTGAAGTTATGATCAATAAGTTGTAACACAATCTGCCAGGTTCTCCTACACAGACCAAAATTTTCGTTTCAAAATGTGTTTTGCTGGTTCTGGCTTAGGTAGGTTCACCGACGGTGCCCTTTATTTATTTTATTGGTTTTTGTAATACTGTCTCTGTCTCTAAGAGATAATATTTGCCTTAACATACAATAAACATTGATACCTACCTTCTGGGCTGAACATGTCAAAGTCTCCGTTCGGGCAGCCAGGCTGGGTGCCCCCGCTGCCCGCGTAGTTCGGCCAGAAGTCCACGGTCCCGGCGGGAGAGCTGGTGCCGTAGCCGCCAGGGTCGCTGTGAATGATGTCTACGAATCTAGCGCACTTGCGATCCAGCCCCGAGCGGCTGAAAGAACCCTCGAAGAGCGCCCGCGCTGGGTCCAGGCCTGTGATGCTGAGGATAGAGTAGTATTCAAATGTCCAGTGCTGCATACAGGGTGTTAGGTATATAGTGGATAATCCTTGAACTACGGATAGAGGGCACTTAGAACGTTATGAAAAAGCTAAAATAGGTTTAGTAAAAGTCGCACGGTTTTCGAGATTTTTGGACTTTTTTGTTTTTTTTTGAAAATTGACACCCTTACTCGAATTTTTGGTCATGGTTAGTGTACGAAGATATTCTTTTTAATTTTCTTTTTACCTTAATAATGTTCAATAGTGGTGCTATCAGATAAACATTATCAATATGGCGTCACTACCGTGCTTTAATAAAAAAATAATCGCAAACTTGAATTCATCATCGATCGAACATTTACCAAACTTTGAGCTGGTGTAGTGAAAAAAATACACTACTACAAGGAAGCCCATTAGCTTAAAAACATGCCCATTTAATAGAGATTTTAAAAACGCACACATGTCAGGGTAGCGTTCGGCGTACAAAGCCGCAGCAGCACTGGCGTTGCCTTGACACTCACCGTAAATTAAATGCATTTGAGCATATTCACGCTGTGTGTATTGTGTTCTTAACATCGTAAATTAAAAAAAATACGTCAACGATCAATTTACATTATGCAGTGACACCAAAGTTTGACATAAAATGCTGAGAAAACAAAAAGCGATCGAGTGTTTTAAATTTCGAATAAATGGCACTTGAAATTTTAGTGACCAGTATTGTTTTTATTGAAACAAAAAGGTTGTAATGCTTTGCCCAGAACGTATATCGTTTTAAATAAAATGCTTCACAAAATTAGTGGCCAGTATTCTTATTTTAGCAAAGAAAAGTTTGTCATCATTAGGTACTCTATCTGGAATACTAGAGCAAAAATTTAATATGAAATAATCGACTCAATTGCGGATAACTGAAGTTATTTTTTTACTCTAATATTTAGTGTTTTTAAAATCTCTATTAAATGGGCATGTTTTTAAGCGAATGGGCTACCTAGTGGTAGTGTATTTTTTTTTCACTGCTCCAGCTCATAGTTTGGTAAATGTTCGATCGACGATGCAAAATTCAAGTTTGCGATTTTTTATTTATTAAAGCACGGTAGTGAGTGACGCCATATTGGTAATGTTTATCTGATAGCACCACTATTAAACATTATTAAGGTAAAAAGAAAATTAAAAAAAATATCTTCGTACACTAACCAAAAATTCGAGTAAGGGTGTCAATTTTCAAAAAAATAAAAAAGTCCAAAAATCTCGAAAACCGTGTGACTTTTACTAAACCTATTTTGGCTTTTTCATAACTTCCTAAGTGCCCTCTATCCGTAGTTCAAGGATTATCCACTATATACCTAACACCCTGTATATGAGTGAAAAAGTCATCAATAGAATTCTTTAAACGGGATGGCACTAGCGAAACATTTTACGTGTAGGTATAATGGTGCAAAATAGAACCTACGGAAAAAAACAAAAGAACGTCACATTAACCTAAATATACTCAAAACAAGCCAAGGCCTGCCTGTGTTTTGTTAATCGTAATGGGAAAATAGAACAACCATTATAAAAAGGAAGCTGTAGATATACCTACTATAATAACAGAGTATTGTTTTCTTGAGTGTTAAAATTAACATCCATTTGGAATTATAATGAGGTAAATATTTATTGTTTTTCAAGACGTTGCAATTTGTGTTATTTTACATTTTTATGGCACGGTGAAGGTAAACGAACAACGGTCTTTTGACAGTAAAATAGGCCCTGATGCGCATGGAGATTTACAACCTTAACTTTGAAAATGCGTTGCCAACCTTGATACTCTATGCTAACAATTTTAGGGCGGCAGGTTACCCGGTAATATGGTGTTAGTGATTTGAAAGGACTAAGGTTTTGCCACCCGCATTTTCCTTTGCTTTCATAACTGTGGTATTTACCGAGATACCACATGTCCGCTCTCCCTGGCGCGTCTGCCGGCGTACGCCATGACGTGGGCACCGAGCGAGTGGCCCAGAAGGTGCACCTGGGTCATGTTCATGCCGGATCGCGACAATTGTACCAATGCTTCTCCCAAATTGTCGCCAATCTACAACGCACAAGCAATACCATTGCATTAAAATTAGTTAGTAGTAGTCGCAATACTAGTAGCGTGCGCTAAAAGTATTGCAAATAATTATTGTTTCGAAATACAGTGCAAGTAATGCAACAAATGTAAAAAATACTTTCGGTTTTGGGTAAAATCGGTGGGACTCTCACAAGATCATAATATATCGGCAAAAGAGAAGTACAAAAGAGTCATGACGACGATGATGTTGATAGTGATGATGATGACTCGATTAAGAATGATCCTATTTAAGGTGTGGTAATTACTTATTTACCACACTTATTATTGGAGTGACGACCTAGTCAGGATCGCGGGACCGCGGTGGATGCGAAAAGCACAAGACCGGTCTGAGTGGAAAGCCTTGGGGGAGGCCTATGTCCAGCAGTGGACGTCTTTCTGCTGACATGATGATGATGATGATGAATTACTTATTTAATGTCAATTGAGTAGTAACCTAGTAAAATTCATAAACTTTAAATAAACCTGTTTTAGAATTAGTATTCTTTATCACTTTCTATCAAACTCAACTGTCAGAACGAGTGATAGGGGCAAATCATATTTTAAGCAGACTTTAGCTATTGCGCGCTTATGAATAAGTAGGTAAATATTAAACGTTATCGCTACGCTATCGCTAAGGCTTACTTTTTTCGCACTCGGAACAGCTGAAAATATATATCCCATTGGTATACCGAGGACCCCACTCCTGGCTTCCTCCTCCCAGTCGAGGAGGAGCACGTTCCTTTTCTTCGTGGCCAGGTATGCAGAGAGGACGGCTGTGGTGGCGGGGCCAGCGACCTTGCCCCGGTATCCGAACGTGTACACGATGGTCGGGAAGGCATGGTTGATGCAGGTTGAGTTGAACAGCAGCTGTGGCTTATCCAGTGGTATTACTTGGATATCGTCTAGCGTTCTGCGTTCAAAAAGGGATATAGATAACTAGTCTATTTTAATGTTATTTATGTATTTAATATGAGTTAGGTAGACCGAACCGCCACAGGCGGTTCTAAAGCCCCGTGAACCGAAACCAGCCGTGAATTGAAAGCCGTGCCACTGACGCTAAGACGGCTATAGTTTGTATGTTCAAGATTAAAAGAGACTTTGCTTCGTATCAAACAGGTGTAATTTGCATTTTTAGGGTAAAGGGTACCACGGACTAACCTAGGTTACGTACCTGCAGTTTGAAGTCTGTCAGTCAGCCTGGTTAAGGCTGCGGCTCCACTGAGGCAGAGATGAGCGGAGTGGAGCGGAGCTGTGCCACTATTAACCAACAGGATCTAAACTGACGTGCGCAAGGCGCGCTGAACGTGACCGCATGCGCCTTCTATTGGTTAATATTGGCACAGCTCCGCTCGTCTCCGCCTCAGTGGAGCCGCAGCCTAAGAGACACTTGAGATGAACGAAGAACATCATCCACATATATAGCGATATATGGATTGATTCCTTTCTCGATTGGACTTATTCTTGTTTCGGCACATTCCTGTTTGGACGTATTCCGTTTTCGGCATATTATAACACCGAGTGATGTATCTAAAAACTAGTAAGCTGTCATCTCATTTCTAGAGGTTGTATGACTGAGATGACTGCCAACTAGGGTTGACATAATTTTTATACTTAATCATGTTTTTTGACTATTTTCGTAACACGGTGTATATTCCAACCATTATGTATTTATGACCTATTATATATTTTGAACTTTATAATAATGATACGCATCCAAATTCTGGACTAGTATAAATCTAATGCCGTAATATTAAAGTCAAGTTCTGGGACACATACTGTTTTCCAATTTAAAATTTACAGGACTGATAAACGTTTAATAGCTCATTGTTGATGCAATATGCATGGGTAATCATTATCATCTGGTCCGACGGGTTCGTTGACATACATATGTGATAAGTAAGTGGAGTTTTGCGTTGCTACACAATACTATTAGCGATGCCTTTAGTGACAAAGATAACGTTGTATTTATAACAAATCGTTACGTTTTTCATTGCGTTCCTAAACTATGCAGAAATTTAAATTTATATCTAAATTGGCATTCAATGCGCAAGGTATTCGGATCAATACCATTGGATGTGGAATGTCTAAACCTTGAATTATTAATGACAATGGGGGTATTTTTTTAAGGGCCTTAGGGTTCTGATTTTTATGCCTGCTACAAAGTTAAAATTATGAGGAAATCATAATTTCGAATTTTAATGATTCCGAATGCGTTTTGATGGTAGACTTTATTTTTTGATATCGCTTATAAATCAAACCTAACCTAAACTACCTACGTAGAGCAATTGAATCTCCAGCTCCAGTGATACATACCTTTTACAAAAACTCTAACCCGGATAAAAAAATATTCGTAAAAAAACTGGCTTAGAATGGTTAAATAAGTTTTACTTCCGGAATCGAATTGGTTATCATTGCAAACTATATAATTCCTACCTTCACATTAAGTCTAGAATTTTAGATTTCATTATTAGTATAGACGGACTAAAGTCGTATTTGATCTGTTTACTTACACGTTTAAGTGTCGTTTATTATGCGCGAATGGGCCGCTTTGTATTGAGGTTATTGGGTAGTTGTTAGTAGGGTACTACGGCGATGGACGCGGTGACGCAAGTTTGACCGCAGTCTACTTTAAACGTCGAACTAATTATCGCTGTCGTATTTAACGCAATCACGGGCGCACCATTCTTCTTTTTGACTGACTGCGGGTAACGCCAAAGGGTTATGTGTTTGACCTGTGTCTATGTATGTATGTCCGTTCCCTTGTCCGCCCGTAACTACTCAACGGCTCAACTGATTGTGATAAATGATACGTCATTAGATTCTTCTAGATGGCGCGAGTGATACTGAGTACTTAAATAAATAAAAAAACGGATTTTAGTTTATAGGTGTATATATACGCTTTAATGTGTTGCGTTTTTGTTGATTTCAAATGTGATTTATTTATTTATTAGGATCACCAACAGTGTATACAATGTACGAATGTATGTGTGTATGTATGTATGTATTTATGTATTTTGGTTGTTTGTTTTGTTTGTGTTGTTTTGTTCTTGTTTTGTGTATGTGTGTGTGATACTAATATAATTAGTCATATTATATTTTAGGCATACTTGATAGTTTAACATATGTATATGGTGCGTTGAGCTTCCGTTCTGTAGCACTGGGCTATGGCTACCTCCGACTAGTGACCGTAAGGACCGAGCTCGTCCCAACGGCCGCTGCGGACCGATGAGGGTTCCTCACTATCTATCTGGTATAGTTCCTTCCGTGGTAACAAAACCTTTTATGGTTAAGAATAACATTGTAAGGAAACCTACACAATTAGATAACTGAATGTGTAGAATTTTTATGGACAAAGATCCGACATTTTAATCAGATATAAGGTATTATCCATCCAATTCGTTACAAGTATTCAGAACGCGTATTGTTTTCTTTACTGGAAACGAGCGTAATGAAGAAAACACTAGTTCGTTGACTTTTTGCTTTGTTGCCTCCGAGCCTCCGACCTTAGCTGAGCAATGTCGAAGTACGCTTGACGAGACATGTACTGTTACTTTTTACGCTTACTAATTGACTTGCCTCCGTGGCATACATCTCGCCAATCTGTATCAATAACGGTTAATTTTGTTAAAATTTGAATTTTAAATGTTTATATTGTTTTACCCATAGAGGCCCTGAACAGATTGTTTTTTATTCTTGACACTGCCGCAAGTGTCGAATAATGGCTGATTTACATTGGTCCGGCAAAAGTACGTCAGTAGAAGTACATTGCATCGTTATAATAGCTCCCGCCTCAAACGTGGAAACAAACTCGTCAATGTACCTCTACTGGCTTGCTTTTGCTGGACCAATGTAAATCAGCCATAACGGCCGCATTTAGAGACAGTGACCATTAAGTCGTTCCAAAGATTATATATTTTTAGGCAATTTTTCATACACCAGTTGGAAAAGACCGAGCAAGAGCATGTCGGACCAAGCTCGGTTTTTTTTATGTGAAAGAGAAGGCAAACGAGCACACAGGCCACCTAATAGTAAATGGAAACTGTGACCCATACACATTCGCATTCACAAGACTGCAAGCCTAAGGCTGCAAATGCGTTAACGCGTAATGTGTAGGGTTCCGACGCCATTGCTACTAACAAAAACTACCTGGAAAAGAAAAAAAGTAATTTTAGTCTAAGAAATTTTCAAATTTTTAGTTCTTGTTGTTTTGGCTGTAATGGTGGGAACACGTAACTCTAAAGAAAATGACTTTTTAGAGTTCAATACTATATCCTAAACGGTACCCCAAATCTTAAAATTGATAATGACATACTACACAGCTATCCAACCACACATCACACGATGTTGCAAAGTTAAAAACAATATACTTGCTTCATGTAATATGTATATGTAAGCGCGGTAGTCTATTTTTCTTTCTTTGTTCTTGATCTTAGTGCGCGTTATGAATATATATATATGCGTACAAAATTTCACCTTTGATAGTTTCTGAGGAAAAGTGATGACATACAGACAGATAGACAGACAGCCAGACAGACAGACAGACGGATATGACGAAACTATAATTCCCACTTTGAGTTCGGAACCCTAAAAAGGAACGAGTTAACTAGTGTCTCTAGAATATTTCCTAGACCGCGGCGGTAAGTTAATAAGACGGCGGTGTCATTGACATTCAAAATGCGTTACGCTTTGTTTATTGCACGCTCTTGGACAATAAGATTTTGAAAGCACTAGTGATTATGCATTCGTCCAGTAGGCCGATTTCTTAAAAAAAAACATGTTGTAATACTGTCACGCGTGGTATTCGAAAAGGATCGCGATTAAAACAATATTGCGTTACTCAACGAGTCAAAGTTTAATCTCGCAGGCGAGCGGTTGCCAACGACTCGTCGTACCTGTTTGGGATCCGCCCTTTGTCCTATGCTGGTTAGATAGTTGCATTTTGACAACGTTAGTTCGGTATTTTATGAAATCCACTCTCAAGGGGAAAGGGAGACTTTAAAATAAATCTTCCTTAACTTGACATACTTACTTGTATTAATAACGTTATAGAAAAGAATTCATTTTTCTAAGTAGAAATGCTAAAATAATAATACCGTCCCACAGCCAGGTAATGGGCATTTATCACTTTATGTCGTTAATATCACATTTATATTGTTATTGTATGTTAATATTATTATAGCTCTTACTGTCTTGAGAGGTGCGGCCGTATCGAAAAACATGATGATGATTTCAAAACAACATGTGTTAAAAAACTAGTTCTAACTCGGTGGGTCCGACCTACTGCCGATTCCATCGTCAGATCAGCTGTTAGAAATTGTAATATTGCATTGTCCTTAAGATTACATAATGTAGTCAGCCCATTCCAATAACGGGGACTTTTACTTAAAAATCATGTTAAATCAATTCGTGAGTAAAAATAGAAAATAATAAGGGCATCTTTCAAGGTGTCCCACGTAGGAGATGGGACTCAAACTCTATTAGATTGCTTTGCTTAGAAGAAGATAAAAGTATGTATAATATTTTTCTTAAATACATTATAAATTGAATGGCTTTCATTAAAAACCGAAAAAATTGTAAGAGTCCGGAGGTTTACTGTTATTTCGTTACTTTGGCAAACCACGTTAGTTCGTATTTAAAACAAACGCGGCATGCATGTGTGCGTGTCTCGACTGTACGCGCCGCGAGCCACCACAGGCAAACTCAACAGGACGGACCGAGCCGGGCCGAGTCAGGGCTGCGCCGTCGTCGCGAATGCTTGCGTCCATATCAAGTATCAAGCGACGCGCATTGTATCAACAATGTCGTCACGTAAATCTATATATGTAGGTATACATAAGTAGGTAAGTAAAAGCCACACACAGCCAAAACCGCTGGACCTTGGGACTTGTGATTTGGAGGGAGTATTCCGTGGGTACCCTAGGGCTGAACAAAGAAAGGGAAGAAATAGGGGGAGTAGCAGAAAACTAATTCTACGCCTAGTTCTCTAGTTGCATATACTATGGACAACCCTAAGGCATTTGTCCCACCCGCCGACGTTGAGCGGGCGGCGTGTAGAGCCAGCGATCAATTATTAATAATATGTGTCTTTTTTATTGACACGGGATCCACATCTTTTGTTCGTTTCTTGTGCGAGAAAATAGTCAATAGCTAATCGCTTTCTCGTCGGCAGTGGGACAAATGCCTAACGCCCTAGCGGTAATAGTTAGGTACCAAAAACTCCAAAAGGGCCAACTTTTCTATTTATAACTCGAACTCACGACCAGCCCAACATGCGCGTGCGTGATCTAGGTACCTACAGTCGACGTCAAAGATATGTTTACATTTTTGAACCTTATTTCAATGGATTAAGGTGATAAAATGTAAACATATTTTTGACGTCCACTGTACTAATCTCACTGTTCATTACCACAATAACTAGAAAATGTGTTTCATGAAACGCCTCCTCATTAGCACTCGCCTTGGACTGTTGTTGGCTCGTTTGTTTTTGCAAGACCTGTTATTGCACTGATTGCACTTCCGCTATGGGCAATGGATATTCGGAATTCACATATGACCATGTGAGATACATTATTTATTATATGGTTCAATGTAAATTGTTTATACTAACCTTTGCCCGCGACATCGACTGCGTAAAATTTCTTTATCGACATTCCCTCGAGATCTATCAAATTTTCCAGGACATGAACTATCTATGTAGGTACTATAGATATCTAAACCTGTTTGGCTATTAGTGCGTGATTGGTAAACAATTTCTTGCGGCGTTTCTTATCAGCAGTGGTCTCTTGCGAAGCGCTAGTAGATTTTGACGTGTAGAAGTGCCCGTGCGGCCTTAAACATCTTTTTTTTATAAACTATGTTACAAACACTTACGGCCGTATTAATAAACTCATCTTGACTGTAAGGCCCGTCACAAGATACGTCAAAGTAAACGCCAAACCATAGAATACTGTCATTTTTGACGCATCTCGAGACGACCATTAGAGTTGACATCAGTTTATTAACACAGACCTTAGTAAATCTTACCTGCGTGCTTTAAGCTCTACTTCTAATCATTTTAATTTATTAAATTATGTGTGTAAGCGCGGTAGTCTATTTTTCTTTCTTCGTTCTTGATCTTAGTATAAATATATTGCAAAAAATCAAAGAGTAAATAATAAATTGAACGCATAAAAATAGTACATTGTTCAACAAGGGACTAAATCAAGCCATAATGACACCAGATGTTTAGCCACGCGAGCGTGTGATCGAGCGAGAGTGGCTATAGTTCGAGGGTCATTAGGGTCGTTTAGTCGCGCGTTAAACACTCTACTTTTCACTTTGAAGCCGTGAAAAAAAAAACATATACAAACTTGAAAACTATTTAGACCATGCATAATAAAAAAAAAACATGAATTGAAATAGATTCATACTCGTAATCATTAATCGTGCTTCAAGAAAATAAATAGTTTTTTTATATTTTTGCACAGTTGTCTTTTTGAGGTTATTCCCACGCTCTTAAAATGGCTGTTTAGCGGTTTCTAAAGTAAATTACAATAATAACTTTAATCCCTAGAGATTAATAAGGAGCTTTAGTCCCGATGTACAGAGACTAAAGTAACGTTTTAACAGCACGTAAACTGAAAATATGTTTATACATCACCAGGGCAACCACAAAAGTAAAAAAAAGTAGTAAATTGATATGCAGCGATGAGGAATACAATGTATATTTCATTAATGTAAGTTTAACCAGGTACCTATATTCTTATGAAAGTCAGCACTGACATGAAGCCTACTTGACGACTAAGGGTAAATTAATAGAGCTTTTTTTCAATGCTTGACATGTTAAAAATGTGACCTTTTTACACGCACCTTCTTACTTATTTTTTTTGTATAATGTATTTCCGTATATTCTCGTCCTGCTCTCATTAGCCGAAAGCGTTAAGTCACTTAAAACACAAATACTATGGCAATAGCACTGATTGATTATCATTTATCATTATCATACATAACCGAACCTGTTTTTTAAGGACTGGTTCGTAGTTTACGATCATGCAAAGAAAGCGGCCGTAATCGATTACGCGAGAGTTATCCTCGGTTGTATAACGCAGGGCGGCCTTATGGCCTACAACTCCAGTTCGGGTCGCCATTGCCGAATTTGACAACAGTTATGATATAATGTCTAACAAATATTAATACCGCTCTCGTTAAATTGAAATTACATCACACTTTGGATTGTTAGAGTGTGATGTACATTTATAAGCATACAATTAGAAAATATATACCTTCAAGGTCACTATTCAATTGCAAAAAAGCAAGGGTACCGTTGAGTATTTTGACCAATAACTTGAACATTATTCATCTATTCACGTACAATTTTACAACTTACAACATAGACTTTGAAACCCTTAACACTGTGCCAGGTAATTACTGTAATAGGTACAGTGTAGTCAGTTTCTGATCTCCATTTTTGATACGGCTTCTTAGGTATGTCTTGTTTAAAATAACTGTATTTATTTGAAACACACATTTGCATACATCGTATTAGTTTATAATTATTTAAAATGATAAGAAATATAACACGTAGGTACCTACACGTATGCAGCTCCTTAGAATGCTGTATATAGACCACGATTTAGTGGTGGTAGGGCCTTGTCCAGGGTTCGTCCGGATCGCTACCACCATCTTACCCCTTAACCCACCGCCCAGCAGCAGTGTTCGCATTGATGTGTTCCGGTGTGGGGATAAGACAACCGGTAAAATTACTAGCATAGAGGCTTTCCATCTTAGTCCTCAGGGTTGGCAACGCATTTGAGGTCTTAGGATTGCAGTCTTGAGAATGTATTCTTGAGATTTTAAATGTCTATGGGTCTCAGATCCCACTTACCATCAGGTGGCCTGAGTGCTCGCGTGCGCGTTCTCATTGCCATAAAAAAATCGATGTTTTTCATTCGTCGTAAAATCGACTACCAAGGTACTCAGGTAAATATTTTTGGCTATTAGATAGTTTACTTAGTAACGTGATTTTCATTGGTTACTTTTAGTAAATAATAATAAAAATGTGGCTTTTGATAGTGGTTCTGTTCTGATACTTTTGATAAATATGGTATAGATTAGCCCGGGTTATTCGTATACCATAATTATCAAACGCTGCTAACATTTCTTTTTTCTACCGCTTCTAAATGTATGGAGTTGGCGTAAGGAGTCGACGTGATACCTGTCATCAGCTTACGTCAATCTTATACAATTTGTGCTGACTTAACGTTATGCATTTAGACTAGGCCCTCAGCGCTCTCTGCTCAAGAGATTATCAGCTGAGCCACCACCGTCGCTACCGCCCGGCTGCTACCTGTAATAACTATTATACCCCCCCCCCCCCCACAAAGGCATAACTTAAACGTTTGCGTCACCAAACGCGGCCAAAAGTGGTTCATGAATAAAAAATCCGTTATTACCAATACGATTTTGACATGAGCCGAATGTTTATTTCGTTATTTATTTTAAGTAGTCATAACTTCGCAATGTTTGTACTATCGAACCAACGGAACCCTGACCCACCATGGAACCTTGTCACAATGATTGACGTACGATTGTCGTATAGCGTCGTATGACAGTCCTAACGTCAATCACTGTGACAAGGTTCTATGGTGGGTCAGGGTTCCGTTGGTTCGATAGTACTTCAACATATTAGTTTTTAATAAAATTAGAATTCGAGAAACAAGAACAATCAAGGAGAAGCGAGTATAAGTGTATAGATGTGATAATATATATGTACCTACGTGAAGTTTTAGGTAGGTAAACTACAAATCTTATTTTTTTGTAAATTTTAATTCATGGTTGTTAAAATTTGTATTAATCTATCCTTTTCTAACATGGAAAGGATATTGGCTATATTTCAGTTTACCAGAAGTAATATTTCTCGTAATTATAATTCCAAAGGCGATAAATGAAATGTCAAATTTTGGATTTATCCTGACGAATAAACTAAGATCATCCCCTAATGAATGCGTACAATAATTAGCTTTGTGCTCATATTAAATTTGTAATTCTATTGTTAATAGACATTAATATATTTCAAACAATGATTTTGTTTGAAAAACATTTCAAAATAGACCTTTTTTAATAAAACCAGTTCATACATTTTGCATTTAAAGATTTTCATTTTTAACCGACTTCTTGTTCCTTTAATGTTAATATTTTAAAGGTGCCCGTTGATGTCTTTTGGTTCACAAACCTTTTAAGGTCGAACAAAATATGACAGGTCAAAAAACTGACAAACGTATCATATCATCAACATATATATCGGCGGAGATCCCAGGATCTGTAGAAATACTCACAATATAACCAAACATATAAATTAAAAGCCTGTGTCAGGGGTAGAGTTACAGCAACGAAGCTCTGAGCCGCCTCGAGTTGCGCCTTCATTATTATTATTGTTTTCTAATTTAATACATTTTATGGGTATTGTATGTATGTATCTGTACAACAAATTGTATCTGTTTAAAACAATGTTTTTTTATAGTTACCTGAAATTGGAATAAATACTCGTACTCTTTAAAGACCAATTCCCCATATATAAAAAAGAATCATATCTTTTTTTTTTAAATACAGTATTTAATTTCCTTTAACATCAATTCTATTACTTCTTCCAAACGTTTGCAGTATCGCCTAATTTAATTTTGAATCACTAACACCGACCAATGAGGGTGCCCTCGCACATCAGGCTCATGCTCAGATTTGTTGCCCGTCTTACTTCTTCATCGGAATCATATTACTGACTTTGTAGTAGCTCAAGTGCTGTCAAGTAAAGCCAGCTTTAGACTTGGCTAAATTTAGTGTGCTGAATGAAAAGGACTCTTAAAAAAGACGAGTGTAAAGGTAGTTAAGATGTTACCCAAGCTAATTAGACGCCGAGACCCAACACTGCCAGTGTAAATCAGTCAGTACGTTGAATTTAGTCGAGTGTAAAGACCGCTTAAATAAGGGCATTATAACGGCAACAGTGTGATTACGATACACATAGAAGCAAGATAGCATGACACAAATATTTTTTTTTATATTTTCATCACCGTTGTCAAAACATATATATGGCGACGGTATATTCATCTCCGACGTAACAAAGTGAGTTTCAGTTCGTCGGATATTTTATTACCGAACCTGTTAATCCTGATGATTATATATTCATTCAGTCATGAAAATGATTTATAACTTATGTCGAATCTCGTTCCAGGGCCTCTATTAAAATATGTATCTAGTAAAATATTTTATCCAGTTACTGCGAGCCTCCACGCAAAATCCTTATCTCTTAGCCCTGATTCCTCTGCGAGTAGAGCCTGTCCGTAAAATTCAGCTTCGCTCACAGCGTCGCCCATTGTTTGCTCTCCCTGCATCGCGCACTCGAGCGTTATCCCACTCCCCTTTGCATCGTGCGTTGACTCTCCTTAATAAGATTCTGAGCAGTGATAGCACATTGGATGTCTTTCATAGTACTACTATACCTGGTTTTCTAGCAGCAGCCGGCCGCTACCTAGAGTCTACAGCAACTCCAAGCACAATACTTAATGCTTAAACTAAGTTTACTGTACTACCACTACTGTAAATATCTGTCCTGTTAACACGTTTAGCTAGACTGTAAGTGTTAATTTTAGGAATTTGAATAAATAAAATAAATAAAAATAAATATTCTAGGGAGTAGGTAAAAACATGTGGTGAGTGTGGTGAGTATTGTATGCATTACTATGAAGTAAATAAGAGCTACCAAAACGTGGACAATAAGATATCAGGTCAAAGATGATACGGTTTCTGCCGCCTAGAATAGATAGAGGCTCTGAAGGCACTTCCAATTGACGGACCAGTTTTTGCACGATTTTGCACGTGTAACGTATAATATTTAGTGGTTGGGCGACGGTATAACCCTTTCACTGTATTGTCTAGTTCAAGGAACGAGCTAAGTATCCCAAAATTTCCATTTATTTTAGCGACAAGGTTCCAAGATGGTGGCTTAACAATAAAATTCCGTTATGGTTGCACACACACACAGACAACAGGGCCTATATTTCACCTAGTCTTAACACATATATCGTTAACGTAATATTAATTTTATGGTCGATTTTATTGTCTTGTCAGTAAATGCGGCGGCAATGTAGAAATAAAATACGTTAAAATTAAAACCAAGTAAAATGAACACACTATTCAATAAATAAATATTGTTTTAAAAAAATGCAATTGCTTGTTTATTAGACAAATTACATACCAATCTAAAGGTGAATATGCAAACGATAGGTTGACAATTTTTTCCCGTCAAACCGAATAGTTTGAAAAGGCAGGTATAAACAGGTAAGTCGATTACCTACTAATAATTTGCACCAAACTTAACATTTACATATTCTATAGACTTTATACTTTCGATAAGTACGTAATTTTTCTATTAAACAAGCATATGCAATAAAAAAAACATTTTTAATTTATTTTTTAATGATATAAGTCCTGGACTTTTTCTTCCTACCTATTCGCCACATAAGTATTATTAGCGGATAAAATTTGATATAAAATATTTTTCATCAAATAAACAGTCCGGTGCAAATCGTCTCCTATTCGGATATTAAACCATTATAAAAATAATTTATTGTAGAATAAAAAAATACGAACCCTTTGTAACATCGCAACCACGCTGAAAGTGCGCTGTGAAATATACCTGCAAATGAACATAACTACTGTATATTGTACAGCTGAGACTATCTATAAGGACGAAAATGGACAAGATCTTTTTGATATGAGTATGACTATAACATTTACGGAATGTTATCACAACTTTTACACTACAGATTACCCTTCTTTATTTACCAATACTAACCAAATGTTTGTACTTACTTAAAGAATTAATAAAGCTTACACGCTTTCGATATAATTACGCTGGTTTGGACATTGTATTGGACAGGCAATTTTTTAAAACGTACAGGTATTTAATCTTTTAACCATTTAGTTGGTAGTTTTTGTATATATTTTACACATATATTAACTTTGCACTTTTAGACTGTGCCTTGAGGAGTAACTTTGATTATTTTTCAAAGTGACAACCTGACAGCTCATAGTTGGTGGATAAATAAGGATATTATAATAATATTAACTTTTTTTTTATCGACGTTTTTTTAGTAAATATTTGTCAGGGGACAGCGTCACACAAATTGTGCTTTTACTATGATACTAGACCACGATAAACTTACTCATATAGAGAAATACATAAAAAACATCCAGGACTCAGGAACAAATCCTAGCGCTCATCTCACAAATATCTGCCCTTACCGGGATTTGAACCCGGAACCGCTGGCTGGCTGGGTATGAGGCAGGGTCACTATCAACTCAGTCAACGTGTCATCAAATGTAGGAAAAAAATTAAACAAAAACTGAATTTCTGAACTGTCTCACATATCGACGAAGATATCCGTTTACACAAAAAAAAAACTACGAATTTCCTAATTTTTTTTAACTCACTTAATGAGTTGAAAAAAGTTGAATCGACGCTGTTTTTTTGAGATCAAAATTCAGTTCTCGTTTAGTGCTGTATAACGTGCACTAAATACGCCAAAAAAATATACTATATACGAGAAAATATTTTACTCGGTCTCCATGTACAGTCGATAATATACACTTTAGTACCTTATCACTTTAATCGTTGTGACGATTCATATATGGCACTTTCAACATAACATTAAATAGACAAGGTATTAAAGTGTATACATATTTATGAACCCGACTGTAAATAAAAAACCATTTTTTATAAAACATTTTGAAAAAATATATTGGCAAATATATTTTTTACTTCAATAGATTACCTATAAAAATATATACAACAAACCTAATAACACGAATATTATTTTCCAACTGTAGTTTTCACTCCACATTTTTTTTATTCACACTGTACAGGCAGAACGTTCCCGCACTCGACTACCGCGCACGTTTGGTTGCGTCCGCGCACCTTACTCATATGCCGAACGATAAGTGTTGAAAGTTCATTTGTTTACCATTTTTATTTACTAGGCATTTTCCTAATAGTTATTGGGGTTTTAGTTATAATTGCCATTGGCCTAGGCTGTAACAGAGACCGAGCTGTCCAAGTGACATATAGATCTATAGGCTGAATTCGACAATTGATTAGAGAAGACTTATCGTTAGTAAGATGTCACTCTAATTATTTATTTTTATTGGAAAACAAACAGCTTCAATTAAAATGGAGGATTAAAATACAAAGCTGCCTACATGAGCCAAATCAGTTTCCAATAATTAAAAAAATAAAATAATGAATACTTAACTAAACTAAAGTGAAGCAAAGTACAGTAAAGTAATTTTTAAAGACTACAATTGATTGTTACAATGAACGAAGGCATTTACAGCAATATTTTGATTAGGATAAAGCAAAAAAATAAATAAATCACATTAGCAATTGTTACAACTTTTCCCTTGACCGCAGAGACAGATTGATATTGCCGCATACTAAACAAATCGATATGTGGGAATACTTTTTATTATACGTTGATAAGTTGAGCACGCTCAACAAAAGGAGTCCCTATCATATTATTCATATATAATTGCTGTTTCGAGATTGTTTTTTATCTCAATCAGTGATCATCAAGCTCATTTACACAACGATTACATAGATTAAAACTAAGTCGTTTAGAAAGACAAAGGCCACATTACAAGTACGAGAAGGTCGTTTTTTTTGTTGCTTTAGCTATAGCCAGGTGTCACTCCAAAACCATGCATTTTGACAGCGACATCCTGCTGGGTTAGATCATACCATTATGTTAATCGATTTATTTTATTAATTACTTACCCAATGTGGAATTGAGCGCAGTATTAAGGTATTAAGTATTCTTTCACTTAACCTGACCCCTGTGCGCGCTAGGTTAGATCACGCGGCCATCCGTGTCTATGACCTTGGCCCAGTCTAGATTTGGGCGCAGTCGGGCGGGTCATTATCATTAATATACTTACATCCATATCGTACATAACATACATACATACATACATTAGTAACTTAGGTAACTTACCTATTTTTTGCTGGATGACGGTACTCATATAGCAATCTGACGTTTTTGTAGAAGCTCGCGTTGATGATCAAGCAAAAGTTTGGTAACGAAGCATGACTTCTTGATTAGGGAGTCAGAGGTAATTTGTAGCTTTGTATTATTACATTATGTCTATAGCTAATAATAAACTTGAATATTTAAACAGATCCGGGCTTTTTTAGATAAAGTAAAAACATAGTAGTTACTTATAAGGTAGGTACTTCGTCGAATGTTTAAACGACGTGAAACTCACAAACGTACGATTCCTTTCAGGGCACGGTTCGAGGCTTTAAAGCAATTATTTTTGAAGAAAACAATCTAGAGTAGTTAGATCGGCTCGTGTGGGGTTTAATTATGCGTGTAAGAGCAGTGCGAGTATGTGCGGCTAGCGAAAGTATTTACTCGGCCGCCGGGGAACCTTGTCGTAGTGACCCAATACTTGTATAAATGTTGAATTGAACACTTGACGAGACAAAGCAGGGCCTTTGAATTAATTCAAATGATTACGTTTTAAGGGTTGCATACATAAAGAGACCCTATCAGTCCGTCTGTCAGTCAGCGGTCTGTATCTCATGAACCGTAATAGATAGACAATTGAAATGTTTACACTGTGTTTTTTGCCACAACAACAAATAATAACAATAAAAAGTAACTTTAACATATGAGTGGCTCCCATACAAGGGTTAGGAACCCGTCGTGCGCGAGTCCGACTCGCACTTAGCCGGTTTTTTGGTAATTCGGTGTAATCTGTGTAATTATGCGTTTGATGGATTATTAGTTTACACCTGCATTTTCTTTAGACGTTACTGGATAAAGCAAACTACAATATGTCTTAATCTGCATTGATTTTACTTTTAACAATACAAGTACACAAATACACATGTTATTTACAAAAATACCATTAAGTTTCTAATATAATTAAACAGTTTTGTTATTAGCTTAGGCTAATTAATTGTCATTAATTACAATACTTAATGGAAAAATATTATTTTCACTATCACAAACATTTTTATCTTTAAAGTAAGTTCTAATGCATTCTTAAAGTTCATAAAATAATTTCAATATTAATTCTAATTGATACCAAAATTGTCTTCTTAACGTAATTTATGCCTTATTCAATAATTGTTTTACCATCCAAGTAAGTACATATATTCCATATTTTGTAAAAAGACGTCTATATTTTTTTACCATAATAAATATTTACTAATAATTTCATTTTCTTCCGTCAATCAATTTTATCATCACCACAATAAGAAAACTGCGGTCTGTGCTTGTTTATGTTTCTTTAAGTTAAGTAGGTATGTGGTTTATTCATCAACTTTCTAAAATATATTGAAAATAATGCTGATACGAAGTTTTTTTCAGTCTGTCATAAATATGAAATATAATTACGTTTCCAAGATGTCAAAAATATATACCGGGTGTACAATCCAAATGGATCAGTATGGTGAAGTCTGAAACTATGAGAGATAGCTAGATCTGTTCTTAGGAACCATGACGTCGATTTTAGATTTAATAATAATTACATTCAAACTTTTTTATTAACTCTCATACATAACCGGGAATCGAACCTGGTCAATATTTTTGTAACCGCGTTAAGTAAAAAGGACCAAATTTGGCTATGAAATCTTGTGTAAACACAACTGACAGTAAATTAGACTAAAATGCCCACAGCTTTATTAATTTGCAAAAACTCGTGAATAATATGAATCGATCATCAATTATCAATTACGACACTGTAGAAGATTTAACTACAGCCTTAGAAAACATTTTAACACATGTGCACCCCATAAAAATACGAAATGCAATCTTGCGATCGTTACCCAAAAGAATTAATTATTGCATTCAACGGAATGGCCTACCATTTTGAACATTTACTGAAATAAAATAATTATCTTATTGGTGGGTTTTTCTTTCAATTATTTAAACAAGATTCCATTAGTGTTGTGCTTCTTGCGACTTGCAGAATTTATACACATTGATTTTGACCAGGTTCGATTCCCGGTTATGTATGTGAGTTAATAAAAAAGTTTGAATGTAATTATTATTAAATCTAAAATCGACGTCATGGTTCCTAAGAACAGATCTCGCTATCTCTCATAGTTTCCGACTTCTCCATACTGACCCATTTGGATTGTACACCCTGTATACGCCTTTATGCCACTTAACATTTAATTGTAATACTCACATAGGTTATTAATCATACTGGACGCGATGGCTGTATACCTATATATATATATATATATATATATATATATATATATATATATATATATATATATATATTAATTGGTGTATATTTTATCGAACTTCACTTCATGGTTAGGTTAGGTTAGACTAGACACGACCGAAAAAAAATTACCCCTGCAGCGAAAAATGCGTTTTGATGAACTGACATTTTTGCGAAATGATACGTTCGTTAAAAGGTTTCGATTATGAATGATTTATTGAAATAAACCACAAAGACGCGACTTCATTTAGCGTTGCAAGATTACGCAAAATTAGGATATATCTACACTTCATATTTAGGTACGTAATATTTGAATTTATTTAATTAAGTTGGAACCTAAATACATGCTTTGTGCGTTTACACTCGGTCCGTTGATCTGGGTCTTTCAAATAGGTAAACATATCCTTGGAAATGTAAATGTTAGCAACATGAATAATTAAATGTAAACCAACAAATGCAATTAATGTTTGTCGTGACCACACAACTCGATTTAGTTATTCTTAGATTATTAGGCAACTTCTTAATTGTATTTATCAAAGATTATGTAATAATTACGTAGAAATATTACACATTTATTTACAATGGTCACTGTTCATCCTATTGATATATCTTTTCAAAACCCCTGTTTAACGGTTACTTAATATAGTAAATCTGAAAAGTACGTCTACAGATTTCACATGACTCCTTACGACTTTAAGAAACTTTCCAGGCACTGTTGTCGTCACCCTGCTTAAGCTTTTCAAAGCTTTTGTACTCTTTATTGTAAGTACGTAACAACATATTTTTCCTTAGTTATTTTGCTTGCTTCACGGCGGGGCTCCAACGTTATTGGGGACTATTTCTGAGGTATTGTCGGTTGCTTCTTCGTCGTCGGCACCCTTGGTGACCGGCTCCTCGGCTTCGTCCCTCATCAGCGCTCGATACTTCTTGGCTATGATCTCCCAGTCCACCACGTTCTCTATCCTCGTCATGTTGTTGAAACTCAATTGAGAACCGAGCGGGCTCAAGTGGACCACCGAGAGGCGTGTTGACTCTAGAAACGGAGTAAGTGTTTAAGGCTCTCTTCTGATTTTGAAATATAAATATAGCCATCAAACGGTCAGGAGGCATTCAGTTTTTTAAACTAAATTAAGTTACCATTCTATCATGCGTAATTGCAATTGCAACAGCTGATATTTGAGTTCGTTTAGTTCCGGTCTTCTATTCGTTTTTGTATTAACCCATATCATGCTGTTGACATTGTCGTAGCTCTGAGGTACTCACTTAAAAGTAAGAGCTAATACATATGGGCTAATATGAACGGAATAAAATAGTACTAAGACACATACGTATAGATAGCAAGGTTACGATATGAAGTTGACTTAGTTGAATAAGATTGTTCAGATATAACATTGGCGTAAATTAAACACCGTTTTGACCTTTAGTCTATATGTAAATATTCTTGAAAAATATGTAAACATCTGTAAAATGAGGATTACCTTTGGGCACGACCTGTCCTCTCTTGACTTTAGACAGCCACTTGGCCCCGGCCTTCGTTCGAGCGCTCATCTGGTCCTGCCTCTGCAATCCAATCATATGCACCAGGCTAGGACGCTTCTTCTTACTTATGCGATCCTGCGTGCAATGATATTATTGAGGCATCACTAAATGAAGTGCAAGTGCGTATTGCTTGTTTAAATTTGGTAACAATCATTTCCGTACAAAACGGACCCGAGTAGCGGGTCGTTAGCACCGAATAAGTATGTGTATTTCATATCCTGATTAAAACTCCATTTATTTGCTTATGCTATGTTGTAACTTTTGCATTTCAACTGAATAATAATGTTAACATTTTCGGAATTAGCCCAATGTAACCTAAGGTCCTACAGATGTCATGTACAGTGTATCTTTGTGTTATTGGCAATCTGCTAAAAGATCTTTGGGACACAGTATCCCTTCATATGATTTTGATAAATGACTTGGCGTCTGATAAAGTAGGCAATGGGTAGGTGCCATATATCATGAAGCGGCGATTGGTTTCCTACTACCGTAATTGATCTATATCGTATTACTGTCGTCATTTGTTTTTAAATTATTATGTTCAGACCTTGGAACATACGGGGCAAAATTAAATGACAGCTAGGGGTCGCCTATATCGATAAACTTAATTATCGATGCTTTTCCCATATACCTACTAATGAGCGCAAGTTTTGTTTGTAAATTCAAAATTTTATCGAAAGTATGTAAATGAAACTAAACAGCAACATAATTCCGGTTATTCTTTTTTAATAATTTTAGGTGGCTCAAATACTTTTAAATTTCTGTGGAAGTAGCAGGGGCACAACAAAATAATAAAATACACAAACATTGCTGGGGGCGGCTAGTATATACTAGTCGTTTCCCATATGGGAAAATCATTTAATTTTGCCCCGTATATTCCGAGGTCTGATTACGTTTATTAAATTCGCCAATTGTACTCTAGCTATATTTGATACTGTTTCCATTTTAAAGGGGCCAATAAAAAAGGCATTTTGTACCTCGTGAGAATAGCAGTGAAAATGTTAAATGTCTAGTGACGGATGCGGAATTGAAAAAGATCCGTATGGGACCACCCGAAATGCTTATTTCAGATAAAAAATATGGCGGTAAAGCAATAAGCAATACCTCTTCGCAGGTATACTGACTTTGCATTTGTGGATGATCCACATCAGCCAGGTGGTGACCAGGTTGAGCGGCGAGGGCGCCGTGGTGGTGCGGTGCATGTTACGGATCAATTTTGACAATCCGTACTTCCACTCTATGTCCGATTGTGCCTGAAACAGCGAACTATGTTACACAACTGAATCACTGGTCTGTTAATATAACTTACAAAGTGACACATCCGATTGTAGTCGGAGTTTGACAGCTTATTTTTTGGTAATTTAGCGTTCAAGTAAAATATTGTTAAGGCCACTTACACAATAAGATATGTTAATTTATAGCTATATGTTCAGTTTTATTTGTGATAAAAATCTATAAAACTGTCAGTCTTATAGAATTAACCTAGATTTTAGACTTAAATTTAATTTATCTTTTTGTGCAAGTAGCCCTTAAAGAAGTGTTTATTATTCTGGTTAGTTTTAATAAATATAATTAAGAATTTTTTTTAAATAACCTTTGAACGGTTACTGTGTTAGTAAAGATACAGTGCAGAATACTTAAATGTAAATACGAGTGTAATAATAATTTAATAGACCTCAAGGTTTTAATGCAGGTATTCTACTTGTTTTACCACTCGTGACCTCAACTTTAGTAAAATAATGTGTTCGGTATCTTTGCCTAAAATATTAAGACTATTAAATTACTCCGCAAATGGATTCCAGAAATGAAAAAAATCCGCATTGTTGACTAAAATGAAATCGGCGAACAGGAAGTAATTATGTAGGTACCTACCTACTAAGTACGTAGTAGTGGTAGTAAGTTACTTAGTTGGATAGGTCTTTACCTTATACGTTAAACAGGCATATGTAATGAATGTTTACAATAAAGTTCAATACAAGTGTAAATAAGAATCGGTGTAGCCGTATTCGATAATGAATGTCAGAAAAAAAATGAAAATATAAGTTTGGTTAGGAACTCAAATTAAAGTAAGTATAACTATAAAATTTACCAAATAACCAAGAAAAAAATATATGGGAAGCATTCTTGAGGCACGATAACGAGTTTTAAATACCGTCATACTACGTGAATACAATAACTTAAGTAATTTATTTAAATTCTTTAATTTATTTCACCGCAGCTTTAGTCATGTCCTTTGTTAGACGGTGGCGTGCGGATTTGAAATGCGAATAGCGTTCGTAGTTGGTGCGCGGCGGACGTTACCTGGATGCGCTGGTACGTATCTGACATCATGGCGATGAGCAGGTTGATGAGCACCACCACGGACACGAGCATGTAGATCCCGAACACTATCTTGAAGAGGTAGTTAGTCCAAGCGGGCTGCGTGTTACTGTCGTTTCGGTGCACGCGCGTCTGCTCCGTGGTTGTCTGCCCGAAGACGGCGAAGAACAGCAGCTCGAACGAGAATATAGGATTCATGGTCACTGCGAACAAATGTACACGCAAGGTGACACACGCAGTTACCTGGATGCGCTGGTAAGTGTCCGACATCATCGCAATGAGGAGCGTGATCAACACCACTACCGACATCAGCAAGTAGCCGCCGAACACGAACTTGAAGAGGTTCGACGTCCATAGAGGCCGCAGCGCAGAGACGTAGTTCAGGTCCGATAATGTAATCTGGCCGAAAAGGGCGAAGAACAATTTCTCGAACGCCTCGATCGCCGACAACGTCGCTAGAAGACAATACTCAAATGGACCACGTTTCTTTCAGTTCTACTCAAACATCAAAGTCACAAATGGGTTTAGGTTGATGCAACGCTTGGTGTAGGTACATTATGCTCTGTGTCCATTCCTTGTGTTAAAAACATAACAAATGAAATAAATAAAACTTACTTGCAGAAATGAAAATTTACACTAGGTAAGTTTGCATTGATTGGTCACTAAACAGAGTTGTGTTTTTTTTTGATAAAATAAAAATGGAATGATTGTGTGTCAGGAAGGATGGGGTAGACTGATTAATATCGGTTTCAAACATAAATATGTGCAAACTTTGTAGGTTTAAATCAATGTTTAGATAAATTAAGTAGGTAGTTCTTGACAAGTAGGTATGGGATCATGTTTGAAGTGAGCAAAGGACACGAGAGCTTTAGCAATTCGAGTGCATGAACAGAGCCGGTGCATCAATCTATCCCATCCCGCTACGTCAACTACGTGTCATAGACAAGGACAGCGTGGGCGCGCAGCGCCACATCGAGGACAATCAGCCAAACATATCCGAAACTTAAAGGCGTCTCGAGAGTCGAGACACTGGTGTAACGAAAACGCAGGACATAAAGCCAGCCACGGCATGCGCAAATAAACTTGCTCCATCAAATGCGTGAGGTCGGCCACTCATTCCACTAAAACTATATTTGTGACACGCACTGCATGTTCTGTGTCACCGGCCAAATCAGAAACATATACCAATAAAGCGCGCGCATTGGTTTCGGTGAAGCAGAATATGTATTGCGGTTTAACAATATGACATCTATCCGCTTTCGCTAACATAACTCGTGACTTCGATATAGTTCAAGTTATAGTCAGCGACTATTAGTATATTACAACTTCCTAACACATTCCACATTGAGTGTTGCATGTGAGCACAATCATCTAACTAAGTAATAATAATATGTAACATTTATTTCAATCAACGATGATAACATTCTCGATGTGACAGTAAACGTTCAAGCTATCAAGCGGATGCATGGGGCATTAGAAAATAAATAAGAAAAATAAGCACATCGAGATAATATGCGATCATCGTATGAGAGTAGAACATGTTGACTTCTGTTCTCTAACTCGGACTTACATCCCGTCGGCGCCCCTTGTTTTCTCCTGTAGGATTCCCCATTTAAGGGACCTGTCCATTGCACGTCATTTGTTTGTCGTTTCGTTCGAAGATTAGCATCTAACAGGCAATGAGTATTAATAATGGCACATTGGTAAATCTTGAATCATACATTATCACATGCCCAATTTAATTAATATTGTACCAAAATAACTGTTTGTTAAAAGTCTACATTGTGAATAATGGTTAATTACTGGTTCAAATTGCCACTCACCGTCGGAGAAGAGTTTTCTCCTGGCTGTCCTTGCATACTTTGCGTCTTCTGGTTTCGCAATGTTTCTGAACGGCTGGTTCAGTGCAACGATGTGCATCGAAAACCCAAACACGAATATGGCTAGAACAGCAAGAAACCTGCCCAAGTCTTTCATGAGATCACCGATAATAATGGCCCACGGGCCGAAGAGATGGTGGAAGGATAAGAAGTCCAAAATTTGGACACAAGCGAGTAAAAATGATAAGGCAAAACACTGATTTCTACAGTACATTAGAGTTGGCCAATATTTTTTTTCGACAAATATCCAGCCTACGACATGCGAGGCCACCCCGATCATGCCCAACATTAATACTGCTATCTTAATCCACCCCAACCCCGACTTGTCGCTGGGATTGGTGAGCTCAAAGAGAAGCAGACCGCTCAGCCAGACGAGCAGCATCCACTCGTACCAGCGCGGCACTAAGCTCTCCCTAAATATAGAATTATAAATAGGAGTTATTGCCACTAAAGCTAACAATATCATGAGGTAAATGTGAGAAGTCAAATACGACATGAACTTAATAATTGGAACCTTATTGTATTTTAGAATTGGAAGAGAAAACACCATCCAAACCGGTGGACAGATTATAAATGCGATAAAAAGGAAGATAATTTTGATGCCAGTCCATTTGAGGCTCCCTCTCCAGAGTTCCTGAAACAATTCAAGGTAAAAATAGTATTTGAATAATACAATAATTATAATACTTTTCGTGACCTAGAAAAAGTTACCTATTTTTTACCTGAAGATATCTCTGAACAACCGTGTGCGCGATGACCTCTTTCTGCTCGTTCTCAATGAGGACGTCCAAGAACTCGATGTTCCGGTTGTCGGTGGCGGTGAGGATGTGTCCGGCGGAGTCGGCCCCCGCTGCCAGCGCCAACAGCTCGGTCGCCATCGCCTCGCACTGCTTCCCCGCGGCGATCAGGTCTTTGGCACGTTCCTTTTCCTGTTAAGGGCACAACACACGCACGTTGAATACCTAATACTATCGAGACATACCTAACTTGACTATGTCAAGGTACAATGACATTACCTTAGTAGATAAAATAATATAGATATTGGATAACTTGGCGGCTGTGTCAACAGGTGCGGGTGAAACTAGCACGAATTCTTCTATGGGTATATTATTGTGGTTTTTTGAGCACACCATGAGATTGTAAACAAATCGTTTGTCATCCATGAGAGATTGTGTGTCGTGTTCTTTATGTAGCAGGTATCCAAGGACGTCGTTGTGGTTTTCTGACGCGGCAAACCAAATAGGCGCACAATTTAGGTTTGTCTCGGTTTTAGGTGACGCTCCGGATTCACAAAGTAACTTAACGACGTTAAGGTGTCCAGCTTTTGCGGCGCAGTGTAATGGGGTCCACCCGTTCTTGTCAGTTGCATTGATTTCTGCGCCTTGACCGAGCAGGACCTCTACCATCTGGTAATGTCCATGAGTAGAAGCTATATGTAAGCCCGTTTTTCCATGTCGATCTGTGCTTTGAAGTAATTCCGCTGATCTGCTAAGTAAGAGACCCACAATCGACATATGTCCACCAAAACATGCAAGGTGAAGTGGATTAAAACCCTGTGAAGAAAAAAAAAAGTTATACTAATTCGTTATTGCATTTATTTAGGAAAACATACTAGTACTACTGACATTTTCTGTACTAGCAGCATCGACTTGTACTCCTGCGGAATTGAGAAGTAACCGCACGACGTTCTCATTGCCGTTGTAGGCTGCTAGGTGAAGCGGAGTCAAACCAGACTCTGATCCTAGCACTGGCACGAGTGATACTCCAGTTGGAGCTTCTGACTTAACAGTACCTGGTACAGCGGATAAAAGCTCTCGGACAGTTTCTGAAAGAAAAAACGAGATATTTAATACGAAAAAAAAAATACGTTACCAACCGGTATGATTTAATCATTTTACCAGCTTGTCCGTAGTAGGCTGCTATGTGCAACGGCGTTAGACCAAGTTTTTTACTGGATATCCTCAAAGTGTTCGTCGATCTCATTACATCTAACACATTCGTATGTCCATGTTCGGCTGCTAAATGCACTGCGGTAAGTCCAGCTTTGTTCTCGTCAGTGCACGAGGCCCCAGCTCTTACGAGCACCTTTACCACGTCCGCGTGACCGCCTTCCGCCGCCAACTGTAGCGGCGTAGAATCATTCAGCTTATTGCGAGCAGAAATAACACCGGTCCGGTCAAATTTCATTAGTTCTTCAATTACTTTCACAGAACCTTGAATTGCTGCTATGTGAGCACACGTGTTACCATCTCTTGTAGTTGCCATTACTAAATTTGGATGTTGCTGTAAAAATAATTGCACCACCTCCGAATAATTGTTCTGTGCGGCTGCATGAATCGGTTTTTGTCCCAATTCATCTGTAGCGTCAATGTTAGCGCCAAGTTCGAGTAATAGTTTACAGACTTCTATTTGTCCACTTGCTGCAGCTAAATGTAAAGGCGTCTGTTTCTTCAGTGTTAATACATCGATCATAGCATTATGGTCCCTAATTAAAAACTTTACCAAGTGCGTGTAGCCATTCATGGCCGCTAAATGTAGAGCTGTCCGGCCGTTCCTAGCTTTAGAATTAATAAATGCTTTATTGGTCAGTAGGGCATCACAGACTTGTAGATAGCCGTGCTCTGCTGCTAGGTGTAAGGCTGATCTTCCTTCTACATCGAACACGTCCACCCTGGCGTGATTAGACAACAACGTGCTGACAAGTTCCATGTGCCCCCGGTGGCAAGCGATGAGTAGAGGCGTCCAACCTATAGAGTTTTGTTTATTTAGAGCCCTTCCTACGTCAGCGGCTGTCATATGTGTTATCATTTCTGTCATGACGTCATTATTCCCAGCAATGGCACAAAAATGGAATGCCGTTTCATGATTATGTTTCGTTATTAAAGTAACATCGGCTCCGTTTTCAATTAGGCATTTTACAACTTCTCTATCAGCCGAGGGAATCTTAACTTCTTCTTTGGTGATCTTGCAGGCATAGTGTAGAGCGCTAGCTCCGTCATCGTCTACCAAGTCGAGGTAAGCCGTGGCCACGTTCTCGCCTTTGGTTTCCTTAACGAACTCTATGAGATGGCGTACGACGTCGGGCTTACAACTCCGACATGCCATGTGAAGTGGCGTTTCACCAGTCTGAAAAGGTCCCAAATAAGGTTTAAGTACAAATGGTAAAAGCGGTAAAAAGTTTATAGGTACTCGATTTGATGAACATTATAAATAGTATTAAGTGTTACCTTGGTTTTCTTCAAAGGATCTCCTCCATCTTCTAATAAGAGTAATAGTGTAGCCTGATTTCCATATTTAGCTGCTACGTGTACCGGCGTCATTCCATCTTCCGTCGCTTTATTTGGACCAGCACCTGACTTCAACAGCATAAGAGCACATTTGTCGCCTGCAAAGGTAATGGATACATTAAGTTACTAATTGTTAAGGGAAGTTTACGTTAAAAAAAGGTCAATCTTGTTTTTAGTCTTAAGGATAGTTTAGTTGCGTAAAACTGTCAGCCCGAAATTGAAATTAAACAATATTATATTATTTTTGTATTCGTTTATCATTTTCTTCCAAGTGGCCCTAAGCGAAAAAGCTGTAAATATTTTAGTGATAAGAAACAAAATGTACCCTCAGGTATTCTGGCGGCAATATGAAGTGGTGTTTCTCTTTGCTTCCCGCCTCGTATGTGGACGTCTGCCCCATATCCCAATAAGGTCTCCACTACAGCTGGTTTGCAAGACTCTACCGCTATATGGAGAGCTGTATAATTATCCTGTTGACAAACTCGTGTGATTATTACCTTTAAGCGGCTTATTATTTAACTATTTATAACTATTTAGGTCTTACGTTTGTAGTAACGTCGACGCTCTCGCCTTTCTGTAAAAGCGTGTTGATGATGCCAACGTGACCATACCGCGCTGCTGTGTGTATGCTCCGTGCTCCATCCTGTATAACAGAAGAAACATTTTTTTTCTAAACAAATGAACGTCTAATTGATTATCCAAAGATGTACACAGATAAACCAAACCGTGACTTCTCCTTCATAAACTCAACGGAGCATTAAAAAAGTTTGTAATAAACTTACTATTAAAAGACCAGCCAAATGATCGTCTATGAGCCATTGAGGAGTTCCTGTTACCACCTTACGTCTCTAGCTCGACAGTAGGTATATTATTATTGTCATCGAAATAGAATAAATTTGCAAAATCTCAAGTCGACCCGACACTCCGAACACGAAATTGCATTTACGATGCAAAATTTGAGACAAACTCTTTATTTGATGTTTTTGTCTATTATGGAATTCGAAAAACACACGAGAGATGATCTAACAGAAACAGCACCGTATTTAATATAAATGAAAGATGAAACTCAAACTCCGCGCCAAGAGTTGAGCCAAACCAACAAAAAAAAAAGGAATTTGAAACCATAAACAAATTATCAATTCCCGATACTTTTTTGATCGAACGCAAGTATGTTAAAAAATAACCTTATTGGGCATATGCAAGTAAACTCCTTTCTTGAAAAGCATCATAGCGCAGTCAGCATGCCCATTAAGAGAAGCGATATGCATCAGCGTGCTGCCATCCTTGGTCCGCTCGAAGATGGATGCCTTGAACTTGTCCGCCAGTAGCTCGATGATGGCTGCGTGGCCGTTTTCTGCGGCCAAGTGCATCGGTGTGCGATCTGGAATGAGAACATTGGGTTAAGTTGTAAGTTTTTTAACGGTCTAATTTAGAAGTGGATCACAGTTTAAATTAGTAATGCACGATAGGCGCAAACGAATCGATCAATTTCAAGATGTAAAAAGCACCGAATATACAAAAGCCGGTCAACTATTTTTTTAGATATTTCTGCTAATAAACTTTGGAGACTTAAGCCCTTTTAATAATACCCTCAATTTTATTTGAAACCCCGTTTTTCAATACCAATACAAGTACCTATGTTAAAAAAATATTGCTGGCAACCAAATTATACAACTATGCTAAAGTTCAAGTTAATAGCTTTTGTAGTCGCTGAGAAAGTTCGCTTTCACAAGACTGGAAGCCTAAGACTGCAAATGCGTTGCCAACCCTGAGGACTAGGATGGAATGCCTCTATGCTAGCCATTACACCGGCTGTCTTATCCCTAAACCACAACACAAAAATGCGAACACTTCTGTTTTGCGGTAGGTTAATGGATAATATGGTGGTAGCGATCCTGACGGACCCCGCACAAAGTCCTACCACCCGCAAACGCAATGTTACAATGTCGGTACAGAACCCTAAAAAGTGTTCAGTGATAAAACTTACTCATTGAGCATATATTCTGGAGATGTACTATTAAAGATGGCCTCACCTTCATTATCAGCAATCGCCGCACTGGCCCTAACGCCGTAGAAGTACTTGACAAGAGGCTCGTCGCCCTCGGCGGCGGATATGTGTAGGGCGGTCATGCCGGCCGCGTTAGTAGCGTCGATGGCAGCGCCGTAGTCTACGAGGATTCTTGCCATGTCTACGTCGCGTCTCCTTGCGGCGAGGTGCAGGGCTGTATCGCCAGCCGGCGTGGACGCCTGACGTAAACATGCAACAGTATTACTTGAAGCTAGCAAGTAACTCCGGGATAGCGATGTTCTATGTACAATCAGCGAAATGGTACCCTCAACTACCATTGAACTGTGTCACAGTGACGTCATAAATGAAATCGTTAGAACTGTCAATCACAATGTTATTGTGACACAGTTGTACTGTGATTGTATTTACCTACTTATTTAGAGGCAATATTAATAAAGTTTAGATCAAAGTGGAGCGAGGAGATCTGAGATTAAATAGTAAATTTGTATAGACTAATTTCGGAGTAAACAAACAAGAGTGTTTGGTTAAAGAAGTATTCATGGCCTTTTTTGATACAATAGCAGAATTAAATAATACTAAATTTGATTCTACATGGGATTCTAGTTCTGAGGTACTAGAAGTTTAAAGTGGGTTTTGTATCCCAAATATGGCGTTGCCGGTATAATAATGCTGTTAACTGATTAAGAGATACCTTAACGTCAAAAACATGATTGCGATATAAATGCAAGATAAACAATAACCCTCTGTGGTCATGTGCAGTCGGGTAGTTGCAAGGGGACAACAAGAAATGTATTCATATTGAAGCACAATTTGTAATTAGTATTTCGTTATCATGGATTACAATAACGAATGCAAAATTTACATAATATACTAGGTAGAGTAGCAATTTTCAACTTTGTCGTACATTCACTTGTTGTAGATATATTTATTCATATATTGATTTCTTATTAGAAACCATTACGTGTACCTATTTGGAGAGGTTAGTGTTCAATAAACTTAAAAAAAACGAGGACGTGACCATAGAATTTATAAACTGTGTAAGGGTGCGCCAGAATTAATACCTACATTCGGTAATACAATAAGTAAGACAGCTATTATAATTAAACATTGCATACAATATAACCTTAACCGTGATTCGTGGCTGAAACATATTTTATACACACAGGCTCAAAACGTACTCGATCTTACTCAGTGCAAAATAATCGATCGTAGCTAAGCTTACACAAGTGCTAAATATGTACGGTGGTTGTCAGTAGACACGTCATGATCTGCCTCAATAAATAGCACTTTTATATAATTGCATCCAAAACTAAATAACTGTATGATAATTGATAAAACGTATAACTTTTCTTTAAACTAATGACTAAAAGTTTAAATGTGCGGCGGCTGCAGCGCCTACCAAACATGCAAGCGTTTTAAATATTAAAATTATTGCAGTAAGCATAATGCCAGGCGCGAGTTGAGATGCATCGCACTGTAACTCTGGCAGCATTCTTGAACAGTTATTTTCGGATACATTATATTGTGCAATTAGGAAAATACAGTACCTTGAGCTGTTCGGCGGTTTGCGCGCTGAGCAGCTCGCGCACCATGCTCTGGTTGCCCGCCTCCACCGCCAGCAGGAGCGGAATCTTGCCCCTCTGGAACACCAGGTCTCGAATTAGCTTTTTCCATTCCCTCTGTCGGGCTCTCTCCTTGTTCAACTCAACGAAACTCAGCTCGAGCTTCTGCAGATCTTTGGACTGCAGCCCCGCGGAGCCGGTCGGGCTGCGGGCGCCGCCGCGCAGCAGGTTCGCGCTCCGAGGGGGGTCCGACCCGCCGTCAGACATTATCGCCGCGCCAAACCCGCACTGAGGTGAATGCTGTCTCCATACGGCGAGCCACCCGCCGGAGCCGGCAGATCGCGGCACGAACCGGCCGCTAACTGTCACACCACAGACAATACTTCCAAACTTATGTGCAATCTTCGTACACGGGAATGCAAAATCGATCGACTATCGTGCTGCTCATTCGATTACGCTGCATGCAAAACTGGAAACAATCGTCGTCCTGAACGACAGATCGCTGACGGGAGGAATACGTACGTGCTCCTCCATGGCGCCGGTCTACGGGTGCCCGGGCCCGCAGGGCATGGCGAAGAGGTCTCGTCCTACTCGCGCCCAGGGACTGACTGAGTCTAATTCTATTAAAATTACTAATTTTGAAATTCAGTCCTGACGTTATAACTAATATTCCGCGCTTAATTTGCATTGTAAATTCGCGTGGTGACGTTTGCTCGTAGGCTAAAGCTCGCCGGATAATTAGCTAGTTTCTATTCGCAGGGAGGGAGGTACGTTTTACTACGGCGGCGTGTCCTCGCGGCCTTGAGTATTCTGCTGCTTTCGTCGGGTAAAAGCAAGGGTAATTAATATTCGTCAGACTAGTGCGTGTTATAAGAGGGAAGACGGCTGATGTAAAAGTTTTATTACTTTTTACTCATTTACAACGCGGATCAGTTTCGGCTACGCTCCGAGGATGGGTTTGTTTACAGTGGAGGGCGTTTCGGGGGTAGTTCCTGCTCGCGGATGGCGGTGCCAGGCGACGGCGCTGCACGCGATCCCGCGACTAACGATGCACCGCCACCCGTCTCCCCACGTTTCAAGCCCGCCTAACAACTCTATCCCCTTGCCATACAACTCAAAATCATATACCATCCAAACAACTTGAAGTGCCCTCGGAGCGCGTCGTTCATTCGTTCAATTTGGAATCTGCATACATCAGTCTATGATTTCAGGTTTATTCCCCAGACACATGATAGATTGCTTTGCATTTAATTTTCTAAATTATTCAATGACTTTTAAACTGTAGATAAATTGTCAAGAAAATAAATGCAAACTGTGGATGCTTGTGCTTGTTTAAGTAGGTACTGGAAAACAGTGAATACTTTAGTTACGGAATTCTCGGGTCAGTGAGCTGTCGTGTTTTCCTTAGAAATGGAGGATGGGTATGGAGGTTTGTGTGTGTTGTCCGTACGAAAGCGATTAGTATTTTATTTGTTCCTAAAAAAAGTCAACATATGTTTACAATATTATGCCTGATGAATAGCCAGTCATCGTGGGCAAAATCTCAGAAACGGAGCGTCAGATAGCCGATGTCTTCATTTGAGGTAATCCTATGTCCAGAAATGATCTGATCAGCTAACAAGATGATAATTAGAAGTTGGCCGGTATCGGGTTTGACAAGGATGCCATAATGATGATATCGATTGTTTAAAAGAAGGTCGTCGCTCACCCCGTCGGCACGCAGTCGGATGTCCTTCCCAGCTGCCGTGAGGAGCGCTCGCAGGATGCTAGTGGCGGTGCCGGTCTGTCGGCTGGCTACCAGATGAACCGCGGTCTGCTGACGGCTCTTTAGGAGAAGGAAGGTTAAGGCCAGTGAAATAAATGACATACTCTAACTTACAGAGTTGTTATAAATTAAAATCAGCATAATGTTAGGTTCTGATCTGATACCAACATCTTTATGATTATGCCAAATCTGTGTACAGTTACTAACAATAATATGGCGCAAAAATATCTGACACGTCTTTATTACTAGAGGTATAAGAGCGTGACAGATATTTTTGCGCCCAATGTTGAATAATTGTTTTTTTGGTGGTGTTGTACCTATTCAACAGTTAATTTCTAAGAAGATAAATATGTATAAGGAATTCTGTTAGAACCTCCAAACTTCTTATTTTTATTGTAAGGAAACATGGTATTCTAATATTTCTAACAGTAATGGTCCACATCAAATTAAAAAAATAAACTAGCAGACTTCTTTGATAACCCATGTCGTTCTGTTTTTGAGTTTACGCTAGTTTGTTATTTTGTGGTTGTACACCTCAATATAGACATATACAATTTTCTTTTTTTAGGGTTCCGTACCTTAAAAGGAAAAAGGAACTCTTACATGATAACATCGTTGTGCGTTTATCTGTCTGTCTGTTTGTCTGTCAGGACCCTTCCTCTCAGATACGCGTAACAACTTTAAAATTTATATCAAATACTCAAATCTGCTATCCCTTGAAGTTGTGAAAAAAAAACAAACTTCTAAGTCAACGCAATTAAAAGATACGTCTGTTTTTGCCGCATATTATAAGGTACTTCCCGCTGACCTAGGATCATGAAATGGCAAGAAGCAAAGTCTTATAAAACATGTAAAGGGAAAAATCCAAAAACTGGAAATTTTGTGTCGGGAATCCTCGGTGGGCGAGTCCGACTCGCACTGGGCCGTTTTCTTTTGGTGATGATGAGTTTCTGAACTTAGGCCGAAAGAACTTACCCCTCCAGTAGCGAACGGGTCGACGCCCCGCTTAGTGAGCAGCAGTTTGACAATGTCTTCACGGGAGTACATCGCCGAGATGTGCAGCACATTGTAGTTATCCTGTTTGACAAAGAGTGATAGAAAAATGTACATTTACTTGGATAGGACGTGACAGGGAGCATGCCAAATAATCTCGATCTTTCTTAAGATATCAGTCGTTAAATCGATGGTAAAATAGAAAACAACCACTCGTTATTATTCATTCATTATCCATAGCAGAGGCATTATCAACTTTCACCTTAAACTACATTCTTCAAAATAGTATAAATAAGTAGGTAAAATATACTGCGCGGATAATGCAGGTGAATTAATTTTATTACATACACGACTATATCGTATAACTAATACCTACTCGATTTGCTCGCGACATGTAGCTTGGTCTTTCAGAATCTGTAGAATTCCTGCCTGCCCCACACACATTGACCACGCAACGTCAATTAGATCGAAAACACGACGTAACACGTCGGTCCGCCGAAGCACAAAACACTCGAAATCACCCTTTGGGTTCAAACTTTATAGAACAGACTTGCGCAGTTAGTAGGATCCTAACTGGCCACAACAAACTGAAAAAGCACCTGTTAAAAATCCGTGTGAAAGAAGACGTGACATACAGGTTCTCTCAGGAGACAGAAGACAGAAGACAGGGATGCTCATCCTCTTCTCATGCGGACCACTAATGCGCAACAGAAGTATGTACCTAGGGCGACATTATCATAGACCCACAAGATATACAAATCCTCACTGCCCAAAGCATCTGAAAATTCATGGACGCAATCTTTCTGTTGAGCTCTATACATAGACTGGCCATAATAATAATGATAACGAACAACTGCCGGAAATATATTCTGAAAGACGACACGGTTGACATTTGTTGAGCATGCTGTTGTCCCGGCGAGTCCCTCAGTCATATAATTTCCAGTTATTCGCATTTGGCTTACTACGAGTACAGCGAGTACTTTTACAGACATAACCTCGCCTCGTGGCCAGGTCTTGTTGAGTCTGAAGTGCCCTGCTATAAATACATACCGGCGCCAGTTCTCGAAAATGGTCATGCTACGCTCTATTGCGATCCATCTGTCATCACGGACAGGACTATTGTCTGGTATATTGTGTTGACAGATCGATCTCGAACAGAATCAGAATCAGAATTTTTCTAATTGCCATAACTGTTACAGACCTACAAATTTATCACTTCAGTACTAAAGATATACATGTTAAACAGAAACAAATTATGACTCATCAAAAGTAGAAACAGTATTACAATTTACGTACATATTATTGTCTGTTTAAAATTAGATTTATTGACAGTGAAACTCATATCGATTATTAGTAGCACGTAGAGGTTTGTTCTCATTGAATTTGCCTTAGTAATTTCCTGGGTACTCGCTTATACTTTATAGCGTCTGGTCCATCAAAAGTATATGTATGTATGTCTATTTCTGGGCAGGCTCTGCAGCCTAAACGGCTTGACGGATTCTAACATGCGAGGTATTAATTAGCGAAGTGACATAGGGTTTATAATATTTAAATATGGCGTACGCGAAAAAAATATGGAGGGGAAACAATAAACAGTATTTATTATTATAACAAATGAATATGGATATCAAATGAAAGCTATTAAATGGCCCATTCCAAATATATATACATTATAACACTTTGATGCCACCATTTGGACAGGAAAGTAAAAACATATCCGTAAATATTAAGTAATAAACTCCTTTTGCATGGATGAGAGTTTCACTTATAATTTGTCATTGTAGTAGTATTTGTAGCTGCAGAGCTCATATGTCACTTAGTAATAATTTATTAAACCACTATTTAATTCATAAAAACTAAAAAGAGTTAAATAAATTAAATTATTAAAAACAAACAAAAAACCCGACTTCAATAAAAACATCAACTAGGTATAAAGCGAAAAATAAGCTATATATATCTATAGAATTTATATCAATTTCAATTTAGCGGAATTTTGGAAAATGTATTGCAGGTGGGGACAAGCAATGAATTTCAAAACCTATTTAACATTCGGACTAGCTTGTCCCCGCCTTTACGTTTTCCAGTATTCAGTTAAATTTAAATTGTTATAAATTTCAATAAGTACATTGCTCTTATAATTTTCTATAGATTATATAGCTTGTTTTTGCTTTTCAGTGTTTTTTTTATTGTTGTCGGGTTCTTTTGTTTATTTTTAATAATTTAATTGTTAATTTTAATCTGATAGGGGCAGGGCGAAAATGTTTAAACCATTTTTGGTGACCCTCGGGTTGTAGTTTGCTCTTACTTTAAATTTGCTGAGGTTTGTCCTAACGTACATTATGATTTCAAAATATACTTTGCTAGCGCAACGCAATTGCAACTCCAGGCAGCGCTCGTAAACGTCACTAACCCGCATGAAGAGAACGTCGTAAAGGCTGAGAAGGACAAGATCAGTAAGTACCCGGACTTGGCTCACGAGGTGACCACCATGTGGGATGTTGATTCGATGATCATTGTCGCGAAAGTGGTATCGGCAAACACCTCAAGAGACTCTCGCTAGATGTCTGGATCAAGGGCCAGATACAGAAGGCAGTACTCCTCGACACGGCACGCATTGTGAGGAGGTTCCTCTGTCTGCAGCCCTAGCCGGCGGCACTCGTAGGTTAGGTTTTTTATACTTCATGTTTATTTTTTGTATTAGTGTTGTTATTTTAGTTTTATATTTGATGATATTACAAAAAACCTAATGTAGAGAAAATTTCATAAATATATGAATAATAATAATAGCGATTTAAATTTGAAACGTGCCATAAAAACATGCCATAATCAGCAAAAGTGTTAAGGATCTATAAATGTCGTTATAACATTTTTTTACGAAATGGTTTGCTAAATTACACAGATGTGGTATGTGTAATTTAAGATTGGCGTGCACGACAACTTGCCTTCGTCACCTTCAATTATGCTGATGTCATTTGTATTTGACGAAGCCCAAGAACGCGTGATTCAGGACCGGTGACTCAAAATTGGACTTTTGATTCTTTGGGGTTTTTGAACTAAAGAGTGATTGTAACATTTGTAACCCTGCATTTCATTTAAAAAAAATAGTCAACGTTAGGTACTTAGTTTAACAAAGAGGTCGTAACAAGACCGTGATATTTCAGTTTGTATTTAAAATAAGGCTGGCCACGGTAGCTATGAGTCTGGCTGGTCGCCGGCATTGTATGTAAAGTAATTACTTACGTACAGCAGACTGTAGTTAGACCAGACTAAGTTAACAAATTGGGAGGCAGTCGTTTAGAAATTCATTCTAATATTCTTCATGTAAAATCAAGATTTGCATGACAGTACCTATCATAGGCTAAATATGTGATACTAAATTATTGTTTCAGTATTATGGACCAAATACCTACCTAAACTTTTAAGTCTCAGTTTATATAAACTGGTGGTTTAAGCATCTACGGGACAATGCCAAGTAGATGACATAAAGCTTAGTATTCAGTCAGTCGTGTCATTGGTCTTGTCGGTCACTGTCATCGTCCACTTGCAAAAACTTTCGCACGATTCGATAAGTATTAAGAATAGCAGTTTTCTGCATCTGAATGTAAGTATTTCGCTTCAGATCAATGAGCTTCAAACTGTGATGTAGGTACTTCGGAATGACACCAGTGGTCGATAGCACTACTGGAACAATGTTTTTTCTCGTTTCCAGATTCTGGTGACTTCGTCTTTAAGGTTGGTTTTTTTTTCAGTTAGGGTTTTTTGCAGGGTGATAATAATAAAAATAATAATAATTATTAGGTCCAGAGGCCAATGTTGGTAACCCTACTTGATCGAGTACCAGCAGTTGCAGTTATTATCGTGAAAGGACGAAAAGTAACTAAAAGACATCAGTTTAGTTAGTCTGACTAAGTTCATGCAGGGTCAAGTACCAGCAACACCAGCCTAATCATAAATATACTGACTAACTTATTACATGACTAGGGTCTGCCAGGCGAATTCTGGCCAGGCTGACGTTCTTTTCTGTGACTGTTTATTTTTGTGAAATTACGTCGCCAATGTATATAAAGATAGAATCGGATTGCAATAAGAAACTAGTAGGCTATGACTTATGGACCGGCAGATCAATGGATTACATACGATGACAATCGATGCTACTCAGTGGTTACCGGCCAGGTTTTGCCTTCTCACACTGCTGATACTCTAGGCAGGGCCAAGAAGTGGCAAAAAAACGCTTACATAAGAGAGAAAAGCAACTTATGTATTTGGATTTTGGTTTTTGCCAATAAGCAAAACGGCAATTTTTGTATAGTGTTTGCTTTTTAAATAGAAAAGACATCAACGCGTTCAAACTTTGCGGAAAAGCTCTAAATTAAAGAGGATTATTAAGATGCGAAATGATAGAAATTAGTTTCTGAAAATTATTACAGTCTATTTTCGATAAAAACTGTGGGGTTTTTTTTATGTCACCGTAGCTATCACAACCCGTTTTTGTACTTTTTGAACTGTGTTACAATTAAATTAAGTAATCAAGAACTGTGTTATACCTAATTATTTGCAAAATCCTATTTGTGTTTAAATCGTTGCTCTTGGATCTATTGTGAATTTTTATAAGGGTTTGTGACTTGTTGGTGTCACCTGGGGTTAAGAGTAAACCTATCCATACGATCTCAGAGTTACCTAAGCTTTTAGCACTGTCTATTTTATTTCATCATATACATATTAATAAAATATATGTACACTGGCAGCATTGTTACCTGCCAGTATTAATTAAACCTTAAGTTCAAGTTTCACGTGGTTTCCATTCATTTCTCGACAAGGCGTGGCCTCGCCGGCCGCACTTGTGGCCATAAATTGCCCCTTGCGATAAGTATCTGTGACGTAGCCACAGCTAATAGGTAGAACAGAAGCACTGAAATGGGTCACGTCTAGGTTTTAGTTAAGTATGGCCTATTCCTTGACCTGTGCTCAAGGGCTTGAAATGTGGACATTGTTAAAGTAAGAAGCCGTGTTACGTCACTTTTACTTAGACAACAGCATTAGTCCCAGTCAATCGTTTAAAATGTATTTATTGTGTGTATTGGTAGTATTTTCAGTCCACCCTATGTACCAGGAAGGGGAACTGAAAGGCGTAATTTTTTATTGTGACAAGAGCGAAACCGGTAAGTCTTTTGATTTCCTTAACGGTACCAATCGTCCAAAATGGAACCCTTACTGTAAGCGCATATCATTTTAAAGTGCTAAATTGTAACGATATATACGTGTAAAAAACTTCAGTATTAAGAAAGCAATGGCAGATAGAGATCCCCTTTGTGGTGGTTAATCATCAAGCATAAGAAGGTACTGACATCAGTCTTTATTAAACTTTACGAAAATACCTTAACAACTTGTTCTTTGTCGAGCCAGTAAGGTCACCCGACGTTGTGATTCGTTATGTCATGGAATATAAGTACTAAATGTGATGCTATCGTGTGTGTACTCGTATACCGGTTTAGGGGTTGACAAGTTCAACTTAGAATGTATAAGTCTTTGACTTTTAGTAACTAGCGACCCTTCGATTTATATGAGTTTTCTGTGATTCCCGTATTATAAACCAGAATTTATTGTAAATTATATATTTCTGTGTAAAATTACGTAACTGATGGTGTAAACCGCATTAAAATCCGTTGCGTAGTTTGAAAGATCTAAGCGTAGGTGCATACATACATAGGGACAGAGGGCGGGAAGCAACTTCTGCCCGCGACTTCATCCGCGTTGTGTTTTTTTGTGATTTTTAAATTTTCCGGTATTAAAAGTAGCTCACGTATTAATCCATGGTATAAGCTATCTTCATTCCTCATCCAAATCCGTCCAGCGTGAAAGCGTAAGAGAATAACACACAAACTTGCGCATTTATAATATTATTTAGTAGGATTTTGGCCGGCCGGCATGAAAACTTGGAATCATATTGATAAATAATTTTAACTGCTACACTGCAGCACTGTATTTAAGTTATTCTTACTAATACTCTTATCTTAAGAGGATTTTGAAGCGATGCTTTAATCGCGTAGTTGTCAACATTTATACAAAAATAGCTACAAGTGCTAACCGTGCTGGGCGATAACGATTCTCACCCCCTAAATGAATTGCGATTTTTTATTCATTTTTACTTTTTATTTGTTTCTTTTCAAGAAATATTTTCTTGAAAAAGATGACGTGCAGACCTAGTTTACATAACAGTCAAAAAATTTAGAAATCGGACTTGATTCAGGGGTTTAGAAACGTAATTGCATTTAGTATGGCAATTACCTGCTTCAAAAATTAGTGAAATTTTGAGTGCGCGTAACATGTGTGTGTGTGTGTGTAAGCTAGTAATGTTTGTTCCTCCTTCGCGCTCTAATGGCTGGATTTGTATGAAAGTTTAAATTAAGATCTTTTAGAATTAACCCATAAAATATGCAGAGACAGACTACCAGGAAACAACTTCCTTGCGGACAGGGTGGCGGGTTAAAGCTAGTGAGATTATAAACGTCGATTATAACGTAGCTAATTTTTGTTATTAAAACTATCATGTTGTCTACATAGTATCTAGGTATCTACACTTTATTGTACAAAAAACAGAAAATCAAATACAATATGTACAGGTTTGGAATGTACAAAGGCGAATTTATTCCTTTAAGGGGTCCGTTCCAGCTAACCTTATATTGTATAAACTATATTGAGTTTCGCTTGGCCGGTGCACGGCGCGCAAACAGCTTGATTGTTCCACTTCGGCAAGACGTGGGGCCGTAATGACCCGTGTGCTCTAAATTACAAGTACTCTAACATTAGGTTGGCAATCGATATTGTACCTACTTTTTCATAACATGCAAAATTATGGGCGCTACTTTCGAGTGGGTTACTTGCAGTATTTATGGATATGTTAGCGGTAGGCGTGTTAACGGTTATGTTATTTTTATCCAAAACTTGCGGACGAAGCATCGTCGTCGTTTTTTCTTTTTTAAACCCCGTCGCAAAAAGATGGGTGTTATATGTTTGACCGCTATAACGGGTAAACCGATATGGATGCGGTTCCGAGACAGGAAGAAATACCTATCTACTCGTGCTCATTCTACAAATATTTACCCATACGGAGGAGAGGATCGAACCCTGGACGAAATAAGATGAAGACAGTCCGTCCTAGCGTCCAGGGGGGATCTTAATCCCAAATGCAATGTTTTGATAGAAGACTTTATAAATCAAACCTCCATTACAATACATTTAGGAAATAAAAGTCAAAGCCGACTCTAACCTAGCGATTCTCCAAAGTATTGACCTAAGCTGGTGACTTTATATCAAACATTTCAAGTTGATAGGACACAGAAACGGTAGGAGCTTTTGCATTTTGGCGAGTCCTACTGGTGGGCTTGGTCAAGATGCATAACGCTAAAGCTAAGTTAGCGATTTTAGAAAATCGGCAAAATGGATTGACGTAAGCTGAATTGATGACAGATCACGTTGACCGCTATGTCAATGTCCATACATATCAAGCCGATAAAAAACAGTATCATTAGCATCTTGGGTAAAGGCTCAGTTTCGTTGCGCGATAGCCCGCCAGCCGGCGACGCGAAAACGTGATACATTGCGTCGCTACAACAGCTCTCAGTTCAAAAATGTTATAACAACACGTCGATGGATTGCTACAAGCATGCGGGCTATCGTCCAACTGAGCCTTAAGCCTACTGGCCTCCTGGACTCATTCAATCAATCAATCAAAACCATTTATTTGCAGGATATGTTATTGGCTCCTGTTGCACTCACGTTGTTCCTGGCGCCGACATCGGAGCCCAGCTCGATGAGCCGCTCCACGAACGAGGTGCGGTTGTCTTTCACAGCGTACATCAGCGGGGTCATGCCGGTCGTCTGAAACGGAAACCGTCATTGTTACTTAGCGCCGGACCCAGCATATCTTAGAGACGATTGATTCGTTACTTTTTCAAACTTGTATATGTAAAATCAGTAAGAAAAGAAACGATATGGCATAACATGATGACATGGAATAGAAAGGAAATGGCAGCCAAACGAGAACACAAATTACTTCAAGCTATTAGGTATTATTATAATTATTCAGTTTCTTCAAAAATTACCGATCTCCTTGAGCACAATCCACTCCCATTTTGAAAACCGATGAAATTAATGGCCACCATTGTATTTTTATATATTACTACAATTTTATTCGAATGTCTATGTAGATGTTTGTTTTCACAATTAGTTTCTAAAAATATTCGTGTTATAGTAACTGTACCTACGGATGTATATTATTGTAATTTGCTTGGAACTATCCTATAAAAATGTAAATGCATGATTTTCGGGAGCCTGACGTTTGGCCGAAATATGTTTGCCAAAATGTGAAGTTTCCCAACCGTTTCATTTGCCAACCCATTTTTTTTCCTGTAGCTGTAATTTTTTCCAGATTTATTTCAGTACCATCGTTATATAGGTTAGGTTAGGTTAGTTTTTATAAAATCCTGAAATATTTACGGTTACAGAAAATAAAGTAGGTTGGCAAATGAAACGGTGGGTAAACGATACAATTTTTCAAATATATTTATTTCGCCGAAACAAAGGTAACCCATGATTTTTATTTTAGGGACCCGTGCCAAACAATAAATAATATACATATGTAGGTACCTATACGTAGTAACAATGTCTGAAATTTGAATCTCATAAGTCAGTTTAACTACCTGATTTAAAGAGTTTAAACACCTATTAAAGCTGTTAAAATTAATAACACTAGTTTGTTCTATGACGGGAAAATTGTTGAGCAAATTGCATAGTTTTATTAATGTTTCTTATTAAAGTCCTTGAGGCTGTCGCGGCTGAGCGGAATAATCGCAGCTAATATTTTCAGTTTAGAGTCGCTGCCTTCGACTTCCGTGCTGATAACTACCGCGCCGGAGCTTTTCCGCGCGGCGCAAGCGACGGGCGATTAACGCGGCTCAGGGGATCTGAACCAGTTTTGTTATGGCATTTATGGCCAAATGTCAATTTTTTACCCGAAGTAAGCCTTATCTATCCGTGGTTTGAATATAGGGCTCGGCCGTTAAAAGTCAAACAACTAGCCCGCAGCCACACACAGCCCAGCTAATGGTAAGCGGACTATGATACTGGATGAAGAAGTTGTCACCGAGTAAGTGGCTGTAAAAAAGATCCCTAGAGATCTGTTGAGCCACCGGAAAGGCACAAGTTCGACTTTGTATAAACATCATCTTCATAAAGGTGCGTATAAACAACTGTTTATTTTGTGCAATAAAGAGTTTACGTACATTCTTGATGGATTAACGTCATAATTTGGTTTACTGTATGCCTCATCACCTCAAAATGGTTTTCTTTGTCACTCAAAATCGGCGAATAAAAGTCCACTTAATCCGCTTGCACGGATAATTTATTCAAGTGGTGGTAGAAGCGGAGGCTCAAGTTGCGAGGTAACGAAAACTGATGTAAAGCTCGTGAAATGTTTTTTCTCGCACATAATATGTCTTCGTAGCAGTGCGGTAAAAATGAATTGCTCTATGTATACTATCTGCCTCTCTCTGCCACACAAAAACCTTTTTATATTTCCGAACCCACAAGGTGCCGTCGCGCCGTGACCCTATTACTAAGGCCCTGTTTACACTTTATTAAGTGCAAGTGTGAAGTTCATACATTCGCAAGTGGCAGGTAGCAAATGTATGAACCTCACACTTGCACTTAACAAAGTGTAAACAGGGCGTAAGCCTCCGCTATCCATCCGTCCGACCGTCTGTATGTCAGCAGGATTACAGCAGAAAATATAAATAATTACGTATGTTAAAATTATTAAGGTTTAAGTAAATTTTCACAAACATTGTCTCTATAATAACAAATATTAAAGTACATACATACTTACATACCTTCACGCCTGTAATCCCAGAGTGGGGTAGGCAGAGCTACAGAATTACCTACCTACCACCCAAAAAGTTGTTGATCATTCTGTAACCACATTTTACACAAATAGGCTAATATGTTTTCCAGCGTATTAGGGACAAGTTGCAAGCCCATCGCCCAACGGAACTATAAGTCTATATTCCCTTAGTTGCGTCTTACTACACCCACGGGAAGACATGGAGTGGTACAAACCCGGAAACCACACGGGACTAGTTATATGTATGTATACTTAATAATAAAAATAAAAATAAATGTAAAAGGGATGACATACAATCTCATACAATGACAATAACGAACCCTTCGTGTACGAATTTAACTCGCACTTAGCCGGTTATTTTCGTGTTGAAAAGACTTCAATGTGCCATGCACCTGACATATTAATATTCCTTGTATAATCGCCCTCGCTTGTGACATGCGGCCCGTAGAATTAGCCCTCCAGCAGTGATTGGCGCGGAGTGCGAGCGGCCTCGTTTTAACAATTACTCTAATGATCTCTCCACACAAACAATTAATACCTACCCTTTACTTTACACTTCAAAGTCAAGCATCTCTATTTAAAATTACTAGGTCCTTTAACTTTTCTTGAGTTTGAGCTTACACCGTGCTTACACCTACGCGCTTAAATATGTAGGGTAAAAGGCTAGTGCGGTAGCGTGTGATGTGATGTGTTACGCGATTTATTACAAATTAAGCTTGAAATAAAAATAAAATAAAAATGAATTATTCAGTAACTTAAGTTGTGTATCAGTGCACCAGCACTGGTACTGTACACCATACTGTAGGCACCAGCCTAAATTTACCAGCCTAAAATAAGCTCTAGATGTGCAAACTAACAGTGCTAAAAGTTAACGCCCCGGCCCCAAACATGTAACTCTGAAGTTATGTTACTCTAACACTGTCTCCTAGAAGGATGTACTTTAAATATCTTAATAATTATATTACCTATATTATGCCCTAACCCGACAAAGACGAAACGTTTTGTTAATGAAAAATATGTGGCGTCTATCACACTGTTCTCCTCGTACGTTTTAACATCAGGCAAAGAGTCTTTTGAGCTGTATTAAAAAAACTGCTGTAAAGGGCTATCAAATAAGAATTTATTGCCAAACTAGAAGGACAGGCGCACCCCAATGTTGCACCAAACTTGCAGTTAGGAGTGGAATCGCCAAGACTAATGACATGGGTGCAATTCAGGTAGGTCTCTAATGGTAGCCCGGACGGCCTTCGAGTTTGCTGCAAATACTAACTACATTCCTGCTCAAGGTATATATTGAAAGAAAGAAATAATTTTAGTTTATTTCTACCCCTGTCATACTAAGAGGTATCATAACGTTAAGAATATGATAACAATAGGTACACAAACATCGCAAAAACCGCACTCCTTTTTTGGGCAGTCGTGTAATTCTAAGCGTTTAGTAGATTTAAAAAATAAATGGTTTAAAAAACAAGAAACCGCCTTCGAACGCGCAAAAAATAAGTTCTTTTTAAATGGTAGGTAATAATAGGTCACTCCAACTGGAGTCGGCTAATGGTTAAAAGTATTGTGAATCGCCGACTTCAGTTGAAGACAGAAGTTATATATGCGTATTTTAAGGCGGTTTTTTGTATTTTAAAACATTTGTTTTATTTTACACTTTTCTAGTGATCAAAATAAGATGTTATGTAGTCCTAACATCTTATTTTGATCACTAGAAAAGTGTAAAATAAAACAAATGTTTCTAGTGATCAAAATAAGATGTTAGGACTACATAACATCTTATTTTGATCACTAGAAAAGTGATCAATTAAATGTTCACTCTACTATATTAATCGAAATATGTTATCGCCACCCTTGAAAAAGGTATCGTTGAGGAGTTTCGTTGGCTATCTACGATCTTCATCATCAATTCCACTTCACCAAGTGATACTTTCTGAATGCAAATGCTGGACTTGTTACTAAAAATACTAAAATCGCTATATATATGCCTATAATATTTGAGGAGTACCCTGAATTTCTCAGGGATCCCCTCATCAAATTTAGATTAGGTGAAAATTGGACCACCTCGAAAGTATAGAGTATACTACCACCAAACCACAAAATATTTTTTTAAATCCGTCCACAATTAACGGCGAAATCGTTGAACATACATTAAAAAAATACAGTGGGAAATAGAACCTTCTCCTTTTTTGAAGTCGATTAAAACTATATACTTGTCAAATAGTTATCAAGACAGTACGGCTATGTATGTAGACAAGTTACGGCTACAGCTTTCTGAAAAACATGTATTTATTAGACAAGGCTTGCAGAACTACATTATTGATTGCACTTACATTCAGTGGAATAGCGAAACAGTCTTAGTGTCTAGTCTGATTACATTTCTATTGGCCGATTTTTCAAATTTTCCAATTTCCAAATGAAATATCTGACTGTTAAAGTTTTAATTTTCCAAATTTCCATTTCATATTAAAGATGAGGACTAGGCTAAAATTTATCTCAAACATAGTGTTATCTGGTGATTAAAAAATATAGCCTATGCATAATATTTAATGCTATAAGTGTATAAGTGTAAATACGAGTAAGAAAAGGGTAATAATGCGTAAATTAATATTAACGCGTTCAAATTCCATGGCATCCTCTATTAACGTATGCATATATAATATACATGTGGGTGTGGGTATCTATATTTAATAGGGAGGAGTCGATTAATCGTCCAAAGTCAACCCCCCTGCTATAATCGGCTAATTTCCGCATGTCCTGGTTCTGCGAATAGGGTCCTCGTGGTGGGCCGCTTCCGGGCATTGCAATATCCGCTATGCAAAGCCTTTTAGCGAAATTATAGCAACTGATTGAAGTGTTAACCATTGGCTTTGTTAGAAAAGCCCAAATGCTATGGCTATCTCGTTCAGGATGACGATCATTTATCTATGATTTCGTTATGGTAATAAAATATGCGTCTTCTGTTGAGTTTGGAATTCATTATACTAGGTGATGTGGAAAGCCTAATGTAGGTACAGTTCATAAATCATAAAACTGACTGACTTCTGACTACTATAGCTTCATAGCTTGACCCTCATATACAGTGTGTGACATCCATACGAACATATATTTTAAGGGCAGTTAGATAAGACCCTAATTAACGTAAATTGGTACATTAAGTTAACAAAAGAAAACATATTTTTTTTCATACAAATTAATTCGGCACGCAATGTATTCAAATAACCATGTCGTCTACGTAAGCACTTTCTGTTCATTGATTTATTGACGACGTTATTGTCAATTCAATATTGAGTTGTACATTGCTGCTCGATGGATCTTTTAAAAATGAATTACACTAAATTGATTGGAGCTATTACTCAACTCCTTCTGTAAAAGGTTCATAACACTTAAAGCTATCGTTACTTAAAATTTATGTTCTTATGGATGTCACACACTGTATATATATATATATATATATACATATATATTTATATGTCATACCCTCGAGCTATACCAGTACCTCGAGCACGAACTTAAGATAAGTACCTTACGTTGACGTAATATCATCAAGACCATTTAGATGGTGATTGGGATCAGCGTGTTCCTAGCACTTTGACATTGTCGTTGACTTTCGTATCGTCGCGTCATCGAGTAGTAAAGGTGAAATAAAATGATGATGTATTCGTTCGTGCTAGAACTACTGCTTAAACAGAGGTTGAGTAAAATATCAGGTACTTAAAACTTCGTGAATTAGACACATTTGTGTTCCATACGAAATACCCGGTAACATAAATATTTACTTCGTTATAATTTAATAGCTACTAGAGATACGAAATTAGGACTCATGATTTGCACGGTCATCCCGCGGGTGTTACACGTAGGTCGTAGGTATAGAGGGTGTCAATAATAATAATTGAACATCCACCTAATCAAATAGGTATGTTTACAACAAAAAAGCAATGGCGTTGTTTACAAGGGGCGGTCGTCGACGTAGCAGCCTGAAAGTAATACAACATTACACTACGTATTTAATTTTCAGAGGGTATAGGTAGGTAACCTTTATGACCTCTACCTAGTACAATATATTATCTTTTAGTTTAAAACAAAATTTGCCCTTTATCATATCAAATAAACATGTAGTTACTTCGCTAGACTAATAAAATGAAGAACCGATAATTTTCAGAGCATAATATTAGTGCCTGCTGGGTTAGTTTAGCAAATTGGATGATGTAAAGTGCCTTTGATGCCTAGAGTCGTAAAGCAAATTCTAACTCTGACCCTAGGCCAATAGAGATCAAGTCAAAATCACGTCACGTGATACGCTAGCTAAAATATGTAGCCGACATTCTATCTCTATCATAAAAGTTTAAATCTTCGATGTAACTGTGCTCAGTCGAAACAATAATGCTTACATTCACCTGTTTGCTGATTGGTTGACTAAATTGCTGTCTACCTAATAATTGATTGGTAATTTGGTATGCACTGTAAGCCTATTATTGTGTAATAAATAATTAAACCAGTGAATGTTTTTTTTATATTATGTATATTATGATGAAAAAAGGAAATCGACCAAACAGAACACACCATTCGGTGTTTGTATCTATCAGCAAACACAAACAATATTTACTAGTTTATTCTATGAAAACTTCAATAAGATGAAAGAAAGATGAGCTGAAGTGCATTATCGGCTAAGAAGCTTAGGTATTCGGTTCTTTGTCTTACTAGAAATTACTAAATTCACATTTGTTCTAACTAATTTGCCATAAACTAAAGAAACAAGTCGAAACTGCAATAAATAATGGGTAATTTCGAAAAGCTTTAAGTCTGGGTAGTAAAAACTTTGTTGTTTGTATACTGCTGCCATAATCATTAGCTACATGAAATGCAAACCTTTTACAAGCCAAGGTACGAATTTAGTGAATATACCTACCCACCCAGTACAGTCAGCGCTGGCACGGTGACACATCGACACTAGCAAAGCACTAAAGACTGGGTAAATTGTAGATTCTCTCTTCAGCTGTAGCTGCAGGTGTTATTAGCCATTAAGAAGTTCATATGGCCACCTCACTTCCATAATAATACCATGGACTTAGCTCCGGGCAATGACGTTTCTCACCCCCTAAATCCAGTCCTATTGCCACGATTTTTTAATACGTTTGTAGTTATTTCGGTGACACTAGCTTTGTACGTTTCTGTTTTGGTATTTTTCATTTGTTTCTTTAGATGAAAATATTTCTCGGAAAGGCAACGTACAGAACTATTTTTTGTAAACCTAGTACCTACCTACAATATATTCGGAAAAATTGGAACAGGTTCAACGGAAGAAACACGTTATCAAAATTTGCATGAAATTTTTTAGGTTCACATTCACATTTCACAATCCATTCAGAAAATTTAAATCGAGTTCTGGCTGAAACTTATAGACACAAAGACATACCTACATACTACTACTACTATTGATCAATGGGAATTATAAGTATTAGAAAATAAGTAGGAAGTTATTACGTTAGTCAACAGTAACTAGGTATTTAAAACAATTCGTAAGTAGTCATTTAATTTCACGATTTTAATTTTTATGGTACTTACTCTTTCTCTTAGTACAAAACCAGTTTATCAACTACTTATATTTATGCAAGAAAAAAGGAAAACTAACGAATTATTTACTTATTTTCATATTGGGAATGTGTCCTCGTCCCACCATTAAATCCTTTCAGACCTAGGGGCGCTGGCCGGCGGAGTGGAGTGATCGGCCGGGTCACTGCGAGTTTACTTAGCACTTGCACTCTGCGCGCTACTTTTATTGTAACTAAGAAATTATAATACTTTATTCTGTGGCATTTTCTTTCTACTTTCTTTACATTTATCTTGTCTTCGCCAATCATGAAAACCCGCCCTAACCATGCCACAGGCGGCCCATTCTTACCGCAACCGATAACTTGCTGAGGCTTTCTACTCCGTAAAATCATAGAGAAATGATATTGCTTTCGACATGTTATCGTATTGTCAACGTTTTGTTATTATTTACTTGACAGTAATGTCGGCCGAGTTTAAATCGATGCGATAACATTTCAAAAGCAATATGGTTTGACAGAGGTATGATACAGCCCCTTGATAACCTGACTTACGTAATGAGTTGATGCCGGTAACGATTCAAGATTCTTCAGATCAAACTTCAGCGCCTTAGCAGAACATATCATTTTTCTCCTATTATTATTCTGTATGGCAATTCACAATGGTAAACTTTTTATATTATTAGTCACGATCGCCGCGCATACTAATGAAGAATTTAGAATATGAAGGCGCTCCAAGAATTATATGCTTAAGTAGTTTGACATTTCCGAAATACGGCCTACGTTTAAGTTACCTATACGAATTCCTCATGAGTTTAGCTTAATTTTTACATAGTTATAGCTTAAATACTTAAGTTTATTAGTCATACTCGCATTGTAATGAAAATTCGGCATTTGAATTATTCATGAGTTAAGGCGAACAGGTTACGGCAGTTAATACTTGTCCTTATAATACGAAAAATCTCGCCAGCAGTGTAAAGAAACGGAAATTGCGGTAAATAGTTGTTTACTATGAAATGACTCGCATTTTGATGTTTCCGGATTTAAATTACCATCACTAGACAGTATGTTTTTTTACATTTTTGTGTAGAGTTGTTTTTTGTTATTATAGATATCAAATGCTTATCAAGATCAATATATCTTATCTTATCTTATCTTTTTGGTGGGTTCTTACGGATACACTTCGACTCTATGGAATCTTTAATGTAATTACCCCTCTTTACGCTTAATCCAATGCAGCCTCCACCCCTTCTAAAAAGCGTATAGTGGAGTGCAATGGCAGTGCCTTAAAAACGTTCGGTTGTGGGTAACCACAACCGAGGATTTTCATTCTTACTCCGGCGAGGGCATCACATTCACACAATAAGTGTTTCATTGTCTCACCCTCTTCGCCGCACATTCTACAATCTGCGTTGTCATAAAGGCCCAAAGATCAATATAACGAGTTTAACTTCAATGTGTCTCTCACATACTACTGATACCCACTATTTTAAATAAATACCTAATACATACATATAAATATCAGGGGACAATCTGACTCCAATTGGCCTAGTCCCATATTAAGCTCTAAGGTAATTGGTACTATAGGCAGTATATAGAGAAATAAATACTTAAGCACATAAATGGAAAACATCCAAGGCTCAGAAAGCAATACTAGCACTCATCACACAAATATTCGTCCTGACTGAGAATCAAACCCGGACCGCTGGCTTCGTAGGCAGGGTCACTACCCACTAGGCTAACTGCGTCGACGAATCGATGACTCCATCATGGACCACTTAGAGGGATACGTGTAATATTGGATTCGCACTCGGCTTACATTCGACAGTGGGCAAAGAATTGATTTCACATTTTGGACGGGTTCTGGATTGGGTGAGGTGAAGGTAAGAAGGTGTAGTTAGCAAACTTTGATGGATCACTAAATATAAGATTTTTTCTTTCTTTCTCTTTTTCCTTTACATTCAGTTCTGCTGCATGACTGATGGGGGGGAAATTGGAAATATTCTCTGAAATACTTCCGCTTTAGAAAACTTTCTTATTGAAATATTTCGTAGGTTGAAAGTATTTGCAAGTGTAAAACCGAGGCACTCTTGTAGGGAACTCTTAAAAAAATATGGTATTATGACACATTATTCACAATATGTTTTCAAACTGTGGCAAACGGGCCGCCTCCTGCGTGTGCCGCGGCGGTTGGCGCTGCTCGAAAAAACGAATCTTCGGATGGAATATTTGGACGCCGACTTAAAGATCTTTTATTGACGCAATCACTATATTCCGTAAAAGAGTATAATTTGTTACTTTTGTCTTATTTATTATTATTACCTCTTGACGTGACCGTTTCAATTTGATTTGTTCTTTTTATTCAATATTTTTTTTGACATTAGTGACTGTAGCTAATTAGCAATATTTTTAAGAGGATCGATTAAGATTAGATAGGTCAGCACCAAGGTCAATAATCCCATCGATTGAGTTGGCCGCACGCAAAACTCCTTGCCTTGCCTTGACACACAAACGGTCAGTACCTAAGTCTTTCCACCAATTTACATCCGAAATTATGTAGGCCAAATTGTTTACTGGCGGAAATGGGGGGCGATCGAGGAGAAGGTGAAGACTTGGGGAGTGAAATGGAAACTTTATTGTTTGATAAGCATAATAACTTGAGTTTTTTAATGGCATCATGAAGACAAAGGAGTAAAGGTTATCGGATGGTAAGCGGGCTCTTGGCCCGATTATGTATGCTATCTCAAGATTGCGTTGTCAATCATAAGGACTAATATGCCATTCCATGCTAGTTACACCTGCAAAACCTGCAGTTCGCTGAATATTGAGAAAAATTCTACGTTGTATGTAAATGTATACTGACTTCATAAACCTTTAATGTAAAATTTATAATGATCTGTGATTTGTGTTTTGTTTTGCTTATACCACCGGCTTACGCACATTGACAGTTTGATAGTGGTCTATCGTGCAGAATCGTAACATGTTTCTTCAAATTAATATACACCGATTTATTCCGTGAAAACACCGTTGATTCGGTTGACTTCTTACTCACGAGTAAGTTATGGAAAACAGTCGCCTCATTACTGCCCGCCGTCTGACACACTTCCCTCACGCCATGCTCCGGCTCCGCCAAAGATTTGCCTTCTAATTGAGCCCCTGGCACGCTTGCTGGTATCGTAAACGGCTACTGTGTGGCCAGAAATAGACGTCAAGTAAAAAGAAACACATTTATTATGTTTTCAATGAGTGTTATGGTTATGAATTGGTGTAAGTCGTTTAGAGCAATGTCAATGCTTGACTTGATTATTCTGTATTCTGTATAAACAGTGCTTTAAGGTTGATCCCCACAATATGGAGCCCCATCGAATCGGACTGCGTGGACAACCTGCTGGTTACGCTAAATGCGGACATAGGACAGTGTAACTCATGCGCTCGGGATGGGTCACATTGCGACAGTAGGTACGTCGTACACAACATCACAAATACCGTCCTCACATCAGGTACTGACATGCGTTACTGACACGATCACGGAACCATATTACGATGAAATGTCACAAATGTTGACCCACCTTCAGTGAATGAAGACTCAGGATTTGGATAGCCAACCCGCGTAATGTGAGCATGGAACGACCAAGAAGTTAATGGCGATGTCGTCTTTTTTGCGCAGGGTCTGTAAATATCTTAAATGTACGAGGGCTGTTTGATAAGTCCTTTTAAAAACTATTTGTAAAACCTTTTTTCTGGTAAATGACATTTAACACTGGCAGGCACAATCTTTCAAATGAAGACTCAAAAATTCAGCAAAAAAAAAACAGTTTTTGTCAGTATAACCCAAAGACCTTCATAATAGACGAACAGTGTGTGGAAGCGAGAGTGCAGCCTCTTTATGCACGAATACGAGTGCGACAGTGACAGCGAAACACGTTGACGTTGTAACCATTTTGAAAGCTAATGGTAGCCCACGGTAGCCCACTGGCGACAGCGTCTTTTAGTTTTTATTAAAATATTCAGGATAATTGTATAAACGTGGTGTCAAAACCGTTAAAAACAACAATGGTGAGCTGTGCAGTACCTGATTGCGAAGTCAATCATAGGAATAATCCAAACAATGAGTCATTTCACAGGTAATTATGATCCACACATAGTCATTTTTGAACTCATATTTTCAAGGATTCCTAGGTCCAAGGAATACGGTTAGTGGTCTGATAAGTACGATATATCATGTAGTTTTGTGTTTTATGCATATTTTTAATTTTTATATGTAAAATGAAAAGATGTTGTGTCCGTGTAAATTTCCATTTTTTAGGTAGTGATTGAATGTTTGAATCACACTCATCTATCGATAAGTTATCAATATGTCGATATTTCTTCATTCCTTCTCATAATTATTTAAACATTATTCCGAGCGATTATAAAACGCAGCTAGGTAAATTGATCACAGTTTATTATTTATCATTAAATGCAGTGGTCCAGCCTACGACAGGACTTCAAAATTTTGTTTTATGTTTTTTGTGTATGTTTTAATTAAATCGTGTAGAAAATATAAGCATCTTCTCTTATTTAAACTTTTTCTCTCAGGTTGATAATTACCGAGATATGGGGGGTCCGAAAGTTAGTAAATTCGGTACCTACAAGGCGTTTGAGAAATTTCGATGGGGTGAAAATTATGTCTGTATAACATTCGGTTAGTTACCTATACGTTAGTTACCTTAGGCTTGGGAATGTACATGAAAATTGTCATTTACGTGACGTTCGTCTTAAAGTTGATAAGGATACACAGATCTCAGCAAGCCAAAGAATCCTCTACTTGAGCGTGACGTTCGGCTTATAGGCGACAGGGATAGACACATCTGAGAGAGCCAGAGAATCTTCTACTGAACATGAAAGTAGGTCCGAACGTAAGTCCACAAGAACTTCTAAGTTGTGGCCAAATAAAGTGAATACTTCCACCGTTTGAAAAGTATATTATTCCAGATGAACTTGGGTTATTTTTTATTTATATTAACCGAAGCGAAGCGAGGGCGGGTCGCTAGTTTCTCTATATAAGTAACTTTATTGTTGCCTAGTGCCCATACCAGTCTTTAAAAGCCTAGAATTTTTGTAAGACTGAAATTTATAAATTATTTACATTAAAAATTGATTGTATGATATGTGTGTGGTAATTACCATGAAAAGAGTATTATTATAGATAATGAAAGAATCTTGTGTTTTATTAGTGAAGAATGCTAGTTTTAAGTTCCACGCAAGATACAAACAAGTCTTATATAAGCGAGTCTTTTTCATCGATATTTTTTCGATATAACGTACGGACATCACTAAAATTACTCACACACTTGTAAAATCACGCACACGTTGATATTTCCGTTTTGGTAACGCGGGAAAAAGGGAGTCTGTTCGTCTATTACGTTAGTTATATAAAGGTCTTTGGTATAACCATTGTTTAACTGTGATCACTCGTAAATTTTCAACATTTATGGGTAATCTGAATTTCGTGCCCTTATAAAACATTTTTTTATGCAGGGTTGCAGTTTGCAGTGCTGCCACAATAAAAACTGAACTTTATTCTGTTCATGGCACTAACGCACCAACGTTGCAGACTGTTTATAACTGGATAAATGATTTTAAACGTGGTCGGTCAAGCACATTTGATGCTCCACGCTCTGGTCGCCCAAACGAAGTCACTACTGAGGATGTTGTTGAAGAAGTCCGTAATATTGTACTCGACGACCGCTGAGTGAAGGTGCGCGAAATAGCTGAGAACACAGGCATCACCACTGAGCGAGTAAATAAAATCCTGCATGAAGATTTGGGTATGACAAAGCTGTCTGCACGATGGGTGCCACATTTGTTGACAATCGAAGAAAAACGCGAAAGAAAGCGAATTTCAAAACTCGGTTTGGATGTGATGAAGCGTAATCCTCAGATTTTTTTAAGTCGATTTGTCACTGTCGACGAAACTTGGGTCCATCATTATACACCTGAATCAAAACAGCAATCAAAACAATGGATGGCGACTGGTGAACGTGGCCTAAAGAAGGCCAAGACTGTTTTGTCGGCTGGGAAGGTGATGGTGACAGTCTTCTGGGATGGCGAAGGAATCATTATGATTGATTACTTGGAAAGGGGTATGACTATCACTGGCCGTTATTACGCAGAGTTAGTGGACCGTTTTAATGCCGAATTGTTGGAAAAACGACCAAAATTGTCCCCCAAGAAAGTCCTCTTTCATCAAGACAATGGGGCATTGTCTTGATGAAAGTGCACACGTCAACTATTGCAATGGCCAAAATCCACGAGTTGGGCTTCGAGCTGGTACCGCATGCTCCGTATTCGCCGGATCTAGCTCCGTGCGATTATTACCTATTCCCAAATCTGAAAAGATGGCTTGGAGGGCAAACATTTTTGACAAATGAGGACTGCATCGTTGGTGTAAACATCTATTTTGAAGACCTTGACAAAACGTATTTTTTGGAGGAGATTAAAAAAATTGGAAATTGGCTGAAACAAGTGTTTGGCCCTCAAAGGAGACTATGTTGAGAAATAAATGTAAATTGTTTAAAAATATTTTTTACTTTTTTACTTTTTAAAACGACTTATCAAACAGCCCTCGTAGTTCTATGCATGCATGAACCTTGCGCCAGACGTTTAAATATTTGCTATTTTCTACTAAACTTGCTGCTATTTAATCAGTTTTATTTATTAAACTGAACTGAAGCTATTCAAACTGAAGGGAAAGTTAAAAATTGTTACCAATTGTTAAATCTGAACCAAACGCGTCACATTTTTGATTCGATTTTCGAATCATAACAATTAGTTCAGTTACCTACTCGTACATCAAACAATCGGCCGTAAATCCTCTCAATTCTAACCTCCCAACTTCCCAACCTCCCAACCTAATGTCATTGGCCTATTTCTATTAATAGATTTTGATTCTTTAAACATTTAAAAAAACTGCTTTTCTTATTGGAGTTCTGGAGACCACTTTTTATTGAGAAATATCATTAATAATGGGCTATTTCAAGAAACGATTTCCTCCTTTTTGCATATAGGTAGTAGTAATTTATTTTTTACTTTATAATAAATATTGTAGTCATAAAGGATGGCAATAGAAGACTTGTAATCAACTTAGGGCTCTATTTTACTCGATAATACCATAATATTTTTGACAAACCATCTATTGTCAACGCGATACAATAATATGTCAAAAGCAATATGGTTTTAACGAGTAGAATAGAACCATAATATAGACTAGTGTAATGAAGGTCGCAAATACACCTGCAAAAATTGTCCGACGGTTGCTATGAGAGTATGGCCGGTCGATCATTGGACACGAATTCCTGCTGTACGTACACGTAAGATACGGGTCGTACGAATAGAGCGCGCACACTGAATACGTGTACCTGCGTGAAATATGTAAGCGATTGGTTAACATTGACCTAGGGATATTTATGCATGATATTATACCACACAAATAACGCACGAACATATATCAAATCCCAACAAGTCCGGATTCATGCGGACGTCGCACCTACGGGTGCGTATACGTACGACCAATTCGCATCCAGTGAGCACGCTCCCGTATCACTTTAAGGTCGGGATCGTTCGCGCGTCTTCGTGCGGGTTCGGACGAGTATATTTCGTACGAAAACGTGTCCAATGGGCGACCGGCCTAAGTTACCTATTTTTAGGGTTCCTTAGTCAAACTAGGAACCCTTATACATAGTTTCGCCATGTCCGTTCGTCCGTAGCCTAGCTCAGAGACTCTTAGTACTAGAAAGCTGTAATTTGGCATGAATATATACATATTAGTCACACCAAAAAGGGGGAAAATAAAATCTTGAAAATATATTTTTTTGTGTACCTCCCTACACGTAGCGTGGGGATGCATTTTTTTTCTTGTGTACTCCATAGTTTGGGGTATCGTTGGATAGGTGCCAGTTTCTTTCAAGTTACCGTCGGACGCAGCACCGTCGGACATTTCTCTTTTTTTCTTGCAAATACAAAGCAAACAGACCCGATATATTTTTAACTTTAATTTGAGTTTTATTGCAAGATTTGCAAGTTATAAGTTTTATATGACGGTCTCTGAGTGGATTGTAAGTGGTGGTGCGGTGGTTGGACGTCGGCGGGTGACGGAAGGAAGCGGAAGAGTTGCGTGCCAGCTAAGCGGATGAGAATATGGAAATGAAGTAAGAACAGTTACTTAATATAATTTAGGTTCTTAATATTATATGAGAATAATATATGTTAAATTATCAACTATTTCGAGCGTGTTGCTAACCGCAATATGGCGGCTTCTGTTAAGGCTAGCCAAATTGTAATATACTGTTGTCATAATAGCAATGTAATGTACGAGATTAGTCTGGTAAAATACGTATGGCCAGTCAAGGAATTTCATTCCTATACGACTTGGGACTCTGTCAAAGTGACTTTATTACACGGCGTAAGAGACTTCTTATGATTTTATTTACATAGTCCTTAGTGGTATAGGAATTAAATTCCTTGACTGTACCCACTAACTTAGGCTAACGTTGGCACAAATTGCGTTAGATTTCATTGTAATTCAACCTTTTAGAAGGTTGTTTGTTTATTTTCGGTAATTAAAAAACAATTGCTTGTACTCTTGCAAACATGGAGGAAAGTGAATTTCGAGACATGATTAAGCGAAAAAAATTAATTACGGTAACAAATAATAACTTGGCGAGAAGGTAGTACGGGGATTCTGCTCCCTAGATTAATACTTTCACAAGTGGTTAACTGATTTTCGATGTGGCCGTACAGTCACAAATGATGCAGCACGTCCTGGACAGGTCCCAGTCGAGGTCATGAATCCAGAGATGCTGACCTTTGACCAAAATTCATGACGTATTTAATGACCGAAGGGTGAAAGTTCGTTAAATAGTAATGTAGTAGCTGTAGGCATTTCAGACGAACGGGTGAGTAATATCTTACACAATCATTTATATACGAAAAAACTATCCGCTCCCTGGGTACCGCGTTTGCTGACGCTAGACCAAAAATGGACGAGGGTGACTGGTTCAGAGAAATGTTTGGCAAAGTTTACGCGTAATAAAAATGATGTTTTGCGTCGTTTAATAACTGTAGACGACCTGGATCCACCATCATACTCCTGAAACCAAGGAATTAACAATCGAAACGATGCATTGTTTTGGGTGAACCTGTGTCGAGGAAGGCCAAAGCTGTTAAGATAAGATGACAAAGTCATGGCTATGGCTACTGTGTTCCGGGACTCTCGTGGCGTATTGTACATTGATTACGATTTATAACGGCGTCATTTAGCGAAAAAGAAGGAGGCGATTATTTTTCCCCAAGGCAATGCTCGGGTGCACACATGTTCACTTGCTATGGCTAAGTTCCACGAGTGGCGTAATGAAATGCTTCCGCATCCACCATATTCGCCAGATTTGCCCCCCTGCGATTATTTTCTGTTCCCGAAAAATGGCTGGGTGGAAAAAGATTTCTATTGAACGTAGATATCATCGAAGAAACTAATGCGTATTTTAAAGGTTTTCGTAAATCTTCTGAAAAACTAGAAAAACGGTGGAATAAGTTCAACGAATTAGATAGAGATTACGTCGAAATTTAAATTTAATTTGGATAAAAAATATTATTATGTTTAGTTTTTACTAGATTTATCACTCCGCCATCGTATGAATATGCTCGTTACACATTCCTTGTTTTAAATGGAATGTGTTTGGAACAGTCATAAACCAATTTCCTAAAATGTAGCTTTTAATTCCTAACAGATCTACATTAGTAAATCCATGCAAAGTCATGAAATATTACTCGCTCGTGTAACATTTCTTTTTATTCCTTAAAAAGGAAAGAAAAGAAATAATTAAGAAAGAAAATATATAACTATTGTTGCGGCTGTCCCTTCTTGGTTGTGGCCTAAGAAGAATTTAAAGCGCTTTCTAAATTTAAGTCAACGCTATCGGAACAACGCCCCTGGTTTTTTACCGAGATTCGGTAGCAATAGTCCTTGTTGCTTAGTCTCATGTTTGCTTTGATATCTTGGCAACGGATCGCGTGCGAGACACACAGACATTTTTACTCGTTGTAACGGCGCGGAGTCAGTTTACTGCGAAATCGATGATCCCCTATGACTTGTTTTGATTTTTGTCAGGAAACGACGAAATATACTGTTTAGAAAAGTGTAACGTTGTGTATCGCAGGTCTAGATAATGCAAAATTGGCTCCATTAGATAGAGATTTTAGCTTATAAACAGTGTAAAAAATCGGTCAGTTGTCGCCCTAGTGAGTTTAACACTTGATTTTACATGGGGATATGAAACCTTACCCTAAACCTACGTATTATTACTAATATAGCACGCCGACCTATGGTTTTTTACACAAATTATTAAGACAAAATATGTTTGCTACCAAAAAGCTAACTCCAACGCCTTCCTGCTGCAGACTTTGATTATCGTAGTTTCCACACATGATTATAAAATAAATTAGTGATTTCATTGTAATTTTTAGCTGTCGCAACCTACATAAAGAATCTGCCGAACCAAATCGTAGGTAGGTATTTACTATACCAACAGTGAGTAGGTACCGTGATGACATTGACCTATAGTTATTTAATTTTGACACATAACTACATATTATATTATACGTACCGGGTGACTTCAAATAATTGCTAAGTCCCTGTTTTAAGTCTCCATGCTGGCCATGCTGCTAATTTAATGAATAGTATATATTTTTAAATTTTTCATTTCTCCCATTTTTTTTGGTCCGGTTACCCTGCCACTGTGTTTTAATTAGATTGATAACATCGAGTGACGGTATGATAGTTGGGTTTACACTTTAAGACTTCAATTGTAGTTTTATTAGAAAAATTGCGATAGTTGAAGAAGGCCAATTTAAACAACTGAGCAAATACACTATTCGTCAATAACTGAGCCACATTCAAATGTACCAATTTGAATTCGCCCTGTAGAAAAAAGTCCACCGTGTCGGTCTGTCTGTATTTTGGCGATAGTATCAAAAACTACTGAACTGATTTTCTTGCGGTTTTCACCAGTAAGAGAATTTTCATGGGTTTTTTTATATATCATAAATACTGGTTTATGTACGGGTGTTAAAAGAAACCTCACATAAACCGAAGCGAAGCGAGGGCAGGTCGCTTTACCTTGTTTTTTAGGGTTCGGTAGCCAAATGGCAAAAAACGGAACCCTTATAGATTCGTCATGTCTGTCCGTCCGTATGTCACAGCCATACGAGCTATACTATGGAAATTTTGTAAGTAGATGTATTCGGTGAACCGCATTAAGATTTTCATACAAAAATAGAAAAAAAAACAATAAATTTTTGGGGTTCCCCATACTTAGAACTGAAATTCAATTATTTTTTTTCATCAAACCCATACGTGTGGGGTATCTATGGATAGGTCTTCAAAAATGATATTGAGGTTTCTAATATTATTTTTTTCTAAACTGAATAGTTTGCGCGAGAGACGCTTCCAAAGTGGAAAAATGTGTGTCCCCCCCCCCGTAACTTCTAAAATAAGGGAATGATAAATGTAAAAATAATATATGATGTACATTACTATGCAAACTTCCACCGAAAATTGGTTTGAACGAGATCTAATAATTAGTTTTTTTTAATACGTTATAAATCGTAAACCGCATTTTACCTTTCATTCAATCCACTCCAATATAATAAAGAATAAAGAAAAACATTTATTTAGATGTATAGTGGTACGGAACCCTACGTGCGCGAGTCCGACTCGCACTTGGCCGCTTTTTTTAACATTAGAAAGTCCTTTCAAGAAGTAAATGTAAGGTATTTTATTGGGAATGTTTTACGGTAGTATGACAAAATAACTGTCAAAACAAAACAAAAAACAATGTTGGAGCATTTTGCATCACAATAGGAATTTGATAAATGTGTGGTTTGCTTTTACATATAAAGATTATTAAATAATAATGCGTTAACATGTTGTTTGTGCCAATTTTAATTAAATTATTGTTTGATGAAAAACCCAAAGAAGCAGATGTCACAAACCAACGGAACGTTTTAATAATGGGACTGAATTATATCCTGACCGGAAAAATAAAAAAAACCTCTAATGGGGTCGCCACTAATAGTTTTTTATCCGTGTTTCGGAAATTGTTATAGAAAGAGTCCGGTAACCTTCGGGGAGGGAAGATGGCCGATTGGAAGATGTCCGGATTTTACTTTTGATTTATTCTAATACATGACAAAGCTGATGGCCCTAGTAGCCAAAGCTCAAGATTAAATAAAATAAAAATTGCAATAGAAATGTCAGTTCTTTTCTGCAATATGACGAGTTTTTTTGTATTTCTGATCATATTCGCTCATAATTATTTCTACTCATAAAGTGTTTTAAGCCATAATGTTCGCCATTACCTTGTTTCTTCATTTTTGTTTATAAACGTCAAAGTCAAAGTCAAATTCAAAGTGTTTATTTGTAAACATAGGTAAACCTAGAATACGTATATCATATCGTAATAATACATTATTATCTTCTGAAAATAAAGGTTAACGACACCTGCTTCTTTGTTTACCGATTTTCTAATGCAACATAAACGAAATATAGTCATTATTAAATAAATATTAGATGTAAGTACTGGTTATATTTAGTCTGTCTAGTAGTAGTACCCATGGTACAAGAGTAGAGATTAATTTGGGACTGGGTCAATTCGTGTGACACATATTTTATTTATATATTTTATAATAATTTATATTATTATTTTTATTACTTATTGATAATTTTAGTTAACATGAATGTCAATGTACAATCCTTAGTCAATAAAGAATTAAGAAAGAAGATGAATTCTTGACAGAAAAAGTTCAAGCTCATCACACACTTAATACGTAAAAATCTTTTACTACTACCAAACTCCTAAAGCTATTTTTCTGTAGGTCAGTATGCGACAGCCACAGCTCGTAGAACCTAATTACTCACGACTTCAAAATAGGTACGGAACAATTTACCGTCAGGCTGGTAGAAGTCATTTCTTTTTAGGTCGGGTTCTCTCTTATTCGGATGATGCACAGAAAAGTAAACAAAAAACTATGACCGAAATTCAAGATCATTAAAATATCCAAAAATAATGTGATACTTACAACAATGTCAAAAGTTAATGTTGTTGAATCAACATCGTCAGGTTATCAGCTTTTACCCTTATCTAGATGACATATTGATAATATGCTCTGACAGTGTTTCGTTGCTAAATACCCAAATATGAACAAAACAGTATACCTAAGTGCGAGTTAAATGCGTAAAGTGGGTTCGTACTTACGTTTTGAGAAATTTCCTGTTACTTAAAATACCTACATAGACTTTATATAGGTTCTTCCTGTAATCTATAGGTAAATAATTATTTTCTCTACTATTTAAGAATTTTAGGCCCAGTAGTTTCAATGGGAATGGTCAATTTTCTCCCTAATTCTTAAATAACCTCAAAAATATTTATCTTAAAATTATCAAAAATATATTTGAGACTTTCACAACAAGCCCTATTTGATATCTATGACACACGATATAGTTAGCAAACATTTATATTTTTTTCTAGTTTACCTTACTTATCTGTCCTGCCTTTAGGTGATACATGGTCAAAAAAGTCACCAATTGATTTAACACTCTTTCACTTTTCTTACTAGCGCTATTTCGTTATCAAAACCACGTGATTTTGACAAATACGAGTAAAACATATTTCAATGTTCTCTGAGTAATGAGCAAAATCCTCAACGGGCTTCGAGCACGTACAAATGTACATTTTCAGCGGAGGGACTTCGTCACTAATTTCAAGTACTACCTACATCAGGCTAAATCGGGACCAGAGCTCATAACTTTTAGACGGCTTAAAATATATTCATGGGAGCGCATTTTTTCACATAACGTTTTTGTTCATATACATTTTGTTTTCACAAAATTGTTATTCATAATTTTTACCATCTCTGGAACCGTAAACTTTTCAGAAGTTTTTAAATATTCAACGTGTAGATAAGGCTGGGTTAGGTTAGGATCGATTTATTAAAATCCTGAAAGTAACAGTTACTGAATAAAATGCGTTATGAATTCCGATGATTATGAGTTAAAACACTTTATGAATAAAAACAATTGTGAGTGTCAATACGGACCCGACATTCATCAAACAAGTCTAATAAAACCCAACCGTATATATTTTGATATTATCGTCCACGTGATATATACGTTAAAAATCCGCCATTTTAATTTCCAATAATTTTAATATAGCCTATAACCTCTAGTGGTTAAAACTAATCTAGCCCCGTATAATTTATTAAAATCGGTTTAGAACATAGGGTCGGACATACATACAGGTCAAACAGAAAACCCTCCTTTAGGGCTTTGCCACAGTCGGGTAATAAAGCTAAGAACACTCTCAGTTAAGTCACCCTTCCATCAAAAAATGAAAGGCCCACAGACACACACGTTAAACTTATACCACCCCTCTTTTTGCGACTTTTCATACATGTAGTTTATTGAATTATTTTTTGTGTTTGTTATAACTGCTTCGGAATCCTACTCTGAGTATAGTAAGACATGTTCTTGCTCGGTTTTTTAATTTGAAGTGTTGTATTGTTAAGAATTGTGATGTGAAATACGATTATAGGTAAGCTTGTCAACATTTACTTGAATTATTCACTTAAAAATGAAAAATAAATACACTTATACGAATCGAAAATTCATGACTATTGTGAGCCAATAGTTTGAGACCTTTAGTACTGAAACCCTAACACCCAAAACTAGGCTTATAAATAAATAAATAAAATAAATATCTCGGGACAGCGTCACACCAATTGACCTAGTCCCAAACTAAGCTCTAGGCTTGTACTATGGGTACTAGACAACGGTAAACATACTTATATAGAGAAATATATACTTAAATACATAGAAAACATCCATGTATCAGGAACAAATATTCGCGCTCATCACACAAATATCAGCCCTTACCGGGATTTGAACCCAGGACCGCTACCTTCGTAGGCAGGGTCATTACCGACTAGGCCAGCGCGTCGTCAATTTATCACTAAGCCTCTTGTCATACTCGTTTCCAGATTTTTATCTGGATTTGTCAGGGGTAGGCAATAGGCATGTGTAAAAAAGCGAAGTAAGGTGAGAGCAAGAAGAATAGAGATTGCAAGGTAGGCCCTGGTAGTGGTAGGTAGGTAGTAGATTGCACCATGTTTGCACTGGGCTGTTGATGAAGATTGATATGAAATAAATTTAACACATTACCGTTGGGCTAGCGAACAATAACACAAACCGTGCATGTATTAGACGTCAGTTTCAGTACGTACTATACTATACTAAAATCTATCCGACTGTACCTTGAATAAATATGAGTTAAAGTATCTTTTTGCAGATTTAATGTAGAGCCTGCATGGCCTGTTATTAACATTGCCAATAGTGCGGGTTTGGCCAGACAGCATATCACATAAAGTGTTTAGATTTCATATCGAATAATCTCTGTGTACCTAAGTTTTTTTTGTTAATTTAATAGATAATGTTTTGTATTCTTCGTTCGATGATACATAGCCTGCAACGAATATATGTAATAAATGAGGTGAAGGTAGTCTTAAATTAAATCTCGACTTAGTACGTAGTAGGTTAAACCGAAATACTAGTATTTAGTTACACATTTAACCTTAGTTTTCGGATTAGTTCTTCATAGATTTTAATCAGTTCTAAATTACAGCGGGGGAAAGTTTGTGTACACGCCAGAATGCAGACATCGTTATTCGGTTCATTTTATTACGTTTTTCTGCAATAAAAATAATAAAAACAAAATAAAACGGCGCTTAGCGGAAGCATCCCGATGACTGCTAAGCACGATAGGACGATTTTTTCATCACAGTGAAAGTAGTTTTCCACAGCAGCGTAGAGAGCTGGGCACAAATAATCTTAAGGCTGATGATAAAATATCTTCAAAGTGTATGAAAAACCTTGTTACGAAAGTTAAAGTAAATAAAAAATCCAACTTATTCAATAAAAAACAATAAGTTTGTATCTTGACAATTAGCCAGTAAATACAGTTTTTTGGTTATTTTTATTCAACGTTAACGTTCGTGAGTCATGTAATACACGTCTAACAGTGGACTCGAACAAACGCTTTCAATTTATTCAGGTTCACAGGCCTAATGTGTAAAGCTCCGATAGCAAATCTTTTTTCTAATTTATTTGGCAGTTTTATTAAACTTGCTGTTGTAGGCTAATTATGTTATGGGGGTCAATTGCTCACCGGGTCGTGTATGCCCGCCATGGGCACGGTGACGGCCTCCTCGCCGCCAGCCGCCACCAGCTTCTCCAGGACCTTGAGGGTCTGCTCCACGGCTGACCACTCCGTCTTCTGCGCCAACACCAGCACTTTGGCGGCCACCTCTCGCATGTTGACCCCCGCACTGGGAGGCTTGGGCACGTCCCCATTGCCCTCCTTGATCTCCTTCTTATCTCCATTGATAGACGATGTCTCATCCTTGTCTTCCGTAACCTTCGCGACCGCCGCTTTGTCCTCCTCCGGGTTCTTCTTCGGCGGTCCCTTCCCGCCCTTCTTGCCGGGCGGCGCTTGTGACATGCTCACTTCATAACCGAGTCAGGTTCACGATCACTGGTCATCACTTCACTGTGTCAGGAGCAGGCGCGCTATCACCGCGGGCGGCCAGGGCTATGTTGAGCGCAGGGCGGGCGGGCCATGACTGCGGCACGGCTGCGTAGCTCAGCCGATTTCTTGCATGATTCGAGTAAATAAAGGCGAAGGCAGGTGCGCGAGCCGGATTTACAAACAAACTCGAATCGGCGATGTCTCAAAATGTCACATGCAATGACCCGATTTTTATTTTTCTGTTATCGGGAGATCACCCCCAGACTCGTCGCTGTCTAGCTGGAGCGGCTCGGTGCATGGACAAAAACGATATTGTATTGAAATGCATGCTTAAAGTTCAATCAACTTTATTTTTGCAAATATGCTGCAACGTTCGTTTTTGTCATAAGGGTCGTGAATTGCACTGTATTTTGTTTGTTAGTTTTTATTACACCGAGTTCGACTACCAACAGGCATCCTTTAAATAATTGTTTGCACAAAGATATGATATGATATGACATATGTGCATGTCATGCATTCAACATAATTGGTTCTTCTAATTTAGAAATTCACGTACTGCTGTTGTTGATCTTGCATTTCGTTGATTAAGAAATTGCGAAATTTCATGCTTGAACATTTATTTTGGATATACCTAAATGATGAAGGAAAGTATTGATGGATCTAGTGACTTAATGACAAGTAGGTACTAAAGTATATAAGTATATAAGCAGGTTTATGTTCCAGTTAATTGTAATTTATCTTACAAAAAAAAAAAAAACTTTTAACTAGATAATATTTGAAGATTGCGTTTATTTTTATACTTCGTTGCAGGTGTTAGTATAATACATATTACACATGTTTTTAATAAATAAATAAGACACCGCAACAATTTGTCTAAAAATTTGCGTTGTGTCTTACGCGCTGATGTCATTCTTAGCCCGCGACTTCGTTTGCGCAAAAGTCATTTATCGGTATTCCGTTGGAAACCGTCCAATTTTCCGGGAAGACAGCAACCTCATGTCCATCTCCGGGCTAGAAACTATCCCTGTTCAGATTTTTACACCGCCCGACGGAGCCGTTGGACCGTTTATCCTAATATTTATTTACTAACTGGTTCCCGCGACTCCGTCCGCATGAAAGTCGACTATCCAATTTTCTGAACTATAGGTATGTACACTCAGGAGCAAAAATACCTGGTCAGAGTGGGTTTTTCATACAATCGAGACTGTTTCGAAGCCTTGGTTCCTCGCCAGGGGTTGTTTTGAGTGAGGTTTAATGGTGGATACTCCGAGGTTCAATAGAGGAGGTCAAAAGTTCTTGAGATACCTAACTGATCGCACAATCAGTCAACACCACAGCAGGAGAGTTTTGGGTCAGCATTTGGATTTCCTTACATTTTATTGCCATTTTAGATGTTTTTCTGAATATGCACAACTCCGGCGATAACCACAGATTCATTCAGTTGTGTATGCTTATATGCTAGGCAGTCTGGAAGTCCTGTATCGAAGCTCGGGGTATTCATCATCAGAATTCACTAAAAGCACATCATCAGAATTCACTAAAAGCATTCCCTGGCGAGGCGAGGAACCAAGGCTTCGAAATAGCCTCTTTAGTATGAAAAACGCATTCTGACCCGTCTTTTTTTGCTCCTGAGTGTGTAATCTATCTCTTTGCCAAATTTCATGTTTGCGGTTCTGGCGTGATTGAGCAACAAAAATCCAACCAGCCATACAATCGTATTTACAACAGCTAGATGAGATGCATTCTGCAAGAATTACGCTTTCGTCAATACTATAGATATCCTACGACTTGTGCAGTCGGCGCTAATATTCGCCGAGTGCAACTCGTCCACCGCCAATAAGTGAGTGGCGGTCTAATGTTTAGTAAGTGTTGTTAAGTGCAATTGATTGGATTACTTACGATGTAGAATAGAACTGTGTCACAGTGACGTTATAATTTAAGTCGTAAGAAGTGTCAAACAAATTGTTTTATAATGTTACTGTGACACCGTTCTATGGTGGGTCAGGGTTCCATTGGGCTGATAGTACAGTGGTACAAATTATATAAGTAGGTACTAGCTATTGCCGTTACTCCGTCCGCGTAGAAGTCGTTTCTTTCTACTCGCGGTAAAAACTACCCTATGACCTACCTCGGGTTTCATTTTATGCAGATCGGTTCGGCGGTTAAACCGTGAAAGCGTAACAAACAGACAGACCAAGTGTCTTTCACGTTTATAGATTAAGTTTCAATAGTCCTGTATTTTTCTTTATCATATTATACATTTATTATATAAGTATAAGTATGTGGTCTGTGGATATTCGATGGATTCGTTTCAATAATTTGCACAATTTCCGTTGATCAACGATAAAACAGTCAGCAATCTGTTTAGGGATAAACGTTTCAGGAGACTTATCAGTATCAACATTTATTTGGCTCCGTCCATTCTCGACCTTGTTTGGGAAAAAATTGGGGGGAAATACGAACGCATTTCCACCTCCTTCGATTTGTATCGTGGCCTTAAGAGGTCGAGGGAAATTTGCATGTTTCGTCACAAGGGGGTGGAAGGAAGTGCGCGAGGGGGGGCGTCGCGTGCGCTCCACCACGCGCCACTTCCGGACCGCGGCCGGGCCGGCGGGGCGCGGGCGGGGCGCGGGGCGCCGCCACGGCCTCGATTCTGCCATGGCGATGATCAGATACGAAGGAGTACAAAGGCTTGACCAGCACTCTTATAATAACTTTGACATCATATAAGAAATTAACAAGAAAGTATACCTAAAGCTACTACTCTAAGCGGTTACGCACTGCGCTGCATCCGATCCGGATCCGAGAATTGTGTGGCGATGAGTCTGAATTAGTGCGCAATCGCTCATACAAACGTTGAATTACTACTTCAAACAAGGATTGGATGCACTGCGTAACCGCATTTAGCCTTATGAGAATCAGTGCCTACGAGAAAAAACGGTCTCGTGTGAATCAATTGTTTGTTAATGTTCCTGGTACACTCGACAAAGGTCCATAAAATTCTTAGAAATTAAATTTAAAAACGAAAATATTCAATGTCAGATTTCCTCAGAATTACTTAATTGAATAGTATTTACGAGAATCGTCACATTGTTAACAATTTTTGTTACATAAGTATGTACACATACATACCGTCACGCCTTCATCATGCCAACTTGTTGTTAATTCTGTAACCACATTTTGCACAAACTGGCTAAGATGTTTACCAGTGTATATTAGTGACAGGTTGCAAGCCCATCACCTAGCAATACTACAAGCCTTTAGGCCCTAAGTCGCCTCTTACGACTTCTACATTAAACCATGGAGTGGCACTGTTCTAAGCCGGCAACCACACGGCACAATTTTTGTTCTTTTAATAATTATCTCCTTAGTGATATTTTGTCATCCAGCTCTTTAATCAAAGGCCGCTGCTGTTGTGGATGTGCATGAACAGCTGGCAAAGAGTGCATTTATCTCGAAAAATTAAATAATTCATGGGGGAATATAGCGATGAACAACTGCACTGGCAAAAGATAGTAGACCATAATTTCCTATCTCTTAACTAAATTGTATTTATAAAAAAGCTAATAGAAACAACTGGAGACCACAGACGAGGAAATGCTGCTAGCATCTGTAGTACTTTACCACGGGCCGTCTTTTTTTTAGTTTTAATTTAATCGTTTTTAGCTTACTTATAATTAGGTTTATTTTACCTTGAATTTATTTTTTAATTTTGCCATTGTTTTAGTTTTAATTGTGACTTAGTATATTATACTTCCACTTAATAAACAATTGAAATAGAACAATACTATTTTAAACTTAAGGTATTGTTCATGAAAATCATAAACAAGAACCCACATTATGCGCTGCTGTTATCAAAATGTAAGTTGGAAGTCATAAACTTCACATATTATCGAGGCAACCACCAGCTATCATGTTTATCGTTGTGTAAACTTTGTATCCATAGAAGTAATGTTACAACTATTATTTCTGTGTACACGGTTATGGTTTATGCTATTACATTTAGATTTAGTTAAAAGAGCATATCGGACGATGCATGTTCAGTGTATAGTTCCGAAGCCGTTACTATAAACACAATAAACTTTGTATCTCGAAAAAAATGTACGAACTCATTTTCAGGTTTTTTAGCCTTTGATGATTTTTCTTTGTTCTTTCATTTAAGATACATTTTTTCCTCGCCTGCGGTCCCGCCACTCTAGCGAAAATTACACTTTTCTAGTCCCCTAAATCTAAAATTTGATAATAATATATGCATACATAAAGTTTTACCTCACACCATGTCATAACGTAAAAAAACGTAAGTATACTTACGTAAGGACTTGAAGATTACCAACATTTAATTTTATAACTTTATCTGCGTGATTATAAATGTACAACTATGCCAAATTAAAGCTTTTTATTACCAAGAGCCTCTGAGTTTAACCGTGGACAGACTGACAGACGGACAGACAATCAGACGGACACAGGCGGACAAACGGCGACACTATTAGGGTTTCTTGTTTACTAAGGAGCCCTAAAAAGCCTATGCCAGGACCTATGTAGGACCTTATAAGGCTTATATAGGGCCTCGGGGCTATACAACGCTGCTGCCATAATACCAAAGAAGGCGGCTAAGTGCAATGTTGTAGTCAAAGCAAACTATAATTTATTGATAACCGCGTCCAATTAAAATTACTTATACTATTCTATACATTTAGCCGCCTTGTTTGTTATAAGGTCAGGCTGGTCCTGTCCCAAGTACATATATACTTACTCTCATTTGAAACCCATCTTCATCAATTAATCATCGAGTCCTCCGAAAGGCATCACTTCTTTTGTAAGTATAGCCCTAGATACAGTTGCGCAGGGATAAGAATAATTCAAAGTGTAAATATTATTAAAAAAACCGGCCAAGTGCGAGTTAAACTCGCATGGAGAGAAAATCCAATAAAATACATAAGTAATTTTTTTTTATTTTAATTTTGACCCCATGTACAACGGTGTTGACGGTGCGCAATTGGGATTGGCGTCCATGCGTCAAGGCACTGGCGTCAAGTTGTGATAGTTCGAACGAAGAGCTCGCGGCAAGATTTTATTCCGTGTTTCTTCTGGGACTATGTAAAACATTTCTGCGAGAAAAAACAACGATAATTATTGCCTACGTGTGGCTGGGAACAATATGCCACCATATCGTCGACGCAATGACACATGTGTGTGGAAGTCTTCTGCGAGATGTAACGGAAACGCGGGTAATACATAAATTGGATAGCAGCATTAAGTACCAATATTTACTTGACGATAAACATATTCATAAACATTAAGCATTACAATTATCTGCCTGTATTCCATTACCCGTCATCGTGTGTTCGCGATAACAGTGTTTTGTAAACGACGGAAAATACATTAGGTATTGTTTTATTGCACGATTAGACATGTTGCTTAAAAATGCGGGGGTTATATCAACAGATATTTTATTTGGGAGAATTCGGTAAGTCTTTATTTAGTATATTGACGGTCAGAAAACGCCGGAATAAGTCCACATGTGTTGTCACTTCGCAATCGCAAAGAGCTATTGACGACGATACTGACAGTTACGTATACTTATTTATCGTAAATTATATAAACTCACTACAGATAACGGAGATAAAAACTACACCACCAAAAAAAACGTTATCGCTTTCTTGCAGAACATTGTTAACTTTGTTATGTTGGTTAATAATAATAAACATACGTGATTCAATTTTAAAGTAACTAAGTACTGTGTAGTCAGTCAGTGCCAATCTAGTTATTCAAATAAAGTAAAGGTTTCTAATAACTCTTTAAATAATAATTTAATGATAAATGAGTAATAATAACCATACTTCGTCTTCAGTGGTGTTGTGTTAAATGGACTGAACTAAACGTTAAAAAACGCCACTACAAAGTGCATAATTTGAATATGTTTGCAAGTCAAAACATTTATTGTATCGGTGGTTGACATTGTGTATTTGTGGAAAGTTTTTGTTTACATGCCGTCGGAGTATCAGTATTTATTATACAGTATAAAGAATAACTGTTAGCTAAAAAATGTGGATTAAAACAGCAGCTTCTGTTTCAAACATTCTATTTGGCAGTCAAGTCCGGTAAGATACCTATTGTACCTACGTACCTATTTCCTTCACAATATTTTGGCCTTAACTTCCTATAAATAACGTCTAAAAGTGGTAAAGAACATTCTTGGTCGACTACTATAGTTTAGTTAAGTTTATTTATTTATCAATGTAATGTTACAATATAGATTGCATTGCATGTCAAAAAATACGAAATTACATTGATATCTTCAACAAAACATTAATAAAAATTGATAAAATAATATTAAACATACATACATTATATACATTGACCTCAGCTCAGCAGTTCCCAGTCAACGCACACTGGATTACAATTACGGATACGAGAGACACGTTATTTTTCTATAAGGGATAAAAAAATTAACGACTTGGAAAGCTAATTGTTCTACCGTTAATTTTGTTTCATTTTGCAATAGCTCACGTTACCCGTGACGTGAGGAAAATAATCGTTAGCAGATTCGTCTTAACTGGCTGCGTTAAAACCATATGACATAAGACATATATTATATTGGTAAATAACTAACCTGGTCGGAGGAGGTTTCAGTGACCTTGGGGACAAAATATCTCCGAAAAGTCTGGTGCAGAAGGCAACGGGAAACCACTGCACTCACATATAAAAAATATGCGGAGCTGACTGCCAACCTTCACTAGTTGGAAAGGCACTATAAGAAGAAGAAGAAATAACTAAGAAAAGCAAAAATAAATATCATAATTGAAGCTTATTTCAAAACGCAACATTTTTAAAAGTTAGAAATTAAACATTTTTTTTTTTTTTTTAATTTATTGATTAAGACAAAAAGAAATACATAGTAGGTACAATGCCCATCTAAGCAAAACCTTGAAGAGGTTTGTGTGCCGATGGGGAGTTCTTAAATATTGATACTGTTTTATAATTTATAAGGTAAGTATTTTGAGTAGGTAGACATACAGCTTAATTTACAGAATATAGGATAAATTTTTACATTTTAAAAAGTGCCTTTTCAACATTTTTCTTATTTTACAACCATTTACATATAAGTTTTGTACATGTTCCGGTAATTGGTTTATTATTTTAGGCAGTAAGTATGAATATTTTCGAGCACCATATATGTTATTGTATTTAGGTAAACAAAATTGGCTTTGTGATGTTAACTTTCTTAATCTAGTACATCTTTTCTTATCTTTGAGATTTGTAACATTGTGATATTCCTCAATTAAGACAGCTATTTTCATCTTTTTCTGTACAGGAAGTAGATTACTGTATTTAAATAGTTGAGAATAGTCGGTTACATGAAGCTTTTTAATATTATTTGGTACAATCGTTTTTAATATTCTAATTTGTAGGTCGTATATTTTTTCCATATAGGTCTTAAAGGTTCTACCATAGGTACACAGGGCGTAGCCGATCACAGAGTCAGCGAGGGCTAAGTATAGCAGACGTAGTGTTCTGTATGGTACTTTATGCTTTAGAATTGATAATCTACTCAAGATAGCTCTCAGCTTGTCACACACGTAGTTAACATGAGGTCCCCAGTTGAACCTGTGATCTCCAAGTCCAAGGTACATGTGTTCCTTTACCACTTCTATTTTTTCACAGTTACACGTAACGGTGCTGTGCTGGTGTAGGCAACTGTGTTGGTGGGCAACTACAGAGACCTCGTGTGCTATTTTATTATGAGCTGAACGAACATGCATTATTTTTGTTTTTTGCGCGTTAATAACAAGCCCGACATCATGCGCCCATTTACAGATAGTGTCAAAGTTCGTTTGCATTACACTCTCGGCTTTGACTATATCTCGGTCGGCAGTAATAATGCATGTGTCGTCCGCGAATTGGTAGACAGAGCCCTCGGTTATAATGTTACACATTTCATTAACATATAGCAGGTATTCGGTTGGGCCAATAATAGATCCCTGCGCCGTGCCTTTATCCGTTTGTACAGCCTCACTGTATGTGTTATTCACCTTAACTCGAGTATATCTGTTGGTGTGATAGTTTTTTAACAATTCAACCAGGGGGCCCTGTATGCCGTTCTGCTCTAGTTTACTGAATAGCGTCTCGTATTTTAGCATATCGAAGGCTTTACTGAAATCAATGAAAACAACGAGCACATGCCTTTTTTCATGCATGTGCTCGTTGATTTCATTGCTGAATTCACAAAGTAGCTGCGAGGTACCTCGGTTTTTTTGAAAACCAAACTGTTTAGTGTTAATTATTTTATGTCGAGTCAAGAATTTACTAATTTCGTTACCGAGGTATCTCTCAGCAATCTTGTCAACACACGATAGTATAGTAATTGGTCTGTAGTTGTTATAATCTGTGTAAGTCCCTTTTTTGTAGATAGGGCGTATTATTCCAATTTTAAGTTCGTCGGGATAAACAGATGTAGCAATGCAGGAATTAATTAAATGTGTTAGCACAGGTGTCATTTTTGAACAGTTATTTTTTATGTCTATTGAACGGATTTTATCATATCCCGGACTTTTTCTATCATTTAAGCTATTTATTATTTTAAATATGTCATCACAAGTCGCTTTTTTTAACCGCATTGTCACCTCTGCGCCTCCGGCGAACTTAGAGTGTTCAAGAATATGTCTATTACAAGAAATAGATATGTTTTCAACATTTTTTTGAAATTCTCTGGCAAAACTGTTACATATCCCTTTCTCGCTCATTTTAAAATGTTTTAAAATTACATCGTCAATCGAGCTGTTTATTTTACCACATAACTCATTGATTATGCGCCAGATTTCCTTCGAATTCCTAGTTTCTACAAATTTCTTTTTTAATATACTTATTTTTGACATAATTAATGTATTTATTAGTTTTATTACGATATTTATTATACAATATTCTGTTTTCATTTTTTTCTGGAGACTTTTTCCATATTTTATACAATTTATCTCTTTGTTTACACATTTTAATAATTTTCTTGTTTACCCATTTACATTTTTTCGTAGTTTTATTTTTACACCTTATAGACCTTTTACATTCATCATAAATATGTTGTATTTTTTCCCTTATAAAATTGAGTATTTTATTCGGACAATCGTACGCAAGCGCCTCATCCCATTCGACCTGTTGCAGAGCATTAGCAACCCTATCATTGTCTAGTACGGTAACTGTTCGCGTGGCCATTTTAGGTGCGCGCGCGCCGGCGGTGGCTGTCGCTATTGCACATGCAGTTATGTAATGATCAGCTATAGATATGTTTATGACCGCGGTATGTACCGCTCTGCAGTTTATCGACCTAGTGAAAATATGATCTATGCAAGATTTGGTGATGATGTTTCCTTTTTTTTCGACGCGGGTGAATTGATTAATGCCGCAGTCTAAGCCTAGCTCAGACAGTTTATCTAAGTATAATGTCCTAATGCTGTTATAATTTTTTAGGTCGATATTCATGTCTCCTATGACTATTAATTTATTATTGTTGGAAATCTTCGTTATCGTGGCGTACAATTCTTCTATGAAACCGGTTTTGCAATGATCTGGCGGCCGGTACACCGCGCATAAACTGATCTTATCTTTACTATTTATATTTTCTGAAAAGAAAGAAATTAAATGACTAGCAATGAATTTCCACTCTTAAGCATGTCATCGTAAGATCGCAATCTTGATTGAAGTTCACTTACCATCAAGTCGCATGTGTGTTTGTCAGCCGCCATGCGATATTATTTTTATTGACATCTTTTTTTCTGTTTTAGTCTTATTAACCGATCGGTGTCAAATGTCAGTTATTTGAACAACCCTGGATGTGAGCCATTCACGTATGCCACCATCGGTCAGGCCGTGGAGTCTACCGTTCACCGTTTTCCTGGGAGGGTCGCCGTCCGCTCCGTCTATGAAGACATAACGCTAACCTACGAACAACTGTTGACACAGGTAACTCATAGTATTTATGTTGTTAATCTCTAGTTTAAAGTTTTAATTACCAGTAGGTCTAAGATCCGAATAGGACACGACCTTCACCGAACTGTTTATTCGATAGAAAGTATTTTATATCAAATTTAAAATATTTAAAATGAACTTTTTTTAAACTTGCTATTGTTTATTTAATAGACAAATTACACACACATCGAAAGTATGAAGCCTGTAGAATATGGAAATGTTAGGTTTATCGCAAATTATTAGTACCGACTTACCTACTTACCGAATAGTTATGAGGGGAAAAAATAGTCAACCTAACGGTTGCATCTTCTATTAACAAGCAATTCATCATCATCATCATCATGTCAGCCGAAAGACGTCCACTGCTGGACATAGGCCTCCCCCAAGGCTTTCCACTCGGTCCCGCGATCCTGACGAGGTCGTCACTCCATCTTGTTGGAGGCCTACCTACAGCTCGTCTTCCGGTCCGCGGACGCCACTCCAGAACTTTCTGACCCCATCGGCCATCAGTCCTGCGGGCAATGTGCCCCGCCCACTGCCACTTCAGTTTAGCTATTCTTAGGGCTATGTCGGTAACCTTAGTTCTACTGCGGACATCATAATTTCTGATTCTATCACGCAGAGAAACCCCGAGTATAGCCCTCTCCATAGCCCTCTCAGTGACTTTGAGCTTCCTTATGAGGCCCATTGTTAGCGCCCACGTCACAAGCAATTACAATTAAAAAATGAAAACTTTTTTTTAAAATCATATAAGGATTGGACTGAAAATTTCCAGTCAACCTATTATATACTATATTACTTAGCATATTAAATTTGATATAAAATACTTTTTATCGAAAAAACAGCGTGGTGAAGGTCGTCTCCTATTCGGATCCCCTCCTACATTGGATTGCATTACCTTGCAGTACTTCCCGATTGCTAGGTTTATCCAACCAAGGAACAGTATAAAATACTGTTCCTCCACTATTAAGACAAGAGTGTTTGTGTACATAATTATGTATACTAGCAAAATAGTCTCTTATTTCCGACCTAAACACTTCTGGGACTCGAGAGTTAAGCAGGCTTCATATAATAAATAAATAACACAATTATTGCTGCTAATGTTTATTTATTCCCTGTACCTACTTATACAGGGTGACTCCTAAGTCGTCAACCGAAATTATGGTTTCCAACGCAGCATTTCAAGGCGAATTCAGTGCATTAACTCCAAAAACCAACAACTAAACTTTGTTGAAGTAAAACTTAATTTCTTTAAAGAGTAAAAATTACCAACCTTGTGGTCACCATATTCTGCGAGTTATTATTAGTCTGACAGTTCACCGTAAGAAGTAGGGTAACCATGAGACTCGGTAAATTTGAAATTATTTTTTTTTCCTTATCATAAAATATTACAATTACATATTTTTGCATAGTTTTACGTACAAGTGCTTTAACTAACGGTAAAGAGCCAGAAAAACATGTTTGGGTTCACGACTTGGGAATCACCTTGTATGTCGAATCTATAACTTTTTGTGTTTGTCAAGTTGGGTGAACTTAGGGAATAGGTAGGCGAAAATAAGTGTAAAGTGTAAAAGGGAAAGTACTACAGTTAAAACAAGTACGTATGTGTCGTTTTCAATTACAGGCTGACAATTTAGGCTGTTGTTTGAGGGCACAGGGTTTGGAGAAGGGTGACAGGGTGGGAATTTGGTCTCACAATAACGCCGCGTGGGTCGTCGCGTTGGTCGCAGCAGCAAGAGTCGGCCTAATATCAGTAAGGAATTTGGAAGTATCATAATAATGCTAAAACATTTCAATTCCATGTTTACTGAAAGATTATCCTCTTCGGCGGTACTACAAAGTTATTTGGTAAGGTGGTCAAAACAGCAGCAACTATGGTTCCATCGTACATAAAACGTTTTATCTTTTCATAAAAAAAAGATAAAATAAAACGCAAGATAAAAATAAATATATTTATCAAATACAGCGACTGTTCCACCACCGGCTCAAATAAATTTGTGACACGTGAGTTAATATCCACAATATTAAGACATGTCATTTTCTAGGTAGCTTTGAACCCCGTCTACGAGAAACCCGAATTAAAGTATTGCATTAACAAAACTGAACTGAAAGCTATAATTATAGGCGATACTTTGAAACAAGCAAACTACTACAAGGTGATCGAGGACCTAATACCCGAGGTGCGGAGGGATAAAGCTGGGCTTATAAAGTCTGTAGAATTTCCTTTTCTGAAGACTATTATTACGTGTGACAAAGAAGCACTGCCGTAAGTAAAAAAAAGTTCACAATTATTATCTGAGTAATGTTAGAGTTAAAATGTAATTCACATGACTGAATCACACCGTCAGTCGCTTATTGGTTGCCTAAAAAGGAATGGTAGGTACTTATGTAATCATCAGCATAGTTACATATCGTTAAACGCTGCCAAATTCCAGACAGTAAAGAGATGAAGCCTCACATATCTTTGTTTCTTGTAATGACTGGAAGTTTCTGGTTTTAACAGTCCATAATAAGGAGGTTATTTTAAACATTGTGCTAATATTTTTGGTATTATTAACGTCTTATAATATGATATATAAATGTCTAGTAACGTGTATGTTTATGTAGACAACGGCGACATGCTTAAGGCGAGCTTCGATTCTCTCCGGCAGGAAAATAGTAAAATGAGCAACTTGACTCTTTCTAATTCGTTTTTATTTGAGTATTTCGTAGGTGTGGTTAATTTTGTGTCGTATTTTACAGAGGAGCATTCACTTACGGCTCCCTGGTCCAGAACAAGCAGGAGGCGTCGCGGTACAGCGCCCAGGTTGGACCAGACGATGGATCCATCATACACTTCACTTCTGGAACCACGGGTAAATTAAGGCCCTAGTAATCGCTTTGCTCGCAACACACGGAAATTGCCAGTGTTAAGTATATGATCCCAGTAGTTAATTATGTTTAAATGGATGCGAGATAATACAGAAGAGGTGATGTTTGGATGTGTATTTTACTAAATACAGATCAGATTACTCTATTAAAACGATCTTTCTTTATTTCAAAAAAATAAATCTTTTCGCAGGTGATCCAAAAGCAGCCTTGGACTCACATTTTGGCGTCGTAAATAATAGTTACTTCATGGGAAGGAGACAAAACTTTCACCAAGGACATCAAATAGTTTGTGTTCAGGTATGTTTGGAAACTAAAATTGATTATTTTTTCCGAGGTTTTGCTATTATATTACGAATCATACCTTTTCTAAGAACTTAAATATATTGTAGTTTGTTTTACTAATAGCAGTTTCGCTACTTCGCAATGAGTGTATTTCCGAAGAGTTATTTAAGGGACCGCCTAGAAGGCGGGACCGGTTGACCGCAGCATATCCCTCAGCAGCAACATGGCGGGTAGTCTTTCGTTGCTTTCTGTATGCAGTAGTACCTAGTAAGTACAGATTCACAAGAACACCAGGCAAACTCTTAAGTTCCAATTTATTTATTACAAGACCGGGCAAGAGCATGTCGGACTATGCTCAGTGTATGTATGTATACCGTTACTAAAAAAACAAAAAAACTCGAGAAATAACCTGTTAAAATAAGATATTATCTATGATTTTTCATGTTTCGGCGTAATTTAAATGTAAGTGTGTGTATAACTATGCCATACTACAGCTTTGTGGTACCAAGCCACAAAGCCGAGTTTCTTACGCCGGTTCTTCTCGGGGCAAAGGTTTTATTTTTAGAACCGGTGGTAATGCTTTTTGACATTCATAGGTGCATTATATTATGCCTAAATTGAACAATAAAGAACTTTGACTTTTTTTTTTCAAGAGGTGACCAAGAGTCTCTGAGTCAAGCCGCGGACAGACGTAGGTACATGGCGAAACGAATACGAGTTTCTAGTTTGACTTCAGAACCCTAAAAAACATGTACACAACGCCTCGATCTTTTCATGACCAGGATGGTCAGTTCCAGTTAACCGAGACTTTTGACTTTGTCAAAAATGTGTAGTTTTAATTTCAAATCACCTTGTTCCCTAAATACAATTTTCCTGTTCCAGTCCCCGCTGTTCCACGCGCTTGGCTCCGTCATCACGGTGGCGACCGCGCTGCGCTACGGCGCCACGCTTGTTTTGGCGGCACCCACCTATAGCACCGCCGCCACCCTTAAGGCTTTGCTCTCTGAGAAGTAGGTACCTTAGGGGTCTCTGCAAAACCTTGTTAGTTTAGTTTAGTTTATTTATTTATCAATGTAATAATAGTCTATAGCATAAATTGCATTGCTTGTCAAAATATATGAGATTATATCGATATCATCAACATTACTTACATTTTAAACCATTCTAAGAACGCTTTTAACACGCACCGCATCTGAATGTAAAAATGGTCCGGGAATTATCTTTAGCAATAACACGGTGGGTGATGGATGCAATGCGAATGTGATTGAAATGTATAGCCTAAGTTTTGCAGCTATGCTTTTTACCATGTATATCTCGGAATAAAAACAGACGCAGCGCACTCTAAAAACCAGACTCACCGATAAGTTATCGGTGAGTCTGGTTTTTCATACTTATTTTACCTCAGGCTTACGTTATGTCATCCCTTACAGATGCACCATCATCAACGGTACCCCAACGATGTTCGTGGATCTGGTGACCTTAGTACGCGCCGAAGGCGCCGGCCCAACTCTGCACTGCGCTCTTAACGCCGGGGCACCCTGCAGTCCTCAACTTGTCAGGGATATTAAGCAGTATCTGAAAGCTGAAAATGTTTCGGTATTGATCTAATCCCTAATCTAAAAACTACATTTGGCACATAAACACACAGTGACAGTTCCGTTTTAAAACGATTTGTAGTGCAAATAAACTTAATTCCCAAACCACGTGGAGCAAGATCTAACTCTTAGAAGTGGGTCAGTTTTATGGCGAAGCCAACGCGAGTCCAGACTGATAAAACTCTGCTTCACACCGAATTGGCTCTCATTCCATTCACTATACCATCATTTCTTCTGATGCTCTTTAAGGCAAGCTCTTTTTCACATACTTTGGATCATAATTTGTGGGCTTGCGTACAATTTAAAAAGACCCATGTAAAAGGCTTTTATTAAGAAAAAATAAATCTTTACCTACATTTTACAGAGCTTATTTGGCATGACGGAGACCACTGCAGCCGTGTTCCAGTCACTGCCCAACGACAGCACCGAGCTGGTCGCCGAGACGGTCGGCTACATACAGGATCACATTGAAACTAAGGTAACGTTATTTTTGCAAACTTCAACGGCTCGAAATTTGTTAGTCTCACTAAAATAACCGTACCCTTGGAACCCCACGCAACATAAACCATTATGAAAGATCCGTGTACGCTAGTTACTTTGCTTGCTAGCCTAGGGGTCCAATCACGCTAATAACTTAGTCACCGAATGTAATATAAAAAATATTTATGATTAATTGTTAATTTAACACGCTTTCATTATATTCCTTTGTAACTAAAACTTACTACTTAACAATGTTTTTAGTAAAACTCGGAAGTCGGTTGTAACCGATTTATTATGGATTAACTGACTTGAAATGTTTGATACTTATGTAATTCTGATGACAATACCGTCAATATATCATCGAGCTGATATAATGATAGAGTCGGAATGTGGCCATACGGAGCTCTTCAATGGCTACCGAACGGTAGGCCCGTCGAGTTTGGACTCGTTTGGTTGGTTTTTTAATAGTATGTTAGTTTTTACTGATTCTAGTACAATCATTTACAGTAAAGAGTCATAAAAAAAGTATACGATTTACTGGTTATCACGTGACTTGTCTTATCGAAGGTAGTCGACAACGAGGGGAAGACGGTTCCGTTTGGCACCCCCGGAGAACTGCTTATGAGGGGTTACAGCACCATGATGGGATATTGGGGAGAACCTGAGAAAACCAGGCAGACTTTAGGAGTAGACGGCTGGCTGCATACTGGGTAAGCACGGTGAGACTGATAGCAAGGAAATCGAAGAGTTCATGGTAAGTAATTTGTTATAAATGGGGATACCGACGTGGTGAGAATGCAAATTAGTTAAAGCCTTAATTAATGGCAATGATATCAAGAAAAGACAATTACTGAGCTAGATAAAATCAAGAAAACTGTCTCAATATAACTCAAATTAACTCAATGATGATAGTTTGTTTAGGTTCTGACTGCTAAATCCAAGTTACTTTGTAAGTAGGTACGTAGGTACTTTAGATACGTGGGGCGTACTGAAAGTTTCTGGAACTGGTCACTTAAAATAAATAAATTAAAAAAACAATAACAGAATTTGAAAATGAAACTATAGGAACATATTACTTTTCAATTTACTAGACTGTCATTTGTTTTTACAATTTGGCGGGTTCAGAGAGTTGTGTGTCGCTATTATAATGAAACTAACTAGTGAAAATTTTCGCTCAATGATTTTTTACGATTTTCGCTGCGGCTTAAGTCAACTAGCAATAATGATGTAGCTCAGTTTATTCGTGGTTCGGAGAATTTAGACGTGGACGAGATCATCTCCATGACGATCTACATGAAGGTCGGCCGGCGACTGCGGTTACTGAAACTAATGTCGATACCGTACGACAACTAATTAAGACAGACAAAAAAATTACCTGTCAGCAAATTCGTTCTGTAGGTATTAGGCATAGGAATGAGTCAAGTGCAAAACATTTTGCATGAGCAACTGAAGGTTCGGAAGCTTTGCCGTCGATGGATATGATTTAACGGAAGACCAGAAACGACTGCGTGTAGAGTGGTGCCGAAAAATTATACATAAGTTTAATGGAGGAGAGATATTGGCTGTCTATAATATTGTAACAGGTGACAAAACCTGGGTGTATTGTTTCGAACCTGAAAGAAAAAGCCGGTCATCAGAATGGGTCTTTCCTTTTGAAGAATTGCCAACAAAAGTTAAGAAGAGTCTGAGCACTGGCAAAAAAATGGTTGCGTCTTTCTTCGGAAAACTGGACATTATGAAACAGTGTCGCTTGAAAATCAAATAACAGTCACTGCAGATTGGTATGTAAACAATTGCTTGCCCAGTGTCTTAGAAAAAGTTCGTGAAAAGCGTCCTCGCAGTCATGTCACCCTTCACCATGATAATGCGTCCGCACATTCCGCTAAGAGAACGAATGCGTATCTGAAGGTTTCAAATGTGGAACTGATGAAGCATCCGCCGTACAGTCCGGACCTCGCACCTTGCGACTTCTTTTTATTCCCAAGAATAAAAGATAAACTTAGAGGTTTACGATTCTCAAGCCCAGAAGTGGCGGTGAATGCATTCCAAGAAGCCGTTGAAGAGGTTCCTACTCAAGAATGGACCCACTGTTTCACACAATGGTTCCAACGAATACGAAAAAAAATAAAATAGTGTGGGATAATATACTTTGAAAAATAATAAATTAATCATAAACACTTCTTATTTATCAGAATCCAGAAACTATCAGTATGACCTAAGTATATATCTTCTGTTGGAAATAGCCTTTCTATAATAAACAGAGGGTATGGGCCAAGTGAGCCATGTCTTCGAGTAGTGTGAACCTAAAATGCATGCAACAAGTAGCGACTTCGCACCCAAATTCCGATTCAGAGGCACGTGCACTTTAAACACTAGAATACAAAGACTATGATTAAGTTAATGATGCATGATTATTATACTTTCAGTGATAAATTTGTATTAAGCGAGGACGGTTACGGGCGTATCGTGGGTAGACTGAAGGATATCATAGTAAGGGGAGGAGAAAACATCGCGCCTAAAGAAATCGAAGACTTACTCAATACCCATCCTGATGTTGTCGAAAGTCAGGTAAAATCAATAATTGAGTTTCTTAGCACCGCTGTCTGTAATTTTTTACTATATTCTTGGCATTGTCATCAAAACTGCCAGTGTTTATTTCGCTATGATTTTATTTTGTTTTGTTCTTAAAAATAAAACAAAATAAAATTTGTACCTTTTATATATCAAGGTTATCGACGACGTTGTGATGTCGCGCTGGCCTAGTTGATAGTGACCCTGCTTACGAAGCTAGCCTTCCTGGGTTCAAATCTCGGTATCCCTGAGTCATGGATATTTTCTATGTATTTAAGTATATATTTCTCTATATAATTTTCATTGTTGTCTAGCACCCATTGTATAAGTCTATAGAGCTTAGTTTGGGACTAGGTCAATTGGTGTGACATTGTCCCCCGACATTTATTTATTTATTACCAGCATGCTGGCGCGTTTACAATATCTATTCTTAGCAGTAAAGGACTGATTGTAACTACTTGTCAGTCCAGGGATACCGTAGTACGAGTATCTAAACTTAGATTGTTAAGTAATGCGAAAGGTTAAATAAAAAGTATTTTACGAGTAGCTAAACTCTAGGAAATTACCTACTATGATTACTAGGCAGCAGTAAACATACTTAAATAGCCCTGCCTCCGAAGCTAGCGATCCTGGGTTTGATTCATGGTATGGTTCAAATATTTAAATGATGAACGCAAGGATTTCTTCTCAAACCCAGCTTGTTCCTAGATTTGTTCTCAAACTGAAGTTTTGGATGTTTCTCTGTAAAAAGTTTAAGAATAAGGAGCTTGATAAATAGCTAGGCTAAAAGCGTCATCATAATAGACAATTAATTATAAATTCACGCGAGTTTGATACATGAATGATTATTGGCACTGTAGGTGGTGGGAGTATCAGACGAGCGGCTGGGCGAGGAGCTGTGCGCCGTGGTGCGTCTCCGCGCAGGCGCCGCGTTGACTGCGCAGGACGTCCAGCGGCACTGCGCCGGCCGCCTGGCCAAGTTCAAGATCCCCAGGCTCTTGAGGATCGCGGAGGAATTCCCCAAGACCACATCCGGAAAAATACAGAAATACAAACTACGAGACATGATTGAATCTGGAAAACTTTAGCTTCACCTATTTAAATTTTATTATTAGCTAATTTATTTGCACATGTTGCTCTTTAGTTAGGGATCAATAGACCTCGATATTTTTTACTTTCATACATTATAGCTCAAGTAATGAAATTAGGCGATAAATCATTCAAAGTCATCGCAAGGTAAGCAACGAAACAATTGTTTATTTTATTATGAGCTGCCACAGAGATCCAAGATGATTGACCCAACTATAACAATAGCAAAATGTACCCATTAATAAAGATTTAGAGTATTTCATTAAAGTTCGAAATTAAAGAAATAAAGAAATAAAACGAAATACTTAAAGAAAAAAGGGATTTGTTTCATTTATAAAACTGAAAAATTTAAAGATAGGAGGTAGTTGTGGTGGTATTTAAAAAACAACTATTTAGTATATTAAAGAGTTTTTTCAATCTGTTTTCAAAATCCAGCGGATTTCTGCGTTATTTTACTTCACCTTGTCGTAACTTACCTATTTAATGGATTATTGAGACCCATATGCAAAACTAAAGAGATCAGAAAATAAAAATCTAAACTAGTTAGGTAAGTTATATTTACTACATTAGTATGCGAATGCGTACCGCAACTGAGCACGAGATACCATATCTCGTAAAAGGCCACAGCCGTGGATGCCTACTGAGCAAGTCTGGTTATGTTCAGTGTTACATTGATTATCACAAAGTAAACCGCTCTAGCTTTACATCTATTCGTTAAATAAACAAGATACTATCAACACGTTTAGTGATCAGTGCTCGGGCTCGTTAGTGAGTTTATAATTAGTGTACGTACGACGTATGATTAAAGTGACATAATAGAAACCTTGTTTACTTATTAACATGTTTAGAACTTTTGTGACCGTGACGCCAAATATTTACAAAACATTGAGGTAAGTTTTGTGTGCTGTTTTTCTGCTAGTATGTTACTCGATTTCTCCGCCGAATGGCAACCGATTTTGATGTTTATTTTTTATTTTTTTTAATTTAGACTATCGTACATCAGCGATAGTCTAAATTAAATTACGTCAAAACCTGGTCGTAGGAATCATGGAAAGTCAACTGAATTCCTTAAAAATGTCGAGTTTCGAATCCTACATGTATTGAGAACATAATTATTATTTAAGTAAATACGTACTCAACGTGCACATTATAGCAACGTAACGTGTACATACTAGCAAGACGTTTTGTTTTAAACTAGAATGACTTTACAAATTTATACCTATTAAAACCTTGGTAGGTCTCGCAATCTCACAACAATGCATGGAATATTATTAACTTAGTCATGTGCAGTATAAATGATAAGACCTGACTTATTTTCAGTCGTGCGTTGTCCAGTGGATACCTTCACAACCCTGGCTCCGAGCCGTTGACCTATACTACATTCGGGCAAGCTGTGGAGGCCACTGCCCACCGCTTCCCGGAGAGAGTAGCAGTTCGCTCCGTTTATGAAGATGTCACGATGACCTATGAGCAGCTATTAAAAAAAGTAAAACTACAAAAAGTTAAACTTAATGTGAAATAAGTAATATTGTAAGAGTGTGGGTTTTGCAATCGCTTTCACTGAATTTTATTCGTGAACTAAACCACCTTCAATTTGAAGCTAAAATGATTTTGTAATGGGAGCGTATATTTGTAAGGTAACGAGACTAACACTTGCTTCCTTAAATAAAATGATAAATTTAAATCTGCCCCACATCGTGAGCAGTAAGTATCTATCTGTACCATCGAGTGTTCTGAAACATGGATCTCCCCTAAAGAAGTACGGCACTCCAAAGGCCCTAGCCAACATGCATTATGCTATCTAGCGTTTCTATTCGTTTTGTTTTTACACCAATCGCGTCGCTGGTAGATCACGTGACTCTTCGTATAGCGTCGTCTAGCAGTGACGCGATTGGTGTAAATACGAAACGAATAGAAACCAGTCAGTCAGTCAGTGGTGTTTGCTCAATGAAAATAGAATAGAAGAACTATATAAAAGATAGATCGGAAGAAATTGATTAAGTAGGTAGGTACTCTCTGATTTCATCATCATCATCAGCCCACTTCCGTCCACTGCTGAACATAGGCCTTGACCATCGTATGCCACTGACCTCGGTGTGGAGTTTTTGTCCCCACCGCTCCCAGTTACTTTTCGCATTTCATCTCTCTACCTAGTTGAGCTGGAGGGCGTCTTACACTACGTTTGCCAAATTTTCCGCTGTCCGCATTTATAACGAAATTATGTATCTAATCCCTGAGGGAAAAAGCTTTAAACGGTATTATCAAATGACTTTATCTCGTCGGCAATATAGCCATAAGAAATTAGTAATTATTCTAATATTTTTCATCACACCTGCATGTAAACAGTATGTAAACATACAGGTTAACTTGGCCGTAATGCCCCATATTAAACCCTCGAGCTTTCTTAAACCCAAGGTCGGTAAGTATTTTTTTTTAATTTATAGCTCATCGCACAGGGCATGCAAGTTAAAAGCAAGAAGTTTACACGAAATTAAATTATTGTTTTAAAATGTTATCTAAACAGGAATTTCATTGAAATCTCGCTACATGTTACTTAAATACTCGACTAATGTTCTTCATAATCGTTTTTAATAGTTTTTTGTATCAAAACGTCGAAAATTTTTTTTTTACGCTCCGTCATAGCTGTACCTATACCTACGTAAGTACTTGCCAAAAAACAATAATGTAGGCCAAGACCCCGCCATTCGCTTTAAAAAAAGTTCACGTATATCGTAATAATAGTAGTGCTGAGTTGTGTATTAAAACTATAATTCATAATTATTTTCTGCACTATAATTGTATTTATTTATTCGCAAATGTGATGAAGAGCATTGTATGTTTCACGGTACGGTAAATACAAACCTCCACTCAGAAAGCGCTCAGTCTTCGAGTTCGGGCTTCTACTAGAGCCTCGATCGTAATGCCCTACTTACCGCCCTTAATACACAATGTACTATTATTGCAGGCTGACGCGTTCGCCTGTTCTCTAAGGGAGCAGGGATTAGACAAAGGTGACATGGTGGGAATCTGGTCCCACAACAACGCGGAGTGGATCGTGACCCTGGTCGCAGCTGCCAGGGCCGGCCTTATATCGGTAGGCATTTTGTTTTGTATTTAAAACACCACCATATTTATGAAGTTTATAACGGAAACCTTTAAGTCTTATTTATTATCTATCAGGTCCTGCTGAACCCTGTATATGAAAAACCAGAATTAAGTTTTTGTATGAAGAAAACAGGACTAAAAGCGATTATAATAGGAGATACTCTAGATAAGAGAAATTACTATAAACTGATAGAGGAAATGATACCAGAAGTTCATAAAGATAAAGCTGGATCAATACAGTCAAAGGAATTTCCTAGTTTAAAGTCTATAATTTCATGTGACAAGGAAAAACTGCCGTAAGTTGCATATTTTAAAGTTATCATACAGAAAAATATAGGCAACAGACGGCTCATGCTTGTTTTCCGCTTAGTAATCGTGTTGTATGTATTTTCCAGAGGCACCTTTGCATTCAACGCTTTGGTGGCAAAAGAAGGAGACGCGGCGCGGTATAGCAGTCAGGTGGGACCCGATAAGGGGGCTGTCATTCATTTTACTTCTGGAACTACTGGTGGGTTATTCAATACGTCATACGGTTAAAGTGAATTTTCAAGTTTATACATGATCTTGTGCAAATTTTATTATTTTATCCGAAATATTAAACCAAAATTAATTATCAAAATAAGCACTGCTACGGCTTACATACGTTTTAATGTCAGGAAACTACGCTCGCTGAACACTTCCTGATGAAGGACTCCCAACGAGTCCGAAAAATGATGCGCTTGTTCCCAAAATACCAGAATTAAAAATAACACACTGCTCTCTCTCTGTACCAGATTTCCAAAACACTAGCTTCTAAATATGAACGTACCTACGGATTATCAACAACTCCTTAATATAAATGTTAAGTTTTAGTATCCCATTGAATATTTATAATTTAATTTTATATTCTGATATTTTGGCAATGAGCGAATGTGGGTAAGCCGTAGCAGTGTTTATTTTGTTCGTGTAATTACCCACTCAAGCTAGTTTAAATACTTTGTATTTTGAGTCTCTAACATAAAACATTTTTTCAGGAGAACCCAAAGCGGCTTTAGATGCGCATTTCGGATACGTGAACAATAGTTACTTTGTAGGCAAGAGGCAAAGGCTTCATGAAGGCCATCAAACTATTTGTGTGCAAGTAAATAGATCATCCTTAACTTCATTTTAAGTAGGTTACTATCACAGATTAATAAACCCTCAAAAGGGCTATTGCCTAACGCACTCGCTATCGTAATCGTTTTCATTTTAAAAATCGAAGGTTTGTCTGCATACAAAATGAAAACAATTTAAAATAAAGGAAAACATTAGGGTAGTTGATTTACCAAACGCCTACTCACACTGACACTGCCTTTCTGTGAGCCAGCCGAAACGTCGGATTAGTAACGAGGCATGAACTTACCTGCATGTCGTTAGTTTTCATTGCGTTAAGAACTGATTTAATTTATAATTGTAATGTTTAATAGTATCTAGATAAAGAATTGTTTACATGTTTACAGGCACCACTGTTTCACGCCATGGGTTCTGTGATCACGACGGGAGCCGCGCTGCGGCACGGTTCCACTCTGATCCTCGCTGCACCTACCTACAATCCTAACAAGCATTTGAACGCTTTATTGGCGGAAAGGTACGTAGCAGACCATACGAGAGCGCATCTTATGGCATGGCGGTCAAAACATAACCGGACAAAGTAGATTATGTTACACTTTGCTTTATCACACGAAAGCGACACGCACACCCCAGCGACTCTTAGCGTAGCTGCGCTGTCAGAGACGTCGTGCATCTACACACACGAGTATCGCCAACCCGCGTTCGTGAGATAAAACAACTAGAGTCCTAAGCATTGGGACTGCGTTTAATACTTCTGTTCATTTTCTTCTTCCTGTTAAAGGGTGTTCCCTCTTATTTCAGATGCACCGTCTTAAATGGCACCCCGACGATGTTCGTGGACCTTATTTCCCTGCTGAGGAGTAAGGGTGGCAGCGGCAGCCCTCACTTGCGCGTCGCCCTCACCGGCGGCGCGCCCTGTAGCCCACAGCTTATAAAGGATATCAAGCGGTACCTCAATGCTGATATTGTATCGGTATGATTTATTTAGATTTCCTCATTACGTTGGTTTTCTTAATATTTTATCCTACAATCACTAATGTTAAGGAATACAATGATTTGTTGGTTAAAGGAATATGAATGTGTAGACCAAGACAAAGCTAGGCTATTATACATGAACAGTTACACTCGGCGTATTGTTGGTGCTAGACTGCATCGTGAATAGATTGTCTAGGGTGACACAGTCAGTAAATTCCATAAAATAATCAGTCACTTTCGAACCAAATACCATTAAAGCCTCAACTCAAAACAAAAAGTGTCATTTTAATATATTGTAATACGCCGCTAGGTTATAATAAAGTTTTAAAAAACAGTGACGTATTTTATAAAAAGTCATTTTTCATAATATACATATGTACCTATATACGCTGTTCTCATATAATTTGTAGGTTATTGCAAAATTTGTCACTTATTTATCTATACATCTATCGCTGTAAATACGAATGGGAAATGATTACATTAAAAATATGATGGGAACACGCGTAGTAGAAAAGTGACATAATAATAGATTCTCTTGTTACACACCAAAGCGAGATCCAGTTATAAGTTATAAAAAAATTACCCGTGCCTGCGCACGGCTCGCATGCAGCTAGAAAACGATACCAGGAGGTCAGAAATAGTTCATCCTTATCACCTGATGACATAAGTGGCAACTCTTCAACTGCTGGACATAACATCAGCACCATGGTTGCTCATATGGTAGTCGCGTCGCGCCCCGCTGATTAAACGTTTATAAAAAGAAGCAACTAAATAAACTCCCTTGATGGATCAAACACGTCTTGTTCCAGAGCTTGTACGGTTTATCGGAGACTACGGCAGCCGTATTCCAATCACTCCCTGACGACAGCACGGAACGGGTGGCGGAAACAGTCGGCTATATTCACGACCACGTAGAGGCAAAGGTACGCATATTTACTGGTTGGAAATCAGAAGAAGAATAAACAGAAGACTATTTCTGAAAAACTATATGAAAATTAAGATACTCAGTATACTTAAATAAGAAATGAGATAAATATTGTTTTTGTTATTTGAAGGTGGTCGATGATGAAGGCAACACGGTGCCTTTTGGGGGGACTGGTGAGCTTATGGTGAGAGGCTATTGTAATATGATTGGCTACTGGGACGAACCGAAGAAGACCAGAGAAACGCTGAAAAAAGATGGCTGGCTGTACACGGGGTAAACAAAGTAAATGCATTTTATTTAGCAGTTCGAAATGTAGAAGAGAAAGTTAACAATATGTCTATTACAGTGACAAATTTATTCTGAGCGAGGACGGCTACGGACGCATAGTGGGTAGACTCAAGGACATTATAGTCAGAGGAGGAGAAAACATCGCGCCCAAGGAGATCGAAGACTTGCTGAACACTCATCCAGACGTTGTCGAGAGTCAGGTACGAAATACTTATCATTACTATAATAAGTGAACTGTTTGCAAATGAAAAAATATCTCATTACGGTTACAAGATACACCGATTGTTATGGTCGAGCAAAAAACGACGAAATATCACGTATTGTTGAATGACAGCCCCCTTTAGTTAGATAGGAAAACAAACTCTGTGAAAATGAACGAATGAATGTTATTATCATCAGGTGGTGGGAGTATCAGACGAGCGGCTGGGCGAGGAGCTGTGCGCCGTGGTGCGTCTCCGCGCAGGCGCCGCGTTGACTGCGCAGGACGTCCAGCGGCACTGCGCCGGCCGCCTGGCCAAGTTCAAGATCCCCAGGCTCTTGAGGATCGCGGAGGAATTCCCCAAGACTAACTCCGGCAAAATACAAAAGTTCAAGATACGAGAAATGATTGAGTCCGGAAAACTTTGATTGAATTATTATGAATTATTATATTATGAGTTTTCTGAAAAACCCGTACCTACGTAATACAGAATTTATTATACATTAAAATATTCCTCTTGAATCACTTTATCTATTTCCGAAAACTGTATTAAAATCCGTTGAGAAGTTTAAAAGATCTACGCGAACAGACAGCGGAAGTGACTTCATTGTATGCGATGTAAAAATTATATCAAGGACTGAAGTAGCTTACGGCTAGTAAAGGATGAAGAACACCGACTTGACTTCTGCTACTATTAAATTAATAAAAAACTATGGAGCCTAAGTAGGTAGCTACTTAACTAATAAGTAAAAGTATTTTAAACTTTTTTGCCAATGGTAATTGTTTAAGTGATAATAAACTGGTTGACTAAATAAAAGCCATACAGGAGATCGTCTTCTTTATCATTAAGTATGTCGGCTATTTGGTATGGTAAAAACAATTTGCATGACTAGGCCAAATCCCAATTCAACTATTAGGAGTAGGTTAAAATCAAGTTGCTAATATTCACAAAGTTAATCATATAGATTGTCAAAGTGGCCAGCGAAAAGTAAATAAATTACAAAACGTTATCAGAGTATTAAATTGCTTAATTAGATTAATTAATAAAGCCATTCCCTGTGACTATCGACTGACCCGGACATCGAGCTTAGTTCACTTTATGGATGATAGTTTGTAGGTTATTTAAGTATAACTCTCTATACACATTGTAGGGAGAATGCGTCAGTTGTGCCTCGGATTTGCCAACGGGTTCGCGATGTTTCTGTTTATATTGATAACGTTCGTAGTGATCGTCGTTTTTAATTTGTATTTTCGCTTCTGTCGTTCAGGGAGACTCATTGCTAAAATTCCCGGGCCAGACGGGTGGCCATTAATCGGAAATGTTCTTCAAATTTTATTACCACCCGGTACTTCCTGAAAAATACATAGTTAGAACTAGAATGAGATACATAAATAGATATTTTCAAAACATATAATTGTTTTATACTTAAGTACTCAAAAGCCAATGTGTTTATTATTTATTTAAAAACTTTTAGATGAACTATTCAAATATGCAAGAAAGTTGCGAAGAGATTACAAGGTACCAATACTGAAATTGACTTCCTTCAATATTAGAGTTGTGAACATTTATGATCCAGATGATATTGAGGTATGGTGCACGACAACACATAGCACGTATATCTATCGCTTAGTAGATAAAAAGGATTGGGATTTCTATACCCTTATTTTCGTATTTGGACGATATGTAATTTTTAACAAAATAAATAATCTAATATTCGTGACCATAATGTAATAGTACGTAAGTACGTTGAAATCAAGGCCATTCAAGTTCAGATTGCATGACATCTATGCCATTATATGCAGCGTTGTAGTTGAACAACATTTACAATTTAGGGAGCTGAGGGGATACGTAACAGTGTCTTTGATTCTTCTTAGATTAATTTGTTTGACACTGTTAAACAAAAGTGAATATAGGTGTGGATTTTAAAAATTGTTCTTGAAAGATCCGTTTTTTGACCGGTTTTTAATAATCGGGTTGTTATTTTAAAATCATCATTCATACCAATTTTGACTAATCCCGTATAAACTCAAATAATTAGGTCCGAGGAATCTAATATTTTGCAGAAAGTGCTCTCCTCGCCGCGTTTTATCGAGAAGCGGCAGCCGTACACATTCCTCGAGCCGTGGCTCGGACAGGGCCTGCTCGTGAGCAATGGCAAGTACGATAACATCGAGGTCCTCCGTATCAATGATTCATTATGCACCTTAATTAATCTTATCTAGGGTCACAGCAGCGACGAATTCGAAGTAAAAGTGGCCTTATAAGCCGCACACTTTTGTGCGTTGCAGCTTTAACGCCTTTGACAGATTAGTGCAGCGGTTTAAAAATAAGCATCAAACGTATAACGCCAACTGAATTTCGAAAGGACTAATAATGACAATCCCCAGATAACAATAACTGTCAGATAGAATTTTGATCAGTCCATTATAAAAACCACCAGGACAAAAATGGCATCAAAGAAGAAAATTATTGACTTCGGCATTCCATTTCAACATCCTTAAGCAGTTCTCTCTTACAATTATTGAGCAGACCGAGGAACTTCTAAACAGATTCCAGGCGGAAGTAGGAAATCCCAAAACAGACCTGGTACCAATGATCACTCGGGCTTCTCTTCAGATAATGTGTGGTAAGTATTATTTATAAATAATGAATTAGACATTTTGGCCTGCCCCAGTTGTGGCCGAAATGTTGTTGATATACTTATAGAAGGCGATCATTGGAGTTCCAAATAAATCTGAAGGATTTGTTGACACCAAAAATAGGTATAACATCAAATCTAATTCGTTCTAATTCGTTATTCATGACTCCAATAGATGAGGTAGAAATAATAAAAATTGTTAAGTCGATGAACAACACGAATTCAAGTGGGGCTGACGAATTAAGTTCTAGATTAATTAAAGCTAATATTGAAATATTATGTATTCCACTTTGCGACATATTTAATGCTAGTATTCAAGAAGCTATCTTCCCAGATCAGTTAAAGCGTGCTAAAGTTATACCCATATACAAAAAAAAAAGTAAAACTGATAAAAACAATTATAGGCCCATATCTCTTCTCTCTGTCGTCGCTAAAATACTTGAAAAAGCCATTGCGACAAGACTAATTGATCACTTTAATAAAAACAATTTCTTTTCACCTCACCAATTTGGTTTTAGACAGAATCGGAACACTACTATGGCTTTAACAGATCTTGTTCTAGAAATCTTAAATGCTCTAAATAGAAAAATGAAGTGCTCCGGTGTTTTCTGTGACCTAAGCAAAGCTTTTGACTGTGTTAGGCATGGCATTCTTTTGGATAAGCTAGAGTATTATGGAATTAGGGGTCACGCATTAGAGTTACTACGGTCCTATCTCACCAATAGAACACAATATGTTCAAATAACCAAAAATGACGATTCTGGACTTATTGAATATGTAAACTCAGATGACATGGATATAACGTGTGGCGTTCCTCAAGGATCGGTGCTTGGTCCAATCTTGTTCATCATCTTTATAAACGATCTTCCATGCAATCTCACATCAGGAACGGCTTACCTGTTTGCGGATGATACCAGTGTGATTTTTCAAAATGATGACCTCAGATCGTTAGAAGCCAATGTAAGTAATACCTGGCTTGAACTAGAGAAGTGGTTTAAAAGTAATGGTCTTTGTATGAATCTTGATAAAACACATTATGTAACATTCCAAAGACATACAAATAGTTTATCTTACTCTCTCCCTCTGCCAATATCTAAAGTGGAAAGCGTGCGATTTCTGGGCATTGAATTGGATACACAGCTCCGTTGGTCTAGTCATATACAGCAGACACGGAAGAAACTTGCTAGTGCATGCTATGCCTTGAAAACCTTGTCTAAATTACTAGATTCCTCTACATTAAAAATTGTCTACTTTGCCTACTTTGAAAGTATCGTAAGATATGGTCTGGAGGTATGGGGAAATAATGTACAAATTAATAAAATATTATTAATGCAAAAAAAAGCCATACGCTACATAAGCAAATCAAAACCGCTAGCCCACTGCCGCCCATTATTTATAAAGCATGAAATTTTAACAGTGACATCTCTGTATATATACTTAGTATGCATATTTGTTTTCAGAAATAAGACTAGGTTTAAGTTAAAAAGTGAACTAGAAACAAGAAGGCACGCCTTTAGAAATAATTTTGACATACAATTACCAATACACAATAATTATGTACATTATAGGAATAGTTTAGAATATAATGCAATTAAAATCTATAATTTATTAAGCAATGATATTAAGCAATGTAATAATTTAAATGAATTTTCGAAAAAGGTTAAATTATTTTTATTGACAAGGCCATTTTACAAATTGGAAGAATACTTTAGTAAAATGTTTGACCAGGCTTGTCACTACTAGTGTAATAAATGTATATGCATATTTTTAATTTCTATAATTATTGTTGCAAGAGATTTTCTTATTTTTTATGTTTATATTCTCTTGCTAAGTAAAATGTTATTTTGCATGCCAATCTTGGTTTTACATAATTGTTCCTTACCACCCTGTAACATTATGTTTCTTAGCAAATAAATGATTTGATTTGATCATACTCATCGAAAGCCATTTGTAGTAGTTAGATAGTAGATATTTCATTGTTATTTTGGTCTCCCGCCTTTTGGCAGAAATATGTTTGGCGGAATGTATCGTTTCGCAACTGTTTCGTTTTTTTTCTGTGACTGTAAATATTTCAGGATTTCTACCAGTACCATTGCGTAGAAACCTAACCTAACCTAGATTAGGTAAGTTTTATAAAAAAAAAAAAAATTATAGAAATAGAAGCGGGTTGGCAAATGAAATGGTTGGGAAACGATACATTCCGCCAAACATATTTCTGCCGAAATGCAGAGAACCGTTATTTTACAAGATGAAGTTTGAAATTCTAATACATCGGTACAAGTATTCTAAGAGGTTTTACAAAATTTACAAAATAGACAAAGGTATTTTGGCTAAGAATTGAGAATGTATATGGTTGGTTAATAATTACGCAACTTTTCTTCAGAAACATCAATGGGCACGTCCATTTGTGGAAATATAGAGGCAACTTCAAACAAATATTTCAAAGCAATTCATATTCTTGGTCATTGTGTCGTTAACCGGATGATTAGACCTTGGCTTTACCCCGATTGGATTTTTCGATTAAGTTCCTTGGCAAAAATACAAAAAAGTGCATTGAACTGTGTACACGGGTTCACAAACCGCGTTATACAAGAGAGGAAATTAGATATGTTCGGGAATGGTAAAATAAACGGCAACTGTGATATAAAGGGTCGCAAAAAACAACAAGCCCTATTGGACTTGCTTCTTGAAAATGAAAAGGATAATAAAATCGATGACACCGGAATTCGAGAGGAAGTAGATACTTTTATGTTCGAGGTAAAACGTTTTGTATAAATTATTACTCACCTAAGAAGCAAAATTAATGCGACTAATCATTATTTAATATGTGATTGCAGGGTCACGATACGACGGCAATGGCGCTATGTTTTATGATAATGAGAATCGCTAACGAACCAATTGTACAGGTAGGTAGTGGTTTTACATATCCTTCATCCAATCATGTGTAGAAAAGGTAGCCCAGTGACTCGTGCGCATTCAGATCAACTGTATTGATTCCTTATTTGACATCTTGCTTGGACTCATTTGGCTATCGTCGGAATGTCATACTTGAAATAAACAATATGTAGCTACTACCTTTCTCAAATAAGAAAATAAATTATCTACGAGTATTAATAAGTTACTTTTTAGTAAATACATTATATTTCTAGTAAACATTTCTGGGCGAAAAAAAATGTGTCTAAGTAAACAAGAATCTGCCGAAGTAATAATGTGTCGAAACAATCAGCAATGTGTCATGATGAAAAGGGAATCAATCAAAGTTTTCGCATTGTTTTCATTTTAGAAAAACCTAAGCTAACGAGCACCCACTGGTAAAACGATGATCGGACGTGTTATGTCGTCTACGTATTGTATAAATATACCTACGAAACATCTTTGATTTCATTTTTTTACATCCCTTTGCACTTTTTAAGGACGCAATTTACGAAGAGTTGCAACATCTGTTTGGACAATCGCAGCGTTCAGTAACTTATGAAGACCTGAGCGAGATGAAATACTTAGAAAGCTGTATCAAGGAGTCTTTACGAATCTATCCAAGCGTTCCTTTCATCGCTAGGTATATCACTGAAGAAGTCACTTTGGGTAATATCAATGCCACTATTTTTTTGATATAGTTCGCGCATTTAAAAAGCTTACTCTTTATTAAATTTGCGCTTCATGAGTGACATTTTCTAGGTGGGTATCAAGTTCCGCCGGGTACCGTTTGTCACATCAACGTATTTGACATCCATAGACTTGAAAATGTGTATCCGGATCCCGAACGCTTCATTCCTGAGAGGTTTATCAACGAGAAGCGTCATCCATATTCCTACATTCCATTTAGCGCTGGGCCTAGAAATTGTATAGGTAAGAAAATAAGATGCTTTAAGTTATATAAACCACTAGCTACACCCGGCATGCGTTGCAATGCAACGTAAAGTAAAAAGTGTTCATTTTCATACATATCTTGGTCGAGGAACCGTCGCAGGCATCACAGAAGAACCCTCCAAATTTTCCCTCTCCCTCAAAAATTGTTTAGAAATGTTTTTTGAGCCTTAGTACTTACTAAGGCTCAAAAAACATTTCTAAACATTATCTATCTATATATACAAAATGAATGTTTGTATGTTTTTCCTCTATGTGATCCTAAACCAGCATTGATTTGATTCTAATGATAGGGACTTCCCTACTAAAGGTTTAATTGTAAAAGAGATTTCGGATAGTTATTTTCTTGGTTCTTTCCCATTTAACTCTTTTATGTATATATCAATGTTTAAATTTGAATCTTTATTAATTAAAAGTGGTTGGAACATTTGCATTTAAAATGCTTCAGAAGATGGAAACTATAAATTGTCACAAGTCTTACACCGACTTGCATTTCACGGTTATCACTACAATGCTCTAGTCCAAAGGACACCGGATGCTGCATACTTGCCGATAAAGGGTCGTGGGTAGTGTAGATATTAGAAGCTCTGCGGAGCCATTGTGTCCTTATAATTAAATATAGAAATGAACTCGTGATCTCAGAAACAATAGACATCGTCAAGTTGCTTTTTAACCGACTTCAAAAAAGGAGGTTCTACATTCCACTGTAGGTATTTTTCTACAAAAGTAAACGTCTCCAGAAATCTGTTAAAATTTACATTGACGTAAGCGAGCGCACGACACAGCTCAATCCTATACATTTTTACGTTCGTGGGATATATATGTATGACTTGGAATGGAAAGGATTTATCCAGGATTTATCAGTTATCAATTTATAAAAACTTTAATGTTAAACCGTTCGGGAAATTATTTATTTTTAGATGCTTGGTTTTTAGGAAATAAAGTCTAATATGTTGCTAAATAACTCAGGAATCAATATGATTATGTTTTTACACTGGCAAGGCCTTCTTCGGGAAATTTAAATTCTCCAATTACAGCACTGTCGTGCGCAGGACATTACCGGCCAATTTTTTCTGCGCACAACTGTCGTGCGCAGGGCACTTGACGGGTTAATCAGCTTTCATCTTCTTCATGTATATCATGAAGTGAATAACAGCAAATAACATTAACGACAATGTTTCACTTGTTTACATAACCTAAGTGTTATTTATGCTTACGGACGCTTACGGCTTTTCAGGTATGAAGTTCGCGATGATGGAGCTGAAGGCGGTAGTGGCGGGACTCCTGCGCCGGCTGCGCGTCGAGCCGGTGACCCGGCCCGCCGACGTGCAGTTTACCGGTGACCTGGTGCTGCGCGCCAGCCACCCGCTCTTCGTGCGTTTTGTGCCACGGAACACGGTCCCTGCTACGAAACCATAAGATGCAAATCTGGATAAAAATATATCAGACGTTTTAGAGAAGGGTTTCCTGGTAGCACGGACAGTTGAACAACAATGACATCGTTACAATGGTATCGTTTATATTTATTGTATTTAGTTCGAAACCCTAGTTAAAGTTCCGTAAAATATGGAAATATGATCTTATATTAAGTTACAAGCTTTTATTCAACTTCCTTTGTTTATATTTCTGACATTCCGGTTCGAACCTTGATAGTCAATTTTGAACCACTAAACGTAAACGTGTATCGGGTATCCAGGAGCTGGTCTTGAGTCACGACACGTGTTTTTGTGATAGGAACAATTTTATAAAATAGCTTTTAAATGGTTTTTATCTACCTATAATAAATCACTTGTTTTAGACTAAAGATATAATAACATTTAAGGTGGTGGTTATCTACGGTTTTCTCTTTGGAAGACGAGGATCGCTATAATATATATACTACTGTCAAAAGTGGCTGGTCACTTTTGGCCTTTATCGCATTAACACATTTGACAAACTTGTTTGTCATTCCTTACGTGACTGTAAAGCGTCTAGGTACAAAAGGTCGTATCTTCTTTTGACGCTGAATATACATATAGATTCAGTTACAGATGTAACTGTAGATAAGTGTGATGAGGTAACTGAGCAAAAGGGGCAAACGTTAAATACTATTGGATAGTAAGTCTTATGTAACGGGAAAAAAACGTAACACGTGAATAAGATTTACAAAATATATGAATAGGAAAATACGAAAGAGATCCCTAATAAATGGAATTACTTAAGATGTATATATTTCCTTTTAACGAAGCTATACAGTTCGTTTAGTTAGCTTATAGGTTAAAAAAAGGCCACAATAAAATAAAAAGTATAATCAGATATATATTTTTTATAATAGGAAATTAGGTAAGTAATACCAAAATGTCGTTAAAATAAAAATGTATTAGTTTTATTTTCCATTTATTCCTTACAAACCTAATTGTTATGTCTTAGATTAAAGCAAATAAAACTTTATAATCGTGAAAGGAATTTTTATTTATATTAGAATGAGACATACGTTTTTTACTTATATAAATTACAATACCTTGCAGCTGTCAATGGTTTCATAACATGTCAATTTTGAACAAACTCGTTACTAAACGTTACGTTACTCAACTAACAAGGATGTTACCACAACCTATCATCAAGGAATAAACTATACTTATTAAGTTATATGTCATATCCTATAAATTGTGTATTCATATGTACAATAAAAACCATCCTTAAATTTCAAGACTATTGTCTTGTTTATTAGAAAACACAAAAAATAGTAATGACGGCGTCAGTGGACGGTCGGCGTCCTCTTAAACGAAACTCAATAAAAACGTATGTATCAGTTGTAGGGCTTCACCCAGCGATATTCTTATTGAGTTTCGTGGTCATAGGGTACACAGCCGGTGGGATTAATAGCGCCGAGGCTGTACATACTAGTTCTTAAGGTAAAGATCGTATGAATGTATTTATGCTAACACTTTATTGTACAAACATAACAGGTAACAATTCTAATATAGCCGATGTACAATGGCGAACGTATTAGCAATCTTGATTGCATATCCCGCCGGCCCTTACCAAGATGCAAACGCTACAACCTTTTTTTTTCTATCACTCAAAACATGACATGATATTTCTCGTGCGTTAAGATAAACCACGTGGTCGACTGTCATCCCACACGTTTTGAGCGATAGAAAAGGGTTTATCCTTTAATCGCCGACACTCATGTCATAGAATGTTTAACTTTGCCGAATTTTCATTTCATTGACAGGCATTTGGCTGACGTGCAGGAGTTGTAACTTTTTGGCGGTCACAGGTCAAACATAACCTAACCTACGTACGCTTAAATAACCTAAAAACAATAAGATTTCAGCAGAAATAGGCTTACGATGAAATAAAAATTCGGCGAAGTAAAACATTATATTAAATTAGAGACGGCGATTAAAGGGAATCCCATTGAAAAGAAAAACGTTAGAAGTGTTTGCATCTTGACTCGGGCGCATAGGCCCCATAGCGCTATGCTATAACCGTCACGTTGCCTATGTGCTACAAAACAAAATGAAACGCTTACAATTAAAGTATTTTTTCGCGCGAATGAGAAAAGAGCCCCTAAAGTGGCAACAGTGACCACATTATCCACCGTGCCCGCGTCTTTCAGGTGGCATCGAACTTTTATTTCAAAGTGGTATACCTACCTTTATATTCTCAAGAGCAATATAGGTAATGTTCTAGTGTCTTGAACCCAACAAAAAGCAAACAAATTAGTATGTACGTATTATCATGAGGCATTAATATGCTAATAAAGGTGGTATGATAATGAAATATTTCTGTTACGTGTTTTATATAAAGTAATTTACCATGAGGGCGTTAAATAAATAATGGGTGGATTGTATTGTTAAGTAATATGCATACCTAAGAAATTGTTTAGTTCTTATTGTGGCACAAAAGAATAATAATTTTAATGTACGCAGGAGGCGTAACAATCTCCTTTTACAACTTACACCTAACCAAAGTACCTAACTTATAATTTATGTCTCAATTTTCATACTTACTAAAATATTGATAATGATTCGAGATAACAATTTGATGAATTTTACTGTCTTCCTTTAATCCAGCCATCGTGTTAAGTAGGTCATATATATATATATAGATCATTGTCATAGAATACATTATTTCGCATGGAAAACAGTATCATTTAAGTAAAAATAGTTAATATCAGTTTTAAATATAGTTTCCATGTTAGGTTCGCAATTCACCCTGTATTTAAGTCACTGGATATAGTCATGAGAACCGGTCGGCGTGCACATCATGATGCCCATGTCTTGTAGCCGCTGCCGCAGTTGACTCTCCTCTTGCAGCAGAATCTGAAGACAGCGAGTAAGGGGCCATTTAAAAGTAAGTAAGTAAATGTGAATGTGAGGGGAAGAAAAAACCGGCCAAGTACTATTCTCTAATGAGGATGAATGAAGACTACTTGAGAGGAAAACAGCAAATATTGAAATCTATGTAGATAACCCCCTCATTAATATACCTATAGTTACCACTGTTTGCCCTTCTTGATGAGATATACTGAATATCTATATGAGAAACTACGAGCCCTATGCACACGGGGTATTTTTTGACATCGTAGTCGTATGGAGCTATCCCTGTAAAAATATTTTTCAAGGTACTTTAAAATCGTTTAGCGGTTTAAAAATATCTTCCATAAAAAGATCCCATGCAGGTTGGCAAACAAGATTTTGTTGTGCTGATAGATGAAACTAGAATATTCTCAAGTGGCAACGCAGCGGTTTCTGTGTATAAAATCAAAATTAGAGTAAAAGATAAAGATAAAAGATGTTTATTCAGTGAGTAGGCCGCACGGGCACTTTTACACGTCAAAAATCTACCAGCGCTTCGTAAGAGACCACTGCTGAGAAGAAACGCCGCAAGAAACTCAACAGTCAGTCGTTTTTTTTTAAATACTACTTATGATATTTTACAATTATAAAGCTTAACCTAGCATTATATAAAACAATGAATTTAACATAAAATAAAAAATAAAATATATTCAAGCGTAGTTTGAGCAGGAAAATGTGTCGAAACTAAGAATTTTCATAGGGAGTAATAAGTAGTAGTAATAAATATATATATATATATATATATATATATATATATATATATATATATACTTTCCTATGACAGTGCAAGTCAACCACCACATACAAAGTTTCGATACATTCTCCTACAGAAAGTATGTTTTCTAAACACTGCCCTCATCTTTTCCAATCTAATTATTGCCCAGTCATAAAGGTTTAGTAGTTATTTATTATTTCATTATAAGGAAATCGACATTCCTATAAAGTTGAAAGGCCGTTATAAAATGAAATAAGGGAGCTCGGGCTGTGCGGGTTGGAACAAGGGGGTTACCATGACATTGTCGTGTCTCTCAGGTAGCGTTCTAAACGCGTATTGGCTTTTTTACCATACTACGAGTAATATAATAATGTACAGGTTGGGAAGTAAATGCACTTGAAAGAAAACAAGCTTAAATACTTAAAGTTTCGAAATTAAATATTGTATTCGGAAACCGAAAAATACGACTACCTATAGTATAATGTAACAAAAAATGCCCTCGTTTTGTCTTCAAACAAAATCGATAAATTAATTTATTATATGAATATTCATATATGTAGATTTATTTTTAAATATCTAATAACATTTAAAAAATATATGACTAAAGGTATTGAGCGTTTAATTGTTAGCCCATACGTCCGTAGGTAGGATTTTTTTTCATTTTCCTAGTCTAGGCCATTAGTTAGGTATAGTATAATAATGACGACTTACAAATATTGGGTCCGATTGTAGGGCGGCGTGGTTCTGTCCGCGCAACGCTTGCAACATGGACTGCAGATGTACGTTGTCCTCCCTCACTTTTGTAAGTTGAGCCTACAACCATTCAAATTCAAATTACGAACTCAAAACGGTTAGTACTTATTTCTAAAGAACTTCGTTGTTTGTAGATAATTATACTTAATCAGTTAGTTTTCCTTTTTCATATGAGTGAGTAAACAAGTAGTCCTAGTATCATAAATAGCTATACATTTTAGTAAACCGTCACATTTAACAATTTATTACGGCAATTCAAACATGACTTAAAAAAACGAAAAACAGTAAAGCTTAAAACTGTTTATACATAATGAAGGTGAGTTTACTTACAATTATAGGTACATAAATATTATGTGCACATTGCATTTGTTTTCGAAAGACATGCCAATGAAAGTAGGTACAGGTGTAGTGCATAATTGCTTTCCTTCGTATTTTCACGGAAACGTACGAAGGTGTCATGCTATTTCAGTCAACCTCAGTACTTTTTGTACTGTGACCGACTGAAATAGCAAGACGCGTTCGTACGTTTCCGTGAAAATACGAAGGAAAACAATTATGCACTACATCTGTATCCCTCAAATGGTTAACCATATTGTGATTACCTGTAAACCCAGCATTTCTTGTAACTGATGACCGGCGGATTCTTGATATTTTGCCAGCAGTATTCTGTGGATGGCCAGTGACCTCGTCTCGTTCGCGAGCTCTTCCACTAGAATGTTCCTTTCAGCGAGTTTTTCTGCTTCTGCGGTAAAAATACCATTGTAGTTGGTGCATCTTTGCATGGCTGTTTTGACACTAGTGCCAAAATTAAGACCAAATTTTGCCTAATCATGGGGGAAATACCACACTAGGTCAGCCAGAATTGAGTTGAAGATTCTTGCAGTTTTATTTATCAGATTGCAATTAAGTTAGGGACAGAGAAAGTTACGAGTGAAGCTAGTAAAAGTAAGTGTTTCAAAAAGTTGACTTCAATTGCGTTTACAGAATCAAGTGCATAAATAACAATAAGTGTCGATGGCTGCACCTTCCGCCATAGCTTGTCGCGCGACTTCGTCGATCCGCTGCTGCGCTGCCTCCAGTGCAGCATTTTCCGCCTGTTGCCGCTGTGACCAAGAAAAACGCAATTGAAAAACAACTACTATTTCCTAAAACCTCCACAAGAATTTAGAAAATACTAATTAGTTTAGTTTGCGAATACTATTTATATGAAGTTAAAATAGTGTGTTACAAGTGAGAATAATGACATATTTACAGCGAGGGCGTACATTGAATCCTGAAGAAATCGAAGAATTTTATAATTGAATTCCGAGGTATTCTTAAATATAATCCTGAGCGTAGTGAGGTGTTTCGAGTGTTAGCGCCAAACGTGGAAATATTTTTTCTACCGTGTGACACATACTGCTTTTTACATTACCTATGAGGAAAATAAAAGATCTTAGTGATAAAACAAATTATGTACAAATTGTATGCGTTTAAACGACGGAAAATAAATTGTAGTCGATTATGTGCATAATATTTTCATATTTTATTGCGTTTATATTTTATAATGGCAACAAAATGGCCTTGAACAGAAAAGTGCCACTTTAATCCCTCCTAGAAGGGAAGAAAAGTCTCCTTTCCGGATAGGTGATGTAAAAAAAACATTGAAATTGGTTCACCCGTAGGTACAATGACAATAAATAGGCAGAACAACATTTTAAATACATATCACTATTTTTTAGGTCAGAGGTTTAATACTAAAACGAAGGTAACCTGCTTACTTCTCTTCTACTTTACGTCTGGATAATCCAGATTGAATTATCAAATTTTCCTATTACAAGAAATCTTAACTGAAATGAATTTCAGATAAAAAAATATTTATAATTTTTTCGTTTACATGCTATAGTTTTAACTCAAAATAAAGCCAGTTGATTTGTTTATTTTTCTTTACTACATGTACAAGTAAATATTTTTATCAGCGTTCAAAGTAAAAATGATTAATTTATAATATAACTCACCATTTCCTCTAGCTCTTGACAACTCGAGACCTCGTCGTTAATTGCTTCCTCCATGTTACAATTGTTATTTTTACTATCGGTACTATGTTCTTGTCACGATGCTTTACACAAACGCTAAAAAAAAGTTAACGTCCTACGGTGATTTTGTTCTATCCAGGTAGTTAAGTATGCGCCGCGCGGAGGTGACTTCACAGTTTTTTTTTTTTCTTTATGTAGGTAGATTAAAATTAACGGATAAATAAATCAAACCGCCGAAATTAACCATAAACGTAGACAAAGTATTACCTAGACGGGACACGGAAAAATGATACAACAAGTAAAAGAGAAGCATTTAACGTAAAGACTTATAAACAAACAAGATGGCATCTTTACTTACTATCTCGCTCCGCGTATAAGATTATAAGATTACAACGCATATTTTTTTTGTTCTTAAAACTGGTGCCAAACAATGTAGTAAATTGTTGTTTTTAACTATTTTATTGTGTTTGTTTTTGTTCATATGTTTTTCTATAGGTTTCTATTTAGATTAAGACTGCATAAGCCACAGTTCTCGTAAATATGAAATCTTAAGCTTTCACCGGTAAATGGAGTATTTTGAGTCTAATTATTATTTCATAGTTTTTATTTGTTCAAAAGCTAAACGTTACACAGGTTACACTTGATATTTTCTGTGTAGGTATATATTAAATTATAAAAAACTAGCTCTTGCCCCGCGACTTTGTCCGCGTAGAATTCGGTTATCGTAATACCCTCGATATTTTTTTTTCGGGATGTAAAGTACGGTATGTGTTAATCCAATGTACCTATAAGCTATCTTAATTCTAAATTTCATTTAAATCCGTGCATCTAAGTACAGCGTGAAGGAGTAACAATCTGACACACACACACACACACACAAACTTTCGCATTTATAATATGTATTATATATTATATAGTGTCAGCGTGCAATGGAAAGAGCTATGCTCGGAGTTTCTTTGCGCGATATGATCCGTAATACGGTAATACGCCAGAGAACCAAGGTAACCGACATAGCTCAGAGAGTTAGCATGCTGAAGTGGCAATGGGCAGGCCACATAGCTCGGAGAACTGATAACCGTTGGGGAAGAAAAGTTCTCGAGTGGCGGCCCCGCACCGGTGGACGGAGTGTTGGACGGCCTCCCACCCGGTGGTCTGACGACCTGGTTAGGATCGCGGGGAGCCGCTGGATGCAAGCGGCTCAAGACCGTGACTTGTGGCGCTCTTTGGGGGAGGCCTTTGTCCAGCAGTGGACGCCCCCGGGCTGATGATGTTGATGATGATGATTATATAGTAGGTTTTAAACCAATAATTTCTCACGACAAACGGCCCTGATAAGGCAGGCACTCAGTGACAGAAGTTTTATCTGCTAAGGTGATATAATGATTTTGTCGGGTTATACCTACTTATTTTGGTGTTATCAGCGAACGGAACGAAAAATTACTTTAAATAATTTTACATACATACATACCATCACGCCTTCATCCCAGAGTGGGGTAAGAGCTACAGAATTACCAACAAAATAATTTTGTAAATTGATATCGGTTTATTTAGTATTTAGTGTATTTAACATGTTGCTGAAATTCTTTTATTCCAGTAATTTTAATATTTGTGTACTTAATGTAATTATTTTAGTGCAATAAAGTGTTGAAATACATGCATATATAGTCTGTGCCAATTGAAATTGTCAAACATGTAAACACAACCAAACGAACCAACTTACCATTATTACTCGATAATCACGTACTTTTAAAGATCAAGTGAGGTCTTAGCAAGGATTTATACACTTGATCTTTAATTTCGCATTCAGTGCGAATGTGATGAATATTTGAGGTTATGTGTCAAACAGTACTAATTTGTTTACATCTTTGGCAATTTCAATCGACACAGACTATACACTATCATTTCCTCTGTTGACTGCAAAAGGACGCTCCTAAATCGATATTTGCTAATTACTGGAAAATATAAATTATAATTGAAGTAAACACTGTTGTTTGAACAGGTTTCCGATTCGATAAACTAATGAGCAACTAAATACTTTAAGAGCATTGTGAAGCTAAACATTTCTATACAAAATGCGATAACGTTTTTCTCCCCTTAAACCTAGTCCAATTTTGACGATTTTTGAATATGTTGTAGATATCATGAAACAATATGTCTATGTATGTTTTCATATACATGAAAATATTTCTTAGAATGGAACAAATTTTAAAAACAAAAAACAAAAACGTACCTACGGACCTAGTTCCTTATAATAACTACAACATATTAAAAAATCTTGGAAATCGGACGTGATTACGGGGGTGAGGAACGTTATCGCCCGGAGCTAAATTTGTATGGTTTTTTTTAGTCACTTCACAAATCTCTTAAATCCCATAAGAATTTTGCAACTGTCAACACATTGCTAAATGGTTTCTGAAACAGGTGTTTCTGATCATTCGGGTGTTATAAAACATTCCCCTTAGTTACTAAGAACAAATAAGAGACTTCACACACACAACATTGAATTAAGTATTGGTACAGAGGGACGGTTGAGGTGGGTCAGAGGGCGTAGCCACGACGCTAACTTAAATTTCTGTTTCCATTGGCTCGAGGACATCACTCATCACGTCCATACGCTTGCGTCAATAATTATACATCTGGTCGATTTTCGAAAATAGCTAACTTAGCATTATCGTGACTACCCGTTATACCCCATGAAGGGCAGCTACTGAAAACCTTGCAGCCACGCGAGAATCACAGATTGCGAGAAATAAAGTAACATATTATGTAGATTAATATCCGCGCAGCTCTGAAAGCCGTAATCGAAATCACTTCGATCTATCCATTGATGTAAGATGTGTTTTTTATACTTGAATGTCAACATCTACCTACTAAGTAAATAATTGTTGGTTCGCGTTAGGAATGCAGTGACTCATCAGTGCAACTGAAGGGTAAATTATGTATTCGTAGTGGAGCTAAAATTAGAACTAGGTAATTATAATTTAAAATATTAAGTTTTATCTTGTTTTGAACCCGTTCAGTTAGGCTTTGGCGTTAAGGGAGGCTGCGAGGCTGCCGTTCATGCTCTTCGCACCTACCTTAGCGGCGACCAATGCGAAGTGTTACTCAAAATTGATGTTAAAAATGCCTTTAATTCGGTAAATAGGGATACCCTGCTGTCTGAAATAAAATCCACATTCCTGAAATTTACAACTATCTTCTTCACTGTTATTCAGATCCAACGAAGTTGATGTACCGATCAAACGAATTGTCATCTGAAGTTGGTTGTCAGCAGGGGGATCCCCTGGGGCCAGCAATTTTCAGTTTGGCTATTAATCCTCTAATTCAAAATTTAGCTTCAAAATTTAATATTTGGTATCTAGATGATGGGACCTTAGGAGGTGATGTAAATACAGTACTTTCCGATCTTTCATCTTTAAAAAACAACTTTAAAGCCATTGGTTTAGAGCTAAATTTCAATAAGTGTGAACTCTTCATCCAAAATCCTTCCAACGCAACGCTGACAATGACATAATACAAAAATTCAACGAACTTGCTCCAAATATAAAAATAGTAGATAAAAGTACACTTTGCCTCCTGGGATCTCCTATTTTTAAAGAAAGTTTTTCAGATTATATTCAAAATTCTATTTCTAAATTTCAAAATAATTCCCATCGGCTTCTTGACATTAGTCCACATTTTGCACTTTTGGTTATTAAATTCTGTCTTTTTGTCCCTAAATTTACTTATGTGCTTCGCTGCTGTCCGTTCTGGAAACATCAAGATCTTTTGTCCAAAATTGATACTTTGATCAAAAGTAACCTGCAATCAATTCTTAATATTCAGCTAAGCGAGCATTCCTGGACCCAAGGATCCCTCCCAATTCGGTACGGTGGTTTAGGGATCCGCAAAATTTCTAGTATTGCTTTACCAGCTTTTCTTTCGTCGATCCATAGCTCTTCTAGTCTCATAGGAAAAATCCTTAGGGAATTCCCTTTAAACTATGAGACTTCAGGCTTGGAGGACGCAAAGAATGGCTGGTTAACTGCATGCCCCGGTCAAAATTTTCCTGATAACCCAAAATCGCAGAGGTGTTGGGATGACATAGCATGTAAATTGACTGTTGATTCCCTTCTTAGCCAGTGCTGCGCTGCGGATCGTGCTAGAATTTTAGCAGTCGGTACAAGGGAGGCTGGATACTGGCTTCAAGCTCATCCTTCGCCAAGCACTGGTACTTTCCTAGACCCTTACACACTCCGAGTTTCAGTTTGCCTTCGCCTTGGGGTCCCGGTCTGCGCTCCACATCGGTGCCCCTGCGGAAGTGACGTCGATCGGCTAGGACATCACGGACTTTCTTGCCAGAGAAGTGCTGGCCGCTTCTCAAGACATGCTGCACTAAACGACATCATCCGTCGGTCTCTTGCCTCTGTTAACGTGCCGGCCCTTTTAGAGCCGTCCGGTATCTCCAGAAATGATGGCAAGAGACCTGACGGAATGTCTTTGGTTCCGTGGAATATGGGGCGGGTGCTAGTGTGGGATGCAACCTGTGTAGACACGCTGGCCCCGTCACATCTCCCACGAACCTCCAATAGGGCTGGTGCAGCGGCCGAAGCGGCTGAAAACATTAAGACTGGCAAATATAGTGGTCTCGGCCCAGAATATAATTTTATTCCATTCGGGGTCGAGACCCTTGGTCCGTGGGGTCCTAGTGCTGTTAGCCTTTTTAAGGAATTGTCAAAGAGACTCATTGACGTCACTGGAGACCGAAGAGCTGGCAGTTTCCTCGCTCAACGAATAAGTTTAGCCATTCAACGAGGAAATGCTGCCAGCATCTTTGGTACAATGCCGCAGGGGCCATTCTTAGATTTAATGTTTTAGTGTATATATAGATTTAGTCTTATTTAATATTAGTTATTTTTACAATGTAATTAAATATAATGTACTTATATAATTTATGAGATATTTTGTGTTGTATTCAAATAAAATGTGCTAATTTTCGTTATTACATTTAAATTACGCCGACAACATAGTAAAATAAAACTTAAAAAAAAAACAGGTACCTAATTACCCGATACATATTTTTTACATTACAAATTTTATAGTTTAATGGTTGAAAATAAACCTAATTTTGAGCGACCGATTGGTTGGGGGGCGTGGCTAGGCTGGCAGACAAAAATATTTAATGCATTCTTAACGCGAGCGGACCATAGTTGACATGATTTTGATCTTGCTGCAGTTGGTTGTAATACTTAGCTAACTAGTGAAGTTTTTACGTCGGTGATGTAGGTATTTTGTGATTTTAGCCACAAAGTCCTATTGTAATAATACTTGTCCTTATTAATATTACAAATACGAAAGTGTTTGTTTATTTGTTTGTTCCGTCTTTACGGTTTACGCCTCAACCGGTTGACGTGAAGTTTGATACAGGGATAATTTATGCTGACATAGGGTACTATATCCTTTTTATCCTGGAAATGTTGTCAGTTTCCGAGGGATAGTGATAAACGACTTCTACGTGGACGGAGTCGCAGGCAAAAGCTAGTACAAAATAAAACTGTCGTTTTCAAATTAGTGTTTGTTTCGAAGTTTCCTTTACATTGTACTTACAGAGTCACAGCAATACAGTAGGTAGTTATACAAAAATCTGTGCTATTTTTGGTTAACTTGAAATAAATAATCCTTATTGAACTAATTTTGGATTCCATGATCATTCTTAATCATATCACCGGCTTTCTCTGCAATCATCATAGTAGGTGCGTTTGTGTTTCCGCGTGTGATAGTGGGCATGACACTAGCGTCCACCACCCTCAAGGCTTTTACTCCTCTCACCCGCAGCCGCTCGTCGACTACCCCTTTAGGTCCCATGGCACAAGTACCCACGGGGTGCCACAACGTCGTCACTGTATTCAAACAATAACATCTCCAATATTCGTGACTTCTGAATGGCAAATCTGAACATTCTTTGATGTTCATGTTCACAACTTCTGATCGAACTGATTTGAAATAAGGCGTGTCCACTACACTTACAAAATCTTCAAGATATCGAGCATGATTATCTAAATCTATATCATTAGAGTAGTATCCTAAGTGAAGTAAAGGATATTCTTCAGGATTACTGCTCTTCAGTGTAATATTGCCTGTCGACGATGGGTGCAACAAGTTAACCATAGCCAGTACAGTCTCCTGTTTTTGCCCTGCATTTGTTAGGGCCGTGCAGATATTTGAGACCAATTCAAATACTACGGCGCACATAAGTGTTGGAATGATCGTGGCGGCGGGCAGCGGGAGCACGTGAGTCTGATAATCGGGCACAGACTGGGACTTATCTAAGGCAACGTAGCCCGTCATAGTTGGCGTAGGAAACTTATCTAAGTTAGTAAGGATTTGTGCATTTTTTAACACGGTACGAATACCTTTCTTTGCGGTAAGGCTTACCATAACGGTAGCATGGTCTTGTAAGTTTTGACCTACATTAGGGGAATCTAATAACACTTTAATTTGTTTTTCTTTTAAATGTTTCTTTGGTCCAATACCAGACACCATCAGTAATTGTGGAGATCCGATAGCTCCAGCTGATAAAATGACTTCTTTTTTTGCTTTAACGGTCATGATTTGTTTATTAGAGGTTTTTATTTCCACGCCTACAGCTTTCGTGCCATTAAACACAATTTTTCTGGCCAACGTATTTTTTAGAACATATAAGTTAGGTCTGCCGATGATAGGCTTTAAAAACGCCACTGCAGTACTTTGGCGTACACCATTGTCAATTGTGTACTGGGCCATGGAATATCCGAGTTGTTTTAAATCATTCGCGTCTTGTAATATATCATGTCCGTTCTGTTTAAAAGCTTCAAAGTACTTTTGAGTCTCTTTGAACCATTTCGGTTGAGTGACGCCTAAATAGCCGTCGGTGCCATGTAAGTAAGCCGTGTCACTCTTCAGAACGTCCGGGACGTTCAAGCGCTCGCTCTTCTTGAAGTAGGGGAGCACGGCGTCCCAGTCCCAGCCGGGGTTGAGCTGCGCCCACGAGTCGAAGTCCGCCCTGTTCCCGCGCACGTAGTACATGTAGTTGGCGCCGCTGGAGCCGCCGAGCATCTTGCCGCGCGTCATGTGGACGGTCTTCGTCCGGTGCGCTTGGCTAGAGTAGCCATCGTCCACGGAGTAATAGTTCCAGTCCGCTTCAGAGTAGTCTACGAAGGGAAAAAAGGCCGGTACCTGTAAATTTGTAATAATAGTGTTTTAATGTGGCACGACTGGGGTACGACTTTTTTACCCAAGCAATACCAAACAAAAATTTTGAGCGCAGTAATTTTAAAGCCCCTAAACTTAAACAAACATTTCCATGAGATTTGTGTGTTCAGTTGTGGCATATTGTGGAATGAGCATTTATTGTAATAAACTTGTTTGCGTTGGCTTTTGCTTTTGTTGAATGTGCTTACAGATATCTGTGAGCATATTTCAACATTGTATTAAGTAGTGTTTAATTCTGTATTTCTTTACTTTTGCATTTTCTCATTATGGAAGCTTACCAAGGACTCGATAGCTGGATCGTCCCCGGCCTCTATGAGCAGCACTTTCCAGTCGGCGACTTCGGTGAGTCGGTTGGCCAGCACGCTGCCCGCCGAGCCCGCACCCACTATTACGAAGTCGAACTGGTCGCCGTCTGTAACCACATTAGTATACATACTGTGTCATAATATGTTAGCTTAATATATATGACAGCGCATAGGTATATCATTTATTTATTTAACTTTACCTGCACAAAAAAACAGCGCGTGGTCCTAAAGTAGAGAAAGATCAAGGGAGTTGAGCGTAGTGAGGGATTCAAGTAATGTGTAATGTTGGGATTAAATGACACTTCATTCGTTGTGAGATGTCAGGTTTATTGTTACTGTTGTCAAATGTTACATACATGGAATATACAAGCGAACATATTGGTGAGGGTGTGAGTGTGGCATAGAACACTACAAATGCCTCACAAGCGATTTGAGTTCTGACTGTGACTCCGGAGTTTCCGGACGGACTTACTTTCAACTTTGGCTTGTTGCGGAAACTTAGAAGAGCCTAAATGCAAGACGGAATATGTAGCAAGCGCCGCCTGCAGCAACTTGATAACTGGACGCATAAGCTGCACTTCGGCCGCAGACAACCAGTCCATTCTACAATATTAATAAAAATAAAAATATGAACGTGAAATAATATACTTAGTTAATAAAGGGGGGAGGTAACTACGCTACGTACTCGTAGTACGTTCAGTGCGTCTAGTGGGTTAGATATAGTAGGGGCCTGGTAATGGATATTTGATGAGCACGAAGTATTTGTTACTAAGCCTTGAATATATTTTTTTATGAAGAGACCTAGTTAAGTATGTATGTACGTATATAAACACTTTGTTGTAAAAAACACAGAAAATTTCGACGTCATAAAGTTTGTTTCTCCATACTAGGTGTCCCAGTGTTTGCTTAATTTTCACTTTGTATGAAAAAAAACAACTTTGTGATTACTACAAAAAAAAAGCTTAGTTTAAAAATTTCGCTGATTCGTAAAGATTCTAATTATGTAAGATACTACGGAAATACTAATGAAATTAATGATTTTTCGTGACATGCACATATGGGAAAAACCAAAAATTAAGATTAAAATAATCAATATCTCTGTAAAAATCGCTGAACATACATAGGGGTTAAATCGAAAGATTTTTAAGTGCTCCATCAGCCCCAGGCGGGTTGACGTCGATTTGTGGGACACCCTGTATATTGGGCGGTATCGGATGCACTTCCCTGTAAGATCTTTTGTGCAAGTAGCCCATTATAAACGTAGCACGTTATGACTCAAGTCATAAGAATGTGAAACAAATTGTTTTATAATGTCACTGTGACACCGTTCTATGGTGGGTCAGGGTTCCATTGGGCTGATACTACATAAACTGACTATATTTCTAAAGAAGATTAATTTGCAATGCAAGTCCAAAAACCGTATTTGCGATTCATTTAACTATAGTAACAAGACGATTTTATTACAGACTTCAAAAAAGGAGGAGGTCACACACTATTTACTCAGGTTCAGCAAATTACTTCACCTCTTGTACCGATTCGGTTTAATATTTTTTGTACAATCAGTCATAATTTGAATAGTTGGCGAGATCTGATAATGGAATCCATGAGGAATCTGCGAAACTCCTCAAACATTGTTGGCGCACCGGTAGCAATTTTCTGTCAATTAAATTTCACTCCCTGTAAATTACTATTTTTGGCTTTTTTACATTCATTTATTGCACTTTCTAACAGTAAGTATATTAAAAAGTAATGGTAAAAGTGGGAAACACAGCCCATTAAAAATTAATGGTAAAAGTGTGCAACCCTGTCTCACTCCCTGCCTAATCCTCACTTCTCCATATTCTTCCATGATATTAATAATTATTTCCTATACAACCGATATAGAAAATAATAATTAGAATAATTAAAAACGAATGTAACCTATTATCTACTTAAAACTAGAATTATTGACAGGGTCCACATATCGTGAACATGTATTCGTCTGATTACAACAACATCTGTAAAATGTGGAATGCAATAAATATATTGAGTGGATATGGAGTATTAAATATATTCTACATTATTATATATTATTTCTTATCTCGTTACAATACTATGATCACCGTTTTGATAGCTTTTATTAACTTGACAGTAATGGCGACTGACGTCAGAACAATACCATAACAGATCAGAGACGATATGTTTTTTACCGTCGGGAATAGAGGCCCTGGTAGATGGCGTGATACGAAAAGTCACGTGACCTACGAGTGCCGCGATTGGTTTAAAAAAGAAACGAATAGAAACGCTAGTTAGCGTAGTGCATCTTGGCAGGGCCCTCTGGTCTCTTCGCCTTCTTCTGTTTTATTTTGCAATCGATTTTGCATGATTATGTCGTTTTAAACTAGCCACACGGTTTAATTTTTATTTATTTTATTTTCAAATTTATTTCAGAACAAGTTCCATATGTTGTTAGTAACATCTACATACAGCTACAGGTGAAATATTGTATAGTGCGATAGCTCCAAATTCTTTAAGTTTCAGAAATAGTCGGAGACTCAAATAAGAACGTATGAGAGAATTATTACATTTTAATGAGTTTTGTCTATTTACGCCCAAGATATCCGGGGCACTTAGAGAATCTTGTTTTAATATTTTGGAATTATGATTTAGCTTTTATGTGCGCAAGTGTTTATGTAAGTGCGTGTACATTTGACATTTGTACTTAACTTTAAATTTGTTACTCAGTCACTACATGTGAAATCTTTTAATTGGTTTAGTGTTTCCTATTCTTGTTTCATATCCTGTATTTGAAACTGTCAGATTTCCTACAATATACTCCTAAAGATATGATTATATTGGAAACAAAAATTATACTCTGGACCAGCGAAGAGGGGCGTTCTTATCCCGTAATATTTATATTATATCATGTTCTGAGACACCCCATATATTTCATTTATACTTGGCATTTTTTTTGCATAGCTGTTAATTTTTAATAACCTAACGAGTTCACACAGAGTTGGTCTAATTTGAGCGCAATGAAGGTCCTGTGCTGCCCACTCCATCACCATAATTCAATATCTGCTCTCAAATTTGTATTGTACCGACTTATAACTCTAGCAAATTTTGACGTTCACATTTTAAAGTTGCCTAGAAATAAAAAAGATCTGGAAAAAAGCCTGAAAATAAATAAAAAATAAAGATTGTACCTGAAGTGTGTTAATCCCAGCTGCTCGAGACTTGGAGGACAAGTAACGTTCTGAAGTGTTGCGATCTCGACTTATATTTGCGCCCAACCTTGAGAATAATGTAATTAATAATTTATTTATCTATTTAAATGTATCCATCCATATCCAATTGGAGCACACATTGTATCTCACTGTTTTTCTTTACAATAGGTATGCATCTGTCAATAAAAGCAATTTTATTGAGTATTAAGATATTCGGAATATTAAACACTAGCTTTACGCCCGCTACTTCGTCTGCGTAGTCAGAACTTCTGTTTAATTACTGATATCGTTTACATCGCCTTCAAAGGGTTTTTTTATAAAGAAAGTCCAGAACGTGAATTTCATGGCATGACAACCTTTAAAACAACAAAATTGCTATACAAAATAAATTCACTACCCCTCTTTCACTATTAGGTGTTTTTTAATCGACCCTAGATTCAATAATTACTAACTCATCTTATTACTTAAATTCTATACAAACAATTAGGTAACCCACTTAGCAGAAACTTTTCGAAAAACACCAATGCAGGATATTTTCTTTATGTAATAAATTGTAGTCTCAATACCCTTCTCATATCTTGTAGGTAGGTAGGTATATAACTTTGAAAAGTACTTAATTTCTATACCTACAGACTTTACAGTCCGAGGCCTAAGATCCCAAGTTTTCCGCTAAGGTTTTTTTATTGGGTTTAAATCCCGGTAAGCGCAGATATTTGTGGGATATTTGTGGTTTGTGGGATGAGGGCGAATATTTGTTCCGGAGCAATGGATGTTTTCTATGTATTTAAAAGCATATATTTCTCTATATAAGTATTTATATCGTTGTCTAGTACTCATAGTATAAGCGTAGAGCTTAGTTTGGGACTATGTCAATTGGTGTGACATTTTGTCACCTGATATATTTATTTATTTTATTTAATCTGTTTGCTCTTGACTAACTTTAAGGGGCAAATGTTTATTAAAATTTATAATGGTATTTTACCTACCGAGTTTCATGTATCTAATTCGCCTAGTCATCATTTTAATTTATATTCTTTTATTAATACTAGTTTCCATACTTATTTAGAACTATACGCTATGTTACTATCACAACTCCGTCCAGAAAAGGCTTTAGAATTCCAAGGTCGTAGACGTTTTTCAACTCGCTGTCCTTCATGATTATGTTTATATCGTAACTGTGATACTCAGTAGTTAAAACATGGACTGTGCATTTTTACCTCCTTCCAGCAGTGTGGCAGCGATTCCGGACGATGCGACCGCTAGGAGATTGAGTTTTCAAACACGTGTCAAAATAAAATGCAATTCAAATCAAAATCACTATAGTGCCCGGCCGGTAAGTAGTCAATCCTGACATCTGTCATTCCAATGCATATGAAGGGTCCACGGAAAGAACATGTCTAGTCATATTAGTAACTTTTTGAGATATCGCGATTTGAAAGTTGGGAACCATGTCATTTTGTACGTAATTTTCGTGTAGAGGTTTTTTTAAGAGTGAACAAAAAAGTTATATGAAGATTTATATCTGAAACTAAGTGGTAGGTAATAGTTCATTTTGTCCTCTACACATCGAAATCCAAAACTCATATTCAAAAAAAGTGACTAGACATGTTCTTTCCGTGGACGCTTCATATTATCACCTCAAACCCAAGAATACGTTATAAATTGTACCTACCTACCGCGATGACAGCTGTCAGGATTGACTTCTTATCGGCCGGTCACTATAAGGAGTATTGATATCATTGACTTCAAAAACAAATCACTCCCAAAATAACTTTCTACCCCTTTACCCTCTTATGAGATGAATTTCAATAAAGTACGAAACATGTCTTCCATCAATTCTGTTAAAGAATGTTTATGAAAAATTTGAACTAGATTAGACCAAGGAATCACGTTGTCCCATACAAACTTGGCCCCCGTCTTTCATCCCCTTAGGGGTGCAATTTCGAAAAATCCTTTCTTATCGGATGCCTACGTCATACAAAGAATACACTGTCCAAGTTTCAGGTCTCAACGATCAGCGGTTTAGGCTGTGCGTTGATCCGTTAGTTAGTCAGTCAGTCATTCAGGACAAAGTATTTTATATGTATAGAGGATAAATATAGAAAATTAAATATAAGTCTCATAAAGGCAAACAAAAAAATATTTGAAAATTTCTTACTACATATTAAGAAGGCAAGAAAAAATTGAAATTTTCCAGTGTGATTTTAGTGTATTCGAGCTAACGGGACCCTATACTCATAGCAAACTTACTCAGCACTTGTCTGTCAGAAAATGGTAAAAGTTGTAACGAATATGTTTAAAGCGTACCTACTATAGGGTTGAGGACTGTGTAATAGACTAAAATGCTTCGCTTAAACTAAAAACCTAATAACTGTGTCATAAAATCATGTAAGTTTAGGGGTTTTTGCACGTTTACCATAATATCGTGACATCCTAACTCGTTCGAATGCTCGAGATGTCACGTTGTCCTGGTAAAGGTACGTATATGCTTTATACATTTCATTTATTTGCTCCTGGGTTACCATGACAAAGCTATATAGTTCAGTTCATTTATACATTTATTTATTTTAAATAGTTAGTTAGTTTTAGTTAGTAGTTTCCTGTGGCGCATAAGACCCCCCCCGAGGGTTGCCATGCCAGTCCGGACACTAGGTATCGAAATACGGATAATTATATCCCCAAGAATGACTCTGACTAGTGTCATAAAAAAGGGATGAACTTAGTGGCTGAGAGTTCATATTCTAGTGTCAGTTACGTTAGGCTTTCCCACGTCTTCTGACGCATAACCAACTCATATGTCTCAGAAGACAGGTGCGATTTGAATCGTCTGGACTATCTGTAAAAGGTCTGCATGTATTGCCTTATTACCCTGGAAAATTAGACAGTGTCCAAGGGATAACGATTTCTACGTAGAAGAAGGCGCATGCAAAAGCTAATAAGAAATACTCGTAAAACTGTTGGTTTCAACTACATGTTTATTTTGAAAATTCTTTTGCAATACAATTTCAAAAACACAATGCAGTAGGCAAGTTTTTTTTTGGGCATTAAATAAAAAATAAATTACTGTCTGAAATAAGTTCTTGTGTTTTAATCATCAATGTTGTACTAATTTTTAATTCCATGATCATGCTTAATCATATCACTGGCTTTCTCTGCAATCATTATAGTAGGTGCATTTGTGTTTCCGCTTGTGATAGTGGGCATGACACTAGCGTCCACCACCCTCAAAGCTTTTACTCCTCTCACCCGCAGCCGCTCGTCGACTACTCCTTTAGGTCCCATGGCACAAGTACCGACGGGGTGCCACAAAGTCGTCACTATATTTAAACAATGACATCTCCAATATTCGTGACTTCTGAATGGCAAATCTGTACATTCGTTGATTTTCAAGTTCACAACCTCTGATTCAACTGATTTAAAATAAGGCGTGTCCACTACACTTACAAAATCTTCAAGATATCGAGCATGGTTATCTAAATCTGTATCATTAGAGTAGTATCCTAAGTGAAGCAATGGATATTCTTCAGGATTACTGCTCTTCAGTGTAATATTGCCTGTCGACGATGGGTGCAACAAGTTTACAATAGCCAGTACAGTCTCCTGATTTTGCCCTGCATTTGTCATGGCCGTACAGATGTTGGAGTCCAATCCAAATACTACGGCGCATATAAGTGTTGGGACGATCGTGGCGGCGGGCAGCGGGAACACGTGAGTCTGATAATCAGGAACTGACTGGGATTTATCTAGAGCAACAAAACCCGTCATAGTTGGCGTAGGAAACTTATCTAAGTTAGTTAGTATTTGTGCATTTTGAAATACAGTACTAAGACCTTTCTTTGCAGTAAGGCTTACCATAACGGTAGCATGATCTTGTAAGTTTTGACCTACATTAGGGGAATCTAATAACACTTTAATTTGTTTTTCTTTTAAGTGTGTTTTTGGTCCAATACCAGACACCATCAGTATTTGTGGCGAACCGATAGCTCCAGCTGATAAAATGACTTCTTTTTTTGCTTTAACCGTGATAATTTGTTTATTAGAGGTTTTTATTTCCACACCGACAGCTTTCGTGCCATTAAACACAATTTTTCTGGCCAACGTATTTTTTAGAACGTATAAGTTAGGTCTGTCGATTATAGGCTCTAAAAATGATACTGCAGTGTTTTGGCGTACTCCATTGTCAATTGTGTACTGGGCTATGGAATATCCGAGTTGTTTCAGATCATTTGTGTCTTGTAATATATCATGTCCATTTTGTTTGAAAGCCTCAAAGTACCTTTTAGTCCTGTCGACCCATTTCGGTTGAGTGACGCCTAAATAGCCGTCGGTGCCATGTAAGTAAGCCGTGTCACTCTTCAGAACGCCCGGGACGTTCAAGCGCTCGCTCTTCTTGAAGTAGGGGAGCACGGCGTCCCAGTCCCAGCCGGGGTTCAGCTGCGCCCACGAGTCGAAGTCCGCCTTGTTCCCGCGCACGTAGTACATGTAGTTGGCGCCGCTGGAGCCACCGAGCATCTTGCCGCGCGTCATGTGGACGGTCTTCGTCCGGTGCGCTTGGCTAGAGTAGCCATCGTCCACGGAGTAATAATTCCAGTCCGCCTTAGAGTAGTCTACGAAGGGGAAAAAGGCCGGTATCTGAAAAGTTATAAAATTATTGTGATGGCTTTTGAATTGCTGTCATTTAATGTGCTTACAGATAGTAAGTACCTAGTAGTTATTGATCTGTATTATGTGCGCTATGTACTTATGGTAGATACATACTTATTTTTACTTATATTTTACATTTTCCCTTTATGGAAACTTACCAAGGCCTCGATAGGTGGGTTGTCCCCGGCCTCTATGAGCAGCACTTTCCAGTCGGCGACCTCGGTGAGTCGGTTGGCCAGCACGCTGCCCGCCGAGCCCGCACCCACTATTATGAAGTCAAACTGGTCCCCGTCTGGAACCACATCAGTAGATTGTGTCATAAGAGAGCCAAATATTTAATAAAAGGGCGATATAAAATAGTACTACTCGACCGCAGGGCATGATCCTAAAGTAGAGCAAGATAAAGAGTGTTCTGATCATAGTGGGGGTACAAGTGTCATGCTTCACAAACTATTTGGGTTATGAGTTATGATCCTGTTTTCGGCCTGACTTATTCACTTACCATTGACTGTAGCTTGTTGCGGGAACTTAGAAGAGCCTAAATGCAAGAGGGAATATGTAGCTAGCGCCGCCTGCAGCAACGCCACAGCAGGACGTATAAGCTGCACCTCGCCCGCAGATAACAAGTTCATTCTTGAAAAATAAACACGACCAATAAATAATATACCTCTAATAAAGGATAACGCTTCATTGAACGCTCAGTGCGTCTCAGTGGGTTAGATGGTAACATTTGGTAAGGGCTGGTATCGCATGGATGTTTGATAAGCACCACATATTTGTTTATAATAAGGTTGTATTGGATGTTTCTATGTAGGTATCTATGTAGGTCTATAAATTGGGCCCTATCAGATATTCTTCGGTCCTGAAGGATCCTTTGTGCAATTACCATTCTAATATAATTAAGTGGTTGCTATGTGAAGGCTTCTTCACGGTTTTCAATCAATCGTCTACATTTTTTATAACGGTAGCGATGTTGAATTTCACCTTGTATCAATTGAGATTATTATTTTAGGTACAATACGTTATACTATAAATTGAACCTTATAGAAAAGTTGACGTGATCTAATAATGGAATACATGAGGTATCAATGAAAAACTGGTGGCACATCGTTAGATATTTTCTGTGAGAACGAGGAGTTGCGTTCCAAAAGTATCACTGATGATGAAGACCAAGGGTCCAGCCTCCTAATGTTAAGGATTTTATGGGTGGCTATCAGAATTTTATACAAAGGTTGTTAAACAGCTTTTGCTCATCAAAATGTACGTGAAAAAGTAAAACTTATGCTGAACAACCAGGAGAATTCCTCAACGTTTAGCGTCCCTGGGCTGCATCATATAAACCGACATTTTATTTAGGGTGGTAAAAAATTATCATAAGAATACTTTAATTTCATAAAGTGAATGTGTAAGAAGAAATCATGTAATTATATTGATTATAAATTTTTAAAGGCAGCAAAATAAAAATAATAACCGCTTAAAATAGCCTTTTTGATACCTGCACTGGTTCACAGTACTACACTAATATTTTACCAAAACATTATTTTGAAAACTAGGTAGGTATATTATTTTACAAAACTTATACTTCCCACCGCATTAGGTATTATACAAAATGTGGTCAATAGTCTAACCAAACCTAACTTAAATACTAAGCCCATGTTACATAATGTACCTATGTTTGTGTACAAAGTATTTGCGGGTGGTAGGACCTTGTGCAGGGTCCGTCCGGATCGCTACCACCATCTTATCCATTAACCTACCGCCAAACAGCAGTGTTCGCATTGTTGTGTTCCAGTTTCGGGATAAAACAGCCGGTGTAATGACTAGCATAGAGGCATTCCATCTTAGTCCTCAGGGTTGGCAACGGATTCGCAGTCTTAGGCTTGCAGTCTTGTGAATGCGAATGTCTATGGGTCACAGTTTCCACTTGCCATCAGGTGGCCTGTGTGCTCGTTTGCTTTAACTATGCCATAAAAAAAAAAGTGATGCGGTTGTGAAATGTAGGTACTTTTGGTTAATTGAACAGACCCCGAAATTAAAGATGAAATATAAAGATAGAATTTAACTGCAATAAATGGTTTTCTTAACGCCGGCTATCGCTTTAATATACCTAATTAATATCACCGACACTATAAAATAATTTTCAACACACTTGCTCAAAACGACCTTTTTATTCCACCGATTTTTGGCTCATAAACCTAGATAGGTATTAAACACGCGTGCTTTTTCAGTATATTACGCACAAGTGCCTTTAGTTTATTAACCCAAACAATTTACATTTGTAGCCTAGTACCAAGTTGTAAGTACGAAGAAGAAGCGATATAATTTAGTCGGGTTATACCTTTTTTTTCTTAGCAACAAACAGTTTTTATGCGGCAAATAACATTATCTACATATTTATTTCAATAAATTGGTGAAATCAGCTTTATTACTAAAACATAACTCAATTTCATTAAAATCATTTAATTTTTTCTGTAATTTGTATTTTTTTTCGCAAGTGTGTTGAAAAACGTCGTATGTAACACGTGTGCCTGTGACCATAATATACGCGGCTTTCTTGTGGCGCACTCGCTTTCGCTCGTGCGCACACAATAGCGCCTTGTATACAATGGTCAACTTAGCACACTTGTATCATAATGTACTATTGTGAAAGTAGACTGAATAAAAAACCTGTGCTGAAATCGGTTTACCTATTCGGGCCTTAGGCGATTATAGACGGAAGGACAAACATACACGAAAAACTTGATATTACAGTTAAATTGGCAATTTTGACTGTTAACTGTCATGTCTTATATTTTATTTTTTATCTTTTTTTTAATAGTATGAAACGTTGACCCATGTCGACTATATTTTACCTCTTTGATTAGGTACTTACACAAAACTTTACTTGGGTCCTGCCAAGATGCACTACGCTAACTACCGTTTCTATTCGTTTCGTTTTTAACCAATCGATCTCTGATAGATCACGTGACTTTTCGTCATCTACCAGTGACGCAATTGGTTTAAAGACGCTAGTTAGCGTGGTGCATCTTGACAGGGCCTTCTGCCTCCATTAAAAACGTGCACTGCCTTCCATCGCCACGCAAACAAGTCGCACTCGGGTGCCGATGCCAGGAGCGCATTGAGCTGTGCGCAGGCGCGGGGCAGTGGCGAGTTCCTGCACGACACGGTGCGTGCCGGCAGCACGGCCAACAGGTCGCGAGTCGCGACGTCGTGGTCTGAGGGCGATCCTCAGGACATCCGGGACAAGCAGTCGCACGAGACGCTCTACAAGTTCGGGGCAATCCGACTCACCACGCAACGCTCGACATGCCGTGATCATGAGTCGATAATTCTGCCTTACCTCCAAGGAGTTGTACCCAAGAGAGCCAAGAAGGTACTTTCTTGGGTACAAATACGAGTAGAATCCGAATGTTTTTTTTATAAAGGAACCTTAAAAACGCCTTCTGAACTTTTTCAAGAAGTAAGGCATACGTCGATTCGTAGGGGTTCCATACGATCGACGAGGTCTCTAACTTACTCCTTACTAAGGCATTATAAACCTTTTTTATGGCCACTGGGTCATGAAAATGGCGAAGGTTTCCGATTATAAAACCCAGTTTTTGAAAGCAGCTCGTGGCTAGAGAGGAAATATGCTTGTGAAAAGTGAGCCGCGTGTCAAACACCACGCCCAGATCCTTGACGGAGAAGACACGGTTTATCGGCTGTGACCCTAACATATATTGAGCATATTCAGCGGTACGAGAGCGGCCAAATGTACACAACACTTGGCTGGGTTAAAATGAAGTTTGTTCTCGATACATTGATAACATCGACCTTTGATGCTAATTTAATTAAAACTCACTTTATCCCTTTCTGAATAAAAAATAATACCCAACCCCCCCCCCCCCCCCCAAATACAAAGGTCCAGGTTGAAGTGCAGGGCTATGGAGCAGCGGTTCGAAAAATACCGGTTGATCATGGTCCCTTAACGATCTTGGAATCGATTCGAGAGCGTTTTGATCGCTGGGAATAACCTATTTTTTTGGTTTTTGATTCTTCTTGCGCTTGGATAACGATGATTCCCATTAAGAGATACATAGATACCATAACATTGACTTTTTAAGTCATTTTTGTTATTTAATTCTTTGCAGGTTGAAAATCCCGAGAGGATTAAAATGACATTTTTTTTAATTTTTGGCAACAAGAGGTAAAATGATAAAATCTATTTGACTTCAAGCTGAGCAAGTGACAAATGCAACTAAAGAACCGACCTATTAGGTTAGAAAAGACGAGAAACGGGTTGTAGAGAGCGGTGAGAACAAATTAGCAAGCCAACTTAACCGTTATTTCGAGCAGGAACACTTTCCACTGTCTTTGAAAAAAACCCTAATAATATCGATTCTGTTCGAGCGGAATCGAAATAAAAATACACTTTTTGAAATGTATGGCGTAAAAAAAACATAGTATAAACGTTTTTTTACAAGAAATTAAATAAAGGCTGAATAAAAGCAGAATATAAAAGATTATGATTACCTGAAGTGTATGAATCCCTACTGCTCGAGGCTAGGAGGACAAGTAACGTTCTGAAATTTGGTGATCTCGACTTATACTTGCGCCCAACCTTGAGATTAATTGAAATAAGAATTAATTCATCAATTTTAATGTATTCATCCATATCCAAACGGAGCATACATTGGAAGTCACTGGTTCCCAACATTTATAGGTTTTTTTTTCGATGTTACACGACAATACCTACCAGTTTTATTGAGTATTTTTTTTAATTGGATTATTAAATTAAATTAATTGAGATACCTCCCACAAATATAAAGCCAAAATACCTTATCCCCAAACCGGAACACAACAATGCGAACTCTGCTGTTTGGCGGTAGGTTAAAATAGATAAGATGGTGGTAGCGATTCGGACGGACCTTGCACAAGGTCCAACCACCCGCAAAAAAGTGAAAAGTGAATATTCTGTGAATATTTCAACCGTCTACCGGTTGCGGTTATTAATATCGAGCAAAAAACGTGTGTTGTATGGGAATGGGTACTTACCTATAAATAGTTAAGTATTTTATTCTGTATTTAGTATTTGTTGTTATAGCGGCAAGAGAAATACTAGATATCACGGTTCATGAGATACAGCCTGGTGACCGACAGACGGACAGTGGAGTCTTAGTAATAGGGTCCCGTTTTTACCCTTTGGACCCTCAAATATGAATACATCGGGGTTGTCAAGCCAACAACAGCCACTATTTTTTTTTTAATTTCTTGTCAGTTTTATGGATCAGGAGTAGCCCTACTCGTAGTACGTATATAATAATAAAGGGCAGCTAGTGGCGAGCTGTGGTGAGTGGCGACACCACGGACCTGAGTGCTCCCGAGGGTAGGTCCTGTTCCTCACCTCACGCTTGCCTTCACCGGCCGGCTGCGGTGTGCAATGACGAGGAACAGACCCTCACCTCTGGCTTGCCTTTATTGGCCGGTCAGAGTGGAGTCGCAAGAGCTATATGCTCGAAGGGTGGATGTGTTGCATAAGTGGTGAGTGGGCACCTTATGGTCGTTTAAAGTCCAGAAGCACCTCTCCACCCTTAGCCCCTCTGGAACTGTTGCCTCCCTGCTGCTATATATATGTGGCTATTTCGGGAGGTCCATTCCATTGAGTTGGCGAGTCACCGCCTGCCATTTAAACCAAAGTAATTAGCATTGGCCAGGCAGGCGCCGTAGTTTCATCAATAGCCTAGTTCACCAATCCATATCAGTTCATTCATAGAACCTATTATTAGTATTCCCATCCTTCTTAAATAGTCTTTACACTAACCGGTGGTTGTCCGTGGGAGCATACTTCTTTAGTTTGAACTCAGGGACAATCGCCGGTTGGTGTCCTATAACTTTACTAAATTAAACTTGTCTAAAGGGCCTCTGCGTGTTGGCTTCGGCTCCACGTACGCCTTCCAAAGGTCCGGGACTCCCATAGTCCCGTGATTGGTAAAGACATACAAATAATAATAATAATAAATCTTTATTTCAGACAAAATAGTCTTAATAAATTGTTAAAAACCCAGATAAAAAGTAAAACGCGAGGAACTTTATAAAGTACCTATTTGTAATTAGGGGCCTTGCTGCCCGAAGTGAAAATATACATTTATATATATATTTGTCTAAATGTCTAAAATTGTGATAGTTCCTTAAGCCAAAAGAATAGATTTGAAATAACAGTGTCCTACTCGAAGTTACAATCACTTTAGGTTTCAGTCGGTCATTTCTCTTTTATACAATAAAAGTTTGAGTTTCATAAAAGTATACATTATATGACGCAAATGTGCGTGACGTCGAAGTGAGATTTTAAACTATAATTTATTATGATATTTAATTAACATATTTTTTGAAATGAATTATTAAGTAATACAAAAGATAATAAGGTATACTTACAAGAAACAGAAAAAATGTTTACATACCTAAGTAAAACATCTGTATCGCATAACTGAAGACGACATTATTCGTGGTTTCTAGAATCCTGTTATAAAAATAAAACAACGAATCAATCTCATTTTAAACCAAAATATCTATTATACAGGGCGTCTCACGGCTATGCCACATGGAAGGAAAGTACCTTGAATATTGTAGATGGAACATTTTTCTGAAAGAAGTCATTATTTGAATTTAAAAAACAATTTAAACTGCATTCATAGATATTTAAATAATCACTTGGTTGAACCGGGAATCGAACCCGTTACACGAGAAAAATAATTACCCTGTAGCTTTATCATTTTTTATCCATCGCATTTCGGCTGGCTGATTATAAAGAAATAATTCATAAATGTGTTCCATTTTCAAACTTTTATTCTTTTGTTTCTGTTGTTTTCACTGTACGATTTTAGCATTGTGTTGTGATTTGTTTACATAATAATTGCGTATCAAAATAATGTTGATTTAATCAAAGCATACTTTTTAAACCACAAAATCATAACATTGGCCTTACAATGGCACCGCGAAAGATATCCTGATTGAAATACACCATCTCGATTTATTATGAAACGGTTGGTGGATAATCTGCTAAATTTGGGACGTTTCGATCATCGCTTACCACAACCGCGGCACCAAATCATAAACACTGACGACGAACTCTAAGTACGTATTATTCTAAATATCCACCACAACAAGATCAAAAAATCGACAGGGAGCGAAATAATAAAAAGAGTGCGACTTTGTATTCAACAGGAAGGGACTAATTTTGAGCATCTGATTAATTGATTAATTTTGTATTAAAAATGTTAAAATTCATGGTCTTCCTTTTATTTCTGACACTATGTTATTTAGCAAAAAATAATACTTATGATGAAGCTTTTCAATCGGTATGATAAAGCTACAGGGTAATTATTTTTCTCGTGTAACCGGTTCGATTCCCGGTTCACCCAAGTAATTATTGAAATATCTATGAATGCAGTTTAAATTGTTTTTTAAATTCAAATAATGACTTCTTTCAGAAAAATGTTCCATCTACAATATTCAAGGTACTTTCCTTCCATGTGGCATGGCCGTGGGACGCCCTGTATATTGGCAATCGAGCCCACAAGGCGGTGTTGCGTGCGAAACATCAACACCAGCGCCATCTCTGAAGGACGCTGATAGAGAACGACAACTCGTCCGTCGGTCGAAGACAGCGCCCCCTACAACCGTGGAGGAAGGGAGACGTTCCAGTCAACGAGTCTATAAAAGGGCTCGCCTCGTCGTGAGTGTCGTGACCACCTCTCTTTTTCCTTTGCAGTCGTGGATGGGTCCACTAGACTTAACTATTGCTTCGTGATTTACCTATACTATCTTTAAAGTATTTAATTCTTGTAATTAATGTATTGACGTTAATATTTTATAGTTCTATTTAGATATTCGCAATTAAATAAAGTCAATTCATGTAAGATGTAGCAATCCAATATTCCTATATACCTCTGTTTCCATTACAGTAGCCAACTCAATTAGTGGAAACAAATATATGAGACGGGTACCTACCTGGGTATTCGGCGTTTTACCCAACGTCATTATTGTCTTCGCATATTATACAAGATAAATTTAAAAAAATCTTGTAATATTTTAATGGTATCGAAACTATCCCCGGGTCCGTTGATTTTAACATCAAAAGTTGCTGGTAGTTATTATTATTTTCGTTGTGGAAAACCTTGGGGAAGGCCTTTGTCCAGCAGTGGACGTCTTGCGGCTGATAATGATGATGATGATGATGATTATTATTTTCATCAATATATTGAATACAACTTGACAGCAGTTGGAACGCCTGAATATTTATCCACTACACTAAACAAAAAGGTCCTTACGCCCCCGATACACGGGAGAGTAAGTACGACGTACTTATGGCTCGGCGACCTTACTCGCCAGTGTGTCACCCTAAGTACGTGAACTTCTAAGGTAAACACGGTCAATAAAGGTCGGTGAGCTTTAAATACGCGTACTTACTCGCCGTCTATCTGGGACTTTAAGATTGCGACACAGGATTGCGATTATTGTATATAATCGTCTTCATCTATACTATTTACCCAGGCCACTTGGAAATAATTCGACATTCAGGCTAAATATTTCGTATACAGCCATAGAGCGTTATTTTGAAGTAAGTACTTTATTTTTGATTATACATAAATATCATACTCCCCTATAATATCGTAGTCATGGCTGAGACCATAGAGGACCTCAGTGCAATGCTCGCTGACCTCAGTAGAGCTTCCGACCGAGTGGGCTTGAGAATGAACATGGACAAGACGAAAGTCATGTCCAATGTCCATGTCGCGCCAACTCCCGTGAGAGTCGGAGGTGCGCTCGAAGTTGTTGTCGACTATATTTACCTGGGACAAACGGTTCAGTTAGGTAGGTCAAACTTTGAGAAAGAGGTCACTCGTCGTATCCGACTCGGCTGGGCAGCGTTCGGGAAGCTTCGCAGCACCTTTTCGTCCAAATTACCGCAGTGTTTGAAGTCAAAAGTCTTTGACCAGTGTGTGTTGTCAGTGATGACTTACGGATCTGAGACATGGGCGCTAACAATGGGCCTCATAAGGAAGCTCAAAGTCACTCAGAGGGCTATGGAGAGGGCTATGTTCGGGGTTTCTCTGCGTGATAGAATCAGAAATGATGATATCCGCAGTAGAACTAAAGTTACCGACATAGCCCGAAGAATAGCTAAACTGAAGTGGCAGTGGGCGGGGCACATTGCTCGCAGGACTGATGGCCAATGGGGTCAGAAGGTTCTGGAGTGGCGTCCGCGGACCGGTAGACGAGCTGTAGGTAGGCCTCCAACAAGATGGAGTGACGACATAGCGGGACCGCGGTGGATGCAAAAAGCACAAGACCGGTCTGAGTGAAAAGCCTTGGGGGAGGCCTATGTCCAGCAGTGGACGTCTTTCGGCTGACATGATGATGATCATACTCCCCGGTATGATGTTTGGAAGTTGCTCTAGAAAAATGTAACCTATAAAGAGGTGTAACTTTTCAGCAAAACGGCTATAAATATTTTTAGGTTTACCATCAATTTACAACGCCCGTCATTTAAAATGACGTTACACGATTGTGTAAAAGTGCAAATATATCTCATACTTAAATACAAAATGTTCGTTGGCCATAGATGAACTATCACATTTAGCAGTTCTGTCACAGTAAATATCATCGGCTACATGTCGGCTACAGCTATGGCGTCATATCACGAGGATTTTCATTTACGTCTGTGGCCGGAGTGCACGTGTAAATGACTACAGAATATGGTAAAGGATTGATTTTCCGTCTGTCGGGCGGTCACCCGTGTTACTTTTATACATTTTGAAAGGCTTCTACAGTCGTTAGCAACTTGGCTAACCTACGATATGATATGAGCTACAGTGATAATAAAAACAGTTTGACACACAATCTCGAATTAACCAAGCGTGTTTTATTGATTAAAATTTAAAGGTAATAGAGAATTAACCCCGTGGCTGGCTAAACGCGTAGTTGAAATATCAAATAATATTACGACGATATAAAGTATAAAAACATTCAATGAAACACGCTTTAACAATGTATATTTTAATAAACCAGTCAAGATTGCGCAGGGTTTTAAAGTCACGGCTGTGCCCTCTCCTCGAATGAGCGGGGGGCAGGCTAAATTATCCTATAAACGTTAAGAAATAATTACGTGTTTACTGGGGCTTATTCATATCGGTAAAACCATACCTATTGCATTTAACATGGTATCGTATTGTTTTTAAGAGGCCACCTATGCTAAAGTCTGTAATGTTCCGAGATTTGAAAAGTTACAAGTTTAAACAAAGCTTTGCCTCCAAAAGTCCAAAATAAGCTATTATTACTGTATTACGAGCGAAGTAAGTTGCGTGTGTTTTCTCGCGATTACTTGAGTATCCGATAATTCGATGTTAATAGGATAAATACACTTCTTTTTATTCTTAAGAAGAGGAAACTATTTGGTCTCAATTCTAGACGAAGTACCTACTTATTAATAACTAGTAAAATGACGTGGATGAGCAGATGTTCCGGTTATATTGACGACCAAAATTCTCAGTAGGTAAGTAAATACCTAAGAGCACCTACTAATGCGAGTTAGATTTACGTTACAAAAAAAACTACATCTTGCGTACATAACGCGTGGTTTTCTGTACACATGTAGTGTAAAATTCCTTATGCACACTCTTTTATCGATGTTGGCTTTTGTTATCTATTAAGTATGTTTATGAAATTAACAGTAAACCAGAAAGCGGAAGATAATTGTTGCTGAACTTTTCAGTTACGATCATGTACATAGGTTCAACATTATTCTTTGGATTGTGGAACAATTTATTAATGAAAAATCTTTGAGTTTATATTTTATAACATCAAAAAACCTATTAAGGTCAAGCGGGACTATTACGATAGTGGGACAATTACGTCGAGTGACTTTATCTCCCGTTTTTACGTTCGTATCAAAAAGTTACATGTTTTGGCTAGTAGATATTTTTTTCTCTACTCTACTCTCTCACTTCAGTCTTCGATACGATTTTTAGAACGGGAGTTGAAGCCACTTGACCTAATTGCCCCACGGACGTAATAGCCCCGCTTGACCTTACGCATTTATACCCTTATGCCAATTCTTGATTCCGGACGTTGTAATCTCTTCTTTTTCGCAGCCCATAGTGACTGGAAAAAATGTAGAAATAAAGGTAGCTATAACATGTACTGCAAAAATCCAAACAATACATGTTAAACACCAGCGCCAGTATTATTGCGGTGGACAAAAATGGATAAAGCATCCGTCTCGAACTTACTTACTGGCCAGAAAGTGTCAGATTATTTATCTACCTTTGTTGACAGCGATAAACTCGACCACATAGGCCCGCTAGCTACCTACCCATACCTACGTATGGGTATAAGATTCTCTATCGCATTCATTTCTTAGCAAGTTGCAGGAACTTAGTTATTGAGTTCACCTAGTTCTTTATCATCAGTTCCACTCAACCACATGTATCGTCATGAGCAACAGTTGTTTGAGAATCTTATCGCCTAGACACGAACCCAAAAAAATCTTTATTGTCTTTTGCTTTTCCCTTTATTGCTTTCTTTTTAAGTACTCGTACCTAATTTGAATCTTAATTGTATATAATAATTATTATTAAGATTTGAATAGTTCTGTAGATAACAGTTTTTTTATTTAAATGCTGAGATCCATTTATCCGTTTACAAAGTACCTGCCCATGTCTTATAAACTGTGCCAATTATTCAGGTCTATAACTATTTAGCACAAACAATGCAAATGCCCCGCAATAAGCACCCACATTGGGACCTTGGCGTGGTGAACTGGTGATCATGAAAATCAGATAACAAGGTAACAACTGACAATATGAGCCTCTTTTTCTCACCTTCAAGGCCTTCCTGAATTTAGTAGACAAAAGACTGAATAGAATGGGGTTTAGTACGGTGCTAAACCAGCTGTTAACACATACAAACTTGTATGCGATTCCCCACCACTGAAACAAACAAATATTATAAGTGAGTAAATAAATTATTTGTTTTACAAAAAACTTATATGAATATAAATTATGTAAAAAGGCTCACTTATCTCGTTAAGGGATACGTTCCAGCTAACCTAGCTTAAGAATAAAGTAATAAAATTTACCATGAGCTATTTCATACAATTTTAACATGATCAAATTGATCACTGCATTGAGACAGCAACAGCCCGACTTGTGCTGTAGTTTAGTTTATTTATTTCATGAAAAAAAATACAATAGGTACATATAAGTTTGATTTACATGTCAAAATTAAAAGTATTCTCATCATGATTGTCAAAAAAGAATAGGGATCGCCATAATAATTTAAAAGTAATATAAAATAAAATAAAATAAAATAATAACGGTCAAACTTTACAATAGATAAAGGAACAATAGTTAAAAGAAAAATGACCATAAGGATAACATAATTATGGCAACAGTATACAACTACAGCTACAGGATTAATTACATGTCCTCATCTACTGAGTACAGAGCGCTATCCAACAAAAGGTTTCTCAGTCGACGCCTAAATGCTTCGTCAGGTGGTTCAGATCTGAAATCTGCGGGTAGGTGCTCCAAGTAGGTCGGGCCAATGACGCGGGGGTTCTTTTGCGCAAGTGCCATGCGACGGGGACCTGTTCTTAAGCGTCCAGTAGTTCGAATCTGTTTGCCTGGAATGTCCACGCGTGCAAACTGAGAGTTGTTCTTTTTTACGAAAACTATAGCTTCAAATAAGTATTGTGAGTAGTTCGTCAATATGCTCTGCGGTGTCAACAGCCTATTTTCAATATGAGACTGTTGGGCTCGCACCGTCGAGGACTTTATTAAACCGGCGGAGTAGTGTTCGATGCATTCAGTCAGTATGGGATTGTCAGGGTATTCGCGCTTTACTTCGTGGAGATCGCTGGTATACAGAACAACTTATGAGTAAAAGATAGAAGTGGATTCACAATGAAACGATTTGGATCCGAGAAAACGGGGACTAGGAATTTCTTATGACGATTACAGTTGTTAACGTTGCGCGTAGTTGGTTGGTCGGCTCATCCGTACCTACGATTACGTGTATTTTGATGACATTATACAATAATATGTGATTAGTACAGTAATTTAAAAGCATGACATGTGGTAACAGAATTCATGAATTGCAAATAACATAACTGGATTCTAATGCCATCATCATCAAATTAGGATACGGTTAGTAGATCGGTTCCAAAGTTCTCAGATGAGATGCAGAAACGCCCGCAGTCTAAATGTTTTCTATCCCATAACATTAGTAGAAGCTTCAAAAGAAATTGCGATAGACAAAGAAACCCTTTTTAAGGGCACACCAATGTGATGACAAAGAATTCAATACATATCCAAATTATTTACATATTGGCAATTCAATTCAGACCAAGTAGCATTTCGCGTAAATTCAGATTTAAATCCTTAAAATTAGATTTGAATCCTAAATTAAGGTACTAAATTTGAAATTCTAACTAAATCTAAGTGGTTAACAAAAAGCCTTTGCCTTAAAAAGGGAAGTAGATTTGATGGAATCTAATCATGAATCAGAGTAGTAATTGGCATTTGTCACAAACCTCTGTTAATGGCTTCAACTGTTGGATGTCCAGAGTAGAGATCATCACCCGCATTGCAAAGAAAGGCAGCCAACACACGAGGAAAGACAGCGTCATGGCTACTGGGGACAAACATCACACCGGCCTTTGACCATTTATGGTAAATAGTAAACACGTATGTGATAATCAAACGAAATATGTAAAAGAATTAAGTGTAGTGGAAGCTCCGTTGGCTAAAGTAGTAAATTTGGGAATTTGGTACCTAGTTACTTTGAGTGCCATCTGAAAAGATTTCTATTAATATTTAATGCTTCATTTATTTTTCCAAAATCGTACAGATTCAGGATAAGTATGCATAAACAGTTGATAAACAGTATAAATAATCATTTTTCCTAACTGTACATAGTAGGTAAATTGGATTTATTAGATAGTTTCGGAGTTTTAATGGTATTATTTCCTTCTTTTTGTTGAGTAAGAGACGAACTATCGGTGATTTTCTCGCCCAAGAAACGACCAAGAGATAATCGCTCCCGTGTAAATAAAAGAGAGAGGTATATATTTATAGTTCATCGCTGAGCTGAACAGTCATATACATAAACAATTGCCAAATAAAAACAGAGCATACTGTGTGTAAAATTTCGTCATTTTGACGTCATCGGCTTTAAAAGTACGATCCCTCATAAGAACAAAATATCCATCTAACCTCGCCAACAGGAAAATTCCCTTTTTGCACAGTGTTTTAAAAAATATGGCAAATACTACTCGTACATAGGGTTGCGCAATTTCGTACGGGTGGCCACAAGGGCATGTTTAATTGTTTATTTGAACCCTAGGCCGAAATCTGTATAAATAATTCGTGGTCCCGAAGAAAATCTAGAGTCATCTGAGTCTAGTGTCAAACATTGCATTATTGAGTATTTGTCATAGTTCTCGATTTTTAATGCATTACATTAACATAATTCAGTGAGCTGACATTTTATTAACTACATTTAATTTTATATTTTTGACATGCAATGCAATTTGCATTGTAATATTAAATACATTGATGAGTAGGTAAATAAACTAAACTAAACTGAAGCATTGCAATTTATTTGTTGCTTTTACCGGCACTCCATACTACTCCCCAGGGGTCCGTATACAACGTCTCAGGGGTTCTATTCCACTCGGTAAAATCTAATTGCTTTTGACATGTTATCGTTTTGTCAACGTTATGCCGTGTTGTCGTTATGTTGTCTGTTATTGACTTGACAGTAATGGCGGCCAAGATAAAAACATACGGTAACATGTCAAAAGGAATTATCTTTTACCGAGTAGAATAGAGCCCCGGCTGCGTTATTAACCTTACTATGACAGTTCAGTGTTAGAAGAGAAAAGCAGAGAACTACATATTCTGCAAATAGCACATAATTTAGCTATAAAAATGCATCGCGTGTTATAAGAGTTATTAGAATTATTAGAATATCCTATTTCTTAACGAAAATAACCTGATCTGTACCTATTTCTATTTCCAGAATGCAAAAATTCAAAATTCAAAATATTTATTCAGTAAATTGGCCACATGAGGTCTCTTTTACATGTCGGTAATATCGAGTGAATCTACAGAGAAAGTAATAAGTAGCGAGATAATACTTAACTAAAAGTATTCGTACATGAAAGAAAAACACACATATCCTGGCAAATTATTTATTAAATAAAGCATTTACGAAATGCATTTTACTGACGACGCGATGGCTCTGAATAAGCAATAGTACAAGACTCGCGACACGCGTTGGCCTAGTTGGTAGAAAGTTACCCTGCCAAGGCAGCAAGCGGTCCCGGGTTCGATTCTCAGTATGGGCAAATATTTGTATAATGAGCACGAGTATTTGTTTCCGAGTCTTGAATGTTTTCTGTGTATATAAGTATTTATTTCTCTATATAAGTATTTACATCGTTGTCTGCTAATACACATTGTACAAGCCTGGTAGAGCTTACTTTGGGACTAGATCAATTTGAGTGAGATTGTCCTGTTTTTTTTTTTTTTTTTTAGTTTTTGCATGTTCATTTACTGTAAGTTTTGTTGGCCAATTGCCGTGAACAATTGCCATAAAGAGTTTGTCGAATAATATTTTATAATGTGATGTTTTTTCAAGGATAATACTCGTATTGTGTAAATCAAATTCAATCAATCGAATCAAATCAATCGAATTCATTGAATCGTTAATTTGCCAATTTTTTTATTTAAAATGAATATTTGCGAAACGTTTTTTATGAAATAATTGGATACCACTATAGATAGTCATCCTACTTTAATATTAGTTCTCAATGCTAAACAAAATAAATAAATAATAAACATCTTTATCAACTTACCAATGAGCTTGTTAACTTTTCTTCTAGGATCTCGGTAGTTGAAAATGTTGTCCCTTGAATTATTTTTCTTCGGAATGTTTACTTTTAAGGCAATCATTGCATATACAAATGTCATTATTAAAAGTGGTATGACGAAGGTCAGCACGGCTAGCACACCGTTCAGGACCCTAGCCAGCGGGGTGGGTACTGTAAAACAAACCGACGACTGTTGCGTTTTAATTAGTGAAACTGTAAGCATTTCTGGAAGGGTCTCCAGAATCGCTATTAGCCATAACAGTATAATGATCTTCGACACCCTGCTCCTCACTGAAGAGGACTTCAACAACATTGGATGCCAAATAGCCAAGTATCTCTCAACAGCCAATGCGCTCATCGTCAAAATGCTGTTATTCCACAAGCCTACTACGCAAACAAAATGGATTCGACAAACTAACTGGCTGAATGTGTAGGCATCACTCAATTGCTCGATCACTTCCAGCAAGATGGCAAAGGTAACTATTAAATCTGACACTGCCAAGTTATACAGATAGTAATTTGTTGCAGTATGCATGGACTTGTCACAGTAAATAACGACGCACGTCAAAAGGTTCCCGATGAGACTGACTGCAAATATAATAACCATGAAGACTGAATATATCACTTTGATGGCGAATAACTCATTTTTCAGAGATGATTCTAAGAAGTCCGACCATATTTTATGGTTGAACTCTTCGGAGAGGTTATTTGATGTAGTCATGTTGTAAGGTAGACTATATAATTTGGGTTAGGCGCTGTTTTCGTTATAATAATTATTGGCATTTTCGTGTGGTCAGCACTCCTGACGGAGTACAAGTGAGCTTACCTGTTGCGGAATGTTTTGCCCTTTATTATCATTAGCATTAGCCATGTTTGCTTAGCAATGTAAGTAGGTACACTTAGATTAATTGGATAATGGTTGTTTTCACAACGTCTTTCATTATGTGTTTATAGGGTTCCGAACCAAAAATTAAAAAATGGAACCCTTATAAAACGACTTTCTGGTATGTGTGTCTGTCAGTCTGTCTATCAAGAACTTCTTTTTTAAAATGTCGAAAGTTATCGGGATTAAATTCGGATTATTTCTAGTATTTAACTGGTCCGAACAAGGTCTTTTCATCATTAAAAAAATACTTTTTAACCTACCATGAGATATATTATTTGAAAGCTTTTAAAATTAAATAGGAAAATATATATATATATATATTTTTTAATACTTAAGATTTTTGAGATATTTACTTATTTGGGTCATTTACGTGAATCGCAAAGAAAAACAAACCTCTTCCCCTCTCCCCCACATTTATTTCCAAAACCACTGAAAATAAACATCGCCAAAAATAAACACTACACTAGGAAATAAATAATATTACAGGAACTCGCACTTTATCCGTGGACTCCAAAATATAATTGCTATATAGTAAGAGATTGTCAGTATATTTGTTCTTCATGAATGCATGTTGTTCAGGAAACGGATACCTAACGTTCAACTGGGACCCCTTTTGAAAGTCAAACTTTTGTACCCATATTATTAATGTTCATAACTATAGGAAGTCATACAAATTTTCGGTCGTAAAGCATTATAATTTAGTTAATTATCCATAATGTAAAAGATTATAATATACAAAAGTCATAACCTAAAACCCTATATAGGCATAATAATATTTATAATCAGTCAGAAATGTGACGTATTTTTTATACGTTAAATTATTTTTATTCATACCTTCATTTTGGTTTTAATATTCATGTATAATTGAAATCATTAAAAGGCAACATCTGGGTACGGGGGTGGAGCCCCCGCCTATTCAAGAAACCCCTGCTATAGACGATAAATTTACATCAGTTCAGTTGGTTAGGTTAGCTTAGTATTGCGTCAAGGCCGAAGGCCTTAAGTACCCAGAAATAGGAGCTGCGCGAAGCGGAGCTCCGTCGACCCTGTAACATCATACATGTCAATTGTAAGTTGTATGTATTGTACTTTTATGAATAACAAGTTTGGACCTAATAACATTAAATACAAGTTCTATTATTATATTTGAGATTATGAAGTTTAATTATTATGACATAAATTTCTATGACTATGAATTGTATGACTTCCAACATATATGACCCTGCCCTGCGACCCTGCGCGACGCAAATTGGTTGGTGCCTGTCGTGCAAACAGAAGGAGATTGGATGCGTGTTGTTGAACACGCGTGTGAGGCTATTGAACCAATGGGGCCTTTTACCATCTGCCCCGAAGACTTAAGTTGTGCAATTCGAATGGCTCAGAACTCTAAAATTCCTGGGCCGGACGGATTGCACGACTTCTGGATTAAATGGTTCAAAGCCTCACACAAGTGTTTAGCAGCGCAACTCCAAAATCCTCCACCTTTATTAACAACTGGTGTCACCTTCCTGCTCCACAAGTCAGGTATTACCGCGGATCTAAAAAAATACCGACCCATTACATGCTTACCTACCATCTACAACATCTCAACTCCTTACATCCATTTTGAGCACAAAATTAAATGCACATTATGTTGCCAACAATGTTTCGGCCTCTGCTCAAAATTGATGTAAGGTTGGGTCCCGCAGTAATAAGGAGCTCCTCCTCATAGACATGACCATTTGCCAGTAAGTTAGGCGAAACAAGGTGGCCGTTTCCGCTGCTTGGATTGACTACAAGAAGGCTTATGACTCGGTGCCTCACTCATAGCTCGAAAGGATCTTAGAGTTGTATAAAGTTGATGCAACTTTGAGATTCTTTTTAAGGTGTGTGTATGAGGTAGTGGGTCACAGCCCTTCGTCAACGAGGTGTTCGAGATGTCCCTCTGATTTATCTAACTTGATAAGGATTGAAAGGCATCTTCCAGGGTAACAGTTTGAGTCCTTTGTGGTTTTGCTTGCCTTGAATCCTCTCAGCTCTTTGCTGACGGATTCTGGGCTTGGCTATCGACTTCGGAGACAAGTTGAAGTCATTTCTCACTTATTGTTCATGGATTAACTCAAACTGTTTGCATCGAATCGCCAAGATCTTATCGCACTGTTGAAAATCACACAAGAGTTCAGTAGTGCGATCAAGATAGAATTCGGTGTAGATAAGTGTGCGGTTATTCATGTGCAACGAGGGAAAGTTGTAAATTCAACGAATTTGCAGCTTTCTGAGACAATGACTCTCAGATCTCTCTCCGAAGTTGAAACCTATAAATATCTTGGTATGTCACAGTCTTTGTCATTGGATATTATGGACGGCTATGTCAAGTAGTCAGTGAAGGAGCGCTTCTTCTGCCGCTTGACAAAAGTTCGTGAGATTGTACATACCGAGGAAGTGTGGAGGTCGAGGCATTTTAAATGCTAAGAAGTGTGCAATCTCAGGGATTATTTCCTTGGCAATCGTGATGTGGTTGCAGTAGACATGAACCTCAAGCCTCTCTCCTTGGCAAACGAGAACTGGTGCAGACCAACGGTGTTGAGCACTGAAGACGGCAAGAACATATGGAAGAGCAATGAGCTACACGGACGCTTCTACCGGGCCCTAACAAGGTCCGACGTAGACTTTTTAGCGTCCGTGAACTGGCTACGGTTCGGTGACCTCTTTGGGGAAACCGAAGGTTATGTCTGTGCAATTGCTGACGAGGTCATAATGACGAACAATTACCGGAAATATATTCTGAGGGATGGCACGGTCGACATTTGTCGAGCGAGCCGTTGCCCCGGCGGCGAGTCCCTCAGACATATAATTTCCGATTGTTCGCATTTGGCCAACGGCGAGTACTTGTACGGACATAACTTCGTGGCCAGGATCATCCATCAGCAACTTGCTCGTCAATATGGTGTTGTTGAGTCTGAAGTGCCGTACTATAAGTACACACCGGCGCCAGTTCTCGAAAATGGTCGTGCTACGCTCTATTGGTCGTGCTACGCTCTATTGCTTGCAGCTTCATAAAGAATTTAGAATTTTGAATTTTTGAATTGGGATCGATCTGTTTTCACGGACAACACGGTCACGGTCATTGTCGCCAGTAAGTCTGATATTGTGTTGATGGATCGATTTCAACGCCGGGCAGTGCTCGTCGAGGTCACCATCCCGCATGACGAGAACCCCTTAAAGGCCGAGAAGGACAAGCTCAGCAAGTACCTTGACTTGGATCACGACGTGACCGCCATGTGGGATGTTGACTCGACGATCATTATCCCAATAGTTCTTTCGGTAAACGGTCTTATAGCGAAGAGTCTCGACCAACACCTCAAGAGACTCTCGCTAGATGGTCTAGGGCCAGATACAGAAGGCAGAACTCGACATGGCACGCATTGTGAGGAGGTTCCTCTCTCTGCAGCCCTAACCACCGGCAGCTTGAGCCCTGCCCCGCTGCCGGCGGCACTCGTAGGTTAGGTTTTTTATAATGTTTATTTTTCTGTATTAGTATTGTTATTTTACTTTTATATTTGAATATTTATTGTAAAAAACCTAACTTATATAGGGGTTTATGGGGGCGAAAAATCGACCTGTCAAGTTGTCATCTTCTTGAAATTTCGTTTTCAACCCGAGCGATGGTCGGTCTTCCAGGTGCTAAGAATTATATGAGGTTGGATTTGATTTAGGGGGGATATAGACTCCATTAACTATCAGTTTACGGCATGGTGTTATTATTTCTACAAAGAAACCTTCATTGTTCGAGACTCCCACTTATACCTGCGGGTTACATTACATGTAGGTTTTTTTTGGTAGCAATTAGCTCCCCTCCCGTGCCATACCGCAAATTTCCTGTTGCGCCGGAAGACGGACGGAGAGTCGATGATATCGGGTATTCGGGTCTCAGCCATGACTTGGTTAATACAATTACGTCATAGTTACACTGTAGTATATTTAAGCGTACGGTACCTGCGCAATCTTAGATAGTAAGAGGCTAATATACTCAATACTCAATATAGTTATTGCATTTCACAGTTAACATATTTATGTTGTTGTAATGTAATGAGGACCCTGTTGGGCCCAGCAACAGGAATAGAGAGGACGGCTTAGTTTTATAATAATATATTAATATGTTTTTTACTAATTTTAATAGCACGTTTATCTCTTAATTATTTTATATTTATTATGTTTATTCTATTCTTTGAAGTATAGCTATGGATATTATTAAACTATCTTATTATAATATAATTTATACAATTTATTGCACATTAAAGTAATCTGTTTTTTTTTGCTATTAGTAAATAGACATGGTGTCGTAAAGTTTTTAATTTTATTTGTATTTTTTACGGTATAACCAATCATTATTTTTCTTTGTAAATTATCTGTATTATATTTGCCGAATCCTTTTTTAATGTTAGTATTACAGTTTTATAATATTATATTCAATTTAATAATGTCAATTATAATTAGTTTATCTTCTTAATATGTTTTAACTGTGTAGTAGCATTTGGTGATAAGGAAATCTCTTAAAAGTTTATTTAATTTATTTTCATTCTTAGCACATTTTTTTTGGTAGTTTATTATACATAGATTGTTATGGACATTGTGTAAGTTCCGTCTCAATAAAGTTTGAGGTTTGATGGTGGGAGTATAAGTCTGTCTCTGTGTCTTAGATAATGAGTTGTGGTTAAGTCTTCGTGCTTGGTATAGTATTCGGAGTATTTACGTACGAACTTGCAAATCTCTAAAATATATATGCATGGTATATAAGCAGATTAAGTTCCTGAAACTGTGACCTGAAACTGTCGGTTTTGTCAATGTTGGCGAGCATGCGAACGAGTTTTTTTGCATTGTTAAGATAGCTGGCGCGTCGGTGCTATTACCCCACAGGATAATGCCGTAGCTAAACCACACATATGTGTAGGGATAGTAGGTCAACGAGGTTGGTTACAAGGTCCGTTTTCAGATCGGTAGATTGTTTTACTTCCCGCAGTGCGTATGCACACTGCAATATTTTACCTTTTTCCTTTTTTATGTGTGTTTTCCAGTTTATATGTCTATCTATGGCGGATCCTATCGAATTGAATTCCTGTACTACTTATAGATGTTTATTTTGGTTAAGTACAATTTATTTCTAGCGGTTTTTTTGACTGGAGTGGATGGTCATTACTGTTTTTTGTCAGAAAGAAGATTTTGACAGAAAAAAACTGCATTAATTATGTTGTTGTCAGCAATTACTAGTTTGGTCCAGTATGGACTTGAGTTTATCATTTAAATTGAATTTATTTTGGCATACTGTGAGAAGAGAAATATCGTCTACATAAAGCATACATGCTTCATCTATTGCTTTTGAAAGGTCGTTGATGAATATAATAAATAGCAGATACTTACTCCCTTGGGAAATGGAGGTATTTAAGATCTTTCTTTCGGAGCGGACACTTATAATTTTTCCGGTATCAGATTCAAAATATTGTATTTCTCTCAACTGTACACGGTCTCTTAGGTTCGACGCAATCCATTTATGAGCTATGCCACGTATACCTACCCCATATAATTTATCAAGCAATATTCTAAAATTAACGTTATCATATGCCTTGGTCATATTAATAGACTGCCGATTGCGTATGACTTGTTGTTGGTAATTTTTTAAATCTTCTGGATGTATTTATAAACCGCGAGGATCGTAGACCGCTTTTTGTGAAACCCGTTTTAGCCTAAATCGAACACTTTGAACTTTTTTTACACTCTAAAATGTGGTACACAAGGCCGAGTGTGAGCACACATAGCCTTTTCGAAGTTTTTCGACGCTGTAGGTAAAAGTGCTATCGGATGGTAATTGTCAGGATCGGTTCTATTGTTTTTTTTGTAAATGGGGTTTCCTTAGGAATGATTTATCGGTGTGGTGAGCGGTAGTACCAGCTGATCAGAACGTTGCTTGAACAGGGATAGTGGAAGTTCACCTATGCCGTGACTGACTTATTTTGTAAGCTTTTGATATATTTGTAGACTTCTCGGCAGCTTACAGGGTTAAGGAACATGGTGTACCCCACCCCCAGGGTGCAGCACGGGCTGTCCCTGGAGTGCGTCGTTCAGTCCATCGTTTGACAGCTTTTTTGACTCGCCATCTCGATAGATACGAAAACATATTTGGTTATTTTATATATTTTATAAGGAGTATACTTCATACAATCAGAAATATTTTTAAAAGTAGAAAGGGACTTAATAAGACCCAAGTTAATGAGAATATTGTTTTTTCAGTATAAAAGTACGGCTAATAAGTATGTACCTAGGTACCTATTTGCGCACGAACAACTATCGAGTTCAATATTTCCTAAACGGACTCCATATCTAAAAATTAATAATTATTTATATTTAATTACTTTTTAAGAGCTATCCTATGTTATGAAGTAAAAAATGTTTACTCTGCTCTGCCGTGCATGATAGCAATCGAAAAAAAAAGTTTCAATGTTTTATTTTACAACTTTGTTGGCGTGATTTAAATGTATAACTTTTAGTTAAGTTTTATGTTAACATACCCAACCCCCTGACGCACGCATCTCCCGAAAACCTAACGGGGGTTGGTAGGACGCGGGATGGGGAATCCTGTGGACGCCTAAACGGGAGAATGATCTTCTCTCCCGGCCATTCAGCACTGGCTGGGTTAAGGCTCCGCACACGATTCACTTGTTCCTCGTCGAACAGACACTTACCCCCCCTTTTTTAATTCTAGCAGATTTATAGGCTAATGTGCAATGGAAGACGTAACAAAAAGAGGGTAGCGCAAGGAGACACGGGCAAAGAAAAAAGAAAAAATGTGTCCAGGTAAGAGAGCAAGTCTTAAAAAAGGGTAAGCCCCACTTATAAAGATGGTCTCCACAGCCACACAAGCGGTCAAAAAAAAAGATCTCCGACCCAAGCCTTCCATTGTCGGGCAAAAGAAAGGAAGCCCGAAGTCTGTAAGCATGCATGCGTCATGATTCCCACTCCGCGAATCACCTAGCTATAAGTCTCCCCCCCCATCCCAACCCCCACTCCCATTACCCCTTTTTGAAAAACCCCGCGGATAAGTAAACGGAGAAAGGACTTTCTCCTTCGGCCTTTCAGCACTGGTTGGGGTAGTGTCCGCAGGAGTCTAAATTCTAGTTGGTAATAGGGGCCATTGGTGTTTTAAGCCGGGGCGAGCCCGGCAGTACAGTCAAGGAATTAAATTTGTCACCCACCTTAGTTCCAAAGTCAATCTGACATTCTACAGCAATAAGTTTGAGTTTTATATCAATTACAAATGACTAGGCATCTCTAATGACAATGACATCTTCAAGCAGATTTTGTTTGAAATGGGTAGCAAATTAACTTCCGTGACCGTACCTGGCTGGCAGAGTGCAAAGCGGGTGGAGGGGGTAGCCTAAACGATCACAGCGCTCGATACGGCTAAAATTGTCATTTTTGTCGCTGACTTGAGCTGTCAAATCCATATTGCAGTAAACATTTTCTAATCGTTTTTGAGATAAAAATATGGTCCTGGTAAGATGTGTTGTTGTGAATTGTAATAACACCAAGAAGAATAGCGATTGTAAATTTTACCAATTTCCAAGACCATTGTGGAAACGAGACCAAATAAATAAGTGGATATTTGCCGTAAGAAAAAAACGGAACCCCGTTTTAGTCACGAGTAGGCTCATTTCTCACTGAAAACAACAAATTTAATATTATTGGCAATAATGTTCCTGACTACCATAGTCCAAAATTGTGTAATATAGTAAAATAACACAAGATTTCATTAATATTATTAACAATATTTACTTACTTCTTGTTTGACAGCGGTGACAATATTGTCCATAATGGCCGCCTGTCACGTGGCGCTGTCGTCGCGCTCGGTCCCATTGCCGTCGTCTAAAGGGTTCCTTTTTTACTATTTTGGTACGGAACCCTAAAAATCAATTGACACATGTATTTAAAAACATTGAGAACAGCTCGACCGATTTGGCTTTTTTGTTGTTCGTAGTTGTCGTGCAAGAAAAAATATATTGCTTAATAAAAAAAAATGGCCTAGCTTACGAATTTTTAATTTCAGTTCAAAGGTGCAAGTTATATCCTTGCCACCTTTTTAATTGATTATATTTTATTAGCTGTACTTCTTCGATTGTACAAGTGTCAAACAAAGTTGTTGTTTTGACAGAGTCCGAGTCAAAGCAAAAAATGTAGTTCCAATCTTAAAGAAACGGATAAATAAATATTTCATGTTATTATTAAGTTTCCAAACAAACACATGGCCAAAGCTAGGTTTAGGTTTAAAGATCATTTATTCTCATTAAGAATTAACAATTCACTTATTATGAGAACTTAAAATTAAACATACATGTTTTAAACTATAAGTATAAAAAAAAGAAGAGGGTAATTCTATACATAAAAAGAGGGTAAATCTATGCAACACTCCGACCGCATTCTGCCGGTGCATTGTCGAGATCCGTGCGCGGAGTTGTAAACAAGATAACGAAATCATTGAGTTACATAGACTGGAAGTGGCATAGCGTACTTGCTTTGTATTCCGTTTTGTAACTAGGTGATTATGTGATATCTGAAGGGATATCATTATGATAGTATTTTTTTTATTTTGTTAATATATTATATATATTAGTTCTATGTTATAGTTATTTTTATATATTATTTCTGTGCATTTTGTATTTGTTTATACGCAGTTACGTTAAGCCTAGTAGGTAATTTTTTTTTTTTTAATTAAATTTTTCTTTACTTAAGTTACGACACTTCCGAAACTTCGATGTAAATAGATTAAAATATAATATAGTTTTAAGCGATTAAGTCTCGTTTCATTTAGAAAATGTGTTCATGAAGGTTTAAATCAGTATATATTTCCTTTCGTATTAATATTTAATATATGTTTCTTGAGCATTTTTTTGAAACGATATACTGACTTGGTATTCTTTATATGTTTAGGGAGCTTGTTGTACAGCTGAGCACCTTCATACAACACGCATTTTTTCCCATAGTTCGATCGTGGTGAACGTAGAATTAGATCGTTCGCGTTTCTAAGTTGCATTTTTTGTTTGGTTTTCTTTTTCGTAAAAATTTCAGTGTGTATTTTTTTATGTAAAATTTTGCGAACTAAAATACATGTGTTGTATATGTACGATTGCATTATGTTTAGTAATTTAGTTTCTTTATATATTTTGTGGGACGATGTTAGGTAGTTGTATTGAAATAGAGTTTTTATTAATTTATTTTGAGTTATTTGTATTGCTTTAAGATTAGTTTTAGCGGCCGTGCCCCAAACTTCAATTAGATAGTCGAGATGGGGTTTAACCAATGCGTTGTATATAGTATATCGCACTTGTTGTGGAAGAAATCTAGCAATTCCACGTAGTGCTCCCATTAATGAGGTCATTAGCTCATGAGGTGAGGACTTATTTTTTTTTATGTGTGGTTTCCTTTTTAGGTTTTTATCCAAGATTAGGCCAAGGTATTTTTCTTTATCTACGTGTTTAATTATCTGATTGTCTATTTGTAAGGGATCGTAGTCAGATATTTTTTTGTTTTTTACCAAAAATGTTATGTAATTAGTTTTGTTTATATTTATTGTAAGTAAGTTATTTTTAAACCACTCATTTAGCAGATTGAGGTCACTTTGTGCTTCCGTTATGACGTGTGTGATTGTATTACCAAAATAAAATAGACTTGTGTCATCAGCATATAGTGTAATATCCCCTCTTAGGCCCACCTGGTTTATGTCGTTTATGTAAATAATAAATAATAGAGGACCTAAGATAGATCCTTGAGGCACTCCACATGTAAGTTCTTTCGGGCTGCTTTCGTGTTCACCTATTCGTACAATTTGATAACGTTCAGATAAATACGAGTCAATCATTTTGTGTGCAATTTTGTTAACACCTATAGCATTTAGTTTGTTAAGTAGTAGTTCATGACTAATTGTATCGAAGGCTTTCTTCAGATCTATGAAAACTCCGAGAACTACTTGTTTTTGATCGATATTCGCTTTTATTTTGGTAACAAGATCTATGGTAGTTGAGAGCGTATTAGACTTATTTCTAAAACCATATTGTTTTTTGTAAAGAAAGTTTGTTGAATTTAAGTATGTGACAAGACGATTATAAATATTTTTTTCGTAAATTTTTGAAATTACTGGGAGTATAGAAATCGGCCTATAGTTACCGGGGTCAGATTTGTTTCCTGATTTATAGAGAGGTGTAACTTTTGCAATTTTTAGACTATTCGGAAAGGTTCCTGTTTTCAAGCTTGTATTTATGCATTTAACAAGTTCATCGCTGATCAAATCTTTAACGCATCTAAGTGATTTTGCATTAATGCCATTCAAACCTCATAGTGTCTAAGCAGAAATCTATCAAAACAAGTTTGTACCCGAACATGAATTCGGCTAAATATGAATTGTTCTTAAATCAACGTACAGTCAACCACCCCACAGCAGTCCACTCATAAATTATTTATTAAATATATTGGACTATTTCACAAAACCATTCATCATCGCTTAAATTGTAACATAAAGGATCAGTCACCACGTCATTCGGGCGCAGTTGTCGTTACTATACCCCACTAACTTTTCCGAGTAATTCCATAGGTCTTCTGTGAGTTTCTTATCACACGCTTTCCACGTCATAAATCTCTCCTTGCAATCAATAAAAAACTTTCCACTTATGTTTGTAACCTCATCCGCAACTGCTAGATATATAATCGTCTGCGCTCCTTCTATCACGGTCCTTGGAGCCATCCAGCATGAGATGGCGAACACGATCCGTGACTTGAGATCGGACTTAGAGACTATGTTGGTCATGATGATCCCCGGGTGCACGGCGTTAGCGGTCACTCCGGTGCCCTTCAACCGACGCGCTAATTCCACAGTAAACAAAAGCATGCACAACTTGTTGTTGGCGTAGTTCCACACTTCCAGGTAACTTCCTATCTCGTTGATATACTTCAAATTTATCCTACCAAGAAAGTGTATTATAGAAGTAAGATTTACAATACGGCTTTGCCCCGTTTTTTTCAGAAGAGGCAGCAGAAGCAGTGTAAGGAGAAAGGCTGCAAAGTAATTTATCTGCATGTCTTCGATTATGCCATCGCTGGTGTGGCGATCACTACAGCCGTGTACTCCAGCATTGTTGACGAGAACATCCAGGCGCGGCTCTGTCTTGATTATTTCTTCAGCGAATCGTCGGACCGACGTCAGTGATCCCAAGTCGAGATTTTTGTACACGACGTCTTGGTTGCCGGTCTGCTCGACAATTAGCTTGCGGGCAGCGAGTGCGCGGCTCTCGCTTCGGCAGGCTAGGATAACACGGCCACCTCGCGCTGCTAAGTCTTTGGCAGTTTCAAAGCCCAATCCAGAGTTAGCTCCTGTCACGATAACAACTTTCCCCACCATGGATGCTTTTGACTTACATTGTGTTTTGCTCCGTACGACCGTTATTCTACATGCAAGCACTACAGCTATTATGATAATAGTTAAGGCTATGAGTAACGAAGTGACCATTTTTATTAAACTAAATTTCCATGCGTGCGATGGCGGGTAAGGCTTACTAATAACTATTGCGACTGGCGCAACACGTAATTTATATTCGTAGGAGCATTTACATGTCAGCCACGACGGCTGTCGTCATGGCCGACCTTTAAATAATGTTTAAGTAAATGTGAAGCCGAGAGCAGAAAAGACTAGTAAATATGTACTAGCATCACATGTAAAAACGAAGGTGTAAAATTATACAATAGTTTTCCTTAAAAACCGAGCGGGCTTATGTTTCACGAGATTCTATTATCTTGGCATAGGTCAGCCGCTGAACCTTTTGGTGGCGCGTAATTTCCGTTTTTTTTTCTGGTCTGACTATTTTGATCGTAGTGCTTTGGAATGGAATGGAATGGAATACAGGATGTAAAAAAGGAGGAGGCTCTCAATGCGCCGGGATATTTTTTTAGGGTTGCGTTCCAAAATGGTCTGTATGTCACAGCAGTTTTTCTCTGAATACGAGGGGCGTTCAATAAAAAGTGAGAATGAGTATGTTATAAATAACTTTTATTAAAAGCCATTTTATTTTTCGACACTGTCACCTTCTAGCATAATACACTTAGTAAATCTTTTTCTAAACTTAAAATTCCATTTTAAAAAAAGGTTTCATCTTGAGTACTTAAAAAATCTTGTACTGCAGCGACTACCGCGTCGTCGTCTTCAAATTTCTGGCCTCTCAGGTATTCTTTCAATCTCGGAAATAAGTAGAAATCACTGGGGGCGAGATCTGGTGAATATGGAGGATGCTTAAGGATATCGAACCCAGCATCACGAATTGCAGCCATTGCAACGGCGGACTTGTGTGCCGGGGCATTGTCCTGGTGGAACATCACAACTTTCGAGAGTTTACCTCGCTGTTTTTCGCGGATCTCATTGCGCAATGTTGCTATTTGTTTGGCATATAAAGTGTCCGTAATAGTGGATCCACGCTCGAGATACTCAATAATTACTACCCTTTTACCAACCCAAAAACAGAGCCCATAGCCTTACCGGCAGATGGGCCCACCTTGAATTTCTTCGGAGTTGGAAATGATGGCCTTTTCCATGTCATAGACTGCAGTTTCGTTTCAAGGTCATAATGGTGGAGCCATGTTTCGTTCATTTTTATAAATTGCTCCAAAAAAGTTCCCGGTCTTGCTGTATCAGGCCCAAAGCTTCTTGACAAATCTCGACTCTAGTTTGTTTTTGCGTGTCAGTAAGCATTCTTGGTACCCAACGCGCAGATACCTTTTTCATACCCAAGCGTTCATGTAAAATATTATGCACGCTCCCCGTTGAAATCTTTACATTTTCAGCAATAAAACGAACCGTAACACGAAGATACGCCAAACTAAGTTTTCGAGTTTTTTCACAATTTCTTCGGTTACTGCTGTACATAGTAGGGCGTCCGGAACGGGGGTCGGCTATGGTCGATGTTCTTCCACGTCTAAGTTCGACGCACCAACGTGCGACTGTCCAATACGGGGGAGCATTAGACCCTAAAGTGTCCCGCAAATCTAAATTGACTTGGTAAGTGGAATAAAAATTCAAACACAAGTATTTGATAACGGTGTGCAGTTCAATTTTCTCCATTTCCGCTAACGTACTCAGTAGCATTGCAAATAAATTACTGTATTTTTTTGTTACAAAACACAGTTAAGTAGTATTTAATTTCCTAATATTGAAAGAGTTTGCATCTCATTCTCACTTTTTATTGAACGCCCCTCGTATATAGAAGCTATCATCTTGAAATTTGCCATTGTTGTATTATAATATAACCAGCTTGCTTGCTTGCATCTGTTTTGATTTAAAAAAAAACATTTTATAAATATTTGAAAAGGGAGCTATAATGGGGCTTTGAAAAATTAAAGTGATTTGATTACCAAACGCAAACAGCTCGGCGGCAAATATATATAGAGGGCTCAATCTGCACGTTTCAAAACTATTTTTTTATAGTTAAAATTAAAAAGCCCTCCTCCCCTTATCTCTGAAGTTTATGGGCCAAAAAATCTGAAAAATTCCAGATAATGATGAAGTGGTCAAAATTTACAGTTTTGGAAAAGTTGGCCTAAATCTTCAACAATATGTCTTAAAATAAGCATCAATTAAAATTAATCGCAGCATACGTCTCCAGCACCACATCTCTAACTATTTTATCTTCTTGCGTTTGACGGCACGTAACAGAACGAAATGGTTCCATTTCGGCGGCTTAGAGGAAGATCGAGAAAACAAGTGTGCGGACCAGCCTCATTTTGGTGGTTTTCGAGACATTTCTGTGTGTCCAGACTTATATTACGGATTTTGACATATGTTTCCTCCTCCGAATATCCCTCTCGTTATCTCCTTCATTCTTAATTCAGAGATCATACGGTTTAGAATTAAATGTAGCAAAATAAATGAAAATCCCTTATCTTCGGTAAAATAGGAATCGTGTCATATACTTGACTCTCGCATCGGTCGGGAGGTCGCCGACCCGCTTCGCTTGCCACCTCCCCTCTTTGCTACGACTCGAGTCTCGTCGGCTCCCACGCTCCGATCTTACTCATGAGTTTCTGGCTCCGCGCTTTGCATAAACAGTCTATAGATAGGACCAACAAGTCCACGCGGAAATAGGGTGCCCTGATTCAGCTGGCATAGGTTAGGTTCCTCGGTTTCGGGAAAAATCGGTTATACACTTAGGGCGATTGAGAACTACCCCTGAAACCCTTCTATATTTTTTTTTAAATCCCTCTATAATAATATAAATTGGAAAGTTTATGTGTGTATGTGTCTCCATTTACTATAACGACCTAGTATAATAAGCTTCTTTCACTCGCACAGTGTCATACAAATGACAAGGACAAAAGATAGAGAACAAGGACAAGGACAAGAGGTAGCCAAGTGGACGGTAACAAACGATAATCTTCTTAGGACTCGTTCACAATTGTATTTGAAAATAAAAGATTAAGGAGACGTCGGTCGGTTTCATTATCCAAGACACAGGTAAACGATAAACAATAAGTAACAGGGAGTGAAATAAACGCCGACGAGCTACCTGCTCCATTGTAAGTTCGGTTTAAGGGATTCTCATTAGCCAATCACGTGCAACTTCACTTTTCCAGTACCAGGTGGTTAAAGTGAATGGAGTATTGTTCGTTACTCCTTCACGCTGCAACGGCTGGACGGAATATTATTATTATTTATTATTTATTTATTTATTAATCACAAAAAAATACAGTATGTAACTTATAAATAATGTCCCGCAAAACCGCTTGCACGGTTTGACTGCGGAATCAGTAAGTTGAGTCTCTACAGCTTAACTATAAAAATGCACGAGTAATATTAAATATAGACTTAAATACTAACTAACTGAAACTGACTGACTTAATTACTAACTATGGACAAAGGAATTTGAATAACTTACGTTTAAATTTACGTTTGAATGAAATGAAATTTGAAATGGCGATAGCTGTACCCCAAATAGGCTTCTTTTCATCCCGGCAAATGTAACAGTTCTCGAGGGAATGACAATAATCGAAGTAATAATAGTAGCCATATAAAACGCTTCGGTCATTGACTGACTAACATACAGACGGTGCACAGCCTATATGGCTGGACCTAGATTTCCTGAATTTAATTATACGAGACATGTCTAAATCGGTAGTCAGTAAAGAATAACAATTTCAACTGACTCTTGCCACTTAGAGATTTATTCTATAGGTACGTATAATTCAATTCACGAACTGTTTGTAATTTTAAACATAGAACTTCTGCGAGACTCAGCCATCTTTGCCCTCCTCTATCTTTCACCTACCAGTGCGTAAAAATCAAATTAATATTCTGTATTTAAAATTTATTGGCACAAGATTAAAACTTCGAATTTAATTGGTTCATGAATCGATTTGTTATTATTTTAGCGGATCTTTGAGGACGGTTTGTCTGGCGTTTTATTTTAAAATAATAGGCAATTAGGTACTTTGAATCATGCATTTATGTTTGTAAGAAGTTGAACCAGTTGGTAGAGTTAAGATTTTGGATTCATTCGAGTCCAAAGCGCAGCTTCTTACACAACTGTCCTCTTGATTTTTGAATTCCAAAGACACTGAAACAATTTTAATTTAACTATATTACCTATAGAAGACGAAATCTTACTATACAGGAATTTAAGTGGACGAAGTTTTTAGTAATTATTGGTCGATGCAACCTCACCTTGAGAGATTTCCGAAATTTCGTCGACATCAGACTGAATAAAATTGGGTTCAATATAGTACTGAGCCAACCGTTGATGTTGACTATCTTCAATATTATACTCCACCACTGAAAAAAAAAACAGGTACTTACACAAAATAGATTTTTGTTTTTTTGTTTTCCGCGTTTATCATGAAAACTGTTACTATGCTGTTAGGTACTTGGTTAGAGAACTTATTAATAGGTACATAGGTAGGTAAGTTATTAATTTTCATTTTTTCATTAGGTAAAGGGGGGTGGTCTGCCCTTTTCGTCAGACATGTTAGTATCTTTTATATTTTTCTTCAACTCAAATTTAAGGTAAGTAAATGTAAAAATGAGTTTTTTAAATTTGCGTTAAATTAGGTAATAGTACTCATTGATGATATTTTTATATTATCTCCAGAAAATTTAATTTCTTATGTGGTTATGAATCATCTATAAACACGGAAATAAGTCTATAAACAACCTTTCATATAATAATTAAGCTCAATAAGTTTTATAGTCTGGGATTCGGAGTTACTGTTTACATTCCGTTCTAGACCTTTAATTTGAATTTATATTACGTTGAAAAAGCTTTATTACAAAATCCTATTCTTATAATTCATTTTTTGACACTGTTACTTTTACAGCCCAATAAATATACTGCAATAATGTTTTCCCATGGCTAATGTAATAGGATCAGCCCGTCGGAACCCTGACCCACCATAGAACTGTGTCACAGTGACGTTATGATTCAAGTCGTAAGAAGTGCCAAACAAATTGTTTTATAATGTCACCGTGACAACGTCCTACGGTGAGTCAGGGTTCCGATGGGCTGATAGTACTTTTAATAAAATCAAATGACGACACGCGCGGCGAAACAAATACAACAACCGCGTCGCGCCGCGCTGCACGACCTAAAAGTCTAACAGCTCTAAGAGTTTAGCTGCGGAAATAGGTTTGCAAGAGCAACGAAATCCTCTAGTTAGTGTGCAATAGTACTATCAATTATTAATTAATCCGGGCGCCTGGCAGCTGTTCAGTGGGGGTGTGACAGTGGTTGGGCAAAAAAGGGGTGGTAAAATCAATTGAAGGTGTGCAATTTATAGTCTGTGTTTGGTGTTATATTATAGCTTATTATGTATTCAATAATATATAATAGTAGCTAGCTCTCCGTCTATAAAGCCCATCACAAACGGAGCAATAATATATATTAATATATCGAAATATATATGAAATTATAGCAAAGAACCATACATTACTAAGATATGAAAGTATATATCCATCCAATTCATTATAGTGGCGAGGAAAAGAGAGAAATATATCTTATAGCAAGGTATATTAAAGTATCTTAAGATACCTTCCTATAATATCTATTATATTAATATATATTATAAAAGTGCTTGGGGGTACGGAACATGTTTTTGAGTAGTAAAGGCGGCTCGAAAACGTGAAGTATGATTGAAATGTCCATGTTTGAGCCTCTATTCTAATCGGTAAAAATCATATCGTCAAAGACCGCCACTACTGTCAAGTAAATAAGAGCTATCAATAGTAGATTGTGTCACAAGGGAGCAAAATGACATATTTAAGGCGAGGGCGTACATTGAATCCTGAACGAAGCGAAGGATTCTACAATTGAATCCAGAGCGTAGCGAGGGATTCTAAAATAGAATCCTGAGCGTAGTGAGGGATTCAAGTGTTAACGCCCAAGGTGGAAATAATTTTGCTACCGTGTGACACATACTGCTTTTCACATCACCTATGAGGAAAATAAAAGATCTTAGTGATGAAACAAATTTAATTATTCACACATTCTAGAAATGCTGAAATTATCAAATTTAACAACAGGAAATTATCGCACTTAACAACAATTATCAAATTTGGCTACAAAATGTCCTTGAACAGAAAAGTGCCACTTTGATCCCTCCTAGCAGGGAAGAAAAGTCCCCTTTCCGAGAAGGTGATATGAAATAGTAGATTGTACAACAAGGGCATAAAAATGAAACATTTTATCTAAGGCTTATGGTATCCATACGAGCCGGCAGGCGAGTTTGGATAATTAAATCGAGGATAAAATGGATTTTAAGACCGAGTTATACACTCTTCTTTACACTTCTATTATAATCCGCGGCACGTAAGTAAAAAGTGCGCAGAAGTCGATTTTAGGGCCTCACCTATGGTGACGGCGGGGCGCGGGGCAACCGAACCTGCGCAGTAGCGGCCATGTTGGTTTTTACTTACGTGCGTGGATTATACGAGGAAATAAAACAGTGACTGATAATGTAAAAAAACTTACATCAATGAGAATGCATTAATTTGTTTTGCGTTTCTCCAGACGTTTAAATTTTCATGTTAAAATTTCTTGGATTTAGGCGTCAATATCTGTTTAATAAGTTCTTTCTCATTTTTTTCTATTAAGTAGTTCCGTTAGGTGTGAGCATTATTCGTATTCTATCGTTTGCCCGAATTTCATTTGCTATAATCGTATCACTTGCCATAATATTTATTTGCTATAAAGGCATTTATTCTGAAACCGTAAACCTTTTAGGTAGTTTTTACATGCCATCATATAGATCCCAAAAGGTTAGGTTAGGTTGGGTTTTTAACAATTCTGAGTACTTCACGGTTTCAGAAAAAATGCCTTTATAGCAAATAAATATTATGGCAAGTGATACGATTATAGCAAATGAAATTCGGGCAAACGATAGAGAACCAGCATTATTTCCTCTTCACTAAATTCCGTAAAACACAAGTTTTGCAAAGAAAACAACTACCTGATTAATAGTCCAAAACTATAGACAATAACCTCTTTCCCGCCACTGTATTTCTTCATACATATTTTATTTAATTTTTATGGGATTTTTGGCTTAGGTCGAACGCCATACTGCCAAAAGTCAAACGTTGATTTTGTAATGTTTTGATAATAATGATCGTTATTAATAGTATTAAATTTTTTTTTGGTTAGATGCAACTTAGAAGGCAAATAAATTAAAGTAAATGTATTCAAATACCAAGTTTATTACAAGTTTATTTGTTTATTAATGACCTCGTCTGTCTGGCTGTGGCTTAATTGTCTGAGTCTAACTGACAACAACATTTTATGCACTAGTGCATAAAATGGGATTTTATGTAGCCTATACCCAGCATAAATAAGGACTTTACGAGCATGAGTAGTGAAAAACATTATCTGAACGACAACACGAACGTAACGATATGATTTTTACCGCCTTAAATCAACACATTTCTCCCGGGTCAAATAGAAAGCTTGTACAAATAAATGCTTACCTCAAAATGATGGTTGAGTTGTTTAGTGTCGAGAAATGCAATAAGTATTCTCACGATGAAATATGGAGTCCAGCACAAGAAGAATGACACTGTCATCGCTACTGGTAACAAAATAATTCAGTTTAAGTGAGTGTATGCCTTACCACATGAATGAGGTGTTAAGTTTGCTTTGTTTATTGGGTAAAGCTTATGATCCGAATATACCAGTATTAACGGTAGCAAGAGCATAAAGTATTTTGTGTGTTCTTACACACTTTAATTCTGTTTAAACAGTCCTAATCAAGGTCATAAATAATGGTTATAACGGTTATACTGGTTATTATTAATCTGTTATTGTTACCGTACGGCACTCCAAATATTCGGTTTAAAAACAATGTGTTTCTTATAAACTTAAAACTGCATAGGTATCTAGTTTTAAGTTTATGCAAATATTACATTGGTACCTACCCGAAACAGGTAACTGTTGAAACTGTTTGTTGACTTTACTACCTATGTACACAGTCATGCGATATCAATTATTCTTAAAAACCTATTCGGTATACCTACACCCTTAAATAAAAGACAAATAGAACTTACTCATTAGCCTATTGACTTTTCCTCTCGGATTTCTATGGTTGAATGTTTTGTCTGAAGAATTCTTTTTCTGCCTAAGATTAACCTTAAATAAAATCGATGAATAAACAAAAGTCATTATGATCAGTGGAACGATAAAAGATAATATTGCCTGCACTCCGTAAATAACCCTTGACAATGGAGTCGGGATTGTGAAACATACTGGGGATGGACTGGTCACGATGAGATCGACCGTCAGCATCTCTGGCGCAGTTTCCAAGAAAGCCAACAGCCACAGTAGCGCAATGATCTTCACCACCCTTCGGCACTCCTTCATTGAATTCAACACTAAAGGATGCCAAATGGCTACATATCTCTCTATAGACAGTGCCGTTATGGTCAAAACTGTATTATTCCACAAGCAACTGACTGAAAACCAATGTATCATGCACACGACCCGACTGTATAGAAGTTGATCAAATATTTCAATCAAGATAGAGAAAGTGAGCAATAGATCCGACGCTGCCAAGTTAAACAGGTAGTAGTTGGTGGCGGTGTGCATGCTCCTGTCGGCATAAATAACGATGCACGTGAGCAGGTTCCCCAACAGGCTGGTCACAAATATAAAAACCATAATTATGACGTGTGCATACTCAAAGATCGTATCACTTTTTTGTACAGTCTTCTCCATCAATTTTGTCCACATTTCAACATCTACATCACCGGTGTATTCACTCATGTTAGCCATCATTCATTGGGCTCCTTTTACTATGGTTATTTAAAATGTTGGAATACAATGAACCTTTTCTGATTGAGTTCGTGGAAATACTGCTGGATCGAGCTGTGGTCCGCAGTGCACATTGTTAAACGTCCAGCCCCATACAAACCGCGGGCAACCTACTCTACGTTTGTATGATCAGTAATGTACACACGTGGATTAAGTGGATAATGGATTAGTTACCTGCTTAATTTGCTAAGTAGTTTTCAAACATAAAATATAATTTTAGGGTTCCTTAATCAAACTCGGAACCTCTATAGTTGCCATGTCCATCCGTCTGTCTATCTGTATGTCAAACTAACTTTTTCTCAGAAACTATTAAAGTCGGAAAGCTTTATAACCGCACCTTGCACTACTTACGACCATATGCTAGAGAAAATAAAACAGGGTAATAATGCAGGGGTTAATTTCTGTTGAACTTTAGGTAAGTGCAATTTGCTAGCGTTACCACAGATTAATATATAAGTTACTACACGTAACAGATACACCAGTTGTATGGACGGAGGGCGTTAGTCAAAGTCAAAGTTATTTATTCGTAAACATAGGTAAGTGGTTACAGTGGTAGAGAGAAATACTGGTATCACTATGTTTTGCCAGGTGGCATACGAAAATCAATAAAATTAGTGCATCAATCACATAAACCCAGCGTTAAAAATAATTTATAATATTAAATTTAAATTTGTACTTGAATTGTGTTCCCACCGCTATCGATGCCTACCGCTCCTGTTGGACGCCGGTGACGTAACGTCATTGGAATGTGCGCTAGGATTGGCTCCGTTATCTCAACGCAAGCTTTTTCTCGCGCCCTCGCTCGTTTGGTATTTTAGGTATTCAGGGGGCAAGGTGATTCCATAAAATAAACAACTGATTGAATTTGTATGTATGTATATATATATATTTGGATACTTTATTTAACTGAAAAATAAATAAATATATTTAATAAAACCAAGCCGGACTTGCACCAAACAAAGAAAGCTAGTAAAATACTAAATGAAAAATTTATAAAAACCTACTAAAATCCGTATCTGATCGGAACCAAATTTATATGGTCGCCCCGCAGTTTAAAAAAGACAATTTTCCAATAGTTACCGCGCAATAAATCCGACTTTTTATTTTGAAATTACTCATGTCATGACACACGCGCTGAGTCATTTGCGCGGGAAACGTTAATTGAAGGCAGAGCAGTCCATGCGCAGCGAGGAGTGGCAGCCGACTAGCATTTGTGTCTTCTAGGAGACACTTAAACATCGGCATTTATCGCAAGGCTTTGAACGCGTGGGGATAGCCTGGCGTTTCGTAACCCCACCCTCTACAGCCCTAACTACTGAAAGAAAGACGAAAGAAGTGAATAACAATTTAAAACAAACGCCTTCATAAACGAAATACATAAAAGTTTTCTGTTTAAAAATATTGAGGGCCGCCGACTCCAGTTGGACTGACCGACCATTTTAAAAGAAGTTGCATTGCATTGTTGCATTTTTGAATGCGGTATTTTATTTTTTTAAACCATCCTTTGTTTGTTAGGTATTTTATTTTTAGTGATCAGAATAAGCTGTTATATGTATATTTATATATATTCAGTCATTATTGGGAGAACACGAAATGGCAATAATGCTGCAATGCGAAAAACCTGGCACATTTTTTTTAAAGTTCCGTAGTTAAACTAGGAACCCTTATAGTTTCGCCATCTCCGTCCGTCCGTCGGCAGCCATTTAGTATTTTTTTTCTCATCTACTCCATAGTGTGGGGTGTCGTTAGATAGGTCTGTCAAATATATTGCGAATTTGTGAAAACAATTTTTCGAAAAAGGGATCCGTTTATGATTTTTTTTGTCAGGCAAGCCCCCGTTTATGCGCTTTCGTTGAAGATATTTTTCAGATTATTTTGTGGAGGAGGTGGAGGGACACTTGATGCTAAATAGAAATTAGCGCTTTAAAGCTAAATCTAAATATATAAAAGGAGAAACTGACTGACTGACTGACTGACATATCAACGCATAGCCGAAACTACTGTACCTAGAAACTTGAAATATGGTACAGGTGTTCCTTTCATGATGTAAGTGAGCACTAAGAAAGGATTTTCCGAAAATCGACCCCCAACGGGAAAAAAGGCGACTCCCCCTTACTGGGAAACTAATTCCACGCGTACGAAGTCGCGGGCGTCCGCTAGTATTTCATAAACGGATCCCTTGATCGAAAAGTGGTTTTCATAAACACAATATTTTTGAAAGACCTATACAACGAAAAACACATCCTCACGTTACGGGTAGGTACCTACACAAAAAAAATAGTTTTTAAGATTCATTTTACCACTATGTAGGCGTGACTAATATGTAGGTATATTCATGCCAAATTACAGCTTTCTAGTACTAAGAGTCTCTGAGCTGGGCTGCGGACGGACGGACGGACATGGCGAAACTATAAGGGTTTCACTACGGAACCCTAAAAATGGAGATCCTTATGGGTAGTCATCTAATGTTAAAAATCAAACCGTTGTCCGTAGGTATGATTAATAAAAAAGTAGGTAATCACGAAAATACATTTATTACAATTAACATATATTTTTTTTATTTCAGGTGAGGTTTTCGATACTACCTACTTTGTATAAGTATAGTCGCCAAGGAAACTACTTAACATAGGTACCATTTTTCGACTCTATTTCTTGAGTCATACGGTCCCAAAGTGGTTAACGAGTTTTTTGGTCGACTTTATACGTCTTGATGTTTCCAAAAGGGTTTACTTAAATGTCAGACTTACATTTAAGTTCTTAAAAACTATTTTAAGTAAGAAAACATACAAAAAACAGTACTTTTTTAGTTTATACTTAAATATATAATAAACATATATCGTAATGTATGTATGACCTGAGAACTGACATACATGACACACGCTGCATTTATAATGAGGCCTTAGGCATTTTACATGTCAACCTTTACAGATTTACTTTTAAGTACCTACTTACTTGTAAAATTCCTGTCGACAAGTACAAAAGGTTAAATTCTGACTAGTACCTATTGCGTGTAGCATTTGGAATGTATTTTTGTCTACTTACGTAAGTAGGTAACTATTTTCTGTAATGTTTTACAAGTTTGATCGCATTACTCGTAATCTTAGTTTAGTTTTATTTCTTTGCAAACTTCTTAGCCCATACTGATATGCAGCTCACTTTTATGATAAGTGGCTAAATAGCGGCGTGTTTTTACCAGCTAATTTAATAGTGAGACCATAAAGAAAGAAAAAAATATGTACAGTTTAAAAACGATAATAAAGTACCTATTCCGTATTCGTATGTACCTATAAGTACGTACGCACTGCGGTTTTAATAATGTACTTTTTTAAATCTTAATCGCCGATAAATATACAAAATACATATAATGGACAGGTAATTTTATTATTTATTAACTGTAAAAGTTATAATGTAAGCAAAATACATAGGTAGTCAATTTACCCTTAGGCCCCACGTTCCGTTAAACTCCTAGACTTGTCAAACTAACATACTAACACTTGTTTAACGACTGTTACAAGTTACAAGTATTTATATCAATCTATAGGTACATTTTTTTAAATATTTATGAATATCACATACATCAAGGATTATTAAAACAATATTCTTATATAAATATATATATATATATATATATATATATATACACATATATATATATATATATATATATATATATATATATGTGTATATATGTATATATGTATGTAAACTCTATAATGCACATAAACAATTACAAAAGATTTTTGCATGAAAATAGTCGTTTAATATGTTATGATTTACGAATTTAATACTAATTATAATATAACCTTATAGATAACCTTTAAGTTAGATACATTTTATGATCTAGAAATTAATTTCTCTAAACCGACAAATAAACAAAAAATGAATCGAAATTGCCTCTATCGTGGCAATGTTAAGTGGATAACAAATAATAATTGCTGGGAATCTTGTTTACCGGTGCATTGTCGTGTAGTTTAAGCATTCTCGGGGCCCAGCTGGCACTGACATTCGTCATGTCAAGATGACGGTGTAGGATCCTCAAAATAGTATTATCTGATACGTCAACTAATGCAGATAACTGTTTCTTTTATGACAATGACGAGCACCTTCTTGTACAAATTTATCGACTTTTTCTACCATCTCTGACATTGTCGCCTCAATCGCCCTCCCTGGGCCAGGCTCATCGCTAATTGACTCTCTGCCATTTTTAAATAGATTATTAGGGTAAAACACCTAATAGTCAGCTATAAACCAGTGGACCTTATGTGAGGGCAAATTAGAATTATATCTGTTGTACCTACTCTTCCCACTCATACAAAGTTTAGGCAGAGGCCGACTACAGGTTTCTGACTGTGGTTTACCTATAAACCATGACTTTACCAGAGCACTGATCCTTTGCTTTAAACTAACACGATTTTCACTCATACTAAAACTATAAAACGAGACTTAATCGCTTAACATATTAAACATTTCCCTCGGAGGAGGGATTTTCGTCGAGTTAAATGTTTAATATAATACGCGATTAAGCCCCGTTTTATAGTTTTAGTATCAGGGCACTGATGCCCGTTAATAGCTTACATTTTAGAAATAATTATTTGCGGTAGTCTTCCGTGCTTAGAAACGAACTTTATAACAGCACGATATTCAATTTGCTCAATATTCAGTTTTGTGATGAATCAATTTGCCGTCGAATCAAAGGCAATATCTCATAAACAAAACAATTATTATGTCTAAAAACCATAAGATAAAAATAATAGTAGGGATCCGAATAGGAGACGATTTGCACTGGGCTGTTTATTCGATAAAAAGATTTTTTATGAAATTTAATATGCTAAGTAATATGTGGCGAAAAATATCAGTCCCATATATTATTAATTAGAAATTTAAAAAAATAACTTTGTTTTACAAAAAATGCAATTGCTTGTTTATTGGCAAAATTACATACTAATCGAAAGTATTAAGCCTATATAATATATGCAAACGTTAGGTTGACTATTTTTGTCCCGTCAAACTATTGGGTAGGCAGGTAATACACAGGTAAGTCCGTACTAATAATTTGCATCAAACCTAACGTTTACATATTCTATAGGCTTCATACTTTCGATTAGTACGTAATTTGTCTATTGAACGAGCATCTGCAATGAACTAAAAAGTTCTACCTATTCGCCACATATTATTGAGGGTATTAATTTGATATAAAATACTTTGATAATTTGATACTTTGATTGAAGGAACCTTAAAAGGAGTCTGGCTGCTAAAAAACAGTTCATTTTCAAACTGATTTGTCGTCGTGTTCAAATCAAGTGACCCTAAATACCTATTCCTACATGTGCAAATTCCGCATGTTAAGCAAATTGTGATAAGTATAATTTATGCAATCTATTATTTATTACTTTGCTCTAGGTAGGCATACGTCGGTCGCCTAGACGTCTTCCCTAACTAAAGATTAGAGGTTTGGTGGCTGATAAATGTATTGAGTACCTATAACTGCCGATTAAGATTTCACAGGCTGTTAAATTGCTTAAATTCTGACATAAGCACTGTATTATCATATTAATAGTTACATTTTGCGCGTAAAACATAACTTACTTAGCTAACTCTAAACCTAAGGGCGTTCCGGTAAGAACCATCCATGGAGGCACTTGGGGGCTTGCGAGGGGGTCCTGAAGGTCACGCGCGCCAGCTCCTGGAGAGAAGTAGCGTCCAGCACCAGCAGCGCCACGCAATGCTCGTCCTCGCGCCCGCGCACCACCGAGCTTAGCAGGACTCCATCGTCCTCCCTCTGTCGACATGTTTTGTGATTAGTCAAGATATCTACAGTGGTGACAAGTTTGGCACTAGCTTGTTAATAGCCAGCCAATTTAATGCTACGAAATTTGAGGCCTATCTAGGGGCTTTTATATAGGTACATACCTACAGTAGGTGTAATAAAAGGACTTAGCTTTTTTGTTTTCGTACTTATAGTCCATTTGCTTAGATAGTGCCACTACACTCGCACGTACTTATGGTTATTGTAATAAAATACGAATACAGTTCGATGTAAACTGCCAGATCCAATTTGGCGGTTACCTAAGACACTACTTATTTAAGCGAATGCACTGTATCCATCATATCTATCTTATAGGTACTTTTATTTTTCTTTCTCTAGTCTTGAGTCACGATCTAAGTCTCGGTCAATAATTTATTTTACTCTCTATGTCGGTCCCTTAGGTCTCGGTCAGACATTATCTCGCAACCATACAAGGTAAAAAAAACGAACGCAACATGGACGGCAATAGCAAATTTTACGCAAAGGAAACTAACTTTTATTTTTGAAAACAATAAATAATGCACTAATGGGTTGTTGAAAATTCTGGAATAACTATTTAAATCCCTTCGGGTCTTAAGTATCCCTTCCCTGCATTAGGTATACCTCGACAGGTCCATATTAACTGATAATTATTTTTATTCAACAAGTGTTTTAAATCATAATCATCGGAATTCATAACGCATTAAGCGCATTACACAGTAACTGTTACTTTTTCAGGATTTTAATAAAGCATACCTAACCTAACCTATAGCCTTATCTACACGTTGAATATTTAAGAACTTCTGAAAAGTTTAAGGTTCCAGCGATACTAAAAATTATGAATAACAATTTTATGAAACAAGATGTTTATGAACAAAAAAGTTATGTGAAAAAATGCGCTCACCCTCGACAATGTTTGTTCGATGCTTTGTTTGACTTTCGTTAAACATATCCTCAATAATTTGAACCCGTTTAGTGACGTTTTCATTTAATTTTTCGACTAACTGTTCCGTGTCACTGTCGTCACTGAGCACGCATTACTACCCAGTATACAATAGTAGTCTTTGCATTACTAAAGATTCTTATCTTACATCTCATCTTAACATTTACCAAGACCCACTTCCTGTTTAAAAAAAAACAAAATTATTAAATTATTAAGTAAATCTGTGCTATGCACAGAATTTTAATTACTTAGACTATATTTGTGTTTATTTTGGATTTAATTATAATTGTTATATGTACATGTTTTTGTATCTAGGATTTTATGATTTTATTAAATGGCTTTGAAATTCATATCATTCATTGTGTGATTCTAATTTTATTTTATTGTAATTGTATTATATGTTTGTTTTTGGTTCACCTTACTAAATAAATAAATAAATAAATGAAATTTAAGGACAAACGAGGCACAAACTAAGACCGTCTGGGTACCTCAGATTGTAGATGTATAGACGCAATGCGTATTGCATGGCAGTTGCATGACTTGAACGGAGTCTCACTGCAAAAGTTATTTATTTGGCTTTTAAATAAGTTCCCGTGTTCCTCAAATCCTTCGACTGCGTTTTGTAAACCTTTAGTTACCTTAATAGTAAGTTTAGTTAAACATTTGGACGGCTTCGTAAAGTAGAATGTCATGGTATAAAGACTTATTTTCATGATATAAAGAATTATTCTTGCAAATAAATATTTACATTTCCATTACAAATTTTGTAACGCTGCCTGTTGTTTCGAGCACTCGATTATTAAAAATCGACACGCTTGTCAGCATACTACTTACCTCAGCCCCTGGTCGTGGTATAAAGATGGGTTCACTAGGATAGCACTTCGTGTCGCACCAGGTCTTGACTTCGCCGGTCTGCGTGTCCACTTTGATAATCTATGATCAGAACCAGCAATAGTAAGATAAATAAAAAGTTCAATTATTTTCCTGAAGTTATGGTTTTCTTCATAGGTATATAGTTATATACGAATACCGAAATAATTTACAAGGTTACTTACCGCCGTCGATCAAAGTTAATAAACAATATTTTTAAACTATTGTATATTAATATACACAGCAAACAAACAGTGGTTCAACTCTACTCGGTAAAAGTAATAACAATTTTGCATTTTATCGTATTGTTAACGTTACGATAGTTTTTATTTAATGGCAGTAATGCCGTCTGCGTCAAAAACCATACGATAACATGTCAAAAACAATAACGTTTGACCGAGTATTACAACAACGACAGCTGAACAAAACCAAACATTGTTCAGTCAAGCAGCAGGCCTAGTATGGTAGCGTTTATCGCGTGCCAAAATGTGGGTAAACCATCCGTCACTACGTATATACGTGTTAAAAAGTGACAGATGTATTTCCCACATTTTGTCCCGTGATAAACGCAACCATACCAGGCCCGCAGAGTGCAAAAACCTAACTGAATTTTCACAATGGATGTCTTAACAAACTTACCAATCCTGGGTTTTCGACGTCCACATCTGAACTAATAGCGTAGAAGTAACGGTACGGCTTCCCTGTGCAAAATAAATGTAATGTAATGATTAAGATAAGAACCTAACACAAAATACAACGAATTAAGACTAATCAATCAAGTTACGCGCTCTTGGTATATTTGACGTGAAACGTCTTTAAAATCACATCCAAACATACGGGTACGTCGAAAAATTGGATTGTAACGAAATGGTCTATATCGGGCAAAGATCGGATTTTTATTCCCACAGACAAAATGTAAACAAAGTTACGTCACTGTCCACGTGACATTTCAGGGGATCTCAGTAATACCTAGGCATTTAAAATATAAAAGTCACATTTGTATAAAGAACTTACCATTGTGTAAGTCGTAATGAATTCTAGGTGTCTCGCAACCAACATCCGCAATTAACTTCGGTTTGAACTTGGTGAAGCGTGGTGACTTTAGCGTTATTTCGATCCTTTTCGGGCGACCACGGAACCATTCTGCGTAGTCGGCATTACTCTGCATGGTCTGAAAATTCTCGGAAATTGTAATCGGTGTAAACGTTTAACTGACCAAACCAACACCCATCTCTGATACCTCTAGTTTTCTTGTTAGTTCTTCTAAATCAATAAATAAATAAGGTGATTCTGTTAAACAAATCGCTTTTTGAATTTTTTTACCATCTGACAAGATTAACTTTGTCCGTCAGAGCATTAATAACACTTAAGTAAGTGTATTTTTAATTTAGTCCCATGTTTCAATTGTAGATTTTCAGTGACTCAACAGTTAAAGTTGCTGACTGTACCTACAGGCTACAGGTAGAGTCACTAAAGCTGTCACGAATGTAATGAACGAAAGTAATATGACTGCGCGAATGAAGTGGTTCTACAGGCGGCCTCCTAATATTTTGTAAACAACTGTACTGTTTATTTAAAAACCGAGCCAGAGCATGTCGGACCATGCTCAGTGTAGGGTCCCGATCCGAAGATGTTACTTACTACAATCAAATATCAAATTAGACCTCGCGAGAAACTTAACTTTGCCGTTGGAAAACTATTATCCCCATACATCGACGAAGGTCGCGGTCAGTTTACCAACACCGCAAATAAGTTTTCGGTAGGTATAAACATTTAACCCGATTGTAACTCAAGAACCAATGAAGTCTCCTCAGTCGTAATAGTTATCCTATTAAATTCATTATATGTGCATTCATTTAAGATATTTTTTAGATTTTTAGCATTTGTAGTTTTATCTGTTTTGGACATTTGAAAAAATTGCGCTTAATATTTCATAAACGGATCCCTTGATCGAAAAATTGTTTGCTCTAACCCGCAATATTTTTAAAAGACCTAGTGGAAGAAGTTAAAAGGAGTTCAAGAAAAAAAAACCATCCCCACGCTACGTGTTTTTTCGTTAGTTAGTTTAATTCATTATCAATTGTCCATATACATAAACCTGGTCCATTTACAGCGTTTACGCATAATGACCAAACAAGCAGACACAAACCAAAAGCAGAAAAGCACACGCAGAAAGTAGTAACTTTGCTGTAACCGACCATAAAACTAAAAGTGACTTCTAGAACTTTCCAGATATAATGGCCTCATAAAAAATAAGAAAATACATACCTATTTGATTTAAAAATTGTACTGTTTGCTTAAAAAGTAAAGAAGTTATGTTATTTTTAGGAAAATTCCAAGTTTTTGGCTCTGGTGTAAAGTTTGCGCTCTGTGGGTCACATACTCGTACAGTGTTTACGCTTTTTACCGTCGATATATGAAACCAGAGACTGACCGGCTGATCAACGCACAGCAGAAACCGCTTAACCTAGGGACTTGAAATTTGGAAGGAAAGTTCGTTGGGTATCCAACTTATCCAGGGGGTGTAGTACTAAGAAGGATTTTTTGGAAATTCATCCCTTAAGGTGTTAAAATAGGGGAAGCAGCTGAAAACGAATGCACCTTATTCCAGTGTAACATATTGATCAGAGGATACTTTCGATACATATTTTGCACTTCACTGTACGCTTATAATTACTTAGGTACTTATTTAATGTGTGTGAAAGAGACTCACTTCTATAGCCTGAATATACATTGCGTCTATCACCTTAGCGTCTTTATACGCACACAAGTCGACAATCAATCTATCGTCCTGCTCGTAGGCGTTGATGATGTGGAGATAGAACAACGTGTCGGTGCGGTACCTTATCACCTCTTTACCAGTTGTCCGACTTATTAGGACGATGTGAGTCTGAAATGGAAAATAAGAATGTATTATTATAAATTTCAATTTATAATTCCATAAATAAGTACAGTCCACTAGCAATAATATAATATCCTAATTTTGATTCAAAAATATGGGACACGTCTCTATTAGTAGAGGCATAAATCAAACTCAAAAAAACTACCTCTGTAACATCTTATATAAAAAACTGGACAAGTGGAGGTCGGACCATACCCTGTGCACGGTTCCGAGTGTTCCGACTTTGTTCCGACGCGTACCGCTGTAGGCTGGCGGTGCACACCGCATGAACTCTGTAATCTAGCTTATCCTCTGGTAGTAAATAGTTACCTCGTATAGCAAGTAACACTTGGCGAGCTGGTAGCCACCTGGTTACGTCATTTCTGTAATCTAACTTTTATTCTGGTAATAGTTAACTCTCATTGCAAGTAACACTCTGCAGGCTGGCAGTGAACGGCCGGTTGGTGAGCGGCCGGTCGGTGAGCTGGTTGCGCGATTGCGAAGTAATCTGTCACACCGGTACACGTCAACTCTTTAATCTAGCTTATATTCTGGTAATAGTTACCTCGTGTTGCAAGTAACACTCTGCAGGCTGGCAGCGAGCGGCTGGTTGGCGAGCTGGTTGCGAGATTGCAAGTACTCGCTCACACCTGTACACGTCAACTGCGTAATCTAGCTTATTCCCTCTGATAATAGTTACCTCGTACTGTGAGTACCACTGCAGGCAGGCGGCGAGCGGCCGGTTGGCGAGCTGGTTGCGTACCAGTCCCAGCAGCGATACCGATAGCGGCTGCTCCACGATAACGAAGTACTTCTCTGTCACGCCTGACACATACAACAGATTTTAACGATGTTACAAAGCTAGCAGTCTCAGCTTTTGTGCCCGGTGTGGTAAGAGCAAAATAATCAAATAAATTATTCACGGGTCTTGGATGTTCTTTATATATATGTATGTTGTTGCAAGGATATTTTACCGAAGGTGTGCATGTAGGCTGGGTGCAGCGGCCATCTAGGGTTCATTGTACCCACAACGTGTGCCCTCTCGAACATGTCACCTAAAACAGATGGATAAAAAGGTGAACTACTAGGTAAATAACCGTGGCAGAGGCCGAGGCAGAGTAGAATAGAGATTCTAATGGGTAAAACCATATTGCCTTCGACAGTTATCGTATGGTTTTATACCTACTCGGCCACCATGACTGTCAAATAAATAAGACATCCAAACCTTTGGCCGTGATCGTAGAACGTTTTGAATTAAGTTACCGAGTATGAATTTAGTAAAAGTATTCAACTCGTACTTTTACCAAAAACAATGTCAAATGGTACATCAGGAAAATTATTGGATTTAGTTTAATTTATGAATTAGAATTATTGTTAACATATTTATATGAATCAAAAGAATAGAATTTAGGTAATATTTCTACAGGCATATCGAACCTTTTTCAATGAATGGAAACTTGACCACGACGTGCTGGAGGCGGCCCTTCAACAGCGACATGCCTACGTTGTACACGTCACCTGCAAACAGCAAAAGGTTAGTAGCTCTAGCTCTAGCACGAACATTTCTTAACTAAGTATTCAAAAACGTGTTCTAGACCTCCATTATAGACGGTAAAAACCATATCGTCTTTGCCCTGTTATGGGATTGTCTTTTAACTCGGCCGGCATTACTGTCAAACCAATAAGAGCTATCAAAACGTTTTAATCGGTTAGAATCTCGGCCCTTATTTTATCCGTAGCTCAGATCTCTAAAACACTTTTGCAAAGTTTATTTTCGTATATACCTACCTCACCTTTGCTTACTACTTGATGACGATACGAAAAAGTCAATTTCAACGTGCTATCTAATGTCAGTCGCACTAATATTATACAGTGGAAATATTTGTATGTTTGTAACGAATAAACTCAAAAACTTCCATAATTTTCCTTCCAATTTTTGAAATTATGTCTATGACGATGTTACGTAAACGTTACTCGTTGGAAAGAAAACGTTCCTGCCCGAGGTACCGTGTACTTAAAGAGCTTTCATAAAACTAAAACGCCTCGCAAAAAGGCAAGCCCATGTACATACCCCAAGTGGACGTTTTTCCTCAACACGTCTGTAAATGGCGAAAAACGGTTTATCGATTTTAGCTAGCCGCAACCCGGCATACGAGCCTTGTCATCGCATGATAAAAGTCTAAACCTACTCGACCTCGTATGCGATTTTAGTCCAGCTTTATGAAGTAAAGGAACTTTTGTCCAAAAAAATATTTCGAATATTTAATTAACTATAAGTAGGTACAATGCCACATGGTGTGAAAAAATGTGGTGCACATTGTTTGTGTTCTTCAAACTGTTTGACCTTGGTGGACTAACAAAAGAGAACTCTACAAAATGACGGTAAAGGTTAGGTTAGGTGTCGACGTAACAAACATGCGTAAATACCTCAATTTTAAAATAGGGTAGGGGCACCAAAAGATGAACGACACCCAAAAGCTGAACACTCGATCGAAATAATCACATAACTAAATCGTGACAAATATTACATAGTTCGGAATTTATTTTTCTTAAACAGCAACTCTTTGCTTACACCTCCATTAAATCTTAACATAGTATTATATTCTTTTTGGCCGTGATCGGTCGTCATTGTGGAGCTTCCCGCCGAAAACGTCGATAGTATGGGAAAATAGATAAGGACAGTGCTCTCCAAATTTAAGCTTTTAATTACGTATAAAATTCAATAATTGTCAGTCTTAGAAGGATTTGCTTGGTATGTATTCTTGATTAATCACTCTTTTATTGGAGTTATACGATATTTCTTTTTTCTTGTTAGTTAACGAGAAATATGCCGTTCAAGTAATGGTTTCAAAAATATATACCTAAGCCAATACTTGAACGGTGTTCAGCTACTAGGCAAGGCGTACTTTTTTTAAAGCGACTTAATAAATCGTACTGAAATGACAGATGGAAAATTTAGAACTTAAAATGATCGTTAAATGCTCTTGTATCTTTAAACCAAAAGATGAACATAGCTTTTGATGTCTAATCCAATGATTTTGGAGTTTTAAATACTATGAAAACTATCACTGTTCAATAAAAAATGTGTGCCTAATACTTGAACGAATTAAATTTACTAGTTCATGTTTTGGATTCTATTTCAATATGTGAACACCTAATTGATTTTGTTTGTTCATTTCATAAATTCTGTGTCCTAAAATTGAACTAAGTAAATTCAGTCGTTCAACTTTTAGGCATAGTTTTATAATATGAACACTAGTAGTAGTATACTAGTAGTATTTATGGAAATGTTTACTAATATTATAAATGTTAAAGTAACACTTTTTGTCGGTTTATCTGTTTAAAAAGATAAGTAACTAAGTCGTTTTGCTAATGATTATTGATAAAAAATACTAATTCGTTGTTTTTATGACACAAATAAATAACATAAAAAATAGGAACCTTATGTACGTAAGTAATATTAAATAAATGTAAACAATTAAAAAATAAAGAATATTTCGTTAACTCGCATTTTATTGCTAAAAGTGAAAAGAATTAAAATGACATAGGTATTTTATTATGTTAGTTCAACTTTTGGGCCCCAACCGTTCAGAATTAGGGCACGCTGTTCATCTTTTGGGCAAATCGGTACATTTTTGGTTTCAATGATTTTTAGAAAAATACGGAGATATAATAACAGGCTTTATAATAGTCATTTTCAATCTAGACCATATACTGTACCATATAAAAAAATTAAATAGGGTGAAATTTGTTACTTTCACTGAATATAAACTGTCTAAAGTTGGTGTAGTCGCTTAATCGTTCATCTTTTGGTGCTCTTACCCTAAACATTATTTACGTGACGCACTTTATGTAGGTAACTTCTAAAGAACTTCGTTTTTCAGTTCTCGCAAATCAGACAATGCTAACATTTTAAAGTAATGTATTTACTTTAAAATGTTAGCATTGTCTGATTTACGAGAATATAACCGCTGTCAGCTAGTAATCAGGCTACTGCTTTTTTATGGTTCCATCCGTACCCAAAGGGTGTCAACCGGACCGTATGAGTAAGCCTCCACTGTCTGTCTGTCTGTCTGTTTGTTAACGGGCTGTTATCTCACGAACCGTTACAGGTAGACAGTTGATTTTTTTTCACAGAATATGATTTCTATTGCCGCTATAACAACAACGGTTAAAAAAGCCCCATTAATAAAAACGCCGATGTTTGCTTGAATTCTGGAACCGAAAAATCAAAAATATGCTATTTTAAAAAAAAAATGCTTATGCGGTCCCTTTACAAGAATGGCACGGAACCGCCCGTCTGCGAGTCCGACTCGCACTTGGCCGGATTTATTACACGGTACAAATTACAGTTAGTAAAAGTTTTGTTTTTGATTCAGGTTACTCAAATAGCATTTGGTTCGATTTCATTTTAAATGCGAAATAATGATAATAAGACACACATTTTGTTAATAAAATCAACCCACCCTTTAGTAAGTATAATCACAACGATTTTAAAATATATCAAAGCGTTTAAGCTGCTGAGCGTGCCACAGAAATAGACATACATACATCCACTCGAAAAACAAACCTCTTTTTGAAGCAGACAGGTAAATATAAACGCAAAGTGTCTGTTTGCAAGTTTAGCAACTGACCGTTCGGCATGACGTGGGGGTGGGAGGTGTGGTTGACTAGCGCCAGGCTCTCCGTGAGGTTCTTCCGCTCCATCGTGTCCAGGGTCACCGGGTCTACCCTGTTCCGATATCATAATGATTAATTTACATACATACATACCTTCATGCCTTCATTCCCACAGTGGGGTAGGCAGAGCTACAGAATTACTAACAACTCTAAAAACTTGTTGTTAATTCTGTAATTTCAACTTTGAACAAATAGGCTAAGATGTTTACTAGTGAATATTATCAACTATATGACTAGAAATCTCGATCAACACAGAACTGAGCCCTGTCCCAACCCTTACCATGAGTTACAAATTACTTACGAGTCGAATGCTCTATCTCTTGCACTCTATAAAAATGCTGTGAGGGACAGAGCATCCGACTCGGTAGCAAGTACGGTAATTATATCTTTATCTTATCCTTATCTTTACCTGTCCCTCGCACACTATAAGAAATCTGCGATCATTCTGCGAGGCGAGACAGAACATTCGACTCGCTAGCGAGTACGTTAATTAAAACTTATGGTAAGAGTACCTACTGGTTTCAGGTTTAATACTTAACTCAATTTGATGACACTTTGTTCTAAAAATCATTACTGGAATACTTTCCAAATGGTAAAACTGGGCAAGAGCATGTTGGACCATGCTCAGAGTAGGGTTCCGACCCCGTTACTACAAACACAAAATCTATCTCCCTAAACAACAAGTATGAATGAATTTTCTAATTAAAGTTGTTTGGTGCTGTCTTTGTAATTATTTAGTAGATACTTAAAATTGTATTGCCTGTATCTTATAAGAACCAATCAAGTCTATTTAGTCGAGATGGTTTTGTTTTTCAATGGCATAAAGTAAAAATATACGTTTGCTTTACTATTAAATATTAATATTGCATTTGATTTGTGGTCGTATCGTTTTTAAGGGTCTCCGAAAATATATCGACGCGAAATCGGCGTTAGCTGATCAAAAAACTCTTTAAGAAAACGCCGATTGACGACAAACGTCAAACGCCCAACGACGTTTATCGACCGGAAATTCTTCGTTCAGTGTTCGTTTCCGTACGACGCTGTTAGCAGCCAACCGCACGCGTTCGCATTCTTACATCACCGAGTATCGCCGATCGGCGCCGGCGAGCGCTGAAAAGTACCGACCACGGCCGAGTTGCTACGATGAGAGCCGATTAAAGCTGGCGACAGCCGTTCGGCGTCGATTTGTGTGGGGAGACGCTTACTATTACATAGAGGGCTATCTGACGTCTCGACGGCCGTACGGAGCCGATCGTAGGTTTACAGCTGCTGCGATAGCAAAACGCAGGCGATCGGGCGTGTCTGCGGCCGTACCGAGGATGAGATGGCTGAACGTAGGTTTACAACCGCTGAGACGGCCGATCGGCTATATGCGAATAGTGTGGTGCAAAACAATCGGCAATAGCCGATTCCGCGTCGATAGGAGAGGGGAGACCCACTCGGCCACCGTATTCGGAAGAACTGTTAAGTAAATAGGAGCTGTTGTAACTTAGACAATACGATAACATGTCTAAGGCTTTGGTCCTGCCCCTACTGGCCCAGTAATGCGTAGTGCCAGGTTTTTGGTCACATATCGTTCGTTTATATTTAATTATCTCATGCCTAATTTATTTATTCACCTATGAATGACTGGTCCCTCCGTAAAAGCGTAGATCTCGTCGCCAAACGGGTAGAGGGAAATCATAGCGTTATCAGACATGGAATCTCCAGGGTTAAAAAGAGCTGCAACTCTGAAAAAACGAAATATCATCATTATTAGGTAGGTACTAGGAAAATTTCTTAGTTGTGGGTTTAGAAGCTAAAAATTAAAATCAAGATAACTATTAAATAGACAGGTACTATTAAATTCGCGATATAATGGTGACCCCTATTTCCGTAGCAAATAATTCTTAAACTGCCCAACCGATTTATTCCAAACCTAGTTAAGAACTAATTTGGTTAAACTAGTTTACTTTTTAAAACAACGCTAAGCTGTACCGTTCCATCCAAAAAAAATTAACCAAACGGTTTCCGAATAACAAAAAGTTTTCATAGTTTGGCAACTTTGAACATGGTCAATCATATAAGTGCGAATGATTTTAAAAAAATGCGTGCGTCTTCTTCCTTCTAGTATTCAGGAGGTTAAGACAATGAGACATAAGATAAAGCACGTGGCAAGTGGTGGACCGAATTCCACCTAAGAGGAGTAAGGGGTCGCTTTGGACAATATTTCGTCTACTGAACTCCGCAAGCAAATAGCGCATCATCAAAATATGACTGATTATTTTTGTACCTGTCAAAGATGGTGTGGCAGGGGTCAGGAACTGCGCTCGTGCCGAACTCAGTGACCACGATCCGCTGCGCTGCTCGGTTGCGCTTCAGCGTGTTGGACTGCAGGAAACGGCACTGGTACGTGGCGCTGCCGTCGTGGATCGCGAACCTGAAAGTCAAGGTAAGAGAAGTAAAGGTCAATTTTGGAAAATGAAGGTCAAAAAATATCAAATACATATACAGCATTATTAATTTTAAATAGTTGGTAAAACATGATTATAGATACAAGGCCATACAAGTTATGGGATTCAAATTCACGAACTTGGCAACTGATCGGGCTGGTGCACTATATATGTACCTACTTTCAATGCCGATGTCACCAAATCGCCATAGTTATCACAAAATATCCAACCCATGTTTTGGTATAGTTTTATTCTACATTACAAATTTATTTAAATTATAACAGCTTTAGAATTATTTATAAAAATACCTACCCACCTACTGAAATTATAGTTAATCCAGTTTTATTAACTGGAAAGTGTAATTTATTAAGACACATTTGTTACGTTTGTTGAGTTTCATGCGGCGTTTATTCTCAGCAGTGGTTTCTTGCGAAGCGCTGGTAGATTTTTGACGTGTAAAAGTGCCCGTGCGGCCTACTTACTGAATAAACATCTTTTATCTTTATCTTATCTTTGCGGTTATTACGAATTCAATTAACAAGTTTACCCATAAAGAACTACCTACTTTTATCCTTTTCTAAGAAAATATTTCTTAGATATAAACAAATGGAAAGCACAAAACTGGTAATGGTGAGTAACAACGAGTACAATATATTCAAAATTGGTGGAAATCAGACTTGTTTTAGGGGGTGACGAATGGTATCGCCCGGCCGGAGCTAAATTTACATGGAAAATGCTTGGCAGCTAGGCGGTTCAAGCTTCGCTTCACAAAAAATATTTCGTTCACAGGTAAAAAAAAACGTTCATTAACGTGATACGCTCAGAGATGTTGTGTATTCTATTGTTTCTAATTCAGATGCACCTAATTGGGTCAAGTTGAGTTATTATGTACGCAATCTAGTCTGCGGTCATGAGTCAAGAGCGCAATATTTATCTGCGGTCATTACTTCGCACTAATATTCAATAATCTTAATAGACCTTGTGGAAGATACGCTTTATGCAATACTGATAGCAAAATCGAAAGCAACCGGACTTTGACAAATAATTCATTTGTTCCATTTGCATAATTTAGATTTGCTAAATTTTAAATGCCCTAGACATCACCAGTAGGATAATCTTCTAGTTTAAAGAAAAAATCTTCCGGTTTGTTTTGTCTGCCATTATTTGAAAATTAGTAGGTAGCGTGGTTTTTTCACTTTTGACAAGACTAGTATTGTTCGATAGGGCTTCAAGCTGGGTTTCATAAAGATCTGTTAGATTAATTTTCGGTCAGGAATGTCAAAACTTGTATGAAGGTACTAACATTTTACATAATTACTAACCTGCCTTTATAAAACCTGCCTTAGTACTTAATAATCGCACTGTCATGGGTAGCTAACTTTAGGTTGCTAACTTCAAGTTGGTGAGCTTAACCACAGATTAGTATATCTTAGTTATATATTATATATTAAATATTTGCAAGATGAAAATTTGTACATTTTGGTTATTATGAAAATAGTTACACAGCCATTTTGAATACTTAGGGGTGGCAACACAAGACTTAGAACTCAAAACTGCAGTCTTGAGATGGCAAATATTTATGTTCCTAGAGTCCACTTGCCGTGGCCTGTGTGCCCGTTTCTCGCCTATGAAAACTATATTTACCTACCTGTGCAACAGGGCGGAGCTGTCAAAGAGATGGTCGAATCGCATGGAGCCAACTTTAAGGGACCCCGGGCCGTTCCGCAGTAAAGTTCCTCGCACCCATGTCGGAATTTCACCTGAAACAAGTAATACTTCATTCGCGTGTTCCTCTGAATTTAAAGATTATTTGGGGTAGATGTTTGGGATATTTTAACTAACAGGATAAGTTGCTCTACGCTTATGAAACTATTTTATTATTTCGCAAACATCTTATGTTAAATTATATATAAAGATTAGCGCGAGTTACGGTTACATGTTATATTGAAAATACTAAACTTTAAAACTTTTGAATTAAATTAAGTACACACCTATCTGGTATATTTTTATAAAACAAACATCGTTTTACTATGTTCTATATTTATTTCCTTATTTTATTTTCAATTTTTAACCAGTTTAGTATATTAGGCAGAATTCGTCCCCATACTTTATGATTGTATTCATTATTACTTTTTGGTACAATCAAGTTTATAAATATGTTTACACTTTAGTAGGTACCTACCTTGTCTACTTAATGTCATGGTCATGTCATATATGAATTGTCACAGCGATTAAGGTGACAAGGTATTAATATTTACACATATTTATGAACTCGACTGTACCTATAGTAAAGGTTGAAAGACTTGAAGTCAAATACATAATTAATTCTTACAGATGTAGTGCATAATGGTTTTCCATCGTATTTTCTTGGAAATGTTCGTACATTGTGATGCTACTTCAGTCAACCTCAGTACTTTTTGTACTGTGACCGACTGAAATAGCAAGACTCGTTCGTACGTTCCCGTGAAAATACGATGGAAAACAATTATGCTCTACATCTGTACTCGCGAATGTAAAGCATGTAATCAACAATTTCTAAGGTGGTTACCTTAAATTTTAATAACGAATGTATCAAGTATTTTGCTACAGTTTCAACAACTTATCAATATTAAACACAATTAGCGATACATTTAAATATAAAACAAATCACGAGATCACGTGTGATAAATGTAGGTACTGTCCGATACGACTGCAAGTATGTTAGCGATAGCCAGCCGACGACTATTAAGAAAACGGTAGAGCTGTAAGATAAGGTTTTACCGGTAATTTGTCCTTCCAGTGGTTCCGTAACCTCTTCCTCGCAGGACCGGAGCCACACGGACGCGTCGCAGTTGGGGTACAGCTTCTCTTTACATGCCGCCATTTTGATGACTGCAAAAAAAAAACAAAATTCAAAAAAAATGGTCAAGTGGGAGTCGGACTCGCGCTTTGAGGGTTACGTTGTGAGATAAAAAACTCGAATCAGTATCAAAAAATGGTTTGTTTTTCGTAGGTATGCAATAAAGGTCCAGGCAGGTAGGTATGGACTTGCCTAAATAAGTACACATTTTTTCAAAGATTTTTATTCATTTCTATAATATAGAAAATGAATATTTTCTAACTTTTCTTCCCCTTAAATGTAATACTTAAGTCTAGATTTTTTGCAAAATTTATAACTTTGGAGATACTTTTAAGTGAGTACGTACTTACTTATATTATAAGTTACCAAAAATGTAAATAAAAAGCTTGGGATATACCTAGTTATTACTAAGATATTCTATACAGTAGTTTACTAAGAGATGTATCCACTCTTTCACCTTAATGCATTGTAACAAGTACCGAAAAGTGAATACATCTCTTTGTAGTCCTGACCGGAGTGACCCAGTATTATTTTGCTCGCCAGTGTAGTTAAAGCTAACCCTTTGAAAACGAATGACCGTCTCAATTCAACGCAAATATCTCATTATTCTAAGAGGATTTTTAACCGACTTCAAAAAAAGGAGGAGGTTATACGTTCCACTGTATGTATTTATTTATTTTTTTGTGTATGTTCACCGATTACTCCGTCAATTGTGGTCCGATTTTGAAAATTCTTTTTTGATTTGATAGGGTATACTTTCGAGGTGGTCCCATTGCCACCAAATCGGAATCTGATGAGGGGATCAGTGAGGAATTGAGAGAACTCCTCAAATATTGTAGGCAAACATAAAGCGATTTTAGTATTTTTAGTAACAAGTCTAGCATTTGCATTCAGAAAGTATCATTTGGTGAAGTGGACCTGATGATGAAGACCACAGATGGCCACCGGAACTCTTCAACGGTACCTATTTCAAGGGTGGCGATAAGATATCTCTATTAAGATGGTTGAACGACTACTACGAAGTTTATTTACTTGTAGAAATATGACTATGTATTTCCCGCGGCGTTGCTTGCGACGCGCTTGAAATAACTTAAAGTTTCATATCAACAAAGAAGTGGGACTACGTAACAGCGTATTCTCATAATAATATAAGACAGACGTACGCTATAACTACACAACTGGCGAAGGAGCTGGGTCTGAATGACAAAGTTAATAAGTACTTTGGGTAGGACCTTGGGCCTTAGGAGGATATGATCAGCACACGTGGCACACGTTATTAAAATTTTAGCACAATCCTCTTAAACGTTGCATTTCGCACAACGCTTTTTCATCATGTGGTTTCTTTAGCACTTTATTGGGCTCTAAGTCGCAAAGAGCAATACCATTAAGGGTCTTTACGCGACTTAGAGCAACATAAACTTGGCCTTTGGCAAACATTTTTTTACCCAAATCTATTACAGCTTTGTTTAAGGTAGTGCCCTGGAGTTTATGCACTGTAACCGCCCAACTGAGGATTAGCGGCAGCATCCTTCGTTCAACATCCCCGTATCCTTTAGTTGCCTGATAGGTTGTTGACACAGGCGCTATGGCGACTAACCCGTCTCTGTCTTTCACTTTTGTGCCAATAGTGACATCATCAAATTTAATAAAAACAGATTCAGGTAACTCGCCTGATTCTATTTGGTCACGGCGAAAGGCAGGCCATTTAAACTTGGACACAATCCCCATTGCCCCGTTGACCAGGCCTTCAGTAACAGAAATGTTGCGTCTTAACATGACTCTGGAGCCTATGCCAAGTTTCAAAACGTGCATCAAACCACCACAGTTATTTGCATCAGCAGGAATAACATTTGATGGTGGTCGTTTTCCATAGGTTGCTGCCTCTCGCGACTCATCGATAGCATACAAGGTGTATACGCGACTTGACTGAAGCAGTTGGTTCGTCATTTTGGAGTTGTAGTCTTCTACCAATTTGATGGTAGGAAAAATTCTAACTGCCACACCATCTGCGAATTCACCAACCTGTTCAACTCGTCGTCTCTCACACAAAGTTTGCAATTGTGAAATGGTGATTTCACCAAACCGCAAGCTATTTAATAAATCAACAAACTCCAGATCGCTACTTTGACGCATGTTGATGGTCAGTTCACAGAAGGAGAACTGTTGCCATAAATGTATTTCGGCGTTTGACCATGGCGGTTGCTCAAAGCACCAATGCCCTTTAACTGGTGGTAACTGCATTATATCGCCAAATAACAACACATTTATCCCACCAAATATTAAATTGTTGTTTTTAAATTCCTGGAGGCGTAAGTGAACTATGCGCAAATTTTCATAGGAAACCATCGAGATTTCATCTATTACTAGCCATAACGATAAGATATGTCGATTAAGATAGTTGAGCGACTACAACGAAGAATATTTACTTGTTGAAATATGACTGTAACTTTCCAGTGGCGTTGCTTGCGGCGAGCTCGAAATTTTCTATAGTTTCTCATTTATTGAAAAGTGGAACTACATAACAGCATAAATAGGATCACTAAAAAGTATTAAATAAAATAAATGTTTAAAAAAACAAAAAACCGCCTTCAAAAATGCAAAAAATAACTTCTTATAAAATGATAGGTACCTATAGGTAGGTCAGTCCAACTGAAGTCGGCGTCCCACAATATTTTAATGATAGGTACAAACAACCACACACTTAACTGCCCATTAAAGACCGAAGTTAGAAAATGTAGAAAGAGATGAATATAGATTTTACATAAGAGACAGTTTCTCTCTGTTCATCTTCAATAGTCACTCAGCTGTGTTGCTGTTTGTAAATCGGCTTTTGGTTTAAAATAATGTGGGACGCCGACTTCAGTTGGACTGACCTACCTATAGGTACCTATCATTTTATAAGAAGTTATTTTTTGCATTTTTGAAGGCGGTTTTTTGTTTTTTTAAACATTTTTTAATTATAATCAGGAATATAAAGATCTTAAAGGGTTAACCTTTAGTTATGTTATGTTATCGCTGATTGGCAGAGGGGGGTGCACGCGGGGGCATATCTCGACTGTTGACCTCTCAATTACTAATCCCTAAGGGACTGTGGTTTGATCAGCAGTTAAACTAACTAATCGTTAAAAATCTTAACTAATCGTTAAATCTCAAGGAAATGTGTCAAATTTTCGATTCCTTTTTCGAATTTTAGCCATTAGTTCAGTATCTTTCATTAATGTTTGTGTTTTGTCTACGGCGCCGTTATAAAATCTTGTCGCAATAAACGCATCGTTAGGCTCTGAACGTAATAAATGAAGCTACCAAATTACAAGTCATACCTAATTTAAAGCGTTTGTTAGGCCTTTACCTCAAAAGCATAAATTCCTTGTAGCGGTTCACCGAATCGCTTTTCACCTCGAACGTATATTTAATTTTCGCGTTGTGTCTCGATCGTTTACTGTTTTAGTCGTTGTAAGTTTTAGTCGCATTTCACCTTGATCGTGCATTTAACTGTCGCGTTCTGCCTCAATCGTCATATTTTTGTCGATATAATAAGTTTTTGTCGCATTTCACCTCGATCGTGTGATACATTTTCGCTTTGTATCCTAATCGTCTTATTCAGTATTAGACAATATCTTTAGTCGCAATGTACTTTTTTCATTTTTTTTAGCCAGGTTCAGGCTCCGTATTTTCTCACAAATATTGAATTATATAATTATAATAATAATTATTGTATCCGACTTTAATGTCACTGTACTTCAATTTCGCAATGACAGAATATCATCTAATATTTATTAGTCACAAAGATAATATTTCAATGACTTTAATAACATTTAAGACATTAAACTACAGGTACAAAACGCGTTTTAAAAAAAATGTTACAGAATTTTAGTGCGAACATCAATTAACGCCGCACATTAAATAGAGTCCCAAACAAACATCGATCGCGACGAAATGCGTCTAGGGTAAAATACTACAAGAAAAATTAAATGCTACATATTAATTATATTAATGTAAAAAGCCACGCGAAAAATTGCTCCAAGTAAAAGATTCTATTGAAATTTTGTTCATACGAGGTGAAATGCGATTCTGTGAATTGCTACAAGGAATTTATGATTTTGAGGTAAAGGACTAACAAACTATTTAAAGCAGTGCCTAAACGTATTAAACTATAAACATCAATAGCTATCAGCAAAACGCCGTTTTCTGTCAAAATGGCGGTATCAGGTATAAAGACGACAAATTTTAATAATTACTGCGGTATAATTATCGAGTGGTATGTATTTAATGGTTCAAATTGAAGGAACATTGACAAGATCCGTTTTAGGTCAAGCCTGCGGTTAATTGCCTGAACTCATCCACTGCTATTATCCTTTTAAGACTTTAGCTATTATTCTCTTCACTAATTAGACTAATTTCGCTTCAATTTTCAGTCTTTTCTTGCATTTGCCAACTGAAGAACCACTCTTAATACATCTGTTCGTGTTGAGTGATCAGCTTAATATTTACTTAGTCTCAGAAACAACTTTTGACAAAGCTATTGATTATAGCGTCGCGCGTCGTAGTAACGTATGAAAGCAACGTAGCTATCATATAAATATTTTCTTAATGCGGAAACTGTCATCATATCCATGTCATATTAAACAACAGACAAATCTATTAAAGAGATCACAACATACTTGCGTAAATAATGTCAAAAACCGCTAGACATGTTTCCGCACGAGACCGAAACATGTTGTGATCTGTTTAATATGTCTGACTCTGACAGAAGGTTTATGTTTAAGACAGAATTACAACTGCTAAAATAAAGAGCATGAATGACTGAACGTTGAAATAAATAATAGTGTAAATAAGAGTTGATTTAAAATCGAAAAATTACTGTAAGCAATCAATTGATTCAAGCAATCTATGCTACATACCTGGCTGGTTCCAAACACCACGAAATTATAAATGGGCACTAAGTAATGTTAAATCAATTTAGGAGTCTAAAGGGGTTCGCTCGTTCCGAGGAGCGGCGTACATGTGGGGAATAAAGTCCGACTGAGAGCGCCGCGAGCAGGGTGGTGGCGGCCCGCCCTGCGACCTTCACCGCGCTTCACCCGACGAGCCAGTGGGTGCAAAAACAAAAACATAGCTACGTACAAATTGGTAAATGTTACCTAGTAGGCAAAGGAGAGATCACTACATACCACTTCATGTTATAGAGCAAAGTCTTCCACCGCGTCTGTCTGTATGTTTGCGGTGAGCATATACGCATTTTCATGCGGTTTTCACCATTGGTTAGAGAATTTTTCACGGGAGGTTTTATCTGTTTTATATATATAGTTAGAGAAAATTCACTTTAAATCGAAGCGAGGCGAGGGTGAGTCCGCTGAGTCGCTGTAAAGTATAAATTTAGGAATTACATCAGAGATTAATATAATTTACTTTCATAGTAATGGTATAAATACGAAATTAGTCTGTCTGTTCCGCTTTCGCGGGTAAACAGCTAAACTGATTTAGATGACATTTGGCATGGAGATAGCTTGAACCCCAAAGAAGGACATACGATTGGGGCACTTATTACCCGCGATAAACGATTTCTACGAGAATAGAGTCGCGTGCAACAGCTATTTATAAATAATTGAAAAGCCAATATATCTTAAAAGGGCCTCTATTGACATTTTCCCGTTAAATAGCAATGCTTAAATACTATTTCGTCAACCAACTGCTTAAAAAGCTACTTAAAAGACTCTTTAAATCAACATAATTATATGCGGTAGGTACTATTTTCCGTCGTCTCTCGAAATTGAAATTATGTACCATCTTAAACTTTAGTTGTTGGCGTAACAGACGTAAGATAAATAAAGAGAGAAGCTAGGCTCAAATTATTCATTGTTTTTTGTGACAAGGTGCCATGGTGGCGTTACATATTCACAATTAGCTAATACACGTTTAACTTTAGCTCTTTAGCTCTGGCAACTTTAATCTTCTTTTGCAAATATATATGAAAACTATATTTTTTACGGTGTAAATAATCCTTAGTTTGTTTTGCTACGAGACGGTGATATTTATTTTCCTACCTATTTGATGTACATATTTTCCACACATACAAACAATAAGTTGACTCATAGACTATGCCTTCATTATGATGCCTTCATCTATTCACTTATCTTGGTTCTAATGCACAAAGAGGATAATTGCAACGCGGTCGGTCGGGCTGTAACTTGAACTGTTATCAATGTGGAGCATAAGCATGCATAAGCCTAACGTCTGTATCTTATTGATCTTATTATACTGTACACGAAGGCCAGAGCTTATATTTGACCTAAACAATATTGCTATAGCAGTTTAAAAATCTCATTGTGCCTTTTTTATACTTGGTAAATCAGGAAGAGCAAGCTACTTAACGAACCGCAAGCGGTTAGAAATAAACAATCTTAATAAATGATTGTTCCAGGAGATGCGATTTATATCTGGATATCACCTAGTGCAAGCGAGTGGGATAATTGAACTTAGATATTGGCTGCATTTTGATATATTTGACGGATGTCCATTAAACTGTAATTCTATGGAACTTGCTAACTATGTAAACAAACAATATATTGAAATTGACGTCTAATGTCAATTTTAGTATGGCGGCTTGTTTACATAGTTAGCAAGTTCCATAGAATTACAGTTTACACGTCTGTATTAGTACAGTCACCATCATTAGTATAGGTATATCGTTTTACTGCTGCTATCAAATATGTTAGTAAAAACGTGACTTCAAAGCGACACAGCACTGAAGTAGGAACCTATATTACTATTTATGGATCTGATTGTATTAATAGAACTCCCGTCAAACCGGGACCGCTCTATCTATGTAATCAAAGGTACTAACTAAGCTAAGTCTTATTTTTCGTTTTAACTTTATTAATAGTAATAACCGTTCCCTGAGAAATCTGTGACTTGGGCCACGCGGCGGGAGGCGGGGGACGCTCGGATGAAGGGCGCCCGCGAGGACAAGGTCACGTGACAAGTTCATACCGACGCCGCGACGTTCAAACGCAGTGCGCATGACCCGTACGACAGGGGAGAGAGCTGAATCAGCTAGGGGATGCGGCGGTGGAGCAAACCCTTATTGAACGATAACAAGATGTTGTAACTTTTAGATGAATAATAATCTCGATATAATGGTGAGCCAAGAACAACTGCTAGGAAACCTGCTTTAAAATACAAAAAAACACATCCAAATCGGTTCACCCGTTTAAGAGCTACGGTGCCATAGACAGACACACACAAACACACGAAACGATCAAAGTTATAACATCCCCCTCGTTTTGTCGGAGGTTAAAAACTAAATCCCGACTACGAAATCAACATATTGGTATCACGTGTCGAGTCGCCTCTTGTGCTAATGTACCTTTGTTACAAAGTAATGGTTTCTTATACACAAACAGAACCAACTCCCAGAACTTGACATAGGTAAGGGTACGGTACCTTTCCTTACCGGTTCAGAATATATTGTTTAACTTTATAATCTGTTAATTTGTTTACGGGTTATTAAGGTTTTAATGATACTGGTAAAGAGCGCAACCTTGGCCTTCCTTTGGTTATTATTTGCAATTCAAAAACTTGATATACAGGGTGTTAGGCAGAAGGTTGCACAAACTTCAGGGACTAACTCTGTAGGTCATACTCATCAACTTTTATTATGGGACCTTAAAGGGAGGGAACCTTGGGAGGTTTTAAAGTTGTAGGTAATTCTGTAGCTCTATCTACCCTGCACTGGGATTACAGGCGTGAAGGTATGTACGTGTTTGTATGTCTCTTTAATTTAAAATAAAAACGATAAACCAATGGAAACATTTCAAAATAGATTAATAGTTAATCTATTTTGAAATGTTTCCATAAAAAACAATCAATATTTTTTCATATTTGTTAGTAATAAACATTGCAGGCAAGAGAAAATATTCAAAAAATATTATGGACTCGTAGCGTCGTAGCGCAATATTACCTCAAATAATATTGACTCTAGCACAAGATTGGCACTGACAGTAAATTGTTTTGTTTTATTTGAAATGATATCCATACTTATATTATCTTAAGAGGCTCGATATGAGACATTATATCGAGCCTCTTTATACTATAGTAGTAGTAGTGTAGTAGAGGATTTTCAATGAGCACATGTATAAATATATATCGACTTCTTTTTTATCGTCATCAAATCCGTAGAGCGTGCCCCGAGTCAGCACACGTCTGTTAATGAGTGGTGAATTACTCCTAAGCTAATTAACACAGAGAGAAGTTAATAAAACTTACTCTATATTGGACCAGTAACACCCCATGGAAGAACGACGTCGCTTCGGTTGAAAACGAATTTTCTCGAAGATGGCAACTTGACAGATCGTTTTTAGGGTTCCATACCAAATGTCTGTCTGTCTGTCTGTATATCCCAGCAGTTTTTCTCAGACACTATAGAAGCTATCAACTTGAAATTTGGCATAGTTGTATAACTTGCTATTATAGCAAACGGGGTGTCATATGAACGCGCTCAGTCTGCACATTTAAAAACTAATATTTTTTAAATTCCGTGACTTACTTTTTGGTATATAGTAAAAATTTAAAAGAAAATGACCTCCAGTTATCTCCGAAGATTATGGACTAAAAAATCAGAATAAAACCTGATTTATTTAATTATTACTTATTTTTTACGGGAAAAATAAAGTGAAGTGGTCAAACTTTAAAGTTTTGGAAAAATTATCAAAAAACTTTAAAAATCTGTATTAAAATTTAGGCTAGTCAAAATGGACCTTATTGCATCTTTACATAGTATAAAATGAAGTCGCTTCCGCTGTCTGTTCACTTAGAGATCTTAAACTACTCAACGGATTTTAACGCAGGTTTCAGCAATAGATAGCGTGATTCAAGAGGAAGGTTTTATGTATATTACATTTTGGATTGGATTACGTACGGGTTTTTTTGGAAAACTCACATAAACCGAAGCGAAGCGAGGGCGGGTCGCTAGTAGAGACAATAAAATGAGTAATTTGCTTTTGCGTTTTCCAACAATATATTATCTTAAATATGGAACTCTCGGTGTGCGAGTCCGACTCGCACTTGACCTGGTTTTTTTATTTTACTCCCGTTAAATGTGATTAGAAATATACCCTCTACTTTCACACGTTAGTTCTACTTTGGTTTAGACCATCTTGCTTCAGTATCATAATCACACTATTGACGTAATGGCAGCATTTGTTGTCTTCAATAGGCTACGTGCAGTTAGTTAGTGCTAACAGAGGGGCGAGGCGGGGGAGAGGAACCGCTACGTGGGCACCGCCGCTTGGTTTAATGCCGCTCCTTAATTACTGTCAAGTGAATAAGAGCTATCATAGCGTTTAGATAGTATAGTACTGTTCTTATGAAGCGTGCAGTGTATATATTATTTTTGCCAAATTCACTTAAGTTGATTCTTTCGTAGTGGTTTCAATCCACGACTAATTTTACACGTCTGCCCAAACAAAGGAGTGTAATGTTTTCAGGGTTCATGTATGTATGTATGTACGACTCTTTATTCCATCATAACTTCTAAATGCCTGAGCCGATTTAGATGTGTGTGGTATCAGTAGAATCCTTTTACCATCCTGGGTGACATGGGATACCTAAACTATTTAAATTGAAATTTACAACAATGGCAAAATGTGAATTATTAACATAGGTATATAAGACAATATAAAAAATGCAGCCGGCTTTTCATTTAGTTAATACTTTATTTTACATACACTAACGCAACCGTACAACGTCAATTTGAGAGTGCGCCGTGGATTGAAAATATAAATAAATCAGACAAGCTGCTAGGTGGCAACGCCAGAATAGTAGGGTCAAGTGGGGGACAGTGAAACAAAAACCATTAACATTTTTAGAAAAACCCAGCAGACTTTAATCTTCATCATAGGCTTAAAATAATATATTTATATTATGCTTTGAAATTACTTCTTTCATGGATTGGTGAGATGTCAATTTTGTTAAAGTGTGCTCCAGGGGTGGGGTACAGTGTAAAATAGCCATAGTAATAAGTACAGGGGGTACAGTATAACACTCTTTTTTTTTCATAAAAGACACAAATTGGACCATTTTTCCGTTTGCCCGGCAACTTGACGTCTTGTCATCAGACAGACTGTCAAAGATGGAGGAGAATGGAACTAATAAAACATGTCAAGACAGACCATAGACAAATAAGTAAATATAGAGATATTCCTTGTGATACACTGTGCCCTCTGTTACACTGGCCCCCACTTAACCCTACACTTACCTGATCAATACTTTAATTTGCGTTATCCAGCTGTTTCGTTGATAGAACGTCTGGGGCTGCGGAAGATGACTTTTAACCAAAAATTGGGTTTAAGTACACACGGTCACAAAATGATATATTGTAAACACTCCAAAAAGTTGCCTTTTTTAACGCATCATTGTTTTTTTAAACGACACTACTGTTCTCACTGTTCACAGTTCTCCAGTTCAAAATAAACTGTCCTACAATATGTATTAACGGCTTCCTAACCTAACCTAACAATACTTGACCAAAAACACGAACTCCGATTAGCTAATTACTTGCAAACGCCTCTGCCGTGCGGGATCTAGTCCTTAATCCCTTACCTTAAGGATTTTTATACCTGCTAAAATAATTAAGTGATAAACATGTACCGATTGCAAATAAAGTTTAATAAGTTACGCAGAACGATCTCAAATGGCTTTTAACTTTAATGATAAAAATATTAAAAGACGATTAATAAATCAAAATGGCTGATCGTGATGGTGCGACTGCCACTGCCATTATTACTCGCAGGACTGCGGATGATACACCATTACTATATGACATTAGTAGCCCCGGGCGGCGCCGGCGCAGGCAAGTGCCGGGTGTGTTCAGTTAGGTGATTCTCTCAAACCACTCATTTTTCAATTCGTCTATGAAATATTAACCGGCGAACCTAAGTCATTCTGTCATAGCATTGTTAACAATTTAGTTCGTGTAATGGAATTATTATAATATCATTGCAGATTTCGTCGACGAAGCTGCTCGGAAAAAGCACTACGTAGGCTGGATATTACGTTGACAAATTAAAAAAGTCAGTCGTTAAGAGTACAAAACGCTGGGGCCTATACACGATGCATAACGCTTAACGACTTTTGGACACTGACATGCACAGAATTGACATTAGCGCTCGACGCGACCATCCGGCAGCTTACGTCAAAATATGACTATTACTGATAATATTTCGTTTTTACACCAATCGCGTCACTGCTAGACGACGCTATACGAAGAGTCACGTGATCTACCAGTGACGCGATTGGTTTAAAAACAAAACGAATAGAAACGCTAGCGTAATGCATCTTGGCTAGGGCCCCTGTCCAATTTTGCGCAAAATCCCTCAGTGTTGAGTATCATCATCATCAAACCGCGATAAGAATAAGATTCGAAAGTAACGTTAGCACAAAAGCACCTGTTACTAATATCTTGTAATTAATCATTAACGTCGGTGATACTGCAATGCCGCGTAACACACAAATTCAATAAGTTGCAAAATGTACCTTACTGACTTACTTGGTAAGGTATATTTTGCACCTTATTTAATTTGTTTGTTAGGTACGAGGTTGTGGAGTATCACCGACGATAAGTCAATCTATGATATCTTCATACTTTAAGCGCATATACTTAAAGATTATAGATTTCCAAATTTTCTTTACCTACCATAAACAGTCACTACATATTTCAACTCTATTTTTGGTAAGCGTAGTGTCTTTTGTTATATTAATATCATATCAATGTGACAAATATTTCATTACTTTGAACTTAAATATCACGTTATCGAATCGCTGTACCTATCTAGAAATACATTTTATTAAAATATGAATCGTGGTCAAGTGTACACATCGGTGCCATCGGTAATACTTATCAAAAAATATTTCTTTTTTGTCGGTTCTTTTAAAAGGAATTACAGCATTTGTATTTTATTTAAGTAATACAATTTGATGTCTTTTTTCAAATTTTTAAACTTCATCGTACTTACTGAAATAAGTATTTTCATTTATCTGTAATTCTGCAGACTCTACATTGACAATGTAACTTCATGTTTTAGTTCAAAAACGTCACTATGTGCTCAATCCTATTATAATCGAGGTTTGATAATATCACCACGCAGCACACGTGCGAAATTCGAGCAGCTCTTGAACTTGCGGCGCCTGCGCGGCCTTCGCCGGAGGTCGCCGCTAATCCGCGTTTCCGCGAGTGCCGCAAGTGATGCGTTCCGGCAGATCATATTTATTTGCTTTATATATATATATACATGTTTCAGTTTAGATACCTTCACCAGTAGCTTAAGCACGACATTTCAATCAAATGTTATTATTTCGAAAAAAATTGCCTTTACTTATCGAGCACGTGAAGTAGCGTTAACCCATAAAACAGACTCAAGATTCTATAAATTATTGTACGTATACTTCACCTTTACTACCACTTCACGATAGGTACAGTCGGCCTTATAAGTAGCTTGCTCACTTTTGTACCAATCGCGTCACTGGGAGATGACGTGATACGAAAAATCACGTGATCTACCATTGACGCGATTGGCTGAAAACGAAACGAATACAAACGCTAGTTAGCGTAGTGCATTGACAGGGCCCTCTCATCGCTTTAACTCCTTTGACAGACTAGTGCAATAGTTCCAACATGACGTCAGAGTGACAAAGCGCTAAAGTGTGCAATTTCTGTGTGAGCTGTTCAGTTTCAGACTAGTGTTTTTTCAGCGCGTATGGGCTAGTTTTTCTACGCTCGTAAACGCGCAAATTTGCCACACGCGCACTGCATATGAGGAGGCGCGCATGTAAAGCTGGGCATTCACGGCCGGTTCAATAAGCCGAATAGAGCAGCGAGGCGCCAAAATCGATCCGTGAATGTCAACTGAAAACCGGCACGACGCGCCTACGTGCAATCCAGATGGAATTATCGTGAATAGCGAAATTCAACGTTGGAACACGCCACGCCTCCGCGCCAAGTCAAATGGCGTCGTCTGAATGCTTACTCTGAGTACCATATTCTAATTCGTCGTATCCGACTCGGCTGGGCAGCGTTCGGGAAGCTTCGCAGCACCTTTTCGTCCAAATTACCGCAGTGTTTGAAGTCAAAAGTCTTTGACCAGTATGTGTTGCCAGTGATGACTTACGGATCTGAGACGTGGGCGCTAACAATGGGCCTCATAAGGAAGCTCAAAGTCACTCAGAGGGCTATGGAGAGGGCTATGTTCGGGGTTTCTCTGCGTGATAGAATCAGAAATGATGATATCCGCAGTAGAACTAAGGTTACCGACATAGCCCGAAGAATAGCTAAACTAAATGTTCTAAATAACTAAAAAAAATGTTCTAATATGCCGTAAATGTAATATTTATCTATCAAACTAGGGTCACTATTAGTTCTTTTATTACGACATTCATCTTGAAATGTGCCGAGGACGAGCGTAAGATAACCCAGAATAATAATCCAGTTCTAGTAATTATCTATCAACAGGTCTAGGACATTTAATGGCACGTCTATAGTTATGAGTGTTTTACGAGGGTCAAACTGAAAGTTCTTCGAAAATCAAAAACTGATTAAACTAGCAAGTTATTGGCTTTATTACATATTTTCAAAATAATCACTGCATCCGATGGAACCACTGACAAAAGCACTTTGCCCACTCGTCCTTAGGGGTCTCTTCGAGGGCCTTTTGAAACGCAGCCACAGCTTCCTCGGCGTCCATAAAACGTTTTCCTCGATGATTTTTTTATTCGGGAATAAATAAAATTCGCAAGGTGCGAGGTCCGGGCTATACGGCGGGTGACCCAGTAATTCCACATCTGACGTCGCCAAATAGTCGATCGTTCGCCTGACGGTGTGTTGCGAGGCGTTGTCGTGGTGAAGGAGGATCCTACTGCGATGTCGTTTCTCCCGAACTTTTTCCAGGACAAGTGGCAAACAATTATTAGTGTACCACTCTGCAGTAACTATTTTTTGATCTTCTAAAACAATTGTCGCGTAATGACCTGTCCTTCCGAAGAACGAGGCTACCATCTTTTTTACCACGCTTCGACCTCTCTTCACTTTAGTTGACAACTCCTCGGATGGAAACACCCACTGAGCAGACTGTCTTTTGGTTTCGTGATCATAACAGTAAATCCAGCTTTCGTCACTCGTAAGTATGTCGAACACAGCATTTGAGTCACCTCCGTTAAATCTTAAAACCATTTCACGGCACCAATCAACACGACGTAGTTTTTGGGCCTCGGTCAAATTATGAGGTATCCACCGGGCTTCCTGACCGCTAAATGTTCATGGAGGATTTTGTGCACTTGACTCATACCGTTGCCCAAGCTTGTACGAATCTGCTGATAGGTCACTCTTTTATCAGTCTCTATCATATGCCGCACAACACTGATGTTATCTTCAGTCGTTGCCGTAGCAGGCCGGCTCTCACGCAGATCATCGGTGAGATTATTGCGACCACGTCGAGATGGGGCTTCATCGTGAAAGGCCAATCGTAGTCTATCATAACTTTCTTGTTGATTTAAATGACATCGAAACTCATAAAAAATCATTGCACAAAAATTTTCTCGCGTTAAATTCATGCTGACGTGATACAGACAACTTTCAATTTGCCGCCAAATCGTAAAACAAATGAAAAATGAATAAAATACATACTCAATAATATTGGCCAAGAGTTCCATTTTCAAAATTATAACTTATTTTTTTATTATATTGTTTACAAGTGGCCAGATCTAAAAACTTTCAGTGTCGTAAAATAACCGAAATTCTGAAATTTTGTAATTTGACGTACAATTGGTTGAGAAAATTAAAATAAAATAATAAATAATATTACATATTTCAAAGTGACGTTATATTTAAAAAAATATTAAGTAGTCTCTTACCTTTGAATTATTAGTTTACTTTGATATAGCTCCACTGGCCTATGATTCTAAATGGTTGACTGTACATTAATGCAACGCGTGCATAGTCAATGTATTCGTAAGAGGCGGGACGCGTCTTCGTGGCGTGAATTACTATACCATGAAATCGCCAATAATAGTAGTAGTTTGATAAATATTTATTGTTTTAACCGCCATAACGTTTTTAGTTTTGTCTTCAATGTTCTTTAGTCATACAACTTGAAATATATTAGTATGATAAAGCTTTATCAAACGTACATCACCTACAAAGGGTAGGTATGTTTTTTCCTAAATGTCCGTAATATGTTTTTTTTAAGTAGTCGGTCGGGGGAGACCTCTGCCCAGCAGCAGTGAGACACTAAGGGCCGTATTAATAAACTCATCTTGACTGTCACAAGATACGCCAAAGTAAACGCCAAACCATAGAACACTGTCATTTTTGACGCATCTCGAGACGAGCTTTGGAGTTGAGATTAGTTTATTAATACGGGCCTAATTTAGGCTATTGAAAAAACGGGTCAAGTGCGAGTCGAAATCGCGCACCGAGGTTTCCGCACCGCCACACAGTAGTTATTATTTTATTCCGATTTCGGATCGAATCAGCGGTCTACGAATATGAAGGAACAGATGAACATACAAACAAACATTCTAAGTAACATATTTAGAGTTTTAAAATCATAACCGTACCGTAACCGTAGTTGGATAAAACCGTAGAAATCGCCAATAGGTACGTGTGTAACTTTATTTTTATCTCAGTAGGATAGCAGCGTCGAAATCTATAATATTTGTAGCGAAATACGAATTTGTTTTCGGTCACAAAGTTTGTACTTATCTTGCTTCCTCAGTTCGGTTTATTACCTACTTGCCCATCGCTAAGCTAATTGAGAATTGATGATGATAACAAACTTTATCCAAAAAACCATGTAGGTACCTACGTGTGATTTTGCACTATCTACTTACATCGAAATTTGTCATATTTAGAAAACTTACGTATTGAGTATAATGACCGTAAGCCACCGCTAACCAAAAATGATAATTATGCGAAATTAATATTGAAATTACTTTCTGCGGCAGTTATATGAAGGTTTCAAAATCAAAGCCCGTTAATTTGACGCACCACGTGTCGCGTGCTAGACGGAGCTCGTTGTCGGGCACGCGCCCCCCCTCACGTGGAAACTCGCCACACAATTAGGCTTTATTTAGGACAGAAAGCCTTAAAAATGACTGACGAATCCAATCCGAACTTATTTTCGTACAGTAAAAGCAAATTATGAATTTTAATTTGTTACCTATTTTGATCTACGTTAAATCGCGAAGAGAACAGAATTGTGTACTTATAGGTACAGGCTTGAGCATGATATGGTACGATCAAGATGAATTAACAAAAAGGCTAACACCCGGAATATAACGTAACGATATTTACCTAGAAAATCAATACAAAATAAATCTTTGGTACCGTGAATTTACGGATTTTGTTGGTAAAACTTTATTAAAGTTATTATAAGTAAATAAATTATAATTAGCTGTGTGTATGTGTAGTGTAAGACACTACATAATAAAATCAAGTTAACCATGGTTCATTATAAAACAAACAATACTGCATAGCATATACGGCATAACATGCGCAAGTTACAGCCGTGTCACGTTTATTCAAAAAAAACACAGAACTTAACCATTACTTAGTCAAAATAACTTCGGACAGTACCGCAGGGGTCATTCTTAAATTAAGTTTTTCAGTTTTACCCCCTTATTCATAAACTGTCTATAAACCTATTTTAGTTCAATCTATTATTATTTGTCCGGGTTCTGTCAAACTCAAATGTCATAATGACATATATATTTCAAGGATACTAATTATTGCACGTTTACCTATTAATAAGAGGGTTAGTCCATATAATTATGTGATTAATTTGTTTATGTTTTTAGTTAGCAAGAATTAATGAATGAAAGAATGTTCAATTGTACTTAATAATATTATTCAATATAGACTTGAATACGTTAAATAAATAAAAAAATATAAACTTTAATTCCGGTCCGTGGAGGCCACTCCAGAACATTCTGACCCCATCGGCCATCATTCCTGCGAGCAATGTGCTCCGCCCACTGCCACTTCAGTTTAACTTTTCTTCGGGCAATGGCGGTAACCTTAGTTGTACTGCGGGTATCATCATTTCTGATTCTATCACGCAGGGAAACCCCGAGCATAGCCCTCTCCATAGCCTTTGAGCTTGAGCTTATGAGGCCCATTGTTAGCGTCTCAGATCCGCAAGTCATCACTGGCAACACACACTGGTCATAGACTTTTGACTTCAAACACTGCGGTAATTTGGACGAAAAGCTGCGAAGCTTCCTGAACGCTGCCCAGCCGAGTGGGATTCGACGAGTGATCTCTTTCTCAAAGTTGGACCTACCTAACTGGACCGTTTGTCCCAAGTAAATATAATGGTCAACAACTTCAAGCGCAGAGCCTCCGACTATCACGGGAGTTGGCGCGACATGGATATTGCACATGACTTTCGTCTTATCTATGTTCATTTTCAAGCCAACTCGGTCGGAAGACGAGCTGTAGGTAGGTCTCCAACGAGATGGAGTGACGACCTCGTAAGGATCGCGGGAGCGCGGTGGATGCGAAAGGCACAAGACCGGTCTGAGTGGAGAGCATTGGGGGCGCCTATGTCCAGCAGTGGACGTCTTTCGGCTGACAACTATGTATGTAAACTTTAAATTATTTAACTACTTACACTATAGCAGTAACCTTAGAGCAACATAGTATGAAAAGTTAACATTAAATAAAACGAAACATAATCGGTTCAAATGAACTGCACCTGCCAATTTTCCATCAAATTAAGGCTTGATTAGAAGCTACAAGGTACAAAACTAGGAGTAAATTAAAGAGTGCTGTAATCACAAGCAGTACATAATATCATCAAACAACTCTCTAATGTAACATTGTAATGCAAGTATTTAAACGTAGGGTACTTAACTAATCCATGGACTCAACTCCGGGCTGTGGACGCATCAACAATGGATACCAACAGTGAGATTCCAATTGACTTGTAAGTAAAATTTACATTTAAAGATTGAAACAACATTCAGAACAATAAAACAGTTCCTAAATATATTTAAGTACCTACCGTAACCTAACTAAGTTATAGTTATAATAAAGAAGAAACTGACTGGCATATCAACACGCAACCCAAACCTCCAAATTTGGCATGTGTAGGTTCCTTATGAGGTCTAGGAGTGCCTTAAGAAAGGATTTTCTGAAACTCGACCTCCAACGGGAAGAAATAGGGGCAGTGGCGGGAAACTAATTCAATGCGTACAAAGTCGCGGTGTCCTCTAGTTATTATATAAATTAACAAAAGGGCTATTAAGATAGAGCATATATCAAATTTGGCAGTAAACATTATCACTTGTGGTACTCTTGTATTTTTAACTATATGTATATTTTTGTGTCAATCGGTAAAATGTAGTGAGATTAGAATTCAGTAATTTTGATTTTGTTCAATAAAGGGTTAAAGTGGATATGAAACAAACGGGAGCCTCAATATCGTTACTCGACTTTTTCATTTGCCAATCCAACACCAATTTTTTTTCAGGTTTTGTTTCAGTACCACCTGTAGAACCCTATAAGTTAGGCCAAGTTAGTTCTTATAAAATCCTGAAATATTTACGGTTACAGAAAACAAAGCGGGTTGGCCAATGAAACGTTTGGGAAACGATACATTTCGCAAACATATTTCGCCGAAACAAAGGCAACCCGAGACAAACATTAATATAAACCAAAATAAAAAGAAATCCACTCCATAAAAATACACCGAACTATAATCAAGTGACAAATAATTTTTCATGTCTCATACTTTGAATGTAGGCCCTTGTTTACCTTATTATTACAAGCGGGTTAAAATAACTACTTAAGCGAGTATATCAATGGACCTGTCTAGTTCAGAAACCGATACAAACTCTGAGTAGTAACAAAACTGAACGACCTATGTCATTGGACCAGTACAGTAGCAGAACAGAACCCTATACATCCTCTCTGTAGTAAGAATATAAAAACGAATTAAAAACCTAACTATGTTTAATGGACCTGTGCAGTAGCAGAAACCTATACCTACAGCTTTCTACTGCAATTTGATGCGTGGTTACATTTGCACGTTAATACACTTCGTTTTTTTAACATTAGGTTTAGTTAGAATAATAACGGTCAAAGTTAACACATGTTTCCTCGATTAATGAAGATAATACTGAAAAATATTTTAAAGGTGCTTGTTACTAATTACTTATAGAAGATACTTTAATTTTATTCAACGTCTACAGTCCAGTAGTCTTCTAATAAAGTAAAGGCTGCTAATGGTTGCTCATTTGTTTTGATTTTATTCATGAAAGTAACTAATTCATCGTCTTTCAGGTCGATCAATCCACTATCCATAAACTACGTCAGGTTTCTAAGAATACTGTTGTCGGTGCCAGCGTCGTGGCCCTACGAGGCGTTCCGCGGGAGGATCCACCCCGCGTACTGGGTGTACCGGCGCTGCGTGTTCCTCTGGGCACTGCTGGCGATCGCCGGTGAACTACGGTTCCTGGTCCACAACTTCAAACGCTTGACGTTCTTTGAACTAGGCCATATGTACTTAACTTGTTTTTTCGCGATTTTAGGATTAGTAAGTATTCAATACTCGTATATCGTGTTATAGATTATAAATCAAGATGTTAACAAGGAGGTAGGTGCCGCGCGCCATGTCCATTAAAAATCGAAATAGCCTAAACTATGGGTTTAACAATAAAGTGGTATTCTAAAAATTAAGAATGGTGTTACATCTTATGGAACGAACCTTTAGAACGTATCCGAAAATGGCAGATACCCGATCTTTCACAAGGTATAGTGTACATATTAGTATATTACTTTACGGAACCGTAGTTTAATATTTAATTGTTCATAATCCTTTTCTACTAATATCTTCTAAACTCGGACTAATTAACGCGTTTATTTTTGACGAGAGAATAAGACGCGTGGATTAAGGATTCTTGATAAAAAGAAATGTAACTTCTTGTAGGTACATATAATAAACAACAAGACCCAGTAGCTGTTAAATACTGAGCTCCTTAATTTATATAATCAATCACAGAGCTATTAAATTAATGGTTGATTTTAAAACGTGAACGTGGTAATTAGAATTTTCGAGATCCAAAACGGTGCATTGCCATATTATATGTATTACATCCCCGCACAACACTATATCATGTATCCCTATGCATCTCCTTGTGTCCTTCACGTGGTCACAACCGCAAAATGCGTTATACCGTGTAATGTAGCAAGAATAATAAATTAAAATGATGATTCCTTAGATTATTGTCAGCCATAATTAAAATATCTTAATGTTCCAAAGGTCTAAAATTTGGAGAAAATAGCCATTCAAATTAAACTTCACACTCAATGGATATTAACATCGCGATATGATCGCCCGTCATTCGTTTTGTGTCATGGTACCAGGGATGCTACTTCAGAAACACTTATTCTAAAAACGATCGAAATTAGTTTTTATCAGAGATTACCATTCTTAAAAGTCAAATAAAGATGTTGATCCTTTACTTGTTGTTAATAAATTTGTTTACGTAGTTTATATTTTTTTTATCGTTTACATAAACGTACGTTAATTTACGTAATTTGTTAATAATTTAATTCCTAACATTATCAAGTATTAGTATTACATTTAATTACTTTAACGTACCTAAGTAATCTTTGAAGAACACAAACGTCTCGTTATATTGACGTGTGTGTGACGTTTAACGAAGTATTCCGACTTGACGATCGTGATTTAATGGTTGCTATGAGGTTTTTATATGCATTGCTGGTGCAATTAACTTTGATAGAGAATAACAATTTTTATTTTTATTTTAACTTAACTGAAATCACTTAGACACGTTTACTGATAAGTTAAAAGACCTATATTTGAATTTATTGTTCTTTTACAGGACACAGCCTGTATAGTGACATCCGTATCTTTATTGATGACCTTGTAAAAGTGATTGCATAAACATTTAATCGTCTTACGATTAAAAATAACGATTAAGAAGTTATTCGCGATTATTGTTTAAATACTTTCACACTAATTAATCTAATCGTCAATCGAGATCAGTTCTCCACTTTTTCTTGTTATCAATAAAATAAAGCCTGCCTGCGTGTGATACTGATTACCTTTTGTAAATCCTAAAGATACGTATAAAGAAAGCAGGCATTATGTTTTTACAATCCTTTCATCAAATGATTATGCAACTGACTAACACCGTACAGTTTTATATTAGGGGAGCCCATGATGCTAAATCTGAATTTAGTCGAGAGTCGTCGGGACCTATAATGATGTATATCACGAGGGGGGAAGGAGCGACAAGAATAAACTGAAAATGCGACGCGCAAGTCTCGGAAATCCAAATAAAAACCAAATGTTTAAGTATCTGGTTATTTTTTGATAATGAGGATATCTAATATTTTATTTAATAAAAATACTTACATTCATCTTTTCTCTTGTGTATCATTGTGAAAGGAGTATGTAAATGATTACGGAAGTGGGACGCGACGTGATTATTAGGAGAATGTTTTTTTTTTTAAATTAATAGATTGAAAATTCATGTAGGTATACCTCAATACGAGTACTTGCATTACATCGGAGGATCAAAAAAATCAAGATTTGCCAAACTCTATAGCTTTATATTTTTAAGCGCGAGAACATACAATAATGTCTGTCTGCAGAATGGCCGATTAGTACTACCTCTAGTTTGAAAGAAATAACCCACATTTTCAAAATTCCAAAATTCCTCTTATGAATCATTTGCAGATCCGATCATTGTTGCCGCTATTTGACCAGTATGGGGTCATATTAAAAGAATTTCTGATGTCGTTTCATCTTATTCATTACAAGTATAAAGGAGGATACTACCAAGAGGTCAGTATTGAAAATGTTACCTTAGGTCCATGGCAGATCCATGCATTATTTTTCTAATGAGACTATTATTTGTGAACAGGCATACACGAGAATCGAAAGGCTGTCATATTACTTCGTCGCAATATTGCTGGGTTTAGAAATGCTTTGCGTCGTTCTGTTCAACCTGATTCCGATAGCGAACAACATCAGCAGCGGAGCCTATTATCACCAGAACATGTCCAAAGAGCTCGCCGTCTATTTCTCTTACCCTGGCTTCGACCCGCAAGAACACTATTACTTCGTCACAGCGTGGAACACTTTCTTAGTGTTTGGATGCGGAATATTAATAGGTGGTATCGACGCTATTCTATTAATAATGATATTTCAAATCATTGGGCATGTTGAAATACTCAAAAACCATCTCAATAGCTTTCCCGAGCCTGAAAATATCCAAGTGATAGCAAACCATGAAGGAACGGAACTGCCATTTTTAACCGTCGCAGTATACACTGATAAGGAAAATGCGTTTATTAAAGAAAACATTAAAAAAAACATTCAACATCATCTGCTTATAGTCAAGTAAGAGACTATTAATATAGTTACACAATTGTGAATCACACAAGCATTATTAAAGAGATAACCTGCCCTGCCTGCCTGCCTGCCTGCTGAGTTACCTGCTCGCGTAAATAAAGTCGAAAAATTCTCGACATATTTCGGGCTTGTCAGGTAAATAGTGAGTCGGCGACTCACAATAATGTTAAACTAAAAGCGGACTTGAGTTGGACTGACCTATTTACCTGAGGAGCCCGAAACATGTCGAGGGTTTTTCAACATTATTTACGTGAGTATGTTATCTCTTTAATATTGCTTGTACGATTCTAAATTCCGTTTTTGAATGCGTTTTACGTTAATTAAGAATAATAACCATTTATTTGCGAGTTCAGGTTTACAGAAAGCGTGTCCGAGTTTTTTGGGCCGGTGTTGGCTAGTTACTATCTGTTTCACCTCGTTGCCGGCTGTTTGATGTTGCTTGAGATGTCAGCAGGGGTAAGTCCTTCTAAATGAACCTAAGAAAAAAATAATTATTACTAAATAATATCCATACTAATCCACAGGTATTCTTTAACATAATGCCAAGCAGCAGGGTACGCATTCTCGTGTTTTGTTGTGGAGATAAGACAACCAATGAAAATAGGATATCATTTTAGTCATCTGGATCTTGACATTGTATTTAGTCTTGAGAATGCAAATATCCTGTTTCCTAGTTTGCCTTGTGTCGACACTGAAACATCATCACTCTTACAAATCTGACAAGACTATCTGTCAAATTAGTTCCCCTAAATAGAAATTCTACTGGTTTAAACTTTTGACATATTTCCATTCTTCTGGAGGAGCGTAGTGGCCAGAAGAACATTTGGTTAGCTGACTAATACAGGTAAAGTAAGACTAAATACGACAATTTAGCGGCAAATTATGTACTATCAGCCAAATGGAACCCTGACCCACCATTGAACTGTGTCACAGTGACGATCCAAATCGTGAAGGGTCTTGAAGCTTTTATTCCATCCAGTCCTACCAGTAGTTCGATATTCGAACTGTTTAGATTTTTTTCTCTCCAGGTGGAGAGTGTAGTAGGGTGGAGTATCCTAAATAAACATCTAATTTAACATGTATTAATATACATGTTTTTTTTGTCAAACAACAGGATGCCGCGGCTCTAACCCGATATGGTCCCTTGACAGTGGTTATATTTGGACAACTCATCGCATTATCGATGGTGTTTGAAGTTATTCATACCAAGGTGTGGTAGAGTCAACAGCATAAATAAATGATCATTTATGTACCTTGTTGCTTTCAATCGTTTCACAATTTTGTATGACATTCCAAACACGAGGTTAAAGTGACGAGGTACATAAATGATCACTTATTTATGCTGTTGACTGTGCAAGTATATTTAAATTATGTAAAAGGGATAAAAGGCTGATTAAATGCTCTTCAAAAACGGCTTTATTCCGCTTATAACCTAACCTAACCTAACTGGGACGATCCTATGAGTCCGATACGATGTAGTGAACAATTCTTTCCATCGTTTTTCCTCGGATAAGTTCCTATTTACGAGGGGCTTTCGATAAATTCTCGGTATGAGAAGCAAAACAAAAGCATACGATTAGTGTTTTATTTTTATTTTCCTATATGATACACACTGTTAAGATCTGTCAATTGTTTTTTTTAATCCCTATAAAAAATAATTGTCTTTGGTGTCAAAATGCTCCACCTGCCTTTAACGCTTCATCATTAGAAAATCGATGTCCACGAAGATCCTTGTTAAGGTTGGGAAATAAAAAGTAGTCGCTGGGGGCCAAGTCTGGACTGTACGGCGGGTGAGTAATAGTTTCGAACCCAGATTCAAGAACAGAAGCCTTGGCAACATGAGCAGTATGCACAGGGGCGTTGTCATGAAGAAGCAGCACTCCTCCGGTCAATTTTCCCCTCCTTTTCTCTTTGATTGCTTCCCGTAATTGGCGTAGTACTCTTATTTAATATTTTTATTTTAATATATTGTCTATGACACTCACAAATAACGTGGTTTTCTATTGGTAAAAGAATTTTAAAAATCGGTTCATGCGATACAGAGATTACCCCTTACAACGTCACAAACTTTACCTCCTTATAATATTAGTATTGATTTATTGTTGCAATATTCATTAGAGTGAGGAGCTAGTGGATACTGTGTACGGGCTGGCGTGGGACAGCATGAGCGTGGCCAACCAGCGCTCGCTGTGCGTGCTGCTGCACCGGCTGCAGACGCCGATAGTGGTCATGGCGGTCGGAGTCGCGCCCGTCAACGTTCAAACCATGGTCGCGGTACGCCCATATACTAATATTATAAATGTGAAAATTTACTGTTTTTGTTTTTTGACGTGATAGTACAAGTGTTTCACTCCAAAATTGTGTCGCAGGTAACTAGACCCTCGATCAGTTCGCCCCGCTAAAGCCTTGAGATACTTTGTCCCCCGCTAACGTCTCGCCACCCTACGAAATGGTCGTGAGCAATTTCACGATTAAAGCATTTTGTTTCAGATTTTGAAAACATCATTTAGTTACTTCACCTTCCTTAAAACATTGAATAATTAAAAGCTGGCGCTGCTGCCGGAGGATCGAATCTACTGCAGAAATGTATTATTGTATTATTATTAGCACCAGTAAATCCATTTTTGTGTTACAGTAAGTCGTATAACGAATTTATGGGTCTCTATTGACTGTCATAAAGGTAAAGTCATTCATTACCCGTGGTTCACCTGATTAGGTCACCTGGGCATTTTAGCAAACCTTAATGAAGTCGACGAAGATCCGCTTTCGCGGAGCTCCTATTTCTAGATTATTTTGGCCCTTCGGGCCCGCTGAAGAACTAACAGAACCTAAACCTACGTGTTAATTTTGGCCAGTCTACTTTCTGTTATCCATGTAGGTGAACAACATAGGTGAACCACGGGTAATACACCGTTTAACGTTTCGATTATTCTTGTCCAAAACATTTTACATTTTACTAGATATTTATTTAATTTTCTGCAAATTAGGTTTTTTATAACAAATATTAAAATACATAATTTTAAATTATACTTTTTTTTTGTATATCTTTACCAATCGCGGGACTATGGGAGTCCCGGACCTTTGGAAGGCGTACATGGAGCCGAAGCCAACACGCAGAGGCCCTTTAGACAGGTTTAATTTAGTAAAGTTATGCGACACCAACCGCCGATTGTCCCTGAGTTCAAACTAAAGAAGTGTGCTCCCACGGACAACCACCGGTTAGTGTAAGACTATTTAAGAAGGATGGGAATTTTATAATAAGTTCTATGAATGAACTGATATGGATTGGTGAACTAGGCTATTGATGGAACTACGGCGCCTGCCAGGCCAATGCTAATTACTTTGGCTTAAATGGCAGGCGGTGACTCGCCAACTCAATGGAATGGACCTCACAAAATAGCCACATATATATAGCAGCAGGGAGGCAACAGTTCCAGGGGGGCTAAGGGTGGAGAGGTGCTTTTGGACTTTAAACGAACATAAGGTACCCACTCACCACTTATGCAACACATCCGCCCTTCGAGCATATAGCTCTTGCGACTCCACTCTGACCGGCCAATAAAGGCAAGCCAGAGGTGAGGGTCTGTTCCTCGTCATTGCACACCGCAGCCGGCCGGTGAAGGCAAGCGTGAGGCGAGGAACAGGACCTACCCTCGGGAGCACTCAGGTCCGTGGTGTCGCCACTCACCAACAGCTCGCCACTAGCTGCCCTGCGGCCTAATTAATAGGTACTTATTATTAGTCGTAAGGTAAAAAGTGTAAATCGGAATGTCAATTATTGCGGGTCATATTTGTTGTAAGTCATACAATTCATAGCCATACCAATTTATGTCACATAATACCTAATTAAACTTTATGATTTCAAAGGTATAATAAATGTTATTAGGTCAAAACTTGTTAGTCAATAAAGTACAACACATAGGTACAACTTACAATAGACATGCATGATGTGACAGGGTCGATCTCCTATTTCTGAGTACTTAAGGCCTTTGGCCTTGACGCAATGCTAACCTAACCTAACCTATTGATCAAAATTTATCGACCGTCTATAGCAGGGGTTTTTTGATTAGGCGGGGGTCCGAATTATAGAGATATGAATATTAAAACCAAAATGAAAGTATGAATAAAAATAATTTAACCTATAAATATGTCCTAAAATATTTCTGACTGATTATAAATATGCCTTTGAATGTTATAGGGTTTTAGGTTATGACTTTTGTATATTATAATTAACGTTCGAATTATAAAGCGTTATGACCTAAAATTTGCATGACTTCCGATAGTTATGAACATAAATAATATGGGTACAAAAATCCGAATTTCTATAATCGAAACAATAAATGTATGGCAGTCAAAGGGATCCCCTAATTTATTCTTGAAATATATAGATTAATCATTCTTTAAAAACTTCGTTATACACTTTAAAATTCTGTTTTTCCGATAGTTATTGATTCAATTCTTCAGATTCTGCCAGTCTAGTTCTGTTTCAGCCATACTAGGCCCACGGGTAAATAAGCTCCCCTAAATAACAAATCTAATTTGTTTTAAGAAAAAAACTTAGATTTGTTTGTACCGCATTTATTGTTACACTTTACAGGACTAGACTTACTTTATTCATCCGCGAAAAGGCAGTCACCGAGATATTATCGATCGCACACAGAAAGGAAGTGATATTAAAACTAGAACCATATGATATGAGAAAATTGGCAATTGGGCGTTTTCACTAAAACATGTATCCCAAATAAGGACTAAAATTTGGAAACGCTACCTTTGTCAGTTCGGGACGAAAATTATCCATACATTTACGGCCACAATCTATGGCTAATTTTCGTCACATAACTGTCAAAGTTAAAGTTTCTTCATGTTTAGTCCTATAATATTGGGCTCGCGTTTTAGTGAAAATATTAGCTTTACCTATAGAATTGAAACTATGCCGAATATTGTATTTAATGAAATAAACCGTAAGTATAAACCTCAAACCTCACACCACTTCTATTTTATTGATATTTGAGCCCTTTGATATAATTAATATTACCAACAGCAAGATCTCAAGATCATCAAGATCAAGAAGAATTTCGCACATCATTGTGTTGGTCGACAAATACAAATTGGGTGAAGTTTATTCGGTGTTCACCGATGACAATCTCAATCACTCAACAAATGTGCATTCACAGCTTACATACTTAAAAGTTGTAAATGTCATGAAAATGCTGTCCATTTTTATGACGTTTACTTGCAATAGGTGCCAATGAAAATTGACGCGAGTTGTTATTTTTCGTTCTTCACTTTTTCTGTGACGTCCGGTAAGGGTGGCGGCACAGGCAGGCAGGGGGCGATCTTGGTGGGGTGCAGGTAGTACTCGTCGCCCGTGGCGTAGCAGCGGCCAAGGTTCAGCATGTCATCCAAGTCGCACCTAAAAATACCATTCCAACGTTCATTTTAACAGAGGCTCTGGTGGAGGCGCTACCAGAGAACACAAACGTTAACTGAATTTAGTATCGCCTTAAGTCCCTCTTTCACCTGTCACCTTTTTCTTTGGTCAATTAGTAAGTGACAAAGTGTCCTAATAGGACTGTTGCTAATGGACGATATAGTTTTTAAAGTAGCGATTGCCACTTATTAATTATCTACTTATTATGACATAATTGTACAACAAGATCCCGCGTAAACTGTATTTATCACAGATGTTAAACAATCCATAATTTAAATTTAAATAAAACTTAGTAGTGCTTAAATAAGGCTCTCTTAAACCTATTTTTGTTATGTTCCAATCTCACAGCCACAGGTAAGCTGTTGAGGTTAGCTTAGGTATGGATTATGTAGTTCCATCTGTCACCTCATCAAACTATTTCTGCAAAGCTTTAATTTATCTTCGACTTAATTAAAAAAACCAGGGCTTGGCTTTTTATAATTACTTATTAAAAAAAATCATCACATCTCTTATTTAGATCAAAAATTTTGAACCGAAACAAAATTTATGCGATAGATATTCGATAGGACACGACGAAACTGGACGAGAGTTACTGTACTGCACTGTTAGCCACTGTTTTATTAAAAGACTGTCCAAACAAGAATTAGTATTAGATTTTCAGGTTTCATGATGTTAATGTTTTTCACTTTGTTTCGCCGATGATATTGTTTTCTTCGCTTCTGAGCTTGGCAATGCTTCAAGTTGGAATTAAATGAACTGCACAAAAACTCAGGGTCTAGACAGACCGAGTATAGTACTTGGGCCAGCTAGTCTTTTTCAGCAACAGGCCAGACAGAGAAGTCGAACGCCGTGTCGACCACACCTGGAAGAGCTACCTTCCACTGTCGCTCAAGCGGAAACTCGTTAACATGTGTATTTTGCTTGTCCTAAGTCCTCCCTACGATGCTCAAACATGGTCACTTACTGAGAGTCAAATCCAAACTGAACGTTTTCCAATGGGCTATGGAGCGCAGTATATTAGTTGTTATAAGGATTGATCGCTTTCAAACGCCACACTGCGCTCTAAAACACGCATAGTCAACGTTGATGTTAAAACCGCTCAGTTCAAGTGGGATTGGGTCGGACATCCTCGTCCAGGTCGGGTTAGCGTAGCCACCAAGTGAGTACCCGCAAAATGGGCGATGTAGAGGGCGCTGGCCCAGAGTCCAGATCTATGGCCCAGACTGAGATGGCGGGACAACTTGAATTTATTCCTCAGCAACTGCCCGGAAGGGGCACCAAAAAGGGACTAAAAAACCTTGAATTAAATACGTTGAATTTGGCACATTCAGACGATACAGATTTGACTCGCGTAAAGATAGCAGACTCTGCGTTCTGTTGTTGACGACTGTGCTATGGATGTGTATATGCAGGACCAGATAAAACTAGCCAAACGAGTGCTCAACTCACTTAGAGTCCTCCAGCAGTTTCTTCTCCTTCTCATTGAGTTTCGGTATCTTGTAAGTTTCAATCCCATTCCGGCCGATAGTTATGGGTGTGGCGCAGAACTTCATGCCGTAGCACGTCTCAGGGTCATCTTGTTCCACCAGCGCGCTATCCACGTCAGACGGTTTCTCGAAAAGACCTGGAATAAGTTTGTTATTCAGTTCAATAAGTTTTTAGACTTGTAACGTGAGGAAACGATAAGTACTCTAATATTTTTCAAATCAAATAAATGGATATCTGTGTGATGAGCGCGAATATTTATTCCTGAGTCATGGATGTTTTCTATGTATTTAAGTATATACCTCTAAATAAAAAAATATATCGTTGTCTAGACCAGGGACCCGCCCACCCATTCCCCGATAAAAGCCTTGAAAAGACTTACCTTTCGAAGTATACCCCACTAAAAGAATAACCTCTTTAGAAGAAGTATATGACTTAGTTATTTGTTAAAATAAGCAATCACATAAGGGAAACCTAAACAGCTAAAGCTCAGATAGTCAGCAGTAAATTGATACCCCTCTCTTATTGCATAAAAAATAGAAGGGTAACCCTTATAAATAGCGCTTATAAAGCCAATCCAACGGATTTTTATAAGTGTTTTAAGTTAAAGGGATATTGGTATCACTCAAAATATAGCGCTTTAAAAGCAAAATCGAACAAGACTTATACGAAACGGATTTGGATGGTTAATCCTTTCGAAATACCTATTCCAAACCCTTGGTAAGGGTAACCCTTATAAAAAGCGCTTTAAAACCCATTCGAAACCCCTTGAATGAGATGACTGGTCTAGACCTATATATAGTGCAAGCCTAGTGCTTAGTTTGGGACTAGGTCAATTGGTGTGCCATTGTACCCTGATATTTATTTACTTCTTGGTATGATGGAATATCCCGGGATAATACCAAATTTAATATAAAAGAAAACCATAATATGCACATTCGACTACAAAGAGATATCTTTGCAGGTTGTAGTCGACTGTAGGTACAGTCGGCCAACAATATGGTCTACCACCCTACGGATGAAGTTCATTTACACGTCATGATATGCGGAACCCAACAAGTTCGATTTTACCTTGCATAATATTATGACAGTGACAAGTGTCAACCTTACAGATAATTAGAACTCACAGAAATTTTGTCAAAACTGGTAGACCACTTTCTTGGCCGACCGTACCTGAACGAGGATTCCTTCAATAACCAAGTTTTAAGGATGATAAAGCTTTACACACTAAGTTAAATCTGCCTTATTTCCCTGTTTTCCATTCTGATAAAAAATACAAAGTTTGAAATGTTTTTTTACATAGTAACATTGAAGTAACAAGTGCAACCTGTAACAAACACTTGTATTTTTGTTTTGGTTAGTCCGCATCTACTTAAAGACAATACCGCTCAACCTACCAGAGGGCTTATGGCCTAACGCACTTGCAATCGCAATCGTTTTCATTTTGACAGTCCGAAGCTGAGTCTGCATACAAAACGAAAACAATTTTTCCACCATTAAGCCGATTGCGATGGAGAGTGCGTCAGGCAAAAGCGACGCAGGTGTATGTACCTGTACCTGAGAATGGTATTGAGCCTAACGTGCTGTGAATGTAATCTTTTTTAAATAATTTTAAGATATTGTTTTGCAAGCCGCGCAACAATAGCTTTGTTTAAACAATTATTTGATTGTTCTGCTCCAGGATGCGACCTAATTAAAACATAAATACTATGAGCATCAGGCTCAGGTCGAGACTATGCCATGGCATCGTTTCAAACTATGTGCTAAAATTTACTCCTAATACTTGTACTTACGAGGAGTAAACAAATACTTTTATAAACACCTGTCATAATGCTGTATACGGCTCTGGCTGCCGCAAATCCATTCGAGAGATGAGCATGTCCGTTGCTGCACTTAAGATTATAGACGATATCATCGCCATCGCGCACCAGGCGGGTTAAGTTCGCCATTTCAGACTGAAAACATTACACAATGTCACACACACAATGTCAATGTCATTACACATTGGTCAGCTTAGCTAATAACTCCTCAGCGGCGCTCGCTTCGCACGCACAGGTGGTATAAATTAAAATATCCAGGGGGCCTAGGTAAGATTTTTAATGCTAATCGTTATTTCTTTACATACTGTTCTGAGTTCAAGGCTGAGTGAAAGTTAAGAAAACGAGAATTCGTTTGCGTTTCAGTTTTTTTTACCCGCTCAGCTCTTTATAATTAAATTAAATCTCTCCTGCGGGACAAAAATTAAATAATAAAGGTGGAAATTGATATAATATCGCATACTACGGGCAATGTTCTTAAACTTATCCAGGGGGCCAACGCAAGGAAATTTTAAAACTTACAAACGTGTATGGAATTCACATAACTGGCAGAAGCCATAAGCCAGGTCGTCAGTTTAGGTATGAACATGGTGGAAGTTGCAATTTAAACCATAACGTTTAGAAGATAAGGTCGTTATCAACATTGTTCAATTTAAGGAGTAATGTTATCGGTGGATGCTCGGGCAGAGGTAGAGATGGGGTGGGTGCGGGGCGGGGGAAGCTAGCCGCTCACGACGAACGTCACGTGACGTTCGCCGTCGTGCGATAATCTTTAAAGTCTTGGGGGGTCCGTTTTCTCTGACGCTGACTGTACATGAATCCTTTACATATTGTCAGTTTTTTAAATCTATTTATAAACGCACTGTAAAAACGCACAAACGCGGCAAGGCACTGGATAAAAGTCAGTCAGATCATTATTTTACAAAAAAATAAGTACTTATAATTTAAATGTTTTTTCTCCTGTCAGACAAGTCTTGAAAAAGCTGAAAATGAAATACTAATATAATTATAAGTACATACCTCATCTGGGACCCTGCTGCATATATCGGCATTTGAGCAAGAGAAGACTGGCACCCGCGTGCAGCGGCAGGCACCGCCCACTGCGGGGACCCGAACCTTGCAGGGGCTTTCGCCGATGGCCGCGCAGTACAGCTGCGTGGCGCGCATCGCTGTGATCGTGTTGATCCCGAGCAGCCGGCGCTTATTGTACACGCCGGCCAGCTTTAGTGTCTGGACATAATGAAATAGCAGATCAAGTCGGAACTTCTGCAGCGTAAATATCTCAGGGGCAATTGATTCCTTTTATCCCTTGGTTAACAATCTACTTCTTATCCCATCAGGTGGGTTACCTGTTAAAGAGGAATAAGTTTGCGTCAAAAATCATTTTTGAGACAAGCTTATGCTCTCTACTTTTTTTATAGATGCATTATTCACCAAACTAACGAATCCAAACGTTAAGTGCAGCGGAGGTTTTATTACTACCTTGAGACTGTTTTATCAGATCAGCTCCTAGACACCATAACAGTGCATTTTCATTGGGTTTACATCTGTAGGTGTTCAAAATTTCAGCCCATTCATTACGATAGCGGAATGTGGTTCAAAGTTGACTTGCAAAATTTGATCCAAGCACTTAGACCACTTTTGGAACCCACGTCTTTTAAAGGCTCAACCGATTTTCATGAAACCTAGTCTGGGGCCATTTCGATTAAACTAGCTTGCATTTATAAAAATCTGCGTTCGGTCGGTCCTTTATTTGGGAGCTACGGTGCCACAGACAGCCACACATACACATGTTAACTAACTTAACCGAAAACTTATATTACTTCTTCGCGTCGGGGGTTACAAACAGCAAAACGACTGACATGCATCGCAAGCGCGAAGTTGCAATCGACGGGCGGCGTCTGCACCGCTACGAAAGCGTGCGGCGCGAAGTGCGCGACGGCCTGCACGACGGTGCGCACCACGTGCATGTTCTGGTAGAACAGGTCCCGGTCCGGCGGGTTCCAGCAGGGGGGCAGCGAGAAGTTGCCGCCGCAGATTAGCACCACGTCCGTGTTCTGCAGGCACGCCTCAATCGTGACCATTTGATAAAAACTCAACAACACATGATATTTTATTTCTTACTAGCGTTATTACCCGGGCGGCAGCCTGCGTTGCATTGCCACGTAAAGTAAAAAGTAAACTTGGAATTTTTGAGCCCGAAACCTTCGCGGGCGTCCTCAACTCAACCAACACCCTACCAAAGTTTAATTACAATCTGATCAATGGTTTAGGAATGCATAGAGGACCAACATACAAATATATTTTTTATTTATATAGATTCTTCTTCTTTATTATTATACATAGTATAAAACAAAATCTCTCGCCGCGTCTGTCTGTCTATATATCTCCTAACTCCTGCTAAACCACTTAACGGACTTTGATGCGTGTTTCACCATCATTATGTATTTTTCTAGAAAGGTTTTTATGTTTAAATAGTTTCTGCCCGCGACATTGTCCGCGTAGATTTCGATTATCGTTATTCCCTCGGTTTTTTTTAAATTCTAGGTTTAATGTAGCCTATGTATAAATCCAGTGTATAAGCTATCTGCTTTCCAAATTTCATCCAAATCGGTCCGCGTGAAGGAGTAACAAACTAACACACAAAGTTTTCCTGTTTTTACCTAAATGTGGATAATTATGAAAAAGTCCCCCCAATGTATGATGGCATTTTCAAAATCAAGTCAAGTCAAGATGGCACTTTCAATTGATACTAAGTTGTCACAGGAAAAGATTTCTTGTATTTTTAATAAAAATACAAGCATTCTTCCCCTTCCATAATCCCCGGAGATATTTTATTTCATATTATTAAGATAGACCATCGACATTCCTCTTTCCGAATATTTAGCGAGATGTGCATGCATTCATTCGTAGGTACGTTGCGATCACGAGTCGACAATAGAAAAACCTTACTTCCAGAGCTGCCCTGAGAAACGCTCGCCCCTGATATGCCTCGACTTCGGGGCTGGTGTCGATGTGCGCGAGGTCGGTGGCCACGCCAATCAGGCCGCGCTCCGACGCGAATTCATACAGCGCCAGCGTTCTGATCACTTTATGCTGCTTCAGGAACAGCGATGCGATCTGCCCCACGTCGCTGCCTGCGCCGATTACTGTCACCTAGAACACACCCATTCCAAGTAGTCCCATTAGGGGTCACCTTTTGTACTCAAATTTGTTTTTTTATGCAATTAAGATCAAGGTACTGAGAAATACAAATTTTAATGTAGCATGAAAGGGTCTACCATATATGCACTAAAATCAAACGACATAAAATTAAATGTTTTAAATTCAAATGCTATAAAAGCTATCTTCAACTCGTATAACGTTTTAGTAACTATACGAGCTATATGCCAATGTCGAGGTTGGATAGCGCACTGCCATTTGACATTTTTATTCTTGTTCGGCGCGTTTACGGTGTTCGGTGAGATACCAGCAAGAATATAAATATAAATATACCTAATTGTTTTGAAAAATATATAAATAAATATTTCATTAAAGCTTAATAGCATTTTTGGCAAGTTTATTTAATCTTTTACAATACGACGTAAATACTAAATGTTAGTAGAAAGTGGGCATTAATTGGATAGCTAATAGAAAATTTAGGACAATATAAAAATTAATGTTCCAATGTTCCTTCGGCCAGACCACACTCTCACAAATCAAGCTGTCTCTAATTCTCAATTTTCCTAGTAAAATAGAAAAGCAAACATGACCCAGACGTAATCGAATAATAGTGAAGTGTTTAATTTTGAAATTGGTCTGTTAATACTAAAAAAAAGGCAAATGTGAGTCGGACTCGCGCCCTGAGGTTTCCGTATTTAAGGTAACGGCAAAAAAAAACATTTTCTTATGAACTTTATGTTTTGTGCAATAAGGTCTATTTTGACTAGCCTAAATTTTAAAACGGATTTTTATAGATTTTTTATAATTTCTCAAAAACTGTAAATAATTAACACTTAATTTTATTTTTCTCAAACAATATAAATAATAATTTAGACGCCAGGATTTTTTCAGATTTTACGATTAATAAACTTCGGAACTTTTACAATATAACTGGGAAACGATAGTGTTTTGTGCATTTTTGACTATAAATAAAAAAAAAACAGACTGGCAAATGAAAGATGAGAATGAAAAAATGGCGGCAAATTCGAAAACAAAGAACGAGCAATATTCATAAAACATAACTATCACTGTTTTATGTATAGTTACATTAGTTACATAATATTCAACTTAGCAGTACTTTACTTTTATCTTAAAATATCAAATAGGAAAGAAGATAATTATGATTTAAATCGCTGTCCTGGAAAGGTTTCAAAATGCACGATAACGTTTCACGAAAAACAAGAACAGAAAAATGTTGCTTTCGCACAGAAAATGGAATATTTAAGTACGGTAATGGACTTATAAGCTTAAAATTAAAAATATTACCTGATAACACACGTAATTTTATATATAAATAAAGTTTTTGGCTATTTTATTAGATTGTATGAAATTGAAATAGCATAGAATTATTTTCTCAATATTATCTATTTTCAATCGATTTCTTTACACGTCTAAAATCCTACCCTAATGACTATTTATAAATATCCTTACAATTGCATTTTCTTTTCGTACCAGATCCCGTGATTTTGGTCGTATCCGTATTAAGATTTGTACTCTATATCCCGCAGTGTTGCACCGTGAAATCCGCTCACTGGTTATTATAGCCATTGATTTTATATCAAATAAGAGGATAGAGGATACCATCAAAACTTGCCATCTCCAGCATATTCAGACGGTCGCATTAAAATGATCGACAAGCTGGATGCCGCTATTTGTGTTGGTATCTCTTGTACATTACCTACGCAAAAAATATTATACCTAGTTGGTTGGTACAAAGGCTGAGAATGATTCAAGATTAATTTCCTTTTGGTGGAATGCAACAAAGTTTTCATAAATTAGGAATCGAATAACCAAATGAGGGAAGTATTACGTAAAGTTGGGCACCGCTAAAGGAAGTGGGGTACCTACAACGGGAAAGGATCAAACGCCGCACAAAAATTAAGATACTAACCTACTTACTAACCTTTTGTTCCGGGAATCTGGGAACTTGGCAGCATTTTTCACACTGACTGTCCATCAGGCTCATTGTATCAGAAATCACGAAGTTTTGGAAGCACGCTCTTGGATTTACTGCCGCAGTCGCGGCGAGCAGCAAACGACCAGCTCGACGGAACATTTTTTATCAATTTATACAAATTTTACTTGAATTTTTTTATATGTTATATTTACATTTTTTTTGCATTTTTTAATTTATATTACATATTCTTCATGTCGTGTTGAGGTTTTGAATTATTTGAATTTAAACGTTATGCTTTGTTGTATTAGTGTAGGTTTTTATGAGGGTGATAGTAATTGTATGTATATTTGTTTTGTGGAATATGTGAATAAGTCATTTGTGTTAATTGAAGTATTATGAAACCGCGATTAGTTTGGGATTGGAATAGCTGTCAATTCATATTCACTTTGACGTATATGTTAAAACTGTCACCTAGTGGCTAGATAATAATACAATCATCTTGAAATTGGCATGACAAAGGTTAGTCTATGTCATGTCTAGTTTATACTAGAGTTTTCAGTTCCTTGATTTTCTGGAAAAAAATTTAAAGCATCAGATCAGCATATCACCAATATGATCACATCAGAAGTGATCGGAATCGGCAGAGCTAATTTACCAAAAGTTCGTCAAAAGGACAGAGTGATGAAGTGATGATATAGAATGGTTACAACAGGGTAAAATATTAATTTATTTTTATTGAATTCCAGAAGTTGGTTTTTAAAAACGTTATATGATATGTGCTATAGAACCGGTAGGTATTTGCTGGTTGGGGTTATCAAGTTTCGTTCAAAAGACAACGACCGTCATCTATAATAATATTACAAAGTGTGATAGTAACTTTGTTACGATTCCGCGACTAAACCGCTGAACCGATTATATTGGTATAGATGCAGGGTATTCGTTTAACGGAGAGACTCAGTCTTCCTTCTATCCCTATCACCAGCTTTCTTAACTGCGAATTCAGATGGTATGGATTTTCCCAACTTTCATAGGCGTCACCTCTGCGGGCGAGTTAATCGCGGCGGTTCCACCCTTCTATCGTTAGGTAATACCCATTGTATCGCGCCAGCGTATCGCGTCATGACTCGCAACGGACTGCCGCGTGTCCGCGAATACCATAATACTAACCGCACCTCGCAACACATGCTGAATAGACGCTGCGAGTTGGTAGTCTCACGGCAAGTACGTCGCGTAAATTTTCAGCAAAACAGAGTGCATAAACGTACTGCTTAAATAAAATAATATAGAATACTAAATAAAGAACACCAATTATTAATCACAATATTTATTTTGTCAGTTTACAATAATAGGAACCTACTTCAGTATATACTTTCGAGCCATCGTGTTCGTGTTGGTGTTTCTAAATACTTGATTTACAGTATACAGAAGCAGAGAAAGGATATATCCGGTAAATTTTAAATGAAAGTCTCTGGCCGGTTAGGTGGCGGATATTGGAATAGCATTCTGTTTGGATCTGCCAGCCCCGTGTTTTAGCGGTTTTGTTATAGTTTCCGCATTAGCAAGCAACATCAACAAACTATCCATTGCATTTCTATCAGTGACACACACATAACATCACATGTACTTGTTGAAATTATATGTTAATTTAGTAAGTAAATTCGTTTAAATGCAATACGGACATACTTAATATGTATAGAAGTCAGCAACGCAAACCAAAATTATATTATATGTTTAGTGGTCCTGAAAATTTATATAAGTCCTACAAGGAGGTCAAGGTTATTTTTTCCACTAACATTTTTTACCGAAAACGAGTATCAATATTAATTAATTCGGTTTACGCTCGCCACCGGCTTTCCACTTTTTTCTCCTTTTTTTAAATTATTTTACTTGAGAACTCGAATTAGCAGCATTAAAATTGTGTTTATAGGAAGTCTCATCACAATACAAGACTCACATATCACATACACAAACCGCCAGTGATTTCTACATAAACAAGTGCAACACTTGCAGAACTAAAAATTAGCGTATTTCCTGTGTTTGGGAACTCGAATTATACAATGTTTAAATAAGTCTCATGGAAAACACATCACAATAGACAAGACATCACATATGAACAACAGTTGCAAGGATGGACATATAAAATAGGACTTACTAGTTAATTTATCATTACATATTCTAGAGTTACTCGTCGCTTAAAGGTTTCACGACCGGGCAGGGCTTAAACTCGAAGCAGTTCCTGAGCTGGCACGGAGCCAAGTAGTATTCATCACCTACGGCGTAGCAGCGGCCGAGGTTAATCATGTCTTCCATTTCGCACCTAAACATATTATTATCGGAACAATAAGAACTTTCAAGGAGAACTCTGAAACAAACCAAAGCCTGAATAATGCCAGTCAACATTTGGCATATCATAATATTTTGTCGTTAATAAAAATATACAAATGTTTGAATACTCCAGAAAATGTGTACATTGCGTTTAGATGGTTATAGGCATTCGTTTGATTACCTACTTATGTGAAGAACTGGTTAAGCTAAATCTATCTTTTTCTAACTTGACCTTGAGTTTTGAACTCACTCCTTTACGTTTTTTTTTGTTTTTATTGCATTTTGCTGCGAGGCCCTTTGCCGAAACGAAATGTTGATTTGGCAGTCCCTGTGCAGCTTGAAAAGCTCGGCCATCACTTTGTATAGACGAGTCCCATTTTACAGCGCCATTATGTAGAGTCGAGTTCATAAATATGTATGTATACCTACACTTTAACCGCTGTGACAGTTAAAACATGACATTAAATACACAAAGGTATTATTTATGGACTCGACCGTACCTACTAAATCAGTCCACACAATCTGGCTCACACCCCACTATTTTGAGGCGGAAGTTCAAAATTATTAACTACGGTGAGCAAAATGAGTTTTGAGTGACTAACTTTCCATCGTCGAGCATTTTTTGCTCCAACGGGTTGAGTTTCGGTATCATGTAAGACTCGATGCCGCACGGGCCGATGGTGACGGGCGAAGAGCAGATTGACATGCCGTAGCACGACTCAGGGTCGTCTTGTTCCACCAGCGCGCTGTCCAGCTCTGTCGGCTTCTCGAAAAGACCTGGAATCACGTACGAATGTTTCACGCCATGGTAAGTCGAATCGGTCAATGTCTTTAAATCCAACCGAACACAAGTTGTGTCAGTGACCCCACCGCCGTATTTCGAGTCAGAACTTTTAAACGACTGTTATAAACACCTGTCATAATGTTCACTACGCAGGTGGCAGTCGCGAATCCCATCGAGAGGTGAGCCTGCTCGTTGTTGCTCTTTACTTTGCAGATGATGTCGTCAGCTTCGCGTACCAGGCGTGTGATGCAACCAAATGACTCCTGAAAAAATAAAACTATTATGAATTTTGTAGTTAACCATAACATTAAGATTAAGCGGCGACTATACTACTTCGTTCACGTAATGCAGTCGCGAAATTGTTTCAAACTACTTCGGCCAACGACCGTCGTCGTCACATTTAGTTTGTCCGCCTAGTAAGGTCACTTAACTGGGCGGTTGCAGCTATCGCACGCCGAATGCGTTCCAATTCCGAGTTCTTTGCACTGCTGCGGTCGCCGTATGTAAGATGCGGCGGACGACTCAATGTAATCGCCGCTTTATACATCGCTTCTAGCCCTTTCTCCCACTATTCCTTAATCCCACTAATGTTTGCAGTAGCGTGTAGTCTAAACGTCTTAAGCATTCTAGAACTGGTAGTTCACCATTACAGAAACCAGAAATAATTTACGCTATTTTCTTGTCTTTTTCTATATCTTGTCTCCTACGCTTTTTTCCGGACAGTAAAAGGCAGCTCTTTTGATTTTTATTTCTTGCCTTTCGATCAGTATGATAAAGCTACAGGGTAATTATTTTTCTCGTGTTGGATTCCCGGTTCAACCATAAAAATATTTAAATATCTGTGAATGCGGTTTAAATTGTTTTTTAAATTCAAATAATATCTTCTTTCAGTAAAATGTTCCATCTTCAATATTCAAGGTACTCTCCCTCCATGTGGCATAGCCGTGGGACTCCCTGTATATAGTATAGCATTATATAGAATAGATTTAGATAAAATTTCGCCACCACAGGTCGCCACTAACTGATGATACTTGTAAGAAATATCTACTACTATTTTGTTATCAAACGTAATTTAAAGTTATGTTTGTCTATTCTAATAAATTGTGAATACATCTGTACGTATCCTGGTATTATAAGAATCTGGTGTATTGCGATTCTAGTCTTTTGCGAATCTGTTATTATAAGAATATGGTGAATTGCGATTCTGATCTTTTGCGAATCTGCTATCATGAGAATCTGGTATTATAAGAATCTGGTGTTTTGAGAATCTGGTGTTTTGCGAATCTGGTATTCTGAGAATCCGGTGTTTTAAGAATCTGGTGTTTTGCGAATCTGGTATCCAGCGAACAAAGGACTAATTCTACGCGTACGAGGTCGGGGGCGTGCTGTAGTTTAATATTTTTATTACAAATAGGAACCTACATTGTAGCGCTCCTGTAAAGGCTTCCACAAACAGGTCAACGTGACAACTACTCGTACCGCCCCTCTCAGCTATTCTGCACTGCGTTCAACCAGAAATTTAAAATATAAAAAACCGGTCAATGGCGAGTCAGACTCGCGCACCGAGGGTTTCGTATTTAAGATAATATGGTTGGAAAACGCAATTTTAACGTCAAAGGAAATCTATTTAGATTTTTAGGGCGACCCGCGACGTCACTCTGGATTAAAACAAGTAAGTAAAATGATTGTGCACTTTTGCAGTCTATTTAATAGAATTGTTCCTCCTTTGAATTCCAATAAAGCGTAAAATCTTTACTAAAATCCTATCTAGCAAAATATATAATGTAAAAGCACGGGTATACGAGCACCTTTTCTTTCTAGAACGTTCCGTGCTACATACTTAGGTTATTCCGGAACCGATGTTCCAACTCCGTCACTTTTGATCTACCTACTCGTAGGTACTTGTAACACAATCAACTTATCTAAATTAGGGGTTGGTTTTGAAAGTCGAGGATGGTACCATCTATCTAGAAGGTAAATATGGGCTGTTTGCCAAGAGATGACGTAACTAAAGGTATTCAGAAGCCTCCGATTTCATTATAAGGAAGTAGAATTCGTTTCGAGAAATGTCTAGAATGGGGGGTTGAAAAATGAAAGTGATTTGATTAAAGCAAAACGGGTTGACATATGAAAGAGCTCAATCTGCACATTTCAAAACATTTTTTTATAATATTATGTGACGTAGGTACTAAAAATGAATCCTCCTCGGTATCTCCGTAGTTTACAGATCAAAATATCAGAAAAATCGTGCCTTAAAGATAATTATTAAATTATTATGTATATTTTTCTCGAAAAATAAAATAAACATTTAAAATTTTACAGTTTTGGAAAGTGGCCAACAGTTCAAAAACCCGTTTTAAAATGTATGCCAGTCAAAAATGCACTATACACCGGTTTTTTTTTTATTTACGATAACTTTAAGGGAACGTTCTTTAGGTCAAACAAAGTTAATTTCCCGAAGACAGACAAATGATAAGTCTAACGGTTTTAAAGATATTTAATTTTAAAATTTAATCAGTTAATCACGTTACACTAGTGTAAAAGGCTCTTAATTGATAACAACAATTTTCTTTTAATACTTATGAGTAAAGAGTTTCCAATTGTTAGGTTTGTATACGCGTCAATCTAAAGTGACAATCTTGTACCTGTCAAGTGTTATCTTTACTTGTGTGTGTATGTCACGCCAACATAGACGTATTTGACACTGATTATTAGTTAACTCTAAAGGCCCTTTTAGAATGACCAAAGATAAAAGATTTCATTATTTTATTCTAAACTGAAAAAAAAATTTTTTTTTGCAATATTTCAAAATCTAATCTACCAATTAGTTTCTATGGATATACCTAGTAATATGCCGAAGTTAACGTAAATCAAAAAAAACACGGTGTATTAGATATACAATAAAGGTGAAAATGAGTTTTTTTTTCATTTTCCAAATATATTATTTTATCTTAAACGGAACCCTCGGTGCGCGGATCCTACTCGCACTTGACCGGTTTTTTACCATTTTTGTACGGAATCCTAAGAAATTAAAAATAACATACGGCATCCAGACAGATATTAGGTCCGGAGGAGAAAACCGGCACGCGCGTCCAGCGGCCGGTGCCGCCCACCACCGGGATCTTGGTCTCGGAGAGCTCGGTGCCGCTGGTCCTGCAGTACAGCTGGCGCGCGCGCATCGCATTGATGGAGTTGATGCCGATCAGGCGCCGCTTGTCGTACGCGCGGACAAGTTTTAATGTCTACACAAAATTGTTAATGGCAATGTTAGTAGGTAGATCATTTTCATTTCACGAGGGAGTAAGTTTTAGTTTGGACGAACAACGACACAAAGTTTGGCAAAAAAGAGTTTGAAGTGGTGAACTACAACATTTGCATTTGACAACTATCAACAGCAGTTTTTGGGTAAAAAATGTATCATGTTGCCAGTTTTATTCCAAACAACAGCCTTATAATTTTTAGTCAAGCCCGACATATAGGTACAGGGTGTGTCCTGTAACAGAAACAATAAATTAAAATATAGGTCTTTCAACTTATCAGTAAATGTGTCCAAGTGGTTTCAGTTAAATTTACATATTGTTTTTGTTATTCTCTAATAATGCTAATTAAATAAATATCAGGAGACAATGTCACACCAATTGACCTAGTCCCAAACTAAGCTCTAGGCTTGTACTATGGGTACTAGACAACGATATAAATACTTACCTATATAGAGAAATAATATATACTTAAATATATAGAAAACATCCATGACGACCATGACTCAGGAACAAATATTCGCGCTCATCACACAAATATCTGCCCTTACCGGGTTTTGAACCGAGAACCGCTAGCTACGTAGGCAGGGTCACTGCTACCAACTAGGCTAGCGCGTCGTCGAATTGCACCAGCAATGTTCATAAACACCTCACGGCAATTAAATCACGATCGTGTCTAAAAGGAATACTTCGTTCGACGTAGCACCGACGCGAATGTTTATCACAAAGTTTGTGTCGTCAATACTATCTGTCATAAAAACAACACGTCACGATGGGAAATGTGTTTGGTGCTGCTATCGTTTTTACATTCCGAATGGTGCCTTAAAAGGTACAATAAGGCATGCTTCTGGATTTATTTCCTATTTTAGAAATATTATTTGCACAACTTTCAAGCACAAGCGATCGCGCAAACAGAGCTAGGTTGCGTGGAACTGCGCATAACCATGCCACACGTGTCACGCCACGCCCAGTTCAAACTTCTACTTTTTTTCTGTTCTGTGGTTAATATCCATTGACTGTGACGTTTAATTTGAATGGCAATTTTCTCCAAATTTTAGGACTTTGGAACATTAAGATATTTTAATTATGATCGCCAATAACCTAAGGAATCATCGTTTGAATGTATTGTTCCTGTTACAGGGCACACCCGGTATAACGCGGCAATTAAGATATAGTAGGTAGGTAAGTATGTATCAAATTGGCAATATCACTGACATGCATGGCGAGTGAGAAGTTGCAGTCCAGCGGTGCCGTCTGCAAGGCGATGAAGGCGTGCGGAGCGAACTGCGCGACGGCCTGCACGCTGATCCGGACGTGTTGCATATTTCTGAAGAACAGGTCGCGGTCCGCCATATTGCAGCACGGCGGCAATACGTAGTGGCCGCCGCAGATCAACACCACATCTGCGTTCTAGAGACATGGCATTAAACTGTGATCGTCAAACAAGAACAAGCAGCAACTTGGTCCAAAAACAACAAGTTTACACACAACACAACATAATTATGCAACACGCACACACGTTATACAATTATGTAACAAACTTAAATGTTTTTGATTCTATTTGGATATGGTAAAGTGACATTACGTGTAAAGTAAATGCCTTCCTAACCTTGCGAGTTGATGAAAATTAGACAAAGGCTCAATAATATTAGAGATTTAAATTATAAATTATAAATTTCTGAATAAATTGAGGTTCATCACTAAACTTAAATCTTTTAACTAAATTATAGTGAATGAGTTTAAATATAGTAGGTACGGGTTTCATATATTTCTAATAACAATTTACTTCTTGACTGAGCGACTTAAAAGCATGAATTTAACTTGGTAGAGCCAAGAACATATCTGCGGGGCGAAATCTTACATAAAGAGCATCCTGAAGAAACGCTCGGCCCTGGTACACTTCGAGCTCGCAGCTAGTGTCGATATGTGCGATGTCGGTGGCCACGCCCATTACGCACCGCTCCCGGATGTCGTCGTATAGCACCAGCTTTTTCACCACTTTCTGTATCTTCAGCATCAGCGCCGTGATAATGCCGACGTCGCTGCCCGCACCTAATATTGTCACCTAGTACACACAGCTGCTCTCAAAATAAGTATTATAAAGTAAAGTGTTAAAAGCTTTCAAGTTCCAGGCAGTGAATTGAATCCTTTTTATTGACTGAAACTTGACAGGTTTCAATAGATTAGGGCTCAGGATGACTTCACCCACATTCCTTTTTTGTCACCTTCCAATGTCGTCCTCAATTCCATATGGTCCACTGTCTTGACTTCACCACATTCCTATTTTGTCAACTTCTTAACTTGTCATCACTGTGAAATGGTCCACAATATAGAATTGTAGGCGAAATAAGAAGTTGTCGAAATAGCAATGTGAACAATTTAGGAACATGTCAATTTGGGAATCGTATGCAGACGATACCTATAGAAATAAACAAAAAAATAATGTGGGTGATGTCATCCTGAGCCATTCAAGCAGCGCAAGACCGTTCCTTGTGGCAAACTTTGTGGGATGTCCTATGTCCAGCAGTGGACGTCTTTCGGCTGATATGATGATGATGATGACGCTGTGCAACCCACCTTTTGCTCTGGGAACCGGGGTATGATGCATTGTTCACACTTGCTGTCCAGCTGGGCAAACGTCTCGGACATCACGTAATTTTGGAAGCATGCTCTTGGACTTACTCTAGAAGACGCCGAGAGCAACAAATGGCGAGCCTGACGAATCATTTTTTTAAGATTTACAGAAATTTTTACTAAACATTAGTTATGTTCAGTTTGTCATTTTGAAGTGATCACAGGAAGTGATATTCACCTTGACATGACCACGGGTAGTCTATGCTGAGCATTGACATACCCTTATAATCTGTGCTGAGCATTATCTGAGTATATCTAACAACCTGTTTACACTATGTTAAGTGAAAGTGTAAAGTTCATGCATCAGCTACTAGCCATTTGACAGCGAATGTATGAATTTCACACTCGCACTTAACGAAGTGTAAACCGGGCATAAGGTCTAAGAGACTATGACTTTAGCTACCGTAAAACCGTACAACTTTGCCCAAACCGCTCTTTTGAATATAACCGAAATAAAACAAAAAAAAATCAAACGCACACCTTATTTTTAATATTTGGGCGAAAGTTAAACATATTGCTGACAACACTGAGCAACATCTGACCCCCTACCATACGTTAGTCGCAAAGACTACTATTGTATACTGGGATAGTTAGTCGCATAGACTACTATTGTATATGGTTAGTCGCTCGTCAGTCGGCTTCGAAGATGGTAGTCCAATTCTTTTTGTTTATTGATAAAACAGAGCACAGTAAAGAAAGATTTTTTAATCGCTTGAACTTCATCTGAAATAATTTGACTTTATGTTTTCATTAATAAATAGAGCTGATTCTTAATGAGCCTATTATTTATATTTTAATAGACCTTTAGCTAAGATTAGACTTTCTTCATTTATACAGTTTTAAACACATTACCCTTCTTTAGGTTTCGACGAAGTGGCGTAAAACCAAATATTGACAACCCTAATTCATTTTCATTTTTGTATGAAGGAGTTACAAAATTTACTCACGAATTTGTCCACTAAAGTTAGGTAGGGAATCCTACGTCAAAAAGGACATATTATAGTATACAATGAGATCATCATAGTAATTGTACATTATTAAAGGTTCTGATAATAAAGTCAAGAATGCCTAAGTTATTAGCGTTTATACAAAAGGCCCATCATTTTGAGAGGTAGGTATTTTCACCAATAAATAAACGTATTTTTGTAATAGCTTCTTAACAGACACCGATAACACTATGCAAAGGTGTAACCAGTACAGACTTTTAATTCAAAAAGTTATGATAAATTTAAAAAAGAGCAATAATAGTAAATAGCGTGCTAAGTTGTAGGTTATTTCAGTCATTTTGGCAAAATTAATTATGTAAACAAAGAAGCAGTACCTAGTCGCAAACCTTTTTCAATTGTGTATTAAAATTAGGTATCTATTTATTTATTGATGTTAAATTATTACGTAATATTAGTAATATTATATAATAACAAACGAACCTTGGTTTATTATGAAATTTACGAATGATTCAACTATGATCAAATGTATTTGAATTACGACTCTAAGAAAATCTTCAATCCGTAGTGAGCCAGGGTAGGGACTAATGTCCATTTCCTCTTATTTCGAGAGGGGGCATGTGCGTAATATTTAAGGTAAGTAGGTCATTTTGCCACTGATCGCTCTTGTTGGCATTATGCGTATTGGGCAATTTGCGTGTCTTTTATTACAGCTATTCCAATCCCAAACTAACCGCCGTTTCATAATACTTACTTACTGGGCACTTATTGATCACTCTACTGCACTTTCCTGGACACTTTCGTACTTGTCCAGGGCCAGGTACTGATCTGTTATCGACTATCGTATTGTCAACGTTTTGATAGCTCTTAGTTTATTGACAATATAGCGGCCGACTTAAAAACGATACTGTAACAGATTAAATACGATTTCGATTATAATGCCTACCTAACCTACTGGCACCTAATTTCTGGTGTTATGGCAAGATTACATAGAATTTTTGAGAAAAGCCTACCTACCTACCTACCTACTTTTACCTACTTACGTATGTTTATCGTATTTTAGAGCTTACTTTGGGACTAGGCCAATTCGTGTAACCTACCTTGTTTTTTTTATATAGGTACACTTTGATACGAAGCGAATCTACACCTTCATCCATTGCAGTGGAATTCCGGCTGTACAAGGAGGACGAGCTTTTAGCTCCTACAAGGAGAATCCGCAATTTAAGCCGTCATAAACATACCTTCTTGATGAACACAACAAAAGCCTCCTGTGGATTGCGAATACGTGCAGGACAGCTGAAGGGGAGAACAGGAACTATGCACAAATGCAAGTCCGACTCGCGCACCGAGGGTTCCGTACCGCCCGACTCACACTTAGCATAGAGGCATTCATCTTATTCCTCAGGGTTGGCAACGCATTTCAAGTCTCAAGATTGCAGTCTTGAGATTATAGCCTTGAGAATTCAAATGTGTATGGGTCTCATGTCCCGCTTACCATCAGTGCTTATGTCCCTTTTTCTTGCCATAAGGTGTTGCTTACTTACCCCTGTAGGTAAGTAAGCGACCCCACCGATGCGCAAAAAACGGTGTCGTTGCGTTAAAAAAAGACGGGGTCTTAGTAACAACATGGCGCCGTTTTTGACGCACCAAAATATAGGCAACGTTAAGCAGCGCTGCGGTCGCACCTTAGCCCAGCATTTAAAGGATGATAGGTACGCTTTAGTATCGACATATTTATTGTCGACCGCTTTGTCTTTACGGCATATTTTTTTTCTGCCTTTGATAAAATAAATGCCGCAAGACAGCGACACTAGACCGCCTTTTTGGCTATACATACACATAGGAACATGGATATAGCGTAAACTAATAGTCACACTAACGAAAAGAAGTATAACTTAATTTTTCTACTTTGTATGAATAAAAGGACGTTAAAAAAAACCACAACATAGAACAGACATCAAATTTAATAGATATAAGATTCACCTATACATATATATGTTTAACATTCATATTGATTAATAATATATTGTCTACCCATATACAGGCATACTTGTTATCTATAGATACAACACGGAGGAATTAAAAATGACTAGAACTATTTAGAGAGTGTAAGCCGCCCAGAACTCCACAATTCAACAAGAGAAACACTTCAATAAATAAGTACTTGTATAAACTTTCCTACCAAATATAAATGCTTTTAACATATCTGTAGGTATGTACGAGAATGGTGCGAAACAAGTTTTACAAAAAAAAAACCGCTTGATGAGACTTCGGTTTTTTTTTTACCAGACCCACAGAAATGCATCCTAAACAGATATGCCAAAACCCTTAGAAAACGGCAGACCAATGATTTTATATTTATCAACGACTGAATATTGACATCCTAAAGTTAACAAGATTGATTACACGAGTTAATAGGGATGTTGACAGTAGTACAAATTATATACATTTTACACAACACGAAATGAAACTCCACCAAATACACAATTATGTCATAACAGGTCTGTTTTATGTATCTTTATAATTAACGATAGCCATAAAAAGGTATTAGGTAAAGGTAGGTATATATTACAGTATAGTCCTGTACTTCACAAAAATAATACGCTATCCTTTTGATACTTCCAAAAAAGTACGTAATTTGACTTATCAGTCAACTCCCCATAGCCGATTTGTAATCCTGATTCGGTCGGTACACATAAAATTAATGCGTATTCAATTAAGTGCTTAACGCATTCACTGCGCATGACACGATAGAACATCAATTTTCATAAGCGTATCAGTCCCGCAATGAATGCGTTAAAAGAACAAGGTTTTTTTATATACCACAGTATTTAACTACCCAGTAAGGGGCAGTTTTGAAATGCTTCATTGGAAAAACCTTATTCAGAGTCACTGATAATTACTTTTTTGTAAATGTAAATCGCTATATTTTAACAGATTTGTATCTTCCATTTGCAAGAGCAAATCAATGGATAATTAGTCATCAAGAGTTGGGTTTGACTCATTTGTCTTATTGTGCAAACAATCAAGACCCGCGGTCTCTAAATCGCGATCGCGATCATGAGGCTTGTACGGAAATTAGTAATAGCGAGTATTTTAGTAACTTAATGTGTCTGAACAAAGAAAATTACAACTCGAATAAATTACAAATAAAATACTCGCTACTCGACTAAATCACTTACGTAGTCTGTACAGGCCTATACAGCAAAACTTAATGGAATCATTAATCATCACATAATATCTTTTAGTCATCATTTTGACGCATTGAGAATACAGTCAAAGCGACTAACGGCGCAAATATCGGATACATCCGATGTCTCCAACTCGCATTTGACAGGTATTAGAAAAGCATTATGTTGTTTTACTACCATTTCCTGGCGCGTCTCAGACTCTCGGGCTACCTGTGTGGCCTTATATTTGTTTACATAATGAGACAAGTTAGCTTGAACCAAATACAAAAGATCTTTTCCCTCCAATTGTGTTCTCCTTGAATATGCAGGTCAACATGCAGAGAAAAGTAAACAATAATAAAACACTTATTTACCTAGTACCAGACAGTAAAACAAATTGGCAAAATTATCTTACGGCTGGCAAAATATCACTAGGAATTTTATTTAACAGATCTTTGCTCAGATTCAATGAGTGCGACTTAAAACTAACATTAACAAAACTATAACAACACTGCGTAAATACATTAAAATCTTTATATTTTGTTAAACTTCATGACATGACAAACGCATGAAAAATAAAATTACTTGTTAATCAAACAGAATTGCCAATAAAGACAATAATCAGTACGTAATTGGAATACATTTGCCCAAAATACTCTGGACTCCAGCAAAAGTAATAATTTCTTATGCTTCAGTAATGATTTAAAACCAAAATAAAGGTTATAATTAAACAATTCTAGATAACTTAAAACTTCTCACCTTAGAAGGTGAAGACCTGTTTGAAAGGTCGCTTCGAAAGTTTGATACAATAACTATAAAATATAAACTTTTAATTTGGCAATATTATTACAAAAAAATGTGCACTCGCCCTGAACGTGCAAAAAAAAACTCCAATGATTTTTAGCATTACGTAGGTACAAGCTTCAGACATTTTAGTTAGACAGCAGCTTGAACAACTTTCATAGACAAACCTTATACGGTAAAGACTGTAAGAACACCGGAGCACTCTATGAATTATGACTAGTCCCCGTGCTCGTGGTGGCTCCAACATTTCAGATCAACAAAATATATTAAGCTTACATACAAATTTACAATTAAAAGAATGGTTACCCAGCCACCCTTAGATAAAATGACTGATAAATATTTTGAGATTATGATAAACATAAACTATACGACAAAATTGGGATTACACAAGCGGGTGATTCCCAATTGTACCATAGAACTACGTTGCAGTTTCCTTAAGAGGATACTAATTAGTTTAAAGGTATTTTCGATATTAATTTTTAGGTTTAACCGAAAGAGTAAAATTAAAAGGACCTTATAATACAATGTATCTTACGCACAAAAGACACGAAATGTAATGCAAAATAATTATTTCTAGAGGGTGACTATAAATATGCCACAGGCTACAATAAAATCTTACCTTAGTTATGACAACGAATAATGTCATAGAATATAGGTTAGTTCCCGGGCGACCTTATCTCGCGGAGGGGCGACACGCCTACAGGGCTCTACGGCACCCCACTGCAGCTCCGAATATAAACAACTAGCTCGTACTCGTACTAGATATTCACAACCCGTCGTTCGCGACGCTTAATGTTACAGGTTCATAAGAAATGTGCCAATCACGTGATCACCCAGCTCGGTTATGTTATTCGATTTCATGACATAATATTCAAAGTATTTATTTCATTTAGAACAGCTTATTAACTTGTAAAATTTGGATACAAAATATAGGATAGAAAATTTAATCCAATAACATAACAAGCGGGATAAGAGTTCTTAGTTACTAGTGTATATATCATTAGTTTACCATTAGATAACGGAATATGCGAGTGCGAAATACACAGCGACATATTACTAAACTATGACAAAACAAAAGACAACGAACAGTGCACCTGACACGTATATTTTTCGATTCGGTAGCCATATTAACGATTACAAACGGTATAATATTTAATGGGTCGCCATTTCATTAATAGTAAATGACCACCAAATTTTATAAGCCATTTTAATTTGAAATGATAATCTAAGAATCTATCATCTTGTTACCGGAATACAGCAGATAAACCCGAAAATAGACAACACTCAAAATATTAACCCATTTTACTTAAAAATCTAGTCCAAATATTGACCATCACATTATTCTATTTAAATGAATTAACACAAAAACAGTACCTACCACCCAAAATTAGAAAATGTCCACCAAAATAAGTGGGCTCCCGCGAGAACTCTCATTCGTCACTCCTTTGCACCGTGCTCAGGGCTTACTCATGAGCTTCTGGCTCCGTGCTTTTCATAAACACTTTAGTGGTAGGACAGACAAGATCATGTGGAAGTGGGGAGGTCTGATTCTGTGTTGGTAAATTTAACCACTTAAAGCAAACATCCAACGCAAGCGCTAGCAAACGACTCACGTGAGTGACTGATTAAGAAGCTGGTGTCAAGAAATGGAGCTGTTATTAAACCGCTAGCTTAACAAAATTTGGGATAACTAGGTACTTATTTGGTAATATGCTAACATTTAATAAGAGTTAGTAGTCTTTTTAGGTGGTAATAGTGAGAGATTTGGTGGGCATTTACTAACTGGTCTACAGAGGCAATTTATTTTGTGGTCGTTTTCTGAATTTGGGTCTCTATTTTTTGTGCTCATTACATTTGTTCTCATTACAAACTGGATTCGCATAATTTGGCAGACATGTCAGTATGCCTTGGAAACGTCAGTTCAGCCTGCTCATCATCGCTAACTTTCCTGTTGACCCGAGTAATCAATTATTGTATTTAAGCTAATCATGACGTACATGATTTGGTATTAGCACTTCTGCTTCTTTTAGGTACCCTTTGACCATACAATGGTTAAAAATGCAGGGCATTTTCTATCATTAAACACCTCAAAACGAATAAGAAAATAGTTTGTTAACAAATAGTATCTTGCTAAACTGCAAAACGTACACAACAAATTCTGAAAAAAGTGACTGTCATATATTATATGTCATGTCATATATTTTGCTATATACACGACAGCCAATCGACTATATAGCAAAATAATATTCTTACTTTGGCTACGAAACCATAATAATATTAATTAAAATTATCCACTGAATAAGGACCTTCTATAGATAGAGAATGTGCAAGAATTCGTACCACTATCAAAATTAGCGCAACCTCGGAAGACGTGGATTGTATCGCAAGGCAACAAACTAGCAAAATTGTTGAAATAATTAATTCGGCATGGATCTTTGTCTAACAACTTATCTCAGGTGCCATATACAGTTTAAGAACGAAAAAGATTCCTACGAAATAACCGCACTTGGATTTTTCAAGGCAAGCTCCATCTATACTCTGGTTTTTTAAGATGATGCCTGTGACAGCCGTATTTCGTAATTTCAATCACTTATTATACTCACTTTATATATATTTTAAATCTGGGAAACGGCTCCAACGATTTACATGAAATTTTGAATGCAGGGAGGTGTCGGGGGCGATAAGTTGATCTAACTAGGTTTCATTTTTAGAACACTTACCAACAACAACAAAAAAACCGAGCCAAGCTCAGTCATCCAGGTACTATTTGTTTATATGAGCTATCACAGGAATCACAGGCATCATCTTGAAAAAATCTGATTATACATCCTTGTTTAATGAATTGTAAAATAAGTAGAAATCCAATACCAGTATTACCAGTTAAAATCTATTAAGGCTCCGTTGATTACTTATAAAGCAGGGAAGTGCAAATTTCAATCAATTATATACAAACGTAATCTAAAGAAAAACCTCCTTACTCATATTAAACACACTATAAACCTATTTTAGTAAATGAATGCGTTTATCACCTTTTGTCAGATGCAAATGTCACCTTGAATGGTAAGGACAAATCATATATTAAGCTCACTATAGTGATTGTGCGTTTATGAATAAGAGTGAAAGCATTTAAAGCAGGAAGACTGATGAGAGTAAATGGTATGTGTATAGAACTTATTAAAATATATCCCAACCAGGTTTAGTAAAAGTATAAAAAATAAGATATACGTATACGTGTTATTAGTCAGTCGACAGGCAGATTCCACAATACATTATAATCATTTGCTTGTAATTAAGACACGGTAATTACCAAAAATATACAATCAACAGACATAAGCATCAAAAAGCTTGTACATTTTTTGTAGAAGAATGTATCAAATTCTTAAGTATGAATAAATGGCAGCAGTTGAGCGCCAGAAGACAATACAAGAAGTACGTTATGTTAAGAGCGCTTGCCACACGAACACCACGACTTAATTAAACATTCCAGAATATTCTAACCCTTGCCACGATCCATACGTGACGTCATCGAAGCTGCAGTCGGATTTTTACAACAATCTAACTCTTAACAATCTAATTGGCAAAATTACACTATTAACTTTAACTATCCTACAATTCCTAAACACTGCGACGCGCGCCAGAGCAAGAACAGCAAATGAGACGAAAATGAAACTGATTTTCGTCAGAAATATCTAAAGGTTATTTTACAGAAGACGCAGCGTCAAAATACAGACAAGAGTCAGGCTCAAAAGTTTGGAAAGGCCACAATTGATCGTATTATTAATGCTAACTTGTGGTGTGGAAACTTACACCAAGTGCGAAATTAAAACAATTGACACTAGTAAGTGTTGCTCTAACTTCTGGTAAATTAAAGTTTTCTTATGATTTCCTTATGAATTCGGAGATTTAAAAAAAATGCGAATTTAATTTAACAACAAAATATGTGGTTTGATACAGACGTGGCTATAATCGATTTTATACTCAGGAAAAAACCAACCCATCCCCAATTCTGATAACGAAACTCACTGTTAGCACTACACTGCTTTGCCGTAGTTACATTCAAAACACCGAGTCGCTTAGGACCCTTTTTAATGACGCAGCATAAATCACGAACTGGATCCGACATCCCAATAAAAACACAAAATAGCATCCTTTTTTAACTTTCGAATGAAATAAAATTAATCATGCTCATGCTGCCAAGGTAAGTGATATTTCAACTCAACACATACGAGTATCTACTATTATTAAACGTGCACAAAACGATAATTATCAATTATTTTTTAACTTCCATGCAATTGCAACTATAACTAAGGGCATTCACAACAACACCCACAGCTTAATGAGTGGCATGAGAAAGAGGCACATGGCAAACCTGCTCTTTGCCTATTGAGGACTTCGCAAATAAAATACAGTTTATGCAGGTAATTTTCCTATTTATTAAAAGGCAAGAAGAAGGTTTTACCAAAATGTCCAAATCTGACGAAAAGTATCAGCATAGACCACGACGTTGTACCCACCCATACCCAACATTGTTGCGATAAACATACATACGATTACAACAATTTCGCGTATATACAATTAGTATGAAATACGGTCAAGAAGTAAAAGGATCCCTGTTTATTTTGTGAGTAGAAAAAATAATGTATAGTTATTAACAACGAATTTTCACTACTTAACTATTTAATTTTTAACAAAGTTCACTAGACAGCTTTATTTTTTAATAAGATTAAGTATCTTATTAAAAAATACGAAAATGCAATTCCACCAAATATTCTTTGTTTCCAGTTCCCCGAAACTATTTGATGGCACGTAAAATCTTATTTAAAAAGAAAAGTTTACCTAGAATACCACAGTCAGATGGCTTTAATTTACCATCACTGGTTAAATTTAAAAATAGGAAAAAGAAACAATCTTTTATATTTGTAGCTAGATGGTTTTTAGTGTCATTCCTAGGTAAGGTCGAGATTTATGTACTTACAGTTATAGTTACGTATTTTGTAAGAAACATCTCAATATGAACATGATATAATATGCACAATGTTGTGGTGTAAACTTTAATTCGTCTAAAAATATATGAAGTGTAAAGTAAGAAGAGAATAATTGTTTGTATTTTATGCACTAAAAGACAATATTTCAATATAAGTATGTATATTTGGCAGCTACATTTGTATCCTAGATACGGTACGGTTAGCGAGTTAGAGTTAGAGTGTGAGCGATCGAAGATTCATAAGTTAGTATTGCACTTTATCGTTACTCGGCGAGTTCAAATTGCATAATGTTTGAATATCAACTTAAACACAAAACAATTACTTACTGTCCGTATTGAAATACATACAAATAATTATACTTGTAAATCGTGATGTGCAATGATGCAATTTAAACGCGCCGCTCCTTAATGTCTATCAATCAACATTTATTATTGCAATTCGTTTCAGATAAGTAGAGACGGATACATTACTTTTTTTTACTAAAATTACGTTATTGCTGGAACAAAGGCATTGAACTAAACTATTTCCAAATTGTGATTCGTACAGCTAAAAGAGTTTCAAGTTGAAAAACTCAATGCTACATTTCTGCTACGTTTACCTACTTTATAAATATATAGTATATCCCTGTGAAATGTGTGTCAAATGTGACTAAATTCCATGGCTAATAAGATAAGTCAAAAATTCGTTTAGTCGAACTAAAACGACGGACATAAGATGAAAAATACATACAATATTACGATTTTTTATTTTATTTGACCCAAATAACTCAAAAAATACGGCTGCTAAATCGAACTTTATTTACAGCATTAAAATAAATTAACATCCTACAATGACAAAATGGTGTCAACTTCACCTGACGATCTCAAGGTAGCTTCCAATTATATTTGTGGACACTTCGTCAAGAAACCCTTTACAATTGTGATTATACTATTGATAAAATACTGTACGTAGTAGGTGTTAGTATTCATAACAAGTAACTAAGCAACAATCTGGATTAAGTACATTGCGACTAAATTTTGTAAAAGTAATAAGTTAAATGCAACTTGTCACGAATCCGCGTCCCTAAATAAATTGAGATAAGGACAAAAGGGTGAATTGCTAAACTATTGTACATACTCGTAGTTAAGGAGTTAAGTGAGATAACGTTAACTTTCTTCCATTGTTTAACGAATTTCCTTAGTGTAACGAAAATTATCCATATGATTATATGACAAATCTTCATTTAACAACCCTTAACTATGTACAATATTTTAGCAATTCACCCAAAAGGTAAAACTAGCCACCTAACGCACAAACCTTTACGAGTCCACAAGGCAATAAAAATGACAACTTTTTCAATAGTAGTATAGTTTTGTCAAATAGGCCACTTATAAAGTTTTGTGGGATAGAGGACAGGGCCCGTTTACAATCGCCTTTATCGCGGTGCATAAAACGGCTAGCACAAGTTGCATATTTTCTCGGTTGTCGCTCAGTGCGTCTCCATCCTTAGAGACTAGATAGAAAGGGAGATCCGAGCGACAAACAAGTCACGGACAACTTGTGCTAGGCCTCCTGCGGGCTTAGTATAGTTGCGTTTATCGCGTGACAAAATGCGAATAAAGCATCCGTCACTCTCTTACTTCCGGTAATGCCTACCGTACCGTGCCTACCGTACCGTGCCTACCGTCGTAATTATTCTATTACGTGTCAAAAGGTGACGGATGTTTTATGCACATTTTGTCACGCGATAAACGCAGCCATATTAGGCCCCCTGGTCAGAAAGTGACAGATGTTTTATGCACGTCTATCGTCATAGATAAACACGAGCATAACATAGAGGGTTAATTATATATGATTTGATTATATGTCCGTATTACAACAAGCAACAGGCCAGATTAATAAACTGTAATTTTAGTAATACAAAAATTAAGAACTTTTTTAATTTATTTTATTCCTTTAAGTTTTTGTGCAACGTTATTAACGTTGGATTTAACAACAGAAATGCTAACATCCCGATGGTCAACAAGGTTATTGTGGTCTACTTGAAATATTTGTAAGAATTTAAGAAACTACAGAATCAGGGCCAGAGTGTCTACCTCTTAACATTAGTGACTTCACTTAAAATTATTGCTAATAGAACATTCACGTTTTTAAATATGTTATCGGGAGAAAAAATGTAGTCTTAAGATTTTTCTTTTGTACAGTTTACCTTTTTATCACTTAATAAGGAAATACACTTAATTTAGATTCATCACGATTTGACAAAAATACATTTTATGATTGTTGTAAATAATTTCATAAGTACCTGAGAAGTAGACTGCTTATTCCATATTTAACGTATTTAACTATAACTTTATAGACCAAGACGTAATACTGCTAGCGAGTCTTCTAATGTTTTCAGTTATGTGCTTCTAAGGTACACGAATATCAGTGCAGAGGTACCAACCCCTTATTTCCGTCTATAAAAATGAACTGTCATATTTCTAATCAAAATGGAATGTTAATCTACAACCTATAGTACTGACTGAGCAGTTAGTATGGTTAATGATACAAGCCACAGAATAACTATATATAGGTACCGATCCTAGCGCTACAGTATCAATCTATACTCGTTATGCTTAAACTATATTCGCGTAACCAAATTTACCGTAAACAAATAATATGCGACTTTGTACCTAATTTACTATAAACGACGAGTCTAACGTGCGTAAATGATTACTTTACACCTCTTTTTTATTAACTTATAGTATTGTTTTTAATGTTTTTGCAATTTTAAATAATTATTACTTACGGATTTCAACGCATTCACTAACCAGAAAACATTGGAATTACCATCATAAGAATAATTTTCATAATTAACTTTAATTTTGGAATTATTCTACAAACTACAAATATGTACTCGTAATTATCAAAAGAAGAACCACACTATAGAAATCTTACACCAAAAAGACAGTGAAAAAAGTATCTTGTGTTTCAGATATGTATAGATATTAAACATTCACAGATGCCAAAAAAGGTTTAGCATGCAACTGTACGACATAAACCTAGACAAATCAACAACACGCTACCTACACGCCACAGGTCCGAAATGCCCTCCAGCTGCTGTACGTGACTAGTTTACCGATCCCTACAAAGCGTTAGTTATCCAAGCACTACATTATTAAATGCGATAATATAACAAACTTTCGTTCCTAAACACCTCATACACGAAGACACATCTTAGAAAATATCACGAGATACTCAACTAGCACAAAACCGAGTGAAAAAAAGAAATGTTCTCGAACAGCTGACCCGTACGTCACAGGTCGCGCGACAGTCTCGACACCCTTTCGGGTGCAAACGATCTCATTCCTCTACAATGAGGAAATTCAATTTGTGCTGACTAAGCTGACCCGTACGTCACAGATCGCTCGACAGTCTCCACACCCTTTCGGGTCCAACCGATCTCATTCCTCTACAATAAGGAAATTCAATTTGTGCTGACTTGACCGGTGGCATAATAATTTGCCGATTATATTAGAACAGAATTCGAAGACATGCACCTAAGACTCGGGTCCCTCGAGGACGCACCGACCGAGTCTCTACAAAACAACGTGCGATTATAACTATGAGATTACATAATCGAAACAATACTGTCGTCGCTCAGACGTGGCGGGAGACGTATTTCACTCCTACGTTTTTCTCCTTAGGCGTTAATATCACAGATTCCTAAAAAAATTAACACTCAATGACGCGGAGACTCACCAGCCGGGAGCCACCGGCGGGAGGGGCCGAGCCGGCGCCTGGGCCGGGGGGGGGGGGGGGGGGGTTGGGCGGGCGGGGGGGGCGCCTAGCCCTCGGGCGCGCCGCCGCACATCCGCTCCAGGTCTATGAGCTCCTGCACACATAAGGATAATCTATAGACACTAGACAAATCACTGAAAAAGGTTTTCGATTTTTAACTCTGCTATATTATGGATTTGTACGTACGAGTACAGTTGGCCTGGATAATAAAATAATATCATATTTAAATATTTTAAAGTTATTATATGATTCAATAATTATATTAAATGAGCATTATAGCGTCTGATATTATAGGAAATATGTATATATCGATCGATACGCACCCCGAATAAGTGCATTCGTATATTTTCTAATTTAATGTAAAAAAAAAAACAGTTTCCTGCTTTGTTTATTCCGATAAACGTATATAAAAACATATAAATCTTAAAGAGGTATGAAACCCTTAATACGCCTCGCTTTTTATTCAGATTTGATAATTACATGTTATGTATCTCACGTTTTTGCTTCTAGCAAAGTCAAAATTATTTATTGAATGCAACTGTATTTTCTAAATGTAATTCATAAAAATAATTAAGAGCTTACATCAATACTTATCAGTATTATCTTTTCGTTACTAAAATATACGTGTGCGGAGTTGACTATTAAAATTATAACATTAAAGCATTCGTAAAACACCCGGCGTGGCGTGGCGTGGTGCAATGGTGACGTGGCCCGATGACCGCGTGGCGGGGCGCGTTCTTGTTATTACTTCGTACTTGGTATGGATTTGCCTCTAGGACAATGGATCTAGCCAACTCTATGATGTATAGCTGTGACGTCACAATGACGTCGTCAGCCTCGCGCAAACTACGAAATATTCAAAATGCAAAATGCCAAATTGCGTTTTTATGAAATCTGTGAGACAGTGCTATTTAGTGCATCGCAGTTTGTAAGAAACCAGAAATAAGGCGCTATTGTTGCTTGGCCAAACACAAAAGTTTTGTTCGCACGGCCCTACCTAGTGGTAATAGTACATTGTGCATCAAGGGTAGTATGAAGGGAATTACTAACGAGAGTGTTAGAAGCCCGACGCCGAAGGCGGAGGGCTTTTAATGACTCGAGTTAGTAATCCCCTTACTGCCTGTGATACACACAATGGTTTTCATCACATTTGCGAGGAAAAAAAACAAAGAGAAAACACTTTAACTCTGCAAAATATAAAGAAATAACTTTTTCATCACACTTGCTCGTATATGGTGTTATTCCATGCCTGTATACAGAAGGACAATGGCCTAAATTGTTCCCGCGGGAATAATGGCGAGTTTGTCATTACTCCCTAGGGAGTAATGATTTTCTTTTTAAAATTTGCAACTCTTTCGTACATCATTTTTGACTAAGGTTTAATTTTCAGCCAAAAATTAAATCGGTTTCTAATTTCATCTTTAAAAATTAGCTATAGACTAACTTACATTACACAAAACCTATACGCTTCATTAAACTTCATTATTTTTATACCTATTTCAAGTTTATATCAACATTTATCATTAATTTTAGTAATTATACATTTTTATCAAATTGGCTAAATCTGGCTCGAATCCAGGTCGAAACTAAACACAGTTATTATCTGTGGTAGAGGTCAGTAAAAAAATATCGTTTCCATTTACGTTCCCGTTCGTCAAAAGTTATTTCTTTGTATTTTGCAGAGTTAAAGTGTTTTCTCTTTGTTTTTTTTCCTCGCAAATGTGATGAAAACCATTGTGTGTATCACAGGTAGTAAGGGGATTACTACGGGATTAGTACGGGATTTAAAACTCATAGGTGATAGTGGAGTTTGCCTTTTACAACATCTGTGCAACTAGATCTGGAAGACAGGAGAATGGGCCAAGGACTGGCAAGAATCCACTCTAATACCACTGCACAAGAGAGGCTCCACTAAATCCTGTGGAAATTACAGAACTGTGGCACTTATATCCCATGCAAGCAAAGTTCTGCTTTACATCATCAACGAGCGCCTTAGAGCATTCCTGCAGTGGCAGATTCCAGCCGAACAAGCGGGATTTGTTAAGGGACGTGGAACACGGGAACAGATCGTAAACGTCAGGCAGATCATAGAAAAGTGCCGTGAGTTTAATATTCCTATGCTGATGTGTTTTGTGGACTACTCAAAAGCTTTTGACTGTGTCAGGTGGGAGTGCCTCTGGACTATCTTAATCGAAATGGGAGTGCCCAAGCACCTCGTTTTTCTCATCGCCAAACTCTATCAAGATGGAAGCACGGTTGTAAAAGTGAACAATGTTCTGTCGAAGCCCTTTAAGCCGCAAAAAGGTGTCAGACAAGGGTGCATCCTATCCCCGATCCTTTTTAACATCTATGGGGAATATATCATGAGACGAGCCTTGGAGGGTTGGGATGGTGGCATATCCATAGGTGGCAAGAAAATCAGCAACTTGAGGTATGCAGATGATACTACCCTTTTTGCATCGTCTGAGCAAGAACTAGCTGAACTGCTTTCTAGAGTTGAGAAGGAGAGCGAATTAGTTGGCCTCAGTATTAACAAGGCTAAGACCAAGGTGATGGTAGTGGACAGACCGGGAACACTAATTCGCTCCAACGAACTCGGGGACCTAGAACTTGTTACACAGTTCGTGTACCTTGGCTCTCTTATTACCAACGAGGGTGGCAGTGAGAAGGAAGTATTGAGGAGAATTCAGATGTCCAAAGCAGCGATGACTAAACTTACTAGGATATGGAAAGATCGGAATATTTCCCGAAAGACTAAAGTGAGGTTAGTACGTGCGTTGATCTTCTCAATCTTCTCGTACGGTGCCGAATCATGGACGATAAGGCAGAAAGAAAGGGCAAAAATCGACGCCTTTGAAATGTGGAGTTGGAGGCGTATGCTTCGAATTCCATGGACCGCACGTCGTACCAATGTATCCATTCTTAACGAGCTCGAAATAACCACGAGGCTATCGACTATCTGCTTCCAGCGGATACTTAAATACTTCGGACACGTCGCTCGCAGAGACCCGGACAGTTTGGAAAAGCTGATGGTAGTTGGTCAAGTGGACGGGAAAAGACCGCGCGGTCGATCACCTACCCGTTGGTCAGATCTCGTTAGGAAGCTCACTGGCCAGTCGATACCTAAAGCTATTAAGACCGCCGAAAACAGGAACGCATGGAAGAACATGGTGCATCAAGTCACGAGAAGTTCAAACTAGACACGACCTTCAGCAATGAAGATACCGACTAAGAAGAAGAAGGGGATTACTAACTCGAGTCATTAAAAGCCCTCCGCCTTCGGCGTCGGGCTTCTAACACTCTCGTTAGTAATTCCCTTCATACTACCCTTGATGCACAATGTACTATTGACGGACGGGAACGTAAATGGAAACGATATTTTTTTTGTGACAGATAATAACTGCGTTTAGTTTCGACCTGGATTCGAGCCAGATTTAGCCAATTTGATAAAAATGTATAATTACTAAAATTAATGATAAATGTTGATATAAACTTGAAATAGGTATAAAAATAATGAAGTTTAATGAAGCGTATAGGTTTTGTGTAATGTAAGTTAGTCTATAGCTAATTTTTAAAGATGAAATTAGAAACCGATTTAATTTTTGGCTGAAAATTAAACCTCCTTAGTCAGAAATGATGTACGAAAGAGTTGCAAATTTTAAAAAGAAAGTCATTACTCCCTAGGGATGACAAACTCGCCATAATTCCCGCGGGAACAATTTAGGCCATTGTCCTTCTGTATACAGGGATGGAATAACACCATTTACGAGCAAGTGTGATGAAAAAGAAATGGCAGCACAGTACCTGGTCGCGGTGCCGCTGCAGCTCGGCGCGCAGGCGCTCGTGCGCGCGCGCCAGCTGCTCGCGCCGCGCCGCGTACGCCTGCTCCAGGCGCGAGCACTCCGCCACGCCGCGCTCCACCGACTGCCACACAACACTCCTTTATGAGGGCCTTTACGATTCCATCCGGACAAGCTTTTTAATCCACATAAAACCGGTTTGGAACCTTGAGGTGTTAGTAAGTAGTAGGTAAGTAATAATGCCACTAGTATTTTATTGGGAAATTTATTTTTCAGTTACTCTGCAGTTCTGCACAGTAACAAAATAACACGACACCACATCCAGCCAATCTCACTACTCCAGATTGACTATCGTAGGTACAATGGAGTACAAAAAGATGTTTAATTTTTGTATCTTATTTCGTACACTTGTTTTTTTTTTTTTCTATACGCTAACTGACTGACTGTTACCAAAATTTAAGATTTCAGTAAACATTAATCACTGTTCATAATTTATCGTTCTTTGCTTATCGTTCTACTGTAAAAAGAGGTGATAGTAGTGGTACCAAACTTCCAATCGGCAAAAGCGTGCCCCATAACTATATTAGTTTTCTTTGCAACGGGGTGTACATACAGATCTTATACTACTTATTACTTTACCTGCGAGTGAATTTCGCGCTTTCTCCGGAGTATTTCATCCTTGTCTCGATTGCTCTTCTTCGCGAGCGCCTTAACGTCCTCTTTCCGCGCGGTGGCGAGTCGATTTAAGATCTCTTTTTTGTCTACTTCTAGCAAATCCTGTACAGAATAATTTAATAATTTAGTGTCAAGGTAGACAACATAAAATTTACGATGTTTTCAATCAACGAAGAGACACTGCATCTATTTATTTAATCTTGCACAACTATAATTGCGTTAAGCGGATTGTGATGCTGAAAAATTTCATACAAAATGCGATAACGTTTCTCTCCCATTAAACCTAGTTCGATTTAAACGATTGTTGAATATGAAAAACTAGGTTTGTTAGTTTTGTCAATAAAAATACCGTGGAAAAAATACAAATAAAGAAAACATAACGGAAACCTATAAACCTCCTAGATTCTTATAGAAAGAAAGAAAGAAAGAAAGAAAAGCGTTTATTAAGTGCAAGACAATAAAAACTTATTATAATATACTTAAAGATAGCATCAACAAAAGGCACATGCAAGCACTTAAAAGGCGACCAGCTCAGCAAGATGCTGTGACTTATAGTCACAGCGCTGATTTTCAGCTGGACCAATGAGTTTACTCGGAGAGCAGTCCCGTGTCTAACATACATATTATATAACATTCGATGACGTGAAATTCGATATCAAACAATAAGAAAACTTTGTGTGCAGTTACACGCAATATGGAAATACAAACAAAAGGCAAAGGCAGACGGTGACATTAACAAATATTATGTGTAGCAGAGCGGGTTTTAATACAGAGCAGGGGTGCCGCCACCCTGAAGCGAAAAGACATGATTTTTTATTTTTAGCCTAAAACTATGAACCGATTTACATTGACGCAACGGTGGCGGAATGTTATTCCAAATTTTGGTGGCGGCATACTTAAAACTTCCCCTAAAAGCGGCAGACTTATACGGCGGTACGAGTAAACGACACAGACGCAACCGACTAGACCAGGTCAATTTGTCGTAAAGATATGATGGAATTTGGCTTTTTACTACTCCAAATAGAAGCGTAGCAAGATGATAATGACGTCTACTAGCCATGTTCAGTACTTTAGCTTTGGCTAGATAGGGCGAAACATGGCTTCTACTAGGAATATCAAAACAATATCTTGCGCACGCATTTTGTACGCGTTGTATGAGTGTCTTTGTTTTAGCTAACAATCGAGGACCATACACCACATCCGCATAGTTTAATTTTGAAAGAACGAGAGTGTCAACTAAATTTATGCGCAGCTTAAAATATCTACAACATATTCAAAAATGTTGGAAATTGGACTTTATTTAGAGGGTTGCGAAATGCATCAACTTCAAGGCGCGAGGCCGTAGACTGTACCCCAAGTGGCCTTACGCCGCCTCCGGTTTATTCAAACAATTAGGCGTGCGACCATCCCGTAGGAGCGATACACGTTGGGAGAGGCGAAGCGACGGCCATTATTTTATAGTATTGGTTGGATTTGTCAGCACATCATACACATGCGATCAATTTGAGGCATTGAAACGAAACTGACAATTGTATAAAATAATATTAAAAATTTGAGTGTGTGGGCGGGGCACATTGCTTGCAGGACTGATGGCCGATGGGGTCAGAAGGTTCTGGAGTGGCGTCCGCGGACCGGAAGACGAGCTGTAGGTAGGCCTCCAACAAGATGGAGTGACGACCTCGTCAGGATCGCGGGACCGCGGTGGATGCGAAAAGCACAAGACCGGTCTGAGTGGAAAGCCTTGGGGGAGGCCTATGTCCAGCAGTGGACGTCTTTCGGCTGACATTATGATGATGATGATGATGATGATGATGAGTGTGTGAGGATATTGTGCCCTCAATCACGTATAAAAGGTTAAACGAATCTTTATAAAATTTCGCATACAGATAGCCCTCAGCTAGATGACAACAAAGGATATATTTTATATCAGATAATTCATTCAAAGCTAAATCTAATTCATACTAAATCATTTACCGACTGTGTTACATACTACAGCCATGGTCACGAGAAGACCACGCGCTTTTATTACGCGATTAAGTCCCGATTGATACTTTAGTATGTGTGAAAATCGTGTTAGTTTTAATGGAATTTTACGCGGACGAAGCTGTAGGATACGAGTTCTGTTGAGAGCCGGGGTAAGCATGAGGTGCGGGGACTGGGCGACGGTGAATATAAGTCAGCGGGGTAAGTCTAGCTTTATCGTTCCTCGCCCCCGCACCTCATGCTTAACCCGGCTCTCAATTAATGTACATAAATGAATATCACAGGGACAAAGTCACACAATAAGCTTAGTCCAGAACTAAGGTCGAGGCTTGTAGTAATGAATACTTAAATAAATAGAAAACATGAAACGGCATGATCATCATGGAGTCGGTCGGCTAGCTTCGTAGCCACCAACGGTGTCCGTAATGATAGTAGGTGTACTGACGGTGAGCGCGCGCATCTGGCGCTGCTGGTCGAGCAGCACGTGCTTGTCGAGCGCGGCGTAGATGGCGTGGTGGTAGCGCAGCCGCAGCTCGCGCTCCGCCGCGCCCGCGCCCGCCCCCGCGCCCGCCCCCGCGCCCGCCGCGCCCTCGTCGCTCGAGCTCGCCTCGCCCACGCTGCAAAACATTCTATATTGTACAACTATCGACATGACGCCAACGAGATACGATGCGAAAACATGTTCATTTGCAAACACTGATTTAAAAAAAAATGCATGTTGAAAGACGAAATTACTTCAGGCTTTTCAGTATATAATTGTAGATTATTGATAAAAAAAAAACGGTCAAGTGCGAGTCGGACTCGCGCACGAATGGTTCCGTACATCTATACAACATGAGCAAAAAAACGGCAAAAAAACGATATTTTTTTTGTATTTAATGTTAAAGCGGCAATAAAAATAAATGTGTGAAAATTTCTACTGTCTAGCTCATGAGATACACCCTGGTGATGGACAGACGGACAACGGAGTCTTAGTAGGGTCCCGTTTTTACCCTTTGGATACAGAACCCTAAAAAAGGACTCCTCTATACATACATGCTCCTGATTAGAAAACAGTGAACATATATTTTTTGTAAACTATCAAATGTAAATATTCGGCATTTATATTTTAAACACGATTTAAACAGCCTACTTTTCATTTCGACTAAGAAGAAAATAAACAAAAATGTTTTGTATTATTGTAGCAACACATGTCTTCACAATTTATAAACGAGTTTTAAAAAAAGTCCGAGGTATTTTGTAACGGCAGTAAAAAATTACTGTGTTTCACCAATTCTTTATTCAACATAAGTAGCAGCCCTAAAGGTAGAAATACCATTTTTAGCCCGCTAATGAGACGTAGCAATCCTTATTATTCTTTAGAGGAGACGGTGCGAATTTTATAAGTTTGTATCTATCGGGGTACAGGTACATGTAATCCCCTCCCACAGTACCTATTCGAAACAGTCTTTCACCAATTAAAAGGTACATTATTCCCAATGGACATAGGCTTTTTTTCTTATTAAACCGGGCGAACCCTAAAACAAAAAGAACTTACATGTTTTTCGAAGACAACTTCTTAACGAGTTTAGTGCTGACATATGCAGAGAGCGGCCGCTTTTCTTTATCAAACTTGCGGCGCAGCGCGTCTAGTTTGCGGGCGAGCTCGATCCGTTTCTCCTTTACCACTTTTGACGAGAGCAGCGTCTCCAAAGACTCCGATACCATGTCATCACCGGCCCCGTTTGACTTAGTATCCGCTTCTAACAAGACAAGAGACGAGAGTGAGATAAGCTTCAAAATAAGTGACACATAAGGGTTACCAGGGTTAGACTGAATTAAATAATAGTGTGGCCAACGTCGATAACCAGTATCGACTCGACTATATTGTTTGCTAAATCGGAATGGAGGACGTGACTACCTGCCTACGTACAGTCACCACACGGGATTGTTGAGCCACTTGCCACTGTACGTATTTTGGCCGTGTAATGTTAATCGGGTTTAGTTGTACCTTACTCATGTTATATATATATTATCTTATATGCATATGAAAACATTATGTCACCGTAACTAATGGATAAATACCACTCGTAACGAAAGCCGTATTTTTACCCGACTGCCGAAGGAGGAGCAACTGCGACTGACAATACTTGTGCAAAATGAATTGTCAAAGTTGTCTCGAGGATAATGGTTTAGTTATCATGTTATCATGATCATTGCAACATCTATCGAGGTAATATAGGGAACACGCAATTAAATTAAAAAAGAAAGGAGCCACAACAAACGAGAAAAAAAATGTTTTTTGAACACCACCACCAACTGCAACTTCAGGCTAAACTTAATTGTAGTAATATTTCCAACTTTATAATAGCTTTTATTTACTTGACAGTCAGCTGAGTTAAAAGAAATACAATGACATTACACGTATATTCCATACCATCTGACTTGTCTTATTTAGTAAACGGTTTTATAGTTTGCTTTAAACTAACACGATTTTCACTCATAATAAAGCTATAAAACGTCCACGTCTTCTAATGACCACAGCTGTTGTAACTCAGACGAAACGTCGAGGTAAATGTAAAGTCAAAGTCAAATGCACCTATGAATGTCAAATATAGCCAAGTATAGCCTCAATATGCATCGTTTTAAAGTAAAACGGCTGTTTTATGAAGAATAAAGCAACTAGAGACCACATTTTGCACACCATTTTCCTGATTATAAATCGTGCATGGTTTTTTTTAATTACGAAAGTGTTATTTTAGGGAAAAGGGAGCATTTTGAGGTTATAAATGTGTTTACTAAATAAGACAAGTCAGTTGGTATGGACTTTATGGAGCAACTCACTGTCGGAAGAGCGTCTGTGGTACATAAGTTGATGAGACTTGCAGAGTGTGGCGTTCAAAAAGTTAACACTTGTAGCAAAGTTCCACTTTCACCTTGAGTCCCCGTGGCTTCAGTAACCGGCGGCGACCCGCTGATCTCCTCACTATCAATCAGCTTCTTAGTTTCCACCACCGTCGCGGGCACCGGCTTCACCGGACTCCCGTCCAACGTTTCCTGCTTTCCCTGAAAAATACATGGTATAATTAAATCCAGTCATTCCTAAAACACCAGATTTCAAATACTAGGTAAAAACATAACCATACTTGAATTTGTATGTTTCGTTTTAGGATCCCGGTATATTGAGAATGTGCTATTTTAAAACTGGTATTTCGGGAATGAGCGGCTAAATCGCTTCATCCTTGCACGCACGAACTCATTTTAAGTAGAAATAGCTGACAACCGCAACTGTCATTGAATCATAAACAAGTAAGAAGAAGAAGAAGAAGGAGAAGTGTGTCAAGTTGTTTTTAACTGATCGTTGTGTTGCATTGGTTACAAACCTTAAATGAATTACCGATACTGATGTAGGTTGTAGAGTAAGAGAGCGTACGAGGGTGTTCCCAGAAGTACCCGACCTGACATGTATATGGCCGTAATAGTACATTGTGTATTAAGGGCGGTAAGTAAGGAATTACGATCGAGGCTCTAGTAGAAACCCGAAGTCGAAGACTGAGGGCTTTCTGAGTCGATAGTCGTAATTCCCGTACCGCCCGTGTAACATACAATGTTTTTCATTACATTTAAATAAATAAAATTATAGGGCAGAAAAAACTTCATCATCATCATCATCATTATGTAAGCCGAAAGACGTCCACTGCTGGACATAGGCCTCCCTCGAGGCACTCAGGGCACTCAGACCGGTCTTGTGCTTTTCGCATCCACCGCGCTCTCACGATCCTTACTAGGTCGTCAGTCCATCTTTTTGGAGGCCTACCTACAGCTCGTCTCCCGGTCCGCGGACGCCACTCAAGAACCTTCTGACCCCATTGGCCATCAGTCGGTTTGAGAAAGAGGTCACTCGTCGAACCCGACTCGGCTGGGCAGCGTTCGGGAAGCTTCGGAGCATCTTTTCGTCCAAATTACCGTAGTGTTTGAAGTTAAAAGTCTTTGACCAGTGTGTGTTGCCAGTGATGTGATGACTTACGAATCTGAGACGTGGGCGCTAACAATGGGCCTCATAAGGAAGCTCTAAGTCACTCAGAGGGCTATGGAGAGGGCTATGCTCGGGGTTTCTCTGCGTGATAGAATCAGAAATGATGATATCCGCAGTAGAACTAAGAAAAAACGATATTTGATACAAAAAGCTATTTATTCGATTATTAATTAATAACATTAGTTGAGTATATAAGTATTATGTAGCGAGATTGCAATGAAATTCCTGTTTTAAATAACATTTTAAGACAAACTTTAAATTGCGTGTAAACTCCTTGCTTGAACTTGCTTGTGTGCTGTGCTATATATTTTTTTTAAAACTTACCGACATTGGGATTCATGACAAAAAGAAAGCTTGAGGGTTTTATATGGGACATTACGGCCAAGATAATGTTTAGATACTGTTTACGTGCAAGTGTGATGAAGATGTTTAAAAAAATATATTGTGTTCGAATGAACACTTAAATTAAATTAAATTTGTTTTTGTTCTTAATCAGCCTTCAAAGTGAACGCTTTCAGTGAAGTTTTAAACATGGATAAAATTGGTCACCGTTATGTGATTAAATGCTTTTATCTGAAAGGTCTCACTCCAACAAATATTAAAATTGAATTCGATTCGACACTAGGAGAGTCTGCTCCATCGTTTATGACAATAAAATATTGGGTGGCAGAGTTTAAACGAGGTCGTACGAGCTGCCAAGACGAACGTCGCAGTGGTCGACCAAATTAAGTGACCTCGCCAGAAATGGTCAAGAAAATCCATAGTGTCGGATGACCTTCGGTTGAAAGTGCGCGAGTTAGCAGATACAGCAGGCATCTCAAAAAGTGGTGTACATCGCATATTGACTGAAAATTTGGCCATGAAAAAGCTGTACGCAAGATGGGTGCCGCGTTTGCTCACAATAGAACAAAAACAGCGTCGTGAGGATGTTTCTGTTGAGTGTTTGGCTATGTTTAACAAAAATAAGGGCGAATTTTTGCGGCCATTTGTGACCATGGACGACACATGCGTCCATTATTTCACACTCGAGACCAAAGAACACTCAAAACAATGGACTCAAAGGGGAGAACCTGCATCATAGACGGTTCCCTCTGCTGGGAAGGTCATGGCATCTTTTTTTTAGGACGCGGGTGGAATAATTTTTGTTGTTTATTTTTAAAAAGGTAAAACCATCAATGGCTAGTATTATGCGAACTTATTTGCAGTGTTTGAGTGATGAAACACAAGCGTGATTGCGATGGCCAAAATTAACGAGTTAAATTTTGCATTGCTTCCTCACGTAGCGTACCTTTTTCGCCAGATTTGGCGCCTTCAGATTATTTTATTTAAACAAACTTGATGAAATGGCTCGGGGGTAAAAGATTTTCTAACAATGAAGATGTAGGGTCGGCGATTGATGGCTATTTTGAGGAGCTTAACAAGGCATCGAAGCGTTTGAACATCGCTGGCAAAAGTGTATTGAGATAAAAGGAGACTATGTAGAAAAATGAAAACAAAAAAAAAAAAAGTGTATTTTTTTGTTAGGTCGGAAATCTTTGGGACCACCCTCGGTATGTATGCGCGTGCACGTTTGCATGCGTGTCTGTGACGAGTGTACGTGAGTGTGTGTAAATATACTAACCGGTACTGGATAGGCGCTAGGGCGGCGTGGCTCGTCAGTGTCATCGGTCAACACTGCCAGCTGGTGCTCGCGTTTGTCCAACTCGCTCTGGTACTTAATCGGGTTGGCCAAAGCCTCTGCTAATTCTGACAGCCGATCCGGTACGTAATCCTGTACAAACAATACAAACAATAATCGAAGTAACAAAAAATAGTCAGAATAAGATTGATACGTACATTCTGTGTTGTCACTTTGGTCTGACTATTTTAAATAAAAGAAGGCCAGTTAGGCACATTTTCAAGGCAAGACGTATTATGCGACAACTTAGCCTGTGGCACTGAAACTGTACAAGCTTCAAATATGACGTTTATGGACGGTTTTATATCGAAGGTACTGTACAACCTATCTTACGCCTGCTTTACTATGGTTATCTTAGAAAAAAGGAGATTATGCAAATATAAATATTACAAGATAATATATATTAAGTAAAAATCGACAAATTAAGCCAATGCGGATATTGTAACTTCGAGCCTCATGTCAGTTATGCGAAAAATACCCTCTCTGTAAAACTCGTTTATCGTGTTTTTATCGAGGACCAATAAATTTCCCGGGATAAACTGTATTTTGTTTTAATCTAGTAAATAGGCAACCAATGCATCGTTAATCTTGAATGAGGGATATCCAAGCATTGTCAAACAAACGTTCACGTTTATAAGTATGCGAGCAGGATAGGATATAATAGGTGGTTAGGTTGCGTGGTTACCTTGACGACGACGAGTAGAAACAGGCTGGCAGGCAGCGGAAGGCCTAACTCGGTACGCAGGTTAACGTGCCGATAGCCGGGGCACAGCCCCACCACGGGCAGCACGCGGTGCCCGAGCAGGCGACCGCTCTCCTCGTGCGCTGCGATACGTATCATCGCCAACTCTGGCAGGACGACCTGAGGATAATGCAATCAATGAGCGAAGAACAGCACATGTTGCAGCAAAGAATACGCGTTTTCAATCTACGAAGGGGCGTCCCATTATTCAAATAAATATAAGGGGACAAGTTCACACAAATTGACTAATTTCCAAACTTGTGCCCTTCTTTATTACATTTTGGCTACATTGTTTTTGGATATTAACTGACAAATAACCTTCTTGAAGATGAATGGCTCCTCGCCGTAGACGGGGTTGATGCCGTTGTTGGGCGCGACGCGCGTGCGGAACTTCTTGCGGACGGTGTCGGCGGGCAGCCCGTACATGTCCACCTCGACGTAGGTACCACAACGCTTGTCCGTCAGCAGCTGCCCTGACAGCACCGTGACCGCCAGCGAACCAGCGATGATACCATCCACCGTACTCTCCGCGAACGGGTCCAGCCGCCGATCCTGCGCCGTGACACAATTAACCCTTGGATCTAAGCTCGAACTTAGTTTTTTTTTTGTATTATAGTAACTATTTCTTCTTCGAAAGTGGTTTTTGAGTGATCTTAAGAGAGCCCTTACAGCTTAAAACAATCAAATGAAATTTTATAGAATATAAAGTCAGCCAGCCAGAAAGAGAAAGACAAATGCATTTTTTTTTTAAAACAGGAAGAAAGTTCGCACCTCTATTTTAACTCGTTACATCTGTGTTTACTAGTGATAAAACAGATTCATACCTTCCTTCTCATAAACTCTGGCTTAAGCAGATACCCGCAGCGACGGTTGTACTCAAAGGTGCCAAGATTGAGTTGCATGGCGAGATCCAGCGTCTGATAGTTAAGTGCCACTAGCTGACAACCAGCGTTCCAGAACACCTGCAAGCCGAAGATAGTAATGTTTGAAAACATATTCTCATATTAAATTATAAGATTTATTATTTTTCTGAAATGGTATGGAGAAATCTAAAGCCATAAGGAATACGGAGAAACTGTATTAGGAACCATTAGGTCATTTTAAATCAAGCGGGAGTTTAACTGAAACGTGCCCGTAGACTCTTTCTTTGAGACATTGTATACATATTCGTATCGGTGTATACATATATTTGTACAAATGAAGGACTGCGCCAAAAACGTTGTAAATGACGGGCCCAAGTGAATTGACACTCTCAAGAAGGCTACCGAAGCAGAGGCAGACCGAGAGGTAAATAACTTCGATGCGTAGAGGTTGCATGCACTCACTAGAGACAAAAAAAGTAAAAGAGCGGATGCCAATATCTATGACATTTTATAAGGCTAGTTACCTGCGGCATGAAGTTGGAGGAGTCGAAGCGCGTGCCGGCGGGGTAGACGCGCGACAGCTGGTGCTTGTTGTAGTTCACGAACTCGATGGGCCGCTCCTTCAACAGCGTCGTCGCCTGCTTCTCATCAAACGAAGACATCTCGTAGAAGCGGTTCTTCCCTGCAATGCGCCAATAGCTATTAATACCACTACCGACGGCTAGCACAAATTGCGACAAATTTTATGATCTACTTAAAAAGAAAAGAAGAGACCGTTTATTGTAGTGATGATGGAACGACAAATGTGCTTTCAATTCATATACCAGAGGCATATTTCATTGGGGTGTGCTGTGTGGACAATAGTTAGTCGTCCACTCACTCTCTGCGCTCTCGAAGGAGCTGAAGTGCACGGGCTCGACGTAGTTGACGAGCGCCGATATCTCGGCGCCGGCGTGCGTCTCGCGCGGCTCCTCCCCGACGGCGCCCTCCACGCCACCCGCCTCCTCCTCTCCCGACGAGCTCTCAGATTCCGACGACTCTAACGACTCCTTTGAGTTTTGCCGCACCAGCTGGAAACAATAAAGAGCTGGTGACATCGCCGTACAATAATAATAACGGTACTCGTGAAGGTCGTGTACACCTTGTGCAGGGCCTGAATTATTAGCTATCATCAATCATCATGAAAATTTAAAAATTCCATGTTGATTGTACTTAAATTATAAGTGGCCTTATAGTTAATCTCGAGTATCGCATGTTATTTACCTCCATGTAGGTAGTTGTAGTTTCGTAAGTCTTTGTTTCTGAATTCTAAATTGATAGGTTTTAAAAATATATTATTTATTGTTCCTTAGTTAATAATTGCATGCGGTGTTTACCTTTAAGTGGGTGTTACACTAGGTTTGCTTGGTATCTGTTAGTGTTATTATCTAAGTATTAGTGTAAACATTCGTTGGTAAACTTTATATACATGAAATTTAAAAAAAAACATCTTACTCGCTAAAAAACAATTTAACTATTTTAAGTTATTTGTTTGATAGGTATTGTGATGATGGGTGGACAAAAGCACTGATGATTAGAATTATAAATATAACTTTTTATTCACTGTTTTCTTCATGTTATACGAATACATTCATGCGTTCACAAAATAAAAGAGCCACTGTTTGTTATTAATCACTACAACCTTATTGCATTACAGTATAGACAAACAGCACGTCACTAACACAACAATTTCAGCTGACGGTAAACCGGTATAGCCAATATAAAGTCATTCATTGCTCTTAAAAACAACGACTGCAACCGAAAACCAGAACCAGAAATGCAGAAAAAATGTCTTTATTTACAGTCGAAAGAATTAATATGTATATTTGCGTCAAATATGTCTATACATAAGGTGAAGTCTTGTAATTGCAACTTACTGATTATTGCAAATAACTTAAATTAGGATGAACAGTTTTGAACGGGCGTGAGGCGTGATATTGTTCTGCTATACTAAGAAATACAATATCAAGCCAGTCTTTGTTTAAAACAGTGGTCCTAGAGGGATTTATAGTGATCCTAGAGGGAGTTATTTAAATCAGTTGCAATAACCAGATAGTTGCAATGGTAAGACTCCGCCTTAGACCCTATTGTCAGTAGCATAGAGGCGACTCGATATATTTACCATTTCGAAACCCGCAAACTTGCATAAATTTATGACTCCTACTATGCCTACGTATTTAGGATATGATAAAAAAGGGGACAAGTGCAAGTCGGACTCGATCACCGAGTATTCCCTACAAATTCTCAATGCATAATTTGGACCGCCATTCCTTGCATAAAGACCCTGTTTTTATGTTATTTAATTAAAAATGTTTACATAGTTTCAGTTTTTTCTCTATACCTGTAGTATAATAGGGTATTACTTGCCAAATTTCATATTCTACATTATTAGGCAGATAAGAAGTCAATCCTGACACATTACACGACCATGTAGTTTCTGACTATTGACATTGTTGACAGCAGTAAAACAATGCCAAACTTATTTTAACATTATCCATATTTAGAAACTTCATGGTTGTGCAACAGGATTGACTTATTATGGGCCGGGCACTATAGGTCAACGGAAAATACCCTTTAAAAAAAATACACGTTTTTTGCGACATAAACGGCCGTATCTTTTTAATACGTTAACTTAGAAGTTTGATTTTTTCACAGCTTCAAGGGACTGTAGACCTGAGAATATGATTATAATTTCTAAACTCGTTAGCTCTACGCGTTCTCGATATAAAGGGTCTTGACAGACGGACGGACGGACTGACAACAAAGTGATCCTTTAAGTGTTCCGTTTTTTCCTTTTGAGGTACGGAACCCTATAAATTAAGCAAATTTGGACGTAATCGGATGTATGTATAATAGCAAAACGCTCTGTAGCGATATAACAAATTTGAAGCACATTAAACATTCACATAAACACCCACTGATCGAGAAAATGTGTTAAAATGGTACATTTGATTCGAGCGTGGGAAACAAGATTGACACACGAGCTAAACACAGCCCGGACTATTGTTAGCACGAGCAACCGAGAGACCACACGTCGGAATTAGTTGTAATGGCACCTCCACAGTTGTGCCCAAGGTTTTACCCGATGTATCCCGGGTGTATAATAGTTTAAAATAAAAACCAAATCAATACAGCCCCAAAGTCTCCTCATCATCATCATCGCTCATCCAGGGCCAAAAAAATATTGTCCTCTGATTTGTGCATCCAGCCGCTTCCCGCCGCCCTCCTAAACAGGCCGTCTCGCCATCTGGCCGGACAGCGACCCACACCACGTTTAACAAGACGTGACCAGCCCATTTCCATTTCAACCTGATAACTTGAAAGCTACCGACAGTCACATTCGTTCTCTGGCGGATCAATTCTATCTTTGAGAGAGACTTCAATCTTTCCATTGCAAATTGAACGACTTCTAGACCAAACTTCAGATTTCGAAGATTTTTATTTACTACTCTATAGGCAGTATTAAAAAAAAACATTTACTCGTATAATTAAACGATGATTAGTTTTTTTTAAGTGCAGTAACTTAATTAAGTTTGCAATGACTAATGAGATTCCCGCACGCTCTGCTCAACAAATCAAGGACCACGTAAACAGCCACTTATTGAGTAACTGCATCTAGAGTCAGTGCGAGTATATTAAATGTAGAATGTCAACAAGTTTAGGACTTTGGCTTACTGTATTTTTTATTTAAAACAAAAAATATCTGTTAAAAAACATTTCGATACGTCAAGTAGTTTCAGAGATATCGATTTTTAACCTTGCGGCCAGCGCGCAGGGTGTATGACGTCATACCTGTGCAGGGGGCTGCGCTCCTATAAGTTTCAGTACTTTCACAGGCCTGTATCTTTATAACCGTAATAGGTAAACAGTTATAATTTTTACAGCATAGGCCTTACTATACTATACTCTATCGTGAAAACTAATAAAATAAACAAAAAAACTAGTCCTATTTAATACTGATTGTATTTCTATAACGGCTTTTGAATTGAGTCTCTTATCAGGCTTAAATAATAGTAGACTGCACATGTGGTTGCCTCAGTTTAGAAGTAGGAATTTCTTCACGAATTCTTATTGGTAAACCTCGGCTGTTCCATTCCTCCCTAAATATTCATTACACTCTACGCGCGTGTCCGAGTATGACTCATCGGCTTTTTGTTTATAATGATGACGAATCAAACATTGCAATATAATATAAACAACTTTTGATTTTTGGCACCGTATTCTACAGAAAAATACCAAAATTTTCGTCCAAAAATAAGGCGATGATGTATAACGTGAAACGTCCCGCACCCGTCCAAGCGGGGAGGCGAGAGTTGCGGGACGCGGGACGCCTGTCGTACTTACTTAATCGTAATAGCGCCTAAGTACCAACATTATATTACTTATATGCGAAATCACACAAGATACTAAGATAAGTAAGATATGCACAGGAAACGGCTCAACATTACCTACTTGCAACAGCTGGCTGCCGGCAGTGCGCAGTGCCTAGCAACGGCGTTGTAAGTACCTATCTATAGCAAGCGAGTGAGCAACTGAACGCCAGAGCACGATATGTATGATTGTATAAAGGGATGATTTAGTATAACTAATGGGTCAACCAAAACCTTCTGTATTTATATCCATAGTACCAATAAACTAAACTTATATGCCATAGGAATATTAAAGAATTCAATACGAAATTCGTAAAGAAAGTCATTAAAGCAACCACAAGCGTAGTGGAAAACAGGATGGGTGCCAGCCTTGTTATGGTTTGTTCCATGTATTTTTAACATTTATTATAGTAAACTATAAGCATTAAATATCAAAAAACGGGATTTTAACACCTAAATAAGAAGCCTTTTTAGATTTACGACCTCTGTAAGTTTTTTTTTTCAATTTTTGTCATATTAACTTTTGGCTTCGGTCGGTTTCATTGTAAAGTGTAGGTACTGGTTAAAAAGATATAGCCATTACAGCTTGCTGAATCGCATAGGAGTCCGCCGCGCACGGCTGCAACATAATGACGTCATGCAATATCCGCGCACCCGCGCGATGTATTTAAAATTGACCGACGTTTTTGCACAACGTCAGAACTACTATATTCAAATAAAACAAAAGCTTTACTGCAAAAAGGTCCATTCGATTTAGCGTAGGTATTGACAATCTTCACATAAACTACATCGCTAAGGTAAAGTTTAACGCTATAAAACGGGGTGGCGCGGGAAGGAACCTTTTCATGCGTATCCTGGATGTGGGCTGAAATGATGGTAATAAAAGTTTTATACCTTAGCTTTCCGTAGTATTATAAATTAGTCAAGATAATTATTTATAGTCGATCAATTTCATGCGCGACTTTCTCCTGGTTTGACAAAAGGGGAGGATGGGGCAACTTAAGAAATATGAATATTTTCGGCAGAATGTAAGTGTAAAAGGTGTTAAATAAGGCGAGAACAGCGTGACACACCAGTTTCTGGAGTACAGTATTTTTGATACTAATCAAAGACCGATTCGGACTACATCAGTAATTTAGTCGAGTAGCGAGTATTTTAGCAACTGAATGTGTATGAACAACGAAATTTTTGTCGAATACATTAATAAATTATTTAACACTTCGTCCATCGTATCGTAGTCACAGCACAGCCCTCCCCGATCCCCCGCCGCGTCCGCGCCAACATCTACACGAGTTTTTTCGGCTATAACCAAATTGTTTCTGCACAAACTTACCGATCCAAGCGAGACGTCACCGTTTCCCTGGACCGGCGGCGGCTCTGGTCTGTGCTCACTCTCCTCAGACGCGATAGAGTCCTCCTTCTTATGATGGTGGTGGTGTTTTTTCTTGTTCTTTATTATAATCTTGTGTCGGAGCATAGACGGTGGGGGAAGTTCTCCTCCTGAAATATTATTTTTTGGTCAAATTAAAGCTTAGGGTAGTAAATTTCTTTAGGTAAATACATAATCAAGTCATGATGAAGAGTCTATCTTGGATTTTCTCAGATACAGGTAAAGAGTAAGTACTCTAGCCCTCCATCCAAAATAATCTTTGACAAGTAACCCAATTAGTTAGTAGATACAACCGTAACCTAACCTAACTGCAGGTATTTTGAAGAATTTAAAAAGCTTTCTCACTCAGCTGGAAACCAATTTAGGACAAATGATAATTCCAACAAACGATGCTTTAGGACAAACGTTATCAGGGATTCCGTGGGACACGCTAATAAACCCTCTTGTATAGGAAAAAAACCGGCCAGTCATGTTGGCCACGGTCAGTATAGGCGTCTGTTGCAGTTACTACTCACAAGATATTATTTGCAAAATCATATTTTTTCCATTTTAAGTTATGTGATGCCATCTTAAGCAGATCATTATCAGTAAGTATAAAAAATATGGAAATATTATCAAAATATTTCCTGAATCTACGTTATATGAATATCTTGTTACGCTTTAAATGTTTGCGATTTATGACGCGTCCACTGAAAAAGTAATTAAAACCACGTATCAGAAAACAGGCGATGGAACGAATAAAGAGAGCTGCATAAAAATAACCGTAAAACCCATTAGCGGGATTGAAGCGCAACGGTGAATAAATCAGCGAGGCGGTGGAAATATCTGTATCGACTAGTTTAATAGCGCACCGAAGCCTTGCCGGCTTGGCGTCGACAGTAAAGTTTTTATCTATATATATATATATATATATATATATTAAAATCTTTAAAATACGCATCAAATTTACATTTTGATACAGTAGTGTGTAGCACCGTTTTTCAAGTCTAACTTATGTTACGTGATATTCTTAAACAGAAATAAATAAGCTATGTGTACGAAACAACGATATATTAATGTAGCTATACAAATATATACTAAAATACATAGAAAATAACCATGAATCAGTCATACATATTTGTTATCTTTAAACAAATACGTGTCCACAAAACACTAATAAAAATAATTAAAAGATAAAATATTTTCTGAACATTACTGTGTAGCTCTATATTTAACGTAAGGCTCATGAATAGTTATAAGGGTTTTTTTATACACGTCTTCCGTAAACTACACAGCCCTGCTGCTAATTTCATGAAAAGTATATATTTCTAAGTTTCAAAATATCCCAGTTTTATTGGATTAATTCGGTTACCCTACCACTAGGCTTAAATTAGATTGATAACATCGAGTGACAGGTATGACAGTTAGGTATTAAATGTAGGGCGTAACCACACTTCAGGAATTTAATTATTAGTTTTATTAGAAAATAAACGATAATTAAAGAGGGCTAATTTAAAGAACTATCTAATCAAATCAAACTGAGTTAATGTAATACAATATTTGTCGATAACTGACCCACAATCAAGTGTTTTGTATTACCATTATGAAGTCGCCCTGGAAGAAAAGATAAACCTTATAATAAGAGCTATTTGAATTATTGCCCACGGTGAATTATCATGTCGACTTGTTTACGATTAGAGAACCCTATAAATTTGTGTCCAAATGTCGAAGATCGTTATGAGAGAAGCCTGGAAATATGATGCATTTTATGGCCTACGTAACTATAAGCGAACCAGGCTTCTGAAGATAATACACGTCATAAATACAGATATAGGATAAGGAGGTAATAAAATATTGCATGCTTAGCTGCCGCTTCGCTGTAATCGGTCCGTATTGCCATTTTCAACAATTTTTAATATCTTATATCAATTAAGCCCAACTATGTAAATATAAGAACTACTGATACATTTATTTTTCTGTTGCTTTGATGTTTCATTCATAACATAACACAAACGTGTAGAAAAAAAAATCTTTTATCGGCAATGTTTTGACGTGCGATCACAATATAGGTGGTTGGAGCGGGTGGCAGATAATATAAACGGGTCGCATCAGTGTTTACATGGCACGGGCCGGTCGCGGCAGCGTAAACATCAGGTGTCTGGGCGTCAATTAGTTGAATCAGACTTGGATACGCCCTTGCGATCGCGGGAAATGTCATGTCAAACATTTATTCACACCTCGCTATATTTTCATTGGCAGCGTAACGCGAGGTTTATCTTGACGTTGATATACGTTTTGATAGCGGCGCGTCGAACGAAATACGCGGCCGTCAATCCCCATGACGAAAGTAAACCGAGGCTATACAGAACGCTGTCACCGGCGCGTCGAATGAATTGGAAACGAGCCGGCACACACCACAAAGGTTTTATTTTATACAAAATAAAACTTTTTTTTAAATTATTATCCTAAAGTGCTCGCGATCTGACAAATTTTCACATCCTTATTCTTTTGTCCATGCTAATTTTATTAAGTATAAAAGTTTTTAAATGTTCCGTATTCACAGTTCAAATGTTATTACAGAGTAAAAGAAAGAAAGAAAAACATTTATTCGTGACATAATTTGATAGGTGAACGAACATAGGGTACTTTTATCCCGAAAAATCGGACAGTTTACTCAGAAGTTCAGATTTACTTTCATATGGCATTCACTACTATTCAACAAGTAGACAACGGAAAATTCAAGGGACAGTATCTCTAAGAGAATAACAATTCAGAATTCCTGCTCGGAAGGGGTATAAGCTATTTTAAAATACATAAATTATAGGATAGGGTTACCCGGTTCCAGCTGGTGTGAGTCAAGCGGCCGGTCGAGAAGCTTGTCGCCGAAGATGTCGCGGCAGTAGTTAGCGATCTTGGCCTGTTGGCGCGGGTTGCAGTGGTTCTCGAAGCTCAGGACCACGGGGTAGTCACTCGTCTTGAAGGCGCTCTCAGCGATGGCTTCAAGAACCTCGCGGGCACTGATCTCGGGCACGAACGTGTAGCCGTGCACGATTACCGGTTCCTCCGTGCGCCCATTCCAGAAATCTAGCTCTACGCATCTACATCCCACAACAAAACAATACTATAGCTTCGATTTTTTAATAGAGAGAAAAGTAGCATATAAAATTAATTTACTCTTATAGCCTGTTATTTAAAGGTGCACGAAAAATAATATGAAGACACAAAATAAGGATACACAGAAAGAAAGTGTATTGAGTGATATTGGCAACCGCCATTAAATCTCATAAGCACATCAGGCAATCTGACAGGCTGTGTAAAATTTCATATTTGATTTACCTACTTATTCTCAAAATTAAACGTCCTTGCAATTCGCTTTTATGAATAGAGCTTAAAATTTTTGCTTCTTAATTTATGCGTCCCGCGACCCGGCTCTAATCAAATATTAACACGGGACTATTGTCTTAATTTTTTTAACTCGCTCCCACATTATCAAGATAGACCTTGGAATTTATTTCGTAGAATGATGTATTAGATAAATATTTACTATTTCCAGCTTTGCGAGTTCACTTAGGCTATTAAGGTCGATCAAAGGCGACAGTCGGCGGGCGATACCGCACATTGAAAATGTTATTAAAAATACATTAAAGTAATTTGGAGAGTTTTCTACAAATTAGTTGATAAAGTAATCAGACTAATGAATCACTATTGCATCCACATTACACTACTCAAAACGTAAACATAAACTTAAGTTTCTTAAAGCAGTATCAGGAAGTCCATTCAAGTAGAGATCCAGAGAGAGGGCCCTTCAAGGGGTACCCGGAGGGGAGGCTCTAGCAGTATAACTATAGGACTTGCCGGTAATATGTTGTGTATGTGGTATCTTTTGTGCAAGCTGCTGATGAAGTTTGATCCGCTGAGACAGCAAACACTTACCTGCAACCAGCTAACAGGCTCTGACGATATATCTCGACGCTGGACTTGCCGGTGATCTGATGTCCTGTGAGGTACGTGTTGTGCGAGCTGTTTATAAAATAATGCGCCAGAGGTTGCTCCATGTCATCGCTTAGCTCGAGCTTGTTCGGTGCCACTATGGGATTGTCTTCAGACATTAGAAACCTGAAACAATCATCTTATTCACTCGCTAGCTAAGTTTATAAGTCTTGGCACACAGCGGGCTGGACGTCCGACATGGATGCGGGACAGTCAGCACCAACAATAACACTATACGATCCTCTTGGGACCATGTACTATTAAGCTCTACCGGCCCGTTCATTAATGGATAGTCTTTTCACGGCGAATTAATCACAGTTTCACTCAAACTTATTCAAATATTATTGGTAAAACGACGGTCATATAGCTTTGTTTGAATTAGAACAACCGAATTATGTGCATTAATAAAATGTAGCGTATATTAAATATGAAATCCAGTAAATACAATATAGCCGAGGGTCTGTTTACATTTTCAATAACAGCGGGGTTAGCATTATATTTACTCCGATGAAAATTAAAATATATTATTCTTAAAATCAGCCCTGAAAAAATTAGTTCAGCAAAACAATAGCATTACCTCAAGAACCCATCAAAAGTGAGTTGCGACCGCTGCTGATGGTACTTGTTATGTTCATAAGCCTTAATCAAATCCTTCGCCCGCTGGATGTCGGCATACGGGTGAAGAATCTCATTCAGCCTAGGATCCCGTTGCACCTCATTAAGGAAGTCCACTAATTGTGTCGCGGACAGGTGCGGCTTGCCGTCAGTGCTGCAGAGTAAAACTACGATCACAAATAATCTTAATAAGATTATGTGTTGTTGAGAATTCACTTTTTGAATCTTATTTTGGTTTGGATAACCAATATTGGTACTTACATTAAAAAATAGTTAAACACGTGTTAATTCGCAAAAAAACCGTTGTATTTCATTTTTATAGACGTGGGTAAGTATGTTTGTAGTAGCATCATATTATTATTGATAAAAGTACACCTACGCGTAATTATGAAACCCGGAGACAAGTACGGTACGGCCATGGAATATATTTTCGGAGCAAAGATGTTATCCTAATAATATAATTCTTTTTCAAACGTACTCTATTCCATTGCTGCGATAAAAAAATATGACAAGGTTCTACAGCGACTACAATTCTGGGGTCCTAAAGAAAAAGGGTATAACTCGACTTAACTCTTAATAAAAAAGAGTATATACATAAACGGAGCATACTAGACTTCACCCTATTTCACATCTTCAGGAGACTTATACTCTAGGATCCCAGCATTATATCGTTGTACCTAACGAGTTTTCAGGACTTACAGACTGTTAAATATCTTCTGTGTATCGCTCCTCTGCATCAGGCTCTTATAGAACGCGAAGAAATCCTCGAACTGAAATTTAGACTGGCTGATGGTATCGGTTTTGCCGGTCGGGAGACCCGACTCGCTGAGAGCCTTCTCGACGCGTTTCTTGTCCTCTTTGTTTTGGGCGAAAATGCGAACGATGCTGATGAACAACACAAATTACTTAATAACGACATAGCTCATTCATTTTATAATTTAATTAGAACAAAACTCCAAAGTGTAAATTGCGACATGTAGAAATGTTTTTTTAACACAGAGCTGCAGGGCTCTGAGTAAAGTGAATAGGCTTCCGCCGAAAATGGTGTACGGGAGAATCGTATTACTGAATGTGCCGTGAACCGTTCCGTTGGTGGTTTTCACCCCTTTCCGTAATACAATTTATAGCATGAAATTTCCAAATTTCAACAGTGCAATGACCGCTCTGACTCGGTATATTTTAATTGAATTGAAAATATCAAGTTCCGTTGATTCAAGTTAAAGCCAGAAAATTCATATTTCGAAACCGTATGCTTTATTTGTGGTTATTGGTTGTTTCAATGCAATTACGAAACGAATATTAGCTGAATATAGGAATATTATTAGAGATAAAATTAGGCGTTATTTAAACGAATAAACAATGCTTTCCTCTTCGGAAGAAGAGGGTACAAACTAAACCAACCTTAATAGCATTTACACAGTATCAAGAAGTAATATATACTACAATTATAAACAAGAACCGCCAGAAGTTGAATCATTTGTTTCAAATCAGATGTCTAACTCTAATATAAGTGGCTGTATTAAGACAGCCTTGATGTACTTTTAAGTCCTGTACAACTATATTTTTGCAAGTAGGAGTTCCGTTGGATTTTTTTATTAATTTTGTGATTATGTCGCGTCTGCATACGGCGGATTTCAGAAAACACCTACTTGGAAATATTTACTCCCATAGTTACAGTATGCACGTGAAATAGCTGCGACATGCCGCGTACACGGATTTTAAATACGTAACTAATACTTCCTTGAAAATCGTTTCTATTAAGTTCAACGTTCCAATATTAAATCAAAGCTAATTATAGAAATACCTATATAAGTATACACGGTGTTACACGAGGAAACCGAATAATTTTAACAGCGTATTCCAGACATTATTTGGAGTTAAAATTGTCGTATAATGTTTGCTAGATTCAGCTTGGTTTTTGAGATATTTGCGTTTATGTTTAAAAAAGTCGTAATGAAATCTCCAGTACAAAACACCCTTACAATTGCGACGTTGCGAGCCCGCCACGTCTAAGTTGACTGTAAATTGACTTTCATTCAGAACCGTCATTAGTATGTTTACATGTCAACGTCAGCTTAATATTTTTTCTCCAAAAACGTAAAAATATCGATAAATTAATAAAAATAATCCAATATTCAATTGAATGTTATGACAAAAAAAAACAAATATGAAGAAACTTTCACAAATCTTGGAACATTGTAATTACTGAAGGCAAGCCGGATCAATTTTGGATTATATTAGAACAGCATATGATCGGGATTCGGAATGAATGGCGTACTCGAGTGCTCACCAGTGGCGGTAACAGGCTGAAGAAATGGTGATAATGATAAAGCCGACGGATTAAAAGTATTCGTGCTATTACCAGTTCGTTGGAGTATCAAGTAGCAAAGTGTAAGAAAGACACCTACAGCAACGCACTGGGTACATACCAGTGGCGTAACTACAGGGTGGCAAGTCGGCAAAATGCCACGGGCCCCCAGCCCGAGAGACCCCTCGGCCCGAGACAACCTTCCGGCCCGAGAGGCTGCAAGCTCAGGAGTAACATGACGATTTTACTGAGAGGGCCCCATCCAATGAATTTGCCACGGGCCTCAGATGGTAAGTACTTAACGGAATCTTAATGGATGTAATATTTTTATGATATGCAGTTTTTTTTTATTTGTTTACTAGGACAGGAGTTTTGTTGCGAGTTAATTTTGTAAACATTTCGTTTTATTATTGTAATTACTAATTAATCTTACTTATGCAATTCATGTTATCCACAAATTATACGAAATAATACACAAAATTCTTTTATTTTATTTATTAAGTAAAAGCATACCATAGATACTTTTATTTGCATCATTTCAACCCGGGGACGTCCTCTGCTGGACGTAGGTCTCCCCCAAAGACTTCCACCTGAACGGTCACACGCCTTCTGCATCTACCGGTGTCCGGCGACTTTCACCAGGTCTCCCGGTCCGTGGTCTGCACTCGAGAACCTTAACACCCCACCGGCCATCAGTTCTACGAGCAATGTGTCCAGCCCATTGCCACTTCAGCTTGCAGACTCTGAGAACTATGTCGGTGACTTTGGTTCTTCTACGGATTTCTTCATTTCTGATTCTATCCCGTAGAGAAACTCCGAGCAGCTCTCTCCATAGCACGCTGAGTAACTCTGAGCTTATTTAAAAGGCTCACTGTGAGGGACCACGTCTCCGTTCCATAAGTCAATCCTTCAATTTAACATTCATTATTTCTGAAGACACTTTGTAACGTCTTATGCCTAGTTTAACAACTAGATAAGGCTGACAAGATAATAAATACCAGTACAAGATAATAAAAGTTACGTTGTGAAAATCAAAATGTACGTCGTACAAATCTTATATCAATAACAACAATGTCAATGACGCAATGTAAGTCATTAATGTCATTATGATTGCGGAATGAAGTGGCCAGTAGTTTTCAGTTTGATGTAAGGAGTACCCATGACAGTTCAAAATAACTGTTTCTGGGCTACTTTTTGTAGACTTTGCTTTAAAAAAATCCATTTAATTTATTTAGTCTCAGTAATATTTTGCTTACTTTTACTGGCTTACTGCTGGTAGGCCATGGCCACTTGTTCATTTCATAATTAATTTTGTACCCAACGCCTTGTCGCAACCATTGGAGAATCCAAGAGCGAATAGTAAATGAACCATGATGATGATGGCCTATTCATAAGGCCCTAGAACTATTTGATTAAATAAACAGCTAGAATTGCCTGGTCCTCGTAGTGTTTGGGGCAAAAATAACCACCAATTTAATCGAATGAGGCTGTTACAATATTTTTAACTTTGCGAAAGTGTAAATCTCTCTGCGATAGTCTGAAGCATGTCTAAATAGGTAAATTATTAGTAAATAGTTCCGATTGCACTTTTACGTAAATCCTGCTTTAAAACAATAATGCCTGACTCCAAGTGTTACTTAACTCTTCTAATGGAAAGAGATAACAATTGCAAACGTAGTAAGAAGTTTCGTTTGCATTTGTACGTAAATCATGCTTTGAAACGATTTGTTTGACAGGGAAATTGCTCTATGAGTATGTCTGCCTCTTCTAATGAAAAGAGATAACAATTGCAAACGTTGCCAGCTTATCCTAAGGTGTTGATTTACTGGTGTAGGAAAAATAATTAATTTATTATGTATGAAAACATAAAAAAAATTAAAATCATATTTCGACCTGGGTTCATATAATCTTTTTTGTTTCTTACGGCCTTAGGAACACACTGTTAAAATTATTCGGTTTTCTCGTGTTACACCGTGTATATAATCAAACGTGATTGTTTATTCGTTCCGCGGGTTCCGCCCTCACGGTCTAACGCCCCAAACGATCGACTTGAAGTTTGATACATACATTTATCGCTTAAAGTCGGGAATAGGAAGGTTTTTATCCCGGAAAATTGAAGAGTTCCCTAGGGAACAGCGCTGCCCTAATAAGTCAAAAGGCGATATCTCAAAGTCAATAGCCAAAGCAGATACAACCCTCTCCTGTTAGTAATAAGGTCGCACTTGCAGTTTTGGCATAGATACCACCATTTGTCTTAGCAGGGCAGAGCGATAAACTACTTCTACGGGGACGGAGTTGCGGGCAAGAACTAATAATAAATATTATAATAAATGCGAAAGTGTGTTGGTTCGTTTGTTTGTTTCATTTTTACCGTTCAACGCCTCAACGGATCGATGTAAAATATTATTAGCACTATAATTAGCACAAAGATAAATAGCCCGGGGACGGACAAAGGGTTCTTTTCTTTAATCGGGGGGACGGAGTCGCAGACAAAAGGTAGTTTTACACACGTAAATTTAAATAAACAGCCGCTTATGTCATATCTACATTATCGATCATTAGGTAATACAAACAAACAATCTCGCCGTGTGACATCGCCAAACATAACTATGACATTATACGATCACCAAGTGTGCAAACACGATGAAATTGATGTAAAAGATAAACAATCGCGGCTCAGCCAACTACCTTCAACCGATAGAACAACTGGAAAACAAATAGGCTCTGGCAAACCCACTGATATAAGAAATAAACATTAGAACTCATTAGTTCGGGTAACCTTAAGATTACAATCTTGTGCAAAGTTTTCATAGTGCGTAGTTTTCTGAACGCTTAACTTTTGACTGATTCCGTCCTCATACGGTCAGGGTCGAAAAATTAGGTTACGGCCGCACTTATCCGGTCATCTAGCGGCCCTAGCGATTATTCCACTCGAAGCGGGCCAGAAATCACAGCGCCCAATAAAACTGAAATGCTCATTTTGTGGCTTCTAAACGAACAAATCTGCCATCGTTATTTTCATGATTTTAGTCATTTAATTCCATTAAAGTTAATTAATCACGACCCGATCTGATTACAACTCGAGTACAGCCAATACATTATCAAGTGGTAATTAAGCCGTATACATAATGCACAGCCTGATAAATTTTCAGTAATCACATATATGCGCGTTGAGTTATTGTTATTTATCGAAGGTTATTTTCCAAATTATTTTTCTGACCAGCCTATTTATATGTACACTGCAGCAGAAGTTAAAAAGTTAAGTATCTCTCTGGCTTAATGCTATTTATATTTATAAAAAGAAAGGAGGAAATTTATTTATTTCCATATACATCCACATTTATTTGTACCGTCTTGTCACGGCGGCATAAATGAAATGCGACTGCGTCGACGGTAGCCAGAGGATGCAGATCGTGACCTACTAAAGCATTTGCATAGCATTTTTTTCTAGATTTCGCCGGCCTAGTCAATTAGCCTACTTGGTAAAGAAAGACGAAGCTAGCGGTCCAGGGATCGGCCACTGCAAATATTTTTATGGGGTCATTCTCATAATATCTCAATATACGAGAATCCTAAAACTAAACATTCCTATAAATGTATGGATTAATATTAGAGTACTCAATATGTCGAATCTGGTATTTTGAGAATCTGGTAATGAGGTATTGGGCAATAAGCTTTTTTTATATGTCGATCATCAATATTTCTCCCTGAGTCCTAGCTGGTTTATTTTTTCTTATATATTTATCTATAAGTATAAGTATGTTAATCAATGTCCAGTACACATAGTACGAGGGCAGAGCTTAGTTTTGGACTAGGTAGGTGAAATTGGGTGTCTCCTGACATTCATTTATTTATTTGTACTTATCTTGAAAATAAAAAATATCGCAAGGCAACCATTTTCTTACGTAATAATTTATATAATGCTGCCCAAAACTACGTTGCAATTTTTTGAACTATACTGCACTAAGCTTCTCAGTTTTGGAAGCAACGTCGCATAATAATGTTTTATTTGCGCGACCGTGAGACAGATATTTGGCTCATATTCAGTGAAACGTAAGTCTTAAAACGACTGTATGGAAAGGAATTGAAGAAACAAGCTCATGAGGACATTCTCTACGGAATTTCATTGTTTACATTTACCAAGATGGGATAATTCAAGCGAATCCTTTTTTTTTAAATAATAAATAACATGAAATCAAAAATCAAATTAAAAAAAACAACAAGAATTACGTCCAGAAATAACAATAAGAATAGTTTACATTATATGCTGAGAATAGACCCGAAACTAGGCTGAACTGTTTCTGGAATTGGAACTCTGTTAGCCGGTTATTTTATTTCAAAGACAAAAAAATAATTAAAAGACATAGCTAACAAACATTAAAAGTCAAATCTTTATAAATCATTAAATTTGTCAAAATATATCATTCTTGTAAACCAGCTTTGCGTTGATCGCACACCTACAGCATTACCGCACAATCCAGTCCGTGATTTCATTGTTTAAAAAAACGAACCATTGAATAAAATCAATTATAGCCAGCTAACAAAACAAATATTGTATCCGCGATACGAGCTTCATTGAATTCTTTAAAGATACAAGCATTAGGTATCAAACAAAAGTGAGTCAGATGCAGGCGAAGTTACAAGTATGACGAACATATAAAATTAAATTAAAAACCTTACTATAAGTAGATACTGCATCAAAATTGAAATTCGCATATTCACCTACTTCTAACGCTTTTGATAGCGCCTAATAAGACGTCGTTCGATAAAACGTAGCTACGTAAAATTACAGCTGGATGGCATAATAAAGGACTTACCAGTATATTATGCCACCCGTGTTTGAAAGTAATTTTATCTTTCCAAATATCATAAACCCTCCATGATGCGTTCAAGAACCGCACATTATGACCACAATAAAAATAGACTGTTTTGTTTACAGACAAATTTATTAACAGTAAAAATGTTCTTATTGCTAAATAATAACATTGATTTCGATATTATTTCATTCAAATTTCGAACATCTCCGAAAAACAAAGGAATTCGATTTGACCTCTATTCTAATATCAGTCGAGATGACGTTTAGTTTGAAATGTAAAATCAATTTGCATACAAATTTAACAAATGTCGCACGTTAGTAAGATATCGAACGATATGATTGTTGGAACCGACTCTAGTTTGTCTCTGAATTAAAAAAAATACTATGACAGCTGCCAGAAAACTTTTCAATCTTTCATTACCGCCATTACCACAAATGACATATGCCACAAAACAAAGATCTATCTACCGCCATTACCGGTTAAAATTTGTTTTGTTGTATAAAATTGTTCGATTTGTTGAATAAACCATAAAATGAGCTATCAAGATGATATATATATGTGGGTAGATAAAGTAGTGTATGTAAATGTAACTGTACATAATTAGGCATTAAAACACTTGTGTGATTTCATTATGAAACTCGCCTTCGGCTCGTTTCATAAACCCGCGCTCGTGTTTGATCCCCTTCATTATGTACAGTCACATAAACTACTATTATAATATACAGCAATACTCGTTTATTTCTCTGTGAAAACAGTACCTAATTATAAACATTTTAGGTAAGTATGTATAAAATTATCACTTTTGACACAATTTGATAAAAGGACTGTAACGGGAATTATTACTGGTGACTCAGCGTAGGAAATTGTTTAAATGAACTTATATCGTTTCACTCTGGGGTTTTTTCAAATCCCGGCGACACTCAAGGGACCATATTTTTCGAAGCGCGTGGCAACACTACTAAGGTGATCAAGAGCCAAAGTTGCGTTACAGAAATGTTTTATTTCAGTGTTTAGCGAAATATGCCACAAATGTTGATGAATCATGTAATGTAATGTGAAGGGTACACGGAAAGAACATGTTTATTCTCCTTAGTTACCATTTGAATTATCGCGGTTTTGTAAGTTGGGACTCATTTTCGTGAAATGGATTTTGTAGAAGAGAAAAAAATAACTGTTACATTAAGATTTTTATCTATAATTCAGTGATAAATTATAGTTTATTGCGAATTCTCTTATATTTTACGAAAACATCATCGAAAAAAGTGTCTAAACATCTATTTTCGTGCACCCTTGATGTAGTAAGGTATTATACTTTAATTAAAGTAGGTACTTACTTTTTCACGAGTATTTTTCCAGACTTATCAGCTTTAAGAATAAGTTTAGTATGCAACTTCTCTAGGAACATAATGGCAGGGTTGTTGAGCTGGTTCAAGTTGTATGCGAGTGCGAAAAGCTCTTCTGTCCACATCTGAAAACAAATCATACATAAGAGAAGCTATTTCGGCGCGGAGAACTTAAACGATCAGACTAGCCATCTAAAGGTTGTCAATTGACGAAGTCGTGCCCCACCTCTCAAATTGACGTCGCACGGTTGCGTAAATCTACGTACAATTAAGTATAATGGCGTGCGACTTAGATTGCAAATTTTGTAAGTGGGATGTATGGATATGGATACAAGCGATCTGGAGAACTACTTCCGGTACATCACGCATTATGAACGCTAATAACGCGTCAAGCCGCAAACGAGGCGGCGGCACGGGACCTCAAAGCGTGGTAAAAGCGGTTTAAGTATGGAAACGCGCCGCACCGCAACGCCTGCGCTCTCAATTTGCGGCATTATAGTAAAGGGAATATATTTCCCACCATGTATTAAATAATAGGACTAGGCTAGGACTAGGAGTATATTTTATTAATTTCTGGTCCTTTTTTATCTATTTTTCCACATTCGGTTTTGTGACAACATTTTATGTAAAAAATATCTAAATTTCAGGTCTGACACTCATTCCGTTTACGAGCAACGCGTCATACCCGTCGGTCAGCAGTGTCAGCAATGAAAGGGCTACGTTTTTCTTTGGGTACGGAACCTAAAAAGCAATCCTTTTTCTTATAGACTTATTGCACTTGTATTCACCAAGCAAGTACAAATATTGGTTTTAATCTTATTGCTGATTAAATCGTTTTAATAATATACACGTGCTAACGCTACTCATTTTATTACCTTATTAATCCTACTTTCGAACACGTCTCTGGGTTTGAGGCAGGACGCATATACGCGCAGTGTAGTCAATTTTATTTATTATACAAAGTACTACCACCGCGTTTCGAACTACAATGTTGTTACCACGTAAAGTAAAAAAGTGTTGATTTTGAGAGATTTCTTACTCGAAGAACCCTTGCGGTCATACACAGAAGATCCCGCAAATTTTTCATCACAGTCAGATCAATTTTTTAGGAACACGGAGGACAAACATACCAACGTTCATTTTTATTTATATATATAAATAGATAAAACGCCTTGGGATATTTGGCATTCTTGAAAATGCCCGGGCTTTATTGACAGTGATATATTAATGACTAGGTCTTCAACAACCCGAGCTCAAGTGTAGTGTATCAAAAATCGAACTCGCACCTGATCTCATGCCAAGAATAATATTTGTGACACGGTGAACGAATAAAAGGAAAACTGAAGGCAGGTGAATCTGAATATACACGGGAGTTTAAAGCTGTGACTCATAATGAGCACAGCCGGCTGAGAAACACATTTTTACGCAAGAGAGCACAGTGCACATTGTTGTAAGTGCGGCGAATAGCGTGTGACCATATTTAAAGCTCCAATTAAGGGATGTATATGGGGTAAATATGTGCGGTGTGAGATGGGACTTGAGTTAGTTGTCTGTACCGGGGTAGGAATTAACAAGCCAGCAACAATCAAACTAATGTTGCAGTAATTAACTGAAGCTGCCCTCCGGTTGAAGTAACGACCATAAACTTGTTAATCGGCAAACTTTACTTACGAGGTTATGATTATGAGACATAAGTAGGTGCATTTACACAGGTAAATTAGTTAAGACATTCAACATTCTAAAATATTTTTTCTTTTGGTTATTCATTTTAAAAAGTTCCTTCCTATCTATCAGTCTGAGTCTTGGTGTCGTTATTTGTAAAAATAAACCATTTATTTTAAATAAGTATAGAATTTCTATAATAGGTAAGTAGGTATAATAATTAATAACATAATAACGCATGCATAACTTTTTCTACCGTACTTGAAGAAATAATAAATATTAATAATACTTATTCAGTCTGTCTATAAAACAAAGTACACTTTTGAGAAATCCTTTTTTTGCACAGTCGTAAACTGCTTATCGAGACCCAATCAATAAGTAAAAACTCGGTCAAGTGGTTCAAAATTGACGTGCAAGATTGAACTCGTCATTCTGATCAACAACGAAAGTAATAAAAGCTGGGTTCCTCATTATTGTTTGTTCCTTTCTCTTTGCGACAAAATAGAGCAATTAATAGTGATCGTTGCACGGAGACAGGAAGTTGGTTAGGGAGAAAGTGACATAAGCTTATTTTCATCCCCTGGTCAAAGCGATTAAAACGAAATCAAGACGCAACCAGCATACTTTTTATAGTAAAGTAACTCCTTTTATAATACTGTCACTAGTAGGTACACCAACTACCGTAGACACAGTCGCACAGCCGAATGAAAAAATAAATATTTCTTGAAAATAGAGAAAAACCTAGACACCAGGAAACTGGGCCAGTCTAGAGGCAACGTTTACTTTGTAGACTTTCATCCTGGCACGTACGTTTGTTTTCGTCCGCACGTGAATAGCTGTGAAGTCTTGCATTTACTGAGTGAGCGCTGTCGTGTAAAAGGCTCACAGCATTCTGCACACAAGTGCTTGAATTATAATTGGTAAAACGATTAAATATGTCAATTTTCAGGGACGTTTAATGTGGGGTCAAGGAAAAATACAATAAAATGCAAATACTCATTATTGAACAGCAAAATAAAACACACAATCGATCATTTATCATTTATTTATTTATTTGTAATTCATTTTGTATTTTTGCAATGCCCCGTTTCACCCTATCGCAATGAGGTGACGAATTAAAAGTCCCATCACTTAAGTTTGAAATGTCTGTTTTGTAGACAGGTTTCTAGGCTACGTACTTAAATACTTTATTTCATTATAAACGTTCCCGGTACCAATGTTTTTAGCAAAACGCATGATTTTGGTGTCAAAAAAACAACAGAATCATGTCAAGTGGAGGATGAAACGTGGCGTGATTGCAGCATCGAATGTGGTACTTAAAGCCACGGCGTGACGTATCGATTAAACGTCCAACACTCGCACGCTAAGAATGATGGAGCGATACAAAAGTTATTCAATCTCAAAGTGCGGCAAAGACCTAAGGTGATAAAATGTCCGTCGGCACTTAGCTCCATATTCTACATACCAATCTTAACGTTCGAGTAATAAATAGCTTCGCAAATTATTAAAACAGCGCGTAGGTAGACATACGATTACTAAAACGATACGTTTATTGCGTTAAGTAGACTGAAATAGGCACTTCGTTCGCATCAACGTCTTCCGGTAATTTATAGGAAGAGAGATGTTATACACATTTCTCTGATAGCAGTAGGCAAGTTCTTATCGACTCCGATGTTGGAAAATTGTACAGTCAAATAGGTACCTCTTTCATTGGTTGTTATCTAACAAGAAGCCGATAAGTGCGGACAGTTCAAAAGACTATTCTCGATGCCAGAAAAGCAACCGCTATTCTACTTTTGATTTTAATAGGATAATAAGACCAATTAATAAGTCAGTTCTGTTTGAGAAAATTTCTTCAAGGTCAGTTTTTTTTTTGTTCATATTTTATTTTCAGAGCGCCTAAAGTTGAAAAAGTATAACAATAATTTTCTTTTTAATCTCGTCGTTGTTCGTCGTACTGTGAGTCGTCTATATTTTAATCGAATCCTGATGAATTAGTCTGTTACTGTTATTATAACTGAAGTATAATTTTTAACATATTTTCAAATTTATTATTTATTTAGTGTGGTTGCCGGGTTAGAATAATGCCACTCCATGTGTTCCCGTGGATCTCGTAAAAGGCGACTAAGGGAATCTAGTCTTGTAGTACTGATAGGCAATGGGCTTACAACCTGTCACTCTGTCACTAATACGCTGGTAATCTCAGCCTATTTGTGCAAAATGTGGTTACAGAATTATCAACGAGTTTTTTATTTTACGGTAGTACACTCTGGGATTATAGGCGTGAAAATATGTACCTATGCAGATATGTACATATGTATATGAGATCAGATTTATATGAGACGATCCCTAACACCTAAAATTTGAAATGGTTATGGTCGGCGTACGAGCCATTTTTAATAATAGAACGGCAGGACAATGCTCTATGAGTAACGTTTTTTTGACACGCCGAGATCCTCACCTATGCCGACGACGGTATTCAATCTCGCCTAAATCGATTTTATCGAAAGGAACGTAATATGAATTGATGTGTAGTTACTCAGATTGCAGGATGTTATTTATTGCGGCAACTAGGCATTTTTGGAGACTTCAATGGTATCACCACTACTTAACACTGCTTTCGGCACACTACTTGTTCACTCGGGTACGTACCTATTAAAATACCGATCGAAAGTACATAATGCCGATACTCGATATACCGAAACTTGAAACATCTATTTTCAAATGACCGAATGTTTAAAATACCGAAAGGAATCCATACTTATCATTCCACTTAGAGTTTTCAACTGGTCCGGCGCTGCGGGAAGTGCAGCTCCCCCGCCCTACAGAAACCGATCTGTCAACCCCGACTCTACGTGGTCTTGTCTGCCCTACCCCTAAAATATTTTTTTTTTGCATACAATTTGTTATTTGTATTTTTTTTTGTTTTTTGTTTTTTTATTTTTAGTTAAATAATATGTGATATGATATGATGTAACTATTAGAGTAGCCTGCACCTTGTATGTATAACACCGGCACACATTGTTTATCCGCTTGATAGACAAGTGTTGGTGTTTTAAAACAGCCACTCGCTTGACAGACTTTATGTTCGCGGGTTTTTTACGTTACAGTAGTTCGAGACCAAATAAGCTTGTGTTAGCCGCGTCACAGAATAAGTAATAGGTAGTACAAGTGCCGCGGATATGCCTCGTTATGTATAGCACTCTCAAAGGTCCCGTTTTATTATGTACTATCGCGGCAGCGATTTATTTATTATTTCTACTTAAGGTAACTCTTTGAATGTTGTCCCTTTGACGCTTTTCCGTTTCAATTTTAAATAGCTTCAGGCGCCCCTCCGTTCTATAAAACCTGTTGCACGGTGTCTATTATTTGTAAAATTCGGACGGAATTGCGCACCGAGTAAATATTTAAAGACAATTCCGCCTTTCCTAACGAAGCGTTTTGCATCATCCTTCATAATGTAGGTATTAAAGCTAAGGTAAATAGGTATCTTCTGGGTGGCTCGTTTCATCGTCGACAAAGACAAAAAAGCTTTACTTCAGTTTTCCCGTAAAATATAAATAACTCTGTCTATCCAGTAGTCTAAGGGCCTGTTGTTTAATCAGGGCCTCTATTCCACACGGTAAAAACAATATCGTTTTTGATCTGTTATCGTACTGTCAATGTTTTGATAGCTCTTTATTTTCATGACAGCAATGGCGGCCGACTTAAAAACAATACCGTAGCAAGTCAAATACGATTAGAATTTTACCGCCTAAAATAGAAGCGCAGTAGTTAAACTAGCTAATCGTTAAAAACCGTGACTATACTCTGATTATTCTAAGATGATTCCTGTGACAGCCGTATTTCGTAATTTCAATCACTTACTATACTCACAAGCAATGTGTTTAAAAATAGGCATTTATTAAATTCCTGAACGGCGTCGCTAGGTTTGTACCGATGTAGTATTAATATAGAGTTAAAGAAATAAGTGTTATAATTGTTTATATGAGCTGTCACAGGCATCATCTTAGAAAATTCAGAGTATATTGGTAAAATGTGAAATTTCCGATTTCTTTTTCGAATTTTAACCATTAGTCAAGTTAACTACTGATCAAACGGACCCTAATTCGGAAAGTCTCGTTTATTTGAACACGAATTAAAAATACGTTGTTCTGTAAAATAATTTACGAGAACATACATTGTTTATTTATCACGTGGTGAGTTTTCCCCGATGACGCCATGGGATTTTTACCTTTAATTAGTTTGATGTTAAACCGATTGAAAACAGTTAACAAATAGAACAGTTTTGTCTGGCAAATTGCAGATTTTTTGAGCGCAAATATAAATCGCGCGCTGAGAAGTAGGTATTATGAGTTTAGGACATGTATATTATTTGAACAATACGCGAGATAACATAGGTATTTATTATTGCCGACAACATATAACCTATGGGCAGCCATAGTATCGATATCTTAATGCACCACAATAGTATGTATGAGATAAGCGCGATTATTATTTAGACATCAGTTTTATTACATGTAATAATCACATACCTACAACACCTTGGGGTTGTTGAGATTTTTAAAACATTCACCGCAACCATATTGTTTTCATAATGAGGAACTTCAAACGGCATTCAATTTTAAAGACGTGCTAAATCTTATTTATAAGATTTGTCAAGATGATTTAAATTGTAATAAAACTCTAATACCCCTGCAACATCAGGACTGAGAAGGTTCTATTAGTATATGACACTCAATGGGTGGATACCAATCCAACAATCCTTAAAAATCCTTCCAAGGCGTTTATCCCACAGATCGTCACGAAGAAACATGGATACATACATATACTACACGGCGATTTTTATTCGGTGATCGTGTGTTGAAAAATATTAATTACCAATGAAAATTTAATTCCATAGGTGCGGTCTCACGCAATTACCTCACGGTTTTATTAGATACAATTCATGGTATTATTAAAACCAATAACCACTGAATCACTGAATACATTGTCATCCTACATTCAATATTGAAGTGAAGTACAGTCACGAACCGGGATTGTTGAGCCACTTGCCACTGTTCGTATTTTGGCCGTGTAATGCAAATCGGGTTTAGTCGTTTATACTCGTATGTCCAGTATGTATTACTCTGCTAAATTATGAAGAATATTGACGTGAGTGACTTAACATTCCCGTGTTGCAGTCACAGCTTGGTTGTGTTACCTACTTACACGGATCGGTCAAAGTCGGATATATTCGCTTAAATTAACGATCATTTCACCGAAATAGAGCTGGAGAGAGGGAATATTGTTTTGATGATTACTATGGTTACGTTTAAACAACAGCCACTATTGGTTCAAACTGAACTGTCTTTATTGGTAGTTACAAGGGTTGCTATGGTCACATTTAAGTAATGAAAAACAGCGGCATTCGTGTAACACAACCAAGTTATGATGATAAGCTAGTGGCTCAACAATCCCGGTTCGTGACTGTACATAAGACACTTCAAGTGCCATCGCTTTGGCGGACAATTTGACAGATCTTACGTCAATAAACTTCAACTTTTGAGAGCCAGGTCTAAAAATCAGACATCACAACAGTATGACCATTGTTAGCGTACGGAGAAATTATGATTGGTAATTTCAACATAGAAAAAACGAAAAACTCGCAATTTTATCCGAACCCTGATAGCTGCTATGGCTACGTTTAAACAATAGCTAGAAAATCACATTGACATTTACGTTATAAGAGAAAACTATTTTCTTATTTTCTTGATTAAATATCATCTGTCTCGTTGAATATTTTGGCAGTGTCAATTTAATAAAATAATGTCAATGAACCAAATTTCTTTAACCCTCATGTTGTGCATACCTAAGAATCAGAATGTCTTTACCAAAGTGTAGACTAAATAATTAAGTAGTAGGGTGACAATTAATTTCGATAAGTTATTATCAAAACAAAAATTAAGTATTACAAATAAAAGGTTTGTTCCATGTAACTGCGACTGTAACGTGACCGCCATCAATTACTGGATTAGAAAAATTGGTACCTGATAACCGATTTTTAATCGGTTAAAAACAAACCAGACACTATGGTGGATCATATTTCTTCTTCTGCCATTGACAGCCTCATAGAATGACGACGAAGACCGAACTGTGATACCTACCTTTGCATTTTGTGTGGCCGCCGCGTGTTTCGTATTAAGGAAAAATGCGAGACTCTGTCACAGTATTGTGTCATGTCAGTGATAAATCGCTCACGGCCACGTCTTTAGTGGGATGTGACATGAAAAAGCAAATCCGATACGTTACGATACATACCGGACAAGGCCGAATGTCATTATTTATGTAAGTTCACGAATGAAGGATTTACACGACAATAAAATCGTATAAAAAAGCTCTCAAAACACATGATCTTACTATATTACTTATACTATTCCTTTTATAAATAGCATAATATAATTAATTAACTGATTTAAACGTAGGTAGAACTTTAGACAAAAATGTAAACGTAAACGTATGGCAAATGGCTCAATCTCCATCTCTGAAATTCACCATCCCTCGACGGGTGGGACTGTGAAATATGAATATGACAGACATCGTATATACATGTAAACTGTAATTCTATGGAACTTGCTAACTATGTAAACAAACAATATATTGAAATTGACATCTAATGTCAATTTTAGTATGGCGGCTTGTTTACATAGTTAGCAAGTTCCATAGAATTACAGTTTATTAGATACGTCTACGAGTACATAAATCAACGTAGTAAAACTACGCCATGGAGCCTATTTTGGAGTTGAATATAAGAAATGCCGACACACAAGAAAAAAATATGGGTTCCGTAAAAACGAATCGCTTATTTCCCGGAATCATAATTTAATTTATTACTAAGTGAGTAGGAGACAGCAGGCCAGGCGTGTTGAACGAAGTAATTACTCAATGCGCTTGGTGGAGACTAGTATTTTCAATAATTACTTCAACCGAAGCGGGAACAAGACTAGCCCGTCCCCACACACCCTTACAACGAGCCGCTGGCATCTGTGATACGTAATGACCTAAATTGCTGAACAAGCCTATGCATATGAATGTAGAACGTATGCACAGCCGTGCATGTTAGGAACGAGGGAACTGCAAGCAGAAAAGTAGGGCTTAGTGCGATCAATGAACGAAAACAATGAATGGATACGAGCGTGTCCATTTACACTGACACGACGTGCCCCTTAGCGTTGCACTTACATTCCATTTCTGCATTGGTATTTCTCGTGGAAATGTGTCACCCGCAGCGGTTGGCTAGCTGGCCAGACAACTAGGAACGCGATGGAATGCTCAATACTCTACGAACTAAAATAGGTGACGCTCTGAATATACCGACCAAGGATATATAAATAATTACATGCAAGATGTTACTAGAGCCAGAAAAAAAACTAAGACCAAGACTGAGTTGATCTCTACTTCAATTTAACAAGATGTTCATTTTACTTTGGTATTAAAAACCTTGAAGATATTTGTCTCTCTATTACAAATAAAATAGAGGACGAGCGCATGTTTGCTATCGAAGTTTTGATTGGGAAAACCACATTCCAAAAATAAATTCACAGAAAGTCTCTTTTTCGTGCCAAATGATTCTGTGAAAACAATTAGGTACCCAATTTGAGATTTTTGTAATCAGCGTACTTTTAAAAATCAAATGTTTTGCAGAATTATTAAAATCTTAGCACGTTGTTCTACCGCACCGTGTAAAAGGCAAGCTTCGCTTTTGTTTTTAAAAGCTTTGTACAAGTACTGACCTATTAAAAAAAATATACGGTACACTTTTAATTTCAAGTACAACAATGCAATTTCTTCATTGTTTGTGCTTAATTACACTCTGCCGGCATAATTTTTGTACTATTGTTTATAACCTGTATCGCCGAAGCCCGTAATTGTGGGTTTAGATAACGTTCAAATTACCTACCTGCGCGATCTCCTTCCTGGTGCAGCAAAAGTTGATGAAAGTGACGTTCACGAAGTCAGCGCCATAGCACACTGTGACAGTTTTCTCCTCCAGTGAACCCTGGGAGCCGAAAAGCACCATATTGCGGGTCTTTTGGTCCTGCGACAAACAAAACATGTCTTAAAACAGAAATAAACAGTTAATTCATTTATAGATAGTTGAATACGTCAACCAGTGATGTTTGCAAAACAGCTTCTCAGCTCAGACAGACCGATGTCTTCGGCGTTTGTAAATACTTGGGGGTTTTACGAGTGCCGTTTTATTGTCATTCCTTACATTTCAGCGACAACAACGATGGGAAGAAATCTATGGAATCACCTGTATAAAAGACACAAAGTCCTGGTTTACTAGACACCTACCTAGACGAAGTATAAAATTTGATCTTTTCCGCATATTCGTTTAACGCACTCGGAAACTGGTCATTTCCGAGACGTAAAACTAACAAATGTAAAAATACGTGCGGTTCAATTTGTTTCATGTCAGAACAAAGCAACGGATTCATGTTTTTTTACAACGATAATACCGAGAAGTAAATTAAAGATGACAAGATGTGAGATGAGAGTGTGTATCTCATACGATTCAGACGTGACATCGTTATTAGTTCGATGTGATCTATCACCTAGTAGACCAATACGTCTTAGAGATGGAGGTATATTACGGCAGTTCACAATATAACGTGATATTTAATTAAAATGTATGTTTTTATTTTGCTATAAATTGCTTCAATGCTTGTCAAGTTCAAAAGCTCTAAATAAAATAAGCAAAAATAAAAGACGCGAAAAACAAAAATTGAGTCGGACCTATGTTTGTATTTATTTTTAGTTTTATTCTACCTTGTAAGTAACTAATGTGCCTTTATTCGTTGAATGGGAAATCGTATAATCTTCCGCCTGGATTAGGTATTTTATCTTACAACACAAATATAATACGAAAAAGAAACATAATTAATTTCGAATAACAGCCCAAACACTTGAGTAATATAGACTTTTCCTAACAACGACGGCGAGTGCCATTAAAGAAATATATTACACCGACGGTTCCGGTCAGATTGATTTTCTATCCGTGATACGCTATTTTCGTAGCTACACCGCAAAGCCGTATCGATTGCTGTATGAAAATAAATTAAAAACCCAAGTTCAAAGGTTTCCGATGAAAAAGTAGGATACACACCCGCCCGCTCGGTTGTGACAAACGATCTGAACATATTAATATAGGCGTGAAAATACAACGGTCATATACACAAGTACCTAACTGTCACGTGCTGCGAGAATTTTAAGAAGATTTCCAATGTTTAGAATTTTAAAAGTAAAACATAACAAAAATCTTTATAGTTTATACAAATGCAGATCAAAACTAACGTCAACAGATACGAACTTATATGTATGCGTTCCAGCTGTGTTAGTGTCAGAGCAGCATGTTTGATGCAATGATTGTAATGTGGTTAGCGGTAAATTGGTTCGCTGAGGCATGGGCCCCACGCCGGCCCTGAATACTAAAGCCACTCAGAGGGGCCGCATCAGGCATCCTGGCTTTGACAGCCCGCCGTTTCACTTCAGTCTAATTGTTTTACCCAAAACTGATCCTTTGTGCTTACTCGATTAGCAACTGTATTTGAGAAATGTTATTAATACGCACAAGCTCTAGGTCTACATTCCGTTAGCAGTAGATAAGCGGGGCTGTAATGTAACTAGCTGTCGTGGAGACAAATGGCACCTACAAACCATTGTACACCATTTTCCTTTACAATACAGTTGTAAATAACCGTAATGTGGCGTTATTTTGAATCTGGAGCTATCGCATCGGAGTGCGAATCAGTCCCCACATAATATCTCCCTATATTTACGAGTGCTGCAGTGGTTTTGCGTATTCCGTGGTATTGCGATGTATAGGTAAGTGTCAACGTGTGAATACGTCGCTGTCAACGGTTTTAATTATTCTCTACCTCGACGCATGCCACCCCTGAACTCGCAACTCAAACCAAAGCCAAAACATCTGTATCTAAAATCTGTATATACATAAGTCTAAAGATAATGCCCCTAAAATGTATCCTAGGTACTGAACTTAGCCTAGCCTAGTATTCAAAATGACGCTTAAATTTAAAAAATAATTTAAGAAGTTTATAGTTACACATAATTTGAATAACTCTACAAGTTTGTTTACAATATACTTACCCTACTTATATTACTAGAACATGTCCTCATACAAACAAGTACTTAAACGCTTTACAACTTCGCAGTATATTATGCGAACGCCGCTTGAACATGGATTCATTAACTAATGGCCCTGTCGGCACAGTAACTGCCACAGTTATTTAATATTTCATAAAGCTAATTCAAGAATGTTTATTATTGTCACTTTTAATTCAATAAAACGATGTTTGTAACACTGTGATATTTTGAAGCCCTTCAAAACAGGTTGTTTGCTAAAAAACAAACGCTTAATCCAGTGAAACATCTTTTTAATCAAAATGAATAACGGGCCACGAGGAAGTTAACATATAGATTTAACGTGTCGCGAATAAAGCTAGCAATAAATTTTAAACCTTATAGCCGAGCGCAATGTAATCGTTGGCGTTACAATACAATACAATAGACACGTGACGTGACGTGTTAATTATAAAAACGTTGATGGATAGGTGGGGTTATCTCCAATTCTGTATCGTCCCGCGACTATCTCCAATCGGTGTCATTGCTAGCCCACCTCATTATATATAGAGTCTGGCAAACGAAAGCTGTCCACAAAAAAGGGCGGCAATTCAAAAATCAGCAGCTGGATTAGGCGATACTAAACGTAGTTGATATTATTTTATTTGTCAGAAATGTTAAATGATTGTTTCTATCTATCAACTCCGTTTGTTTAGTGTACAGACATTGATATCTGCTGCAGATATTTTGAATTGCCGCCCGTTCTTGTGGACAGCTTTCGTTTGCCAGACTCTATCTACACCATCTAAGAATAATAAAATTAAAGTGACAACAAAATCTTTACTTTACTCTATTTTTTAGGTGTTTACAAGACCATTTGTTTAAAAGTAATAAATGTTAGAAAAAACAAAAAACCGCCTTCAAAATCCAAGAAATAACTTTTTTTAATAGGTTAGTCAAACTAAAGTCGGCTTTTGGTTAAAAATATGGTAGGACAACCATTTCAGTTTGACTGACCTACTACCTAGGGTAGACTGGGGAAAGTTGTAACAATTTTGCTTTTATCTGTATCTTTTGCTAAATCAATCCTAGCTAAGCTCTAAGAATTAAATACAACGTTACAAGTCGAAGTACTCTTTTGGGTAAAGCTTTAATTTACAATACATAACATAATATGCAATAGTTATTCGCCAGTGAGGCAACGTCATGAGTCGGTTGTCACAGCAACTAGCTGTCTTAATTGAAATATCTTATCACCACCCTTGAAATAGGTACCTTTGCGGAGTTCCGGTGGTATTTTGTGGTCTTCATCATCGGTTCCACTTTACATAATGACAAACTGAATGAAAAACTTTTCAAATATCCATAGCCTGCCATTTCGTCAAAATGTTTTTGGTCAAAATTATTATTTTCCCAAATTTTTCATTTGCCTAACCAATATTATATAATATTTTAAGAATTTATTTTAGTACCATCGTGTAGAACCCTATATGTTACGTTAGGTTAGTTTTTACAAAATCGTGAAATATTTACGGTTACAGAAAACCAAGCAGTTTGATAAATGAAAATTTTGGAATTGATACATTAGACCAAAAATATTTTGACGAAAAAAGGTAACCCATCGCAGACATTTCCTCAATTCCTCACGAATGCCCTCATCAGATACCGATTCGGTGACCATGGGACCACCTCCGAAGTATAAAACAAAAAAAAAAACAATGTCGGTGCACAATTGATAGAGAAATTGGTAAACATCCATTTTTTTTAAAAAACACCGTGGAACAAAGAACCTCTACCGTGTTTTAAGTCCGTTTAAAATATGAGCGTTCATCGGATTCGCGCGGATGTTATATCGTATATCCATAACCAAGTGTGATCTAAAACGGCGTACTTAAATGCCACATAACGATATCGGCACAGTAGTAAACCCTAACCATTACCAGCTATGTTCCGATAATAGAAGCAGTCTACCGAATAATGGCATACGTGCAACAAGTTACGACGATGATTGCCATCCCGTGAAAGTGGAAGCCGAAGGAGATTATGCATAATTGAAAAGCCTGCATGCACACTTGCACAGCACAGAACGGAACCCACATGCCAGCGCGTACACTGCATCAGTTTTGTCATACCTACCTACACATCCATAACCCCGAATCGATAACGAAACGAGCGAGTGTTAATTTTAGCAGACTCGCAAACTTCCTTTGTATGCACAATAATACGGTTCTCTTTTATAATATTATAATCACGATTACTTTACCCCGACTTTTATATCGCTGAAAGCGTTTGGGGATCAATCATATACTTTAATTTGGGTGTTTTTAGGGTTCCGTAGTCAACCAGAAACCCTTATTGTTTCGCCATGTCCGTCTGTCCTTCTGTCCGCGGTAAAACTCAAATACTCTTTCTTTAAAGCTGTAATTTGGCATAGTTATACATAAAAATTACGCAATATACCAAATTGATTATTGACTACCTGATACAGCTAAACATTTGATACGTAACCTAACGAGATGGATCACAGAAAATGGATGACTAGAACCACCGACCAACAGTACATTTTACGCCCACTTTTACACGTTAGAACTTGATGTTCACTAACGGCCAGCCACTAAAATTGCCTTGCACACAAAAATATTGACGTTGTTTTCTTTCTAAAATAAAAAAACCGAAAATACTATTTATGTATTATCTTTCTATTCAATCAGAATTGCTAGATAAAACCATCTGTGTTCGCATTCTTGCGGATATTTTGAGCTTTGCGTTGTTTCAACTTCAGCCATGTTTGCGTCCATCTGTCCGTGAAGCTTAATTAGACCGGTTGTGACGGACACACGTCAATTCGTTACCTAACCGTTAGGATAACATATTATAATTCCGAGCGAAAAATGTTGCCAAAACCAAACATAAATATCATTATCATTTTTATACCTAACCAGTCCACAGAGCTGCATAAATTAATAGTACATTATTGCCTAGGCACGGAAGTAGGCAATTGCGGGGCGAGGATTGGTTTAAACGGACGAGCTTGCGAGTCCGTTTAAAAATACGAGGCCCGCAATTGCCGTTCCTGCCGAGGCATATATAGTGCTTTTCTCAAAAATCGCAAGAATAAAATTATGTTGGAGTAAAGTACTTTATTAAGGAAAGAAATACCACACAATCTATACAGACAATATTAGTACCTACTCTTTACCGTCTTTTGTTTATGACAAGGAGAAACGCAAGCTTTTTTTTTAAAACTACTCAAGCTATTCGAGATACAGATAAAAAAGTTATATTCCGAACAAAATTTGGATGTAATAAGACTTGTGCCCTCATTTTATTAAGGCCGTTTTCACTTTTTAAAAAGTTAGATACTAGATGGTAATGAAATTTGTATGCAACATTGCGTGCTTGTGTAGCGAGCACGCAATGTTTTTTTTTTTTAATTTGAGATCTGTCAGTAAACTATGTACTTCGCATCCCAATATATAGATAGTAATGTCAACTTTTCCTGTCATTTTTGAGAAAAGTATAATTCTGTTGTGCCACAGAATACGTGCTGCTACAGCAACCTGGGTGGAGATGAAAAAGTTGGACATCATTAGCAAATAGTAAGCCGTTGTTGTACGACGGAAATTATCAAGTACCTAATACAATGTTATAGCTATTTTTTGTCGAACTTAATAATGCGTTAAGGTGTTATGTAACATGTCCAACTTTTTGAACTTCACCCCTTAATGACAAAAAATATAAATAACAACAAATTAAAAGCCAAGGGGTCTTTAAAGTTGCTAATAAATTTGAGCATATACTCGAGCAATCGCAAGAATGAACGATCCGATTAGTTGTTGGAAATTAACAACCAATCGGAACGCTCATTTCGGCGAGCATTCTAGCGAATGTGCTCAAGTCTATCAGCAATTCAGCACCAACACTAATTTTCACAGACTGTTATTTCAACAGCTAGAGTTTTCTTAGGTATTAGGTAGTAATTCCTATACTTTTTAACGATCCTATCCCGAATCCGCCTCTTTAGTCACGAGCGCAAATCATCTGGAATAGATGAAAGCCCTATTTATTATGATTATTTATTCATTAAACAACGAACAATATTTGTAATCACGTTCTCAAATACGGTTCTAAAGATTTTGATGATATTTGCAATACAGAGTTTTACTCCGTACGAAATATCGATTTATCAAAAGTTGTCATCTTCGGGAAAATGTGGTTTTATTGAACCCAAGATACCCTCGGTCTTCCAAGTACTATTTAAAGAAAAAATATGAATAAAACACAAAAAGCTACCTCGAAAAACAACAAATATGTATGTTTCTATTTAAAGTTGGTGCCAAATGGTGCTCTCACTGCTGTCTTAAGACGTTTTTGGAGGTGTAATCACTTAAGTCGCGTGTATCTCAGAAACCAATCTAGTCTACTTAGTCGTGATAGTTTTCTTTTTAAGTTCGTTATTAAGATATTGTTCAGATTTTTATTACCTTTAGTTTTGGCTGTAGGCTGTGGTTGTATAAGTTCAATATTTCCTAAACAGTTCCCCAAAACTAAAAATACAGTGCGACAGAAAAGTTGAAATTACATAAAATGGAACTATAAATTTCCAGACTAAATTGTTGCCATGTTTAGGCATTTTACGTCAAAAATGTGACTGTGAAAGTGGAGCCCTCATTTTATTTCTACTCTTTTTTGTCGCACTGTAGATAAAATGTCTTTTTTAAGAGCTATGGAATGATATTTAACTAAACGGAGTTACCAGAAAAAAAAACAACTTTGTCGGCGAAGTTTAAATGTCTAACTATGCCGCACTACAGATTTTAAATACCAAGAGTCTCTGAATTACACCGCGGACAGACTGACAGATGGACATGGCGAAACTATAAGGGTTCCTAGTACCCTATCACCTCTTGGTGTAAGTCAATAGCTTTAAGTAACCCTGTACCCACACCACACCTACACACAACAATTTAAATGTTTGCACTACCGAACAATTACTAGATAACCTTCATCACATTATGAATATGTCACGGTAAAAAAAAAACAGATTAAAACCACTCCTATTAGAAGTGACAAGTGACTAGGCAGCCAGTTGCGTCAGCCGACCTATCTTTTCAGTCTAGTTTATGGGGTCTCTAATGGGTTGCTGATACACGCGATCCTATAAAACTTACACCCGCACCTATTTATATACCTTTTAAATTAGCTACAAATAACTCCAAAAAAAATAAGTTATAGATTTTCGTATCTAACCTCTGAAGCATCATGGTCCACATTCACTTCGTTTTTTAAATGGATTCGCTTGTGCATTTATTTTTATTCGTTGCCAGTGTCCATTGATGCCACAGTATTCAAGTCCACTTAAGGGTTGTCTGCGCCCTTTCTTTCATTTTGGTGTTTATTAGGTACGTTGTTTACGTCAATATCGGAACGCCCCGGTGCCCATCCGCGCGCGCGGTCGAGGTGATTGGGCATTTTGTATCACTCTTAGATAATTAGCTGAGTCTTGTGAGATTTGCCACCATGCGGCAGGGCAGGGGTGATAAAAACTGTGATTGAAAAAAAGTTATTTTTTTTCATTTAAATTGGATATATTGGCTTAAAACTGACTTTTCGATGTTAATATAAATATTAATAATTTAAATGCTCTATTTTGGCATTCGGTTTTATATGTACCTACCGAGAAAATGGGTTGAAAAAAAAAGTTATAATTATTTAATTTATTATTGGGAGACGATCAACAACAATGAAAAATAAAGCTTAACTATTTGGGTTTCACAACAGTAGACTTTAAGAGGATTTTGACGCTAAAAATCTTGATACAAAATGCGAAAACGTTTCTCTCCCCTTAAACGTCGTCCGATTTTTACGATTTCTGAATATGTCGGAGATATCATTAAAAACTAGGTTTATCTTTTCCTTTCCAAGAAAATATTTCTTAGAACAAAACAATAAACAGAAACGTTCAGACCTAGGTCTTAATAATAACTACAACATATTCAAAAATCGTGAAAATCGGACTTCATTTAGGGGGTGAGAAACGGTTTTCGCCCGCTAAATTTGTATGGATTTTTTGACAGTTTATTTTTTACGCAATTTTAGGAGCGTTTAACAATCGTCTTTATGAACGAAATCTCAAAACTTCGCTATTTCGATTGTAGGGGATGCCCTGACGTGTATGCGCCGCCGGAGTTTTTGTAGGGAGTAGTCTCTTGACATTTTCGACCGATTTAGTTTCGTTGCAGGGAAAGAAACATAATTGATTTAAAGCAAATATGTTTTTTAAAGTCTTCTGGCCTATTGCCTAACGCACTCGCAATCACAATCGGCTTCAAAGTGGAACAAATTGTTTTCGTTTTGTATGCAGACTCGCCTTCGGACTGTCAAAATGAAAACGATTGCGATTGCGAGTGCGTTAGGCAATAAGCCTGCTGATTTAAATCACGGAAGGCAAGCGGCGCCGCTGCACCGCTTTATGTGTTATTCGCTTAAGCGTGCATCCCACTTTTCTCAGTTCGACCCATCGGTACATCAGACACGACCAAAAGTGCCCTTTTTAAAAGAGAGAATACAGATTTGTGAAATTTTGAATTGTGTGCATTTCGTCGGTTGGCACTGGCATGCAAAATGATTTACATTCATACACCGATGTCGTGAGCTGGTGAGATTGGTTAGTACTTTGAGCCATTTTTTTCTTGCCAGGATGCAATTTCTCCGGATGTAATGTTCAGCATCTTCGCGCACCTGCATATATTACGCAGTGGTTTTAGGTCCAGAAGAGCAGCAGCGCATCAAAACCCACCCCATTATTTTTGGCCGTATATTTATTTCTTTCTAGTTTCATAAGTTTTGGTAATGTTGCAATACAATTTCTTTTATCTTGTTTTGTGTTTTAAGCTTTGATCGTCGAGTTTTTTTCATATAGTCCTCTATTTTGTAAAAGACTAATACGGTTTTATTAGCACTGTAGCTGGCGATTAAGGAAGCATTTACACGTGTTGTTATAGGAATAAGAGGAAATAAAACTAAAATACGCGATCAAAAAACGCGATGAAACCAGGTTATCTTTATATATGATCCAACTTTAACATACCCAAAGAGAATTTTCACGTGTTAAACATAATACGTAATAACGATATGGCCATCGAGCTAACGACCGCTAGCCACAGTTTACTTAGCCCTCTGATATGGAAGGGCACATAAATTTTAAGTATTATAGCCTCACCGCGCCCTGCAATTTCCACGCCTCGGTCGTGTCGTCAAATAGGCAATACAATATGAACACACTTGATGGCTTCATACCACGAAACGCTCCATCATGAGGATTCAGGCGTATAATATCACTCAGTTCATTCTATTTTTGCTACGTATTATTAAAGAGGTAATTATAATAACTTTCTACTTCGGACCAGGGATGTCAACTTGTCACGTAATTTTTAAGAAAAACAACGGGATCCTTGTTTTTCCAGTGGCTTGCTTGGGGTTGACGTACAAGAGGAAAATAATATTATGTCCCTAGTTATTTCCCAGAGTATTTATTTCCCCAGAATATGAATAAGTAGATGTTAAAAATAGCATTCATTTGGAACCTATACGTTATGAAAAAAAGAGTGATTTAAGAGAAATGCAAATGTTACGATGGATGCGCGAGGTTTTGTCACAGAAATGGATAGGATAAGGTACGAGTATGCATAGGAGTAATAGGAAGTTGAGTAGCGCCACTGAGAGTATTATAATCTCATGGTACGGGCATCTAATGAGGAGATATGAAAGTCATAGAGTTTGAGGTATCAATGTGGAGAGCTAAGGAAGGGGAAAATGAAAGGGATTGTAAAAAAAAACTTGCTGTGCTGACACTGATTGGGGTCTGCTAAATATTAAGCCGGCACTCAATCACGTTGCTTTTTAGGGTTCCGACCAAAAAATAAAAAAAAGAACCTTTATAGGATCTCTTGTGCGTCTGTCTGTCCATCACTCTGGCACATTTAATTTGCTCCGAAAATACTGGACCGACTGAGTTGAAATTTGGTACACATTTGTAAATTGATGACCCAAACACAGATGTGCAAAGTATTTTTTTTTTTTATAAATAAGGGTCTATTTCGTGGGACAAGGTAGGAAATTTAAAAAAAAAAAGCGAAATTTGCAATCCTTACTGTGACATATATGAAATGAAAGGGCTCGTCATGAGGATTTCAAATATATTAAAACTAAAACTTTGAAAAAAATACAAAATATAGTTCATTGCTTTGCTTGTACGAGGGCTGTCTGATAAGCAGTGATCGGATCTCGGATGCAATTTGGGGTGAACGACCTCAAACGTTATGCTTAACATGGATGTGACACGGGATTTCCCGGGATTTTGGGAAATGGGTTATTTTATTATTAATAATTAATAACTTTTGTCGAGGGTTAAACTAAATAAACAAAATGAAAATGTTCGCTATCTATCTATAATAGGTCATTTATTTGACACATACTTTTAAAACATATTTTAGATATAAAATAACTCTACTTTTTGAAACAAAATTTAAAAATAAACATCTCTTAACATGCAACACAATAGCATACTAATTATATCCCTTACAATAATACCTAGACAAAAGAAATAGTAACATGACAAAAACTTAACCTAAAAATAAAATGAAATTAAAACTACTATGTTTTAGTCGTGTTTATATAATTAAAGTAACATACTATTATTTTTTCAACATTTTCAGTCGTTAATCGATTTCTTTTAACATCTAAGATCCATTTGTAAGTGGAAAAAGACCTTTCGACTTCTACTGATGTAAGCGAAGCGAATTTGTAAATAGAATTTTCGTCACTAGTAGATTCATTTGACATCTGATCTGCGTATACCCGCACAGTGTCAAGGTCAGGATTTCGATTAATAACTGCTTCTAATTTGTTTATGATAGGTAAACTAGAACACCAATTAACAACTATTCTCACTTGATCAAATTCTACCAATGCATCAACGAATGATGTGTTGCGTTCTTGTAGGCGAATTAAAACTACCTCGATGATTTTAAAGTTTTCGTGTATGAAGTCTAAATCTTTTTTAAGGTCGGGTTTCTGTAACACTTGCTTAGCTTTTCTAATCGCCACTGAATCTGAAGCTCTTAAACATGATAAAACCGAACTGATTTCATTAAAGTATTTTACGTAATAAGAAACGGCAGAGAGCCAAGTACCCCACCTAGTTATCACTGGCTGAGGAGGTAAAGGCAAATTCGGGTATTTTTCTTTTAACAGTTTCACACTACTGGGAGATTTCAAGAATATTTTTTTCAAGTTTGCGATCATAGTGTCTACATCAGGGTATTGAGATCGAATGTTTTCAGCTACTCGATGCAAAGCATGAGCTAAGCACGTCACATGAATCATCTTTGGTAAAACACTTTTTAAAATTCGTCCAGCCTTTAACATATACGCAACACTAAGTATCTGTACACAACATAAGAACATTGTCAACTTTGTCTTCGTAAGATTCACCCCATATTTTTTCTAAACAATCAATAACAAAATTTGATATGGTCTCCCCATTAACTACTTCCAAGACTTACACGCTACTAGATAAGATTTTTCGGAAACAGTCGAATTCAAAGGCTTCACCAAGAAATGAACTACATATCTACCTAGAAAATCTGTTGCTTCATCCAGCGATATCCATATTCTTTTATTTGCCAATTTACTGTGTATGGCAGCAATCCGGTTTTGATAAAATTTATCCAAGTAGTTTTTTCTAATTGTTGACTCACTAGGTAAGCGATGGAACGGCCGATTACCACAAGCACAGTGTGAATACTTTTCGAAAAAAGATATAAATGCTGGATTCTTAATTTGCAACCATGGAATATTGCATAGTATCAGAAACTCTATAACATCAAAGTAAAAGTCTTCAATATCATTTTTCTTTGAACACCTTCCTCTGTGTATAGCTCCTTCGACGTGTTTCTGAATCGTACTCTTTCGACACCCAATATAAATTTCACATTTTGTACAATATATACTACGCTTAGTTGATTCGAACATTAAGTCAGGATACGATTTAATCCAACTTAGAATAGTTTCTTCCTTAGGTTGCCACGCCATATTTTAATTTCTACTTGTCTAGGTACGTTTTTTCTAAGAAACCACCACAATCCAAAAAGTCGTCAAATTAAAAATACGTCACTTAATATGTGCACACTTAACGAACACTAGAATTGTCTATTAGTAATGGTTATTTATACCTGAAATTATTATTATTTGTCGTTAATGAGAATGTGATATGATAAGCAGAGCTCGATCTGAATGACAATGTCAGTCCAGACATTGTCATTCAGATCGAGTGCTTATTTCAAGTAGCCATATCATTTCATAAAAGAGGTTGATAAGTGGTAATTGTTTATGAAAAGACTATTAAGATAAGACGTACACGTTACGTTCAGTTCTTCTATGCAGTACTGTAAAAATGTTGTTATTAACTTATTAACTACATATTATTTTATTACTTTTATAGTGTAAACTACTTACAATTAAAAGTTATTCACCTTTTTATAAATGTAGGTATCAAAGAGACTCGCGGGATTGTAAGTCATATCCATGTTAAGATAACGGACTTAAATCCCGGGAAATTGCATCCGAGATCCGATCACTGCTGATAAGTCCTTTTAAAAACTATTTGTAAAACCTTTTTTCTGGTAAATGGCATTAACACTGGCAGGCACAATCTTTCAAAAGAAGACTGTCAAAAATTCAGCAAAAATAAAACAAGTTATTGTCAGTATAACCATTGTTTAACTGTGACCACTCGTAAATTTTCTGCTGCCACAATAAAAATTGAACTTGATTCTGTTCATGGCACTAACACACCAACGTTGCAGACTGTTTATAACTGGATAAATGATTTTAAACGTGGTCGGTCAAGCACATCTAATGCTCTACGCTCTGGTCGCCCAATCGAACTCACTACTGAGGATGATGTTGAGGAAGTCCATAATATTGTACTCGGTTACCGCCGAGTGAAGGTGCGTGAAATAGCTGGGAACACAGGCATCTCCACTACGCGAGTACATAAAATCAGAGTGCATGAAGATTTGGGTATGACAAAGCTGTCTGCACGATGGGTGCCACGTTTGTTGACCATCGAACAAAAACGCGAAAGAAAGCTAATTTCTAAACTGTGTTTGGATATTTATGATGAAGCGTAATCCTCGGATTTTTTCGAGTCGATTTGTCACTGTGGACAAAACTTGGGTCCATAATTATACACCTGAATCAAAACAGCAATTAAAACAATGGATAGCGACTGGTGAACGTGCCCCAAATAAGGTCAAGACTGTTTTGTCGGCTGGGAAGGTGATGGCGAGTCTTCTGGGATGGCGAAGGAATCATTGATTCATTACTTCGAAAAGGGAAAGACTATTACTGGCCGTTATTACGCAGAGTTATTGGACCGTTTTAATGCCGAATTGTTGGAAAAACGAGCAAAATTGTCCCCCAAGAAAGTCCTCTTTCATCAAGACAATGCCCCAGTGCACACGTCAGCTATTGTAATGGCCAAAATCCACGAGTTGGGCTTCGAGCTGGTTCCGCATGCTCCGTATTCGCTGGATCTAGCTCCGTGCGATTATTACCTACCTATTCCCAAAACTGAAAAGATGGCATGGAGGGATTTTTTTTTTGACAAATGAGGCCGACTGCCTTGCAGGTGTAAACGCCTATTTTGAAGACCTTGACAAAACGTATTTTTTGGAGGGGATGAAAAATTGGAAACTCGCTGGAACAAGTGTTTGGCCCTCAAAGGAGACTATGTTGAGAAATAAATGTAAATAGTTTAATAAAAAAAACTTATTTTACTTATTAAAACGATTTATCAAACAGCCCTCGTAGATTAAAGGAAAACCCACAACATAAAACAAAAAACCTATAAGAATTCTATCAACAACAACAAAAAAACGTAGGTATGTAAGGAACCCTTCTCCACGCGATTTCAACTCGCACTTGGCCGGTTTTTATATTATGTACTCGAAAATGTCGGGGCGGCGCAGCGCGTCGTCATACAAAACCGCCTTTGCCACGCCGCCTTGTCCAGTGTAAAAAAATACTCTTTTATTACAATATCGCGAGAAGCCGCGCTGCTGCCGCCTGTGTTTTGCGGCTTTAGAGAAATTGAGCAGTTGTAAATAGAAAATGTTTTTTTTGATATTTTCTGTTGAATATAGGTATACTGACCTATCACTTTTCCCGCGACTCTGTCCGTTAAAAAAATTGTATATCGCTATTCCCTTGGAATGTCCAATTTACCGGGATAAAAAGTACCCTAGGTCCATCTTTGGCCTATAAACTATCCCTGTTATAAATTCCACATTGGTTATAATCAGAAATCAGTTTCAATGAAATTTTATTGTTTGAAATAAATATTTAAAACTTTGTTTTAATTACTCTGTTTAAAACTGATCTGCCAAATAGCCTTTGGGGGAATATAAATGAAAGATATATATGGTTTACCATTCACTTGAAGTTTTTCATTAAGGCAGAATCAAATTACAACACTACACACAATTAATATTATTTTATTAGTTATGTTTCTTCAACACATAATTCTATCCTAATGCCTATTCATGAATACAACTGTAATTTTCTTTTCGATACCAGAACCCGGAATTATCGGCATTTTAAGATTTCTACTCAATATCCTACAGTGCTGCACAGTGATATCCGATCACTGATAATTTTACATAAACAGACGATTTTTTTATAGAACCCTAACTTTGTATGATTCTGTCTAATTGTTGATCTATTTCTGTCTTTGTCATTGGTGATGATTTATGAGGGTAGATGGCGCCGCTGTCATGTTTACTTCAGCTCTGTATATATTTCACAAATAATTTGTTTACTTTACAATTGGCCAGTTAAAATCTATTTATTATAAGGAAAACCATTGGAATATTACGTGGAAGTGTTATAAAAGTCTGAAGTATAGTGGTTAAGCAGAACATGAGTGAAGAACTATATATTCAAAAGTGAACTTTAAACAAGAAATGGTGAATATTACATGAAAAAACTATCTGAAAAGGAAGTGATATTAAACCGCAAACTTAGTGTAGTCAGGCCACCACCCTGATATGTGTGTAATAAATGAGCAATTTCAGTAAAATTTTAGTTTATTTTGTGCACCAATGCAGTGAGACAAAAAAGTAATAATAGAATAAACGGGTAGTTCAACCACATAATAAAAATAGAACCGACCAACTATAACCCAAGTGGGTAATTCACCACAAACCGTAAGAGACATTTGGTCTAGTGGTGTAGTGACCGTTGCTCGTAATTATACCGAGTGGCGAACCCAGTGGACCAGGGTTCGATCCCACACCGTGTACAAAATGTGACTTTTTGTTTTATTTTTTATTATTTCATTCTTCGCTTGCCTTTTTGTCTATTATTATTATTATTATTTTATTTTTTATTTATTTAATTTTAACAAAATGGAAAACGGAACGGAAAACGTTAACACAAGACCACGAAGAGTCAGATCAAATTCATTGGAAAATGATATGTTAGATACATCTCTACTGAACGCCACGATATATGACTCCAGTCTTATTAGTTTACCTACTATTGCACCCGATAATGAAGATGACGTTGATTATCTTAACAGTACATTAAGAGCTCTACAAACAGAGTTGCGCTCAGCGCATACAGAAATTGAAAACCTGAATATGGAAGCAAAGAAACTAAAAGAATGTATGCAGAGGCAGGAAAAGCAAATCGAAGTTCTTAAGAAAATAAACTTTGACTGCCCTTCTACACCAGGCTCTAACAGAAAAGTGAAAAAGACACAAATAGTTGCCCCCCCAGTTGCCAATATGAAGAGTAAGCAACAGGAAGATAATGCGAGTATAGCCAGCAAAACAATAAGTAAGATCGTACAGGCAACATCAGTAAGCAAAGTCAAGGAGCACTTGCACATACACAACAAACCTATAAATAAAACACTAAACAGTGATGTCACAACAAGTACTGATACAAATTCAATACAATCTAAATTAGGAACAAAGGACCTGAAGAAGAAAATGACTAAAACCAAAGTAACATCCATCTCAAAAAAGGCGTCTGACATTGTACAGAAATCTCTTCAACCTGCTACAATAATGACGAGCACCGAGGAATCCATTAAACAAAGCTCAGCAATTGATACCCAGAAACCACCTGAAGAAAGCCAAATATTAAGTGACAAAAAAGGCAACAAACTTACCTCAGGAGACTGCACTCTAAAACCCACTTTACAGCCGGCACCGTCGTACAATAAGGAACATGCCAAGCCTCAAAAGCAGCCAAGACGACTTCCGGATCAACTTCCTACCCCGGTGACGGCACCAAGGACGCAACAACAGGAACCAACAGCTACAACAAAAGATGATAAAGCTACCGAGAAGAAGATTTTGATTTTGTGCGATGAGTATGGCAAGTCCTTAGCGGAATATTTGAAATATAACTGTCCTAAATTTTCTTCGGTTATGTCCTTTTGTAAGCCAGGTGCTAAATTAAGAGATATTGTAAAAGATATTGCGAACCTTACAAGGGAAATGACAGAAGGGGATGATGTGGTAATTATAGCTTCAAATGAGAGGGAGTATAGAATAAGTTATATCATGTATGCTATGAATTGTTGCAAGTTTCAAAAACTAAAACTACAAATAACAACATTGCCGTATAATCAAAATAGGTCTATTGACAACAGGAAGAGTGAAATAAATGCAAATTTAAAAAGAATAGTGCTAAGATCCCAAGGTGTATCACTCATCGATATCAATAAATATAGTAAAACATTTTTTAACAGTAAAGACTCTATAAATAGGAACTTTGCCTCCTTCCTGTGTACAAGGATTATTAACCATTCTGAACATGAGTTCACACACAAGTATTGTAACTTAATCACATTAACGCCCGTACCCCAAACTGAGATGACTATGTCTAGTCTTAATATACAGGAAAAAACGGATACGACAAAGACCGATTCCCCTTTTTTAGTCGCAGTCCCGCCGATCGTCAATCAAAAATAGGTGCGTGTAAACTCGTCGTCCTCCATCAAAACTGTCGTAGCTTACGAAATAAATTGTTGATACTTCATGGACTTGTAAACCAATGTCTCCCAGACGTGATAGTTATATCCGAGTCTTGGTTAACTCAAAGAGATGTTGATTGTATTGTAATCCATGGATACACCCATGCTAGTTATTTTGTACGTAAAAAACAAATTCATGGGGGTGTTTCTATATTAACAGGTAGGAAATTAAAATGCAAATCATGTGATAAAATAAATCAACTGTCAATAGAATATCATTGTGAAATATGTGCAATCGAATTAGATTTAAAACCTAAAGGTGTGATTATAGTAGGAATATATAGAACAGGCAATGGTGAATTTGCAGTAATGATAGAAACGCTGGGAAAACTCTTTAATCTGTTGTGCAGCGTTTATAAGGAGTGTACCATAATGATGCTAGGTGATTGGAATGTTGATTTCAGTGTGGACTCAACAAATAAAAGGTCTTTGGTTGATATAATGGCAGTGCATAATTTACGAAATATTATCAACTTCCCAACAAGAGTAGATAACAACTCAAGAACATCTATTGACTGTCTAGTAACAAATGTTCATAGTGATTTTATAGCTGTAAAACCAGTGTCAGCAGGTATATCTGACCATGACGCCCAGTTAGCGCAGCTCGACGTACAAACAAATTGTAAAAAATACGTCAATGTTGAAAAGCGTCAAGAGGACACTGAAAAGATTAAAAACTTTTGTAAAGCTATGATGGCTTACAACTGGGATGAAATATTTAAGTCATATCATTCTGATACATTTGATAATTTTATGCAAAAATTCAATTACAACATGAACATTCATATGCCAGTTAAATTTTTTAAAAAGAGAGTACGTAGCCAAATCCCATGGATGGCAGAAAGCCTAATAAAATTACAAAGGGATATTGAAGATTTACATCAGCTTCGTACTCAATATCCACATATTGACTTTGAAGAAAATCTGTCAAACAAAAAACAACAAAGGCAAGAATCTTTTGAGAAAATTAAAAGGGAGCATGTCGAAAAGCGTATACATACTTCTAAAAACCCAAAAAAGGAAATATGGCGTATTATTAAACAAGAGACGAACAAACAGGTAAAAGAAAATAATTGGAACTTGATAGACACAAATATCAATAAACCTGTGAATACCGTTGACACGCCAGATTATATTAATAACTTCTTGATCCGAATAGGTAATGAGCTGGCCGATAATAACAGCCCAGATATTAGTCAAGCAATGGAAAATTTAAAGACCAATAACGCCGAAGTTGAGAACTCATTTGTGTTTTCTACAGTTACCTCGGACTACCTGACAAAATTAGCAAGAAGTAAGATATCAAAATCATATACAAAGGATATCTATGATATTTCAGGAAATTTTTTATACGACGTCATGATTGTATTACCAGAGTTACCAGACTATATGACATATCTTGCGAATAATATACTAGTCTCCGATGTGTACCCTAAATCATTAAAAAAAACTCGCCTGTGTCCTATCTATAAAGGCAAAGGAGATAAAACCGACGTGGGAAACTATAGACCTATAACTATTGTTCCCACTATGTCTAAGCTATTAGAGTCTGTAATGTCCAGTGACTTACTAAGGCATGTAGAGCGGAACAATCTTTTAACCGACGCCCAGTTCGCCTACAGATTGGGAAAATCAACCACAACAGCAACAAAAAAGTTCATGGAAACTGTAATATTATGCCTAGAAAATAAGAAAAAGGTTGCGGGTATATTTCTGGACCTGTCAAAGGCGTTTGATTCTGTGAATCACGCTTTAATTTTAGCTAAACTCCAAGCATACGGAATAAGAGGTCATAGTGCAGACTTATTAAAATCATTTTTATCAGAAAGGCAGCAAACTGTGGAAATAAAAGTCGACGGAAAGCGGCATAGGTCAAAACCACAGACAGTGACAATAGGAGTACCACAAGGCTCAGCACTAGGAAATACATTATTCTCAATATTTTTAAATGATATAGTAAAATTAGACATAGATGGTGAGATAATATTATACGCAGATGACACAACAATAATTGTAAGTGATGATACCTATTATAATCTAGAAAATAAAATAAATGACATAATAAATAAATTAGAATACTGGTTCAAGATCAATGGACTCAAATTAAACTCAGAAAAGACATGTATCATGAAATTTAGCCCGCAGCATAGAAATACAGATACGCTTAAAGTTGCTTTACCCAATGGCACGATACTGCAAAGTGTAGAACACGTAAAACTGCTAGGTTTCGACCTGGATACAAATTTCTCGTGGAAAAAACACGTAGACTCAGTATGTGGGAAACTAGCGACAGGGGTCTATGCCCTTAAACAACTAAGGCCACTTATTTCCGACGAGAGCCTCAAAGAAGCGTACTATGCTTATTTTCACTCAATCCTGTCTTATGGCATTATACTGTGGGGAAATTCAACCGACTTTGAACGTATCCTTAAAATGCAAAAGCGTGCAATTCGAGTTCTTGTCAAAGCTAAATATAATGAGAGCTGCAGAGAATACTTTAAAAGCCTTCACATATTAACTGCTGTATCAACTTATATTTTCGAATTACTAATGTACGTAAGAAATAATTCTAGTGAATTTAAAAAGATTGGTGATGACAGTAAGCGTCCGAGTAGATATCCCGATAACCTTAGACCTATTCAATGTAGACTGAACATAGCCAAGAAAAGCCCTAGAGTAATGGCGCAGAAAGTATATAATAAACTGCCGCAAACGATCAAAGCTGTGGCTAATATAAGTGCATTCCGCCAGCAAGTTAGAGAACTGCTCCTTAGAAACACACTGTACAATGTCAAAGAGTACCTAGGAAATGAATATTAGAATAGATACATATAAGTAGTGACATCAAGATTAAAACCACATCAAATTTACTTTACGATTATATTTTATCGCTGAATTGTTATTGTATTTAGGTAGTATATTATTATTACATTATAAGATAATTTTAATTTGACGATCTCAGTATGTTTGCGTATTTTTTTGTCTTGTGCTAAGGTAATTTTATACTGTATGACTGTTGAGAAATAAATAAATATGATATGATATGATATGATTGGTGTAGTAGTATAGATAAAGAGAATATAAAATGTTTTTTTAAATAATTTATTTAAGGTGATTCATAGCCAGGTTATGGGAAATAGAAATTACCAGACTAACTAATGAATAAAAAGTTCTGATGACACATCTGAAACGAGCAAACGAAAGGCTTCATGGGATGGATAATCATTAACTTACCTGATTAAAGCACTGTGTGTAAAACAATAAAAATCCCAGAGTATAAACATAGCCAATTTGGTTTACCTGAACTTTTTATATTTTTATCTTAATTGCTTTTAATTTTATATGACAAAAATCTTAAACATGTGTAGGTATTATTCTTCAAATAAGTTTTTTGTACTGTTAATAATTGATATGCCATATGTTTTTGCAAATATAAATTTACAAAAACAATAAAAACGTTCTGACCATTATTATTTTGATAAAATCTTGATTATAAAAATAGTTTACACATAAAGTAAATAAAATATCTTTATATATACATAGGTATGTAATGTCCATAAAATTTTGATTAAATTAAATCTACCATCTCTTGTGATTAGTTAATTTTTTAAAGTGAATCTGTACTCACATTAAAATCTGTTGGGTTATTAAGCTTTTTTCTAACACCCTTCAAAAAATAATTGAATTTTACTTACTTTAGGAACCTTTGCATAGCATCCAGTTCTAACATCCCTGATGGTAGCAATATCCAGCATCTCCACCTCCATATTCTGGTCTGTCCAATACAAATAGAAGCCCTTGACATCAACCCTGAGGGTGACTGGCAAGCCTGTTCCAGAGTCCTATTTAAGATAAAAAGAAAAATTTGCACCCAAAATATAGATGGTTACAAAACTTTTGTAGAAAATCCAAATACTCACCTCATCCCACTTCATAAATTTTTCTCCTTCCTGAAGAACCTTTGGTACTTCAATAGGCTTTAAAGTAACATTAGCAGATCTAGAGCCTGAAGTCATGTTGACTATAATAACTGTGTAATTTAAACGAAAATAATAACACTACAGCAGATAAAAACCATCATCATCTTCTCGACCACAAAATATATCTAGGAGATCTATCGATGGTACACAAGGCAAAGGCACACCAAAGAGATGAAGACCAAATCACAATATAACGCTAAACTAAACAATATTAAGTTATTAGAACAGTATTCATGATTTAACACCTCCTTATTTAACTAACAAACAATGATTTATCTCCACTAAAACCACCAAAAACTCAGAATGTCAAACGAACACTGGTCCATGCTATGGCAACTTAGTACATTAGAGGTGGTTCGCTTTTTTTGTTTTTTTTTTTTAAGTATGACAAAACTAATATTGCGCTTGGATTAAGCAATAATGGACTCTTGGTCAACGGAGTAAGCACTTCAACGCACGCCTTATTAATTGTGTCGTTCTGTGGCGCCATCTTCATTAGGTGTCGAAAAAGTTTTAGTCCGGCTTTAAAGTCAGTGTTGCTGATGGTTTAAAAAAAACGCTCTTGAGAACGATACAAAAACGTAATGATAATGCAAAAAAAGAAATGTATTACTTTTGTTATTTTGATAAATATATATTATACGTTATGAAAATGCAAAAATATATAATTTATGACAGTTTGTATTGAATCGATATGACAACACAATAAGTTACTTGTCTGTCTTGACATTTTTTGACATTGTTCAAAGAAGTTTTCTTGAATTTTAAATTTAATTTCAGGGAGAAATATAATAACAAAAGATTTCAAATTATTGCATGACAGATGTATTTTACGGTGTGCTGAGTACCTGGGTGCAATAATCGGACCGTAGACGGTAATTCACTACACTTTTTTCGTTAAACACAGATCCAAAGGTATTCAGAAAAAAATTAACGGAAAATTCTATTATTGGTCGTACCTACTATTAATATCATTAATGGGAAAATGTGTCTGTCTCTCTGTCTTTTAGACTTCCCTGAACTAATTTGGATGAGTACAAACTGTACAAAGTAATACCTATTTACTTTTAATTTCCGTTTTTTTATAGTTCTATAGGGAATAGCGATCGATATACGATATGGAAGTGGATGAAGTTAAGGGCAATATTTATGAATACATTAAATGGTAATTGTGCACGTCTGAAATACTTTCATGGTTAAACCTTCAATCGGTTTTGATGGAATTTAGCATGACCCCATTTGTTGACATTTGTTGGTGACCCCAAGAGACTACTTTAATTCCTAATCCCGTGACCGGGCAGAGAGCATCCACAGAGCGCTGCCATTGAGCTGCGTGCTTCAACTCAGGCGATATAGACCATAGCGAATAGCGATACACGTGTTCTGCAATGATGTAGTCGCAGGGAAAATCTAGATATAGCTAAACTACAGATACAATTTAAATGAAATAATAGTTAACATAATCTTTTTAGTGTTTAGAGGTCAAACTACCCTTATAGTTTCGCCATGTCCGTCTGTCTGTCTGAACCTATGAAATATACAAATATAAAATTTCAACCAACCACCCACCCGAATTAATGACAACCCCACCCCTAATAATTACGTATATGTTATGCGACATCGAAATAGCACTAGGTATTTATTTTATGCATTTTAATATAGGCACGTCTACTTCACTAAACTGCTTTTGATGAATACAAAGTAGGTACCTAATCTTCATTTCCGATTAGTTCTATAGCGATATACGATATCTAGGCGGTTAATGCCTTTAAAGTTTGTCAGACCCAGGACGACGACCATTTGCGACACGTGATTTAGTTTTTTTTTTATGGGCTAGCGAAAACAAACAAGCACACATGGTACCTGATGGCAAGTGGAATCAGAGATATACGGTTGCATTCAAAAGACTATAATAATCTTAAGACTTCAATCCTAAACCTTTAATGTTTTACTGACCGACCTGGGTTCCTTTTCTATTAACATTTTCTATCGCAAGGGATAGTCGATAAACACTTGGATCTGTTGCAGAGCATTGTTTTTAATGAGAACAAGGAAGCAGACGAGCAAGCGAGACACCTGATGCTAATTGATCACCCGCAACACCAGAGGAGATGCCGGTCTTTGAGAAAAGAGTAAGCTGGGTTTTCGAAGGCCCCCAGTCGTATTGGTTCGGAAATACAGACGCCAAGAGTTGATTCCACATAATATACATAAAATGCGTTTCTCGTTCCACCGGAAGATTTTTAGGTTATAGGTACCTACTCCTTTCATCAGTTTTTCAGCCCCAGCCCCGGGAGAGGGACTTCAATCAGAAATTTAATAGCATTAATCGTGTTCCGGGATCACCTAGTGGTAAACGTGTTCTACGCTGACGAAGTTGCGGGCAAACTCTACATATTCATAATTAATGGAGATACCTATTGCCATCCTGATTGTAATGAAATTTTGCATAAGTAAGTTGGACCCCGAGAAAAAGACGTAGGATGATTTTATGTTGCATGGTTTCCAAGGGAACAGCGATAAACAAGTTTCACTTAAATAAAGTACTTAGCGCGCAAAGTCTTGTATAATTATAAATAAGAGAGTGTGGCTGTCTGTTTGTCTGTAACGCTCCGCTGTCACGGCTGAACCAATACTTACTTACTTTGTTACATTTTTTAGTAAAACTTGCAGGAGGAGGGTAGTGCTTTTGACCGGTATATATGTAGGTAAGTACATATGAATGTTTTGTACGCCATCCAACCGTACCTTTAAGACCAAATTTGGCTTTGCCAGTCACCTTCGCTCACACCAAGGACATACACCTAAGGATGTTTTTTTTATCCCGGACAATAGAACAGTTCCGGAAGGAATAATGATAAACGACTTCTATGCGGACGGAGAGTTTTTATTGGATAGGTATTCCCTTGGACAAGCCATCCATAGAAGAAAATATACGACAGGGTTAGCCTAGTTGATAGTTAGTGACAAGTGACCGTGTTTCTGGCTCTCCACAGATGAAGTTGCGGGCACAAAGCTAGTTTTATATAATTCATTTACTACTTTTTGAGGCGTGTTATCAATATAATATCTTTTTTAATAAATAAACTATCAAGATTGCTCGCGAGAAGGATCCCCTGTTACCGTACCACTAGAAATAAAGAAGGTGCTTAATTTTTGAAAGGAAATGTCAATTAAATACACTTTTTGAGATGATTAGGTACAGGATTCAGGCGTAAATTGCTCTAGCGTATATTTATTGAGAATTGGGAACCCAAAAGAGAAGAGCTTAAAACACATATGTTTTTATTACAGGCGTTTTATCCTTGAGTCCTTGTGGTGGTTACTGCTGACATTGGTTGCGGGTATTGAACGCTGGTGCCTCTGTATTTACTATTAGCGTAAAGGTGGCTATCAAAACATAGGTAATGTTCATCCCACGTTATTTATTAAGTCTGATCAGATAGAGATCTGATAGCTAAGTATATTAGAAGAAAGTAGTAAAATACCCCTAGGTATACGAATGTACACAAGACGCTTGAAGCGGGTGATATTTTTAGTCAGTTAAGTGTTTCCGATTTGCATAATATTTTTACTCTAGGTCGAAATGCCATTTCTGACACATTGATGAATAAAACTCTAGTAATATTAGATTAGTCGCATGTTATACTTATCAGACGAAAATAATAGACAAAGTGGTATTCAGAATACAAAGGAGGTACAATGGACTAGACAAGGTATAAAAATGGCTCATATCATCATACTTGTCGCATAGTTACAAATGCCCTCTGTTAAAAGAGACTTGTATATATCAAGAAAAAAAATGTGTAGGTATCTTTAATAATGATGAAAGTTAGAAATATCTATTTAGAAGACAGCGTTTGTTTGTTTGTTTGTGTTTTTGACGTCTGATTGTAACTAGGTAGGCATTCAAATCTTTAGACAGGAACATATATTTTCCTAAACGAAGACATTGACAGGTAGAGAGTAAAAATTAAAGCGCTGTAAGTTGTATTTTTATCATTAGCTTGAGTCGCAATTATTCTTTCAATTTGAGATTATACCAACTGCTCAATAGGTTAAAAGGAAACTTTATCGTGAGACTGTGTGTGTTGTCTGACTGTCTGCCTGCCACAGCAGATATTGATATTAATTTAATACTCTTGATTGGAACGTTTGACACCTTATTACACGACTGCCCAAAAACAGGAGTGGAATGCTTTCAGGGTTCATGTATGTATGTATGTAAGTATGTAAGTATGTATGTATGATTCTTTATTCCACCATAACTTCTAAACTCCTGAGCCGATTTAGATGTGTGCGGTATCGTTAGAATCCTTTCATCTTCCCGGCTGACATTTATACGACTGCCCAAAAAAGGGAGTGTAATGTTTTTAGGGTTAAAAGATAAAAGATAAAAGAAATTTATTCAGAAAGTAGGGTAGGCGACTCGGGCACTTTTACACGTCAACAATCTACCAGCGCTTCCCAAGAGGAGACCACTGCTGAGAAGAAACGCCGCAAGAAACTCAGCAGTCAGTCATTTTTTAAACATATTTCATATTTTATACAACAGTGGTCCTACTTAGTCTAGCAATATATAAAGCTACAGGTATTAAATTAAATATAATATCAAACAACATGTGTAGTTCAGCAGGAAAACATGCCAAAATCTTACGGGAGAGATAGAAAGAAAAGAAAAAATAATAATATAGAATCAACTACTTATATGAGATGGTGCAAGATGACCACATAAAAGTTAGAGAGTAAGATATGTTTTGCTGCATCAACGGTGCCCCCAGACAAGAAAAAGCAGGATAAAGCTTTGCATTTGAACAAATTATTTATAAGCTTTATTTTTTGACAAGGACGAAAAAGGTGTTGTTAGTATATTTCTTAATGCAGTCGAGGGAATGTTTTATACCAAGACGATGCGCTTAAAAGTCCCGCGATTACATAAAAAAAATATACTAACAACACCTGTTTTTTATTTTTTTTATTATTTAAGGTTAGGTATTCGAATCGGTTCAAAAGCTAGTTTCATGAGTTATGAATAAGATGGGACCTGATTAAAAGCTGATATAGTAATACTCACTAATTATAATACAGTTGAATAATTTCTAGGTTAACAAGAGATTTTCGGAGGCTGTGCCAGGTGCAAGGAAAAGTGTCCCAGTTTTAGAATAATTATTTACACACGACTTAACTATTCAAGGAATTGTCATGAGGAGAGGAACGGAATTTCAAGGAAATGAAAAACAAATGCGACGGGGTACATAACTTACTTACATTTATAAAATTACAATTGGCTAACTAGGTAGGTTTGTAAGATTTTGGCGGAAGCTGGAAGTTTTGTTGACAACATTTGAAACAGCCAGTAAATGCATGTTAGTCACAAATCGTTGTGACTAACGTGCATTTACTATGCTCACCGAAATGGCCGATTTTCACTGATTTCTAGAAATTTGTACTTATTTTTAAATCTCATTGGCGACTGATATTGTCACGCCTCTGATACCTATCAAATATAAGTCAATCCGTTTTTCACCCATAGGTACAGTCGCGGAATGAAAAGGATCGTCACATTAAAGTCGACTTTTGCTTGAACCAGATTAAGAAGCAGTAATGCCAACATCTCAATGTTATAATAGTAAAACCTCCCCTATTTATACTGAAACCCAGTTGTCAATTTTACAAAATGGTAACTGGGCACACAATAGCCTGTTTCAGACTAGCGTTTTTTTTAATGCGCGTATACACGCCTGTTTCGGCATACGCGCTTACAGGCGCTACCAAAAACTTGCTTATACGCGCTTATATACGCTAGTCTTAAACAGCCCTCCTGTTTTGATGTGTATTAAACGTGATTGATATATTATATCATATATCAATCACCTTTGCTCTAACGTTCATAATCTGCCTTACTGGAGTGGTTTATTGACTGACAATGTCGTATTAAATCAAGGGCCGATTCTGCCGTGCTAATGATAAACATCGCAATAAAATGTGCAGTAAGAGCTAGCTGCGCCTCTATTCTAGGCGGTAAAATACAAATCGTATTTGACCTGTTATGGTTTGTTTTTAAGTCTACTGTCAATAAAATAAGAGCTATCAAAATGTTGACAATACGATAACAGAACAAAGACGATATCGTTTTTACCGTGTTGAATAGAGGCCCTGATATAGGTCTGTGATGGATTAGTTTTCCATTGACTCCGGGTGGTAAGATGAAGAAGTAACATGATCAAAATCCTACTTCTAACCTCATGTTAAATAAAACTAAACTAGTAATGTTACACTAGCCGTGCGGGAAAATTATAGATAACTAGCTTCTGCCCGCGACTTCGTCTGCGTGGACTTCAGAATTTTATCTTACCAGGATGAATAAAGTTCATACTTACCGAACCGAGAACGAAAAATAAAGTTTATAATTGCACTGTATAGGGAAAATCGATAAACCAAACTCTACTGCTCACTAGTGACTAGGTTGACGCAACCCTATCATCAGGGTTATGGTTACGTAACAAAATGGTAAACAAGGAACCTTTATGGAGAGACTCCGATATCTGACTGTCTGTTTGTCACAGCAGTTTTTAGATCGGTTTAATAACCAACTCAGAAGCTATTTTCACCCCATTTTTATCACATACAACATGATTATTTATTATTACCCTCTTTTGACTTCGCAATCTAGTACAAACATTAATAAGTGTAGGTTAGGTTCATGAGTATAGTTATGGATTAATGCGATAAGTATTGATTAAAAGCTGAGGAGAAAAAATACCGGGTCAGAGTGCGTTTTTCATACAAACGAGACTATATTATAGATGTTTTTCTGAACATGCACAATTCCGGCGTTAACCGCAGATTCATTCAGTAGGGTATCCTAGGCACTCTGGAAGTCCTGTATCGATACTCGGGGCATTCATTATCAGATTTCACTAAAAGCATTCTCTGGTGAGGAACCAAGGCTTCGAACTAGCCCCTTTGGTATGTAAAACGCACTCTGACCCGTTATTTTTGCTCCTGAGTGTAGTACTTAATTTTAATACAGTTTTATATTTTTTAGGTGACAACAGATACTTAGAAGCTGTTGTGTTCAGAGCAAGGAAATATGTCCCAGTTATAACTAGAATACCTACTTATGTGCACAAAGATTCTGTCTCGTATTATTTGTGAGAATATCGAACCAAATAGTACTTATGCCAATTATAACATAAAAGATTGTCATAATCACTTGCAGTGAAGACCAGGGCGGCTAGCATAAGTCATAATCGCTCACTACCTAGTCTGCAACGAAAGGGAATACCGAACTCAAATAACAGATGCCCGGTCATCATCAAAATCGGGGTGATTACACAAAAGATCCCCACCACACAGGACCCCGAAGATAAGATAAGACCAAGAAGATAAGATAAGACAAAATCATCAAAATCAATATTTCTAAGAATGATGCTGAAGACTATAATGTCATGTGGAGAATATTATGCAATGCAAAGATCCGTTCAATTACCTACTCGAGGAATTAATCATAAAGAAAGTAAGGGAATATCGAGAAAATGAAAAATAAATGCATAAGTTATTTACATTTCATGAAAATAAGCGTTTGCTAAGAAGATTTGTATGATTTTGGCGAGGGCAGGGATATCCCTGGAGTTCCATAATTCTAGTTACGTATGGAACAATCGGTACATATATAAATGTCAAATAAGTTATCCCAATAGTTCCATGGAACTACACACTAGACTTAACATCTGGTTTTGATTTTATTTTAGTTTTAAATCAGTTGAGTATCTTCGGAGATGTGCTCTAACAAAAACAGGTGGACAAGACCGTTGCGTAGTTGCCCATATGCCCATACTTATACTACTGTTGTAGTCTGGCATGAATACCCGCCCCCGTACCGGAGCTCATTTTTGAACCATCCGTGTACCATATCGCGTTGTCTTCCTCTGATAGGTGCAACCCATCCTTCCATTCATCCCTTGTCGGAATGTGGACATTGAAGTTCCTCCGGAATACATACTTGGGCTGCATTTTATCGCAGCCCATCGTCAGAATTCTGTCTGGAGCAACATTGTGTGCTATTAAGTAGTAAGTACTTACTACTTATATTATATAGTAAAGTTTAACCCGAGTCATCAAGAGTCATTAAGGCGCATCCACCATCTGTTAGTCACTGCCTGTCAAAATTTGCGCGGGGAGTCGGATTGCCCTGAGCTCGTAGAACGAGTCGTGAGGCTCTTTGTCCCTGAAACATCGCGAATAACGCTTAGGCCGCCTGCGCGTCCACTGTTGGCTGCGCCGTCGGCGCGCACGCTGTGGCGAAGGAACTCGCCCTTGCTCCGGGTCTTGACGCGGTTGAATGTGCTTATGGTATCAGTACTTGAATGTGATTTGTTTGCGTGGCGAGCTGTGTGTCGTGAATGTCTAAGATTGTGCGAGATGATGGATGATAGGCCATCTAGTATTAATTGACTTCGGTTTTTAATTTATTATCTCTACCATTTGTTATTATTATTTGTATGTCTTTACCAATCACGGGACTATGGGAGTCCCGGACCTTTGGAAGGCGTACATGGAGCCGAAGCCAACACGCAGAGGCCCTTTAGACAAGTTTAATTTAGTAAAGTTATGGGACACCAACCGGCGATTGTCCCTGAGTTCAAACTAAAGAAGTATGCTCCCACGGACAACCACCGGTCAGTGTAAAGACTATTTAAGAAGGATGCGAATACTAATAATAGGTTATATGAGTGAACTGATATGGATTGGTGAACTAGGCTATTGATGAAACTACGGCGCCTGCCTGGCCAATGCTAATTACTTTGGTTTAAATGGCAGGCGGTGACTCGCCAACTCAATTATTATTATTATTATTACTGAAGTTTTTCGGTGTATTGGTCATACTGTAATGCCGTGTAAATTAATTTGAATAAATAAATAAATAAATAAATCAAAGTCATCATTCTAATTAGGTAGGTAGGCCAATTTGTATTGAAAACTTGTCAGTTGACCCAAGTTTTTGTTTTTTTTATGCATTTAGCATGTAATTTTTAAACAAATGTACCTAATAGGTTTAAACAGAATAAGCTTAAATGTAATAAATGATTTATTCACATATTCATATGTTTACATGACATGGTAATTAGTTGGACTCTTCGAACTCTCAAAATAGGTAGTTGCGCTGCGGCCACATCAGAATCTGTGAGATTTGAAAAATATTCGTGATACAAGTAGTTAGTTACTTGTTGTGCAGAATCTTTCTTTCTTTATGTTAAAAAAGGGATGCCTTTAGATATGGCCGCAGCATTAGGAAGACCCATTAAATATATGATCCTCAAAGATTATTAGTTAAAAAGCTATTAAAAACCACTTGGAAGTCAAATTGAAATTCTGTAGGTACAGTAGTATTTTTTTAGAACTTGGTGATAGCAATAAACCGCTAAATGTGGGGATACCGGAACTTATAACTTTGTCGCTCTAGAGGAATCCTGTATTCAGTGGACGTCTTTCGGCTGAAATGATGAGGTTTACTTCTCACTGGTTTATATTCAAATAAGAACTGATCAGGCGGTGTGGCGTACTAATTAAAATTGAAATTTGTTTATACATGTATCAATCGTTCCGCGAATGAACGATGTGTTAAAAGATAAATTATATTGCAGGTGTGCCAATTTATTCAATAAAAACGTATCTCGTCGACTAGATTAATGTCGTCTATTTTCTTTGAAGTCCATCAGTTCTTAATGTAAAACATTGTCATCACGCCTGGTATGTTCTTTTTTGTATTACTTACTCCAAACTTTAACCCCTTTTTTATGAATCTTAACAGCGTTTAAAGCCATAATAGTTAATGTGTGCCAACAGCGCGTCTTAACTATTATTGGTCTTTAAATACCTGTTGTGGTTTTGTATGAATAAAGGGGTGGCGAATAGCTTACGTATGTGGTTATGTATACGTACATGCTTACACACACATATGCACAGTATTAGTTCCATTAACACGAACTAGATGGCAGGCACCACTTACTACAATGTTGCTATACGAACCAAAAATAACGCTGAGTTGCCAGTCTATATCCCAGTATACAATAGTAGTCTTTGCACTGGTCCATCCACTGCACTGCGTCCACAGATTGGTTAATTTTGATCTAAAGGTCTTGTTACACACTGGTTGAACGGTCGCTCGTTTGATCAGCTTTAGCTTGATGTTGATGGATGAATATCGCACATGAATAGGAGTTCCAAGTCACAAGTTTAAAAAAAACAACAGAATTGTCTATGTTACAGGGTTGTCACCACCCAATTTTAGTCGTATCCCGGAAAAAAAGGGGAAACGGTTTTTTAATAATTTATTTTATTTAGTGAGTATATAGTAAGAAAAAACGGTATACATATAAGAGTTTAGTCCATCCAACGAAAACCAAATACTGCCTCTCAGGGGAAAAAACTCGTGTATAAGCGAATTTTGGCATAGCCGTAGGGAATGCTGTATTAAACCACACACTAAAATTATTGACGGGTGGGGGTGGAGCTAACGTGGGTGTAAAGGTCCTTTTTTTTAGTTTTTCATAAATAACTCGTAAACGGTGGCCTATAGCAAAAAATGGTCCATCACATGATTAATCTGAATAAAAATTTCTACAAAAAAGATTTTTACATTTTTTTCTCTGGAATCAATATTAAATGAGATATGGAGGGAAGAATGATTTCCGAATCCCGAAAGGCCATAGTCGGGTTTCCATTGTAAGTCAGCCTGAGTATCAACATCTTAATTGTGATAATTCTCGACTTGTGTTTTTTTTAATGTACAGTTTTTCAGGATGTATTTAAGCGATTTGCTTCAAATTTTGAGATAATGTTTCTTATACAGATTTGCATCGCCTCTCAAAAAAAGAATACTAGTTATCATATAAAGAAGCAAAAAAAAACCCGAATAAAAAAAGTTTATTTTTATTTGGTTATGAAGTAGATTTTTTTTTTTATACATTGGCTTACTAATTACCAAAACCTCGTAATTTTCCAGGTAATACCAAAATCATCAACTTTTTGTTTTTTTATATATATATATATATATATATATATATATATATACACGGTGTTACACGAGGAAACCGAATAATTTTAACAGCGTATTCCCGACATTATTTGGAGTTAAAATTGTCGTATAATGTTTGCTAGATTCAGCTTGGTTTTTGAGATATTTGCGTTTATGTTTAAAAAAGTCGTAATGAAATCTCCAGTACAAAACACCCTTACAATTGCGACGTTGCGAGCCCGCCACGTCTAAGTTGACTGTAAATTGACTTTCATTCAGAACCGTCATTAGTATGTTTACATGTCAACGTCAGCTTAATATTTTTTCTCCAAAAACGTAAACGTAAATAAATTCATATTAATAATCCAATATTCAATTGAATGCTATGACAAAAAAAAACAAATATGAAGAAACTTTCACAAATCTTGGAACATTGTAATTACTGAAGGCAAGCCGGATCAATTTTGGATTAGATTAGAACAGCATATGATCGGGATTCGGGATGAATGGCGTACTCGAGTGCTCACCAGTGGCGGTAACAGGCTGAAGAAATGGTGATAATGATGAAGCCGACGGATTAAAAGTATTCGTGCTATTACCAGTTCGTTGGAGTATCAAGTAGCAAAGTGTATGAAAGACACCGACAGCAACGCACTGGGTACATACCAGTGGCGTAACTACAGGGTGGCAAGTCGGCAAAATGCCACGGGCCCCCAGCCCGAGACAGCCTTCCGGCCCGAGAGGCTGCGAGCTCAGGAGTAACATGACGATTTTACTGAGAGGGCCCCATCCAATGAATTTGCCACGGGCCTCAGATGGTAAGTACTTAACGGAATCTTAATGGATGTAATATATTTATGATATGCAGTTTATTTTTATTTGTTTATGAATGAATACTGTCGACAGGAGTAGTACTAGTCTTGTTGCGAGTTAATTTTGTGAACATTTCGTTTTATTATTGTAATTACTAATTAATCTTACTTATGCAATTCATGTTATCCACAAATTATACGAAATAATACACAAAATTCTTTTATTTTATTTATTAAGTAAAAGCATACCATAGATACTTTTATTTGCATCATTTCAACCCGGGGACGTCCTCTGCTGGACGTAGGTCTCCCCCAAAGACTTCCACCACGAACGGTCACACGCCTTCTGCATCTACCGGTGTCCGGCGACTTTCACCAGGTCGTCGGTCCATCTAGTAGGGGGCCGACCGACACCGCGTCTCCCGGTCCGTGGTCTGCACTCGAGAACCTTAACTCCCCACCGGCCATCAGTTCTACGAGCAATGTGTCCAGCCCATTGCCACTTCAGCTTGCAGACTCTGAGAACTATGTCGGTGACTTTGGTTCTTCTACGGATTTCTTCAATTCTGATTCTATCCCATAGAGAAATTCCGAGCAGCTCTCTCCATAGCACGCTGAGTAACTCTGAGCTTATTTAAAAGGCTCACTGCTCACTCGTTCCATAAGTCAATCCTTCAATTTAACATTCATTATTTCTGAAGACACTTTCTAACGTCCTATGCCTAGTTTAACAACTAGATAAGGCTGACAAGATAATAAATACCAGTACAAGATAATAAAAGTTACGTTGTGAAAATCAAAATGTACGTCGTACAAATCTTATATCAATAACAACAATGTCAATGACGCAATGTAAGTCATTAATGTCATTATGATTGCGGAATGAAGTGGCCAGTAGTTTTCAGTTTGATGTAAGGAGTACCCATTGTTGTCTTTGGTTCTTTTCTGTCAATATAAAACAATGTAATTCAAGAATAGATGTCAATGCTGTATGCTATATATATGTTTTACTAAATAAATTCAATACTGCAATGAGCTGGCTCTCTGTTTTACAAGTGGTTATGGGCCCAGAGGATTCATATCTTGCAGGTGGTAAATATTAAAACCGGCGTGAAGAAATAATTAGAAACGGCGTTTAACACCGTTCTTCACACGGGCGAATTATATAAAAAAAAAAAATGGCGACGGCTATTACGACCGCGGTTACGAAACTCAATGGTGAAAATTGGGCAACGTGGAAATTTGAAACGCGGATCGTGCTCAACGGCTTAGGGCTTTTTGATATAGTGTCGGGAGTCCGAAAAATTCCCGACAAGTCCAACAAAGAAGACAAAACAAATTGGGATAAAGATGATGCTAAGGCTCAATCCATCATTGTCACGAGGATGGAGCCAGGTCCTCAGACGCACATTTTGTCGTGTGAAACAGCGTCAGAGATGTGGACAAAACTTAGAGTCGTATATGATCGCGAATCAGCTGTCAGCGTACATCTTCTTCAGCAGAAGTTCTTCACTATGGAGTTCGAGGATTCAGTTTCTAATTTTTTGTCCAAAATAGAGGACATAAGAGTAAAATTGAAACAGGCCAAAGACGAGGTTTCAGAGAAGATGGCTATTACGAAAATACTGATGTCACTCCCAGAAAAATACAAATACTTCAGATCAGCTTGGGAATCAGCTCCTGAAGAAAAACAAACATTAGAAGAGCTGACTTCTCGGTTGTTGCTTGAAGAAGAGCGGAGCTCTAAAGACGACGTTTCGTCGGCATCAGCACTAGTGAGTCACACTAGTAACGTAACTTGCCTGACTTGTAAAAAATCTGGTCACATGAAGAAAGACTGTTACAAGAATCAACAATGTGATTTTTGCAAGAAGAAAGGACACGTTTCAAAATACTGTTTCTTTAGAAAGAAGAATAAGTCAAGAAAACAGGTTCAAAACAATATTACAGCGTTGGTTGCGAGTGAATTGGAACAATCGGATGACTTTTGGTATATGGACAGTGGCTGTACACACCATATGTGCAAGAACAAAGTGTACTTTAAAAACTACAAGCAGTTAGATTATGTTCGTATGGTCAGACTCGGTGACGGTGCGGAAGTACGTGTTGTTGGCGAAGGGAACATACAAATGAAAGCTTTCAACGGATTTGACTGGTGTTTAGTAAAACTCGAAAACGTACTCTTTGTACCTGACCTAACAGTAAACTTGTTCTCTGTATCAAGTGCTCTTGATAAAGGCTTGAAAATGGTGTCTGACAGTACTGTTTGCAAATTTATAAAAGACAATAAGACGATTGTAATAGCTAAACGTATTGGACGATTATTCAAAATGTGCTTTAATAAATGTGAACTTGCATTTTCCAGTGTAGAGTCTACTGCTGGGTCAACGAGCTCTAACATGTCATTGAACTCTGAAGTGACATTGAATTCTGAAGTGACATTAAAGACTGAGTCAAATACGAATGACAACCCAGTGTGTAATAACAAATGTGATCTCTACAAATATCATTGTATATTAGCACATCAAAACTTCGTTTATATAAAAAAGATCATTAATGATAAAGCTTCGGCGATATGCTTAAAACAACATTTCTGTCCGTCATGTGTAGAAGGTAAGCATTGCAAGACGCCATCCTACTCGAGTAGTAGTAGAACAACAGATCGCGGTGATATAGTACACGCAGACCTATGCGGACCTTTAGAGGAAGCTTCTATTGGAGGTTCGCGCTATTTTTTGCTTCTTAAAGATGACTATTCTCGTTATCGCACTGTCTATTTCTTGAGTAAGAAGAGTGAGGCAGTCTCAAAGATTAAAATTTACCTAGCGTTGTGCGAGAATGAAGGAAAGCCGGTAAAGATCCTTCGTACAGATTGTGGCGGAGAGTTTATCAATCGTGAGCTTAAGGATGTTTTAGAGCTGAAAGGTATTAAACATCAAACCTCTGTACCGTATACACCAACCCAAAATGGTAAAATTGAACGGGAAATGCGGACAGTGATGGAAGCTGCACGTACCATGATGAAAGCGAGCCAGGCGCATAAGAACTTATGGGCGGAAGCCGTTAATACCGCCATATATGTTATAAATCGCACGGGGATGAGTTCAGTGGAGCGAAAAACTCCCTATGAGCTGTACTATGGAAAGACGTTCGATATAAGTTGGCTTAAATACGTTTTCGGATCAGAAGTATGGGTACATATACCCAAGCAATGCCGAAAAAAATTGGACAGTAAAAGCAAGAAAGGTATGTTTGTGGGCTATGGCGAAAACATAAAGGGATATAGAATATACTATCCTGAAAATAAAACTTTTTCTATAGAAAGAGAGGTCATAGTATCACCCAATATTATCCCGACGAGCCCTGAAATCCAGCAATTACAGACTGTTTCGATACTGATTGAACCTACTGTCCTAGAACAAAAAGCATCAACGTCATCAAGCTCTGTCGCTAGTAACGTTCAAGGGTCAGAAGACGAGTACCTGGACAGTTGTGAGGTATTGCCATCAGATGAATCGATAGAAAATCCGGATATGTCAGTTGCTGGTCCTAGCACGAGTACCGATAATACTAGATCACTACGACCTAGGAATACGCTGAGACCACCTGCCAGTTTACAGGATTATGATACGTCATATTTTACTCTCTTGGATACGGAAGAGCCGACGTCCCTGAAAGAAGCGAAGGCGTCTTCAGATGCCTGTAAATGGGAGGAGGCGATGAAAGCTGAAATGAAAGCTTTGGCTGAAAATGACACTTGGTCATTCATTACAAAACCTGAAACGAAGATTTTGATAATTGATACTAAATGGGTTTTTAAAATAAAACGAAATAAAGATAATAAAATTGACTTGTTCAAAGCCAGATTAGTCGCTAGGGGATTTAAACAAAAAGGCTTGGACTATTGCGACGTATACTCGCCCGTAGTTAAAATGGCAACAGTAAAATCCTTATTAGCCTTATGCACTAAAAACAACTGGCCAGTATACCAACTCGATGTATGTAGCGCTTTTTTAAATGGCTTAATTAAAGACGATACTTTCGTAGAATTGCCAGAAAACTTTGTAGTGCCCGAAGGCAAAGTATGTAAGTTAAATAAGGCATTATATGGCTTGAAAAGCGCTCCTAGGGCTTGGTACGAGCGTTTTAATAACTTCATGTTGAGCCAGAAGTTTTTAAAAACGAAAAGTGATCATTGTTTATATCATTATGTCAATGACAGTAGTAAGGTCTACATACTAGTTTTCGTAGACGATATTTTATGTACAGGATTTGGTCCAATGTTGAATAACATCATAACGAGTATGAAAAATGAATTTAAAATGAAAGATTTGGGACTTGCTAGTCTATATCTCGGAATTCTTATTGAACAAGATTTACAAAATGGTGTTACCACTTTGAACCAAACCCAATATCTTAAAAATGTTTTGGATAAATTTAATATGTCGGACTGTCATAGCGTTACTACACCTATGGATCCGAAATTTGATTTGTCAACGCTACAAAAAGAAACTTCTGAAAGTATAGAGTTGGAACATAGATGTAGACAGCTGATAGGTTGTATTATGTACGCCATGATAGGCACCAGGCCTGATTTGTGTGCCAGTATAACTTACTTGTCGCGTTTTCAAAACTGTGCAAGTAATGCACTTTGGACTTGTCTTAAACGAATTGTCAGATACATACAGGGTACTATAGATTTAAAATTGGTGTATAAAAGAAATGCTGATTGTAAATTGTTAACTGCTTATGCTGACGCAAGCTGGGGAGATGATATTCTGGACAGAAAGTCAACGTCGGGTTTTTGTCTACTAATCTATGGTAACTTGGTGTCTTGGACCTCTAAAAAACAAGCGACAGTCGCACTTTCTTCATGCGAGGCTGAGTACGTGTCTCTCACGCACTGTATTAGTGATGTTTGCTGGTTAAGAAATTTGTTATCAGAATTGAAAATTCATGACAATTATAATGTAACTGTCTATGAGGACAACCAGTCCGCTATCAAAGCGTGCAATTCGCATGAGCAGTTAAAAAAGATGAAACATCTAGATATTAAATATCATTTTATTAATGAGAAGATTAGTCAGGGTGTTGTCAACATTCAGTATATTCATACGACTGTTCAGTTAGCGGATATATTAACTAAACCTTTGTCTCGACAAAGTTTTGAAAAGTTGAGAGGTTTTTTAGGGTTAGCTTAGATTTAGATAGTTATATTTATTGTTAACATTTGTTTGATCAGCAATCAAAAATAATGGATCTATTCTTGAGGGTGGGTGTTGTCTTTGGTTCTTTTCTGTCAATATAAAACAATGTAATTCAAGAATAGATGTCAATGCTGTATGCTATATATATGTTTTACTAAATAAATTCAATACTGCAATGAGCTGGCTCTCTGTTTTACAAGTCCCATGACAGTTCAAAATAACTGTTTCTGGGCTACTTTTTGTAGACTTTGCTTTAAAAAAATCCATTTAATTTATTTAGTCTCAGTTATATTTTGCTTACTTTTACTGGCTTACTGCTGGTAGGCCATGGCCACTTGTTCATTTCATAATTTTTTAAACAATAATGCCTGACTCCAAGTGTTACTTAACTCTTCTAATGGAAAGAGATAACAATTGCAAACGTAGTAAGAAGTTTCGTTTGCATTTATACGTAAATCCTGCTTTGAAACGATTTGTTTGACAAGGAAATTGCTCTATGAGTATGTCTGCCTCTTCTAATGAAAAGAGATAACAATAAGAAACGTTGCCAGCTTATCCTAAGGTGTTGATTTACTGGTGTAGGAAAAATAATTAATTTATTATGTATGAAAACATAGCAAAAATTAAAATCATATTTCGACCTGGGTTCATATAATCTTTTTTGTTTCTTACGGCCTTAGGAACACACTGTTAAAATTATTCGGTTTTCTCGTGTTACACCGTGTATATGATAACTAGTAGAGTCTGTCTAATGAAAGCTGACCCAGCTATTATTTGAGCGGCAGCAGTTGGCAACACCATTAAAATGTCATATTGACATTACCCGTTGTTGTTAAAGTTAAATATGAAGAGGTTTTTTTGGAAATTCAGTGCTTAATTATGGGTAAAACAATCAAAAGTGGTGTGCGGCAGGTAATTTTTACCATGATAAGTAAATTAAAACCAAAACAAGAGGAGAGGGAAGCGTTGGCGAAACTGAAAATTGAGTTATTAGATACGGTGATCGAATTCATAGGTTAGTACGTCAAGTTAATTTTGATCCTTATTAATAGTATTAAGCTTCATTATATACCTTTTTCTGAACAAACTATCTTTAATATTGGTATTTCTTTTCCATTCAAAATTTAACGATGTATCTATTCCTTTCAGATAAGCTTGCCGTCTCTGAGGAGAAACAAACCGTTGTGGATAGTATTGGGAAGCTGAAACAGTTAGAGCAGCACGGTTTGCTACGGCAGATACATTATCTAGAAGAAATATCATCAATGACCGGTAAGTACCTACTAAAATTTATGAGTAAACATTATTATTGGTTTATATTATATATTTGAATATTTGTTTAAATCATTGTATTTTCCTATTTATAGGTGTATTTTCTGTACCTATGTCATGTTGAATCTGTTAACATTCGCAATTTTATTCAATTAAATAGACAGATGATGATTAATATAACTGACATTCATAGCGATTTGAATTTACCTAAACCCAAATGTTCTTAGAGCAGTCGGACTGTACAATGGGACTGTATTGAATGTCTCAATGTATTTGTAAATTTAATATATATAAATAATGTTTATTTCATTCTTTCTTTCTTTTTACAGATATCAGTGTTTCAACACTGAAGAGGATAACTAATGAAGGAAAAGTAAACCATGGTGTCTTCAGTACTCCAGGAAAGAAGCGACCTCATAAGGCCACAGTATCCAATTTAGATAGTTTTGACATCCAAGCCATTCGAAACAAGGTGAACGAATTTTATATTGTAAAGAAGCAAGTGTAATGTTACTATGTACATAATTATGAAATTATAACAATGTTTTACCCTAATAATAAATAAAGTGTTTTTACTACATGACTTTTTATTGATGATTTAATTGAATAAAAGAGCTCATAAATGAGAAAGCATGCTGGTGCAAGCATGATTATGGTGGTCTGCATTTATTTTTTATAGATAGTTACAAAGCATCAAATACTTCCTGACATTCAAAAGTCGCCAAATCGGTACACGTTTGGCGACTTTGGGTGTCACTATCTATTTGATGCTGACTATACGGGTCAATAACTTTTTCTTTGTAGCTCGTTGCCATGGTGACGTTTCCTGGGTTACTCATACTCATACTTTTCAGCACAATTTCATTTTGAGTAAATTCACTTTGGATACTATTACTTCTGACCCAACTTCAGAATGGTTATTTCACGTGGACGATTTTCCATTTGTACCTGTCATTAGGTAAAAATCGAAAATCGTCCATAAACCCATTTTTTCCAAGAAACTCTCTCACAGTTGTCTCCTGGCTTACGGGACAGAATAACAAAAACAAAAAAGTTGATCCACCCTTACGTACTATTAGCCTTCTATTGATAACCTGTACTTAAATATGATACCTACCGTATGTGGTCTTAACACTTTTACTGTCAAGAGCTCTGATTTTCATACAAAATTGACTCACCAGCCCCTTATTTCACCATCTCGACAATGATAGGTGACAAGTGACAATTCACTATATATTGCAAAGTTAACAAGCTTTCACATCAGTGGGATTCACATCAGCTGCGTCATGTACACTGAAATGTCACCTGTCACCCGTCATTATCAGGATGGTGAAATAGGGGGCTGGTGGGTTCTTGGCAGTTAAAGTGTTAATATGGTAAAACGGACACTTGAGTGCGGTATTAGTAGACTTGAGTACCTATAGTTTATTAATGCCGGCCTTAGTATTGTGAAAAAGTACGCGTTTCCTCTTTCTTTTTTTGCCGACCCAAATAAATAAATAAGAAAAGTACCAAAATCGTTTATTCCAACACTGATCGGTAATACCATATGAAGATTTTTTGAATTTGCCGCTTTTTCCGAGGTTCAGCTTTCATTAGACAGACTCTATTTGTTGCTTGGGAGGCGATACAAATCTTTAAAAAAACATCATCTCAAAATGTAAAGCAAATCACTTGAATACATCCTGAAATCCAGCACATGAAAAAACTTAACTTGAGAACTGGCACAATTAAGATGTTCATACTCAGCATAAATATTCTTCACTATAAGAGGTACTCACGAAAAAAAACTCGAGCCCATTTAATGTAAGGGCCGCTTAAAATCGAAACCCGACTATGGCATTTCAGGAATCATTCTTCCCTCCACATCTCATTAAATCCAGAAAAAAATATATTGTAGATCTCTACTCCTTGTCAGTACTTTTAGTATGTTGTTTAAAACAGCATTCCTTACAACTAGACGAGTTTTTTTCCCCTGTTTAGGGTTCGTTGCTTAGGCTAGTTGGACAAATAGATAAATTTATAATAAATTTGGATGTTGCAGAGGTCTTTTCCAAGCAGGCATTCGGAAATCGTTTCTACCCATTGTACCCATTTTAAGGATTTATAAATAATTATATGGCAACCTTTTACTGAATACCTGTCAAATCTGACAGTGTCACAAATTTGACTTTGACTATTAGCCGACTTAGCCCGTTAGCCGTCTAACCCGATACTATCTGGTCTACTGACTGTGATTCTAATAATCGCGGCCGCTTGACCCGCTGCTGATATTTAACATAACTGAAAGAACTAATAGGACTTTCTAGTTATTAAATAAAACTCAAGAAAAATGTCTGAGTCCGTGAAGATAACAACACCCGACGATGCGATTAAACATGAGAACCATGGCAGAAAAAGGGTACGGCATCGTAAAAAGCTTTTATACGAAAAGATCCTGAAACAAATGGAGTTTTACTTTAGCGACGCTAACCTGACTAAAGATAGGTTCCTCGGTGACCTGGTTAAGAACGACCCGTTCGTTCCCATAGAGGTGTTTCTTAAATTTAATAAAATTCGGTCAATGACGCAGGACGTTATTGATATAGGTAAGGCTATGAAGTATAGCACAATCTTAGAACTGTCGGAGGATAAACTAAAGGTAACTAACTAGCAATACAATAATTTCTTATTCATATCCTGCATGCCTTTAACCTATGAAAATCTATTGATTGATAAAACCGGCATAAGTGTAATATAACTCTCATTTCTTTTATGTTGCACCTAGTTGGTCTGATAAAACAGAAAGGACAGTGAATCAGGGACTGGAAAACCCCTTTATTTGATTAAGTCTATTAATCGGGTTTAACATCATATGTTCTCCCTATCGATAAGCTTACGCTAATGATATGGAAACTGGTTCGAACTAGTTAACTACAACCATTGAGGTCACTAGTTTCATAAGGGGTTAGTTTTACCCTGTCCGTTCTCCCTCTCCATTGACTCTCGTTTCGCAGATTTGTGTGATTTTGTATGGACTGCACGTAGAGATATAATATAAACTTCGTAGGGAAAGCTTAACGAGGGTTTTAAGGAATTGGTAAGTGCTTAGTCGAATTAATTGTTGTTGGGATAGCTTTTTATTGGGGTAAGTTGAATATATACTTATTGCATCTTCAGGATTTGTAAAAACCAATGAATTATATGCCCTAACAAAAAGCTTTTAAAGGGTAAGCAGTTCCGGTCCCTGCACTGAATGTGCTTAGGACAAAAGCCTTTGCCCAGGAAACCACTATATGTTTACTGTTTCTGTCAATATTCAGATAAGGCGAAGAACTGCTGTGCTCCCATATGATGCGGACCAGAGAACAGTGTATGTGGAATCTATACCTGTGACAGCAAGCCGTGAGTGGCTGGAGCGGATCTTCTCTGATTATGGCCATGTAGCTTACATTTCACTACCTAAATTCAAAGATTCTCAAACAATAAAGGTGATTAGAAGTATTTTTATGATATCAATTTATTTTTGTACATTTTATTATCGTAAGCTGCACTTGAAATTTTAATGTTTGGTTTTGTCTATTGAATATAGTGGATCGGGGGCTCATTGATTCTTTGGGAACTTTTGTGCAATTACTCTCTTACACACTCAGCTGTTGGAATATACAGGTTTCCTAACAATGTTTTTCCTTCACCATAAGAGAATTGAGCGATATACTTAAGTTATAAAAACTCATTGGTATAGTTGCCGGCAAACTTCTTGAACACGTAACCTTGCTTGCGCAGAAGCGATTTTTAGGTTTCGTTGGGAGGAGGGGCCGCGGGCGGCGGAAGGTGGCGGCGGGGGAGCACGCGTCGTTCGCACCATTGGTCAATCAGTTGACGTTTGCGTCCCGCTCCGCGTCCACGTCCCTCTGCCTCCCGAGTACACTTGCGTGCACTGATAAAGCGGATTGTTATCATTAATTTAATTGTTTTGTTGAGTTTTTGTTGATTGTTTTAAAGTAACTTTGTTTTTATGGTTAGTGGTTGACATTTTGTTATTTTTTTAACGTTTGACAACATAATGCCACGCCAAAGGAACGTAGTTTTAAAAAGACAAGCTCGGAAGATGGTGTACGATGTATATTATTTCTTTAAGAAAGACGGAAAGGGTTTTGTGGAGACAGTGAAAAACACTGCCGAAGCTACGAAAACGTCTGTTAGCACAGTCAGTCGAATTATTAGGTAAGCGAAGGGCTCCTACGTGCTCACTGTATTTCGGACCCCGGGAAAAAAGAGATCTGGGAAGAAGAAAGTTACAGGCATTGACAGCTTTGATCAAGATCAAGACGAATCTATTTTAAATAGTTTCCTGTATTTTTTAGTGTTATTCTAATAATAATATAAACATATTTTTTTCACTTCTGTATCATTTATCCTAAGATTTGAAAATATTCTGTAACAATAATTAGGTACTTTTTTTTGCACGTATGTGTACGATGCGGGAACTTTCCCCCACTACCTCGCCTAATGTCCAAGAAGTTTCACGGCAACTGTACATGGTAACCTCGGGGGTTCAAACTCGGTACCTTATGATCACAAGTCGACAGGGACTAGAAGGCTGGGATCTAAGCTTCTCTTCCTTTATTTTATATTGTAATGTTTTAATCCATTTTTGTATTGATTATGATTACCATTAACATCCTTTGTTCTTTGCCATCTTCGCACATTGGAATCTGCATGGTTCTTTTTGAGAGCATGGGGGTTAAATAATTAAATAACATTCAATGTTTATACATGTATAGGTTGTCTCTAACCTTTCTTTTCATTCAGGGTTATGGTTTCATTGAATTTGAGAAGCCTGAAGATGCCCAAAAGTGCCTTTTGGCTTTCACTAAGATGGGCTGCAAGCTCCCAACATGCATGCCTCCTGAAGACCTGTCTTCCATCAAAATGTTTTCTGTTGAGGAGACAGAGGAAGTAGAGAATAAAGTAAAAGATGAAGAAGAACCGCCAAAGAAAAAGACTAAAAAGAAAGATAAACGGCCTAAAAATCTGGAGTTAAAGCCTGGGCAAGACTCTGACTCTGAGAGAAAGGATACTCCTACTGTAAGTTAAATTACATTCAGCTGATAATGAGATGTTTTTGTAATAAATGTTTCCACTGCCCTCGATAGGACTATGTGGAAGGAAGGGAGAGGCCTTTGCCCAGCAGTGGGACAGTATAGGCTGTTAAAAAGTAAAATAATAATATCTTGTATCTAATAAATAAATCCTTATGCAGTTATGGTTTAGTAATTAATATTATTAATAAATTGGGTTTCAGGATGAAATTAAAAGAATAACAACACCAACAGAAGTAAGTTTACAAAGTCAGATTACTGGCTCCCTTTGCACAGTCCATTGCTTGGTGCAGTGCAGTGCCTGCTGTCAATCACTTTACAACACAGTAGAGACCCGACCTTGCTTTGCAATAGTTTAAAAAATAAAAAGGTAACAGGGGAAATCTCACCAGGACTCTAACTAACCCCCAGACTTGTACTATGGGTACTTATAAACAAATACACTCTTGGTACATAGATAAAATCCATGAGTGAGAAACAAGTATTTATCACAGCACATATCACAGAAATATTTCACCTAGGAATTGAAACTGGCATTGATAGCTTCTAGCAACTAGCAAATAACCTAACCTTGTCCTAAAAATTGGTGAAGGATTTATTATTATCGTGCCTGTAGTTAGTTTTTAAAGTTTCCCCCAACAAACGCACAATTTTATCTCTTTATAATATTAGAGTGAATGAAACATCTTTTTTAATAGTTTAGTTCGTACTCATCAACAGTTCTTAAGGTATATAGTATATCACTTACTGACTGGGCACTTGCACCATACTTTTCCATATCACATTATATTTATATTTTAATGTTCTTTATCAATAGGAAGATCTAAAGCTTAGTCTACTCAACCAGGAATGCAGAACAACTGATGTCGAGTCCAAGGAAGAATTAACAGGCCATGAAGAATCCAAGGACTCCCCTACGAATAAAAATAATAGAAAACGGAAAGCCAAAAGTAAAAGAAAAAGCAAACCTGGTATTGGTGCCAACGAGGCTCCTAAAGGAGCCTTATGGGGCTTGCAAGTACTTCCCAAGTCTGAATGGAAGGCCTTAAGAAATAAGTATTTGAACTTGCAAAGGAAGTACATGAAGGAATTAAAGGCCAATCATTACAACAAGAAGTATGCCTATTCAGATATACCTGATCCTGACACTCCTCTGATGGAGGCTGAAACAGGTAAATCACTCTCACATTTTTTCTTATGCATAATGCCTTGGTGGTGGACATAGAATACATTTTATCCCAAATATTTATAGCTGCCAAAGGAAAATATATAATCGAGTCGTACACAGACGATGTCATGGAAAAATCTATAAAATTTCTATCATTTCTATCCATAAAAGATTTTACTCCAGCGCAGTATGTCTGGAAATCTAGTTGTGGTAAGTGATAGATAGATAGTAATGATGATGAAGATAAATTAGTTCTCATTCATGGTTGTCTAATGATTTGTATAACAATTTTCTGCATTTGCGTAATTTCAGTTATCACTTGTCAATCTTGTCATAACTCTTCATTTGAATTATAATTCTTACTGTGGGTACATTTGTTATCGTGTGTAAAACTCCTATATACAGGGTTTTTTTCTAACTGGGTCATTATGGGGAAATCAGAAACCAAAGGAGATACGATAGGTCAACTGTCTACTAGCAAAGGTTACGTCTTTTTTTGTTAAAATATTTTTGGCATAGTCATTTTTTAGTCAGGAGTGAATTGTCAGTGATAATTAATTAAATTGTAAAAAAAAATTTTTATGCAAATCATTTCAAAGCATGGAAAAGAAATTTAGAACAGCAGAAGTTGGTTAAATTTACCAATAATGTTTTTTGATAAAATAAGTAAGTATTTTTTTCAAATTTGACCACCTTCTACTTGTTTTCTTTCTATACAATGAAAAGATTCTTAAATAAAAATGAGTCGATTTGCATTAAAAAAAAAGATCAAATGATTATTATACCTACAAAATAAAGCATGAAAAATTATTACACAAGTAGTTAATTATGTGTAAAATTGTCAGGCAAAGACAAATTTAGCAAAAAATTGTTATATCAACCAAGGACATCCAGGAGAGGTTGTCTAGTTTCAAATACAATCTAGACTACTTTTTCTATCACAAAGAAAGATACTGTCAAAGTGCACCTTAATAAATGCTAATATGATGGTACCAATTTTTTTCAGCTCTTAATCCACAGAAGATTGGCCAAATCAAAACTGTTGTGCCACTGGAGAAAATTCCGGGAGTGTTTGTGAGAGAGATGCTGCCAGAACCATGCTATAATGTCAGGCAGACAAAGCAAACCGTAAGTTAAACGATTTTATTAATTTAAAATATACCTATTACTGAAATAAGTGTAAGTTGGGTCATGATTAGGATCCCAACACTTTCAACCTACAACTAAGGCTATCGAGACAATTGCTGGACTTGCAAATCTAATTTAATACACACACTAAAAAATGAATTGAAATGCAGGGGTGCCCACCAATCAGTAAACAACTTTTTGCATAATTTCATTTAACTACCAACAAAATAGTAACAAACGGCACGCATAAAAACGAAATGTAATTTTTTTGTAGCTTACCAGTCACATAATCTAACACTCATTTAGCATAACAACCTTTTGTATAACATTCATATTTCATATGCAATAATGCCATTTGATATACTATACATTAAGTATAATTATTTTTCTTAATAAAAACATTTGCAATAATGATCAGGTGATATAACTAATTCTAAATTATAATACGTTTAAAATCAAGGTCATGTACCAATCAACCAATCTGTTAAATTAGGTAAATCTCGCATTTACTTATAATAATAATAATAATTTATTTCAGATAATGCAATCCATAATATGTTAGTAAGAAAATTTTAAAAACTGTATTAAAGTTGCGTCAACTACTCTTTCAACTTGCTCGTACTGTTCTTTTTAAGTTACTATTATACTGGTTATTGAGTCGGTAGGTGTAGATGGGGGAAAATAAAAAATACTTTAAATATTATTTTTATAATTATTCATCATTATTATCATCGTTAGGTTAGTTATACATACTTTGTTAAACTATTTATACAAAATGACTTGTTATATTTAGGGCATGCAGTACCGGTATCGGTTCCAAGATTTCCATTTCCCGGTTCTGGGCATTAGCAGTACTGGGAGTCCCGGTTCTCCCGGTTCTTAGTGTAAGCTGAACAAGTTGATGGTTTTTTAATAATTTATTTCTATGTTATGATAAGAAAAGAAATAAAACGATTGAAAAAGATTATTCATATATATTTATCATTTAGTAACATAAAAAAAAATATCTATTACAAAATTATCTTAAAAATAAAATGATTTGTTGTTTCTTATATAAAACAGGTAGAGATAATTTGTAAAAAGTTATAAGAATAAAATTTAACTAATTATTTTACTTTTATTAATTGACTTAGTAAATCAGCCTTTAGATATGACAAAAGTGACAAAGACCGAAGACTGTTTATTTATTAATATCACACATCAATATTTGTTATTAAATTTTAAGGAAAGAACCGTGAGAACCGGGATGCAATCTCTAGTACCGGTTCTGCGGATACTATAAAATTCCCGGGATTTCCCGGGAATTACAGAACCGGGATTTCCCGGGAGCATGCCCTAGTTATATTAGTGCGTTATGCAGGTTCCCAAGATACGGGCCGTGCCTAGTTTGGGACCAATGGATAGCTACATCGTTGCATCGTTATAGCCTATTTCTTCACTTGTGTAGCCCATTTACACTCGTTGTTGTTCGCAGGTTACTCTGCTTTACTAGCTTGAAACAATGTATTTTTATGTTTAACGTGTTAAAAGTAAATAAAGAATTTGAATTTGCAATCTCATAATTATGATTCAAGACATTATTCATTTTGTTTTTGTACATTTCAATATACAAATCAGAATTATGTAATTTGTGTTATGCAAAATATAAATTGACCTCATGGCGTAGAAAATAAAGGTCATAACAAAATGAGTGTTTTCTTTTGCGGTTACCAAGCATATTATCTTAAAAAGGGGAACCTCGGTGCGCCAGCTTGACTCGCACTTGACCTGTTTTTTTTTTAAAGAATTCTTATAAGTTTTCCTGTAATCTACAAGCAAAGAACTCTATTTTGTATTAATTCAAAATTGTAGGCTCAGTAGTTTCGGAGATCAGGGGGGATCAGCGAATGGTCAATTTTCGTCTTCTTTCAGGAATAAAATCCAAAACTTTATAACAATAATATATTTGAGATTCTCATATCGAGCCCTTTCATTTGATATATGATATGACACAGTACCTAAGGTTTGTGATACTTTTTTTTAAATTTCTAGTATGTTCCCCGAAAACAACACTTATTTTAAAAAAAACATTGCACATCTGTGTTAGGGTCATCATTTTACAAATTGTACCAAATTTCCACGCAACCGCTCCAGTGTTTTCGGAATAAATTGGCTGTGAGCCTGTGACAGACGGACGGACAGACAGAAGCACGAGTGATCCTATAAGGGTCCCGTTTTTTTATTTTTTGTACGGAAACCTATAAAGTACCACTTTTTGAGCAACTGTATTAAAAATATGGTATTATGCGTTAAGGACGTTTTGTTATTTTGTCATTTTTCATTGATGACGATTTGCTTCAAGGCTTTCTTCCCTGTGGTCCTTCTCAGTAAACAGACATTATATCCAGTAGGCCAAATGTATCACAGGACGTTTTGCTCTCAGTACGACCCGATCTGAATTGAGCGCGTCTTTATAGTAATACCTAAAATAGACCTATCTTGGTTTTAACTTAACTGTGTCTCACCCTTATTATTTACTTTTTTTGTCTCTTAATTTAAATACATAATATGCCCTTCTTTTTTACAGGTGAAGACTAACATACATGCATTGCACGTGGATGCAAAAGAGGCTCAATCTGAGATCATAATTCGCTTCGATTCGGCAAAAGCAGCTGATGAAGTTAGTATTACTAATATCCATTCCCGATATTAACAGCGCGTATACATTGGGTTTATATAGCTAACAAGAAAGTCATGACATGAAAATGATTTTATCTACATCCATATCATAACTTCCCTATTATATGTTTAGAAACGATAAGCAAACAGCCTATATTAAGAAACCTGTATCTGTGGTTGCACTTTAATGTTAACATTAAAGTATTACATGTCATTAAAGTGTCGGTTATTGATGTAGTTGCATCTTAATGTTCACTTTAAAGTTTCGGTCACCGAAGGTTCTTTAAGATACAAGGCAACATGGTACAATTTTCTCACATATTGTAGAAAACTTATGATATGCATGTAGATAAAGTTATGTATGCGACTGTGCGCATAATTAGGCATTAAAACACTCGTGTGATCTTATTATGAAACTCACCTATCGGCTCGTTTTATAAAACCACACTCGTGTATTAATGCCTCTCATTATGCACCAGTCACATAAATAACTATTATAATTGACCTGAAGAGCTAAGCTAAATTACAGTATAAATAGCATAACAACAAAATACAGTAAACTAGATCATATCATAACTAATACTATGGATAATACAACACTATATTGCTGTGTTTTTCATGCCGTTATTTAGCTCTTTGGATCAATTATAAAATCCTCTAGTCCCAGTAGTTCGGTTGATTAGTCCGGGGCCGAACTACTGACACACTTTTCTTCCCATTAGTTCGGTAATGACGTCAAACCGAACTACTGAGAATTAAAACGACTCAAAAGTACGGTTAAGGATGCACACACATACACAGCACAGCTAAATAAAAAATCAAAGAGAGATTTATTTCATTACATTTTTAAATAAAAAAAAAGGTTAAGTAACTTCGTCGTATTAGATCGCTTACGCTTTAAAGGTTGAAACGGTTCTCTGCCTTTTGGTCGAAATACGTTTGGTCGAATGTATCGTTTCACAACTTTTTCATTTGCCAACCCGTATTATGCTAAATAATGTCAGCAGGCGGGCCCCGCCCACAGCTGTAGAAGCTTAAAACAACATGTTTATTTTATGGGTGGGTCCCGCCTGCGTTGACTATAAAATAAAGCCTAAACGTTGCAGTGCTGACATTATTTAGCATAATACGTTGCTGGTTTTTTGCTTTTCCGTCAAGAAAACGTTTTTGCAGTCGGGTTTTTTGCCTTTTTTATTATTATTTTAATTTTGACTTTTTAGTTAATTTTTAATATTAATAGGTACGAGCAAGTGCACGAAAGTGTTCAACTTGGAGCAGAAGGAATGGTATCTATGCCTTACAATCGTTCATTCTGTACCGACACTAATATATTTATATCCCCAAAAAAAAAACGGGACGTTTTCCCGGGATTAAATGTAGCCTATGACACTCTCGCTGCGAAGACAAATCCAATGATACCTCATTTGTCAAAATAGTCCAAGCCGTTTTTACTGTAGCGGGGAACATAGAACTGGACATACATACATGACTGTGAAAAACATAACCCTCCTTTTGAGCTCCGCCGCAGTCGGGTAAAATATTCAAATAGTTAAGTTTGTAATTACAATCTAAATTGCAGTTTATAAACTAACCACGACCTATGTCGATGTATATTGTAGGTATAGGGACAATATTTTTTCAATGGCAAGTTAAGTTTGTCCCTCAATCCAAAATACAGATTTTTTGGCGTATCCGATTCGCACTTGGCCGGATTTTTTAATAATAAAAGTTGTTTGCACATCATTAACCGAACTACACACCACTTCCCAATAGTCCGGTTTGACGTCACAACCGAACTAATGGGAAGAAAAGTGTGGCAGTAGTTCGGCCCCGGACTAATCAACCGAACTACTGGGACTAGAGGTATAAAATCATTTTCATGTCATGACTTTCTTGATAGACTATAATATAATAATTTTACACGTTATTTTTGTTGCAAATGTAAAATTCAGTTTGAATACTTCGAATGGACATGAAACTATTTATCTCTTTAAAAGTGATACCTTCCGCAAGTTCAAACATCAACTGTCCGTTCTACGAGTAATGTACCCAGCCTACTGCCACTTTATTTTATAAAGAAAATAAATGGTTTGGAACTGATAAACGAATAAATAAAGAGTGCTTTATTTGAGGGTTAAAAAAAAACAAAGGGCTATAAGCGTCTCTCGATGTCTAGTGCTTCTGTTATGTCATGTTTTCGTAATATGTTTTGGGGTAAAACAACATACAGAGAACTTCATATGTCAGTATTTTTCATGAGGTAAAACTATAAAGTATACCTACACATAAAAAACAACGGGCAAGAGCATTTCGGACCATGCTCAGTGTAGGGTTCCGAAGCCACAACACTACAACGAACAAATCAAATACAATCAAACAAACTACAATCAAATTAGACCTCGCGACAAACTTAACTTTGCCGTTGGTAAACTGTTATCCCATACATCGGTCACGGTCAGTTTACCAACACCGCAAATAAGTTTTTGGTAAGTATAAACATTTAAACCGTTTGTAACTCGAGAACCAATGAAGTCTACTTAGTCGTGATAGTTTTCCTATGTAATTAATTATAGGTACGTGCTTTCATTTAAGATATTTTTTAAATTTTTAGTATTTGTAGTTTTGGCTGTAGGGGAGGGGGGGGACAGATGTCTAACAAATAATAGCGCTTTAAAGCTTAATATTTTATAAACGGAGCCTTTACTCAAAACATTGTTTACACTAACCCACAATATTTTTGAAAGACCTTATCCAACGACATCCCGCACTATGAGGTAGACGAGAAAAAAATACATCCCTTTCCGTCCGTGTAGGCGACGAACCTTTTATTCGACCTCTTTGTTGGCGTGACAAATATGTATATTCATGCCAAATTACTGCTTTCTAGTACTTATATTCTCTGAGCTAGGCTAGGTAGGAAAAACGGGCCAATAGTTTTAAAATGATAAATATCTCCGAAACTAGTCAAAATCGCTGAACTAACATTATAATAGGGGTTAAATCGATAGCTGTTGAGCTGCTCTATCAGCCCTAGGCGGGTTGACGTCGATTTCTGGGACACCATGTATAGCACAACACCAAAATAATGTAGGGATACTTTTGGAATGGGTTATTTTTTGGAATACACGTGGAAAATCGAATGAAGATTTATTACGACGGTGTCTAAGACTCGATCTGATGATCAGCGGTACTTAAAGTAGACCCACCGACTTTGTACCGTTAGTTTGGTATCAATAAGCAGATGAAGACTGTAAAAAAATATATGCTTTGGTATACTTATTTCAATCCCGCATGCAATGGGGAAGGCTGCGGCTCCACTGAGGCGGAGACGAGCGGGGCTGTGCCATTATTAACCAATAGAAGGCGCATCAAGCACGCCTTGCGCTCGTTAGTTTAGATTCTATTGGTTAATATTGGCACAGCTCCGCTCCACTCCGCTCATCTCCGCCTCAGCCTTAAGGTGGATGTTTGTTTTCAGTACTGCGCCAACTCCTGCAGCCGCGCGTCTGTCCTGTGCGGCGCGGAGGAGGAGCAGCAGTGGCGGCGCGCGGCGGCGGCGCGCGGCGGCGTGCGCCTGCGCGGGCGCGCGCGGCCCCGCCCCCACCCTGTGCCCGCCTCGCCGCAGCCCACGCACACGCACATCCGATTCGACGATTAACTTTACACTTTACATAATTCATATTTAGAAACTTGTCATAGTGATTGTTTTCTTATTTGATTTGATTTGATAGTCAAATGGTACCTGTGTGCCATTTTGCAATCGAACTCTTTGAAATACGATTTCAAAAACTCGATAGCTAGCTAAAAAATAGTGTGAAGTATAATCAAGAACTTTGAATTTGGGAGTAACAATAACTCTCATCAGTGGTTTAACCCTCAATTTGGCAAAAATAAAAAGTCGGGAATTCATCCCTATTTGATTTTGAATCGGCAAAAAAATAAAAACCAATTCCCAACATAAAAACGAACATTATGGTTTATGGTATGTTGACTGTGACATATTTTGCGAAATTAAGGGTTAAAACTATTTTACCGAAACCATCCTCAGGTTCACAGCTATTGACGGATTTATCTCACCCATTAGTTGGATTATTTTCATCATCGCAACTATTAAGTTAACATCGCATTGGAAAGGTTAAAGAAATAATTGTAACAAGAAAAAGAAAAATCTAGTTCCACATTTGAGTCCAGTTACATGAATTTTAACACGAATAAACCTGTACTTGAGACTAAAAACTAGATTTATCTTTTTGGTAAAAGTGTTATATTAAGAAAACTATAATATACAAAAAAGAATTTTATTTTACATTACATAAATGCAACATCCAGTTCAATCTTAAAAATAGGTTCGCTTAATAGGTTAATAATACAGGAGGCACTGGCACATTGTTTAAAATTAATTACAGTATCTTATAAGCTAATGCCAAAAGAGTTAAGAAAATTACGTACAGTTAATCCTGTACCAACAATCAGCCTTTTGGGCCAGTCTTACGACACATACGTACAGAATAATCTCATAGCAAAGAGAATGAAAATATCTGTGATGGCAAGGCAATAAATAACGTAAAATAATAACTTGCGTATGATAAAAAAAAACAGGTCACTGCTGCCAGAAATTAAAAAGGCGTGTCGAAAACTTATATTATAACATTCATGTATTAGGTACAAATAAAATGTAATTATACGATAGTAATGTAGTTTTTTAATTTTTACAATATGTTGCTCCAAACATACAATTTAAGACTGCTGAAATGTTTAGTAGATAGGGTTAAAGTTCCTATTTGGTCGAACTGATCGGTTTATGGTGCATACCACTTCCGACAATACCTACAACTGCAGTGAAGCGTAGGTACATTGACGCCACAATATATATGCCCTATAAAGATAGAAGAAATGCAGTTCTTGGGACTTAATTTAAGCTTACGATATATTTGATCTTATGATACCAGTTACATGGTATGTAAACTTTTACATACATTAAGTACGGGTATATCTTGCCAAAATAGCGTTTAAAAAAGGATTTTAGGAAATTGATGGGAGCTTGATGCAATCACTGCTGCTTTCAAATATTAGGTATAGGTACTATAGTTCCGCGTCCCACATAATTCTCTACTCCTCTTTGCTAACCTAACCTAACCTCCCGCTCAAAAGGTCGACTTTGTCTCGCCCACAGTGATTCAAATGTGAACCAAGATCAATGCATACTCTCGATCATTATGTACTCGTCCCTACATATGGGCTCAAAGGCTATATTAACAAGTTATTTTTCGTAGTACAGAAATCATAGATATCTATACATTTAATGATTAGTCTTAAGTACTGTAAAGTGCGTACAAAATTGAAAAAAGTATAGACAGAAAAGGTTCCAAAAAGTATATCTATTTACAATGTGAATTTTATGATTGTGAATGTATGGAAAGTGGCCTGCGAGAAGCGACTATAATATATAATACTATTGCACCAACATTTGTTTTTCAAAATTATGCTGTACCTGTTAATATGTCAAGTCCACACAAATATCAATTCGTACCTAACCTTGTAGCAGTTTTTCTTAGCTAATTATGGGTGCAGCAACCATAACAGTTGTATACAAAACAGATGTAAAATTAAGTACTACAATACAAAAAAGAGCACCATTTATAAAAGTAACATAATTGTAATGCTAAAAAATATTGTCTAAATTCACATATTTTTTGCAAATATATCACATAAACGAAGCTGATGTACTATATTAACACCTAGCGCTATCTAGAAGGAGGTAGTTTTTGTAAATATTATTAATATTAAGATGCTTCCATGTGCCTATGGACTGTGACTGGAGCTAAAACGCTGTTCTTGCCACAGGGCAGTACAGTCACGCTCAGGTCAGCTTTTAATCTAGGTTTTATTTTAGCTGGGAGGGGACAACTTATATCTGACTTTGTGTCATCAGACAAAATAATAGGATCATTGACCGAAAAACCGGTCGCTTCAGAGTCCTCGTGTGGGGTCATAGTAGAGTAGCCGTGGTCAGAGCCTCCAGCTGTATGCGGATGTCTATACCCTGTTACAACCCTGTAGGGCGAAATGGGCGCTTCTATTTCCATAGCAGGCAACAACTTATCTTGTCCAGAGAGATCGTGCATGTCATCAGATTGAAGATGACTCATTTGCACATCAGCATCTGGCCAGGTCTCAGCAGGACCATCTACATATAAGTTATGGCAACTTGCCGTAGTGACATTTTGTCTATAGCAATAAATGGCAACAGCTATAACTAAGCTTATAGTTACAATACATCCCGCAATCGGACCTATCGCTGAATAATTTCCCAGAGCGTCCCTACTGATGTGACCTAGGGTACCCTCGCCATATGGAGTAACGGCACCCAGAACACCATTAAAACATGTAGACTGTGCAGTGCAAAATGGTGTAGAAAGTTGGGAATGTCCATCTATATCTAACTGGCACCATTCGCAACCTAAAACACCTAAGCATGATGAACGTGTCAAATAAGTTTCGCACTCAAAGTCGAAACATGACTTCAAATTCTCAGCAAAATTGTGGAAATAATGTGACTTATGATTATTGTTTTCAGGCATCATTCCACACAAGGGAATCCCTTGATTAAGTGGAGTAACATTGGCATTTGGGCATTCATATAACTCTGAAGTACATTCACATGGGCACTCACATTCTGTTTGCTCCATGCGATTACAATTTAGACAAAGCCGATCAACCATACTGCAGGGGCAGAAGGCTCCCAAACTGCATGATGCATTAACAAGACCTATAAAAGCATTAGTGCCAGGAATCGCTGCTATATAATAGTGGACACAGTGATCTCCAGACACAACATTGGACAAAACATTAGGTAGAGAAGTATTAAATTCGTAAAATCTTTGTATGGTCTTGTCATAGAAGTTACTACATAATCTTTTTGTAACAAAACCCTTGTGATTCAACATATCTATTGCTATCATGGATTCTTTGTGAGTAATATGTTGCTGTTCAATTGGCCCTGAACTATTAGGATCCATTAGCCCTGGGTGAGACACCAAGTAACCACGATTGTTCATAATAAAACATTTAACAAACGCCTTTTCACACAAAGGCATGCTATCAATCAGAAGTTTATAAAGGAAACCCATAGTGACATCCATGGAGACTACCATAGTTGGATAAAATGGACTTTTCACTGCATAAGAAATTGACACAACATATCCTGCACCACCCACATCTAAATTAGGTGGAGTAAGTACAATTTTCCCTTGATTTTCTAAAGCATAAGTGAACCAGGATCTTCTAACAGGTTCATAATCATATTCCAAAACTGTGCCAGGGTACATGACCATTACCCCACTTTCAGTTACTGCATATCTCCTAACAATGTATTTAGAGTAGATTCCATGCAAATGCTGTCTTTTATAAAGTGATAAAAGAGAGTTAAGAAAACCTACATCTTGTTGAATATCATTTTTTAAACCAGGATTAGAGAGTAAACCATGTGCAACACTCTTCAAATATGCCAAGTAGTTTTGCATGTATGTAACTGCTTCTTGGCCATCACTCATATCATACAAGTAAGTAAATGGTGATTGAAAACTAGAAGGACTCAAGTACACAGTACCTTGGTCTATCGTAGCAATTTGTTTGAAATGTCTGCACATTTTACCATTCTTTGGAGGAAATAAATCTAACCTATGAAATAATATTTCTTTGCTACTTCTTGCCAGGAAAATGTTTGTTTTGTTAAAGATGGTTTCCCCTATTGTTTCTGACACTATACAAACAATGTATAACTTTTCTACCCATTTCCAAGAATAAACAATTGATTTGCTTGAACTCTGATCAATTACGGTAAAATTTCCTGAACTCTTCAATAACATTTCTGCTCTTACACTATGAATAAAATCATATGTTTCTATACTTTCTAGATCAGTGAATTTGATTTTATCTGATGCTGTTTCAGGTCTCGGGAAGAATGTGTGCATGAGAACTTTTCCTGAAAAGTTCATAACAAAAGCTCTTTTTTTTAAATTTGGTATTTTGAAATATATGATGTCCTCTGCAAGATCAGACCAATACAAATCCACACCAAGAATTCCAGAAGTTACAGGAAGTACTAAAGGCACCATAAAATCTCTTTCTGTTGCTTCCCAAAGGGGGCCTTCTATTTTAATAGCTCCTTTTTCATACTTTTCTGGCAAGAGTGAAATAAAAGCAGATGCTACTTGTCCAACTACCCCGCTGTTGTTGATGTGAAGCCTCAACACAGAGTGGTTGCTGCTGTGAGTGTGCCATTTGTCCATGTGTAATATTCCAAGCGTACTATTTTTAGCTGCTTCATTCTCATATATCAGTCCAATAGCAAATTTCATTCTGTCATCTGATGCTGAGTATGGAAAAACTTTCAACCAGGTCTCATTCTTTAGAATTTTAGTATCAGTTAAGAATATAAAGAGTTTGTTCTCAGGCAATGTTTTGCCAAGAATGAGCAGATTTTTGAGCTCATGACTTATTTTAAGAGGTGAAACACTTGCATGGGAAATATCTAATGATGCTAACAGGTCTCGCAGAAGAAGTTTGTTGTTCTCAGTTGCATTCCCCAGGTTCGAAAATCCATCTTTACTACAGGAATCCTCAAATTTTAGGAAATCTGAGCTATTTGTAATTTTTACAGCAAACATATCTGTACTCTGCAGAGCGTAGGCTGTCTCCTGAGCCACTCTGGTTGCATGTTGCAGTGAATCTGAACTGATATTGCTGTCTAATATAAAAACAACCAGTTTCGGGTCAGGGTGCACCACTTTATGATACAGATATCTAAGGTTGGAGTGGGGCATGGTCACACAATCTTTGTTAGTCGCATAATCAATGTGCGAAAGATAATACTGTCTTTTCACTTTCAAATCTTTAAAATGACCCATCATCTGTGATTTGTGATCAAAATGTAAATTTTCTAACAATTCTACATTTTTAATAAATACTGACTTACGAATAGAGTTGAACGGACAGGGGTGCGTGAAGGACGGAGTGTCGTTGCCGTTTATGGCAGAGTTCATGTCTTTCAGTATGGCAGCTGCAGAAGAGAGCTTGTAGCTTAACTTATTTGATATAGAGAGAAGTAGGTCATTATCGGAGGGCTGGTATCTGCTTACTTTGTAAGAAGCCGTGCGTACCTCGAAGTGAGTTGTATACTCGCTACCGAGTTCTTTTACGACTATCTCGCTAAACTTACTCGCCAATGATTCCGCAAGTTTTCGCACTGATAGCTTGTAATCACAACGACTGTTCGGTCTCGTACTAGTGCAGTTTTCATTTTGCGCGGAAACGTTCAAAGCATTGATGCTTGTGATAATCGTAAATAACAGCAGCGATAAAAACTTCATCTTGTCGGCATTGTATTTGATCCGCGTCACACTTGATAAGTACTTTTGTCACTAGAACACAATAGATAAACACTGGGAAAAGTCTCCATAGTTTACTCAGGGGTAAAAAAAACTTTGTTCCTGATATTATTGAGAGTAAATAGTAAATTGTAGCAAAAATAATTATACCAACAACAAGCTTGTTGTCTTCAGTTCTATCCCCTCCTGTGACATTTGGTAAAACATGGCGATGCCAGGTGCGTTGCGTTTTATATCTGCTAGCTTTAATGTCTTGTTTTATTTTTAGCATAGAATTTTTGGCGTTCTGGTGACTAGTTTCAAACGTTTATTATTGAAACTAAAAATAAACGTACAAATATTTAAAATAACAGGCTTTTACTTATAAACTATTAAACTAAAAAGTAAAAAACAATGCAGCTGTGGGTAAGGTGTTTGACATAATTTGGGTTGTGTTAATTGTTTATTTTGGTTCAGAAATTCTAGTTAAAACCTAAAATGAGTGATTTTTAAATTGTGGTATGATATAATGCCTTAATACCTCAAAGCTTCCTCTGTCGACGACATTTTGCGTTTCAAGTGTGAGCAAGCTTCAACGTGTATCACCGACGCGACGCTAGCCGAGTAAGTTCGTGAACTTTAAGATCGAGACTTTATAGCTCGTGCGTCTGTCACTGTCGCGAACCGAGTAAGTTCGCGACCTTTAAGTACGCGGTTTTAAAGCTCGTACGTCTGTCAGCCCTTTTAGAAGGTGCTTCGCTATTGGTCTGTCACTCACTCTCACGCGCTCTTATCAAGAACGAGTGAGAAAGAAGTATAAACCCGAAGCACCTCAGTGCTCAAAGACTTTACTCCTAAGAACCTTTGGCCATTTATTGATAAAACCGCAAGCAGCGCAGGTTCCTAGATACTTTGAAACAAAAAATAACCTTATAAAAGCTTGAGGCGTAAGCCCATTATACGTCGATGTGAAAACGAGTGGCTCCGCGCGAGTTGGCTAGTGATTACTTCAGAGCGGTAAGACGACCCCAAATCTAAGGACTGCGAACTCGTACACACCGTCGCCCACTTCATCTAATCTAATACCTTTTAAACGAGCAATTCTCATCTGAATCTCGGAAACGGCTCCAACGGTTTTCATGAAATTTAGTATGCAGGGGGTTTCGGGGGCGGTAAAACAATGCGGCTAGGTTTCATTTTTAGAAATCTTACCAAAATAAAATACCCCAGTCATCCAGGTACTTCATCATCAGACTAACGATCCGCCCGCGCTTCGCTCCGGTTTATGTGAGTAAGTATCCCCCGTACATTTAAACAAGGACATCAACCCTTCCTTGAAAAATATCTATAACTGATAGGAAAGGCTGTCCAAGAAGTACACAGACAAATTTCAAATTTCGAACTGGTTGAATTTTTTTTAGGAACAATTACTGTCGTGGCCGCCGTGGGCATTATATATCTGTCAGATTAAGCGGGAATTACGAAAGTATTTTTAAAGTTTTAATAATGAGAGGCCATTTGCAACGTCAAAAGATGGCGTATGTGTAATTTGTTTTATTTTTTATTTTTATGTATTGTGTGTTCAAAGTTCTTTTGTGTCAGTGATTTGTACTTTGATAGAAGACTTGGACTTATTCCGTGTATCCTGGCATCTTACTTCTCGTTTCAAGTGGACTCACAATGGTACAGAGGTTAAAACTATCTTACACCATACAGTTGCATTACATATCACCATACAGTTGCCACCAATCTTCCTAGAGAAGATTGGATTGTGTTTCATTGCTATATTGATTTATACTTATATACACTTGACCGTGAAATCACCTCATTGTGGAAACGCCATATTCTCGCAGTAGTAGCTGTTCAAGTCGCCGCGGGGCAAAAAAAAAAAAGTTTTAATAATGAAGAGAGCTGGTCACGAAGTATTTGCGAAAAGAGTTATTCAGTTTTATAAGTGTCATGGAAAAGCGGACACGATACGTTATTTTTCTCCAGAGGGAGTCAGAAGACCTACTTTATATCGAATTATAAGCGTTTTCAAGAAACGCACGGAGATATTTATAAAAACATTCGTCGGCTAAGAACATAAATAAAGTAAAAAAAGTTTATAAACGAAATCCCTCGATGTCTGTTAGAGTTGCTGCGGATAAATTGAAAATATCGAAGTCTAGTATAGCTCGAATGAAAACACACGACCTACAGCTTAAAGCGTTTGCAAAATTATCTGCTCCTAAGTATATTAAAGACCAAGAAGTGAGAGCTAAAAGAGGATGCCGAAGAGTGTTTGAAAAAACACTAAGAAAAGTTCTTATAATTCATGACGAGACCTACGTGCCCGTGGACATCCCGTGGACCCATTGGATGTTCCTGGTAAGCAATACTACCATGCGAACAATCGGGACGCTGAATTTTTTTCAATAAATACCTCGTTTGGCAAGCCATAGCCATAGCCATAGTTTTGACGTGTAAAGTGTCCGTGCGGCCTACTTACTGAATAAACATCTTTTTATAGACCGAGTGGTAATACGTCTGAACCATATATTTGCACAATACACAGAACGCACGCATTTACCTGAGAGAATGTATAATAAAGCGATTGATTCCCTTCATTGATAAATATTACCAAAGGGAAGAAATTATATTCTGGCCAGATATGGCGTCATGCCACTACGCCACGGGAGTTACCCAACATTTAGAGGCTGCGGGGATAGATTTTATACAATAACAAAATAACGCCCCAAGCTCCCCAAGCTCGCGGTATTGAACCTTTTTGGTTTGTATGCAAACGAGAATATAAAAAAAAAACCGGCCAAGTGCGAGTCGGACTCGCGCACGTAGGGTTCCGTACCACTATACATCTAAATAAATGTTTTCTTTATTCTTTATTATATTGGAGTTGATTGAATGAAAGGTAAAATGCGGTTTACGATTTATAACATATTAAAAAAAAAACTAATTATTAGATCTCGTTCAAACCAATTTCCGGTGGAAGTTTGCATGGTAATGTACATGATATATTATTTTTATAATTATCATTCCCTTATTTTAGAAGTTACGGGGGGGGGGGATACACATTTTGCCACTTTGGAAGCGTCTCTCGCGCAAACTATTCAGTTTAGAAAAAAAAGACAGCGGAAGCGAGTTCATTTTAAAAGCTTTTATTTAACTTTCAATGTATGTATGTATGTATGTTATGTATATATGACCGGGTCAAATTTTGCAAGTTAAATTTAACCCACTTACGGAAGGTGGCGACAGGATCCACAAACTATACATAGAGATACGGACAGGATGACCGCTATACTTAACGTAGACCCACCGTGTTAGGACTCCATAGTTTGGTCTTGACAAGCTGATAAAGATTTTGCAAAAAGAAGTACAGTCGGCAACAAAAGCTAGTCTCAAACATTTTTTTTGACAGAAACTTATTATTGTACTATTGTATAAAGGTTAATGACAAGAATTTTAATTTTACTGTGTTCTTATAGTAAATAAAGATAGGACAGAAATATAAATATTAGCACAAAGAAAACACATTTAGGTATCTATGTTATTAAAGGAAACGTGTGCGATTTGTTTGGATGTTGGATTATGTTATAAGCTAGCATAATAAACACTTATCCAGTGTGTTATATGAGAAATGCTACTCGACAGTAGATGGCGCTTTCTTTTACCCTATCATCCGTTAGATGACGCTAGTCAAACCATAGATAGATATTGGATTGTATTTTGAGGTCGTACGGTCATACGTCCTATGAAGGTACGGTCAGCATCATAAATAGCCATAGGTACAATGAAGTAAGTAGTCGCTTTAGTCCTTCTAACATATTCTTAAAGCAGCTCTAACATTCGATAAAGCGACAAGTTATAGATATTTACAGTACCTATACCTACCAAATGTCAATGCTATAGGCCGTCGCCGGTAAAACTATGTTATTTTAAATTTTGCTGCTTGGTAAAGTTACACAGTATCTTCCTCCTATTTACGTCTTCTCGGGATTGTAGGTAAGTACTTTGTGTGCAATCAATATATGTAGTTAAGTAATAACACAGGTAAATATTTCTTCATTTTGAAATATTTTTGCTCTAGATATATTTATGTTTAATCCTCTAGATAGTAAACGAGAATTAGTTTAATATGTACTTATGTAGGAAAGTCCTATTACATAGATTGAAACGGGGTAACGTGTTTTTCATCTATCTTGTTGGGAAAGTATCTAAATAAGTATATAAGGTTTTTCATATCTCAATAGGAAAGTTATTTTTAAAACCGGGCAAGAGCATGTCGAACCATGCTCAGTGTAAAAAAAAAACTCAACGCCGTATATAGATTCCAAAAAAGTTACCAAAGATGGCCGAACGTCACTGTCACAAGTGTCATTGTCATTGTGACGTTCCAGATGTAACCAACTCATGCACATTTATAAAAATAGGTAGTCGTAGTAGTAGTCAAATAATATTTTTTTGTTATTTAAGTGTCAAGATTATCCTAAGTTTTTGATGTTTTCTGTATACCTATATACAAAACACTACCCTCAAATAACTTAATTACGTACCCGAATACTAACTTTTGCTAGCGATTTCGTTTGCGTTAATTAGGTTACACACAATATGTCGAGAAATACCAGACTTGTAAATCCTTTGGGAATGACTTTAGGGATAAAAGTATTGTATACGTATATTTATGAATAGTATAAACGCAAATTATAAGATGTATCCAAATGTTGTTAAACCCTGAAGTGTTACCACTGTAATATGAGCTTTTCTTCTACATAACAGTTTCAAACAACTAAATATCTGTAGGTGAAATTAATATTTACATTAAATGATTTATTTATGGGGTTGCATTTAATTTTAACTTTACAATTATATATAAATAAACTACATATGTAGGTACATTATTTAGAAAAGTTAAAACTTTATCGATGGAAGACTTTTTCATTTTATTGGCAACACATGAGTAGTTATTTTGGAATCTAAATACGGCGTTGAGTTTAGGGTTCCGAAGCCGTTACTACAAACAAATTAGACCTCGCGACAAACTTAACTATGCCGTTGGAAACTGTTATCTGAGTCGACTGAGTCGTGATAGTTTTCTGTAAACTCCATTATATGTACTTCCATTTAAGATATTTTTCAGATTTTTAGTATTTGTAGTTTTGGCTGTAGGGGGGACGGAACCCTAAACATGAATTTTTCTTCACTTTCCTCTCAGTCGAAATGAAAGTAGAGACGTGTTTACTCGGGTGAAAGTAACAATTGCATACCGAGATATTTCGAGGGTGCAATTGTTACCTACTTTTATCCCTTGTCTTTCATCTACGACGACACGACCCTGCGCGCTCCGCTCGGTTAATAAAATGGATGCGGCACCGTTGCGACAGTTTACGAAAAATCAAGTAATGGGCACATCGTACATTAAAAATATCATACTTAACTATCATTTGTGACCCAATAAAAACCCATTTGTGAATTTGATAATTTTGAGTTAATCTAAATAAAAACCAAAACAATCACTACGGTTAACCGAGCTACGGTAGAGCTCCGTTTTAACTAAAGTCAAAGTCAAAGTTCTTTATTCTTCAATTTAGGCATAATATAATGCACCTATGAATGTCAACTACGGATATAATGCAAATAATATAGGTTTACTAGCCCGGCGCCGCCCGGGTTTAATTTTTATTTCATACAATCGTCACAAAATATACTTTATGAACTATTCTAATACCTCCTACCAAATATAAAAAGTCATAAAAATCGGTGGTACCGTTTCGGAGGAGTTCGTCAACAAACACCGTGACACGAGATTTTTATATGTAGGTATAGATGTCTTAATAATACCGATACCTGTTAGGGCAGGTAATACATATATTACCTTGGCACCAATATCACCTTGTCCAAATGTAGGTACGAGTAAGTTATTTAATGCAAAGCCTAATGTCGTAAATCGTCTGAAAGCGTTATAGGGTTAACCGTCGGGGTGAGTGTGCATGTGTGTACCATCGATTGGTCAGGAACGGCGTGGCGTACCGTCCGATCATTAACCCAGTTGAGTTCGCGCGGCGCGGCCGGGCACGCGACCCGGCCCAGCCGCTCATTCCGGCACCATGCAACTGCCAGAGACGGCGCCTCCGCCTCTCGCTCCGCTCTGGGACCGCGTGCTACGCGCCCGTGCGCTGCCACCTGACCTCGACGTTGAGCTTCTCTACGTCGCCATCAGAGATCGACTCACACACCCCGAATGGGAGGTCCGTCTTCACGCACTCCGCGTCCTCGCTGATCTGCTCCCGCTCTCCGGAAACGCACTCACCTTTCCCTTTGATCAAGTCATAGATAACTTGGGGCACGGATCACCAAATGTTCGTAAAGCCGCCCTGGATGCTTTGAAAGTGTTTTGTTCCCATTGCGAGGACCCAGAGTCCGCCTCTCGCTCTTTTTTGGATATGTGCGATTACCAAAACATTAGGCCACACTCAGCTGATTTTGATACCAAAGTTAATGTTATTACAGGACTAATATTATCTATACCCTCCGTTATGGCGATATTAAAAAAAAGACATCCTTTATTGGATACGTTACCTATCTTCCAAACTTTAGGCGATAAGTTGTTAGATCACGTACACAGAGATGTAGCACTACGATCATTGATTAAGCTGAGGAGAGTGTGCGGCCCAAGGGACTACATGATTTATCTATCTAGATTAGAACCAAGAGTGCAAGAAAAATTTAGAATTTTATGCGAAGTGCACGATGAAGACTCACTCGACGTGTACTATGCCCCGAGAAAGACTACGTACAGGGATAAGAGCAGCCATCAATTAGTTAAAATTAATCATGTTTTTAACAGTCCACTACCAACCCCTATGAGAATGTCGACATGCGATACTTCATCTGATGACTCTTGTGCACATGTGCCTTACTACAGCAATAACTATGCTAAAGTGATAATTGAGACTGAAATAAAGTTTGATTCGGACACTGCCATTACTATGACCGTTTTAGAGGAGAATGAGACTGAATCCGATAAAAATACGGGAAGTGAGGAAGACTGTGATAGTTCTGATAGGAATATGTTGAAATATAGCGACGGCGACTCCGAGGATATGGATGTAGTAGTCAAGAAGGTGAGATTTGGAGGGGAAAGTGTTAAAATCCGCACACCTGACAGTGAAAATATAGCAACAAGCGAAGACGATAGTAATCAAACCATACCAAGGGCCATACAACATTCGCACATAGAGGAAGCTTCAATGCAAGTCACGCCATTAATTGTTAATAAAATGAACGAAATCAAGCGAGAAGCGTTTGAAAGGGAATCTCAAGGAAAAGTAAAAAAAAGTGGAATCCCATTGCCGGTTATTAGCGGCAAAACGCATAATTCGACCGTGGTTGCGACCTACAGTAAGGTCAAGTTAAAATCGAAGTCTTTGAGTGAGTTGTACGATTACTTCAGAGCAAAAAGTGACGGTGCCGATAAGTTGAAGGATTCAGGGTTTAAGCTGACTTTAACTGACATCCGGCCTTCTGACAAACTTCCGAGCCCTGTGGAATCGCACAGAGAAGTTGAAGTGCTTCACAACTTGCAGCGCAGCCCGACCGTGTCCCCACGGCGACGACAGACGCGACTACATCTCGAGCAAGATGGGTAAGTCAGTATTTAGGTGTGCGGTAATTTGCAATCTGTTAGTTTCATATGTAACAAACTACAGATTGATATAATTTACTAGGTTCGTGTTGAGTCTGCTTGCCTCATCGCCGCCAAACGAGACTGATTTCCTGTCTCCTCGAGGACCCTCACCTCTTCGCGCTCACTACGAATGGGAGGATTTAGATGTAGTCCCCAGGCACGTGTCAGATCAGCTACACAATACGGCAAGTTTATATGATTACTTACAAGTACAGTTTATCCTAAATTTAGATAATAATGTTTCGAGAGTGCAGTTAATTAAAAGGATGTCGGGCCTAAATGGAGTCAGGTATGTCAAAGGGGAGCCCTTTATTTCCCATAATTTTATTGGACATAGTGATATTGATGACATAATTATTAATAGTCATAACGTTTTATATCGCTGAAACTATAAACTTTTCAGAATTTCTGAAATATCTATTGTGTAGACAAGGTTAGGTTAGGTTAGGTTTGATTTATAAAAATCCTGAAAAAGTAACAGTTTAAAAAAAATATACCTTTGACTTGCGATAATTATGAGTATTATGACCTAAAACACATTATGACTGAAAATAATTATGGCAGACAATATAGACCCATGTCAACGACATGGGTCTATATTGACATTAATAAAAAAAGAAGAAGAAGATTTTACTTATTGCGTAACTTAATTCGTAAATCCATTTGTTGACTGTTCATCACACCGGCCAAAACACCGTTTTAAAGTACCTACCAGTTGTTTAACTAACCCAAAAACGGTGTGCGTGACACGCCCAATTACAGATATCGTTTGGTCAGTGAATGAATCATTGTTTGAATAAATTGGTGTCATTATTGAGGGATCATTTTGCCTATGGGTTATGGAATTAGTTTTTTTACTTAACTTTCCGTTATAAGCTTTTTAACAATCTTGCTGTCGTGGCATCATGTATTGCAAATATTTGCCCTTACCAAGAATCGAACCTAGCGCAATTTGTAGGCAGGGTCACTAAAAGTTATTATTTACCAACTATCCGCGTCATTTCCCTCTATCCGCTGTCTTTTTCTATTTTCTATTTTCTATAGCTCTTGATTACCGCCGCTAAAAGTCGTGAGGTAAAGGCTGTTAGGAAGTAACAATGGTGTTAAGGACAGGTTTGGAATGAGCAGGAGAACTGGATAGCAGCGGTGAAGGCGGCTGACCAGCTGCACAGCGCTATGCTGGACGCGGCGAGCGTGCGACGCGCGGAGCCGGCGGCGCTGTCGCTGGTGCAGCACATGTGGGCTTTAAGCGAAGAGGTAAGGTTCAATTCAATTTTGTCATGTCTCATACTCTGAGAGTAGGCCATTGTTTATCTTAGAAGCGGGTTGAAAGTGCTGCATTTCAACCATAGGGAAGGAAAAGTAATTTGAAAAAATAACTATGCCCTATGGACCTGTGCATTAGCAAAAACCTGCAACAACCTTCTGTAGGAAGATTATCAAAATAAAACCCAATCCTGTACAGACCCATGGTAAAATCTTATAAACGACGCTATGTAGACTGCAATTGTACTTACGTGCCACGCCACGTTGTCATATTCATATTATTCTTGCCAAGCAGAATTCACTGAAAATCATCTCTCGACACGTCAATCATTTGACGTGTCTTGTTGACCGTGGCGTACTAGGTGGCGTTCAAAAGGTTTACCTCCAAAAGCCCAACGGCCTGCATTTAGGGCATTATATTGTCGAAGTCATTTTGAGCTTTATAAGATCTTAATGATCAATTTGACCCTGTCTAGTTTTGTCTTATTTCTGTTGCCAAATTTTGTCTCTAGTCAAAGAGTTTCTGACTAGGTTCTGAAAATAATTTTCCAACGATACTTTTTTCTCGGTTAACAACTGTGGTAACAACAAACAACCCCCTTTTAATCAGAGAAACAGTCAAAAATGATCCTCCTTCTTTTTTGCATCGGCCCAGAAAGTCAGTGAAATAATTAAGCTACGATAGGGATTTAAAGTTTCATGACTCGTTGGATTAATGAAATACCTAGGAATTAAATTAAACAGGCCACCAGGTGCCGCTTATTCGTTATTTGTATTGGAACATAGAACCTCCTTTTTTGAAGTCGGTTAACAAAGAGAAGTAGTAAGAACCAGGGCCACTTTTCAGCTCATATGTATACAGTAAGTATAGTACCTATATACACTCAAGGTAACGTATTCCCTTCGCATAGGTACAGTCGCCATTAAATATATTGGACAATATACTTACGTGCAAGTGCTCAAAAATAAGGGAATACGCGCTAATGCCTAGCGCCTCTAAAACAATACAACACAGCAAACAATAGAGCTTAGTTCAGTTTTTGTTTCTCGCTAGGTTTTAGGAAGGTTAAGTCCTATAATGGATGGCGACGTGCATGATTCGGTCACCGACGACACCGACCTAATCCGACTAATATTATAAATGCGAAAGTTTGTGTGTGTGTTTGTTACTTCTTCACGGTGCAACTACTGGACGGATTTGGATGAAATTTGGAATTTAGATAGCTTATATCCTGGATTAACACATAGGCTATTTTTCATCCCGGAAAATTTAAAAGCTATTTTGGAAAAACTACCCCTAAAGGACGAGGCCATTTGCAACGTCAAAAGATGGCGGATGTGTAATTTGTTTTATTTTTTTATTTTTGTGTATTTAGGTGTTCAAAGTTCTTTTCTGTAAGTGATTTGTACTTTAAATGCCTTTGTGTTGCACAGTGATAGAAGACTTGGACTTATTTCGTGTATCCTGGCATCTTACTTCTCGTTTCAAGTGGACTCGCAGTGGTACAGAGGTTAAAACTATCTTGGCCTCTGTCCTACATATCACCGTACAACGTTGCCCCCAATCTTCCTCGAGAAGATTGGATTGTGTTTTATTGCTATATTGATTTATACTTATATATACTTGACACTGGCGAAATCACTTCATTGTGGGAACGCCATATTCCCGCGGTAGTAGCTGTTCAAGTCGCCACGGGACAAAGAAAAAAAAGAAACCCCTAAGGGATAAAAGGGAGGTGTAGAATTTTATATCACAATTTCGCATTTTTGTAGTTAGAAACATTAAAATTGGTACTGGATTGGTATTGGGTAGGTTAGGTTGGCTGGTTTTTACTACTCATAAAATTAAAAGATATTACTATCGGCGATTTTGAATAAAATATTCCTAAGGGGTTGAAATGGGGGAGTAGAAGTATGTACCGAATAAATAAACTGAATTAATATAATAATAGCTGTAATGTACACAGTCTGTTGGTTAGGTTATTTTTTTTTGATCACCCTGGTATGACCCGGGGTACTATTAGTATATTTTTTTAATTATGTACATAAAAGTCTAATAAAACTACAAATACTGGAAACCCGTAAAGTGCGAGTCGGGCTCGAGCACCGAGGGTATTTAGGGTATTTTTAACGACTACTATTCCGGCTAGAGTGATTGCGTGCCTTGGATGTACCTATTTACATCCTATCCTACATAATATGATCAATGCGAAAGGTTATACGTGCGTGAGTTTGTTACCTCTTCGCTAAAGCGGATGGGCGAATTTGGTTGGATACAACTTGGAATAGAGTTTACTTATACACTGGATTAACACATAGGCCACCTTGAATCCCGGAATAAATCAGTATTTCCGTGAGATGGCCAAATTACTAATTCTTCACGGACGGAGTCGCGGCCAGAAGCTAGTAACTATATATAAACGCACCATGAAAACCATGATGTACCTAGGTACTATCGAACCAACGGAACCCTGACCCACCATGGAACCTTGTCACAATGATTGACGTACGATTGTCGTATAGCTTCGTATGACAGTCCTAACGTCAATCACTGTGACAAGGTTCTATGGTGGGTCAGGGTTCCGTTGGTTCGATAGTACTTACCTAAGTTAAATATGTCCGTAAAATATGTCTGGGCCTCTATTCGACACTGTAAAAACCAATTTGTTTTGACCTGTTATCGTATTGTTAGCGTTTTGATAGATCTATTTACTATTCTAAGCTTGACAGTAATGGCGGCCGAGTTAAAGACAATACCATAACGGGTCAAATAAGTACGATTTGTATTTTACGGCGTTGAATAGATGCGCTGACCACATGAGTCAAACTTGTGTTGTGAGTTATGTGTGTCTATGGTGGTATTTTTTGACGCAGGACCGGCCATTGCGCCAAACCTTGGCAATGAAGGACCTTTCAGCTGTGGACTTCTTTCGTATGATATTTTGATGATGTCTTTTTGGGATATTTAACTTTGTTTTGTGTGTAGGTGCCAGCCGCGAGGGCCCCAGCTGAGGGCTCGGTCTGCGCTCTCCTGAGAGGTGCTAGCAGAGACTGTATTCGAAATCTATTGCCAGCCCTGGTAGCCAGGATAGGAAGAGCTCCACCCCCAACTGCCTTACCTCACGCAATGCTGCAGACTATACCGCTGCATAATCTAGTGGATTTGATATTTGATCCAACTATGATAGGGGTAAGCAGCATCAAAATCATCCACGACCTATAAAAGATAAAATGTCCCGTCTAATCTTAACTCAAATCATAGGGGTTGTGTACATACGTCTAAAGTCTGGTTATATTTATTGTGGTATGCACGCCTTTTTTAGAGTTTCTTAGTCAAACTATGAAATTGCAAATATATGTGTAACCTTCTCTATGTTTAACGTAGGTACTTGGAATTACAGCTCTGGGATCGCAAAAAACTATCGTTTGAAAATTGACCCTTTAGAAATGTACCACGAATTTTTTTGTATGGACTGCACCTTTTCCGGTTTATCATACTCCCGGTAAAAAAATAGGAATGGCAACAGGATATTCGTATTCTGCAGGCTCAAAACCCTCTGATAACATTGCCACCCCAACTGTTACATGATTTGCCGCTTGAATTGTTTAGAGACGCGTTTTCTAGTTTTGGGACTAGTCTATATTAAGTAGTCCAAGTACCATCCAAATACCTTATCCTTGTTACCGTCAATATTCAAGTTAGCTTGACTTCGACTTATGTACAACCTAAAATATCATCGTTTAGCGCATATGTTTAAGCTTCCCATCATCATAGGATTCAGGAGACATGGAACGAGCTCAGGGTTCTCAGCTCCGCGCCGCTCTCTGCCTGGCGCGGGCGGCGGGGCCCGCGGCGGTGCTGACGGCCGTGCGAAGACGGCTGGCGGATACGGCTCGAGCTGACGTATTCTGCAATAAGGTTATTATAAAAGAGTTATACGTTGTGACGTTGTTAATGTGGTTATAAATTCAAAAGTTTCTCAATATTCTCAAACTTCAATTTCGAAGTTAAGTTAGCCTAGTGTAGATACCATGTGAAGCACTAAGTTAAAGGCATCATCTGGAAAACGAGATGAAGATAAAGAAAAAAAAACTTTGAACGTCGATTTGCAAAGTAGGCCGCCGTTTCTCTCTCCCGATCGGGAGCTATATAGATAGAGCGTAGAAGATAAATGTAAAATTTAGAGCGATAGAGCTTCTAGAGTAACTTACCTGATTCTAGTAAACACCATCAACCCAGCATGCGCTTTGTATGATTTTGTATTTTACTATACCTAGTTAATATCATTGAGTATACAAAAATAGTATGAAACATTAACATTAATTTCAGCTACGAGAGCGTCTCAGCAAACCTTTTGACAAAAGGACAACTCATATTTCAAGGTAAGAAGGTTCTAAAGATATCATAGTAAGACATCGGTCACTGAACCGTACCGTTACTCGCCGAACGCACCTAAAGGACTATACTGGTACTAATATATGTACAAACAAAAGGTTATTCAAAATCTTGATGCCATGATATGCATATTATGATGCGTAAAATCTGTGGAGCCTTGAGACGGGTACTTTCAAGCGAGCTGTAACTGTAACCGTAGTTGCAGTAACAAGCTTCTAGGTGTTTTTAGTGAAGAACAGGCTCGCAAGCCGCTTAAACATCACGATGTTAAGTGTAACAGTTACAGTTACGGCTCGCTAGTGAGTACTCGTCTTTACTTCAAACCTGAGGGGCTATTGCCTAACGCACTCGCAATCGCAATCGGCTTCTAAGCGGAACAATTGTTTTCATTTTGTATGCAGACAAGCCTTAGATTTTCAAAAACAAAAAGGATGGTGATTGCGAGTGCTTTAGGCAATAGCTCCTCTGGTCTACTATTCAGGACCTCCCACCTCCCTCTGCCGGTGAGACGGCGCGCCAGGTCTACTCCGTCACCAGCTGCGCCTGCGCGTCCGCGACGCTTAAGGCCGTTGCCAGACTCTGCGCCTTTGCCTAGTGAGTATGCGCTTGATACTAAGCTAGCTCCACATTTGTATAATTTTGGCGATCATCATCATGCGTATCGTATCGAGTACGCATAATATCCTAAGTATGAACGTCACTACATACTGTATCACAAACATCGTCGTGTGAAAAATTGCGTCCGTACTAGCCATAGCGTAGCAGTGCAGCGTATCGTATCATAACATAACGCCTTACGCCTTTGATGGTCCGGTAAAAACCAACTTGAGGTGGATTGCGGCGTATCACGTATCAAATCGTTACTGCGTATCATGATACAGTTTCAAAACAACTCCATACTTAACGATTTTTGTGTGTAAGTGTATGGGGTATTTAATAAACGCGTTATAGCACACAGCAACATGGATGATACGGCACGCACGTAGCATTAACGCGATCTTTTTGCGCCTACACTAACTATCATAATACGCATCGGTGCTACGCAACGGAGCTACGATACGGCAAAATTATACAGATGCGGACCCAGATTTAGATAACCTAAATGGTAGCACCTAATGCAGAATCCGTTGTCTTCCGGTGCGTCAAGCCGGTGTAATTACTAGCTAGAATACAGGCATTCCACGCTGTTTGTTGTTTGCACTCCATAAATCATGGGTCATGGGTGTCTGTCGAAGCAAAGAGTCGACCTTAGCAATTTGCTATAAGAAGTTGTGTCAAAAGTGAAAGGGACTCCTTGATGAAAGTGCCTTGGAGGCCTTTAATTTATTTAGAGATTAATAGAGTCCTTGACTTGACTTGACTAAACAACTTGCTGTTGTTTTGTTTATTTCTCTTTCTCTCGCTCTTGGGATACGCTTTGTAATATGAACTTTTAATTTGGATTTCTTTTGACAGGTATTTCACAATCCGGAAGGGACTCTATGCACAAAATGTTGTCACCAATTCCACTTAGTGATAAGTAAGTTACCGATTCTCATTTAAAATAGGTAGATAAAGACACTCAGGGACGGCATCTAATGAATAATGTAATTGGTAAGATCGACAGCCTGGTAGGTATATGTCTAGTTAATATCACGGGCTACTTAAGTACTACTAACTTACCTATATTGATATGCGAAGCCGATTTTCTGGCAGGTAAACTTGAATATTGACCTTCATGTCGTGGGAGCACCTTCAGCTGACGGACATGACATGAGTTAAGTATTAATGGCGTCGGCGGAAACAATCCGTTTCTCTGCGAAACATCCGTTTACTCACTGTTTGTTCACGAAATAACGGGCACCGCTATTTTATCTTCATACCTAGCTAATTAGCTAATTTAGCTATGTACCCAATAAAATTACCCAATATAATATAATACCCAGATATAATAACCCATCATTATTTGGGATATAATTATATTAGCAATTGGCATAGACGTAGAAAGAGCTATGCTTGGTGTCTCGCTACGAGATCGAATCAGGAACGAGGAGATACGTAGACGAACTAAAGTAACCGACATAGCCAATCGGGTCAGCAGGCTGAAGTGGCAATGGGCAGGCCACATTGCTCGAAGGACTGATGGCCGCTGGGGCAGTAGAGTTCTCGAGTGGAGACCACGTAGTCCACGTACCGGCAAGCGCAGCGTAGGGCGACCCCCCGCGAGATGGACGGACGGACGAAGTCCGCGGGGACCCGCTGGATGGGAGAGGCCTATGTTCAGCAGTGGACGACCTATGGCTGAAATGATGATGATAGACGTAGAAAAAATAACTCCCATGTTTATTGAAAAATGTTAAATACTTGGGTAGGTAATATTACTAATTATGTATACACTGGACCGCAAAACTAAGTATCGCACTTTTAAAGAACATGTCATTTAAAGTGTGATACTTAGTTTTGCGGTCCAATATACCTTTTTATGAAACTATTTATTATATCTATAGATAATGACGCCATTACGTTTAACGCCATTACATTACGAATAACTTTTGGAAAAATTATGTGTTAAAGAATGATATTAAATTAATAAAATAAAAAACAAAGCTGGTGAAGACAACGTTGTTGTTGACGCTCTTTCTCGTCCAGTTGAAGCAATTACCAGCATGAGCTACAACGCGTTAGCTTCTGCTCAAGAGACTGAACAGCAGTTGCAGCTGTTATTTTTTTTTATTTTTATATTCCTCCAAAAGGATTTGGTATGACCAATTATGCCCATACATTATTAATAATATAGTCTAATCGTCGTCCATTCGTTTCTGCGCTGCAATGCCTCGAAGACAGACATACACAACCGGTCGTCAAACAAAAGGGGGTCTAACTTTTATGTAACACCTCTCTTTTAGAACGGGATTTAAAAATGGCCGACTTAGTTTACAAAGCTCAAAGTTTAACTATTGCATGAGCTATACTGCGTTGTGATACTTTTGGTATAGATCAAGTGTCTAGACATAGTCGCTACATTTTCTGTTGTGTCCCCATTTCATGCACGCAACACCGTCGGGCTGAAACTAATGAATGTCGAAAAGAGAATGTCTACATTTTGTATTAAAAAGCAGTCGATGGCTGACATGGCTGTCCATACAAAAATGGTACAAATAAGAATGCCTATTACGCCGTTCAGTCGAGTCACTCACCCCTATTCCAGCGTAGTTAATCGATAAAAGTAATTATGACGAATGTTGGTAGGTAAAACGGTTCCGAGGCCGTTACAAATTCTTAAGAAATTGCGTAAAAGTGTGACCTCCACGAAATGTCAACGGGATTTTTATGGCCAAGGCAGTTTATGGTTTTATTTATGTCGCACTATATCATAAATACGTATAGCAATGCCCAAAGTATAAGCTACAAAGTCATCCTGCCGGAAATTGGTTATCTAGGTTCGGGTAAATCACTTATTCATATCTGCGTTGCGTGGCATTTAATTGTTAACTCATACCGTAAGTATATATACCATATGTTATCAGGGTACAGTGCCTGCAGTACCGGTATCTCAGCCCCCATAGCGTCCGGCTGGTTACTGTTAATAGGTACCACACTTGCATACCATTTGTCACTCGTGTTCAAAGTTAAATGAAGATTGCCGATAGCAATAAGGAAGTGGTATTATGGTAGGTACCTACCTTCTACGTAATGGTGCCCAGTGAAGGTAGGAGTTGTACCCCCCGGATAAGCCAAACGGACTCAATTTAATGTATGTAGATGTAGTATAACTGTACCACTATAGGTTCTTGGAGGGACTGTATAGGTGAGAGTAGGGTGGAGTTCAAAAAAATAGACCTTATTAATTAATCAAAGTTTTATAAGCACGTAGATACATTAGACGACGTAATTTTTGGTTGGACATAAAAACCAGTGATTCAATTCGACTAATTATCGATCTTACCGCGACCAATTCAAGGTGTAATTGCGTGCCACCACTAACCTACATTTCGGAGCTGAAATTATTGGCCGGCTTTCATTCTCTGTGTTTATGTACGACCCATTTACCGTATCACAGGATCGCTCCACTTCGCGCGGGGCAATCGCGCTTAGTGCTATAGTAAACTGTACAAATGAACTTATAAAGTTTGCTACAAAAAGTTACTTACTGGTTAAGTACTAATTATTTGCTAGCCCTACAACATCAAAGCATATTTCTTATCAGACCTTATAGTTAATCGAGATAATATTACAATTAGGTACCTATATAACAAATTAAGAACCTAGAGGAAGGTAAGTTACCACTGTTCTGTAAGTAATTAAGTAAGTAGGTATCTACACCGTTCGTAATAATAAACCTAATAAACCCTTGTATTACGGTTACAGGAGCTACAAGAGTACCTATTGAAAGGTTAGGCTTTGTACTAAATAAGTATGTTTCGTCAAGGTCGCGTCCCAATTTATGAAATAGAATTGGATACAATAGCCCCACTGCGACCTGACATCCAATTTTTATAATGGTCGGGTTACTAGGGTTCAATTGTGGACGGCGGCGGTCCGACACGGTGGCAAACGGGGGAATTTCCGAGAACGCAAGTTAATCTGCATAATATGCAGGTAGAGTGAGTTCATCAACATGTGGTGGCGATCGATCGCGACAGGTAGCGGGCGGGCGGGCGCCGGCAGTCGCGGAGGCGCCGCGGCGGCTGGCGGCCATGCTGCTGTGCTGCTGCCCCCGCGCCCGCGCCGCCGTCGCACCCGCCCCGCCCGCGCCGCCGCTCGCGCCCGACCTCGTCGCCGACCTACCCTCGCACACGCGGTACTACGCACTCGCCCTCTCCTCCCTACTCACACGCCTTACCACACAATCACAATGTATTTCTTGTAACAACCAACATCCGTAATGTATTTAAAAGGCATAAAAAACTCAATGTATCCTTCTTATTACAGAGATTCGAGTGCTCTCACCGCGACTTGTCAAGACGAAATTAAAGAAAAAGCAGAAAATAAAAGGGCATCCGCTGAGAGTTTAATTTTCGGAGAAACCACTTTGGTAGATATTCCTGTGGATGAGATCGACGATGCCCCGCCTCCAGCGCCGCATTCACCATCGATTCGTGTCGAAGATTACTCTGAGAAATCGATAAAAAGTCTTGATTCTCAAATAGAAACTAGTCCTATTGGAGGTTCGGTTCTAAAGGACGCTGAAGCCGGATCTCAAAAATCATTGAAATTTGAACGAACAGAAACTCCTTTCTCTCGGTCTCAAAGCAGGAAATCATCCCCCAGTTCACCATCATCTAGAAGCAGGAGTGTATCTGTAAGTCCGACAAAAACCGGTCAACTGTCACCTGAACCAGAAAGCAACGATTATAATCAGAAGAACTCAGTTTGCGAACGGGACGTGCGATCGGCGCTAACAGAATGTATCGTCCCGGCGAAGCATGAAGATTGGGAGGTGATAGTGAACGCATTGACAGAGGCCGAACGACTCGCAACGGACAGCGGCGCGCGGGCTCCGGCTGCGAGCTGGCGCGCGGTGGTCCGCTCGGCTGCGACGCACGTCAGATCGCTGCGCTCGCGGGTAGCTCGGACCGCCTGCTCCACGATAGGCGCTCTGTTCGAGAATCGCGGGCGCTCGCTCGACCCAGAGTTGGAGGACTCGATGTCGGCGCTGCTCGAGCGCTGCGCAGACGTGAATCGGTTTCTGCGCGCGGACGCGGCGGCGGCGCTGGCGCGCGTGGCGTGCGGCAGTAGCAGCGCGCGGGCGGCGACGGTGCTGGCGCGTCGCGGCGCGAGCCACCGCGCGGGCCCCGTGCGCGCGGCGGCGGCGCAGGCGCTGACGCGGCTGGTGGAGCGGCTCGGAGCGGCGCGCGCGCTGGCCCTGCCGCCCGAGGCGCGCGCGCAGCTGCTGCGCGCAGCGGGCGACCTCCTGGGCGACGCCAACGCCGAGACGCGCCTGCACGCGCGGCTTCTCTGCCTCGCGCTGCTCGAGGACGACCGGTTTCGACAGATGCTCAAGGAGTCCATGCAGCCTAGTCGATATCGAGCAATAGAAAAGATTGTCGATAAACTACGATGACGGTAAGAATGCCTCGAAAAGGTCCATTACGTATTTTTGTTCTACGTATCGAAACTATACCTATAGGACGCAAGGATTCTACAAAAACAAATCATGAACCCAAGTGTTTGATCACATTGTGCATTTAAATGACTGAATTGTGAGAAAGGTATTTTTGTAGGAAATTAGATTATATAAACTGCAAACATTTTATGGACTCTTGTTATCCTCCATCGGAGTGAACTTTATCGACTATACCTATTATACATTAATACAAAACTATTGATATGTATTGTTTATAAGATTTTAAAGACGTGTATTAAATACAGATTTTGACTCTTATTTATTTTATTTCTGTCGCTACTAAACCAACATTATAAATGTGCCAAAACAAAACCCATATAGGTAATTAGAGCTTTATACGACTTCACTTATATACTCGTACTTACACCGTACCCGGGACATAACCGAAGGATTTCAACAGCGTGTTCCTAAGTTAATTGGGAGTGAAATTTTTTTGAGTTAAGTTACCTAATATATATAATATCAATATATCTGGTTAAATTGTTACGAGCCCAAATAGCCCACTCATAGTTACACTAAAGCTCTGCTAATCTCAACATGTATTTATTGGGGTCCAGGGCAAGTGAGGCCAGATCACTCTCGCCACTAGGTACTGTAAAAGAGGTGAACCAGGTATACCACCACTTATATAAAAACCTGTAGGTACGTTTTCCTTTCCAAGAAAATTATTTCTTATAAGTAATCAAATTAATAAAAAACAAAAACCAGAAACTTACCTACAGACCTAAGTAGTTCTTTGTAATAACTTACTTACAACATATTCAAAAATCGTGGAAATAGGACTTGATTTAGGGGGTGAGAAACGTTATCGCCGGGGTTAAATTTGTATGGATATTTTTTTGACAGAGAGTTACGTTATATTTCAGCGGTGCGGCGATATACAATCCTCTTAAATTATGCAGCATTTAAAAGTAATGTCAGTTTTACATTTCTAACTAAATCCTGCTTTGAAATTATCTCTATACTGGAAAATCTAATTCAAGACCAAAATCCTAACCTCAAGCGGGCGCACATTCGCTGATTAGGTACTAACTGCATTTTGGTTTAAGTGTATACCTACCTACACTTTATCAATAAAACTTACCCTAATATTACTGGTTACACCAGTTTTCATTCATGTTTTCATTAAATAATGTTAAAATAACTAAATAATCAAGATGGGAACTGTCAGATTTTGGTTTTGAATTAGATTTATAAGTATATGCGTACATACATATAGGGTGATGGAACCAATAATGAACAAGGACCAATAATGGATCCTTGATTGTTATGGTACAGAAGATAAAGACTATTAATTTATTTAGAGAAATTTCCATTTATAACCTTATGATCTTTGAATTAAGAGTTAAGTGTCGATTATTGGTGTCTTTAGCTAAAAGTGTCGAACATTGGTGCCGCACCCTATTACGCTAACTTAGTGATTATTCTCTTTGCTAATTATAGGCTAACATCTTCTTTTTCATGTCACAGTTCCAATATAACAAATAAGAAGGGGACAAATTACTCACATTCATAACTTTCACGGGGATTTCCCGTAACAAGTGATAATTACAAGGAAAGCGTTGCCAGCTCGTCCTTAAGCTGGGCATTCACGACCGCTCCAACAAGCCGAATAGAACCGCCATATCAACTGTGGTATCGCTAGGTCGCCACAAAATTGTATGAAAAAAATTAAAACAAAAAATAACCGTAAAACCTTATGAATGCGCTGTTAAAATCCTTCGGGTACGTTTCGGCCACGGTGTCGGTAACTGTATCGACCCGCGACAGTGCAGCTGCAGCCCGCAGACGGCCCTTAAGTCTCAGATAGACGGGTGAGTAAATTTGCGTACGTTCGCCCGTGTTTAACTTTAGAAATTCGCGTATTTAGGGTGACACACGGGCGAGTAGGGTCGCCGAGGTACTTACTCGCACGTCTATCTGGGACTTCAGGTACTGAGGCCCTAGAGTACTTTGAAAATCGAAGTTCGAAGTTACGTTAGCTCCATCTCCATTTTCTCGACCTAGTCTCGAATGACGAGTGATACGGACGGAGCTAAGGTAATTTTGAACTTCGATTTTTACTGGTCGCTCCGCGGCGCCGGCTCTCCAGCCTCGACGATCGCTTAGCATCAATGTGCCAACTAGATATTTAAAACTCAGTACCGACTCAAATTAAATAAAGGTGTAGTGCATAATTGCTTTCCTTCGTATTTTCACGGAATCGTACGAACGTGTCATGCTACGTCAATCAATCTCAGTATTTTTTGTACTGTGACCGACTGAAATAACAAGACACGTTCGTACGTTTCCGTTAAAATACGAAGGAGAAAACAATTATGTACTACATTTGTACCTAGGTATCCCTTAAGTGATATATTTGAAACAAGTTTCTGTCAATAATTTAATTGCTTAAAAGCTTGTCCCAAAGACAAGCTTTTGTTTTTGACTGTACTTTTTTGCAGTCGTTATCTGCTTATCAAGACCCAACACGGTGGCTCTACGTTAAATATTGCGGAGATCCTATCGCCACCTTCCGACTGCATCATCAGATCAGCTCTTTGGTACCATAATATTGCATTGTCATCGCGTTTACATACGTGGGCCAAATATCAGCCCATTCCATTTTAACGGGACCTGGTTCAAAGTTGACTTGCAAATGTTGACGGACCACTTAGGTACAAACATACATACGAACAGTGCAAGTTAAATAAAATCTTATAAAAACAAGCTTAAATCGCTTTATACTGACCGGGTATGTAACATCATTGACAAGTTCACTCAGAAGGATCATTGGCCCAACACACTTAACATTTTAAAAACTGTGAAAGCTTACAGGTATAACTATTTAGTTAGGTATCTGTAAATTGACTTCATTATAAATATATATTTAAATATTGTAAATTTGAACCAACTGACTATATTTTGAATTGACTTGTAAAATAATATGTACTTGTAAAATTCTGTACTTATAAGAAATACCTATTTACTAAAATAACCATAACCTACCGGATAACTAAACTAAACTTTTAGATCGTTGGTCAGTATTTGTCAAATTGACAGGTGATGTTAAGCATGGATCCCATATGGATCCGCATGGACCGACATGAACAATACATACCAATTTTATACCCCAGAGCAGTTAAGTAACAATCCGTGGTCAGTTTGACGCCAGGAAAGTGCATAAAGATGGAGCCACTGAGTTCCGGGACCCTGTTTTTGCTCTCCTCCTTTTTGTTCTGGAACATATTGTACATCGTGTGCAAGGTTAAAATCCCGAACCAGGGCCCGGAGTACTACTCCCGGGCGGTGACCCTCCTGCACGGTTCGGTGGCCACCATCGTGGGACTTGCGCAATGTGACCCGATGAATCTCACCATGTGTCGGTTCACTTGTGAGATTTGTTAATGTACCTATCTATAGTTCCTTCTAGACCAGTTCTGAGGTTACATACATTACATATGAAAAGTCTAGATAGGTATGCCCGTGCACATCACACAAAGTATACCTACGCATAGCAGCATTTAAACCTACAACTCACGGCACACAATGCAGGTTTCTCTACCATTGGACCAACGAGTCAGTAAGAAGAAAAATATCTATAACTTTACCAATACATTTTTATAGTGAAATCCGTCACTTCATAGCTACTTATTTGAATTTGAAAAGAACCAGTGAAACTTTCCTAAAGAGTATAACAAACAACATATTGAAAACCCGAAACTGTTTAAGAATTTTATGACATCTCTTGCAACAAAGCATTATTTGTACCATTGAGTTAGTTTCAGCAGCGCTGTGTTAAATTAGTCCATTCTAAAGACAACCTTGTTTAGATAATGTGTGGAAAAATAATCTTTCTTCTTTAATTGATAACATTACACCTACAATATTTTTATGGCTTACTTACCACCCACGACTTATTTTTGTCTCGGTAATCACTAATCCCTAGAGTAACCTGAGGCCCTGGCCAAGATGCATTACGCTAACTACTAGCGTTTATATTCGTTGATTTTAAACGAATCGCGTCACAGTTAGATCACGTGACTCTTCGTATCACGTGACCTACCAGTGACGCGATTGGTTTGAAAACGAAGCGCTATAAAGTTAGCGTAATGCTTCTTGGCTAGCCCAGAGGCCTTTATGTTCTATTCTTCTATTCATTGAGCGAGAGGAAAGAAAATACAAGTTGTGCCAGCTACCGGGTAAAAATTAAATACCGAACTTTTTATTATTCTAGCCCCCACTCTCAGTCAGCACTACGCACTAATGGTATGGTCGTGGGGTTACTTTGCGTTTGACCTCCTATGGTGCCTGATTTACTTCAACGAGGGTCCGCTGATCCTCTGCCATCACACGGTGGCACTCTTGGCCATCACGATGTATTTGAGCAAGGAGAGGATTGGGTGTACCTTTGCGTGTACTCTAGCATTAATGGAAGTCACTAACCCACTTCTACAAACTAGATGGTGCGTATATCTAGTGTTTGCGATGCACGAAGGCGCGTCCGCCATTCATATTGACTTTGCACGGTTGTTGCGTCAAAGTACCTATGTTAATTTTTGTACTAGGGCGGGTCTTTTTGTATTGAAAACACTATAAGTATTCATTTTAATTCGCTTTTTTTTTTAAATCAAGCGCTCGGTTGTTATTCGCGCTAAACGCTAGGTTAAACGCGATGCATTTGTCGCAATTCATTTTACATCAGATACGTAATCTAATTAGGTAGGTATAAATGACCCGATAAAAAGTCACAGTACGTGCTTTATCTCTTGTGAAAGAACTAGTGACAAAAAAACCGCAATAGTTGCTTCGAAGGAACATCCAAAGGAACTACCGCGAATAATCCCATGTGTCTATGCTAATCATTTCATCAGTTGTCTTACACAACAATGCAAAAACAGCAGAATGCAGTTTGACGGCAGGTTAGGCGGACTGACCCTGCAAATCATCACATACTTTTTTTAAACAAAGACTCATTTGTTTTCCTTTATAGGTTTCTCAAGAACAGTGGACATGAGAAAACAAAATTATATTTAATAATTGAAGTGACATATATAGTGTCTTTCTTTTGTGCTCGTGGGGTCATCGGTAGCTACCTGATCTACTTCGTTATGACCCGTGATATCTTTGGCATGGATCAAAAACTATTCGCAGCAGCCCTGCACATCATCTCCATAGCACTTATGTGGCAGATAACGTCTTACATAATGCACAAATACAGAAATCACATAGTAAGTATTATAATATACGTATTACAATTTGTGGAGCAACTATATATTATATGGTGAAAAAACGGTACATACTTAAGGGGATTGTGAACCTAAAAAAATTCATATAACGCTTTCGTTTCTCCTAGTCCGATTTTTGAATATGTTGTAGGTATCATGAAAAACTATGTCTGTACGTTTTCCTTTGAAAATAATTATTTCTAAGACAGAAATAAATTTAAAATACAAAAAACCGAAACGTACAGACCTAGTTCTTTATAATAACTACCACATATTCTAAAATCGTGGAAATTGGACTTGATTTAGGGGGTGAGAAACGTTAACGCCCGGAGCTAAATTTGTGTTTTTTTTGAGGGTCACGCTATTTTAGCGGCGCATCACAATCCTCTAAAGTACTTATTCTATTCAATGACAAATATTGTATGTATTTCGATGAATTTGAAAATAGGGAATATAAGTGACTTTTTTCACAGCTTCAATGAAATCTGATTTATGTAACAAACAGTTCAATAATGATTTCTTGAATAGCTATAAAAATAACCAAGATATAAGCCAGCAAACATTTTTTCCTATCTATTTCTAGCAATACAGAATTTAACATGGATTTTATATGGCCGATGTGTCACATGACTTACATGACGTCATACGGCGTATATTATCTCTAATTAGCAGTTAAAAATGCTAGTACAGTACGATTAATTCCATTTTGACACTCAGAAATCCCGGATATAATCTTAAAGGTTCGTGTTTACACCTAGAGTATATAAAATAATAGAATATACTGACATAAAATATATAAAACATCAACTTAAGTGTAGAAAAAACATTAATATTCTTAATATTCAAAAAGACAATAATAAACTTTTTATGACATATTAGCTTCTGCCCGCGACTTCTCGTTTCGATTTTCTTTATTCCCTCAGAAACTTTTAAATTTTCCGGGATGAAAATTAAGCCTATGTGTTAATCCATGGTATAAGCTATCTCCATTCCAAACTACATCCAAATCCGTCCAGTCGTTGTAGCGTGAAGGAGTAACAAACTAACACACGCACACATACACACAAATTTTCGCATTTAAAATATTGGGATATGACGGGTTAGCTTCTAAAATCAAAGGACTTTATTTCAAATAAAATTATCTGTAATTTACATTTAGTAATTAAATATTCGTGTTTTTAGTAATGCGATGTAATAATTTAATCAAGCCACATCTGTGTTATTCATAGGTCTACCTACTGTAAATAATGACATTGTGTCAGGTGATCTACATTACTGGTTTACACTGTTAAGTGCACACATGATATTATGGCTAAGCAGCAATGTGTCTCGTATCATTTGCACTTCAGATCTCTCCCGATGAATGTCAAGAATTCCCGGGCTATTCCCAGTAGTCCGCACCCCGTAGTTCGCACTGTTTAATTCAACATAACTGTGTTTAATTTCATATGGTATTATAGGAGCAGGAATTTGAACACATTTATGTTGAATTAAACAGTGCAAACTACTGAGATTTTGATTTTCCCAGTAGTTCGCACCACTTGCCGGAGGTGCGGACTACGGGGAATAGCCCGAATTGCCGAGTGTCAAAGTACAATGAATCGTACTGTATCATCACTTTCGGCGATCTTTTTTACAGTATTTTCATATGTTGTTAAAAATGTGATTTAATAAATCCATGCATATTCCCTATTACTGGATTCAAAACAAAATCCATGTGTCTGGATCTTGAAACTTACCACAGTACTCAGTGATATTTTAGAGATTCCTTTTTCAAACTTGTTAAGAAATCTCAGTTGTTATTGGTGGTAGTCTGACCAGTGGTGACACAAAAACATGGTAGCAAGCAAATTTAAAATACCACTACATGGTTTTTTTTTTTTTTTTTTTTATGTATTTTTATATCTGCAATCAGCTATTCAGCTTTAATCAGATGCTCTGAAGGTATTCTACGTTGAGGTTGTACATCCATCGATGCAGCAACCTTTATTTCCCTTGGCTGTTTACAGTGATGCCAATTTTGCCCTCTTGAGACGATATACACAATCAGTGGTGTCAATGAGTTTTGCTGCTAGCTTGTTTATGTGGTGTTCAATTCTAACCACGTAGTTCTTGTTAAAGTGTTTAATTTCTTCTTTAACTGTTGGTATTTCTGTGTAATTGTGTACTTCATTATTTTTCGTGAACCATGGTGCGTTTGTAATGGTTTTCAGGGCATTGTTCTGGAAGCGTTGTAAAATTTCTATGTTTGAGTGACTGGCTGACCCCCAGAGCTGGATACCGTAGGACCATATGGGTTTTAATATCGTTTTATAGATTAGGATTTTATTCTCTAAACTTAATTTTGATTGTCTACCTATCAGCCACAACAACTCACGAAGTTTCCAGCTGCATTGATCTCTTTTTCTCCTGATGTGCTCCCTCCATGTAAGCCTTCGGTCTATATGCATGCCAAGGTATTTTACCGTATCTTTGTGAGGCAGTATTACATTATTCAATTTGACTGCAGGGCAATCTCCTTTTTTAAGTGCAAATGTCACATGAACTGACTTATTGGTACTTACTTGTATCCTCCATTTTTTTAACCACTGTTCTACTTCCTTGAGATGGTGTTGAAGGACTTCAGAAGCTTTGGTGGAGTCTACATTGTTAGCAAGGATTGCCGTGTCATCCGCATATGTAGCAGTCAATACTTCTTCTGATTGAGGTAAGTCAGCTGTGTAAATGGTGTAGAGAGTGGGGCCGAGAACTGAGCCTTGAGGTACTCCAGCCCTGATTTCCCGGAGGGTAGACAGTTGATCTTCCACACTGACCTGAAATAGTCTCTCTTTGAGGTAGTTTTTGAGCAACATGTAGGCAGAGTTGGGTAACATGGATTTTAATTTGTATTCTAGGCCCTTATGCCAGACTCGATCGAAGGCTTGTTGAACATCAAGGAAAACACCTGAGCAATACTCCTTTCTTTCTAATGATTGCCTTATTTTTTGGGCTACTCTGTGAATTTGTTCGATGGTAGAGTGATCGGCTCGGAATCCAAACTGATGACCAGGTATGATATTGTTTTCATGCAAGATTGGAATCAGGCGTTTCACTATGACTTTTTCAAATAGCTTTGACAGTATTGGTAGCAGGTACCACTACATGGTAACACGAAATCTATAATGACTGGGTAGGCATAATGTTTCATAGATAAAATTGTAGCCTTGAGAAGAATTAGAAAAAAAAGCTTGTGTCACGACTCGCTGGTCAGACTGGAATAGCCTTTTAATTTCTTATTCTCTTTATTTCAGGGAAAGTTCAGAGATTTTTTGGATGAGATGGGCATTATTTTGAATGATCAGATGTAAAATATTATATATCCAAAATTTCGCACAAGAAAAGTATGTCTAATAGTAGGTGGAGTTGGCAGCACTAGGATCTACTCCCACTGATATTGATGTATTTAATACCTTTTCTTAAGCTAAAACAAAAAAAAAATTTACATACCTATTGTAAATTTAGTGTACATAACAAACATATTAACCTTATAAATGCCACATAGGCCAACAACTGAAAGTCTTGCCACCGACGCTACCATTGGCCACAGCTGACACAGTTGAAGATTAAAAGAGGTTTTGTTTCTTATGAATTAAGTTGTAATTTACATACCATAGCAAACATGTTTGGCGTGTGAGTGATACATTTTGTATTTGACATAACATAAGGCATTTAAAAGTTAATGGGAGAAAGCAACATCCCCTGAACTGGAATTTTGAGAATTTAATTATTATTTTTGAGAAAAATATCAATACAATAATCAGGTGTAGAATTTTATTATAGATTATAAGGAGCTCTTAAGCTTTTAAACAGTACCCAATGATACCCAAATAAGCCAATAACTTGTACTTCACAAAAATTACCATTAATTTTTATATTAATAGTATATTTTAATGAAATGTTGGTATTTCTCATCAGGGTTACTATTAAATTTAAATAACACCTGAAGCCATAAGTCATCACGGGTGTGTAATGCTTAGTATAAAAACAAATGGTCTAATTTTCATTTTAAATAAAATGAATTGTATAATTTCGATCTGCATAATAAACCAAAGATATAATAATCATAATGCATTAAACAAAATGCATAATTTCAAAAACTATAATGTTCATAAATTAAAAAAATATTATTTTTAAACCTGGAAGACAGAGCGTCGCTCGAAATTTCCCAAAGATGACAACTTGACAAATCGATTTTTGGCCCCGTTAACCACTATATTTCAAATTTCATAAAAGTCATTGGAGCTGTTTCAGAGATTCAGATTATATATATACAAGAATTGCTCATTTAAAGGTATTAGATGTGGTCACAGTTCTAACTCAACTTAACCTAGTTAGAAGAAATTGACTAAAATTGCATAATAACAAGAAAATGATAGTTATCCTAAATGAGTGTTGTTATTTGATCATATGCCAGATGGAATTATACAATTGGTTTTTGTGCTAAACATTCATTATGCTTTACATGGTTAGTTTAATGAAATTAGGCAAAAATGTCTTTAGACTGATTGAAGCGCACCCAAGTCATCACACCGTTGTGAAACCAAGGTCAATCAAAAAAGAAAAAAGAACTGTAAAATCAGTTCTATAATCAAACAGAACTATACTCTATGTATACAGTCCAATTTCACTATCATTTAAGGGGTATTGCTTTTTCACTATCACCCTATAATTATTATTATATAATAAATGTAATAATTCAATCTCTCCTGTGGTAATTGCCTTTCTTGTGACTTCTACGATCTCTCCAATTACTATTGGGATACTTGTTACGGCTGCCATGATAGTCATCACCATGATTATCTCTGTTGTCACGACTGTGATTCTTATCAGGTCTGTATGGGTGGTGCCTATGATTCCAGTTGCCTTGTAAACTGGCTTGTACCAGTTTGTCATTCAGGTCATGGACATGTCTGGGGACATACATATTTCTTTGTTCATCTTCACGTATTCTGTCAGTCATTTCTGCAAATTGTTGCACTACATTTGCTTGAGAAACAAAGTCTACTGATGGATCAGGACCATAACAGCGTATAGGTGGCGGCAACAAAGCCATTCGGCCTCTGCTTTGAAGCGAAAGTGTTCTGTGAAACAATGCCGTTCCTCGGAATAAATTAATAGCGTACGGCACTGACACTTCATGGCTGTAAGTAATGAACGCAAAATTTTTTTGGCGTCCGTCTCTATCCCTGGGTATTCTCACTTTTTCCAACGGCCCTGCCTGATTGAAAAAATAAATGTTAAATGTATTAATTAAAGAAAATGGCATATATACAAATATTTCAAACGATATAATATAATTTATTAGATAGATACCTGAAGAAACAATTCATAAAGTAGTTCTTCAGTAGCTTGTTCAGGCAAATTACCGCACCATAATGTCTTGTTGTCTTCATCAATCATTGTTATGCTATTTTAGCAAATAAAAATGTTATTTTAATTTGGCTCCTTTAAGCATTTACAAGTTAAATTGGACATAAAATAAGCATAAAATAGATAAATAAATAACGTCAAATCGAAATCACAGATTATTTATTACGTTACGTATATTGAAATCGAAGGGCACAGATTATAAGTTATCGAAGGATACAGGTTACAGAAGAACAGTGTTGTCAGGTCCAATCTGAATCGTTCAGAACATATAAGGTAAAATCTGAAGATTTATGAAAAAATCAAGATATTTTATTGTAATACCTGAATAACCTTTTACTTTTTTGCATTATCTTCTAAAGTTTTGTTATATTCTCATTTTTTAAATTTCAGCCAAGCCAATTGTGCCAACAATAAAAAAAACACGGTACATTTTTTTTATCTGTAGAACCTACCTTTCAATCATTTCTTCTTCTAAATATGCCATAAACAAAAAAAATATATTTTTAGTTAGATAATGTGCATTGGGATACATTATTTGTGAAATGAAATCAATAAAATTGCAATAATGATTGAAACACATAATTAAGCCCAAAGAGAGTGAGTGACAAGTTAAACAAAACACATGCACATGCACCTTCAATCACTACCTACTCGATTCATCTTCGTACATGGTATTTGGGAAAAAACTTCGTTACATCATGATTATAACAGAATTGATTGTTAAAGCACCTTTTTAAATGTAACAGTCCACTATCCATGCCTATTTCAACAAAAAACCTTAAGTAAATTCAGATATATACAAAATCCAGTAGATTATCTAAAGTTATTTTGCAAATTCAGTAGATCAGTAGACATATCCCAAATTCAGTTGATATCCTGATAAATCAGGAGACCTGGAAAGACTGCAGAAGAAACTGCAAACAGGTTATAATCTCTTAATTAACATTAAGAAAGAAAGAGATGGCAACACCATTTTTTGTTAATCACGCTGATGTGGTTATTATGACGGGGATTCATGAAGCGATAAAAAGCTGGATATAAAGCTACAATTATTTCTCGTTTCAAGTGGACTCGCAATGGTACAGAGCTTATCTTGGCCTCTGTCCTCTGTCCTACATATCACCGTACAACGTTGCCACCAATCTTCCTGGAGAAGATTGGATTGTGTTTTATTGCTATATTGATTTATACTTATACAGTGTGTGGCCCAAAACCGGGGCGAAAAAAGTAAATGGGGATTCTTTAGAACATATCAATTAACTATCACAAGAATCTAATATTACAAAAGTCTATATTTTGGAGAAAACAGCCTACAAAGTTAAAAATCGTAGGTAATGTATTTTCCCGTCGCGATATCGTCGCTTGGTCACTTGGTACGCAGTATGACTGACTGAAGTGACTGAGTACAGCCATTGACAACACGCGGTAGATTTAGCGGTGTTTGCATTACATTGAATTTGAGATTAAGTTTGTTAGAAAAAACTGAAAGTTAAGCTTTGATTTTAATTAGGTAAGACCATTATAATGTAATTACCGGTGATCTATAGAGCCCTTGTTTTTAATATTATGCCCGGTTTTGGGCCACACACTGTATATACTTGACACTGGCGAAATCACTTCATCGGCAATTTTTGTCTGTAAACCCATCTTTATTATATAGTCTGTCTGTGCTATGTCTCTGTCAGTCAGTTACTATACTTTATCTGTTACTTGACGTTCCGTTTTGCCTTTCTTTCTTACTGTCTGGTCTGTCGACTAAATTTAATTTCATTGAACAATACTACCAGTTTAATATATTTAACTAATGCATCCGTTATACTCGTGTAGTAATCGTTTGAAAATGTCCCTAAGTGTACGTATCGGGAACACTATTGTTTAATGTCATAAACGTATTTTCTCGTTAGTACGTAATTCTTTTGGACTTCTTTAAGGTTAAGGTTGGAGCAGCACCATGGACGACTCCAATAAATACCAGCAGATGCAAGATGAAATGTCCCGGTGAGAATAACAAACATCTTTGTGGCCCCGTTGGCCCCTTTACTGAAATGTTTTAACTACATTGAATAAACAGCCAGCCACTACCAAGCGGAACATTCTGCTAGTAGAGAGAGAGAGAGAGTATGAGTTAGGTCCCTAATCGGGGCCCAAGATACAGGCTCAGCCTAGTTTGGGGTTAACTGGATATTTTCTTGTTTGTTGTTGTTTAGTTAATAAACGTATCATCTTATCTTTAATAATAATATATTAATAAAGGTAAAGGATTTGTATGAAAGTTGAATCTAGTGCTCCAGCATTGCCACATAGTGCATTAGGGTCTTTTGGTAATTTGGCAGCTATTGAGGTGGAATTGGCTTTTGTGTTTTACGCGTTAAGCCGACGCGTAAAACACAAAAGGCTTGTGAAAGGTTATTTTCTTATTGAAAGACGAAAAAAAGTAGCTTATTATACAGGAACCAATGATGCAACTAATAAAAGTAAATCTAAAGTAAATGTAAGGAACTCATTGCAGGTCCTACCACTGCTAGGCTCAACCTCTCGTCCCAACCCTGTTGATGGCCTTTTATCAAGTTAACCACAGTTATAGTAAGGGTTGCCTTGTTGATGTGAATCTAAGTTAAATCTTGCTAACTGCAGTGCAAAGGTACTATCTAACTTTGCTAAGTAATAAACTAGTGTGATAGTTACAGTAACCACTTAAGTTAAATGTGTCTAAAATCTTAATAATATTTCTTAATCAAGGCCCTACTACCTACATACGGTTTGAGAACAGATTTAGGGGGAATAATTACATGACATTGTATTTTGTCAGATAGGCTTCTGACGCTCTTTCTGTTGAGTTGGGAATAAAAGTAACACAGAAACAAACTCCCAATATCCTGATGAACTTTGGCCACTAGTAAAGTAAATAATACTTTTTACTGTGAACTTGTTTGCTGCTGGAAAACAATATTAAAAAAATGCTGGCTTTGGTCACATTTGATTGCGTTTTATTGGTTAACATGTGATTGCCAGATTTGAAGCGGAGATATCGGGCGCGCCAGGGCTGCGGCAGGTGATCGGTGCGGGCACGTTCGGCGCGGTGCAGCAGCGCCTGGAGCGCGCCGTGCCGCCGCCGCCGCCGCCGCCCGCGCTGCTGGGCTTCCCGCCCGGCGCGCCGCGCATCCTCTACCCCACCGTGCCGCCGCCGCCGCCGCCCCCCAACATGCCCTCCATGATGGTGCCTGCATCAGTATGTTGCCCAACGTTTTTTAAATACACTTTCAGTTACTAATTGGCAAAGATTTTACCTAATTCGGTTAAAAAATCTTTATGTACTAAGAACAAAGTAAGAAAACTGTTACATGAAATACCTAGTTGTAAACTAATTATCACAGCACATTAGTCCCGTGCTTAGCATATCCTTTAGACACAAACGCCTCCTCCACAGTGGGCCTGCAACTTGCCTAGTGTCCGACCATCTCTTGTGAGGTATTTCCTGTTTCGTTTTGATGCTATACTGTGGTCCCAGAAGTCAATTTTGTTTGTTTTTCTAAGTTTATGATTGGTGAATGTGGTATTCATAATATGCCCCTTTCTATACTTCTTTGAAAGGTCATGAATTTGTGTAATGGTCCATATTTGGCACCCATATGTTAACCTTTCAGTGTCAGCAACCTTCTTGGCGGGTTCTCTGTTTGTAGGCGCTACAGGGCAGCAAATGTGTTAACTAACTTTAATACACAAGCCTCTGCTCATGAAACTTTACAAGTATTCAATTCAACCAAATTTTACTGATTTCTTGACAAGAATTGATAGACACCTCATTTGTCAAAATCGGTTAACTAGGAACGAAGCTAGAGTATTGGAACAACCATAAATGGCACCTCCGAGTATTCATCAAAATGTGTCACTATATTTATAAAAATGATATTTACAGCATATAATTTTTAAAATAACTTGTGGGTTACCATTTTAAAGCTTATAATAAGCTTTACCCGGTGAAATAAAGAGACTAAACATATTCTTCAAATAAATTGCAACTTATGTATGACCCTATTTTACAAGGAAATTTATTATTATAGAGACCTAACTTGAAATTTACAATTTCTGATTTATATCACTATAGTTCTGAAGGTGCAATTTAATAAATTTAAATTTAAAAAACTGCTGTTGAGATAAAACAATCTTTATTTTTATAAGAAAAATAAGAAATTAATAGCAAATCTGATCAAAAAAAGTTTTGTCACTTATTAAAAACTAAAATACCTAATTATAGAGTTATTGTACTCCAAATAATACTGGAAATTAGACAAAAATCATAAGTAACTAGCAGTCTTTCCATCGCAAATAGCCTTTTGTTATCTCACTTACTTGTCGTTTTAACCATCAAAAAAGCAGCAGGAAAATGGGACCTTGGTCAGCTGACATGAAAAGTTTTATTAAGGCCCTGTCATCCCGGCTCATCGACACCTCCGGAGACCCTAGAGCTGGCGCTTACCTTTCCCAAAGGATTGGGCTAGCCATCCAGAGAGGTAATGCAGCCAGTGTCTTAGGGACCATGCCGCGAGCGGACCTGCTAGAGGGGGTGTTCTTTTTATAGTGGTGTTTATGTTTAATTTTTAATATTTGAGTAGCTTAGTTTTATTTTATTTTATTTTAAATAAGTTTAGTTTTAACTTTAACTTTTAAACCATATTATTATGTTCTAGTTATTTAATAAAAATAAAATTCTAAACCATCAAAATATACCTAGGAATGAAACTACATAGATAACTAGATAACCATTAGTTAGTAAATTAATCATTATACTGTAAAAATTTGGTTTATTTCTATATTCTTGTACATGGATAATGCAAAAATCACTGTTAACTATCCAAAATAGTGTTATATTTCGAAATAAAACTGTAGTGGAAATAACTTTTGGAGAAAAAAATAAAATAGTGTTAAAACATCAAACATAATCTCTCGCAAACTAGCCGCACTACAGTTATGACTCTTTTTGAGATAATAAAATGGAATGTTGGCTATCTTTCTGCATATTTAACTAAAAATCTATTTTTTTCAAGTTATAACCCTATTTTATCGGAGGTGCGATATATTAATATCCGCGTTGCCAGTTGGATGTTGAATCTTTTTGAGTGAAAAAAGCGGGCTTCTTTCCTCGAAAGCGGGAAATAGTATAAAAATGTATATAATCAGATTTTTTTTATTAATTAATTTATTTGAGTTGTAAATTACGTTTAGGTGACAATAGATAGCAAAAATAGCTATAGAAAATGTATTTCAATAAAACTATGATATTTTAAATCAGATGTACCCTACCGTTAGATAGTCGAGTCTTCTTCGTTTTGTGAAATCAAACAATTGCACGCAAGGTCGAGTCGAAAATCTGGCCGAAAGATGTCGTGTTGTGTTTCAGGGCAGCCTCTCAGCAGCGGGTACTAACTTTAGCATTGACTAAACAGAATCACGTTTAATTTTCCCCTGAATAGATAGTGTTCAATATTAGTTTTATATTATTATGCATGCCTGAAACATCTATTATATTCTATTATGTAGCCAACAGTTGCAGGAAGCCTAGCTAAATCACTTTTGCTTACAATTTCTTGGAGAAACCCTAGATTGTATTCTGGGTCTTTGTTTATCCCTCTCGAATAGCCTCACCCAAAGTTTTTCACCCCCAGGAAGGTCGTGCGGTTGCGGTTGTACAGTTAGCTTTTATTTACAGCATATATAAATTGGAACTGTATAGGTGCAGCGGCTCCGTCCGCCGGGCATGGCGAGCATGCCGGGCATGGCGGGCATGCCGGGCGTGCCGGGCGTGCCGGAGTTCGCGATGCAGTTCCTCCCGCGCGGGATGCCGGGCCCGCAGCTGGCGCCGCCGCCGCCGCCGCGCCCGCAGCCCGTCGTGCTGTCCGCCGCGCCCAAGCTCTACAAGCAGCCCAAGGATGAGGAGAAAGAGTCTAGGAAGCGGGTATGTAGCCTTCCAGGTGTCGGGGCCCGCTAGACCGCTAGGGACTGTGATCACTGCGATTGTTTTACCCGATTCATGGATATTTTATTTTTACTTAATTATTTTCGATCAGCCTGGCCTGGGGTTAAAATTAAATATAAATATCTTGCCGTGCTCAACATCTGAATTCATCATTTTTGAGATCAGCGCGAACATACAGAAAGGCGGGGCAGTTTAATCGTATGCAGTAATGTATTAAATTCTTTACGAGTTCAGAAACGTTAAAATTACGACAAATCATCATCCACATCATCAACAATTATTTGTATATTGGCGCTCGACAGGGATGAAAGTAATGAATGTTTCGGTTAGAACCGTCGGTTCACAAAGTAGTGTTGTCGTCAGAAGCGCGAGCTGCCGCCGCCGGCGCCGAAGCCGTCGCCGCCGCCGCGCGAGCGCACGCCGCCGCCCGCGCCGCCGCCGCCGCCCGCCGAGCCGCCGCCGCCGCCCCGGAACAAGAAGGAGAAGAAGCACCGCAAGGTCGGGGGGTGCCCAGGCAGGGAGAGGGTCCAAATGTTTATAACCTTGTTATATTCAATAATCAGCTTTTGCCCGCTAGCCTTTTATCGCTATTACTTTGTCCAATGCTACAAACATTTCTCAGAAAATAAAACGGACGGTTACACGGCTTTTCGATACAACCTGCTCAACAACTTTAATTAAAACAAAATTAAACTCACGATATCCCACCGTATTCATGATTAGATGTACAACCTCTAATAACTTATGATTTATTTCGTAATCTGTGGTTAACAGTGTTAGTGGCACAATAACATAACTTGTTGTACTGTACTACTTAATCATAAGACTAGATTGTGTTACAGTTAGTTAACCTAAATAAATAAATAAATAAACATAACTTTTACACTAAAACAAAACCGGTCCTTTTAACCTCCCATGTATTATAATCGAAATAGTGCAGGACACGTTTGTTTTCCGCATATATAATAAGTTGAGGTGTCCTTGCCCCGGACAGGTGGTCCGCACGGCGGGCGGGCAGGTGTGGGAGGACGTGACGCTGCTGGACTGGCCGGACGACGACTTCCGCATGTTCTGCGGCGATCTCGGCAACGACGTCACCGACGAGCTGCTCGTGAGTCCCTGATTTGCTCACGCCGGACGCGACCAGTGCGGGCAGCGTTCCTTGCAATCTTCTAGGCTGCAGCGGCCCACAAACGCACTGACCGGAGGCCGCACGCTCCCAAAAGCGCTCTTGGCGTTTACGACATTTATCAATTTTACATACACTCAAAATTACTATTAATCGCGACAAATATGATGTAAATATAGACCTTATTGCATGTAGTTATTTTTGAAACTGAAGAGTGATTATATTGTACCAATGAATACACAATGTATAGCAGTTATAATGACCTTTTAACCTTGTAGTCAACTTACGGACAAAAAGGGGCCACTTTTTTCCTTTTAGATAATGACTTGTATATCAATTGTTATTAAGACGGCTCTGCCTAGAATGTGTCAAAGATAAAACTCCTCATTATAATTAATAATGATCGCAGATAATCTTAAAATGTGTGTGATCTTTTGTTTTAGACCCGAACGTTCAGCAAGTACAGTTCCTTTCAAAGAGCCAAAGTAATCCGAGATAAACGCACAAACAAGAGCAAAGGATTCGGGTTCGTCAGCTTCAAAGATCCTGGAGACTTCATCAAAGCCATGAAGGAAATGGATGGTAAGTACATTTTTCTAAAATACCTTTATAAATAATGTTCCTAGTATGCAAGCTTTAAATTACAATTGTCATGTTAAGCAAACATAAGCAAGACTTTTCATACGTTTTAAAAACAAGTTAAAGTAACGTAGGTAATAACGTGATAAATTGATGATAGTAGTAGAATGAACTCTGTAAAACTCAATAGCTGTTACATATAAGTTGTTTTTTTTCTCTTAAGATATATTTTTGTTTTGTTTAACATCTATTTTTTGTATTGAAGCCGTTATCGTTATTAATATAGCTCTATATTAAAAAATGGGACTACGTTTAAGGGCTCTCCCCTTAAACGTAGTCCCATTTTTGAATATTTTGTGGATATTATGAAAAACTTGGTTTTTTTCAAAATAACTACTTGATTTACGGCTTGAGAAGCAATATGGCCCAGAGCTGCATATATCACTAGTAAGTTTTTTTTGACAACTACACGATTTAATCGTCTGTTCACGATCCTCTTAAGTACTTTAAATGCCAAAATAAAATGTATTTTGCTTAATTTTTTTTCATTTCATATTAAATTGAATTTTCAGGTCGTTACGTCGGCAGTCGCCCTATTAAGCTTCGGAAGAGCACGTGGAAGAACCGAGCTCTTGACGTCGTAAGAAAGAAGGAGAAGGAAAAGGCTGCTTTGCTGTCATTGCTCATGGCCGGTAACAAGAGCTGACAGGAAAATAGGAACTATTAAAGTATTCAACCTTTATCACCGCCAGGTCGGTTATGATAAGTTTTGAGATAGAAATAGTATGACAAGTAATGACAAAATCTATTATTTTCATTTCTTTGAATTTAGTTAGGTTTACACAGCAATATAAATGTGCTTTAAAATCGTCTTAAGGCTTTTAGGTATTACTAAGACGGTTGGTGAAGACACTATTAATATTAAACCAAAAATGCGATGAAATCGTCAGAATGTTTGTATATTTGGAGTTTACTGAGAGTTAGTCTATTTTAGCAAGTCATTGGGGCCTCCAGTCTTAAAATAAGAGACTTAACATTTCTAAACCAATACTATAGAATTGTTAGTATAATTGCCCTTGTAATCGTGTCGTATGAATTGGAAACTCCAGAGCTGATTTTCCGACAGATATGTATGTATGCCCTCCATGTCTAGTTCGTTTTTTACACCCTGAATAGTTAAATTGTTACTCTAAAAAGAGTTTGGCAAAATAAAATGATTAATTAACTAAGCTAATCTCTTACATTAACTATTTTGTGAGTGACGTCCGTATACAGGTCGGGATTTATATACTTTGTTCAAATTACTACCAACATGTATAATATTTCTGTTCACTCATTAAATTTATATTATCAAATAAAACTGCTTGCATACAATAATTAGAAATTTTGTAAAACGTACCTGTATGAATTTGTCATTTATTTCTTAGGTAATAAATAATTTCTATCAATATGTAGTTTACTTTTAACCTAAAATCAAACTAAGTTTATGTATAATGTAACTGATTTTATTTCTTTGGCTGAAATTCTCTTATCTCTATTTATTTTTACATTCCAATCCAGACCTTATAATATCTTATTTTAATTTTAAAAGGGGAAATCGTAGCAAGTATTACAAGATTTCAATTCATATATTAAAATGACACTTATAAATACTACTGCTATATACAGTAAACCTATAAATGATGTATATCCTAAATGAAAGCTGACACAGTTACTCAGTGACGGACACTGGGACATTCTAACACAGGAGAACATAAAACAAAGTTCAAATAGACTTATTTAAATTAAATATCTAATAATAGTTCCCGAAAAATCAAGACAAACGAGGAAAAAACACCGTTAAGTTTAAAACCCCTGATTACACATGAGCTTGCCACAACTGATATAACTGATGTTAGGCCAACTGATTTTAATTAATCTAGTAGAACCACCCCCAGATTCCTCTTTATCTTTTCACCTGTTAAGGTCCTAGACGATAACAAACAGACAGTGTAATTTCATAAAACACTAATTTGAAAATTCCGATTCTGTGAGCCCTGAATCATCCGCTCGTGGCCGAACACCATAGTAGCGAAATACCAGATTGCCGGATGCAACCACATTCATTTAATATCGCATTCCCATAATACCACATTTTCTAATCAAATTGTATGGTATTATGGGCAATCCGGCAATCTGGTATTTCGCTAGTCTGGTGTTATGGCCACGAGCGGAATCATCGATAATCCGAATTTCAGTTTCACCAGCATCACGATTTGTTAAATTAGGTACCGAATTATCTAATATCCGACTTATTAATTTTCCGATTATCATATCTTCGAAAAGATGGAGTACCGAAATTTTAAATTTCCGAATTTTCTATTCCGAATCCAGAATTGTCCTAATTCCGAATTCTTGCATATGGCACACTCCTAGTCGTTCGTCCCTCTACGCTCGCCGCCGCACCTAACTTGAGGCTCTAGAGCCGGGGTGGAGCAGTATCGAGCGATTGTATGCTTCAATTTAGCTTCGATATCATCTGACGGTTAAAGTGGTTAAACCGATCTTTAATGTGAGAATATTCGGGAATATTCGTGATTATGAAATTCGAAATTACAAATTTTGGAGAAAAATAATACACAATATTCTAACAAATAATATACGGAAAACAAGACATCGTGTTTTTAATAAAATTTGAGATTTTGATAATTCGGCCATTAATTAGACAAAGGCTCTTTGAAGCCTGAAACCAATTTTCAACTTTTATTTTGTGCCATCAACGTGATATATGTTAAAATTAAATTATCTTTGTACCGCAAAGACTACTTTTCACTAATAAATACAGATATAAAACCTAATCGTTATGTTTTAAAGTTACTATTTTTTAAAGTTAAGAAGAAACTCTGAAATAAATATGTGATGCACATACTCTTCCTATTTAACTGTGACCTCGACTCGTTTCATAAAATTTGCGATTTGTGGATTGGACAAGATTGCGGATTTTCGCGGACGCTAAGTACTTATCAGTGATCACTCACTGACAACGGTATCCACTACCGTTGTTGTGTCAGCAATGTAGGCATATAACGTCGTGGCATTACGTAAAATTGCTGTTGACCATGGCGTTCAAAAGTATAATTTACTCTTGGCTTTTAACCTACGCTGGCTAGTGCGTCCGTCATAATGCATCCGCAGCAAGATTACTCTGAATACTCCACATATCGAAACAGTGTGAATAAAAAAGGTAGGTTTAGACAGGGTCAATTATTGACTCCAAATTCGAGGCAAGTCAGTCAGTCAGTGCGTCGGACTTCATTATTACTATTATGTCAGTATCGGGTCAGCACTGACTTGCCTCGAATTCGGAGTCGGTAATCGACCAGATCTAAACCTGGCTCAGAGCTAAGCTAGTCCTCCTGGAGCACGGTGTCGTTGAGATCCCCGGGACGCAGGCGGCGCGCGCGCAGGCGCACGAGCGGGCGCGGGCGCGTGCGCGGCGGCTCGGCCGTGGCCGCGGCCGCGTACTGCGCGTCCAGGCAGCAGCGCGCGTCGCCCTCCTCGCCCGGCAGCCCGGGGCAGAACGGCGGCGTGAGGTCCTCCACGCAGTACGCGCCGGATGCGCTGGAAAGCGAAGCTTAGTTAAGGGTCCGTCAGTGTGCCTAGAGCCAACGATATAACGATCAAATGGGAAACCTAATTAGGGTTTTTTCTTGTCTAGCGTTTATTGACGACTGTAATTTTTCAGCACAGTCGTCATCTGCTTACCAAGACTTATCTAACGAGTTCGAACTCGGTAGGTCACGTTAAGTACAGCGGAGATCCTGTTGCCAACTTGATGATCAGCTCATAGACAGCATATTATCTATTACGTTGTCATCAGTCATAGCGTTTACGGAATCGGTTCCAAATATAAAAGCTTCTAAAAGACCGCGATAATTAGGCTCCATGGCTCATTGTGCGTTTGGAATCCTGATCGGACTAGCCTGCTAATTTATTACTAATGACAACGAGAGGTGACAGGGGAAGGGCGCACATACCTACGGATTCACCTCGCCTCCCGAATGCCTACAACCTCGCTCTGCGCACAAATTATCGGACTACACTCTATTGTATAGTACGCGCACGAGTTTTTGTCCTCTAAGGAATCCAATAGTCACATAATACATCATGGACCGCACTAGAATGCAGCCGAATACAGCGAGGCGGATGAGCTGCGCCTAGGCGTGCCCCTGCGGGGTGTGTCCCTTACGTCATGGGCGCGGGCTGTCCCAGCAGCACGGGCAGCGCGGACGCGCGCGCGGGCGGCACGCGCACGGAGCAGCGCCGCCCGCACGGCGCCGCGGCGCGCGGCCGGAACAGCGACTCCGCCTGGTAGCAGATCGACCAGATGTGGCTGCACAGCGCCTCGTCTGCAACGGGAAAGTAAACCAAACATGCATTTGTTTTCTGAACATGAGTTAGTCTTCTTAAAGCACATTAAAGCTCCTTCATTTTTTGCCATTCGGCATACAGTTAATAGTAATACAGTAAGTAGTAATTATATAGATACACATTCCAACCAATTATGGTTTCGTACCTCAATTTAAACCATTCATTTAGTAAATCGGCCTCATCAGAGATATTAATGTCTACTCTTATATGTAACTATATCTATAGAAAAGTAAATAGGTACAGTTTTCTATTAATTGTGATTAAGAATCAAAGGGATCCCTGGCTCTCCAACGGGACGGAGACTCAACTCATTGGTTTTTAGACGGTAGTCTAAAGTTCTGATCAGGAGTTCGTCAACCGACCCTTTCCCCCGGGATTCGTAAACATATTTTTCCAGTGATAAAACAGGTTAGTTGATTTCTCACTAGGCGTGTCCTCGCAGAACGGTTGACTGCGGCCGCCGTTGAGGCAGAAGTCTGCGTGTCCGAGGCGCGCCGCGTCGCCGTAGCGGCCCGCGTTGGTGTGCAGCACGTGCACGGCGCGCGCGTCGCCCGCGTCCAGCCGCAGCGCCGGCGCCGACCGGATCAGCGGCCGCGCCGGGTCCAGCCCTGTGCACACGAAAAGCGTCAGCGTGCAGCGCTCACTACTAGTCAAATTACTAGTGTAGATCCAAAGGCATTACGTTTTGGTCCTTAGGGTTAGAAGATTTAGGTCTTGTGTTTCAACGGTTCTGTGATTCAACCTCGTATATAGAATATGTTCCAGTATAAACTAACACTCACTAACTACGAGAGTGCATACTTAGTGCGTGTCAGTTTATACTGGACATTATTCAATTTACGAGGTTGAGTCACAGAACCGTCGGTTTACTGTGTTGAGATTGCAATTCTGCCTTAATACCAAAGAAGGCGCGCTAACTGCAATGTAGCAGTCACAGCATTCTATACTCTATAGGTAACGACATTAAATTGAAAATGCTTACAGGTGTACTATTACCATGCAGTTAGCCGCCTTCTTTGGTATCACGGCAGAATTGTCTATGGACCTCATATCCGACTTACCCACTATGAGTTCATCGTTAAGAAAAGCGAGTGCAACTGACCAATGATCCGGTTGAGACGGAAGGTGAGGTAGTTGGCGATGATGCCGCACATGTGCGCGCCGAGCGAGTGCCCGACGCAGGCCAGGCGGTCGGGGCGCAGGCCGGCGCGGCGCAGGGCTCCCAGCGCCTCCGCCGCGCAGCGCGCCACCGGCCGCAGGTTGTGCACGGCCGACACGTAGCACGGCGGCTGGCACAGCGCGCCCCAGTCTAGCAGCAGCACGTTGTAGCCACCGCGACGCAGGTACGCTGCAAGACAACGGCATAAATCTAATATACATGACACAAGGACCTATCCATGCGATTCTATGTAACCAGACCACCTAGTGTCACCTAAGCATGGGGCATGGGATTCATTAAGAACTAAAAGATAAAAGAAATTTAACGTAGATAGGTATTAATATTCATTACTTTACCACGTGTACGCAATACCACAGGAAGTCAGTTTCAAAGGTATTCAATTGGGCTTAGGAGTAAAATACAACCACTGAATAAACTAGTCTTCATACGGGCATGCTTCATGCTGAAGAGCATAACTTCACAAGAGAAAGAAAAAACAGGAGGTACCGATTACTTTTACTTTTTTGGGTCCTGCTAGGTACGATATCACTAGATACATACCTAGTATAAAACAAAGTCGCTTTCTCTATCCCTATGTCCCTTTGTATGCTTAAATCTTTAAAACTACGCAACGGATTTTGATGCGTTTTTTAATAGATAGAGTGATTCAAGAGGAAGGTTTTTATGTATAATAAGTTCTGGATATTGTACGGGTGTTACAGAAAACGCACATAAACCGAAGCGAAGCAAGGGCGGGTCGCTGATAAGAAATAAATCGCAGTCAATAATGAATGATGTACCTAACGAAATAAATACTAACAGTACCTAACAGACGCCAGTAAGCACCTACCTATTCCGAAAAGCTAACATTAAAATCACCCCGGTTCACGTACTTTTTGCAATGAAGGTGAAAGTCGTTCGGGCGTGAAACCCGCGTGGGAACTGCACTGCACTATGCACCTCCCTCTGCTTTCTCTAGTGCAATGCAGTCAACGACCTCACAGCACGTCTTTGGATACCGTCGAGTCTATGCGAATATCCTTTTTATCCAGCTTGCTAAGACACTTACGCAGCAATGCACTTTTTTCCTGTGCATTTGCATACATTTTATGACTTGCTTTGCTTTTATGACTTTTATATACCTATACATTAAATGTTTATTTTAGTATCGGGTTTCTTTACAGTTCAACTATTTAATTATAGGGAACCCGAATTGTAAGTGACGTATGTGTAGATATTATATTAGCACCAGGCAGGCAGGCAGGCTGCGAAAATCAGTTCTTTTATCAATTATTTTATCCTTTGATTGGTTAGGGTAGTCTTTGATAAATGAGCAGCACTTATTCGGAAAACCTCACTCCAAAATGTTAAGAGCAACCCTATTGATTTTTTAAGATACACCAGGTAAACTGTAAATGTACTAGGTAAGTATATGAACACCACAATCGCCACAACTCAACTCCCACTTACGGATCCCACTAACTAAAAAGGGGTTTATTATTAAAAAGATAAAGATAAAAAAAGATAAAAGAAATTTATTCAGTAAGTAGGCCGCACGGGCACTTTTACACGTCAAGATACTACCAGCGCTTCCCAAGAGGAGACCACTGCTGAGAAGAAACGCCGCAAGAAACTCAGCAGTCAGTCATTTTTTAAACTTATTACATATTTCATATTACAATGGTATGTACAACTTAATCTAGCATTATATAAAGCTACAAGTATTAAACTAAATACAATATCAAATAACAGTAGTTCAGCAGGAAAACATGCCAAAAATCTTACGGGAGAGAAAGATAGAAAATAATAAAATAAAATAACTACAACTACCTACTTATATATGTGTATATAAGATGGTGCAAGATGACCACATAAAAGTTTCGATATGTTTTCCTGCATCAACGGTGTCCCCCAGACAAGAAAAAGCAGGATAAAGCCTTTGCATTTGAACAAATTACTATTGACTAAGTTTCGGGTGTAGGCCATGCATTTTTGTCTGTTAGATAGTCCTCGACCCTATAATACGCTTTAGACATTAACGACCTTTTCAAATATTTTTTAAGTGCTGGAAAGGGTAACTTTGAAACTACTTCAGGTAATTTATTATAGAAATGAATGCATTGACCAACAAATGATTTATATACTTTACGGACACGGAATTTTCGAATAGCTATTTTATTTTTATTTCTAGTATTTAAATTATGTATATCTGAGTTTTTGGTGAACGAATCTAAATTCTTAATAACATAAATAATATTCTCGTAAATAAATTGAGACGCTACAGTTAAGATATCAATTTCTTTAAAAAGTTCTCTTAATGAGTCACGGGAATTTAAATTATAAATAGAACGAATGGCCCTTTTTTGTAACACAAATATAGTTTGTATGTCAGCTGCCTTACCCCAAACCAGAATACCATAAGACATAACACTATGAAAATAACTATAATAAACTAAGCGAGCTGTCTCAACATTAGTTAGTTGTCTAATTTTCCTAACGGCGTAAGCTGCCGAACTTAGTTTACCTGCCAGTGCAGCTATGTGGGGACTCCATTGCAAATTTTTATCTATTGTTATGCCTAGGAAAACCGGCCCTATCTACCATTAGCAAACACTCGTTATTTAGAAAAATACTAGAATCTACCGGTTTAACATTAGGCAAAGCGAACCTAACACATTTAGTTTTCTTGGCATTTAGTAGCAAGTTGTTACTAATAAACCAATTATGTACTTTAACTAGAGTGGCGTTTATCCTACTGTAGTCTACGGTTTTTCTATCTACCTTGAAAATTAGTGAAGTATCATCAGCAAAAAGTACAATATCGCAAAGTTCATGTACTATTGGTGGTAAGTCATTTATGTAGACCAAAAATAAAAAAGGACCTAAAATAGAGCCTTGAGGCACACCTATTTTCACTGTAGCTCCAACAGATTGCGTTTTGTTTACAACAACTGTTTGAGTTCTATCACTTAGATAAGAAGACATAAGGCTTAAAGCTTTATTGGACAACCCATAATGTTCTAATTTTAAAATAAGGGTCATATGTTCGACGCAATCAAAAGCTTTAGAAAGATCACAAAATATTCCTATTGCGTCGCAAGATTTTTCCCAACTGTTATATATATATTTAATGAGTACAGATGCCGCATCAATTGTTGATCGACCTCTTGTAAAGCCAAACTGGTTATTGCTAAGTAGTTTATTTCTGTTAAAGTGACCTAACATATCCTTCAGCATTAGTTTCTCAAAGACTTTACTTAAAACTGGTAGTATGGAAATGGGACGGAAGTTCGTTATATCACTCATCTCGCCTGATTTAAAAAGAGGTATGACTTTACTATATTTCATGAGATCTGGAAAGATCCCCTCTGATATGCAATTATTGTAAATTAATGCTAGATGGGGTGCAATTAGATCTATGATATGAAAGAGCACCTTAACTGATGTGCCCCACAAATCTTCAGTCTTTTTTAAACTAAGCGATTTAAATATCTTTACTATTGAATCTGAATTTACAGGGCTGAATTCAAAGTTTATATTACATTTACTGACATTAGTGCAAAGTAATGATTGGGCTTCAACCGCGGATGATTTAAGACATTTCGTAGTATTAATTGCCATGTTGGAAAAATAATCTTCGAATGCTAATGCAACATCTTTATTTGACGTGATTGGATGGCCACCTGTGTTCAGGGTGACTTGATTATCACGAGTTTTTGATTTTCCCGTTTCTCTATTTATAATATAATATTCATTAAGTAAACCGTGGAATACCAAATTAAAATGCTGTTTAATTAGAGGACAGCTTCCGTCCTTTAAAGGATCTAGTAGCAAATCGAGTCGTTGTTTTTTTTACGTTCATTTGTGCATTTTAATTAAATACTTTAAACACTCTTACTTCACCAAACTATTTTCCTCCTCACGACTCCGTCGAACATCCTAGTGTTATTTAATATAATTACGGGCGCTTATTAGGCACTTAGTATTTCTCTCATCATTTGGTATGTTAAATGTACGAATGTGTTCTGCATGTGTAACAAATAATGCAATTTGTTTTCATTCCACGTAAGAAAGACTATACATATTTCGCTTATCAGTAAAAAAAAAAAACCAATTCCTTTAGTTGTTTTGTTCAATGTGTTCGATAGTGACGTAACATTAAACAGTCATATCAAGGATATCTTGATCGTATGGTTATGATCCTAGATATTATGGCTATATCTCAGGACTTAGGGCTGCTACTCGTATACGTTCTGTTTACTATATTCTAAATATATAAGTATATAAAAGGAGAAACTGACTGACTGACATATCAACGCACAGCCGAAACTACTGTACCTAGAAACTTGAAATTTGGTACAGGTGTTCCTTTTATGATGTAAGTGAGCACTAAGAAAGGATTTTCCGAAAATCGACCCCCAACGGGAAAAAAAGGGGGAGTACTGGGAAACTAATTCTACGCGTACGAAGTCGCGGGCGTCCGCTAGTTTAACATATTGGCACTGGAACCGGCGCGTGTCAAGATAAAAGCTAATGATTTGTTTAACTTTGCATTTAAGCGCGGATTGAAACAAAAATACCATAATAACAAACTACTTATATAACAAATCAATGTTTTGTCTTACCATCGCGCAGCACGCTTATCGGAAGCGTGTCGTCTCCGCCCGCGTACCCGTGAATGAGCAGGATGGTCTCGTGCGCCGGCTCCCAGCCGCTCTGCCGGAGCCAGTCCTCGCTGAAGAGATCCACCTGCAAACAACGACAAAGTGACACTTCAGGTCGGCCAAAATTGGATAATATGTGCTAATGGCATATTGGCTAATGCTTGGCCACTATGAATGCATTTCGGTACGCCTTTGTAGTTAGCCGAGAGTCAACCAAAAGTTTGAACAGCGATCCTTGTGCTCTCGTTTTATAAAGAAGTATTATGGTTCACCGTGTGGACTTTATACGTTGGCTTTTCGTTGGCAGTTTGGTACATTGGGGCATTGACCAAAGTCAAGATCCGGCTTTAGTAGCTTGGGTGAGGAGATACTCGGTAGAACTAGGTTCCGCAGCTCTTCCTCCGTTATTAAATGTGGTCATCGCGAGAAGGCAGATCTCACATTGCAAATTAGAGTGTATAACAGTGTTCTATATCTCTGGGCATTTTTTGTGTTTTTTCAAGTCTTAGACTCCGCAAAATCCGCAACGACGCGAACGCTGAACTTACCTGGACGGCGAACCACGCGAGTATCAATTGGTAAGCTTAAATTGTGGTACGTATGCGTAAAAATATTTTTTTTCTCCTTATCCTTCGTCTTTTGTTGCCGGTTTCATCGTCAAAGCCGTTAGTTTCTCCGGCTTTACGACAGAAGTATGTGAGCGGTAGGTCCTTATGATCTCTGCCTTATCTTTACAAGTACACGGGACAGCGGCTAGATAGGTAAAACTTACTCATGAGCGAGTTGTTTTTGTAAATCAACGCCATGATCTGCTATAAAAATAGAAAAGCATTCATGTATGGCAAAGCGAAAAGGCGAAAAGGGAAGTCCATCTTCGACAGGGTCCTAGCACCGTTTACAGAGAAGTGGGCCGGCCGGCGCGCGCGCAGTCCCTCAAGAGGACGACTAGCGGTAACTTCGACGCATTCTTTCTGTTACGGAACAGCTACAAAGGCGCTACTGACCAAAATATTTGGCCTGGATCCGGTATAATGGAGTATCTAGCATAATATAAGTAGTGTTGTTTAAAAATCTTGAAGCCTTGTGTTTTTGTTTTTCATATTCAAAATCCTAGACTTGAAAAATCTGTAAGTAGTTGAGAATATAAGCTCAGAAAACTTCAAAGGGGCTGACTCGTGGTCACACCAGTTTGTTACACCACTGCTATTGGCTTTAGTCGGTTATTCGTCAGAAATCATTTTTATTCCGCAAAAGTAGGTAGGTTAGGTTCGTTAGGCATCTTAAGATGCCCGAAGGGCAAATCGCTCAGAAATAGGAGCCCTGCCATAGGCAGGGCTCCGTTGGCAGGGCTCCGTCGAAAGGCACTGGTGTGACGACGAGTCTGCACCCCAAGTATCACATAATACTCTCCACTTTGAACGCTTTTTTCGCGTAAATTATACCTTTCTACTTACGAATAAATGTCTTAGTCATAGAACGAGTACCTATATTCCATAGTCAATCGGTGTTAACTAATAGTTACCCAGAAATAGTAAGTCTTTTATTACCGAGTGCATTACATCACACTCAAACTAACTCAGTCCTGTGTTCTCGTTCTAGAAGTCCGATACTACGCGTGTATCTATTTCTATGCCATCTAGGTATCTTTACGCCTCGCTGTTCATCTAGGCTGCCTTACGACACTCGACATGACAATGTCTAGCTAGTCACTAATGTGACTAGATATAATTTTGACACTCATCCATGAGGCCTTTTGCTTCAATTGATTGACCCTTCATATACACCTCCTCCACTATACACTTCTTTAACTATATGGTAAGTAAGTACCCAAATATTAAATACGAAAACCCATAAACGAGGAAATATGTCATTTACATATATAGGACAAAATATTTTCGACTTGGGAATTACCTACTTCAATTGAAAATATTCGTAGAATAGAAATTTTCTATGAGGGCTTTTTTTAAACTTCTGTCAAATAGGAATCCAGCGAATAGAAAGAATGGCATGCGAGACGTAAAAAACCACCTCTTCAAATAAGGACCTCAACTACCTAATTGTTTCACACTTGTACACAGTACTCCAAAATGTTTTTTTTCTAAATTGCTTGCTCAATTAAACAATGTAGCGTATTTTGTATTCCATTGACGCGTGAGTAACGGGCACTGGACAGCCGTTGGCGTGTGCGCTGCTTTCCTTCCCCAATTTCAATATTCGTCGTCGTTGTTCGATGACATTGAGCATCGCGCAAGTCGATAGAAAGTGCACGCGAGCGAAATACTGAATGTTAACCTAACGAGTAGAAGAATCTTTGCATAGGCCTAACCAATTTGTAAAAAAGATGTACCGATGTGTTGAGTTGATTTATGCTAACGATTATGCAGTTTAAGTAACTAATGACAATTCAAAAAATCTTTGAGCTTTCTATAATAATTGATGGTTGTGCTTTCCTAGAACGATACCTCGCCAAGACCACAGCCAAGACGTACCGGTTAACACAGCTCCAGGGATACGATACCTAACCTCAAAACTAATGGTTTAATTTGCATTCACTTTACGTGTAATTAGCTTAAATAATTTGGGTATGTATATGACATTGTATCATTGATATTAAAACATTGTAGGTAGGTACTTTATAATGTCTGTTGGTTGATAATAAAAAGTGTGTCAGTACCTACCAAAGAATCAACTCAATGTAATACGTGGGAATTATGTACCATTACTTGAAAGAATTACAATGAGTAGTAGGTAAATCTTACTTGCAGATTTGCCACATACAGAAAACAATGCTGGAGTCTCTATCATGAAGGTTATTGTCTATTCTATTATGTTTCATCGATCTAAGCTCTCGTTACTTTCATGCAATCATGTTCAAAGATGTAAACCATTAAGGATCAAGCTGAGAGCTTGTGAGTGAACCTGACGGACTACTGTGCCTGAAAGTCAAAGTCATGTATCTAATACTTATTCCGGAAATACAGACGGTTTTTTTTTTAAATATTCTTTGATGAAGCAAAGGGTGTGGTGCCAAGAAAATAAATTTTGAGGGGAGAAGGTAACACGGTAATGCCACAGCCTGAAGACCAAAAACTGAAAGTGTCATTACTTTGGTGTTTGAGTCTTTGTAGGTGAACCACCATTAATTAATTAGATGAATGTGAAAATAGAGAACTATAACAAAATGACCACCAGGAAGCCTGTACGTTCCTTTGCCTCCTTCATGATGAATGACATAAAAAAGTTAAGGAAAAACTTTTAACTACTTAATTTATGTATGTTTTATATAGTTCTGTCAATGGCCGAAATTTCTGTTTCAAAGACTAGCTGTGTTTCATAACTGTTATTGGCAGGAAATTCAGTGTTTTTCGATTGCGTTTGACAGTAATTTATGTCTACGAGCGTAGTCATAAATTACTGTCAAACGCAATCGAAAAATACAAATTGTATAATTACTAATTACTGCCTTCAAGCTCACCCATTTATGTTAATAGCAATATTAAGAAATACAATAGAATCCATTGCTTAAAATTGGATAGGCACTGTTATCAAGGCATACCTATCTAACACAAACTGGGCTAATTAATGATTAGCGCACCAATCGATCGATTAACTCAATTAATTCATCAACGTCGGTCCATGTGATTGATTCTCCTTTAAACTGTGCTTCCCAGCACTTTTCCGTGTTGGAACCCCCTTAAAGTCTGGTGCGCTGCGCAGTAGTCGCCTAGTTTTCCTTTTGGTTTTGCGAAAACATTTGGAACGTAAAGTTAGTTACCTACCTAACATTTGAAGAACATGTCAGGCTCTGCTGGTGACGGCATATGGTACTCACCACTTTCTTAGTGGGCTCGGCCTCGGTGTAGAGATGCAGGTGCACGTCGGGGTCGGGGCAGGGCTCGCGCTCGCGCCGCCACACGCAATCCTCGAACGTCGCGTTGGGGAACGAGTCACTGTGCAGGAACAGGGCCTCCTTGATTGGCTGTCGCTTGTCCGCCAACACCAACACTTGAAGTTAAAGGCACGTCAGTATTTTTACATAATATAAAACAAAGTCGCATCCAGCCGTCTGCTCGTCTAACGAACTACGCAGCGGATTTTAATGCTTTAATGTACGGGTGTTACAGAAAACTTACATAAACCGAAGCAAAGCGAGGACGGGTCGCTAGTAATAAATACCAATAGTATTAGCTGTCAAAAACAAAATTTTATGGATCTATATAATGGCATTTCGATGGTCACCCTGGTTTATTGGGTCATTAATAGATAATTCATTTATGCAAATACCTTCGTAACCCTCCGAAGTTGGACTCATTACTAAAAGCAGATGAAGACTGCAACAAATTCAGTCTGCAGAAAAAGTTCGTTTAAAAATATATGTTTTGACATAAACTTATCCTCCTTCGTCACATACATATGTAGGTAAAATCTCAGAGATGCTGCGTCTACCTGTAAAAGTTCATTCTCTAGTAAAGCTTTGATGGTGTTTGTATCGCTATCGTAGGTATATTTCCAAACCTAATGGTTTATTAATTTTATTATCTACTAAACTCTGCTAGAAATACTAAGTTAGTACGAGCTAACGAGTTAGACTTTCAAATAATCGACATATTTTAACGTCTGGATCACTTAACTAAACTCAGTACAGATATAGTAAGGTGAATATAACACGACATTTTAATTATCGGCTTTTATCTTGCCTCTTTAATTAGCTAAGGATGGGTAGTAAAAGCTGACTAAGAAAGCAAGATGGCGTATGATAATTGATAACTCACTAATTACATCTGAATATTTAAGGCCCGTAAAGACCTAAATTAGGATACACCACATTTTGGTTATTACTAATTCATTTCGAGGATAGGCCTACTGATTCACATTCAACTTTTAATACCTACTGCTTGACTTTTAAGGTTTTGGAAACAAAAGACATCAATGGGTATTGCCAAATATTTACAATGAAGGCAAATATAAAGTCAGGTAAGGTGCATTTGAAGTAGGATAGCCTATTGGACCAAAACTATTCTTGCAGTATTTTCCAATAAAACAGACCTTTTTAGGTGTAGGTTGCAAGCATTGCGTGTTGACGGCGGGGGACTAAAATAGACTGTTTTCGAACCAGCGAAATTCATTTACGAAATATAAAGGTTAAAATGTTGTTAGTTGTTAAATAAAATATCTCCATTCCAATGAATGTTGATAATTTGCTCAGGACTTTCAGTATATTTTTTTTCGTCAGATACCTACTTCTAAAAAATAGATAATATGTCAAGAAAAATTACAATATAGTCATTCAAGTGTTAATCGTCATCTATTGAAAAACTGAAATATTCGAAGATGCTGACGTCTGATAAAGACTTACGACATCCAACTGAGGTTACTGAGTTGCTGAGTGAATCTTGCTTGAAAAACTAGACTAAGCAAACTGTTCTTCGACCCATTATCTTGTCAGTATGAAGTTAGATAGTGAAGCAAGAGTATTGCAAGACATTACCGTGTGTTGCGACCGCGGCGAGGGCGAGGAGTGCGCACGCGCGTGTCATCCTGGCGCGGCTACTACACTGCACCGAGTAGCTGTACTGGCTGGGCTGAATGCTGAATGGTCGGGGGAACGCGGTGGCCACCTCCACGCGAAACAGTAATGACAGACATTATGTTCATCGCTGACCCTGTTGCATACTCAACTTAGGCTAATTAATTGGTTTATATCGAAATGCCAGATTAACTTGGTCTACACGATCGGCAAAGTTATTCTGCGGTTACTGGGAAAATAGCTCGAACGCAAGCAAACTATGGAGAAAAGGGGGGCAGTTATAATTTATTCAAGAAAAAGAAAGAGTGACTACCAAGTCTTAAGTCGCATAATTTGAAAAAAAAGGAATAATGCTCAAAAAGTAACAAAAGTAAAAGTGCACAATCAACAAATGGTTTTTTTAAATAAAATAACGGGTGTTCGTTCATTTTGGGCACAGAGCTTTAAAGCAGATCTTTGTTTGCCACTTTGTATGTGTGTTTTTTTTTCAGGACAAACATACTTAAATACAGTTTTCCCCATTTCCAATAAGCCTTGATTCCTAAGAAGTCGTTAGGTATAGTTTTCGAATTCCCGATACTTACCCATTTAGATTGCTCACCCTGTATCCTGTAACCTATATTTAATTAATAAATATAATATATAATGGAAAGCAAACTAGCTAGGTAGGTATCTCCACGACTCCACGACTCTCAGTCCAAATTAATTGAATGGGTCAGTCGTTAATGAGAGAATCTTGTTAACACAAGCCCAGTGCAAGTAATTGGTCAACTTGTAAGAAAATACTAAATTTAGATCTCTCTATATGGTTGTTTCTTTCAACCTTTAATAGTGCGTATTTAGTTACTTTGGCTAGATTGTGATAAATTAATTATAAGTAAATAAACTATTTTATGGAGTTGCGTAGATTTAGGAAAATTTTAGGGCATTTAGTCATAGACATGTAACGTAAGAACAATCAATATAAATCAGACCCTCGGCTTAGAGGATAAACATCTATTCTAACTTGTAAGTAGTGCCATCTACCGGCCCAGCTTTAATTTGCCATTAAAGCAGTTGAAACTTCTCACGTAGGTACCCTTACAAACTATTAACTTAACACGTTCACTGCGGGACATATACAAATACAAATAACTTTATTTCCAAGAAAAATTACATACAAATTACGGTTAAACTTAAAGAACTTTAAACTGAGGCGGTTGAGATCTAATCAGCCCTAACCTAAGCTCTTTTACACTGCGGGTGAGGCCTTATCAACCTCAAATTTTAGTACTTCATGACTTTGTCAATATGTGCTAAGGTGTTTTTTTATGTAGTCTGCATTTGTCAGTAAATGTTCAATATATACTTAGCTTCGCCCTTGGTTCTAACCTCTGGTTAAAAAAAAATACCTAAAGAATTTTAGAGATCTTTTAGGCGTTTTGAACGCAATAATTTTTATCTGAGACTAGTGCAGAGAATGGTACTTATCACTAAATTACCAATAAAAAATCACCATCGCGTCGAGCACCTTTGATACAATAATATCTCAGAAATCGCTTTAGTAAATCTAAAACATATGTATCAGATTTATTATTTAGGTTTTGGGTCCCGGTAAGGGCATTCAATTGTGTTATCCCGAATATTTGATCCTGTCTTATGGTTGTTTATCTTTGTTAGTATTTATTTATCTAGTAGTTGTGTATTTGTATATTGTCTAGGGGTCACAGTTTCTGTAGGAGTTTTTAAATTTTTTCATGTGGTTGTCTTGCACTGTCATAAGTAAGTATAATATTTATTTTATTATTATTATCGACAGCTATGACCGCACTAAAGTCAAGCGGTCGACTTCCGCGTCGCCCGCGTCTCCCTCAGTGCGGCTTTGAGCTCACTTTCTTGAGACGTAAACAAACCTCAAGCCGCACTGAGTGAAAATAAATTATACCCAGTGCGTTCGAGGTCTATTTAGACTTCAAACATTTTTTCTATACCAACGAGTCCGGGTGTACAAAAGATAAAGAAATGCATATTTGACTTTATAACATAGGTATGTAACTAAACAGCGACAGCTCCCACGCGAGACAGTTAACACGAACTTTTAGCGCCGTCCCAGCGTAAAGTCGAGCTTGAGGCGGTTTTGCCTCAACTCACAGTGTATGTGTAATTCGATTCGGGACATTAGCTACAACTACAAGATCTCAATTACTGTACTTTTAAAACAAATTGGTCAATATCATCCAAGTCATTATTATAAAAATGTAAATAATAATATCTGTATCTACAGTCAAGTGTTAAATTATGGGACAACGTAACATCTCAAAACTATGCCCCGATGCACCTTATTCCAGTGTAATAAGAACTTCGTAACATATTTATGAGAGGATTCATTCGCTACACATTTTTGCAATACCTAAATTAGGCAATCTTGAAATTAACACCATAATATGAACGCAATATCCATCTATAGGTATACAGGGCGTCCCAAACTTTTGGGACATGAAGGGGAAGTACCTTAAATATCGTAGATAGTGTATTTTTCTGAAAGAAGACTTTATGTTATTTTTAAAAGTTAGTAATTCTGCATTCATAGATTTTCTAAAAATTACTTGCTTCGTCTGGGAATCGAACCGACTTAAATGTCAAAAAAAAACACCCTACTTTTATGATGCCAATCGAAAGAATAGCTAAAAAAAAATAACTCTGCTTAAGAAACATTGTATTTTAAAAAAAAGGAACAACGTAAAATTAATCATTTTAATCAAATTAAAAACAAACATGAAACTGCCGTAGTCAATTAAGTGGGTATTTTTTTAAAATTAATTAATTAAATGCTCAAAATGTGATCCCTCTTGCCTTACGCAAATCGCCAATCTATTAATGAGTCCGCTGCCTGTTGATTTTCTTATCATTTTATGGTGAACACTCCATGTGATATGGCACAAATCTGCAAGGCTCGAACGATCTTTATGTTTTTTTTACATAATTATATTTAGTAGGTATGAGAATAGGTAGTAAAGTGGGTATATATCATAAGGTTTGTATGGCGCGGGGCCGGCGCTGGGCGCGGACAACTAGTTCTTCTATATAAATTGCATACTTACCTTATTATATTACACTAAATGCAAAAGTGTTTTTGGTTTTATGTTTGTTTATTTCGTTTAACGACAGCTAAACTGTAGATAAGTATAAAAACTTTAGTCGCCTGTATCTCAGGATCCAATCAAGTCTACTAAGAATTAAGGAACCCAACTGTCCGGCTCTGATTTGGTTTATTTTGATATATGTTAGAGCTTTTTTTAATTGCCCAGTCTTAACTTAACCTGTTGGGAGACATTGTCCTCCAAAGTACCTACTGAAAAGTGATTAAACTCTCTTCTATAGAGAATTTAGAAAAAAATTGGTGGTTATATACCTACGGGTTTGATTTTATATTTAAGAACATGAAAAAATAATAAGCACGTGTTTTTAAATCTTAATATTTTACAAACGGACCCCTTAATTGAAAAATTGCGTTGATAAACCCGCAATATGACTAATATGTACTGTAGGTATAATGCCTTGTCTATTTAATGTAATGTTTAAACTGCCATATATGAATTGTCACAGCGATTAAAGTGACATAGTACTAAAGTGTATACATATTTATGAACTCGACTGTACCTATATTAATGCCAAATTACAGATTTCTACAACTAGTGTCTCTGAGGTAAGCTGCGGACGGACGGACGGACATATGGCGAAACTATAAGAGTTCCTAATTTGACTGCGGAACCCTAAAAATATATCGATTGTAACAAGTTACGGAAGATTGTTATTTTAGGGTTGTTCGCGCCATCTTTTGGCGAATAGTCAGGAACTTTTCCATCTACTTCTCAAGAGATGGCGTTAAACATTGCTTAATCAGTTTTATGTTACGAGGGGAGGTACAAAAATTCGCGGCATGAAATGTTTATCTATTCAATAAAACAGAATAAATATTTTACCTTTTTAATGTAATTATCTTTAAGTTCGATACATTTATTACATTCAGAAATTTATTTATCTAAACGGACAATTAAATATCTTCTATGCCCTCAAAATTAATCGGAATTGCCTCCTTCACTTCTTCATCGTCACGATTTTTTTCCCACTTAGTTCTTTTCTAAATTTGGGAACAATAATAATCGCTGAGAGCCAGGTTCGAGCTGTAGGGTGGATGGACAAGCGACTCGAAACCATTATCATAGATCGTATTGTCTACATTATGATGATAGCTCTTATTTACTCGCTAGTAATGGCGGCGGCAAGTTAAAAATAATACGATCACATGTTAATAGCAATATAGTTTTGCCGAGTAGGTATAATAGAACCCCAATAATAATATGTCGCGTGTGGTGTGGCTTCTAAAAGATAATGTCATAAAATGTATAATACTTATACAAACAACTGTATAAAGATATCAGTCTTTTTAGATGAAGTTAGTTAAATTATATTAAATAATTAAAAATCCCAAATGGCTACCAGAACTTCTTAATAAGAAATATTTTGCCGTTGACGATGAGTTCTGTTCTACGTTATCAGATTGCTTTGCTAAGCAATACCAGCAGCTAACCATACGTTCATGGTGAAACTGATGTGGAAGTAGCCGTTATTGTTGGTCGTCGACTACCAAAGAAAAGCACTCGAATTTTCAACGATAATTCTTCTCTTCGGCATTGTTACTTTTCAACATACTTAAAAAAAACCGAAAGGGTCCTCAATAAGAAGCATCAGGGCAAATGCAAAAACTAACTATTCAAAATAATCAAGATGGTAGAGAGTAGACCAAGTGATATTTATAATTAAGTATACGGAAAACTACGCGTACGTAGCCGCGAGTAAAATAACCAGCTGCACCATTAAGTAGGTATTTTCGTATTTCAGTAATCTGTAATCCGTAATCATTTACTTCAATATCATAATGTTACAATGGTCCTGGTTAATTAAATTGGTTGGATTAGGTACTAAGCAAAGAACTTTTCCCAAAGTATCACATCCCAAAATATTTTATTCAAATTATCATTTTGCAAAATGCACTACCGTGTGTTTTTCGAGGGCTTTCTTGCCACGCGCCTTATCTATGTGGAATCAGCTTTCGGCGTCTGTATTTCCGAACCAATACGACTTGGGGCCCTTCAAAAAACGAGCCTACTCTTTTCTCAAAGGCGACTCACCTGCGATTCCTCTGGTGCTGCGGGTATTTATGGGTCGCGATGATCACTTACCAAATGGTGGCTCGCTTGCTTGTCTGCCTCCTTTTTCACATAAAAAAAAGAAAAAAAAAGTCATTAGTCAAAACAAGTTATCACAATTTTATAGTCAGCAAATGTTTTTTTTTGGTTAATTATTGTGCAACACTTAAGTTCTTGGTCATGTTTTATTTTGAGAAATTTCATGTATGAAGTGACATGTTACAGTTGGCATAACATAATTTACGCAAAATAAAATAAAGCAAATTATTTGCATTGTTCCTGCCCTAACAACCCTAATGAATGAACTTGGTATTTATTTTTACTGAAAGAAGCGATGGAGTTATTTCCGTGACACAGACGACGAAGCCCCACTGCCCGGGGCTTCTATTCTGTGTAGATTGGCCCTTAGGGCCTGATGAAATCTAACCTAACCTAAACCTACTTAATTTTAACCCAACCTTACCTAACTGGACTTGCTATAAATTGAATGTGCGAAGTTACAAATTCATAGAAACATTTTTTTTAAATATACTTACATAATAGCCAAAAGAAAACGTTTGCTTAATAATGGTTCGTCTTATAAAACTTGACAAAGTAAAATAATGCCAAGTGATATTTTGACCAAATGAATAAAATGCGAAACGTAAATGTGCTAAAAATTTGTTTGAGAAATGAAACTACTGCGGTAAGTTTTGTTAGGAAGTGAAATTTGGCGATTGGTTTGGTTGAAAGTTCTTGGGTTTTTATTCATCAATATTACGCTACTGAGATTTGCCTCCTACTGTTTACTAGGCGCACCGTTGTTCGCATCGCATATCGCAGTATGTACACTTTTATTATTGGTATTCACGATTTGTGTTTTTATCTACATTAATTTGGAATTGAAAATACCAGTAAGTACTGCGTCGGAAAAGCTTACATAAAATAAAGCGTAACAAATTAAAAACATTTAACAGGTAAGTATAATAAATAATATATTTAACATATATCTCTACTTTATGATGCAGGTAAAATATCAAGTTTGTTTAAAAAAGTTTAATTCTGGACTGACCTACATAATGTACCTATGCCATACAGGGGAAAGAACACGAGGTCTAACAATCTGAAAAAAACAAAAGTAATCGGCAAAAAAATTAAGAACCATTTCAATAGCTAATACATCTTAAAATAGTATACATATGAATGTTCCTAGTCATGCACTAAAGTTTAGTGCAAGACTAGTTTCATGACTAAACTAAGTAGGTACCTACCTACCTATTCAATAAACCTTCCGTTTGAGCGTGAGCATCTTTGTATCCAAACCACAAAAAAAACAACGAAGTCAATGACTAGACCGCAGTTGTGTGCGTGCAGGTGAGATGAACGAGTAGAGCGGGACCGCGAGAGCCTCCGGTGCGCAGGTAGAGCGGCGCCGGCGCAGTCGAGACACGCGCCCCGCGCGGCCGCGTCCCCTCACAACCTGCCGTGAAAACGACACCGCGCCGCGACCGCTAAATACTCTCACTCTAAACATAAACAAAGTTAACAAAGTACAACAGTGCATATCCAAGCTAGGCGATACGTGCCTCTGGTCTAACATCGAGTAAACAATCAAGATAATTGCGCGAATGCCACGGTCCGCGGCCTACGCAGCCGGCGGCGTCCCCTCCTCCGTTCATTCAAGGACCAATCGTTGAACCCATGCTGCCTCAGCTTTCGAGTTTTCGCAATTTGTGCCGATTTTGAAATGAACCCCGAAATTATTTCTGCGCGGGGCACCGACTGAGCTGATGACGGTTTGCGAATCAGCTCCATCGACAATGTCAATCAATCAAAATGCAGTTCAGTTCAACAAACAGAAGCAGCAACTAGGTAAACAGGGTCCGGAACCGGTCAACTTTCCACCGCGCTACCATCCGCCTCCGCCATCCGCGGCCGGCCCCAAACTAGCCACTGTTGACCCGTCCGCGAAAGAGTACAAACCTCCTTACGTGGGGAAACCCGTGGATCCTACTAAAATACAGTATTCGCTCGGAGCTCACAGTGCGTATCCGGGAGGATCGATTCCCTTTTCGAAATATCCCCAAGGATATCCCGCAGGTTACCCGCAAGGACCGGGCGCGCTGCGCGTTCTGCGCCCCTCGGGGGAGGTGGTGACCAAGGCGATCGTGCACGAGCCCGGGCAGCCCGCGGGCCGCGCGCGCAGCGCCGACGACACGCAGCGGGCGCCGCGCAACCTAGAGGAGGAGCAGATCCACCGGCGGTCGGCTGACATGCTCAAATTCACCAAGCGCGTGGAACCCGAGGGCCCTCGGGCTTCAACGGACCAAAGGCGACAAATACAGACATTATTAGATGAAATTAAATCTTTGAAAGAAACCAACCGACGATTGAGTGACGATAACCAGGAACTTCGAGACCTGTGCTGTTTTTTGGATGACGATCGCCAGAAAGGACGAAAATTAGCCCGGGAGTGGCAGCGGTTCGGAAGGTACACGGCGTCGGTGATGCGTCAGGAGGTGTCTGCTTATCAGAGCAAGCTGAGAGAATTAGATGAAAAACAAAAGGAATTAATTCGCGATAACCTAGAGTTAAAGGAGCTTTGCCTATATTTGGACGAGGAACGTGAAAAAAGCACCTGTGTAAACTGTGGCAGAGCGGCCGGGAGAGAGCGGGACGACGGGGACGGCAGCAGCAGCGGCACCAACGCTGAGGAGGCCGTGCGCGCGCCCGCCGCGCCCGTCACGCACCCGCAGCTTGCCGAGCGCACGGTGCAGTATGTCCGGGACCTGGAGCAGAAGGTCAGGCGGTTGGAAGCTGAGAAAGGCGTAAACGGCGGAGGAGGTGAGCGGCCGGAAGCGGTGGTACGAGCCTTACAAGTCTTAGAAGTAAGAGAACGAGTGGAAAGAGAAAGGAGAAGACCAGCTCCTGATTTGGATTCCGGAGAGCAAGCCCTTGTACGGGAAATGTGCAACGTTGTATGGGGCAAGTTGGAAGACGCCCCACCACAAGCACCTCCGCGTTAACATTCTTAACTGAACTGAACCTGTAATGTGAACTTACTTAGTACAAACAAATGGAAAGTTCCAGGGGCACGTTTTATAAAGCTAAAAGGATGAGGAAGGAAGGAACAATGATTTTACAGGTCTTAACTGGCAACATACTCAAATGGCTGGTAGTCATTGGTCGAGGTTGTGTCAAATCGAAACTTGTACTTTGTATATTGTAATTTGTAGCTTTATAAAACAGGCCACAGATGTTGTTAACACTTGTATGATTGGAATCCGAGTCGATCGAGGTCACCGCGGGCTTGAGGTCTCGTGACCTACAGAGCGGATTGTAAGATTGACCTTGTTTACTGATGCTAAGCTAGTGGAACACTGTTATTGAAACTCAAGCGTGTGATGATTAAGTACTGAACTTATATATACTTTGCCGAAGCAATACAATAAGAAATTCTGTTAAGAAACCGAAAAGTACAAAACTAGCGACTGTGTTAAGTTATTTTAATAGCGTTTGTTAATTTTAAACTAGTTCTGATAAAATTAATTACTATTTACTTTTTCCGATCGTTTCTTTTAGATTAAGTATGTTTCATTATTTTAATTATATTGATTCATATCGATGCTATCAGTGTGAACTACATATATTAATTTATTACTTTGCTCAGGACCAATGTACTTTTATGTAAGTATGAGAGTCGTAATTGGTATTTACGTTACGAGTTTTAGATATACGAATAAAGTATAAATAGCTGCTGACGAGGCTAAGTGTCTGCTGTCTGCGATCAATATTATCTTGAGGCCAACACTTGTGACAGTAACTATTATTATTAAGTAATTAGTTACAAACAATTTTGCTTTCCTAAAGTGTTATGTTATGTGTAATAAATAAGGCAAATACGTTTTGACTGTAACATGCCGGAGTTACCGTGGACGTGCTCGGGCATATGTTATGTTAGTTCTTACAGCTTGGCAATTATCTTAATTTGCTTCTATGAGAATGTTCTTCTTGCCTAGTCTAAAGCCTTCAGCGTTAATTGTTAAATAGCTCGCAGATAAATTTTCCTTGCCATTATTCAGAAGGCACCTAATGCATTTGTTTTATTCATGTTCATGCATGTCATGTTATTAATTTATTACAGAAAACTTTTAATTATAAAATTAATAAATTATTTCAGTTTTACTGTGGTTTATTTATTACCCTTATATATTTAATTTCACAAATATTTACAGTGTGTAAATGGTATACGGGCGTTTATTAAAACTGGACATAGATTAAGACTCTACTAATTATTAACAGAAAGAATTATTTTGATTACGCTAACGTATACACCGTTATTAATTTTTGAACATACTATCGACCCGGAATGTACATCGAAGTCCATCTGTCAGGTAAGTACGTAATGTTTACTTGTGAAAATGTTAATTGCATTTTTCGTTATACATTAGGTACGTGTTAAATTATTTTGTATAGTTATTTTTTTTAAATTTAATTTTAACAAAAGCTGCCTAAATGTGCTCAGTAGGGGTTATACTAACCACAGTTAAAAGGAACGCTCGTATACAATTTACACACTGTATATGAGTATCTATTTTATTGGCTTAGTCAAAGTCAAAGTCAAAGTTCTTTATTCTTCAATTTATGCATAATATAATTATGCACCTATGAATGTCAAAAAGTATTACCACCGGTTCGAAACATAAAACCTTTTCCCCGAGAGGAACTGGCGTAAGAAACTTGACAAGGTATTTACTTTAAAAGAATATATTATATCCTACATATATTCAAGCTAAACAATTCAGCTGCTGTGGCATATAAAATTACGTTTTTAGGGTTCCGTAGCCAAATGGCAAAAAACGGAACCCTTATAGATTCGTCATGTCTGTCCGTCCGTCTGTCCGTCCGTATGTCACAGCCACTGTATTCCGTAACTATAAGAGCTATACTATGAAAACTTTATAAGTAGATGTATTCGGTGAACCGCATTAAGATTTTCATACAAAAATAGAAAAAAAACAGTAAATTTTTGGGGTTCCCCATACTTAGAACTGAAACTAAATTTTTTTTTTCATCAAACCCATACGTGTGGGTTATCTATGGATAGGTCTTCAAAAATGATATTGAGGTTTCTAATATATATTTTTTCTAAACTGAATAGTTTGCGCGAGAGACGCTTCCAAAGTGGAAAAATGTGTGTACCCCCCCCGTAACTTCTAAAATAAGGGAATGATAAATGTAAAAATAATATATGATGTACATTACTATGCAAACTTCCACCGAAAATTGGTTTGAACGAGATCTAATAATTAGTTTTTTTTTAATACGTTATAAACCGTAAACCGCATTTTACCTTTCATTCAATCAACTCCAATATAATAAAGAATAAAGAAAAACATTTATTTAGATGTATAGTGGTACGGAACCCTACGTGCGCGAGTCCGACTCGCACTTGGCCGCTTTTTTATTAGTGCCGATTCAAAGCGCCCTGCCGAGTAGGTACTGAGGCAATTAAAAACTGGGGAAGTGCGCGTCGGACTCGCGCACAGAGGGTTCCGTACCCCCGCACAGTAGGTATTATTAAATTCCAATTTTAATTCGATTTCGAGACCAACTCACACTTGACGGTTTTTTAAAGTATTTGTTTTTTTCTTCAAGAGAATTGAGAAAGTAGCTGTCATAAAAATCCATACAAATTTAGCTCCGGGCGAAATCGTTTCTCACCCCTAAATCAAGTCCGATTTTTCACGATTTTTGAATAAGTTGTAGTTATAAAGACCTAGGTCTGTACGTTTGTTTTTTGTTTTTTTAGTTTTTTTCTAAAAAATATTTTCTTGGAAAGGAAAACGTACAGACATAGTTTCTCATGATATCTACAACATATTCAAAAGTCGTAAAACTCGGACGAGGTTTAAGGGGATAGAAACGTTTCCGCATTTTGTATGGAGATTTTTAGCTTCACAATCGTCTTAAGGTTTGTAATATAATCACAGGTAGCAAATTTGACGATTGTATGTTTTACCATTTTTACGAACCAACAAAAATAAAAATATCCGAAAACCGTTTCTCGTACGGGGACTTCCTTAAATATTTCACTTTTTTTTTACCTGTTAGTAAAATCCGCCGTAATAATAATGACACATATTCTGAAAAAAGTAAATCTTTTACGCTTCAAATAATGCCACGCAGCATCGCCATTCGCCAGCATCGTATTCTTTATCTTTGGCCAGAATGACGATAATGAAATGGCCTTCAAATATCACGTCATCATTTTCTACAAAATTATTGGGTTGGATTCAGAGTAACAAAAAGTTGCCTAAAAAGGTTTAGTAGGTATAGATTGAAATTTCGAAAATAATTCCATGAGCGAAGTATGCATAGTATCATGAGAAACCATTAGTCAGATGTCAGATTGACAATTCAAAATAATAATTACCCGAAGTTTAAAATATAATCCAGTGAAGGAAGATAAAATATAAACATGACGGATCAGACGGATGTAGAAGAAAAGGGTGAAGGGCCCGAAGATGTCGATACTATCGGAGTAATTATGTTTTAATATTACTTATACTCGTATATAAAACATGATGCATGTATTCTGTGTATTTGTATGTCCTAATTTACTTAATTAAAAACGACCCAAATCCGTAACCTACAATAACAATATGATGACCTTGCCAATAGATTAAGACAGAATTCGCGAAGGAAAGGTCATTAAGTAAAGAAAATCATGTTCGCCCACACTGCATTTACTAAGACACACAATTTAAAAATGGATATTGCTGTTTAGCAATGTAATAATATGATATCTAAAGTTTAAATTGTTCGTTTGATATGTTATTAGTGCTTTAGTTCGGTCAGTACAGAAAGAATAGCGTGCGAGAGCAGCAACCAAAGCAATTCCTTCGGAAATTTGTTCAGGCGTCTTATGGGGTGAAGTGAAAGGTGCCTTTTTTAGGTTTTTTACTTAAGTATATCCACTTTTTTAAATTCATAACCATTTTTGAGCTACCCGCTCCGGAAAAGAGTATTTTTTTAAACGAGTTATCCTCACCTTTTCGCCAAACAGTACTCTCTGTTGGGCAGCACGCCCCCGCCCCCCATACCCGTTTTTAGGCCATTTGTTTACTGGACTACATGAATTCACATTTGTTTGTGGATAGGTACACTAAACTTCTACTTACTTACTTATCTACTACCAACGTATACGGAGTGAAATTTAGACTTACTAGATTTATTTGATAACCATATTTAATTTAAAAAAAACTTGTTAAAAATGTTTATAATAATAGAATTATTAGCTATTGTTTATAATAATAACATATAATTTTAATGCAAAAAAAATATTTAAATATTTAGGTACGTACTCCTTTGCATTGCAACAGTTCCGTGGCACTTTGTCCATGGCAGACTAATAACAGGTGTCGTCATTTAATTTAATTCTAATTGAATCTTTCTAGCAAGTTTTTTAGGCGAAAATGGTATTTCGAGTAGATACGCCGCATCAGATTCTTCCAAAAGTTTTGGGGTTTGGGGTTTTGGGCGAAGTTCTGGGACGTTAGGTGGATTTTCTAATTTGGGGACGTATGGAATTATTAGCTCGTCGATTTTGCTTAAGCTTTTTTGAGTACTGCCTGCGAAGCCAAATCTGTCCAAAACACCACATTAGCTCCTCTATGTTTCGATTTTATTAAATCCTGCACAATTGACAAACATCGCTCCATGTATCCGTCGGCACGGCATTAACGTATTTAGCGTGGAATAGGTAATATATCTTTGACCAAAGTGCGAAGCCAGATTTTGCGAGTCAATATTTGATTTTCAGTCACAGCCGGCTTGAATTTTCTTGATCGTTTTTCAATACCTACCCTTGTCTTTAAGATACTTTTTAATGGTTTTGCCGTCGTTTTTGAATTTCCTCCCGAGCTCTCTATATGATTTTACGACGCGGCCATTTTTCTTTAATCGACTTCTCTCAGTAGAATGGCTTATACTGGATAGTCTTCCAGAGCCAGGCATCCTTGTAGTCGTTTTTCTGAGTGAGTAGGATGCTAAATAACTGTAAACTATTCTTTGACTCTCACCCCTTCGTGTAAAACGCTCCACGACCTTCGCTTTCCACCAGAGGGGATTTTAGAGATTTAATATTATAAACAGGTTCAAACTTTGTCCAGATTTCACTCCGCATACGTTACTATGCTGATATCTCAGGAAGTAGGTAAGTATATAAAACATTGCACTTCAAATTGAGTTTGTGTTTAAAGTGTTTGTATTTGTGTTTTTCTTAATAGCAATAAGTATTTAAAGTAGTCAATAACGATTTGTTGCCATACAGATATATGTAGGAGGACGCAACCAAGACGGCGAGCGCCACGGGGAGGGCTGGGCCGTGCTGCCCAATGGAGACTACTACACGGGCTGCTACTGCCGCGGGTTGAGGAACGGCAAGGGACTCTACGTATTCAAGAATGGAGCACGTTATGAAGGTTTGATGCCACCATGATGTCACACTTTTGCAGAGGTCCATAGATTTATATCATATTTTCCGTACTCTCCTACAGGAATTTACTTTACCCGACATATCTATCCTAAATCTTGGGTTCTGATTGGTTTTTCTCACTAAACACATAATATTATGAATAGATAATATCATTAAATAAAGCAATTCTCTGAATTCAATCCTGCCAATCAAATTTTGTCGCTGCACACTGCACAGTGAATGTAAAAATAATATACCTACCTTACAAAACGACATATTGATTATTTTTTAATTGTGCGTTACATGTATCAGGCGAATATCGGCGAGCGATGAAGTACGGGGTCGGAACCATGATTTACCCCGACGGGTCGCGCTACGAGGGCGACTGGCGCCACGACGTGAAGCAGGGCTTCGGCGCCTACTTCTATCCCAACGGAGATATATACGAAGGCGCCTGGTTCAAAGGACAACGGCACGGACTCGGAACCTATTTGTTTAACGAGTACCAAGTAAAGTTTATGGGTACCTGGGTAGAGGGCAGGATTCAAGGCCCCGGGCAGATTATGTACCCTAGGGTGCGTTTCCATGGCTCTTGGTACAAAGGTTTTGCCAGGGGCCCCGGCTGCTTCGTGTTTGACACCAACTGCATGCAGCACGGCTTTTATCTGTTTATCAAGGATCCGGCGCTGGAAGAGTTTGGTGAAGGCGAGGAGGAGAAAGAAGAAAAAGACGTCAAGGAGGAGCGTGCTGAGGAGGAAGAGGAAGGGTCAATAGATGAGACAATAGGTAGGTAATCTATTTGAGATCATTTATACATATATAAAGAGTCTTATTGTCTTCCTGTTTGCTACGTAGGATTTGCATAGATTTATATTGAAAATCTACATAATAAAGGTTACCTGCAAAGGACGATGTTGTAGATCCATTTAACCAGCATAATCTGTATGGTGTAGGTTAGGTACCCAACTTCAGTTCAGATTATCTTCCCACTCATTAGACAAACCAAAGGTAAAGACGAACCTTAAGATTAGGTATTCTATACGAGCTTTGTATCAACAATAAATGCGGCGCGGCACTGCCTGGGAAAGGGAAGGCAGAGAACATGTTAACCGCTTGAACGAACGTCACAGTCGACCAGTGATTTCATTAATTTTAGGGATTTCATACCGTAGCCCGGGCGTGATTTGAAGTTGATAGATAGCTATAGGTAGTCTAGGTAGGTACTACTGCTGCTTATGTGCAATGTGGTAGAACTAGTACCATCCAAACTGTACAATTTATTTACTTACTGTATTCTTGCAATTAAAATTCAGTGCAATTCAATCGTGTAATTTCAGGTAAAGTGGCAATGTGGCGAGCTCGCAACGTGTCTGCCTACCTGGCCGAGTTCCTGCCTCCGGAACCAGTGCCTCTGCCGGTCCACGACTCCATTCCGTCCCTGACCGAGTGCAGCCTCGGCCCGGAAATGTTGGTGTTCGAGCCATCGACGATTCCGGAGCATGAAGGCGGCGACGACAGTGACTCCTGGCTGATGCATCGTCAACAGTTCCTTGAGGAAACCGAAATTCAACCCGACCAACCGAAGGATTAGCATCGTTATATGATGAATAAACGTACTACCTAACTAAACTGATCCTGTCTGACCCACCTTCACACAGAACAACCAGTGTTAAGGTGAAGAAATTTATTTTCCTACCTTCTCAAGACGCTTACCCATGGTCCCACTGCTCTTTTTGACGGAGCCCTGCTTCGAGTGCTCCTATTCCAAGCCGGTTTGCCCTTCGAGCATTTATAGATAACTAACGAACCTAACCTACCTACTTTTGGTATCACAATTAAAATTAGACGGTAAAACCTGGGTGCAACTTTTGGCGTCCACGGGTAGTACTTAATGTCCTTCACAGTGTCACACTTTCAAAGTTCAGTGTGAAGGTGGGTCGGAAGGACTTTTTTTTCCACACCAGTGTTAACATTGGGAATGTATGAATACTAAGAAAAGAGGGAATAAAAAATAAAAAAACGAAAACAATAAGCAACTTATAATAAAAAACACTTTTTGTTAATGAAACAAGAACGTTATGGATTTATGAACTACATTCCGCCCCTCATAAACTTAGCTTATTTTCGCTGTGCTCAATAGGGACGCTTACCCGTGGTCCCACTACTTCGTCCCACTGCTCTTTTCGACGGAGCCCTGCTTCACAGCAGGGCTCCTATTCCAGGCCTGTTTGCCCTTCGGGCATTTATAGATACCTAACGAACCTAACCTACCTACTTTTGGTATCACAATTAAAATTGTATGCCAAAAGCTAGGTGCAACTTTTTCTGAGGTGGGACAAAGAAGTGGGTCCACGGGTGTGTCTCAATAGTCCAACGAAGCGTGCCCTTCTTCCAAGTAGTCAAACTTTTTAGTCCAACCAGTCCAACAACCACGAACCACGGGGTAGTTCTCACTATTCCCATTGAGCTTTCCCATTGATGGTAATAGTGATACTACTTGTATCACTATCCCCATTGTGTTTATATAACCGCTACTATTCGCGACCAATAAAACGCTCGGATATTATGCGTAAGTTGCACACCAGGTTGTCACACCAGTGCCTTTCGACGGAGCCCTGCCTATGGCAGGGCTCCTATTTCGGGCATCTTAAGATACCTAACGAAACGAACCTAACCTACCTACTTTTGCGGAATAAAAATGATTTCTGACGAATAACAGACTAAAGCGAATAGCAGTGGTGTGACAAACTGGTGTGACCACGAGTTTTTTCTGTAGGATAGTAAATTATTTTACACCCGACGTTTAAAAAAAACCGCTCAAAATGGGAATAATGAGACATTTTGTAGGAGAACATAAGTCTCGGTTAGGTACCATTCGGCGTTTCGTAATTCAATGGGAATAGTGACTGATTTGAAAAAAAAGTGCAGTCTCAGTATTACCACTGCAATGGGAAATGGGAATAATGAGATCTACCCGAACCACGAGGAACTACGTTTACCCGTGGTCTAACTAGTTGAATGAATCCTGCCTGTATCAACGTCAAGTTGAAATGTGCAGAGGTACCGTGAATCTTCATTAAAATAAAAAAACGCTTATAATTATTTAGTTATTGTTAATATAAAAATGATATATCTATCTCACTTTGATTAGAAAATAACCAAAATCCATTTCGTTGTGGATTAACTCGATTTGACTTTTTGTAATGAAATCGTCTCTTTACTGTATAGAATATCAATGTCCCGACCTTGACATTGATGTAACAGGGTTCTCATCCGTAACACTAGTGTTAATACTTTATAAATACTAGTGTTAAGGTCTGGAAAGTAATTTCCGTACCTTCACACTAGTGTTAAACTAGAGAAAATTGATTTCCAGCTTTTTTACACCAGTGTGAAGGCTTTCCTTTCCTAAAAAGAAACTTCTCCACCTGAACACTGGTGTGAATGTGGGATTTTCCACACTAGATGCGTTTGCGGTCTGCGGTTAGGTCAAGTATCTCGTATCTCTTTCATAATTTAGTAAACTGATAGAGGCAATTAAGATGCTTGATCGGACCGCAGACCGCAGAACGCATAGTGTGCCAAATCCCTCAGTGTGATGGTAGGTCGGACGGGAAACTGATGACGTTGTATTCTAGCAGTAGAATGTTTCTTAAATATGGCTAACAATGTGTCGTATCCTAGATATTGATCATACTGACAACTAGATATGCCATCTTATACATTTCTTTAAAGCACGGGCCAGACAGACGCGTCTTGCGTCTTCTGTCTGGCCCGCGCCTGAGGGTTCCGTTTTTAGGGGCTATAATACTAATAGTCCGTACTCAAGTTGCCATAGTGAAACATTAATAAAGCAGGAGTACCTACTTACCATCTTTTTACACCCTCGTGTGAGGCATGTGTTTAGTTAAGTTAATCAGACCCTACTGCGGCGCACGGTCGAGCTACGCAACGCTAACGAAAACGCTATTTGACCCCGTTAGGATAGGTGATACCTACTGGTTTAATGAAGTAAAACAATACATTATCAGCCTTAAATGTATATTATATTATCCTAAATAACATAAAACACATCCTATTCATGATGTCATAAAATGAAACTGTGATTCTGATGTAACCCATTGATAAAGTTAACACCTAAATTAAACACCAAACTAGTAGGTAGGTACTTTAAGCTGACCCAGTAGCCTACACAAAGAACAGAGCCACAGCTCGCAAACACATTCCTCATAATAATAAAAAATATTTTCATCTTCTATTATTAATGAAGTAACACAAATAAATTAACTTTTGAACCTCCGAATTTTCCAATGGACATCCCTATGTCACACCACCTATACAAAATTCTAAAATCCTATGAATTGTTTTCCATAAACACTGTTAAGTTAAACATAACCTTAAATACCTTGCTGCTAGCTCGAAAATCAAGCATTTGCTGACCTTCTGGTCCAATTATACATTCCAATTTTGTTCAAGGCAAAACAAATGGGCATCATAGAGCTCAGTCAAAAAACCTACTCTATGTGCTATGAGCAAATAGGCGTGCCTCAACCCAACAGTGCCAGCAAAATGACCTGGACATCTGGTGTTTTATATTTCAACCTGTTAAAATGTTAAAGTTTTTCAAGGGATTTTGAAATCACAAAGTCACACCCCAATTCCTGATTTTCCATACATTGATGCAGCCATCCAAAGTCAATTTGAGGGGCAGGGTGTCTTCGTAGATTGGGACTACTATTTAACAAAATCTTAAAGCTTTTCCTTAAAATACAATTTCATCAGTGTTGCATTTAGTAGTTACATATCAATGATTATGTTTCCATAGTAAAAGAGCTACATGAGAGTTACATGTTAGGATACCAAAAGCAATTTGTTATTATTATAACCACAAGTTATTCTTGACAGACAGACAAGAATGTTTGCATTGTAACTTTGTTTACCAAAAAGCGGTCGCAATAAACACATGGTACCAGCACATAAATATTAAACTCCATGATTATCAAACATCGGTAACCATTCTGCAATTTGCGGCATTTTCAGGGCGGGTACTAGGTAGGGCTTGAATTCCGAGATCTCCGAATCTCGGACCAAGTTTTCAGATATTACAATGCGGAGATTAGATGGAGCAATACCGGAATGTTTTCAATATCAAAGTTAAATACGGATATTGGGCATATCAATATCATAAATCCGATTTATTCTGGTATTGTAATATCAAAACAAACAGAATTGATTTTAAGTCGGTGTGTAGCACTAGCATTTCGAAGTTAGCTGTGGAGTTACTTCGTTTAGTTTCAAGTTCCAAAACATATATTATGACAGCACCTTATATGCATTACATGTTAATCCTTCCATCCATAGATTAGCTATTTGTCATATGTCAGACTTATCAGATGGATTTTTTAGATGTTGTGGACAAAAGTGTGTTGTTCTAATAGATCCCCAATTCCGATACTAGTATGGGAATTCTGGTATTGGAAATATTTCAATATTGTATGCCCTGCATAATTCCGAAATTCCGATATTGAGGTTCAATACACTTTCAATTCCGATACTGGAAATCATCCGATCACTGCATGCCCTAGTTGGTACTAAATTAGTTTTTTAAGCCTACGGGTTGAGTTAAGCGAATTCTAATCTATATAAATAAAAATTAATCGCTAAATGTGTTGCTAAGCGCAAAACTCAAGAATGGCTGAACCTATTTGGCTGATTTCTTTTTTCTTGTATTCGTTATTGTCAGGACAAGGTTTGTGTGAAAGAAAAAAAAAGGAATCGGGAATGTCCGATATTTGCAGCAGGGCTAGTATTAAAATAAAACCAACTTTACGAAACCATACTTCAAAATGGTGTCAATGAAAACCGATATCATCAGTTAAGAATTACATAATATACCATATTGTTTTCCTTTGTGGTCATCAAGTACAACATTAAGTTTCTTTAGTGTTTCACAAGGATTAAGCACATTTATTTTGCTATGACCTTGAAATTTATTTTACTTAATTTCAAAATTCTGTCTCTCATTATTATGTACTGTTCAAATTCAAATTGATTAATGCATTATTAATCATAATGGTCATTTCAGAAAAAAATGAGACAGCACAATATGACCTGTTGGTTTTAACTGATAGTTATTTTTATCCCTGTGACAAACATTTATATAACAAGTTCATCCCCAAATAACCACTGTAAACATAATCTTCTCAACTGGCTTAACGTAACCCATAGGTAACAAAAGACACATTCAGTAAGTATCAATGCGGGCAACTGCTGCGAATTGCACAAAAGTTACTTTGTTTGATTATGTTGCTACTCTTATGTCTGTACATTAGCTTGTGGATTGTTGATAGTTCCAGTATTATTATTTTCAAACGTAGTTTTATTTTTCAGTAAATAAGCCGCTAAGTAGTTGATTGGGTCTGGCGGCCGTTCTTTGGCGAGCGCCGAGAGCCCCTGCAATAATATGGGAACAACTGTTTGGTCCAAATATTGCCTCGTCGGCAAGGCGTTCAGATCTATGCGAGACTTGCGAGTCGCATTATTTTCGGATTCTTTCTCCATCGAAATTATCTTCTGTAATGAAATTCATAAGATTACCTACGATAGCAAACAACGACCGCACTCTACAAACAAGTCTCAGTTAGTAGACAGTATGAATACAATTAAAAACTATTATTGGACAAAAAACAATATTAATCAGATTTAGATTATAATGTGGTTCAATCACTATAAACCTTTTTACTAACCCTCACAGTTTCAGGTATTTTCGGTGGTGGTAGTTGTTCTTCTGTAGCAGAAGATGTACGCAATTGCAAAGTAGGTTCGGACATCGGTTGCAATAATTAAAGATACATATAATTACTGTACCAATTTATTTCTCGTTTTAAACACTAGAAAATATCGCGAAAATATCGGACGAAAATTGACGAATCTGTCAAAGTGTCATTCAGTTCAGTCAGCTTCCATTTAATAATCTGTGGTCAGCTTGGTTTAGCTTTTTTCAAATAATTAACCCATTCTGAGTAGGCACGTGTATCATAGCCCATACAGCCTATTGTTTAGTATATGGTTTTTATATTTTTATTTAAATTTACGTAGGGATATCAATCCGAATCTAAGCTGCCTTTCCTTGTCTCACTTTTACTACATTCTTCTCTGTTTAAATGCACAATATTATGCAAATCCCACCACACTATCACAATTATAGCCGCGGAATAGTACTTAACTTATCTTAGGTTAGAGCTTGGGTTTGGGTTGGGTTGGGTGTGAGCGGCCTACTTACTGAATAAATTTCTTTTAACTTTTATCTTTTATCTTTAAGGTCCTATTCGCAGATTGTCCTTTCGCCCTTTCGCAAAAGCTCCTCTTTAGAAATGTTCCTCTCGTATAACAGCCCTTATGCAGAATGTCACATTCGCAAAATGTCCCTTTCGCTATACGCAAGTCTCAGTCTCCGTTTTAGAGAAGTTTTCTAAATTAAATTTTTCAGTTTACCCGATTCTACAGTGGTCGGTAAAACACTTTGCTATTCTATGAGCAGCTGTCATAATCAAATGACAGTGCTAATTTGAATCTGACGCTTCTTATTTTAGGCGGTCTATTCTACTTTACATTTTGCCATTTGCAACGACAAAAGATGGTGGATGTGTAATTTGATTTATTTTTTATTTTTGTGTATTTAGGTGTGGTTCTTTTTTGTTAGTGATTTGTACTTTTAATGCCTTTGTGTTGCACAGTGATAGAAGACTTGGACTTATTTCGTGTATCTTGGCATCTTACTTCTCGTTTCAAGACTTTCAAGTGGACTCGCAGTGGTACAGAGGTTAAAACTATCTTGGCCTCTGTCCTACATATCACCGTACAACGTTGCCACCAATCTTTCAAGAGAAGATTGGATTGTGTTTTATTACTATATTGATTTTTACTTATATATACTTGACACTGGCGAAATCACTTCATAGTGGAAACGCCATATTCCCGCGGTAGTAGCTGTTCAAGTCGTCGCGGGGCATTCCGCCCCGGCGATGTCTGTTGTTAATAACTGTTTAAGTTTAGGTTTTAAGACAAGTTTGGTATCATTTTTAACTAAATCAATGTACAATTCATTCAAAAATTGCATCAATCTATAATAGTAAAAACACAAGAAATTTCAAAAAGAGTTATTGCATTGTAATTGACCCCGAGACCCTTCAGATGACGCTGAATTGGATCCAGAGATATTCGGCGACGTAAATGAGGGAATACATGAACCACTAAAGTTTTTTACGTAAAAAACTTTAGTAGACAAGTTATGGCGTAGTCACTAATTCATTTGATATTACCTATCAAGTAAAAATTTTCTTTAATATTATTGAACGAATTGGCCTAAACCGGAATGCATAAAAACATTACTTTTTTTTTAAAATATCTTTATCATGTTTGCGAACCCTTCCCCATCATTCTAGGATCGCAAAAAAATTTAACACCGTCAACAGTTTTTTGTACTACACCCATACGAAACATTTTAATTTGACATTACATATTTATTTTTAAAACGAATAGATGGGCTCTGTAGAGTTATATATGTTATGGAATTTTTCCTTGTGAAATAGGAACCAAATTAGAAAAACAAGTTTTATTTTTATTTCATACATTTTTACTTCTGTACGGTGTCAGTCAATATGTAGGTACCATAAACGAATTCGGCATTCCCAATTTATACGAAAACGATACCAAACTTGGCCTAGGAGCTTAACCGATGTAGATATAAAGATAAAGTTGACACTCCCCCACCTCAAAAAATTAAATCAAAAGTTTTGGTGGCTCCACTTCTCAAATGCATCCTTGGGTCCTAAGGACCAATCCTGCCAAAGGTAATCTTTGGTTCACGAAACGCCACTGCCACAATAGGTCCTGCTGCGCCAAATATAAAAATATATATATATGCGTGAAATATTTGTACGCCAGCCTTGGCAAAACAAGATACGAACTGTGATAATTATTGTAACATCTTTTATATACGCTTGTTTTATGCAAATAAACTATTCATTCATTCATTCATTCAATCCAAATCGTATTTGACCTGTTACGGTATTATTTTTAAGTCGGCCGCCATTACTGTCTAGAAAATAAGAACTATCAAAACGTTTGCAATACGAAAACATAAAAACGATATTGTTTTTACCGTGTTGAATAGAGGCCCTGGATACCCATAGTTCCGTAAGTGGTAAAACATTATAATATTAAGTATATTACAATGTTTTGTCTTTGTAACAAAAATAAAGCTCCGTTGTTCAGCGGGCCCGTTACATAGTGACAGATGATTTATCTATATTTATCATCAGCAATAAACGTGACGTAACAGGCCCGCCGCTGAACCATTCAATGGAATAAGAAGGTAACTAATAAAAAAGGAAATAAAACACTTAATTACAGTTTATTTATGAAACACCCTTACATATAAAACCTAAACATATTTTTACAATCCACACATAATATTCACACGGGGTTTTCTATGTCCGCAGTCCTTAATCAAATTCCTACAACAAACTACCTAACGTTTGTGAGAAAACCGCATCAGTAGAAATCTATTAAATGCTTATGGAATAAAGTCTACACTTGGTGCTTACGTATTACATAATATCTGAAGTTCGATTTATATTTTAGCGGCAGAAACACTACTTCTCTAGATCTAAAACATACCATTATTATGGCATCCCAAGTTAGTGTTTTCAATTAACGAGTTCGTGACCCACTACTTTATTTGACGTTACATGATTGCGGCAATATACGTAAAATTAACCTGTGCGGCGCGACTTCATGGATGGAACACAATAAAAATAAGTAAGTATTTCATTTCGGAACAATGACTATGTAATATGCTTTAAAATGATTACATAATACATACCTACCTGCATTAAATGAAACGTAACTGCAGATCACACTTTAATCAGTTTGCGGTTGTTGAAAAGGCTTTTTCACGCTAATAAATAATAAAGAGTTACCATCACTGCAACATAAGTTTGAAGATCGGTGGTTATAGTCATTTTTATGGCATCCGTTTTGGGCAGTGGACAGGTGGACACCTTTCGGATAGCATGATAATGTTTCACTAAAAGGTGGGTCAAACCATGATTGACCATTTAATTGCCAACTGCAAAAACCACTAATGGCTGATGCCTACATTCAAACCGCAGATAGATAGGCTTACTTCGAGTTAAAATTTGACACATTTTGTATGGGAAAATGACAAATTTTTATCCGAACAGATAATGCTTATATCTGTCCGCGGTTTGAATATAGGGTTTGGCCGTAGGATGACAGACTGATCTGAACAAAAGATTTTTTTTACGAAATAGCTATATTCACTTCACTTAAAATCGAATTGGGCATTGGAGTCATTTCAGCCTAATGAGATCTAGCTATTAAAATGACCAACACTATTTCGTAACTGAACGTAATGGACTTTATCGGCTTGTTTATAAAATACAAGAAGACGCTTACGACTTCGCACGCGTAGAATTAGTTACCAAATTCCAAAACCCCTTCTTAGTCACCCCTAAGGATAGGTATCCAACGAATATTTCCTCCAAATTTCAAGTCCTTAGGTCCAGCGGTTTCGGCTGTGCTTTGATCGATCAGTCAGCCATCAGTTTCTTCTTTTATAAATACAGGGTGTAACATTTAAATCGGTCAGTATGGGAAAGTCTGAAACTATAAGACATACTCAGATCTGTTCTTAGGAACCATGTCATCGATTTTAGTAACAAGGAAAACTGCATTCATACATTAAAAAAAACAGATCTTCGTTATGTCTTATAGTTTCAGACTTTCCCATACTGACCGATTTAAATGTTACACCCTATATAGATTAAAGACGTGCCCTAAAAAAACTACTACTGGCGGAAGCTGAGAATGAGCTTAAGTTTTCACCAGCGACCGGTGTGATGAAGCGGTAAAATGTACTAGTCGAAGATCAGGGCTCAGTTAGTGGGGGTTAGAATGAGTGATTAGGTTCTCAAGTAGTGCGGCGGGGGCGGCGGCGGCGGCGCGGGGCGCAGGCGCGGGCCGCGCTCCAGCTGGCGGCGCCACGCGGCCATCGCCTCGCTCAGCGACCACAGCTCCGACAGCAGAGACAGGTCCAGCTGACGTAGGCTCGCCTGCAAAAAACCACGAAACAATCAATAACAATTTGTAATTAGTTTATCATATCTATAGGAAGGTGTGAAACCCTATCAAGGGAGTAACTGACATCTCTTAAGCTGCGAACCTAACTCAGGATCCTAGTAATTGATCTTACAGATGGTTATTTCGGATACACCTTTCGGACCCTTTAGGATCTTTTGTGCATTTCCCTCTAACACACTTAGCTGTTCGAATGTGCAGGTTTCCTCAAGATGTTTTTCCTTCATCGTAAGAACATCGGGTAATTTACTTAAGGGGCTACCATGGGCAGATGACCTTCGATCTGAAGCTCTAAACTTTCAGTTGTTGTTAAAACCTATTTGCGTTAACACTGCTGTTCTAAACTGCCATCTCAAATTTTATTTTGTTTACAAGTCACTGATATCGAGATTTATGCTATAAAAGTTCGTCATTTTTTACTCCAAAAAAGTAGTTTTTTGGCCTTTATATTTATATTTTTCACTTTATAAAATAATCTTTGATTATTTATTAGAAAATTATTTTAATGTAGAATATTTAGATGTAGTTTCCATATATCAATTGGCGCCAAGATGAAAAAGTTATATACAATTTTGTGTTTTTATGGTCATGATTTTTTAAAATATTAAAAAATAACCATGAGTTATTATGAAATTCTGTTGGACAGAATCAAAGATGAATATATGGATAATTATAATATAGGTTTTTATAAATTTACATACAGTTTTGACTGTGTTATAGAACTTAAACATCATCAAAAACGTCTGTTATGGGCATGATAGCCCCCTAAGTTAGAAAAACTCATTGGCTCTTGGTGACCGCGAGTCGACCGACCCCCTAAGCCGACGCTCTTAAACACACTAATAATAGGTAGGTATTATAAATGCGAAATGATTAGAATTACGATGTTTGCGAATGCGAGTTAGTGTGAGAGTCAGAATGGCGGGTGTACCTTCACAAATATATAAAATGATTATACTAAAAAAATGTACTCAAAATGTACTATTTAGTACCTACTTTAAAATAAATTGTACCGCTCCACAAATAATGTTTTTACAATGTGAAGGTACACCCGCCATTCTGGCAGTCAGGACGGCGGGTGTATGCCAATTCACCATGAACTGATAGACTATTGACTAATGTTATTACTCCAAAAAAATGTACTAAATTTGTACTTTAATATGCAGTTAAAAGGCGTTATCACTAAAAAGTGTACCCAATTAAGGAGTGAAATTAAGGAACTTTAACTTTGTCAGTTTTGTGACGAAAATTAGCCATAATTGCGGCCGTCAATGTATAGCTAATTTTCGTCACAAAACTGACAAAGTTAAAGTTCCTTAATTTCACTCCTTAATTGGGTAAACTTTTTAGTGATAACGCCTTTTAACTGCATATTAAAGTACAAATTTAGTACATTTTTTTGGAGTAATAACATTAGTCAATAGTCTATCAGTTCATGGTGAATTGGCATACACCCGCCGTCCTGACTGCCAGAATGGCGGGTGTACCTTCACATTGTAAAAACATTATTTGTGGAGCGGTACAATTTATTTTAAAGTAGGTACTAAATAGTACATTTTGAGTACATTTTTTTAGTATAATCATTTTATATATTTGTGAAGGTACACCCGCCATTCTGACTCTCACGAGTTAGTGGGTACGCCGAAATACATCACTGTCCCCGTACGGTGCGGCGACTTATTACTACTTATTCTACCGGGACAAAGGGGCAGGCAGAAGTTATAAACTTATAAACGTAACAGTATGTTTGTTTGTTTGTTCCTTCGTCACGAGTCGATGTGAAACTTGGTAGGCAGAGATAGTTTATAGTCCAGAAACGGACATAACATAAGGTATTTTTACAGCTCGTCAATCCCGAGAGAGTAGTCAGAAGGTTCGCAGTGTAGGCTACACCTTCTGTTAGCGAAGTTTGAATTTAGATATTAACTCGAATGTTCGTGCGGTTGCTTTATAAAAATCTGAGTGTATTGCGGTAATTTTGAGTTACGCGGCATGACAATCGAAGTTCTAATTCTCATTTAATTAATTAGAAAAACGTTTTGTAGGTATGTAAAGTATTCTCACCAATCACAAATCAAATAGAAAGAGGCATGGAGGAAATCACAAATAGTACGTGACAACCGAATATTGGATGGACCATATTTGCATTTTTCAATATTCTTTAATTACCGGTAACGCTTGAATTTTTAACCACCAGTAATCATTTGATCATTAAGATGATTTGTTCCGCAGTCTTCGGATTCCACTTTCGTATTTGAACTCGATTGCTTAAGAGAGAGTCCCAAATAGTTATCGGATCGCTATTTTTAATTACTTTAAGAAAATTGAGCGCTCTTCATTGTGATGTAGTGCCATCTAAAGATAATTTAACTGTGAATGACTGATAAAATACTTTAATGATGTCAATGTAATGGGCCATTTAAATAATTTGGTTAAAATCTTAATTGGATCACATGTTTATTTCCTAGATTCTGATTAAAATGCGAGTATTTTATAAGTTGTTACTTTAGTTAATCTAAGTTAGTATAAAGTGTATCGCATATCGCTATTTAATTTCCCGGTAACTGACGGTAGAGCTCGCCGATAACAGAATTACAATAACGCTGCGGCGCGGCCTCGCGACGATTGCGTTAGCGCGGAATGCGGTGCGATCACGACACGATGTGGGCCACACTAATAAGTAGTAACCTACAGCCTGATGACAAAACATTTGTACCAACCAGCTTCGAACCGGGGCACAGCAGCAAAACATGAACTCTAAATTGTCTGCCTGTCTATTTGTAACCGACTTCAAAAAGGAGGAAGTCCTAAACTCATCTGTTTTTTTTGTGTATGTTACTCAATTGAGTTCCCCGCCAATTAACGACTGATTTTGATCATTTCTTCTTGAGTAAGGTATATTTCAAGGGTGGTCCAATTTAAATTTCATGATCTAGTCAAGGGGGATCCGTGAAAAGTCAACGGAACTCTTTAATTATTTAGAGTCGGCTCACTATTTTTTTAAAGTATTAAACTGATAACACAGTTAATTAAAATGTTGAATATGAAATTCCAAATCGTAGTTTACAATAATACTACTTGGTCAAGTTATTAAATAACAAATGTCAGTGTGGCATTGGCTTAATAACCTGGTATAGGAAGTGGCGCGGGTCGCAGTTTGCACAATGTTAGATTCAGAAACAGTCGATCATAATAGTAGGTATAATACTAAATAAATATTTATGGAACCCAAAAGCATCGGCAACTTCTTGCGTGACTGCGTCGCGTCCACTGTGCCAATAATCAGTGGATCGCCCACATAATTAGGGCCCCGTATAATTAATTTATAAACTAGTTTTCCTCGAAGGCCGACGATTACTGGAGAAGACGAGTTTCACAGCATTGCATACATTACGTACAGATAACATCTCAATCTCGCCCATGAATCTAAATGGGTAAAAATGTAGCTCATTAAACGTGTCATTTAATAATCTTCACGAGAGCTGGATAATTTCTCGACTTCAAAGAGTGTACATGAATGCATTATAATTATAAACCTTGGATGCGCATTGTAAAACACTAGGAAAGCGAGAAATCGTCGGTGCCTGGCAGGTGACAGCGCGGTCCACCGAAGATGGAACCAATGCAGCAGTGCGGCTGCATATCTCCCGATTAATTTATATCATGCTATTAAACACATCACGCCTGACAGAGAAACAGTCGAGTCGTGTCGTTTTTTTACAGACTGTGACAGAATGATAGGTTTGTTATTCGAGTGTATGTATATTTCTTTGGCACGTTCTGCTTTAGGCTAAACGGCTTGAAAGGATCTCAACATATGAGGTGTCTTTAGATTCGTCTGGCTGTCCGAGTAACATAGGCTATATATTTTAATCAAAGTTAGTTAGTTAGCAATGAAAGGCGAGGATTAGGTATTGTTTTTTAACATACGATAATATAAAAAATTGAGTATAGTTTTCAGAGCAGTTTTAAGCCATACCATGCCATGCTGACTGAAGGAATTATTTGGATTTGAACAAGTAAAAAAGTAAAACTTAATATCCCTTAAAATTTCATATTTATATTCAATGAATGCATAAACGTGCCTGCGCAGTGATAGGAGAAGGTAATACAGTGGGAAGTGGGAATGTTCCAATGACCAACTGAACACTTGTAGGGGTTTACAAGCGATGGACGTATCGGTTTAAACCGTTTATTCCGTCACTGGGGCAAAAAGGTTTCAATATTTAATGTTACGCAAGCCAGTATACAGCATTTGAGTTAAACGGGAAGCAACGATAGGAATTCAAAATGCATATTAAGGGCTCCAGGCCGGCGACGCAATAAATATTGATGGATGTGATTCAGAACGACAAGTGCATTTGAACGCTTGGGGCAATTCTAACCAATTTATATTTCGATTGTAAACTGGCTACACTCGTAGCAATACTTTAATAAAATTCAATTCGAATTAAAAATCAAAATAGAACGTAAACGTTTTGATTCAGAAAAGTGACGGGTCAGCTCATAAACACGTTAAGGATGCTGAATTTATAATTAGTCAAAATACAGTGTAGGTAAATCCTTTATATCGACCTACTTAACTTCGTCCGCGTAGATTTCGATTGTCGTTATTCCCTCGATTTTTTTAAATACCTATTTCGGGTTGAAAAGGAGCATATGTGTCAATCTGGGGTATAAGCTATCTCCGTTATAAGGGGAGGTGAAAAACGATTATGGTTTCCCGCCATGTTTTACTTTTAATTTGTAAGCGGTAAATGCGACAAATATAATACTATACTATAATACAACCATCGCGTTAGGTAAATTAAAAAAGGCACGGTGATGTTCGAACGCGTATGTACACTCCAAATTCAAATTCAAATTCAATTCGAATTCGAATGAATTAGCTCATATTAAAATTGAAATTGTCGATGTTTTATTGAAGTCGTTTTTAAACCGTTTTGTATTTAGAAACAAATTATTAGAAATATTGTATTTGCGTAGTGAAGTTGATATTTAAATAGTAAAGAGAAAAAAGTTTTATACTGACTGCTTTTACCACATTCTGAATTAATCATGAAGGATTTTTACGTATATTCATTAGTAAGATATTTTTACCCTGTTGCCCCAAAATGATTTTTTTGCAAAAAATATATGTTACGCAATATTAGATTCCGCATAAAATAAGTAAAATTAGAGGTTGTCCCTATCTCGTAAGTATTAAAAAAAAAATCTTGAAACTAATAAAGTCAAATTTAAACACTTCATAAATGAGTTTGAACGTTGTTTTTTTTTTGACAGTAGTTTATTATTAGATTCATAATATATCCAAATTACAAAGAAATCGAATCATTTTTCTTTGGCTACAAAAAAATAAAAACATATTTTTTTCTTTCTTCTTTTTCTTCAAAACCAAAAGCATTTTAGGGTTAAAACTTCGTAAAATTATATCTTGTAATAAGGTTAATAAACACACGTAAGAAACCTACATTTTCAGCCAGGGGCAAATTTACATGGTAGATCGGCTAGACCCTTTCATCCAAATCCGTCTCGCTGTTGCGGCGTGAAGAAGTAACAAACTACACACTCAAACTTTTGCATATAATATTCAGTAGGATAGGTACATTACATTACATACCTATTTTTTTGGTTGATTTGCTTTATAATAAAATCCATACATTTCGCTTAGACATACCTACTCTATGATTACAAAGTATAACCTCTGAGGCCCTCGAAGATGCATTCCACGGACGTTATCGTTATTGAAAATACACACGATTGTGGTAAGATAACGGACGGTCACATCGGGGGCTAATGTAAATTCCATACCTAAATATTGTTAGTTTAAATTTTAAAAATTGCTTAGGTTAGCTTTAAGCATTTTGTATAAAGCCCCCCTCCCCCTTACTTTTTAATGAAATCATACTTTATTTCATTATTTCAATATATGAATTATAAATTATGTGTGGATCTGTTTTTTTTTAATTCGGTCTTAAATACAAAACCCTCTATTAGTTAAAAGAATATTGAAGTGCTTTTTCTGATCTCCACAAAAGGAAACCTCTAGGTACTACTATTTACCTACTAAACACTGTCTTAATCCTTCTCTCTCTCCTGTGTACATGACCCGAATTATTGTAAATTAGATCCAGAAGTGAAAATAAAAATCATAATTTACAATTCTACCGCGTCCACATGTGCGAGACAAATACCTAAACAAATGAAATGTAACGTAAACCAAATTCCAACAAACCGGCCAGCTGTGCTAAATAGTTTTCACATTGAAGGTTGCTGAAAGCGTAAAACGAATAATTTATGTACTGCGTACGTAGGTACCTACATCGTAATGTAATTTGATATTGTAATAATTGGTATCAAAATGATGAAAGACCTGCGACCAGTCTTTGCTGTTTGCAGTCCGATATAGAAGCAACAACAACAAATAATAAATCAAGGCTCATTTTACATAAGGACAGTGCCACAGAGCTCGAACTAGGGTTGGTAGGACTGTTCACATAGAACACTCGTTAATAGCATGTGAGTGTAAACACACACCCAAAATGCATCAAGAAGGGCGTCGAACTTAACTCATCTATTCTACTAAATATATACAGTTATTCTATCGCCAACTTGTTTTCTGGAGAGATGTATCGTAGTAATGTCCTTTCCAACATATCTCTCTCTATACACATTTTATCAAAATAGCTGAAGTTGTAACCGAGAAGAATTGACGAGCAGACAAACGAAGAAACTGTATACTTTTATTATTTATATATCTATCCATATAATTATCAACAAAGCTACTACGTTTAGCCTAAATATCTCAAGCGAGAAACTTTACCTATTTATTATTGGATTTACGAAGTTGATTTTTAGCTCTAGCTAACCAAACTATAATTGAAAACTCCTTTGCTACCGTAAATATTGTTATTGTAATATAAACATCCCCTGCTAAGGAAACTGCCTAACCTAATCTTAGTAATTTCTCGGAAAGGTAACATCAACAAACATACGCGATACTTATACCAACTAGTTCAAAGGAAACTACTAGACGTCGGGCATTGTTGGCTATAGTTGGGCCGACGCGGCGGGTCGGTGGGATCATCGATTAAGTGCTTTCGCTTACAATAATACTTATATACTAGTATTACGCCTAGGTCAACAAACTAGGTACGAGCATATCACGCTATGTTTCTTTATAATACGTAAGATGACACTATACTCGTATATCATGTTTTTCAAACAACTTCGCGGTTGTCTCAAATAGTGTTACCACATTAAATCGATTTTCTTTTACATTTCGATCACCACGGTTTCAATGTAAATGAATGAGTTTTCAAGACTAGTATTTCTTCTAAATAACACGTCGATTCTTTTGTAAGAGTTAAGTCATAATTTATGTAAACCATTTGACATTTTCCATGAATACCGAAGCAAGCAACGTTAATTAAAACCGGGCATTCATTTTACTAATGAAGGTTTAAGAAGCCTTTATAATAGTGTAAAGCGTTCATGTCAGCTCTATGTAAATGAACGTTGTTAATAAAGCGCAAGTTGTTCGCAAATGAATAATGATTGCTGATATTCCGATGATACCATACCTAGTGAAGAACCGCGTAAACCTGTCGTGTCGTGTAAGAAATAAATTTTATTATAATTATCTAACAAACTAAAGGTAACTCAAATCTATTCAATACAATCAGGTCATTACATCGGTTAGAGCTTAGAGCTAGTAGCGCAACAAGTGTAGTAAGTAAGTAGGTCTGTTGTTGTGGCCGGGAGCGGTCCACGCAAACTTTCCTTCCTCCATCCTGGGTGGCAATTGCAACTTACGGAAGAAACTAGTTTGATTTGCATACAACGTGAAATTATAATACATTTACATTATAAACAGACGGTGTGTTGAATTGCTTTTCTTTTCTAATGATCACAAACACAGTCGGTCCCTCTAACATCTAACAAATCGGTGATTTAATGTTGCCTTACACGAGTACTGCAGCTCCGAAATTTAGATATTACTTTGCTACTGGCAAAGTAATATCTATCTCTCTATCTATCTCACGTATATAAGTCGTGTTCGGCATAACCGATATGGGGGAAGCTTTTCTGTTTAAGTAAATTTGTAATGGCTACCAATGAATTATTATCACAATCAAGAACAACAACAACAAATCAGCTAAAGGACATAAATGAAAGCATCCGTCAAAGATCGCCGCCGCAATGCACGGTCCGTTTTGTCAAGTGGATTTTTGGTGAACCTCATAAGGTTGTAGAACGTATTGTGATCAAGTTCTTCTAAAGACCGTAAAAGAAAGCTTTTCAAATATTATTATTATTATACTAAGTCTGTTTATAGCACGCAATTACCATAAAATACCCGCGTTGCGTCTATTATTGCTAAATTCTCCGAGACCGCAGTGCATTGAAGCCAGCGCGGCCGGCGCCTTCGGCGAGGGACCGGGGCACCCACGTGTGTCGCCCAAACTTATTTGAATTCAATACTAACAACAGATTCGGAGATGCGATAGTGTTTATTGCTTACGAGCCGGAAGGCATGCGTTAACCTTTTGTTGTGGTTGAATAATAGAAAAGAAGCTACTTACATGGGTTTCGTCATTTATTTAACAAACATTGTGGTTAACGGACCACTTTGGAAAATTATAATTTACCTAGTTGTTTTCTCTACAGTACATTAAATATATTTTAAAACCTATTTCTGAAAATTACTTACTTTACTTTACGATGCTTATGCTTACTTGTCTGACCGACATAAAAGATCTTGAAGGAAACGCTTTTTACGTAAGGCAAAATATTTTTCCGATTTTAGCGACTAGTTTTCAAGTTTAATTTCAATGTTGCACGCCCGTTTTGAACGGGAAACTGTTGAAACTGTTTTTTATATATGAATACCCATTTAAACAATTATGCAATAGTGGTACATTACTGCAGAGACCGGGAAAATGGCTGTTGCGGGACGAGTAGAGTTAGCGTGTCTGAGACGCAGTTGAGGCCGCGCTATAAACGAGTCCAGCAACCGCCCTTCCCGGCTGAGGCTTGTATAGCGTTTTTCTCCAACAATGAAGAAAATATAACACAAATGTTAATATGCAAAAAAAAAGAACAATGTCGCCATCATCGTCAACATTACTCAAAATTTTATTTACATTCTTAATCACGTACAATTTAGTACGAAACTGAAATATAGCATTAAATAAAATTACGAATTTAAACGAAATAATTCCAATTACAGTTTAATTATAACATTTATTACGCGTTTATGTTAGGCATTTCAGCAATTTATTTTGTTTATGTAATACGTAATTTCTTTAAAAACACGCTGTAAATGCTGTTGGAAAAGTTTACCTTTTATGTCTATGACATTTAAAAAGCAAAATAAACATGGAAGAATTTTGATTGTACGAGTGTTTGGCTGTTTGGAGTTAGTTATCCTAGTCCAAGCATGGTTTTAAAAAGTATAACAAGTACGTAATGAAATTTCATTCATTTTCGCGGCCAATGCCGTTGGTAAATAATAACTTTATCTTTCTAATTTTGCTTGGGTCTGGAACTCAGAACCTCTGGGCTGATTTTACAATAGTAAAGTTAACATTTACGAGCATGTGAGAGAAAAAATATTTTCTATTCTTGTCTTAATTATGAAATTGAATCTCTGAATTATGACTGGCAAGTACTTAGTCGGTTCATAAGTTCTGTCACTGAAAGTTATTTCAATTTAAGAATTAAGTAAAAGAGTTTCATAAACCTGTAGTACATCAATCAAAACCTTATTTTATATAGAATAAAAAGAAGCGTCATTTGTATTCTTTACTATTGCCATCATTTGATGAACGAGCTTTAAGCATTCCATTCGGGGCAGGGAATCATGGGTCAAAACACGCACGACCACGATACTGATAACGGCTACAACTTTTGTAAGAGTTCTCGTATTGAGTCGAAATTTGCGTGACATATTGATCAGAATTTTATCTTTCAATTCTGATACAAATGTATTTCCAAGCAACTAAAGATCCGCTTATACACCGGTCAATCTTCATGAGGCATTAAATCGACCCTACGATTTCACATCAATTTGCAGCAATACGAAAACGACCAATTTTCGAGCTCCATAAGCTGGTTTTTGAGTGTCGTTAAGAAAATAATGCTAATGTCTAAACATACCCACAGATGAAAGGCTACAAAATATTAAACAAAAAAGTTTCTTAGTTAACGAAAACTAAACTTTAAAGCGTTTTCAAAAAGTGTTATTTTCAGAAAACTCGTGCGTATTTTAATCGTTCCCGGCCGTGAATGTTAGAGGATCGTATCGGAAATTGCGGAAACAATGTTGAATGATTATTAGTTCTTAAAAATGTACATCAATTAAGCTTTTAATTTTGATATATTTTGAAATTAAAAATAAACAGAAGTTAGTTTTATTTGACTAAAACTTTATGACAGAACTTAAGGACCGACTAGGTAATTACGACTTAATTAAGGAATGTGGAATAAGAAAATACTTAAATCGCGAGTAACCTTCAAATAATGTTTTTTGTACATAAGATCCAATGTCTAGCAACGCGCAGAATTATTGATGATAGGAAGGGATAACAGGTAAATGCAATACCACGTGTACCAACGCGCTTCTGTCCGCAGTTTTCCTTCCATTGTAAACAAAAGTCGTCAAACCGCAGACAAAACAGACTACAGTTGCGGCAAGTTGGTTTAACGGCGCTGATGATGTATTCTATGAATTCTACAGTAAGTGTTTCTCGAGTAGCAAATAACTTAAGCTCGTCATCACGGCACCGCGAGCTCGGACACATGAACAGTTAGTAACAAGAGGGCGTTAGAAAAACGGCGCAGCTTCGTGGGACCAGTCCACCCACGGATACCAGTCCTAATGCCTTGCCCTTATTGGTACACTGGGTCCGGCCAGTAATACGGCTAGTTTTTTTGATCTAATTCTAACCTACCTATTCTGGTTCAAAGTTCTTTAAAAGCGTTGTAAATTATTACGCGGCGTAATAGGTAGGTATGCCTATACTAGTTTAGAGTATTCTGCTAATCTACACGAATAAAAATGAATCGCCGAAGTTTACCTATGTACGCGCATAACTTTCGAACGACTGCAACAAATTGGATAACTATTTTGGCTATGTTCGTTATTTTCAGGACAAGCCTAGGTTTGTAAGACTGGAAACATTAAAAGATAAAAAGGATAATAGATGTTTATTCAGTAACTAGGCCGCACGGGCACTCTTATACGTCAAAAGTCTACCAGCGCTTCGCAAGAGACCGCTGCTGAGAAGAAACGCCGCAAGAAACTCAACAGTAGCCGCCGACCCGACCGCGAGGACACACTCCGTGCTATTAATGTCACATTGTTTGTTTTCTTTTATTTGTCTATTTGTGTGTCTTCGGTGTAGTGAGTAAATGTTTTTCTTCATCTTCTTCTTCTTCAGTCAGTCGTTTTAAAAATTCGGAAAGTCGGAAATTCACAGAGGGGCGAAGCCGCTGGCGGGCAGCTACTTAAACAATAACTTTTTCGAATAGCTAAATAGATGCAAAAGTTCCGGTAGGTACCTATAACCCAGTGCCTCAAATTTTGAAGCTTGCGAACTGTAAAATATACAATTACGCCTTCAAGGCACTGGGTGAAAGTCAGAAAAACGCTTATAACGCGAATAAGCAGTGAATGTTGAGTGCGCTAGCTTTTGCAGAAGTCGTTTATCGTTATTCTTACGGGAACTGTTTGTGTGTGTGTCCGTTTGTCAAAATAAGTACGCGTGTTTATTGTTCTGGGCTATCTATATCTGTGTGTACCATAATTCTGGTGTTATTTATTTATTTAGATAGTAGCGCGAAATGTGAAAGATTTCTAGAAACATCAATTTCAGCAAATCATTCAAGTTTACTCATCAAGAGACCAACTCGAAGTTTTCCGCACGCCCAAGCAAGCTGTTTTTTACCGGTCAGATGATGATCCGGTTTTTAAATTACATTTCGCACTCAAAAAACAAAAGAATATACACTACACACAGACAACCTACTCAACACTACTCACACACAGACAACCGCAGCGCTAAAATGCAGCTGGAAAATAAATTAATACGTTCCTTTTTTATTCTCAAGGGTTTTTAGGATCACATTGTATGGTTTTTTTCTTACTTATGGAAATAGCGATATGATTGTAGAAATCTAAGCTTATTCGAATGAAAAAATAATTTCATTTTCGTTTTTGATTCGAATCAGTAGGAACTCGTAATTTCCGCAGTGAATGTCCAAACAAAATTGGCAAATTATCAGAAGTAATAATTATTATTTGAGACAGTATTACAGATGATAGCCCGCAATGCCAAGATAATAATAAATAATCTCTGCTGTAAAATCTTATTAAAGCTACCGTTTAGTTAGAGCGCCATTTTTATTCAGTACAGATGCACGGACGCCGACCGCGCGTGCCGCCGCAATTAACAAGTTATTCGCAGCTGCCTGCCAATTGTACCGTTTTCCCTTATAAAATACCTAGCTAATTCCTATGGCGTCCTACCATTTTTTAGTTAAAGATGTTTCCTAAAAAACGATCTATTAGCTCTGGCTAGAGGTCTCAACGGGAGGTGTACAATAGAAAGGTCACGAGTGCGATAGACAGTCGTGCTCTTTCCTTTTGATATCGTTGATTAGGTTTCCGCCCTTATCGTTCCATTCATTATTCGAACATCTAAGATCTTCAGTTTTGCTGAGTAAAAAGATAAAAGCAGATCAAAGCAGAAAGGCGTTACCTGCGAATATGCGAGGTTCAATTGATTCTAACTTGGGAAAATGATTTTGTTTAAATCCGTTTAGTAAAATATAATTTATCATTGTAATGTTATTAATAAAATAATAACTTTCACGTAGCCGGTATATAGGTATTATTATTTTAACTAGTGTAGTGTTTGAATGCGGACAATCCTGGCCCGATATACACAAAGAAATTGATGCAAAGAACAACGCATTCTTCATATTACGGCCACACAATGCGCAGAGGCGACATAAACCTTTAAAAACTGATTGTGGTTGGGGACACCCAAGGCAAAAGATCGCGATAATTGATTGAAAGAGTGTTAAGTTCAAACATGGAAAGTTCTCTACTTTTTATAATTCACAAAGTAATTTCAATCACTAATATTACTCCCCATGACCGTCCCGTGTCGCCAGGTGAGTTAGCCTTTGCGAGGACATGCAAAAACGCAAGGGGCTAATTACCACTAGGTAATACCGCTACACAGTTTACCTCCATCGATACGACGGTCACGTTTTCATCTAGATTTTCTACAGCAAGAAAACAAATATACAACGCGTGCAACTTCTTTAATAATAAGCGAGATAAAAATCGTTGCTTGCATTAGTTATGCTATGCGCTGCGTGGTGGCCATGAAAGCCATAACTGTCGTTATCAAGTTATTACACAGGTGACAAGCACACATTTACAATAGAACACCTTTAGATAATGACACGCAACAATTTTATAATCCATAGGGTAGAATGTTAACTTTAAGGAAAACTAAGTTGGAATCTTAAATATATCGTGATGTTTGTAAGTCGGATTACAGTTTATTTATTTATTTATTGATAAAAACGTTTACATGACATTACAGTATAACCAATGCGTCACTAAACTTAAATGAACAATTAAAAGATAAAATTTCACAATAATAGGTAAAAAATCAAATTGGAATAGTTGAGCATCTAGCATCCATCGCCTCACAGAATCTCAAGCATTTACTACACACTGCCTTCCATCGCCACGCAAACAAGCAGTTGATTTTACAGTCGTCGGTAAAACAAATTAGTCTTAGGATATTTTCCTAGACACTCCCCATGTTCAACGCACACATACAAGAAGCCGAACCAGTTTTTGACAGTTCCTTGTTGTATTCATGAAGGTCGACGCTGCGCTGGTAAATTGGCGTGAAGGGTGACGTCGTATCAGTTTGTACCAGTATGTAAAATTAAGTCGTAACAAATTTTTCAGATAAAACCGATAATGTATAGCAAAGAGCATCCATACCTATACAGTAAAATATAGTGCTATTATGGCTATGGCTGAATCATATCGCTTACTCTGCCAAGAGGCATTGCAAACAGACGTGGCCGGCATTATGATTCACCCAATCCAGGCTAAGCGAATGTAAAAAACTGACCTTCCCACTACTGCTCGGCGGAGATCGAGATATTATACCTAAAAAGCGACCCGACAAGGGCCCTGACCTTTTCATTTCAGTAAACTCCGTAACCCACCATCGAAATTGTGCGCTAAACGAATCAATAGGATATAATATTAAATTTAAATTTCTGAGCCTGCACTTGCATTATAATTGTGCGCAAAAGTGACTTCGGCTGTTAAGTGTTTGTCATCGGTTCTACAACCAGTAATAAACAGGAATCCGGGTTAAAACTCCTAATTTAGGCATTAAATCATGTTTATTTGGACAGTAGTGTCTGTAGCACGCGCATCGCATGAAAGTCGTACAGGCGAACAGAATACGTATGACCGCACAATGCACATTATAAACATTACTTTAGTATTCCCCATGCGTTTCGTTCAGATTTGGCTGTGTGTGCAGCGACCTCTACTAACTGGTACAAGGTACAAGGCAGCTCTTCACAATGTGAAACCAAATTTCTAATAAATCCATGTAGAAATCGGCCAGCATCTGATCCACATTAACCCCTGTGCGACTCACCTTGGCATAGCAAAACGATTAACATTTGCCAAATACCGCGACCTTTCGTCAAGGAGGGCCGGATACGGGGAATTGTAAATTAATACATAATGTCAGCATCACAAAACTTAATATATTTAAAAATTCAATAAACCAGGTACTAAAGCATGTCATTTTAATAGGTCATCAATTTATTTAGTATTTATAAAGCTGCCGGTCTTGTTTTGGATTGATAAGAATCTTCGAGATTTTCTATCAACCGCAACTCAATCATAAATACGAGGGTCTGATGATGAGGTAGTCGCCGTAACCGGAGCAGACTAATGCGAATTTAATTATCAATTAGTGGCCGGGGATCCCGCGTCGCCCGCACGCGGTCGTTGGCAGCGCGAATTTAGACGCGGGAAAGGTCGACAAAGATGACTCACGGTAAGATTCAAACACGTCACCGTTTATAGTTTATAATCTCTGCCGTACTTTAAGCTATTTACACTGGAAACTAAGGTACCAATTTAAAACAGAACAACATTTTGGTGGTTAGCTTGCTTGCTATGTAAATTCCACTGCAAATGCCCTAACAGTTACCATCACATAATACCAGATTCCTAAATTAAGTACTACGTTTAATATCCGAGTATTTCATTTTGGGGATCGGGTATTTCAAAAATACGGTGTATCATGAATTAAAAAATAAAACCAGAACGTATATACTGGCTAATTGAGACATTGTTCTTGGAGTTCTTGCTAACTCTAACAAACTTGAGTAAAGTAAGGGCAATTATTTGTATAGCCGGGAGCCGGGAGGAAGTGACGCATTGCGAGCAAACACAATGTTAGAAGTACTAGACCACACGTGCACAACATATCCGGTCTATTATTGGGTATTGCTTGTCACTTTAAAAAAAAAACGAATTAAGGCTTGGCGAGGAACAAATGCGCAGTCCAGTGTGGTATGGTATGGAATGGACGTATGAATGAAACATGATCAGTTCCAAACGAGTTAGTGGTCTTGCTTCCAAACAATGCATCGTAAAATCCTTCGCAATTTACACTTCAATCGGCACCTTGACCACGTTTAGGGGGCATCGAATTTCAATTATACTTTACCGAGTATTGTAGTAATCATATGTAGGAAATATAAATTATTGTGTCTAATGATCTTAGATACAATACAACCTAACTAAAACTACATAGCTTAAAATTCGGATATAAATTATTTAGCAATGATTAGACAAACTCTTCGTTGGAGTAAGGCAGAATTTAAAAAATATCTTAATGTGATGCTTCAAATAAAGTTAGAAACAAACAAAGAATTTGTTTCGTGTTATAATAAAGCTAAGGAATAGGTCAGTACGGGCGAGTAGAAAAATACCAGCACTGACTCATAAACGCCTTGAGATTTGAGGCCTCTGGTCGCGCTCTGGTGAACGGAGCGACACCACTCATAGAAACAATGCCCTTCTCACGGTTTGGAGTATGTTTCACCACAACCTGTGCTCTGGACCGTGGCTAGAAGTGTAGCCGCATGTACGTAGCTTCGTAGTTTGAAGGTCCAGTACAAAGCTTTAAGGTGAATAAGGAATAAGATCTCTAATTGCTTTTCATTTAACAACAGATAAAAACATGGAAAGATCGAATTTTGTTACTAAAGAGTTGAGTTACTCTGAGTTGATGCAAACTTGACACTTCCATTGTTTTCTCGGCATCTCTTACGATGTTTAGATATTTTAATTTTCACGCCAAGCGTACGCGTAAGCGTAAATTGCAAAATGATCCTATAGAGTGTGTGGTCGCATCGGGCGGATCGCATTGCCGTATTTGCCGTGGGAACATCTAGAGCAAGTAGGCTTCTTGTCGACCCGGTTCCCTTCACGTATGTATTATGCCTCGGGCGCGAGTGCCTCTCCGAATGAGCAAGTAAGTGAATTTTGAATATGACCTCAACTGTTGACATCCGCTAACTTTCACGTGAGACTACTTACCTACGCAAAGAAATGGAATGGAAAAAGTATTTAAAACTTTAGAGGCATTGTTTGCAAAACAATATTGTAAATAGTGTCAACAACCGATAAGAACTTATCATTAATTAACAAAATAGTCAAAATCTTTTATTTCCAATTATAAGATTCATGTCAACAATATAAACGCATTGGATTGTAAGCTGGCTTGAAAATCGTGAGTCATGGTTAGTGCGGCCCGGTATGAAAGGAAAGACATGAATGGATCATTACGAAGGCTCGCCCAAACGTTTCCTTATCTGCAGTGCAAAATTGATGAATCAAGAAACTAAACAATTTAACGCTTAATTTTGAAAACAAACACCGTTGGTTTTTTATTATACCAACTGTTTGTTTTCAAAATTAAGCTATTAAGGTATTGTTTTACAATTCCGGTGCCACAAGAAATGAAGTTTCATTATTACCTACCTTGCATGTTCTTGTCTCGAAGAATCGAGGTCCACGAGAATCTGAATGTGCATGTATATATCTAACTATGATCTAATTGGTCTGGTTTTACTATAGCTAAACTAACCGGACTTGTCAATTTTGGATTCATGATCAAAGTGTACCGGAAAAAGCGCTATGTTGATGACACTTGTCGCCCAAGAACCTATAGACTTAACATTTGTGCATAAGAGCCCGTAATATTCGTAAATGAGCGACAAGGAAAGCGTGACCAAACGGGGAACGGAACACGCGCCGAAAGTGTTGCTAAACGCCACACGCCAATTTCAACAACTAACTAAATAGGTGGGTTGTTTACCAATACATAAACGAATACAACTGCGAACCTTTATAAAGGTGCACATACGCGGGCAATTTTATGACCAATAATTGTCCGTATCTGTGTACCTCTATTATTGACACAATATATTTGATATGCGCATCCGAATGAACCAAACCTAGGAAGGGGTCAAACTATGATGGGAAAATGGTAAACTCAAATAAAATGCAATACACTTTTTTTTATGTAAGTAATACATAAACAGGGGCTCTATTCTGCTCGGTAAAATCTTATTGCATTTAGCGTGTTATCGTACTTATCGTATTGTTATTAACTAGACAACCATTACTGTCATGTTAATAAGAGCTAGTATGGCGTTAAAAATACGATAACATGTCTAAAGCAGCACGATTTTACCGAGTAGAATGAAGCCACGATAATAGTTCACCGTATTGAAATTAATAAAACAAAACACAATAAGAAAAACTTAGAACTAAATAAACCTATCTCGGTCATTGTTTGGAAAGGAGCACAAGTGAAGCATGATTAAGATTAAACATTAACCCCCTTACTAATAAACTTTGAGTAACGGTGGTACAGCTATACAATGTTTGCCCTTATCTGTCATTGTGACATTTGAATTTGACAGATAAGACAAAACATTGTTAAGCTATACCACCGTCACTCAACGTTTATTAGTAAGGGGATAAGTTTGCTGCTGACCGAAATAACATCCCAAGTTTACTTGACTTAAACTAAGAGAAATAAATTCACGGCAACTTCGAAATTGAATATAAAATCAACTAAGAACAAAACTACACCCTGTTCAGACTTACTTGTCTTAAGTAGTAAACAACTTTCTTACCTCAAAATGTAACTTTCTGTATGAAACAGCTATTTTCAATAAAATAAAGCATTCACGGACCAAGCCAAGTGATGTCCAAAATGTTTTCTCAGTTTACTTTATTTACGATAGCTGTTCCCGTGCCCATTTTGTTGGCCTTTTTTTGGGTTAATATATAGCCTATGACACTCACAAATAACTTGGCTTTCTATTGGTAAAAGAGTTTTCATAATCGATTCAGTAGATCCAGAGATTACCCCTTACAACGTCACAAACTTTACTTACCTATAATATTACTATAGATAAAAGAGCTGTTTTAGTCAAAAAAGTTTCATTTTGAGGTTAGATAGTAGGTTACCATATAAGACAGGTGAGTCTAAACAGGGTTTAGGTAACTATTGTGAATTAAAACGACATCTGGAAATGGAAATCTGTTAAAAAATTCTAACTGTATTTAAAACTAGTTTCAAAGCGAAGAGATGGTGTAGGCTCGGCCGTTGAGTAACCGTTATCGTATTTAATGTCAAAAATAGGCATAAGTATTATCATAAACAACCGAGCGGATTTGCATCAGGTTATGTAACGCCAGGCATAAGGACCATGAGTCAAGTGATCCGAATATGTCATTAACCTAAATAGTTATGTCATTTTAAATTCATCTGAGACGATGATACATACGAGGGGTGATCCAAAAGTAATGATAATCAGAATGAAAGGCACATAAAATGTAAAAAAACATAATTTATATTTCAACATAGTCTCCTTGCAAGTTTACACACTTAGACCATCGTTTCTCTAGACCTTGAATTCCCTTTAAAAAAAAATATTTTTCTTGACTTGTCAAAAATGCCTCCACAGCGGCCATCACTTCACTGTCATCCAAAAATTTGTTACCTCTAAGATCTTCCTTCAGGCGTGGAAAGAGATAGAAGTCGCTGGGGGCTAGATCTGGCGAATATGGGGGGTGTTCAAGCACTTCGAAGCCTGCATCACGAATAGCAGCCATCGCAACACCGGCCTTGTGGGGGGGTGCATTGTCCTGGTGAAAGAGGACACCAGCACGAAGTTTGCCCCGCCGCTTTTCCTTGATTGCTTCTCTCAATCTTCGTATCTGGTCAGCGTAGTAAGAGCCTGTAATAGTGGTTCCTTTTTCGAGGTATTCTATCATTATGATTCCTTCGGCATCCCAGAACACGGAAGCCATGATCTTCCCAGCTGAGCTTGCAACCTTGAATTTCTTAGGTGTAGGGGAACTGGGTCGCTTCCACGTCATTGATTGTTGTTTTGTCATAGGATCAAAATGATGGATCCAAGACTCATCCATGGTGAAAAATCGACGCAAAAAAGTTTCGGGATAAGCTCGAAATTTTTCAAGATTACACTTTGAAATCTTATGTCGTATTTCCTTTTGTTCGGCCGTTAACATTCTAGGTACCCAACGGGCGGAGACTTTTTTCATGTGTAGTTCATCAATTAATATTCTTTGAACACTGCCATACGAAATCCCTGTGAGCTCAACTAGATGTCTGATAGTCATTCTTCTATCTGTTAACACGAGTTCATTGATATTTTTTACATTATCTTCCGTAAGGGCCGTAGAAGGGCGGCCTTCGCGATGTTCGTCTTGAGTGGATGTTCTTCCTAAGTTAAACTCCTTCGACCAGCGTGCTACTGTGGAATACGGCGGAGCAGAGTTCGCTAGTGTCCCCACTAATTCAGTATATATGCCTTTAGTACTAATTTTTTTAAAACAGAAGTATTTAATAACCGCTCTCAACTCAATTTTCTCCATTTTTGCGTTATTGTTCCGACCGCTCGTGAAAAAACAATTGAAACTCAATGACAAATACATATTTTTTTTATTTTTTTTTCTTAATATTACTGAGGAGTCTCTACTGCCAGTAACGCTATATGTCATTATTGTATATCGATGCAAAAAGTATTTAGTTATCATTACTTTTGGATCACCCCTCGTAGATCATTTGTATTTTTTGTTCTTATGTTTCTAACTAAGAATGATGGACAGTTCCATACTACTTCCACCTCCTAATATAACCCCTAATTTTCAAAAAATCCTTTCATAGTGGACTCTCCTAAAGTATCTGCTGAGTTTCTTGCGGCGTTTCTTCTCAGCAGTGGTCTCCTCTTGGGAAGCGCTGGTAGTATCTTGACGTGTAAAAGTGCCCGAGCGGCCTACTTACTGAATAAATTTCTTTTATCTTTTTTTTTATCCATGGAATAGAAATATTTCCTTCAAAGTCTCTAGGTCCAGCGGTTTGGGCCGTGCGGTGTACTTATCTCAGTCAGTCACTGAAGCATTGATAGATACAGGTACTCGAAGCTGAAGGCAAAACTTGAAACAGCAGTTACAATAATAGAACAGCGGTCAGGTTATCTCCTGTTGCAATTAAGATACAATTGATTGACACTGCAATTAACGCTTAAGCCAAACTTGATTTAATCAGTGAAATCTTTCTGTTGCATTGATTTTATTCGAATCTATTAATAGCAGTAGAGCGAGAATGCTGAAAAAAACAATGAGACAGAAGTAGGTGAAATTGCGTTTATCGAATATGTGTGAAAGTATTGAGGCGCGCGCGCCTACGCGTCCGGCGGCCGCGATGCGCGACCGACGCGCATCATCGCGCGTGCGCTTTGGACTTCGAGGCTCACACAATCCATCAACAACACATGATATGATAATATGCTTAAAAGGCAAGAATCACGCAACTAGTAAGAAAAGCCGAAAGGAAACGTATATTTCCTGACAATTTCTATGCAAATACGAAGAGAGAACCACTGCTGACTTCATTAAACAAAATTGAAACCCTTCTAATATTATAAACGTGACAGTTTGCAAGAATGTTAAGATGTTTAGGTGGTTATCGTTCAATCACACACGAACAGCTGCTGGATTTGGATGAAATTCGGCCGATATCTGACAGATCCACAGAGACATCAACATTCAAGCCTTGAATGTGTTAAATATACGGAAAACTGCACTGTTCTCTAGAGAAACGCAATAAATGAATTGTACGAGAGTCGTGACGAAGTCGCAAACGATGGATAGTAGGTTCTTTATAAACCTATCTATATAAGGATGCTTTATACAAATATAAACTTGACTTCGACGGCATAATAATTAAAAATACATAAAAAGAAAGTGAACGCATCAATTCTCCTAATAAGCCAGCCGTGTAATAATACATCAAATGTATGTGATTTGCGTGGATTCCAGTAATCAATACGAGATCTGTATTGTACACGCTTGAACGAGATGTGGTTACAGTTTCATTAGATGTAAACGCAAGTAGTTTTGCGCAATGCATCACAGGGATTCTGTTAGAGATACGAAATGTTTCACTGACATAGGTACAGTATAAGATTAAAAGAGCAAGTATGTTTAGACAGTGGTTAGCAAAAACACAAAATGCGGTCTTGTCTTGAAATTACTAATTAACTAATTACCAAAATAGTGTTGAATGAGCGAAACAGGACGAGGACTTTACTCTATGAGTGCACGCAGGATTGGTAATGAAACTCGTTAAAGTATGTGAATCGGTTGGGCCAGTGATATCTCAAGCGCAATTTTATAAGCCGATATATTATAGACATGCAAGGCCAAGGGAGGTCACCAGGTTTTACCCCAAAATACTTCGGTTTTTAACCCGGTTATAGACGGTGAAATCTTTTGTAATAAATATTCTTTAAACCCCTCTTCCACTAGTGTTTCTGGCAACGGCCTAGGAGACATGCCACGAATCTGAGAAAAATGATCCAACGCTGAACTTGACGAAGAGCACGCTGCTGTTGTCGCTGGTGCTTTAGTTAGAGAATAACATAAGACAGGTGCGGGCCGCGTACGATAAGTCGGCTGAGCTCGGCAAGCAAATGACGCAACGGTTGTTGTCGAACCGGTAACGAGTTCCTTCGCTAATGACCATAACACCGACCTGTTCTTTGTTTGTCAATTGTTTGGGTCAAACAATACAAATGAAGTAAGAATAGTAAAACGTTTTTGTCGCCCAAAATTTCCACGCTTAACCAAGAAGGTTTGTCATTAAATAAAACGAACTTATCAAGTGTAAAGAGTAACAAGCATAAACATAATTAGTATCCTATAACTTCGAAAAGATAATAGAAATGACACAGGATGAGGTTTTAGACACCCTTGCTCTACTTAGTTTGACCCGTCAGCAACATTTGTGAGGATTCAGTGAGTACTTACTTATACGAAGACTAAATAGCAGCAATACAAAGACAAGATGTGTAGTGAGACGGCGTAAAAAAAGGAATCCAATTAGTTATAGACGCGAGTGAGAGCTCAGCTCCAGTAATTGGTGACTTGTTAGTTGTCAGTAATCCAATCGTGACCCATTATGTCACTGCTACCGCAAGGTTGATAACCTGCCTTTCAACTAGCTTGCTGATCAAAGATGGTAAAGTACTCTGATTATTGCCGTGAAAAATTAGATGATCACTAATGTCACCGAAACGTGACCAAAACATAAACAAGCACGAGAAATTCTAATTTAATATATTAAACGAACATGAAAAGCATCTGCTTGACATTGATGACTAAAACACCGTTCAATTAAGGACCGTGGACGAACGAGGCGTGTCGACGAACGGGGAGCTCCAGCTAATGTTAGTTTGTTTTAGTTAATGCTCCGTTGACTTGATTATTTATAGGCGACACACTAAAACGGGTCTCCAAAGGCGGCCGTCAATGTAAATAGATTTCCAAAAAATTGCATTTGTAATATTTTAGCAAAGTGTTCAAAAAACGTTCACAAATTCAAAATAGCTTGATTATTTTTTATTATAATTCTTTTCATTCATGATTCATAGGCTAACGCGATTTAAAGGCGGTGATGAGTTATATTTTAAATAAATGAAGAGCAACATTTATTCTGAATACTGTCTCATGTCATGTTGCTTTTCCCGCCACTGAGACGCATTACGACTGAATAAGTTACGTCTACAGTAGTGACGCATCCTTATCCTGAGTCCTGTTCATCTCGGGTGAGATTTGGTGCGATGTGACGTAATCCGCCCCCGGGTGTCGCTCGCGCTAAAAATACCAGCACGTGCGCTCACTCCAGGCCAGTTGCATGACATAGTCTGGTAATAGTGTGTCCCATACTACATTGATTTCTGGCCGCCAACTAGTGAGTTTATCATTAGTTTAACAAAACTGAAATGTTAAATTTAACATACAAGAAAATCATTCCGATAAATGCGGTCTGCTCCAGTTTGTAATTATTTTTTCGTTAGGTTTCACAACGGATGCAAAGATTGTAAACACTTGTAAATGTGGGTTTCGGGCCCGGGAAGCATTAAAACCGTGTCGTCTCGTGGTAGGGGTTAATTTGGTTCTGGCGGTCTGCCTGCTAACGCGGATGTGATCGGGTGACATTAGACAATGCGGGTAGAGGGTTAATGCTGATTCCGACTGTCCGACATCAATTGCTTCACTGCTGGCACGAGCTAGCGGACTAGATACTTTACAAAATGTCGTCCTTATAATAGTCAAATTAGGTACCTAAATGCCAAGGTATTTATATACGTACGAAAGGGATAAAAGATCCGACAATATCATGTATATTGCTAATTATTATTAGTAACAGAACTATTTAGCATTTTTAATTATTGATGTTATAAGTTGGGTGACAGAATTATCTACTTCTGATGTTCTGACATGTACAATTATGAACAAATTAGTATTATATTATTTTGGATGCGTATTTATAGGCGCATGACATAACTGTATTAAATGCTCTAACCATTACTACGGTACAAATTGGGCAATGGAAAACAATTGCGTGGGAAGACGCCCGTTCTCGTACAAAAGAAGTCACATAGAAAGTTGTCGTCTGCATTTTGATGCGTAGATAAAACTTTGGCTTTTATAACATTCCTTATAAATAAAACAGTTTCAACGTTATATAAATCCACTCTACATTAATATTACAAAGCAAGATCTCTCATCAAATTCACGTATGTGTTTAGGTCATATCTTGCAAGCCAATTTTAAACTAGTCTCCGTTAGTGAAATGCGCTGAAATTTGGTACTTCGTATGTAAACCCGATGGCAGTGCAATATTATGCTGATCTGATGGAAACCTAAGGTGGCAACAGGATTCCAATCATGTTTACTTAGTCGTCAGGTTAGGTACATCTAGCCAGCCAAAACTACAATTACTCAATATCTGAATAATAGCATTTAAGATATTTTAAGATATTTAGTAATTGTAGTTTTGGCTGTAGGGTTTGGGACAAGTAACGAAAATATCAATTTTAGAGTTCAATATACTTATCCTAAATGGTCCCCAAATCTAAAAATGTATTAAGAGTAATGACATACACATCATGGTTTTTTTAATAGATATTCAACCATGTGTCACACGATGTTGTAAAGTAAAATGAATCATTTTACCCTTGCTTTAGATGAACGGGAGGCACCTATTTCATCATTGATCTTAGTTCACGCTATATATCTATATAAGTATATAAAAGGCAAACCTGACTCACTGACTTATACAGGGTGGAAAGGGACGACGGCCCTTCCGGTAAAATCGAGATTATGTATCTTTAGTACTATAATTTTCTAACGACTATTTTTCGAGAAACTATGCCAATATTTTTTGCCCTTTTCGAGTTACAGCTCATTAAAGTTTAATACAAAAACCGTGTTGTCACTTTTCACCCTGTATATCAACGCACAGCCGAAACTGCTGTATCTAGAAACTTGAAATTTGGTACAGGGGTTCCTTTCATGATGTAACTGAGTACTAAGAAGGGTTTTTTTGGAAATTCATCCCCTAAGGGGTTAAAATAGGGGGAGTAGCGGGAAACTAATTTTAGGCGTACGAAGTCGCGGGCCTCCTCTAGTGTAGGTATATGTACTAAATGTTCGTTTTGTAACTTTAATAGATTCTGAGAAAAAGTGAGTGTGACATACAGACAGGCAGACAAACGTTGAAACTGTAAGGGTTCCTAGTTTTACTTCGGAACCCAAAAAAGGGCTTATATTTTAAGCATGTTTTGCTAACATTTTCGTTTATTACTAAAAATAAGGCTAAAGCAAATCCAAAGCAAGGAGAGTGAAAACTAGTGACTTAACAAGGGATCAATTTCAGTAAGTGGTTTCTAAATGTGTATACTTAGGGATGAGGCGCTGCATAGAGAGCGCTGCTGTGTTGTGTTTGGTACAGAACATGAAAAGAAAAGAAAAGTGTGCTAGCTGGAGCACATACCATAAACGAAATATGCTTTAGAAACGTAAGCATCTTTTAAGTCTAAACTTACAACTGAAGACATTTCTTTCCTATCACGACTATAAAACCGAAATCCTTACTAACATTATAAATGCGAAAGTGTACTTATTTGTTTATTCCATCTTCGCGGCTTTAACGGCTATCACACAGATTTATAAAAAAAAGGTAGGTACATTGATAGCGAATAGCGATGATAGCTAGAGGGAATAAAAAAGAGGTTTATTGTTTGCTAGCAAAGTCGCAGTCAAAAGCTGGAATCATATAATTAAACACTGAATTTAGTTTATGCCTCCGTCCGCATCAAAAGTGTTAAACATGACGTCTTTCCTGGACAGACTAAACAAACATATAATTACTTGATTAAGCCCGTTGTTCGAAAGTGTGAATGAGATATTATGAGAATAAAACATAACAATTCCAGTGAAACTTAATAGAATCATGATTTGACCTGCACTTAGGTATACGAACGTAACAAAGGCTTGCGAAGATAATAAATGCAAACAAGATAATGTCATGCCAATTGAAGTCTATAACGACAAACCGGATGATAGTTATACTACCCCACCTCTCAGCATCAGAATCGCCGTCGGAATATCATATAGGTATTTTATATACGTTTAATAGTTCGCAGACTTGCATTAAGACCAAAAAAAAGTATTACTAAGTAGAGACGTTTGTTAGTCTTTCACGCTGAAACAGCTTTTCGGATTTAAGACATGGCTACCTTTTATCCCGATAAAATAACACTGTTCCCAGAGCTCTAGCTCTACAAGCTAGTACCAAGTAATTCCAAATTTAATATTTCTATATTCAGTAGTTTAGTTAGACTGTGCGTTGCCGTACTACGTGCAAAACGCCAGACTGTCACAAGTTGCATTGCTAACGGTTACAGATATTCAAACTGCGACAAGAGGAGCTGGAGCACCGAGCGGTAATTGATGTAACTGTAGAGCATGTCATAATCGCCGGCAACGCGGCACAAAAAGCTACTCACCTATAAACGATGTAATGTTTTACTCTACTTGCCTTATGTTTGATCGCTGTTAATACGTGTTTAATTTCGTTTCCGTGTTTAAAAATTCGGTGATAAAAGGGTTGACTGAAACGCGGGTTATACTATAGCACAAGTAGCTGCAGGTTTACTAAACTTTTTCGGATATTTAATACGAGCAGTATTATAATCCACCTGATCTACCAAGCTCATAAATATTATAATACAATATCGTCGTTATCTTGTGTAGATCCATTTTCATTAGCTCTAAACTCACTTAACGTTATAATAATATTTGTAGCCTCAAGTTAGGTTTGCAGACTAAGCGTTATAGTAGGATGCAAATTTATTACACGGCCTCCAAGGCTGTGTGCGAATATGGTAATTACTTTAAACTTGTTATTGACCATACTTGATACAATCTCTGTTGAGTTACAAGCGCGTGGGTGAAACTTTAGGTTAACATTTGTTATGCCGATTTAGATTATTACCTACACTTCAACAAGTTTATCGGGGCAGGATTTCCGTTCAAGCCAAATACTATGAAAAGGACCGAAAGTGATAGTATTGCGAGTTGAAAACCCAACTGCAAAGCACGGCAAAGACTAATAAGAAACGCATGCATATTGTCTTACTTGTAGCACCTAAGCCAGATACATTATGTTGTGTCGGCCATTACGCGTTTTTGCGTCACCACCGTCACAGCCTGCTGCGTGGTATTGCGCCGATGATAATGACTGCCATTATCTGTTACTTTTACAGACAAAGGTATTACCTACTAATACATCAGCGTGTTGCAGAAATACATGCGGTTCTTAGTTGTAAACTTCACTTACATATTGCTTGTTTTTTGATAACATTTGCGTCCACAGTTCGATGGCAACGAATGATGTTTGAGGAATTTATGAGTAGATTGTTATAACAATTTTGTGTTGACATTGTTCTTTTCTAGTATAGAGTAATCGCGGACATTCTTGTTTTTAGGACTTACTCATAAGCAAGGACATCTTCTGTAACTAAGAAAAATATTGTTTAGGTAGAGCTGAGACCGCAATGCTAGGTCAACCTTTTAATTATCCGTCATGGACTGTAATTCAAAGTCATCGATATTATAATATCTTTACCATCCAACTCTTAATTATCTATGACTATCTGTTACACCATATTTGTTAACATGATAACGACTAGTCTGTATTAAATTTACAGATAATAATGAATAGTAAAATCCATCGTAATTAAAACACCGCATAAAAGTATTCCAGAAGTCGTGTATGTAAAGTATTTTTAAAGGTATTTACTGTGTTAAAGCATGTTTTGAACCACTGAAAACGGGTATGACACTACTATAATAGTTTATTTAAAAATTTCGTGTAGCTACACTGGCTACCTTCTAGGTCGACGATTCTGCTGGCCTGTACCGAAATTGGTTACCAGAGGTAAACGCTCAAATAAAATTCTTTGAAAGTGAGTAATAACAAACACGGACGGTACGGGCACATGTTACCAAACACGTTAAGGGAACGCATAAACCGAAACGTACATTACTTTGGTATGAACCAAAGGCTAGCGATAAACTCTAAAATGCGTACAACATCTGTTTTTTACGCCGTGTCTGCAATCTGTAATTGCCCTACTGGTTCGCTCACAACCTAGCAACGCGGGCAGCTGTATCGTATAACATATTTTTTCAACGCAGACATGTAAAGATAAAAAATATAGTAATGCCTAACGAGGCCAGGTAGGTGGAGTAACCCGGCAAGAGGAACCCGGATCTATGGAATGGATAGATAATAGGGGAGGGTTCCTCATACTCGCGAGTTCCATAGAGTAAAGTAAACTCTTTAAATGGGTTTCTTACTTCATCAAAATCGGTTCAGCAGCGGTTTCCATACACCAAACGCTGTAAAAGTGTCAACAGACCAACAAACACACACACACTTTAGCATTTTTAATGTTTGTGTGGAAGTAAGATTATGGTATGTTCCTCATACGCCTCACGTGGCCTCTACTTAATTTGTTTTAAATCCAGATTGAAACAGAATTTGGAACAAACTGAACTCCTTTACACAAGTAATTTAAGTGTCGTTATGTAAGTCCATGGCCGCGTAGCGCTGTTTACGTTAGGTACCGCCATATTTGTACAGGACAGTAATAGGGGGTTATTCTATTTTTGGTGTCACGTTATACAAGTTTTTCATAAGTAGGTATTTGCTGTTTAAGGGTAAACTGCTACGCTCGGCCTAGTTCCTAGGTTAGTCGTGAGTAAATACCACATTGATCAAATCGATATTTTAGTGGTTTATGTCTCTTCCATGCATGTTCGTAAGAGTTAATAAGGTATGTATAAAATATACTCACTCAGTAACTTTGGTATCACTAGTGAACAACATTTATAAACGATTATAAATTCATATTCAACCAACTTTTAAACATAAAAGTAGCTAATCGTGAAATGGCTGCCCATTTTCATAACCATCATAATTATGAAGTAAACTTCATAAAATATGGTAGTAAAAGGCAGATTGCAAGACGTGTTTCTGGTTAGTTTTAGGACATAAAGTTTCATTATTTATTAGCCAGTAAAACATCCCGTAACGCCAATAAAGGAAACAAGTTTGTAGGTAGTTCTAATTTAGTCGTGAATAACGAACATTTTTTTACATAAATATACCGCTTTTTAGGACATGCAACATGGAAGTTGCTCAAAAATGTCAGAAGTCTATTGTTAAAAAGGCGTAAAAGTGTGTTCAGATATTTGAGAGCACTTTATAGAGACGCTCCAATTTAATTAATGGCAACTACAATGATGCGCTCCTGCTCCTGTAAAATTTCCCAACCAGCTTCCACTGCTTCGGATTGTAATCGGAATGTAAAAATAATAATGTGACAGGTTGCAAGCCCATCGCCTAACAATACTACAAGCCTTTAATCCCTTAGTCGCCTAGTCGGAGATCAATGAGAAAAGTGTAGTATTGTAGTTATAAACCCGCGGCAAATTGTTTACCCTTATTGGTCCAGTGGAATGGCAAAATTACGAATTTTACGCAGACGGAGACGGTGACAGAAGCTAGTTGTATATATATTAATATCCTTACCATCTCCTTCTTCAGATAAGTAAGCTGCGAGTCTAAGTCGGTGGGCGGCTTGTCGTCCGTCGCGGCCGCGGGCGGGGTCTCCGGCTCGCCCTCGGCGAACCCGCTCAGGCTCTTGGGCAGCGGTGGCATACCCTGAAGCGACATGGTGCTAATCGCCCGGAACTGCTTGCGCAACCTGCCAACCATCATACAGTTAAGTACTGGATATTCACTGGATATAACTATCGGCTTTCTTCGTGTCTCTATTGAAAAAAGGAGAGCCAGTAAAGAGAGATTTTTGTCTTAGTTTGGAATTTTGGATAAGTTGAAATAGCTTTGATATTTTATTTATTTAGTCTTTATTGTTCAAAAATTCCAATTTGAGTACAAAAGGTGAACTTAATGCCTAATAGAATTCTCTACTAGTTGACCTGTGGGCATATCAGAAAATTGTTGACACTTGCAATGTAACTATGTAGGCAAACTAATGTTCAAATTCAAATTCAAATTCAAATTATTTATTGCATATCACATTTCAAAAATACAGGTGGAAATACAGGTAGGTATACATGTGACACCCTGCAAGGGCACAGCAACATAGATCTAGAAGGGCTATATTGTAAGGGCTATGTTGTTTTAAGTGTATTAAATACGAGTGGCAAATATACTGGCAGATACGAGTGAGTGTGAATGTGATAGCAAGCAATTTCAGGCTAAGTGTTTTGTGAAACGGCCATGGTGTTAATTTGATGTACTTTAATTTTGAATCAACTATATTACCTATCCGGTATGGTAGGTAATTTAGTGGATTGGGTAGGAGTGGAAGTTGCTAGAAAAAAGTTATGCGTTAGAAAGAAGTGGATATTTTCAGAAAAAATGCCATAAGTAACTATTTTTATGGAAAAAATGTTTTGATTGACCAGAAAAAACAGAAATACATTTTTTTTTACTGTAATTGACTGATATTTTTTATAGCAAAAAACATTTTTAATTATTCTGTTTATTTTCTGGTGGTTTCAGTTCAATATTATTAAAATTATGATAAGGAGCGTGTATGAAACATTAGTAAAACTGAACTCATTTGAGACTCGTTCGAATTATGCAAATAATTGCAAATTAATATTTTTTTGGGATGCAGTAACAAAATAAAGTGAAATTTATATGTATCTGAAAGAAAACGAACTAACCTAGATATTTTCAGAGTAAATATTACTTTTACCATTTTTCCTTTTTTTTAAATATCCACTTAAAACAAGTTAATTTTTTTATCTGTTGCGGCCATAGATGTAAGTGGATTAATGTGGAATATAGTTATGTATGAACTTGCCAATATCAAATTTTTGACATTACTGATATATAAATCGTAACTTTCCTGGGATAACTGACGATAGCTATCAAGCGAATGGTAGTGCTATGCATAGCTCTTAAAACGGTTTTTACAGTCTGCCTTTAAAGTATGTAGTAAGTTTAACGCCTTTGACAGATTAGTGCAGCAGATCAAACAAAACGTTATAGTGGCAGGACGAAACTTACAAAGGCGTACTTCTCTTTCTCTTGGTTCTAAACATTCTTATGTGCTAGCCTAACCAATTTTACTCGAACCCGAAATACTTTTTAAGACCTCTTGCAAACTACAAGTTAACTAAAAATTACATATTAAGTACCTAAAATTTCGCTCAAAAGCTCTAAAGCTATATTTAATAGCTAAAATACTTACACGATTTTTTTAATATGTTGTAGTTATTATAAAGAACTAGGTCTCTACGTTTCTCTTTTTGTGTTTTAAATTGGTGTCATTCCAAGAAATATTTTCTTGGAAAAAAAAACGTAGACATAGTTTTTCATGATATCTACAACATAGGTATTAAAAAAATCGTAAAAATCAAACCAGGTTTAAGGGGAGAGAAACGTTCTCGCATTTCGTATGGAATTTTTTATCTTCAGAATCCTCTTAAGTAACCTCCTATAACACGCTTTCTCTATTAATAGAAGAGAGACTCTCTTTTGATAGAGAATGCCCCTAGTAATAGGTAGAGACTCATCGCGGGATTGCCATTGGTAAATAAATAACACTATAAAATAATATTAGTTTTTTTTTTCATTTTTCTGCCCTGGATCGCAAAACTGCGCTGGCTGTTTTTACAACAGTAAGGTTAAAATTTCCGAGGATGTCGGAGAAACACATATTGTTGCTGGTGACTATATTTATAAGCTTGTCTTATAATATAATAAGGCAACGCTAGCCAGCATTTTGAGAACTTAAGTGATGATATAGGCGGTGAGGCGTTGCCTGAATCAGAATTTTAGTTAGTTAGTTAGTTAGTTAGTTATTTTCGTTTTTTTATGACGAATCATTATTCAATTGACGCAATCATGCAACTGACGCACGCAAATACGCTGACGCTACGTAGACTGAGCTGCGTCAAAATGGGACACCGGCCGGACACAAAACCTACGTCGGCATGCATCGTACGCCATGTAAATATTTTTTCGCGAATTAACAAAGTTTTAACTTTGTCCGACGAGATATTTGAAATTACAGAGATCAAATTCACCATGTACTGAATAAGGGCCCAGTTAAAAGTACCCGAAACCCACAACAGCATAAAGAAGTTTAGGGTGCAGCTCCACTGCGGCGGAGACGAGCGGAGCGGAGCTGTGCCAATATTAACCAATAGAATCTAAAGCTAACGTCCGCAAGGCGCGCTCGACGTGACCGCACGCGCCTTCCATTGGTTAATATTGGCACAGCTCCGCTCCGCTCGTCTCCGCCTCAGTGGAGCCGCACCCTAATGATTGTAGAGAAAGTGAAAGAGGTATGTTTGGACCGACACACCTTGCAGTCCATACTATAGTCTCTGCCTATTTCAATGGAAGATAGGAGTGAAAGAATGTATGCATGTATATTGAAAAAATTAAGCGAGACGGTCGCGTGTCTCTTAATCAGCTGTAATGCATGAATCAGCCGTCTCAGAGCTCTCGTTTAGGCCGCGGCATGTTTGGGCGTCCTTCACATTGTTCGTCTGTCGCTTAAACCGCGAGTCTATGTTTCTGTTGTTATTATTGTTGCACGGTGACAAATGGTGAAGCGCAAAAAACTGAAGTCAACTTATTCAACATACATATCTCCTTGAAATATTGAGCGGGAAATTTCGTCTGATTTAAATGTTTGCCTCGGTAATATTGACGATTCGGTAACGACACTGTTCCATCCATCCATCACAGATCTATCAAAATTTGTTTCTGATAACAAAACAAGACGATTTCATGGTTTAACACTTCATAGATTTATTATGAGTTTAAGGATTTCCTATACTGCCCTTCTAAATAAAAACGACGCATCTGCCATTTGATAGTCAAAGCAAATTTAGTACCCTACCTTAAGAAATAAGGTTGCTTATACATAAGCGGTTCGATGAGACATGCGCCCTGTTTTCTTAGGAGGGCAGTATGATACCTAGACATTTTTTCTTTTTGATTTCCAATAAAAAAAGCATTTAATTATACGGCTTTAAGTAATAACAAAGTGAAGATTATATAGTTAAATACCTAGTCGGTCCTTAAGTTCTGTCACAAAGTTTTAGTCAAATAAAACTAACTTTTGTTTATTTTTTAATTTCAAAATAAATAAAAAACAAAAGCTTAATTAATGTACATTTTTGAGAACTAATAATCATTCCACATAGTTTCCGCAATTTCCGATACGATCGTCCAACATTCACGGCCGGCACCGATTAAAATACGCACGAGTTTTCTGAATCACTTTTGAAAACGCTTTAAAATTTTGTTTTAGTTAAATAAGAAACTTTTCTGTTTAATATTATGAAGCTTCTCATCTGTGGGTATGTTTAGAGATCAGCATTATTTTCTTAACGACACTCAAAAACCAGCTTATGAAGCTCGAAGTTTGGTGTTTTGTATTGCTGCAAATTGATGTGAAATCGTAGGGTCGATTTAATGAGTTATGATGATTAACCGGTGTATAAGCGGATCTTTAGTTGCTTGTAAATACATTTGTATCAGAATTTAAAGATAAAAGTCTGATCAATATATCACGCAAATTTCGACTCAATACGAGAACTCTTACAAAAGTTGTAGCCATTATCAGTATCGTGGTCGTGTGTGTTTTGACCCATGATTTCCTGCCCCGAATGGAATGCTTAAAGCTCGGTCATCAAATGATTGCAATGATTAGTAAAGAATACAAATTACGCTTCTTTTTATTATTTATAAAATAAGATTTCAATTGATGTACTACAGGTTAATGAAACGTTTATATTATTTTTAAATTGAAATAAATCTCAGTGACAGAACTTATGAACCGACTACGTACCATTTCATGTTCACGTACCGTTACATGTAGAATTGCTATACCTACTAACATTGAATCTTTATAATTTAGGTTGTTTTTTTTATGACATTGTATAACCAGGTGAAATCGATTCAGAATACAATTCATTTTTATTTTTGTTTTGATCACCACCATATGTAAAAATCTAAACTCGATTCGGGAATGTACCTACTCTTTTCCTTTATTTTACTTTTCCATGTGTTTGTTATTGCGATGTTTTCATTCAATGAGGAGTATTGTATTGTTTTGTGTTGACAACTAAGTATTGTTATTAATAGTAATTCAAATTTAGCACCTAAATTATTGAGTTGTTTTATAAAAAATATACATAATATTACGACGACCCTGATGGAGACTTAATTTTACTACTTACCTATTGTTTCCCCATTTGTAGGATATCATTGGCCGAAAAATTGACATTCAAAAACAAACTGAAACTCGAAAATACGGAGCACACGAAGTTTATATTTTTATTCTTCGAATGCAAATATTTGGCCTGGCGCAGTGCGGGAACCAGAATCCGTGCTCTATCGCTAATAGAGGCAGTTAACAGGTATGGCTACGAATAGACATACCTACATATTATTATTGCACGGTTTATAGGAACTTAAATAAAAAAGCCTTCTTAGAATAAATTTAATCTATCTATAGTTTAAGAACACAATTTAAGTCGGATGTAGGTAATCATTATTCCGTAGGTACCGGATGCATAATAATTGACCAGGTATCATATTTATAACATACTTACATACTTTAATTATTTCGAGAAAATACAGTATCAAGACTCGCACATAATGTGCAATAGGTAATGCACTCACGCTAACACTATGCCAATGATGAATCATTATATGCCGTAAGTATAAGAAAAGAAAAGAACATTATTTTGAAACATGTATATACATTTTATAAGGACGACGCTAGTTTATAAAACGGTAGCCACAGTGACGGCAGTAAACGGGAAGGACACCCTTAATCCTACACCCAAATAACGTATTATAACATTAAACCACAAAGCATTTAAATATATTTTTGCCTGCGGTTTGAACTGTACTGCATGACGACGCGACGTTTAAATAAGGTATCATAGTCACGCATTTTCTAACGTGCATAAAGTGAAGGCTAAATATTCTAGTAACACGAATGGAAAGTACTGGTTATTGAAGTGACCTGGAAAGCAACATTTAGTACGGTCTGCAGACGAGCCGGACGAAGATAACCGGGTTTGATCGCGGCTGACCTTTTGCTCATGTCGTAAAACGCCGGCTAATGTACATACTAAATCCACGTAAACAGCGGAAGACGGATACAAGCAAAACAATGTAGCGGACGGAGCTTTAACAAGATAATATTAACTCTCCGCCTAGAGGTGAAACAACCTCGCGGTGCCTACGGCTGTCCCTTTCACGATTAGGCTTAATTAGACGGTACTATTCATTGATAATGATACTCGCATTTTTTACTGACTTCACAAAATATAAGTTTCCGCATATGTTCTTATTTTTAAAAAACTGTTGGAGTGATATGAGTTAAGAAAGTTTCGTCCTCACCTGGATTTGAGATCATCGTCAAGAATGTACGCATAAGCCTGATCATTCTCATCGTCCGTGTTACCACTGAAATTCGACACTGATGACATGGCGTAATTTTGTTCAGAATCCTCCGAATCACACTTTTCACTTCTTTCGGCCGGTTCCTTAGGATCCACAGCGTCGGGCACGTTGGGCATCGAGCGCATCGTCTGCAACTCGTAAATTAACATTTCGTGGTTATTCATGTCCTTCATCAGTTCTATCTCTGGCGACTCATTGCCGTTAGTCACATTCTCAGAATCTTTGCCTTTATCTATAACTGTGTTAGCTTCGTTCTTTTTATTGTTCCTGCTGGCAATAATTTCTGAAATAAGCATTTCGGTGACGCGAGACGTTTTTCGTTCGAGAGAATTGGTATTTTTATTTACAGTTTCGTCACGTTTAGGGCTTTCGGGGGCGTTTTGTGTACTCTGGAGGTTATTGACTTGCTTTGATGGGCTATTTCTTAATCTGTCGTCAAAATCCTGAACCTCCTCTACGGTGGCATACGGCGCCTCCACCGGTGGGCTCCGTGGTGGCTTTGCATCCACCGGAGATGAATACGGACTGAGCTCGGGAGAGGACGGCACCGATTTTTTTCTTTCTAACGAATTTCTCTGTACAGGTAAAGGTTTAATTGGTTTAAGTTTAGGTTTTGGTGATAGAGGCGGAGGCGGGGCTTTACGCAAAGGCAAAGTTTTCTCCGCAAAACTTGAAGATTTCACAACTTTACCTTTCGCATCTTGATCTAATTTATTCGATGTGGACAAGGACCTTACTAAAATTTGTTTACAAGTCTTAACCGCTTTGGAGTTAAGTGATTCGTTGGATCTCTTATTCGAAGCCGGCGACTGTATCGAGCTGCTGTCGCTAGAGCTTCTTCTCGAATTTTGCCCACTGGACTTGCGTTCATCTGACGAGGAGCTTCGATCGCTGATGACATCTTTGATAAATGATTTAACCCGCGCCAGGCCGTTTTGTTTGGGTGAAACTGTCGGTTTATTAACGGTGCCTCGATCTAAAGTTTTAGCTCTGGCCGTGTTGTTTTGTTGGTCCTTGTTAGACAGCGTGCGAGACTTGAGGCTGGCCTTGGAATCGGCGACGGCTTTTCTCGTTTTCGCTAGAGCCTCGGCGACGACGCTCTGGTTGGGCCGCGGCGGGACCGGTGGCGGACCTTTGATCTTATTGCTCTTCATGGGTTGGGCGTTGGTTTGCACCATCAGCATAGTTAAAGCGTCACTCGTACTATAAGAGGAGAGCTATAGTATAAGGAGCGCGGAGGCCTTACGTGATATCGGCACTCGCAGGCGCTGCGTGGGCGCGACACGGCCGTCCGGGGCTGCGCGCGATACGGACTGCCGTCGCGTCGCCGGCGGCCGGCTCGGACCGCGCTCGCACCTCGCCGAGACACCCGCCCGTGACAGCGGACCTAGCGCGCGCTGCTTGCATAATGCAACCTAAACACTGTGCAGTTTACGTCGCAGTTGATAAGTGCACTCGTGAACGAGTTATAAAATAGATGTATAGACATATTCATAGTCAGTTTATATTGACTTATTAACAATGATGATGACGATGATTAAGGATACATTCTTCTCCATCTTCATCAGCACACTATTACAAGTAATATAAATATTAAGAAACACGAGGGCCAAACCGAAATGATCGGGAAGTACTTGGGATTGAGTTAGCATATAAGCTTTTTTGTTACGTAAGTACATTTACACAATTAAAAAAAAGGCTCTGTTTTTTTCGTAATGGCCCCTGTATACATTGGGCCAATGCGTTAGCCCACGGTATTGGGCCAACGCGTAGAGGATTACTTGGCTGAACTATTGTCTTGTTGGTAGTTGGCGACCAACGCTGTCCAGCCAACCAGCTGGTGTCGGTTTTTCGTGCACAGATCATAGGATGTTGGCGAGAGAAATTGTTACTATGCAGCGGATCATAAATGAGGTTTTACAATTTATAGAAATGTACCGAAATGAACCCATAATATGGAATCACAAATTATTTATTAGTAGCATATAATTAATAACTTATAAGACATTTGCCTCGTTTTGCTCCGATGAATAGTCAACATCCACCATGGTCTTTTGCGCCATTTATTTTTATTCACTTTACTTTGCCGCACTTTTAGGTAACGTACATACAACGTACTGTATAAAATTGCCGCGGATGCAAAAGTTTCCACATCCGTCTTAATCAAAGCGCCAACACAGAATGATCAACGCCAATGTGTAAACAACTACCTTTTGGGGACCCAATTTTCGGCCCAGAATTCTGGCCAAAGCATTGGCCCAATGTGTACAGGGGTCATATGCCAGTTTAAATTTGACAAATGGTTAGAAAAACTGGAGCTCACTCGTGAAACTTTCGTGCCATAATTTATCACAACATTCGTCGAGGGCTATCTCAGTGAGCTTGTTTCCATATATAATGTGGACTATAACTATTTATCCCTGGTATTCGGAGTTTCGACGAGGCCGTGCCTCTCTCAGCACCGTACCTTCTAGTGGTCGACCGAAAACAGCAGTAACGGCTGTGCAAAAAATTCTCCAAGATGATCGACATGTGACATACGAGCAGATTCAAGAGCAAGAAGGTCCCGTTTTTTGTTTTTTTGCTAACATCTTGAAAACGATGCGTCATAGGAAATTCAGTTGTATTGCATTATTACACCTGGTAAAATTCTATACATTTTTTACCTATTTTCAATCGTTGTCTAGACATGAGCTCCAAAAAAAGGTCGATTTTCAAAATGTATTTAAGACCTTACCTTTTTTGTGTCACATTTTTCTCTAACTTGCTTATATCATCTGAAAAAACAGCTCCCTAGGTAGCTTTTTATAGGCTTATATTCTTTTATGCCCATGTATTACACTCTAGTCTTTTTATTTCAAAAAAGTTGATATACCAACTCATTCTCACATATTTACGATTTGGATAAATTATAGGTATGTCATTGGATTCGTCTCATGTCGGAGACTCGCATAAAACTTTTCGTCTTTAGGGTACCGTATTTTATTTATGATAAAGTACTGAAAAAATAATTTTCCTAGCGTTGAGTTGATGAAAACACGCCCATTGTTACCAGCACCACAATAAAACCTGTCGTTATTCCAAAAACAATAAAATCCAAAGAAACATAAATATAATAACGATTTGATAATGAAAATGATGAAACACAACATGACTTGTTTATTACGTATCAATAGAACCTATACCTATGTGTAAGTAATCCATACTTTCATATCCAAACTAATATTTTAAATGCGAAATAAAAATGTTTGTTTGTTTGCTACTCTCTCACAGCTAAACGGAATAACAAAATTGAATTTAAATGAACAGAGATAGCTTAAGCCCATGGGAAGAACATAAAGTATGTGGCGACTTAGCGACATCTAACGGCAACTTGCCAAGTCGCCAGTGCCACCAGCGTCAGACAGCGGAACTAAAGCGTTTTCCATCGCGCTAACGAAGTTTCTACAGACGGTTGATACGAGGGCTGTTTGATAAGTCGTTTTAAAAAGTATTAAAAAAAAATGTTTTTAAACAATTTACATTTATTTTCAACATAGTCTCCTTTGAGGGCCAAACACTTGTTCCAGCGAGTTTCAAATTTTTTTATCTCCTTCAAAAAATACGTTTTGTCAAGGTCTTCATAATAAGCGTTTACACCAGCGATGCAGTCCTCATTTGTCAAATTTTTTTGCCCTCCAAGCCTTCTTTTCAGATTTGGGAAAAGGTAATAATCGCACGGAGCTGGATCCGGCGAATACGGAGCATGCGGAACCAGCTGGGCCATTGTCTTGATGAAAGAGGACTTTATTGGGGGACAATTTTGGTCGTTTTTCCAACAATTCGGCATTCAAATGGTCCAATAACTCTGCGTAATAACGGCCAGTAATAGTCTTTCCCTTTTCCAAGTTATTAATCATAATGATTCCTTCGCCATACCAGAAGACTATCGCCATCACCTTCCTTTTTTCCTGCCGATTGATTCAGGTGTATAATGATGGCCCAAGTTTCGCCCACAGTGACAATCGACTTAAAAAATTTCGAGGATTACGCTTCATCATATCCAAACACAGTTTTTAAATTCGCTTTCTTTCGCGTTTTTGTTCGGTTGTCAACGAACGTGGCACCCATCGTGCAGACAGCTTTGTCATACCCAAATCTTCATGCAGGACTGTACTCGCTCAGTGGAGATGCCTGTGTTCTCAGCTATTTCACGCACCTTCACTCGGCGGTCGTCGAGTACAATATTCTGGACTTCTTCAACAACATCCTCAGTAGTGACTGCGATTGGTTGACCAGAGCGTAGAGCATCAGATGTGCTTGACCGACCACGTTTAAAATCATTTATCCAGTTGTAAACAGTCTGCAATGTTGGTGCGTTAGTGCCATGAACAGAATAAAGTTCAGTTTTTATGTGGCAGCACTGAAACCCTTCATAAAAAAATGTTTTATAACGGCACGAAATTCAGATTTTTCCATAGTTCTTGAAAATTTACGAGTGATCACAGTTAAACAATGGTTAATTTAACAGAAAAAAAGTTTTTCAAATAGATTTTAAAAGGACTTATCAAACAGCCCTCATATGTATACCACTTCCAACTTCATCCCAACGGACTTTGGTACCCAGGCATAACACCCGTCTGGAGAGTGCCTCTATTGTCCTCTCTTCTACAGGTACTCTAAGTCTCATTTACCTTTCCACGCATAATGCCAGAAACGCATAATGCCCAAAACGCAAAATGCCATTTATACGCAAAACGCCAAACACGTGTATTGCCAAATTCTGGTAATGCCCAACACGCATAATGCCAAAGCTGCATAAAAACTAAATACGATTAATGCCAAACACGTGTATTGCCAAACACGCAAAATGCCAAAGCTGCATAAAAACTAAATACGCTAAATGCCAAATACGCATGATGCCAAACATTTTAAGAGAGAACATTTTAATGTCAAAAAGTGGTTCACGTAGGTACGTATAAACCAGCTTGGTTGGATACATATGCTACAAGCATACGTCCTGCCTGATTTGATTATTAGGCAGGACATATGCTTCGGTTACTAGCAAATTTACCTTATCACCAAAGAATAATATAGCTCAAACGTCTGGATTGTGTAATGTCTTTGATACTATATAGACATGAACGCTAAATGTCTCTTTAGCAAAACGTCTGGATATTAGAATGTTACAATCTAAAATACTCTAGCAGTGAAATGACTTTATCTTAGAATGTCTTTCTTACTCAATAGACATAAACGCTAAATGGGCCGGTAGCGAAACATTCGTAGCTCAAAATGTCTTAATTACTATATAGACATGTACTACTTACTATTAACTAATATAAAGTATAATAATAAACTTTTAATTGATATCTGATTTATTTATAACATCAAAAACATAAATGTGAAATGAGGGCCAAGTTCAATATTATGGTCAGTCCTGAAATTTGTTTATAACAACATAAAATATTTTATAACAACTTAAAATATCATTTCTTCTTATAACTTAGGATAACATATTTTAGCCTGTGCCTTGAGATCTGACTTGGCTAGTTTTCATTTCTCATATACGAATTATCTACTAAAACAGTCATGGAAGAGCCCTATGTTCGATGACTAGTTTCTACCAGCTAGCCAAATTTACAGCTTTTAGAACTTGCGAAGGCTATATGAATAATATTGTAACTATGTTACAATTTAGTTCAAATATATGCTATATTTCAATATATCGAGCCAAATTTGACATGTTTATGTGAAATAGTTTTTCAGTTATGAGGGGGTCAGTGGCTCCAAATGTTTCGTGGAATATTTATTACACACGGTGCTGCTCGCCAGTTCTTTTAGCTTGAACTTGGCTTGACGCGTTACCGTATGTCTAGATGTTGGTTATAATATAAATGACTGGTACCTTAATTAAACATGATAAAGTAAAATAGGTACATTAAAGGAAACTGGGAAGGAAAGACATACTGTAGTCTTTATTGTCACTGTAACAAGAGCGAAAAAGGTACGTGTTTTTTTCCTTGACTGTACTGTACCTACATATAAACTTATTATGAGAATGCCGGTACTAGTATGCTGGCATTAAGCGTATTTGGTATTCTGCGTATTTGGTATTATGCGTATTAGGTATTACGCGTGGATATTTTTTCATTACGCAAAACGACAAAGTGGCGTTTTGCGTTTTTGGCATTATGTGTCGAAAGGAATAATTATATACCTAGTAAGATGTGTTTTTGCAAGGTTTTTCCACCCCCATTTTTTACACCATGATGATGAAAAAAAAAGAATCAAACTTCAATATCTATCAATTCCCAAGTAAAAACGAACTACTTACTAGGAATGTTTGCTAATCCGAAGGTAGGTTAGGTAAGTGTAAAACAGCTAAGTACTGCATGATGGATTGGAAACCCAAGTACCATACAAATTATCTTTAAAATAATCTTATCTTAGCTTATTCTTAATAATATTATGGATGCGGAAATTTGGATGTTTCTCACTCAGTCACACCAGAACAGCTAGAGGGATTTAACGGATTAGGATTAAATTTGGCACAGAGATAGATTATAGTCTACAATATAGGCTACATTTGTTCTAGAGTCAATAGGATGTAGTTACGTGCAAAAATGCTATAAAATATATTTTGTACTGCTTGATATTTTTACAAACTTAGTGGGCCACTAAAAATTTCGTGATAATAATTGAGAAACACATAATATTAAAAAAAAAAGATATGGATGCAAGTGATGCAAGACTGGTCTTAAGGCACTGGTCCCACCGCCGACTTAACCCTAAAATAATACATCCACATAGTTTTGTAGATTTATTCTAATTTTTTCATTTTTGGCAAGAGGTCGCTCTAGGTTGTTTTAATCAGAAGCTTTCTAAGTTTCTTACAGTATCATTATCATAATAGCAGTATCATAAAAGTATTAAAATCCGCATCATTCAAATCCTAAAGCAAGGTTTAGACTGGCAATAAAATTTGCAGAAGTTGATTGGTGTCTTATTTAACTTAGTTCTAGAGCAAGAAGTAAAATTTTGCTTTATTTTTCTAACTTGTAAGTAAGAGTAAGAATCAACTTCTGATTTTTTTATCACCAGTCTAGACTTTCCAGCATAATTGTGCTTCTTGCTCTTGAACTGAAGTTAAAGTAAGACAGCAATCAACTTCTGCAATTTTTATTGCTAGTCTATTTCATGCTTAAAGACTATCCCCTGATATTAAATATTATATAAGTATTTTTAGTTAGTCCAACCAGTCATGTCACCATGGAAGATATGTTACAATAGAAACAGTATTGCTAACCCAGTATATCCAGTGTAATATCTGTGCCCAGTTCACTAAAGGAATGGTCCATTATCTTACCTTTAGCTTCTATTTGTGACTGAATTTCCAATCCTGTCGGCACATAGGACACTGCTGCTGTGGCTGCGATTGGAGCCACTTCACGATGCAGTGGATGTGGAAACAATGGGAGCACGCGCCCCACACCAGTGGGCAATCGTCCCCTGGCAACTTGCAATCCGGGCAACAACTGTCAAAGGGCATTCGACAAATTCCGCAGTTGTCGTCGTTTGCGATCCAACGCCACGTCGCGACGCCTGTCCAACCTACGGGTATTTATTTATGGAGTTATTTATGTATTATTTCTGCACTTTTGACATAAACAAAACAAGCCGTTTAAGACGATTTGACATGACATTACTTACTCTTAACTGTCACTTTCATTTCGTGTTGATAACATTGGTACACTAAGTCTACTATTCCAATAGCTTTGGGTTAACCTATAAATCAATTATTACTAATATAACCGAAAGAAATCGCACTGTCGTTAGTGTCGTTAAAGCTGGGAAGTATTTAATTTAAAAAAATCTCTTGACATTGGACAGTTTGACTAAAGCACAGAATAAACAAAATATCTTATCACAGATTATTAATTTTTTTTATTTTTTTTTTATTGAAGCTTTGGCTACTAGGCCATTAGTTTAAACCGAAACAATAAACCAGTTACGAGATGATTATGTAGGACAGAGGCTAAGATAGTTTTAACCTCTGTACCACTGCGAGTCCACTTGAAACGAGAAGTAAGATGCCAGAATACACGAAATAAGTCCAAGTCTTCTATCACTGTGCAACACAAAGGTATTAAAAGTACAAATCCTTAACAAAAAAGAACTTTGAACACCTAAATACACAAAAATAAAATATTTGAACAAATTTCACATCCGCCATCTTTTGACGTTGCAAATGGCCTCACAGATTATTAAGGTATGTCCACAGATTATTAAGGTATGTCTAAAGATGTATGTATAAATATGTATGCTATTCTTCTAGTCTTAACCTTCGGCACAGCCTTCGGGAACTAACGATGGCCGATTGAAAGATGTCCGGCTTTTTACTTTTGATTTATTCCAACGTGGTGTTATATTCTCTTTGATATATAATTTTTACTGATTTACTCTACACACTTGACACTGGCGAAATCACTGCGAAATACCGCGGTGGACCGCCTACAATAATAAAAAAAAAGTATACTATGCCTCCAGAGTCCTTACCAACTTAGAAAACCGAAGTTCGAAGTTACTTTAGCTCCATCCCTGTCTCTCGTCATTCGGGATTAGGTCGAGAGAACCAGATGGAGCTAACGTAACTTCGAACTTCAACTTTCAAAGTAGGGCCTCTGCCTCAAACCAAATTAGGCCCATTGTATCATGGCGCTCCACATTCGCGCGATAACTATAGTGTGTCAAAAAAATCTTGTAATAATAAAGTGGCAGCACAGTAGTATCGTCCCTTTCAAATCAATTTAAGAAAAAAGGGACGACACTACAGTATTGCCACTTTTTAATTTCAAGACTTTTTTGACAGATTATATGCGTGTGAAGAAGTGTGAGTGTGGAGGCGATTCGCATATTTTTCACGAGCTCGTGGGGCTTGTTAACCACTTTAGCCCAATACCACCAATACTGGATAAAATATTACAAACCTTGTTCTATTACGATGAATACTCGTCATCCACTGTCTTCGTTTTGTCCATTTCTTTTTTACTTTTAATGAAGACAAGTATATCGTCGAGCGCGCGTACGAAGTTAATTGTACTATAATGTGAACGAACACAATTGTGAACGATTCACCCCCACGAATCGCGCGCGAATGTAAACGCCCATCATAAAATCCCAGGGCTTAAATTTAGAGCTGAGAAAAATAGAAGTATATCTATTTTTGGTTTCTACCGCGAGCAAAGCAAACCTTTTCAAGATATCAACACCGAATCGCATTGTTACTCTTCTCTCTCTTGTAGATGGTGCTCGTAAGCTTCAGAAAGGAACAGAACTACATCATGTTGGAATTTAGCGCCGATAAGAGCGGTGGGGTGGGACTCTTAGTCTTAGCATTCGTAATGATAAATAAGTAAGATTTCGCAAAACATTCAATTGAGCAATCAGTCTCAACAAAAAAATAACAAAGCGGGTAAAAGGATGTTTTACACGCAGCAAAGCAAACACACTGCCTCACGAGTTATAGCTTATTTATTAAAACAAAAATATACAAACAAAATCGTTTCTGTGCTTGGCAACAAACAAACCGAATATAATGCAAACAATAATCTATAGGGGAATATGATAAAATCGCTTCGGATCGGAAAAGCGTTTCGAAAATAGTAATTTGCTTTTATATAAGTATGATAAAATGTTGTTTCAAAAGTTGAGCCTTAGTGTATATAAAATTATCTTTATGAATATGTAGCAAATCATTCTCCAGCGACTGATTTCTCCAAAGGCACAATTTCAGGTTTTTGCTAGTAACAAACAACAACCTTTAAGTCCCAACCATATGTTCCATATACTTAGATCTAAATTCACAATGAGAAACAAAACGATTAGAATAGTTACCACATCTCAATCTCGCTATACACAAAATATATTATTGCAATTTAATTTTTAAAACTAATATTATAAATAAACCGTATGTTCAGATAACAGTATAACTATAAACAATCTTGCCTATTCTAAGTAATATGTATTACAATATTGGCATAAAATATAAGTATCTTTATATACTGAGGCACATTTTCACATTTTCGTTGCGAGTGTTGCGTCACGACGCGACGCCACACTTTGATTGCTAAAATGACTAATCACTTAACTCATAAGGTTAATGTACCGTCCCTTGTAACATAGAAGTATTGAGCGAAACATGACAAGCCTCAAATAGTTCAACATCGCAGGGAAGGGTTAGAGAGCATTTTGGGTTTAGTGTGGTTTTATGACACCCAAATTAGCGAAACTTCAGCAAAACACTAGATCGTTTTCTTAATTTTAATAGCTTAGCTAAGCAATTGCTCTCCAAAGCTTCTCGTCTGTGGAATCAATTTATAAAGCAGTGTCGGTATGTTTTATTAGCTCGCCCATACTGAACTCAAATAGAACTTACACACTGCCATGTTTTACAACAAACGACACTAGACTACCTTACACGGTATAGTAACTGTTATTATAATTGACCGATACAATAAGTCTAAGGGCCGTATTAATAAACTGATCGTAACCCATTTATTGTCGAGCGTCTAAAAAGTATCGTCGGTGGGGCTTCAGCTGAAAATATACAATGCGCCAAATGTTTACTGCACGCATAATAAGCAAACAATCTAAATGTGCAAACGCAAAATCTACATGGACTTAAATGTACACCGTACCAAATGTACAGTATGCAAAATGTGCAAAGAAAAATGTACAACGCAAACTGCTCAATCGCCAAACGTAGAAAAAATAAATACATATGTATACAAGAAGCAAAATGGATATTCAGCAGCTTTTCTCCAAACCAGTATACCGTACGAAAATACAGTATTTGAGTATCCGAGGAGCATACAAACTATTATTTTTCCGTAATGTACATTTCGCGTACTATTCATTTGTCACGGTGTACATTTTAACTCCATGTAGATTTAGATTGTTTGCACATTATGAGTGCTGTAAACATTTTGCGCATTGTATATTTTCAGCTGAAGCCGTCGTTGCAGTTCAAATGGGCAAATATGTAAACAAATTACTACACTGACACATAACCTCAAATTTTAAGTGTTTCTATTTAAAAAAAAGATAAAATTCATAGGTTTAATCTTTTTTAATTTAATTAATCTTAAACTTAATAGGTATTAAATTAATGATAGTAAGTGTATGAATGATTAAAAACTTTACATGATCATCAAAAGTGCGTGATTATGGAATAATGATGTTAATGCGCAATTCACACAGCGGGCGCGAGCGGGTCGTGCGCCGCGCTGGTGATAGATGGATCCGACGGTAATCGCGAGTATATAGAGTAGAATTTACAACGCGCTCAGTGAGAATGCCTTTCACCCGCCGCACCCGCGACGGCCCGTCGCGCGCCGTCGCGGGTAATAAGCATTCTCAGAGAACGCGTTGTAAATTCTACTCTATATACTCGCCATTACGAATACGACGACCCGCGCGCGGGTCCTGCCATGAAAACGACATGCCCCGCGCCCGACCTGCTCCCGCCCACTGTGTGAATTGCCCTTAAATCTGTTTGTTTAGTTTTGTTTACATTTTTGTCCATTTCAATTGAGACCGTCTATACTTTGTCGCGATGCCGACGCTTCACTAAGCATGACGCCGATCGGTGTCGGCGGTATTCGGTACTCGAGTGGTACGTTTGTTTAATGTTTGTTGCGGTTTCACTCCAGATCAGTCTATTAATAAATAGCCCATAAGTCCGAATGCCTCACTGTCCTATTGAGCCGCAATGATGGCAAATGCCTGGCACTCCTCAAACAACATCTCTGAAACTGCCATGCTAATGTTCTATGAGGTAGCGACTTACAAACGACGTCATTTTGTTGGAAGCAGCCATTTTTATTGTGTCCTGGAGCTATTCTAGATAACGAAATATTAAGTTTCGTAGCTGACAGGTCACAAGAAAAGAAATAAAAGCAAACAAACGGTACTTACAGTTTTTTTATGTTATAATGTGTATAGCAGGTGGAAATAAGTGATCTCTCGTCTCGTGAAACAGGCGTGATTTAATGTATGTATGTACAATGTGTATAAACCATATTAAAGTTAGAACCAGGTCTTAACGCGATAAAAACTAACGACACATAGAAACACTTACCTCGTTATTAATCCGGCGTTTCGGCTGGTTTGCACCAAGGGAAGGGGAAGGGGAAGGGAAAGGCTAGGGTAGGGTAGAAGGAAAGGGTAGGGTAGGGTACGGTAAGTTAGGTTCACTATGTTAGTTGTTATCGCGTTAAGACCTGGTTTTAAGATTAATATGCGGTTCAAAAGAAAATATGTGTATAAAACATAGTCTGCTCGTAGAAATCAATGGTTTTTCATATGTCATAAAACGAATATTACATGTATTGGGCTACCAGTCCAGACGTAGCGTCTCTCGGCTGCCAGTCTCTACTAATAATGAAATTCAAAATCTAAGGTCGTCTAGAACACAATAGAGAAAACCCTTAACAAAATGACGTGATTTTTATGATGTGGTCCTGGATTATAAAATATGGCATGTAGCTGCCATTGTGTAACTAAAATAAGGCAACGGTTTGAGTTATTGCTTATATGAAGATTGACCCTTGTTGATGTAGCCTCTCTGATACCTCGACCGCCATGAGATGGACCCCTGGTCTGCGGGACGCGAGAAGGGAACGCGCTCGACCAAGCGATGAGTGCGAGGGTTAAGTCATTGCGCTTCAGACCGCTAAACCCGGCACACCTCATAGAGAGATAACTCAGATAACAGAGTGATGTAGGCTATACTTGCGCGAGTCAATAGCCGTGCAGATAGCGTTGCTCCAAATACTGCAGTCGCCTTGTAGCTTTACCCGGCTTTCAGGGCAGTAGGGTATCGGTATAGCGTGGCACGTGCGTGAGTCCAGACGAGGCGGGAGGGCGCGGCGCGGTCAGTCCGAGTCGCTGCCCGACTCCGACAGGCACAGGTCGTCGTTCAGCACGTCGCGCGGCAGCGGCGCCGGCGCGCTCTCACCTGCGGACAGATTCACTTTGCTTCTGAGGAACAATTGTAAAGTTAAGTGCAACAGTGTAAAGACGACAGTTGTCGGCCGCGTCCGGTCGCGGCAGCTGCTATCGCCTTATTAGGTGGCAGCTGCTGTAGGTCGCAATAGGTCAACGACAAAAACAAAAGACATTTCAGAAAATTTTCTATTCTTAGTTATTTGGTGCTGTCTAAGATGATTTTTAGTAGGCTTTAGTCGCCTGTATCTTTATTTTACGTACACCAGCTTAACTTTGCATCGTCAATTTGACTGGCACAGCGCGCCATCGTGAACGAAATTGACTACAATGGGTACTGGATACTAACCGTTGGCGGGCGCGGCGTTGTCATCGCTGTCGCTGCCGCTGTCTGAGTCACTGTCACTGGACGACGACGACGAGCTGTCGTCCTGTGGCGGTTGCTGCGGGGACAGTGGTCATACATCAATTAACTTCTTATATTACAGATAAATATATACATTCGGGCGTCTATTAAGATTTGCAACACTACGGGCCATTAGAGTTGTTTTTGTTTCGCATTGTTGTCTTAAATACTATTAACATGACAGAAAGAGTTGCTATAAAATCAGAAAATTGTATGCAAACTCTTTATTGCACAAAAAAAAGTTATTAATCTAATGTCCCGAACCCGAACTTATCCCTAAATGGGATCTCTTCCAGCTAACCCTGTAGTACATGAGCAAGGACAATGCATGGGGTTGGAAACATACAAATTTTTGCACAAAAAGTAGCAAAAAAAGATGATGACACTTATTATAAATAAATAAATATTAAACGAATAAACTTACATATAATATAGACATATATATACACATATAGGTATGTGTATATAAATAATAACTATTATGGTATTTTATGGTAAGCTTTGATGAATCACTCTTGACAAAACAAATCCCACTGGAACTACTATTTTTACCCGACTGCCGTAGGAGGAGGAAAATGTGTTTATCAGCCTACATATATATATATATATGTTTGTTCCTTTGTGGCGCTCTAGAAACTAAACGCATGGACCGATTTTGATGATTCTTATGGCAATCGATTTGTCTTAATCTTGCGAGTGTTACTAAAAATGACAGTAATTAAAATTCAATACGGTGGCCGCAAGACGCCAGATTGTAAAAAAGAAAAACCGGGCAAGAGCATGTCGGACCATGCTCAGTGTAGGGTTCCGAAGCCGCTACTACAATCAAATAAACTTAACTTTGCCGTTGGTTATCCCCATACATCGACATGGGTCGCGATCAGTTTACCAACACCGCAAATAAGTTTTCGGTAGGTATAAACGTTTAAACCGTTTGTAACTCAAGAACCAATGAAGTCTGCTTAGTCGTGATAGTCTTCCTATTAAATTCATTATATGTGATTTCATGTAATATATTTTTTAGATTTTTAGTATTTTTAGTTTAGGCTTTAGGGGGGGACACTTGACTCTTACAAAAATTAGCGCTTTAATGCTTAATATTTCCTAAGCGGATCCCTTAATCGAAAAGCTGTTTTCACAAACCTGCAATATTTTTGAAAGATCTATCCAACAACATCCCACACTATGGGGTAGACGAGGAAAAAAAATACATCCCCACGGTACGTATAGGATAGGTACACAAAAACAAAAAAATAAGATTTTATTTTACCACTTTGTTGGCGTCACTTGTGTATATTCATGCCAAATTATAGCTTTCTTGTACTAAGAGTCTCTGAGCCGAGCTGCGAACGGACGAACGGACGGACATGGCGAAACTATAAGGCTTCTTAGTTTGACTATGGAACCCAAAAAAATAAAGTCGACGAACCATAACAAATGTGGTATCATTGATTAGGGATTTAGAAATCATTTTTAGGTTTCTTTAATCATTTTACATTTTGAACGATCATTTAGGATTTATAACGATTTAAAGTTGGTCAGCAACAAAAGCCGGGTTTTTTAAAGCTTGCTTTTTGTTGTTGTTATTCAGTATTTGCTAGAGGTTAAAGTGTTTTGGTTTAATAACTCAGTTTCGTTATGCCGCGTGACACCTTTATGTTTACCGTGTTTGATATAAATGGTATTATTTATTTCACTTGTAACTGCAGTAACACAACTCGAAAGTTAACTTACGATATTGATCTGGGGATTCGGCGGCCTATGTTCAGGCGCCCGGTGGTCCGCGGGCCTATGCTCAGGCGCCCTATGGTCTGCGGGCCTGTGCTCAGGAGCCCTGTGGTCGGGTGGCCTGTGGTCGGGCGGTCTGTGGTCGGGCGGCCTGTGGTCGGGCGGCCTGTGGTCGGGGGGCCTGTGGTCGGGAGGCCTGTGGTCGGGCGGCCTGTGGTCGGGCAGCCTGTTGTCGGGAGGCCTGTGGTCTGGCGCCCTGAGGTCGGGCTGCGCGTAGAGCGCGCGCGCGGGCGGGAACCCGTTGTGCGCGGGCGCGGGCGGCGCGGGCGGCGCGGGGGGCGCGGGGCCCGACAGGTCGTCCAGCCCGATCATCGGCAGCGACGCGAGCGTGCTGTTGCCGCCGCCCGACCAACTGGAACAATCACGACAGTCACCAATAGTGCAATTTTAAACCTTATACACCAGGCCAGTCTGAACCAGACTGATTTTCCAGGATAAAAAGTTAACCGGTATCTGTAGAACAACAAAGCTACTATGCACAATTCCAAACAGACATAATTACTCAAAATCTTAAATTTTCATTATTCCAAATCCAATTTTGCTATTGAAAACTTTTATTTTAGATATTGCTCATAGTTCTAATGTTACTTACTAAATTATCTACACTAATACTACATAGAGGAAAGATTTATATATTTATGTTTTTAACTCTACTCTAATAATACTCAAAAATACTAGACCGATTACAAAAATCAACATTAGAGTGCTACATTATTTCTGAGTAACATAGGCTATGTTTTATATTTTTCTGCGCGGACGGAGTCGCTGGTAACAGCTAGTCTAGTACACAAACTAGCTGTTTATTATTTGGAAAAATACATTTAATAAGGAATCCTAATTTAGAACTGCAATTTATTTTAAATATTTTTTTCGGGTATTTACATCCGTCACAACATCTAGCATGCCATGCATTAATCCAGACATGTAGTAAACAGCTACTTTATATACTAGACTGGCTGCTGCCCGCGACTCCTATCGCGCAGAAAAAGAAAACAGCCATGTTACCTACTCAGAGATAATGTAGCACTCTAATGGTCATTTTTGTAATCGGTCCAGTAGTTTCTGCGTTTATTAGTTATAAACATAAAAATACACACTTTTCCTCTTTATAATATTAGTTTAGATAATTTAGTAAGTAACTTTAGAACTATGAGCAATATCCAAAATAAACGTTTTCAACAGCAAAATTGCATTTGGAAAATTTAAGATTTTGAGTTATTAATGCTATTATGTCTGTTCGGAATTATGTACAATTGTACAGTAGCTTTGTTGTTCTACAGATACTGGTCAACGATATTAACACTTAATAAGATAAGCCCGACACATCCTTGACTTAATCTGTACGGCCAAAGAAAAATAGCGGCATTTCTTCAACCCCAGAAATGTACATCACATGATTGAATAACACAAGTAAATGTAAATATAAAAAATACTTCACTGGCGATTACAAACAAACAATATTATTAAACGAAACCAGCATGCGGGCGAACGACAAATCTGTAACGCGTAACCACTTCGAAACTGATTCACTGATCACAGACAATGAGTGGAAGTCAAAGTTTAAACTAAACTTTGTAGGTTAAATTATATTAAAAAATCCGTGACATAAATTTTGACATATGAAATTAACATATTCAGACAGATTAACGACTAATATCCTCGATCTCTTAGATTTTTTTGGTACCTGAGGGTAGCTTTTTGTTCCTAAAAGATAATTTAAATAATAGCTACAGAATAATCATTTAACGAGATCTATAGCGACATCTACTGAGAGCAGAGAACATTTCCACAATAATCGCATCCTTACAAAGGCAAAATCTTAATAATTCCTGACTCAACAAAATAAACTTCAATTACATTACTGTTATCAAATTACTAGGTGTCACATTTATAGTATGTACACCAGTTTAAAAAATGTTATGAAATATACTATTTGTCTCTGTCTATTTGTACGAACAAAACCCTTATAATATAATATATATTGCTTTTGTCAGTTTGTCTATCGGTCTGTCAAAACTTTTTTTTGGAAAGGCTAAAGCTATAGAACTAATATTTGGCAGTTTCTACAATCATTTAGATATTTTTATTCCTTTCTGGACGACCCTGTGATGAATAACCCCGTTAATTGATTGTAAATTCGATTAATCATTTTCATCAAGTCTTATGTGTGGTGTGAAACTGATTGATAGAGTAAGGAATGAAAAGGTCAGAGAGAAATGTGGACTAAAAGAAGATGTAGTGACTAAGATTGAAAAGGGCATGCTTCGATGGTTCGGTCATTTGGAAAGGATGGATGAAAGAAGATTGACGAAAGAGATATACAGAGCGAAAGTGAGTGGAAGGGTCGGAAGAGGCCGCCCTAGGCGTACTTTTTCGAATCAAATCGGAGAAATACTGGAAAAGGGCCGAATCTTAAGTACCCGAAACCGACGTGCGTGCATGACTCGATGTATGAATGTGGAAGAAGCGAAAGACATTTGTTAGGATCGTAGCAGGTGGAAAGAAGTCGTCTCTGCCTACCCCTCTGGGAAACGGGCGTGATTTTATGTATGTATGTATTTATGTATCAAGTAAAAATTGTTTGCAAAAAAAAACACGCTCCGCTCCACTGGAATGTTGAGTAAATATGTAGATACCCCCGGGCCGACGCCGGGGCGGGTTACTTTTCATGTTTAACTATCTTCCTTACCTTAAATCTTCGCTTATTTGTACAGGCCCTGTTTTGTCCGTGTTATAACTGTTAAATCTACCTCCTAACATTGGTCTTACGTAATGTCACACATATTAGAATATTGGTACTAGGCCACGATAAGCATACATATACGGAAAAAATATATTGAAAAACCTTTAAGACTGAGAGAAATACTCGCGGTAATCATATATTTATTTGGCCGCTAGTTTCGTAGACAGGGTCACTGCCAACTAGATCAACCGCACAATCATAGTATCGTTTTGGTAATTGGTATTGTAAGATGTTGAATTGTAACACTAATAAAATAAAATAAGTTCAAGGACTCACGGAGCAGCCTGCGGAGGTGAGGTCTTGAAGCGCTGCGGGGAGCGCACCATGTTGGGCGGCGTCTTCTGCGCGCCCGCGCCGCCGCCGTAGCGCGGGGGCTGGCTGCTCGACGGGGCCGCCGGCGCCGCTGCACCAACAACACTTCACTCATATAGTTAACGTTTAAGTACGATTGCTCCTAGTTTATACTTGTATTAGTCTACTATGTATACCTATTTATGAATATGTACCTTAATAAATTATTAGTTGCTCCGTTACCAATCCCAAGCTCCGATGCCATGAAGTATTTTTATCAGACCTCTCGCTAGAACTTAAGCCTTACGGAGCAGCTAAAGTATGTGTTGCGAGGCGAACATTCTACTGAATGTTTAAATCATACCTACATAAGTTCGTATTTATCTTACTTTATCAGATAAATTATTGATAGCTAACTAACTAACTGAGCTAGCTAGCTAACTGAGAAATCAAGACATTTAATAACTTATTCTCGACAAAATTTGATGTCGCTTGACTATTTACTACATTTGTAAACTCTTACCGTATAGTTTTTGTCGATTAGATTTATGTAACTCTTAAATGAAATATTTCTTAAGGTCTCTACCGTAGGTATCATACCATGAACATAATAGGAACGTGTCAGACAAAAAAATATTATTTGTATTGACAAGTATAAGACCATGCTCACTAGACCGCTCCGTCATCGACCAACATTTTAATACTAATTACCTTCCGTATGGTATGGTGGGTAGAGACCTTTATAGTTCTTAAATCCCCTTTTTAACAGTTTGGTTAACCTAGATCTATTAACTACAAATTAAATCACTTGTCTGTACTTGTTACTAATACCCCTAATTGACTTATCGGAATACAACCTAAACATGATATATTAATATTTGAGTTATTCGCCAAATAGTGGTTCACTACACTAATGTTTTACCAAATCATCATTTGATAGAATTTATCATTATACAAACTTTGATTTCGCAGAGAGATTCTTTCCACCGCATTATTTAACATTTTTTTGTGGTCAAAAGTCTAACCTAACCTAACTTGTAACCTATGTAATAAGTAATGGTTTGAGCACAAACAAGTTTTTGCGAAACGAAAGTTTGTAAAATTATAAGTTCGTCAAATGATAATTTGGTAAAAATTCAGAATACAAAAATAGTAGATCCGTCGAGTTAAAACTAATCGGTTTTCCGATTGTATCACCACTTGAACGCCACAGTAGAGTGTAATTTCATTTCTTCCAGACGCTAGGATGAAGATGTCATATATGTAGAACCTGACCAACTCACTGACTTTTCCACGAAGACGGCATAAAATCCGCTGTCATGTGTTGTGAGAACCTAGGGCGATAAACGCTCCCTGAGGTTACAAAACTTAACATTTGACTATATGTACATAAGGGTGGTTTAGGATCCTGGAAAAAAATATCTGGTAAATCCAGGCATATGGCATACCGGGGGTGTGCGTGCGGCGGTTGGTAGCCACTCGCGTGCGACTGGTGGAACGCTGCGTGGTGTTAGTGAGCTCGCTCGCCACTGGCGTCAGGGGCCGCGGTTTCGCATTCGACTCCTGCCTGCAACGCACAACCATAATGTTTACTCTCTGCACCCTTACTTCTCTTACGTTAATTTTGTCTTGTTCTGACTTCTGTTTACATTCAAAGAATAAAACAACTATTATACTTTGGGGACTGTTCGTTTTCCCCAGGATAAGTCCCCTATGCCAGTCTCCGAACCATCTAAACAGGTTGCTATACCATTTTTTACACTGATTGAGGCATTGACTCTTGAATACAATTATATACACTTTTGCATTAATGACCGACTAACCTTGTCTTTTTAACTTGAATATTACTGGAAAGTTTCTCCAATGTTATCTCGCCAGTCACTCTGTCTATAATCAGAACACATTCCTTTGTGTAGGGTCTCTGGCTGCCTTTAAATACAGTTTGTGGAACACCAGCCCCATCTGGAAATAAATATTGATACAGAACTTCCTATTCCAAAACTTACAGATAACCTTCTACATTACATGGAGAATTGTTAAACACCTGTTTAGTAAACGTCACATGGTGAAAACTGTCATCTAGCATGTGTCCAGTCATGGAAAAGTATGTTATGTTAATGGTTGTAAGACTGCAAATAAAGATACTTTAAAAAAATTGTAATTTAGCAGTCCTTGGGAAAATAAGAAAAGGTAGATCAGTATTATCTTATCATACACTCAGATAAGTAGATTTATAGTCAGTGTGTCAGACAAGTTACCATTCCTAACACACAATTCTAGAGGGAACTGTACACCATATGTCAATTGCCTACTATACCTTGCCCCTGTGCTCATCATCCACCCATTAATTTATTGCTAAGTTTCTTTAAGGGCAATAATACTGCAGAGCTGACACTGATAGTCTTGTTAAGAACACAATTTTAAAGACTTAAGATTTCTGATTATGTTGTCCATTAAATCTAAGTAATCCCAAAATTGTAAGAGATCACAATGTTAAAGTCAATTCTATAAAAGGTTCAAAACATCAGTCGTACTTACCCAAATGAGGTACAGTCACTGTGACCTGGTTATTGGTGCCTACATCCACTGTTGCCATTTTATTTACATCCACCGAAGCTGGTTTGAAATCATCTACAAGTAATATCAACAGTATTGATTATTCAACAAGATTAAGCAACATATTTGTAAATGTAATGGCTTCATTACTGGTGATAATTTGACTGTGGTAAAAAACATGTTATAAACTTCTTATTACCCAATCAGTTCTATACCACAATTAGTACTGTAATTATGCAAAATGAAACTTATTATCTATTTGGTCAGGTAATTCATTGAACATAAACAACACAATAACACAACACACAATAAGTGAGTTTATAGTGAAGAATTTTATCTGAATGTATTCTATATGCTGGGCAATCTATGACAGATATTAAATAAATATGTTGTGTGCAACAGACTCTGTGTTATAGTTTCTACAAAATGAAGCCAATAAGTTATCCTAATTTTTGAAATACTATAATTTTGATAAACCAGGTTTGAGAATCTGAAATTCTAATTAATATCAGAATCTTGAAGCTAATAATTTATTTCATATAACTTACAACCCTGCTAATATAATGAAGATAAAAAAAAAACTATATACACTGTACAATAATAATTAGAATAAATAAAACTAGTGTAACCTATTATCTACTTAAAAACTAGAATTATTAAAAATATTCGTACACACAATTAAAAAAAGAATACCCCCTCTAATAAATCTGTTTGCGGCATTGTAACCATGATGCTGGCTGCGTTACCTCTCTGGATAATTACACCTATCCTTTGGGAGAGGTAAGCACCAGCTCTGGGTTACCCGGAGGCATTGATACCAGGGTCTTGAAACTTTATATTCAAATTAAGTATTGTTTATAATCTTTACCCAATATTTTGAATCTGAGAGTAGTCTGGTGTTATAAAACATAGATGCAAAATAAACAATTCATATCTTTCATAAATTAATAATACGAAGTAAACCTTGTCTTTACAGTTTGTATTTAAAACTCACATTTAATAGTGTGATATTGTGATGTCTTGTTGTTTGTAAAACTTGCTCCTAATTTCAGCTCTCGCACATCATAGTTCAAGCTATGCTTATCTGCCATTGCAAATCGCGTTAAGCCATATAAGAGTTCCTGTAACAAACAAAACATAATTAATACAATCACATCAAATAATCTTAAAATATTTTTTAAATTATTCAGTATTGCTATATAAATATCAAATGTTAATAAAAATAACTTATCAAATGTGATTATCTCTCTTTTCTCATTTGCCAGGTAATAGCATTTTAAAATGGAGAAAGTAAAATATTCTATAATAAGTAATGAATATCTTTTTTTTTTTTTTTTATGGCATAGGGAAGGTTGACGAGCACACAGGCCACCTGATGGTAAGTGGAAACTGATTAGATAAGAACTATCAGTTGCTTTATTAGATGCAAGTAAAACTTAAGCTTAACAAGCTTTATTTTATTTATAAATGGTTGAATTTGAATTATGGGGATGTCTGGGGAAACCAATGTTCAGCTATGGATTTCATTTGAAAAACCTAACACCCAACCTTAACTATTTAAGTTATGTACCTACTACAGAATTTCCAGGACTTGTAGGATTTTCTTATATTAACAGTGTCCTATAGAAAGTGAAGTTTTAAGAGAGGAGCTGGCCTTATTAATCAAGGCAAATATTGTTCAGTTAAAACCTTGAATCACAAGTCATCTCTCATAATGTATAGTGAAACTTGTATAAATAATTATGTCAGTTTAACTTGGAGATCTCAACAAAAAGCTGGATTACTTAATCACTGATACCACTATGTCACTCAAATACTAAAAACACACTTGAAAATCCTTAGAAAGCCAAAAGGTGTTTTTTTGGCCTTTCTCTAGATTTACTGAATCAGCTTATTTAGTTAAATGTGCACATGATAACGTGGGGGACACGGTCACCGATGTCACTCTAATAATAATATCTGAATCTCACGAAATGCACACGTTATCAGCACAGTCACTGTTACAGCTGACCAGATTAAATAAAATCTTTCCCATGTAATTCAATCACTTTTCCATTCCGTTTCTAAGACAACCATAACTGAATTATAATTATGTACGTCTTTACGTTGCATTCTACATAATAATTAGTGCTATAAAACTAGAAAGGAAAGTTCAAATAGTTAAAATATGGCAAACGAACCCCAAGACGGCCCGATTGATACTGATACCCTTACCTTTAATTGCCCGCCGAGGTTATGCGTTATCTATTTCTTGAAACAATTAACATCATCAGGATATCTTAGGAACGGGAGATACTACTCGTGTATTTGAACTAATATGGCTAGACAGAATTAATTCAAAAGTAATTCTGAGTAACATGAACTTGGATCTAAGCTTTCGACCTATTTCTCTTTCTTGTGACGGCTCCTGGTTGGTCGGTTCTCGATGACAGATGAACACATCACTCCGTTGTAAAGTTCGTTTCGTCAACTAAACGTTTCTTATTTTCCCCTAATAGTTCTAACAGCCAATGGCACGCACTTTCTCAGGGGCTTTCGCAGTTCGGATTGGTTTAAAATTTAGAAGGTGCTTGTGTCAAATTTTAAATTGTAGTAGTGGTAGGTAATATATAATTTGGATATAGGTAATGTTAATGAGAATAGAAATCGTAAACAGAGTACGAATAAAAAGTTGAAAAAAAACGGGAAGTGAGGCCAATTTGGATTGGTATTTGTTGATTTAAATTTTAAACCAAATGAAATAAAATTATTTATTTGCTACTATGTTACATATAAGGTTCTTATTACTAAGATACACTCGTAAGAAATGAACCCTGGTAGGGTATAGTAAAAGGTTACATAATTATTATTTATTTTATAATAAAAATATTATTCACGTGAAAAAATATGGAATAATATGTTACAAATAAGGTAGCATTAACAATTTTTAAAATGAAATTAGCGAGGTCATTTAAATTTTAACTTGCATAATCTCTGCTATTGAGTAGTAGCATTCTTTTGCAAGTGTTTTTTAGTTTTTTAACAAATACATTAACGGACTTTTCATTTTTTATGCACTGTGGTATTTTATTGTAAATGTTTATAGATCTATAATATGGAACATTTTTATAAATTTCTAATATTGGTTCGGGGAGCACAAGATTATGGTTACGACGGGTATTATGCTGTTAGTATGCTGAACTACTGTTATTTGATATTATATTTAATTTAATACTTGTAGCTTTATATAATGCTAGAGTAAGTTGTACATACCATTGTAATATGCAATATGAAATAAGTTTAAAAAATGACTGACTGCTGAGTTTCTTGCGGCGTTTCTTCTCAGCAGTGGTCTCCTCTTGGGAAGCGCTGGTAGTATCTTGACGTGTAAAAGTGCCCGAGCGGCCTACTTACTAAATAAATTTCTTTTATCTTTTATCTTTTATCTTTATTATTGGCAAAATGCACCTTGACGAAATACACCTTGTAAAATTGAAACAAAAGATGTATTTTTTTTTCTTACGAATGAGGCTACTTGATTTAGAAAAAATGTCTGTTTTCGTTTAATGTATAATCGTGTTCAAAGATTATAAGGGATGTCAAATTGTAGTTCTTGTAAGGGTAGATTTAGGCCATACGTGCGAATTGCTCTAGAACATGTTTTGCCTTTATTTTTACAACGAAACCTTAAGACTACGCCGAGCGTCCAGTGGCGCCCTCATGACGATTATTTTGTTTTCTAATAAACTAAAGTAATATCTTGAAATCCAAGGATGTATTTATGTTGTACAAATGAAAACACAATGTATAGCATATAAGACAAAGTTTAATAACCTTTAACCTTCGCGTCGTCAACTTAACAGGATAAGGTGGCCACTTTTTTCCGTTATGTTACTCACTCATAGTCCAATAGTTATTAAGTTGAGTCATATACCCTATAAATTGTGTATTAATTTATACAACATAAACACATCCATCGATTTCAACACAATACTTTAGTTTATTAGAAAACAAAATAATGGTGATGAGGGCGCCACTGGACGCTCGGCGTAGTCTTAAGAGATAAAGCCATAGAATTCCTGTTCGTTCGCTTGGTCTAACTAAACCCACCCTTAGACGAGTTCGCAACATTTGTTAATGTCGAAATTGTCGAATCGATATGGCCCCGCCATTTAAATATATTTATGCATGGAATTCGTAACACTACCACGCACAATGGCCCGACATACACGGGCTAAGTGCGGAAAAAGGAGTCCATCACCATACCATTCGTAACACTATCGTTTTTGGAATACATACAAAAAAATATTGTGAATTACATTTCACTCGAACTAGACGAAATACACCTTGTAAAATTGAAACCAAATTTCCAACGATATATTACATAATATAAACAAGAACTTTTTCTGTAATATATATCATTGCCAAATTTCACTTCTTAAGGATTCTTCTTAAGTCCCAGATAGATGGGCGAGTAAGTACGCGTACTTAAAGATGCCGCCGACCTTTTTTGTCCGCGTTAACCTTAACGGTGTGTCCTCTGCGCCAAAAAACTAACATAACATGTTAGCCAAATATGTTACAAAACATCATCCCAGTACAATTTCTCAAATTAAGGGCCGCTCCTTTACCAATAAAATAAATACAGCGTCTTTTCTTTATTCCACTCCATTGCAACGAATTATAAATTGAATAACTAGTTAATACCTCATTTGACAGTTCTTCACTCAAACCCAAAACTTTCAAAAGTCAAAACATGACCCCCGTCCTCCGCAGACGAACGCTGGGAATATTTTCCATCCGTGGCGAAAAACATGTTTCTGTGTTTTTAAACAAAAAACATTTTGGGCACCCCCCTTTTCTGTTCGAAAAACATGTTAGATGTTTAAAAACATCGAAAACACGGCGCAGCGGACGCCGCTTTAGATGTTCGCGTACTTAGGGTGACACACGGGCGATAAGTTTGCCGAGCCATAAGTACGGCGTACTTACTCGCCCGTCTATTTGGGGCCTTAGATGAAACTGAGACAAGGTAAAGAGAGAGAAGTGCAAGGTAGATTAACATAGTTAGGCTCGTTATTCTGCCTCTGTCAATGTCATGTCAGTTTTTCTTAGGTACTTACACCGCTAAACTGTCAACATCATTACTTTCAAACTTATAAATAATCTGTTTATCTGTTGCAAAGTGACACTTTGTGAATTTTGTTATTTCGTTTTACCTTCTTCACCCTATCTTATTTGGTTTCCATAGAAACTTATATCACAAATTATAATGACTAAGAAGTCAATAACTTTAGACATAGACCCCACGATCATGGAGAAAAACATGCGAATTGTTAAGGTATATCTTTCTTTCCTACTTTTAAATAATTAATAAAGTACAACAGGTAATTGGTTCTCTTTCTGTGCTTAAAACTATGTTCCATATTTATAATATTTTTCGCCATTAGTACTTAGCCCCTAACTTTTGTATCGATCCCTAGGCCATCTCATTTAAAATATAATTTTCAGACCTCTTCCCATTTTTTAGGAAACTGCTGCTGAAGAAGAGTTTAGTAAACTTTTAGCTTCTGTAGATCCTGTACCATCAAAGCTTGTTAAACCCAGACCAGGTAACATTAAATAGTTTATTACTTTAGTTGATTTTCCATGTCATAATTTAATATTTATGAAGGTTTGACTTATTGGTTTACTTGTAGGATTCTGTGTGAAGGGATTTACAAAGCCAGACAATAAGAAAGTGTTTGTAAACATATGTTTAACTGAAGCAATTCCTTCTCCTCGAGACATAACCAATGATGAGCTTATGCAAATTCTCAGCTCAGAAGATCCTTCTTCATACAGGGTTCCCATGAGTATTGGGGAGGGGCGCACTGAACCTGACAAATCTGGTGCTCCAGCAACTGTCTATGATGTGGCTATAAACCCTGAATTCTTTAAAAAGATAGAAAAAGATGATTTGTTCCAAACTTTCTTCCTCACTGTTGTGTTTGAGGGACTCCAGGATAAGTACCAATTTGAGATAGAGATGCAGAAGTTTAATGTATTGAAGAACAGGAAATCTATTGGTACTCTACAAACACACAGAATTCAGATCAGAGATGTAAAAAATTGTGAACAAACAGTGAAGCCCCTCATCCAAGAGATTGATGAGAAGCCAACTAGCAAGATTACTGAAATGGCACCATTGAAAAAGGAAATAGTGTACAGATTAAGACGTGAACCACCTACTGGTGAAATTGAGTATCTGTTGGCAGAGTTCAAGATACCTGCTTCTGTAAGTAACCAGTAGTTTGTTTCTAGATCCCAAAAGGGAATAAGTGGTGTCTGTAACATTTTTAGGGTTCCATACTTTGATGTAATTTTTTTGTCTTAGCAACTATACAAGCTATTAACTTTAAATTCAGAAAACACAATTATAATTTCTTAAATATAAGGGGGTGTCCCATACACCGACGTCAACCCGCCTAGGGCTGATAGAGCAGCTAAAAAGCTATTGATTGAACCCCTATATATATTCTGTGATTTTGACTAGTTTCGGAGATATTCTGACTTGCACATGACTGGTGTTTTTGGCCCTTAGTGCAGTTGTAATTTTTTGTAGGTGGAATTGAATGATCTTAACTTAGAAGTGGGTGAAGATCGATTGGTCCTGGACTCCAAGGGAATGTATGATCAAGTTGACTTCTTCCTGCCTTGCAGTGTTGACCATGATGTCATTGATGCAACCCTCAATAGGAACAATGATGTAAGTTTTCTTCAAAATGTACAAAGCACAAGGTGTGACCTCCATGCTGATTGGGCACTCCTCTCTTTTCTTTGAATTGAAATGATGTTGATTGAAATGTGTAATGCTGAAGTATATGGAAATAGTCAATTCAATACACTGTATGGCGTAAATAGACCAATATTCAGTCTAGGTTGCTGTAATAGCCTAACTCAGATTGGATTTATGAACATTTCCAGTCAAGACAGATCTTACAAATACATTGAAGTAAACCATCCATATTTTGCATTTATTTTTCGTACTAACTGACACCAGTAACCTTGTTAAGTCTTATCTAGGAATTCGGCTAGAGAATGTCACAAACGTCACAATATATTTGTGTTAATTCAATTATCAGAAATTTACCTTTTTTGCCATTTTTGTTAGGGTTCTGTATCCGAAGGGTAAAAACGGGACCCTATTACTAAGGCTCCACTGTCCGTCTGTCTGTCTGTTACCAGGCTGTATTTCATGAACCGTGGTAGCCAGACAGTTGAAATTTTCACAGATGATGTATTACGTTTTTAGTATTAAGAAATACTAAATAAAAATAAACATTTATATCTTTATTGCTCTTTATTAATAACAGCAACAGGTCGATGCTTGAAATATTCACAGAATATTTCGATTTTGTTAACTTTAAAAATAAATAATTAAATTAAAATAAAGTGAACATTAAACGGGGGCTCCCATACAAGAAAACCTGATTTTTATAGATAGTGGTATTGTGCCCGTTTCGCATTTGGCCAGTATTGTATATTTATCCAAATGAAATTATAATCAATACATCATTTTCAGGTGCTGTTTGTGAAGATGCCGATTATCCATTAAATAACCTTTGTAATAGTCTTTAAAGAAGTGATATTTTATTATAATACTATATAATTTTGTAATAAAACATGTAAGATTATAAGTAAATTGTTTATTTTAAATTATTACTCTAATAAGCGGCTTCACTAAAAAACATATTATTGGTTTTATCACATTTGCTCTTAGAAATTGTAGATCGCATTTGAAATACATCACAATATTTGCTTAACTCTTAAGCTTAAGACTGCTCAGCCGACGACGCCGCTAATACCTGGCCCCTATGACAGAAATCTGACTGACAGTGACTGGCGAAAATTTAATATACTTACAGTAAAACCGTAGTATTAACAGTAGGTACACCATGTTAATAATTTGTCGAATAAGCCATTCATCCTAGACCCACATGGCTCATCTCGAAAAATCTTGCAAACAACTGGTCTTGGCCTCTGTTCCAGGCGGTACAAAGCACATCGTATTTGTTTCTAACACGGCCGCCATTACTGTCAAGTAAATAAGAGCTATCAAAACGAGCTGTAGTAAAGATTGTAACAAGAAGTATTAACACTATTTTTATTTTTGAAATAAACAGTTTGTTTTTTTTAATGTTTACAATACGATAACAGGTCAAAGACGATACGATTTTTTCCGCCTAGAACCTCGGCCCTGTCCATCAATAAATATAAACCGTCGAGTACCATTAGTGCTATGGGTTCACTGTAGATTGTAACTGCAACATCAAGTTCCTACATCACTGGGTTTCATATAAGCTACCCCTGTAGTCAGCTCTATGTTAGTGGCACGGTCATCGACGTATCGAAGACATTTGTCGTAATAAACCATTCATTCTCAACCCATCACCTTAACAGATCTTGCAAGCAACCAATCAATAAATATTAATTAAGCTTAGTGTCACATTCAAATAAGTGATTATGGTTTTATTTTTTTAATTATATTAATAATATGGAAAGATGTTATAAATAGTTATTATTACCTAAATATCATGGAAGTAAACATTAAGTGCTTCAATGAGTTTAATTTCTCATTTGAGCCATAATTTTATGATGCTTTCCTAATGAGATTATGTTGTGAGATTGCTTATAACTTGATAAAAAAATGAATTAGTGGCTCTTGAATAGAGCCACTAATAGAGCCATTAATTGAATGCCTGAGACAGTCGGAGATAGACATAGCTAACCAGGTTTAAGTCCTGTTCAAGGCTCACTTTAAAAAAAGTGAAGAAATTTAATTGATTCAAAAGCCTGTTTTGACCTACATTTATATTCTGCCATTCTAAATTAGGAATTGAAAAACAAAACATAGCTCCTTATGTGGAAGCAATACTAATATCATATCCTCAAATACGAAATATTCAGCAAAAAAAACCACTAATTCTGTAAGTATATTTTGCCTGGTTTTTTTCTACGTATACAAGAGGTTAAAATATTACATTTACCATAATGGCTACACTCTGTATTTTGACTTGATTAAAACATTTACATTTTGACTTAACCTCGTAAGGCCCAACATCCTAAATTTAGGACATGTCAAAGTGACTTTTGACTGTAGTTCTAGTTCTCTAGTTCACAAGATTCTTTTTCAAACTAACTAAATTTGACGTGGCCCGTAAGCTATTTTTCATCACACTTTCCGGTAAACAGTATGTAAACATACAGGTTAACTGGGCCGTAAGCCCCATATAAAACCCTCGACCTTTTTTTTCATGAAAACCTAGGTCGGTAAGTATTTTTTTTTAATTTATAGCGCAGCACACCGTTCATGCAAGTTCAAGCAAGGAGTTTACCCGAAATTGAAAAATTGTTTTAAAATGTTATCTAAACAGTAATTTCATTGCAATCTCGCTACATGTTATAAATTTTAATAAATAAGTTTTTTCTGCCCTATAATTTCATTTATTTACTCGCAAATGTGATGAAAAACATTGTATGGTTCACGGGCGGTACGGGAATTACGAACCTCGACTCAGAAAGCCCTCAGTCTTCGACTTCGGGCTCCTACTAGAGCATCGGTCGTAATTCCTTACTTACCGCCCTTAATACACAATATACTATACAGCTATTCCCAATATTATATATATTTCCTGTTGTCCTACTGTAAAAAGGATATCTTTATTTTCAATGCTTCAAAACACTTTTCACTTCAGAATACATTGAAAAGGTACTGACGTTTGAGGATGGCTGTAAATGAATATTGGTAAGCGCCGTCAACGCCAAAGATCTTTACAACTCATCATGTTTAGCCTTAACGCCTGCTAATAGCTGGTCGTCGTACTGCGTGAGATGCGCCTTGACCTGGCCGAGGATTTTCTGGTGGTGCTGCACCGGTATACTGACGACACTGCTGAACCGCTGGCGCGCGTTGCTGCCCAGGTACAGCCTCAGGGAGGGATAGCTCGAGATGTGCTCGTGCTGGCAGATCCCGCGCTCGTTCAAGCAGTTCACCTTGCCTAGGTTCACTGCATTGTGAAGTTGCTGTGAAGGTTTACACTGGTTAGTGATTAATATAGGAAGAGTTTATTTACGTACATTACGAGTAATTACAATTCCAGATCAATACACAATACAATACCGTTCATTGAATACCACAAATAGAAAAACATGGATGAGTTCAATTAAAAAACCGTTTTTATAGGTTATAACTTGGTATGGGTTTTGGCGTGTCTTTCAACTATTAATTATTTATTTATTTATTTTAGGCAATTTTCCAACTAGATGACAATCGTGCACAGCATTCTACTATTATATTACTTTTCTTACTCAAGAATAGTACTATATTCAAGACGTGATAAAAATAAAAAGTTAATACAATAAACACTCAAAACCAATATTAAAACCATTATATGGAAATGAAAAATTTATTGATGTAACATTTGTTACAACGCTCAAGTCATAAAAACGTATTATTATTCGCCGTGGCCCTGAGGAACCCGACATATATTAATTTCAACATTGAGTTAAAAATGTTATACTAACCAGAGTAACCAGGGATATTGCGGATGCCGATTTTTTTTGCACATTCGTGGATGTGAATGCGGATGCGGATTTTAGAAGGCTCTCACATCCGCGGATGCGTTAAAATAATGATAAAGAAATTATTGACATTGCATTACATGAAAATGAGAGAGAACTTCACTTACTAATTTGTCACGCGCGAACGCAATTAACATTCGCATTGATTATTGCGGATGCGTATGCAGATGTTCAAATCTATACGGAAGCTACGCATTTGTGGATGCGGGTGCGAATATTCTCAACATCCCGGATACTATGAGTAACATAGGTCCAATATGGCTTTTATAACTTTTTTTTTTAAGTTAGGTACATTAGTTTTCTTTAAGTTAGGACATGTCGCAGACGATTATAATCTGTGTTTGTATAAGTTTTTCAAGTACTTATGGGTGAGTTTCGCCTGCGACCGTTTGCTATTACACCAATACGTAATTGGCGTAATAGCGGGAACGTCGGAATTATAAAGGCTTGCTCGCTTGCTGCATCGGAGTTTTTGTAACAATTAAATTTTATAAAACAGATACCTATATCTCAAAAACTACTCCGATTTGACATTTTTAACGCGAAATAAGTCTTAACTTATTTTAAATTTAACAGCGTGTTCCTTGTTAAATTTTGTCGGGTTCCTCGGGCCCACAGTGTAAGTATGTAAATTTAATATTTTATCTTTTTATTTTATTTATGTTGAAAATAAAATTCATTTATGTCATAAAATTGCAACTTCAATAGCCATTATTTGAGCCTTATCTTAAAGGTGCGCGGAAGGTGCAGTACTGTCTGGTAGGTTATTAATAGGTATATTCGTGAGCCGAGCACAGACAGACCGTCCACTCTGCGCGAACTTGTGTCATTGTTGCTGCGTAGATGGTATTTTGTATTTGCCATGGAGTGGTTGAATTTATTATTAATTACTTTTATGACATAAAACGTTATGTACCTATTACTCTAATCAGTCATTATTTTAATCAGTATGTTGAAGTTTTTCTTTTAAACTAGGTGCACTTGCCATCTCCGTGCTAGTCTAAATAGTGCAAAGCGGTTTGCGCCGCTTAAAATAAAAGTTTCTGCTACTTTCCCATTTTACCATTAAAAGTCTATGGGAACAGAGTTCGGTGATTATTCCTCCGTGGTATGTCCGATTTCAATTTTATTTTTTCTAAACTATCTATGGCTAGATGTCGTATTACGGGCTAAATTTGATCCTGATATATCTAATAGTTTAGGTGGAGTATGCGGACAAACGAAAATCCGAATCGGGGCAGAATGGAGCTTCGTTCCAACTAGAGCGTTGGTCTCTCACTGTGGTCTCTCATCTACATTGTCACCGAATACACTTATGGATACCTAGTGGTCTCCTACACCCGTTACCGAAATCACGATCGCTAACGTTACGGACCTAGCGTCTATGGGCTGGACATGGTCTATGTATATAATTTCATTTAATATAATAACATTTGATATAATTTTAAAGGATATAATCACTCATTTTATATAATAAACTATCATACATAGGTATATTATCAAAATATCTATTTTTATTTACTATAATTATCATTTGGTATATCGTTTATTTATTATAAACATCATTTGGTATAATCATCATTTTGTATAAAAATCATATTGTATAAGAATTAATAACAGTACAACGCTGACAGTGAGGCAAAGTCGACGGAGCTCCGCTTTGCGGAGCTCCTATTCCACGTAGTTATGGCGCTTCGCGCCTTGACACAATTCTAACCTAACCTAACCTATACAGGGTGTTTTTTTGGTCAACAACTTCGACAATAGGGGTTACTATATTTTTTTATACCAACTGTACTTTATATGAAATTAGCTTTATATCATAAGTTGATTATAGTAAATATGCATTATACTTAATGCATGTTATATAAAATATTTTTAGAACAAATGATCGTTATATAAAATGATAATTATATCATATTTAAATATATTAAATGTTGTTATATGATTTAATTATTATATCAAATGAGCGTTATATCGACTGATATTATAGAAAATATTTTTATATCGATCGTTACGCACCCGTCTAACCGTTTAGGGGTTTAGGCTGGCTTTTCACTGAGGCGGAGGTGAACGGAGCGTATAAAATATCGATGCGGTTCCTAGGTAATAGTTACTTACAATGCCTGCGATGGCAAAGTCTGCATACATCTCGTAGCAGCGGTGGCATCGCGGAGAGTGGAAGTATACCAACCACGGCTTCCTACCACTGAAAAACAGACAATAATGGTAAGCCAGACTATTTACTTTTCATGCTTCCAAAGCGGAGAGATGTAAAACATCACACTTGTAATCTTTTGATTTCATTGCGTTACCCACGCTGTGGAATAAGAGACGAAACAAACTTAAACGTGCTATAATTCTTACAAGCCGCAAACGTACTTAGAGTGGATGCGGCGCATTCCCATACTGAAAAGCGATCCCAAAGCGTGGAGGAGGCGTTAATACTATGGAATTATTAGGGACGTGCCGTCTCCAATTTAGGTGCGTTTGCGCCTTTAAGCGTTCAATAAGCACTGGCGCCCCGGGTGCTTGCTTTATTTCGTACTAGACATGTGCGCCGCGTAGGTTTCACACCGATTTTACGCCGCCGCTGACATTTTTTCCATGTCGCGTCGGCGTAAAATCGACGTCGTACATGTCTATTTCGTACCTAAATAGTCTTCCTGCGCGCGTGAGTGTGTGTGTGTGTGCGTCTGCGTGTGGGCACGTACCTTTGTGGCTGAAGGTCCTCTGCGAGCACCCGCTGTGAGAAGGAGCTCCAGGTGAGCTGCACGCAGTCGTCGAGCCGCGCCAGCGCCCACTCCGCGAGGTACGCTGCCTCGGACACCTGCTGTAGGCTCACCCTGTAAATTAAACAACCTGTCTAGCCGCATATTTGTGCCCAGCTTTTCCTTAAAGATTACAACTCGACAACCCGAAATCGACCAATCTTCAATAAAAATAAATACTATATTTGAAAGCCCTAGACGCCAAGACATCTCGTCGTATATTCATCTTCAAACAACCCAGAATATAAAAAGTCTATCATAATATAAAATGTGTCATTTCAACTTAATCGAGGGCTTAGAGAAAATAGTTTAGAATGATGTCAGTTATGCATAGTTACGAGAAGTGTTGTCCCGAGGCGATGGGGTAGAGCCTCGCGGTGGGCGCGCGCACGTTGGCGCAGAAGCCGGCGCCCGCGCCGCACTGCAGCACGCCCACGCGCACGAACGGCAGCGGCCGCAGCTGAACAATTAACGGCGGTTACATACAACAATGTAGCAATACACTCGCTATTCGTCTACCTTTACGTACAGCAGCGATACATTCGTGATAGTTTCTAATCATCATCTATGAATACGCGCGTTGACATCGATACAAATATAAACACACGTTTTAAGGGTTCCGTAGTCAAAAAAATATTCTTCGTGTACTTGGTGACTCACAGAATGCAAAGGTATTTTTTCAAGTACATTATTACATCGAGTCAAGTATCGTTGAATAACTATTTAATAATCGTTATGTACATGTTATTATATATTTTTACATTGACCGTAATTACCTATACATTTTTAGACTGATTGATCTTAGGGGGATCGTTTAGGAAATATTGAAATATTAAACGGTTCGCTAGAGTTGCGTGTTTTGTGATAAACTAGACTAATGTCTGGAAATCGAAGGTTTTTTTGCTATATAAATGAATACAAATAGGGGCACCACTGGACGCTCGGCGTAGTCATAAAAAATTATATCATACTTGTTGTTTTAAAATAGTTTTTTGTGTTTGTAGTAAATGCTTCGGAACCCAACACTGATCATAATCCGACAAGCCCTTGCCCGTTTTTATTGATTAATAATATAACAGTTACTATCTGCATCGATACAAACGCATATTAATCGCTAGATTCGTTAATAACGCAATGCAACCCGCCAGGCGTGCTTGTGTCGGTTGAGGCCGGGCGGCAGGAAGGCTGGTCAGCCAGGCCCGCTCGCGGACTACGTCAACAATCTCGGGCCGTATTAATAAACTCATCTTGAATGTGAGGCCCGTCACAAGATACGCCAAAGTAATCGCCAAACCATAGAAACTGTCATTTTTGACGCATCTCAAGACGAGCAATTAGAGTTGAGATCAGTTTATTGATACGGGCCTAACACTTGCGGCTCAGACAGCTCCAGATCGCTGTGACGAGGGTACCTTATCTGCGAGGACCCGCCAGGCGTGCTTATGTCGGTTGTGGCCGGGCGGCAGGAAGGCGACCAGCCAGGCGTGCTCGCGACTCACATCAACGATCTCTAAAACTTGCTGCTCAGATAACTCCAGATCTGAAAACACCTCACTTTTTACAACAATAAACACTTAGACCTTGATTGTCTTAACACGAACTAAGAACCCTTAGAAGCCTAATGTAGTCTTTTTAAAACAAGAGGACGACGCCTGCGATTTAATACGCGAAAAAATAGTTTTCCGCTACTCCTGTATTTCAAATTCGGGTGATTCCACGGGCGTTTCAACCGCCGACATTCCCCTGTCATAAATATTGAACGAATAAGCTACATCGAGCAGCTAACATTCACACAGAGCTATGCTGTTATCGTAATTCTTGCAACAATTGATCGAATTTGAAGTATATTATCGCCTATTTCTTAAATACTTAGGACAGCGGACTGACGGCGGTTGAAACGCCCGTGGAATCACCCATTCATATTCATATTAATTTTTTCCTTGCAACTATAGTATTTACAATATGTTACAATACAATACAATACAAATACTCTTTATTGAACACCAAAAAACAAAAAAACACGGAACAGTACATTTTAAACTATAGGTATACAACAGGCGGTCTTACCGCTAAATAGCGATCTCTTCCAGACAACCTTGGACAGAGAAATCATGAAAGACAAAGATACATGGCAGGTGGTGTAAACTACCTTCTTCAGAACCCAAACTAACACTTTTATGATAAAATCTACTTACACATATATAAACTACATACACATACATACATAAAGTAAATGAGATTAATAAATACATACTCAATACACACTAAATACATATTATTATACATCAACATAATATACACATACATAAATTATAGAAAGTTCAGTTCAGTTTAGTTTGTAGTTAGTTAAGTTATAGTTAGTTTTGTTGTTAGTTCTTAAATAACCAGTACAAAGCATGGACCCTACTAGGTTGTAGCAATATAAACTTACGAATATAACTATATACAATTAAGCACTAATTTAGGTACTATTACATAAACTTGTTAATAGTACATTATTGCCTAGGCACGGAAGTAGGCAATTGCGGGCGAGGATTGGTTTAAACGGACGAGCTTGCGAGTCCGTTTAAAAATACGAGGCCCGCAATTGCCGTTCCTGCCGAGGCATATATAGTGCTTTTCTCAAAAATCGCAAGAATAAAATTATGTTGGAGTAAAGTACTTTATTAAGGAAAGAAATACCACACAATCTATACAGACAATATTATTACCTACTCTTTACCGTCTTTTGTTTATGACAAGGAGAAACGCAAGCTTTTTTTTAAAACTACTCAAGCTATTCGAGATACAGATAAAAAAGTTATATTCCGAACAAAATTTGGATGTAATAAGACTTGTGCCCTCATTTTATTAAGGCCGTTTTCACTTTTTAAAAAGTTAGATACTAGATGGTAATGAAATTTGTATGCAACATTGCGTGCTTGTGTAGCGAGCACGCAATGTTTTTTTTTTTTAATTTGAGATCTGTCAGTAAACTATGTACTTCGCATCCCAATATATAGATAGTAATGTCAACTTTTCCTGTCATTTTTAAGAAAAATTTATATAACAAAAAAAAGGGAATTATATTTCCTCCAGTTAGTGATTAATTTTTGAAAAATACTTTGCTTTACTGCCCCTAATAACCCTTAGGGTACCCAAGAAGAATTTCCCCCAAAATTCTAGTCCCTAGGTTCAGCGGGTTAGATAAAATTATTATTGACTTAGAGACGGACAACACTCGCAGTCCGGGAGTAATGTCCGTCAGTAAAGCGTTGGGCAAGGAAATTTGTTAATTTTCGTCGCAGAATTTTTGCCAGAGGCATTTACGATAAACCAGTAATGTGCACACGAAGTGGTAGATAAAACCTGCTGTCTATAAGTTATAGTATTAACCTGCGCTGTTTTTTACAAGCTCAATAAAGTCGACGATTTGCTTGTAATCGGCCGCTCCATTAAACATCTCTCGCTTGTGGCCGCTCTGAATGAGTATGGCCGGCCCCTCGGTGGTCACCTCGCGGCAGTGGCGCGCCGACTGCTCTGTGCACTCCACCGTCCCGAACTGTAACACAGAATAAGGTTTTCAATTATTGTTATTTAATTACACGCTTTATTGCTGACTCTACTTATAATACTGATACGAGGGTCAAACTGAAAGTTCTTAGAAAATCAAAAACAGATTAATCTAGCAAGTTATTAGCTTTATTATATCTTTTCAAAATAGTGTCCATTGACGTCAATACATCGCTGCATCCGATGGAACCACTGACAAAAGCACTTTACCCACTCGTCCTTAGGGGTCTCTTCGAGGGCCTTTTAAAACGCAGCCACAGCTTCCTCGGCGTCCATAAAACGTTTTCCTCGAAGTTTTTATTTTATTTTCGGGAATAAATAAAAATCGCAAGGTGCGAGGTCCGGGCTATACGGCGGGTGACCCAGTAATTCCTCGTCTGACGTCGCCAAATAGTCGATCGTTCGCCTGGCGGTGTGTGACGAGGCGTTGTCGTGGTGAAGGAGGATCCTACTGCGTGGTCATTTCTCCCAAACTTTTCCAAGACAAGTGGCAAACAATTGTTAGTGTACAGTGGTACAATTTGCAGAGTGCTGCAGTAACGGTTTTTCGATCCTCTAAAACAATTGTCGCGTAATGACCTGTCCTTCCGAAGAACGAGGCTACCATCTTTTTTCCCACGCTTCGACCTCTCTTCACTTTAGTTCGCAACTCCTCGGAAGGAAACACCCACTGAGCAGGCTGTCTTTTGATTTCGGGATCATAACAGTAAATCCAGCTTTCGTCACCCGTAAGTATGTCGAACACAGCATTTGAGTCACCTCCGTTAAATCTTAAAACCATTTCACGGCACCAATCAACACGACGGAATTGTTGGGCCTCGGTCAAATTATGAGGTATCCACCGGGCACAAAGCTTCCTGACCGCTAAATGTTCATGGAGAATTTTGTGCACTTGACTCATACCGATGCCCAAGCTAGTACGAATCTGCTGATAGGTCACTCTTTTATCAGTCTCTATCATACGCCGCACAACACTGATGTTATCTTCAGTCGTTGCCGTAGAAGGCCGGCCCTCACGCAGATCATCGGTGAGATTATTGCGACCACGTTTAAACTCGTCAAAGCAATTGGAAACAGTGGCACGAGATGGGGCTTCATCGTGAAAGGCCAATCGTAGTCTATCATAACTTTCTTGTTGACTTAAATGACATCGAAACTCATAAAAAATCATTGCACGAAAATTTTCTCGCGTTAAATTCATGCTGATGTGACACAGACAACTTACAATTTGCCGCCAAATCGTAAAACAAATGACAAATGAATAAAATACATACTCAATAATATTGGCAGAGTTCCATTTACAAAATTTAAACTTATTTTTTATTATATTGTTTACAAGTGGCCAGATCTAAAAACTTTCAGTGTCGCCCTCGTAATAAACTTACTATCGAAAGACGAGTCCAATGAGTCCAAACGAGACTGATCTAGTATGAGCCATTGGTTCCTATGGGACCCTTCCGTCTCCATTATCAGACCAGCTCATGAAGTTATGTAGCTATACCGAATTTCCATTCAATCAGCCCCCGAGGAGTGGTTCGGGTCAAATCTTGCAAGGGTGGTTTGACCCCGAACATACATACTTACCTACATATACTGGAAGTTAATAAAAATCTCGTAATAAGTGGTACAACTAGGTCAAGATCCTTTATGATTATGAGACGTCATCAAATTTAACAAGAAGTCATAAACCGAAGCAGTCTATGAAGCGTTGAACGACTTATTTACTGACAATATGGCGTCCGCAACTAAAGTTTTCAAAATATTAACGGCTAATAATAAGGCGTACAGAATAAAAAGGCGGCTAACAGATGAACGACGTAATTAACGAGATGTACATAATAGTAAATATGTACATTTGTAAAATAAGCAAAGTTAAACTTACATAAATATCATCCGAGGGGCGAAGATGCAGTGCGGCGCGAGTGAAGGCTTCGATAAGGGGGGCCCACGAGGACTTGGGCGGAGCCACCAGCACGACCCACCAATCTTCTTCTGTAAAACGACTACTTACAAAATGCCTGCAAAGACAGCCACAAAGCCAGTTTGAACTTAGAACAGCACCGAGCTTCCAGTGGCGCCCTATTATTATGTTTTCTAATAAACTAAAGTATTGTCTTGAAACCCTAGATTGTTTTTTTGTTGTACAAATGAATACATATAAGTACATAGTAATAAGGGCGCCACTGGATGCTCGGTGCAGTCTTAAAAAACCGTAAAACTATCTAATGGGTCTCAGATACGTGTTACCATCACATGGTCCCAGGGGGTCCCCCCTGGCCATGTGATGGTGGTATGCTCGATTACCTTCTGCTAGCCACAAAATAAATAAATAAAATAAAACACTACGAAAACCTACAAACGCAATTGAAGATAAAACACATAAACATAAACCAAACGCACTATTTGTAGTTACAGCCTCAACAAAATCGAAAATCTGATATGAATTGTTCGTGCCAGTGGCTCATACATAACTAAAATGGCAATTTCCTACGACTAGACATACACTAAGCATAGGTATAAGGGTTTTCCTGGCTTTTATCCAGTGCCTTGAACGCGTAACTGATTTTTTAAAGCATAAAGAAAATGCAGCTCCTGGGGAAACATAAATAGCTGGATCCATTCGACTTTGCAAAAGCATGAGTTGCTTGCGTCACGTTTGATGTGAATCATGTTTGCGTTGGCTTTAGAACACTCAAGCACCGCATACCTTAACTACCTTAAGTGATTTATCTACATTAAATTATATTATTAAGAAAAATTGATAATAGTCAAGTAAAGAGATAAGATAACAAACCTTCGTGTAAAGTGTGCAAAGTGTTCGGCATCAAAGAATGCAGCCTAGTAATTGAGGGAGAAATGTGAAGGAATGATTTAATGTCTACTGACGGTGGCGCCTTTTGGTAGCCGCCGCCGTGTTTGAGCAGCCCCCACGTTGGCGTGTCGTGGGCCTGGAGGGACAGACACAGGTGTATCCATTTGTCGCAGTCGATTTCACCTGAAATGACAATTCGATCATCGTACACGATGGAACCCAAAGCCGAAGGTCTGAAGCTTGGATTTTCAATAAAGGCCTCTACCAGCATAAATAACATATCTAAAAAGCGGACAAGTTCGTGTCGATCTCTCACTCGAAGCGTTCAGGACCATTCTTGTATGGCCCTTTAATTTTTAATTTATTTTATTTTTAATGTATTGTTCTAGCGGCAACAGAAATACTCTAAGAAAATTCCAACTATGTACGTATAGCTTTTCATGAGATACAGCCCGCTGACAGACAGGTAAATGGGCAACGTCTATTACGAGGTACAATGTAATTTTTTATTGGGTTATATTTATATCGTTGTCTAGTACCTACAGATCAAGTCTAGAGCCTAATTTAGAAACAAGGTCAATTGTGTAAGACTGTCATGCCCTGATATTTATTTCGTCTACAATCGTCGGAAACATTAGCTTTTAACGTATGCGTTACACACAGAACTTGATGAAAAATATTATTAACTTCCTCACAGTCGTATCATCAACGTTTAGTATTAAACGAATTCAACCAAACGTTTGTCGTTTTTCTAGGGTTCCTTAGTGAACTTTGCAATGTCCATCTCCGGTTCCACTCAGAGACTCTTCTTGATACAAAGCTATAATTCGGCATGGTTTTACGTAGGGAATATTCATGACTCTTTTCACAGCTTCAATAAAGGCTGATTCATGTCACAAACAATAGAGAAAAATAATTATTTGAATAGCTATTAAAATAATCAACATAAATTAGTTCCTATCTCTTTCTAGCAAAACAGTATTTAACATGGAGTTTATATGGCCGACCTGTTACATGACGTCACAGAGCATATCCGATCTCTCAGTTTTATCGCTGTCTAGTAAGCAAGAGCATGCTTGTATTATCCGTATTTCTTGGACGATTTTCATTTTAATTTCAATTTTGGTGATCCCTTTTACGGTATTTTCGTATTATGTTGATAATCCGATTTCGAAAAATCCATGCATATTCCCTGTTAACTAATCACACCGAGGAAGTTGTTAAATAAAATTATTTCAAAACACCGATAAATAGTACTCGTCTTTCATTATGTGGGGTGTCATTGGATATTTTATTCAAATATACAGGGGATATGTAAATAACATTATTCGATTCAGGGATATTTGCGACATTTTAAGGTCTAAGATGGTCATTTTAACAAAAATACAACTAAACCGTTTCTATTGGATGTGTGAAAAAATCACGGTAGTAGTTTATAAAAGAATTATAATGTAACAAACATTAAAAAACAAATTGTAACCATGACATAGGGTGCCAAACGCCACCGCTAACGTATAATGGGATAAAAATAAAACTATCATAGCTAAGTAGGCTTTACAAGAGTTAACTAGTAGGTATTCGACCAAGTTATTAACTGAACCCTACAATGCCGCGTGGCAAACTAACCGGTTTTTTGTACCTTATAATCAATTGAATTTTAAATCAAACCAAAAATCATTATAATATTTACCAAAATGCATGATCGGGAACCGCATTCTCATTTGATGCAAAAGTAGCCGGTTCTGGTCTCGCGACGACGAAAAATACAACGCCCAGGAGTTTTTATAACCGTTCCGGAGTTGGTTTCGTATTTCCTATAAATATTGACAAATTATTAATAAGTGACCACGTACATACCTCTTACTGAGAGCATTCGCGTGAATAATACGAGTGGTGTATAGCCGCCGTTGAGCCGAGCGTTACAAAGCTTACACACCACTTCATGCTCATTACACGTGAATGCTCTGTGAGGACACTCCTTAATTATTAAAAACAGTCGAGTGCGAGCGAGACAGACTTGCGCACCGAGGATTCCGTGCCAACACACAATGTAAGCGCTGATTAAACTGAAAAAATGACCCAAATGACTTGTCAAAAAAAACCAATCAACAAAGTTTACTAACCACTAGGTAAAACAAACAAAATTGTAAACGTTACGATAGCTCTTATTTACTTTACAATAATGGCGGCCATGTTAAAAACAATAGTCAAAGGGAACATGTTTTTACCCTATAGAATCCATTTTTTTAATAATTGCGGCTAAATCGCTGTTTAAGTTACGGAGAAGTATCCTTTAGTAAAACTGATCTTAATTTCAATCAAAAGACCATTCTTTATATCAGGAATCTTCAAACTTTTGACTCAGGGGCCACACTGCACTTAATATAAATTCGTGCGGGCTGAGACTTCGGTTTCATGGCTGGTCATGGGGTAATTCTTACCCGGTAATACATTAGTATTCGTTAAGTAGTCTACAGGGGGTACCTAGATAACGCATAAGGAACGCAGTTGGTATTGATTGTTTTTGATCATGAGTGGCTATGATTATAAAATCGGACCCCGCTATAGCGAGCCGGACCGTGGGCTCTCGCGCTTTGTTTCCGTGACTCGGATTAGAAGGGTACGCGGGCCGGACTTGCCCGAGTTTGGCGACTCCTGCTTTATATCATTCTTTAAATCTCACCTTAAATTTATCTGGGTCTATCGGCTCAATTTCCGGCAGAACTTCGACTATCTCATTCAATATCTCTTTCTCGTCAGTGGTGGTAAGCTCCTTAACAGTTTTCCGATATTTAAACACTACCGTGGAGTAGTCGTCGTTCGTCAGGCGACCCCTTATGTTATCGTCCTCTATTATAACTACCGTGACTAATCCCATCTGTAAATAACAAGATATTGTGATTTGCTAGCTTAGTTGATAAGACTGATAAGCGTGCAATCAATATTGTAATATTGGCACTTAATGTCAGCACTGATTAATATTGCATTTACCAGCAATCAATCTTGTTAACGAAAGCCATGTAGGGGAGGTAGGGGACCATTGGGCAGTCGGAAGGTTGGGGCACTACCATATAACTTTTAAGGTAGTGCCCCTACCTCCCCTACCGCCCCACTTTGAAAACTAACTACGAACTAACGAGTTTTTAAAACTTGATCTTGATAAATTAAGCAATTATTCAAACTTACCAAACGATAGGCTATTCTCGTCAGCACATCCCTGTCTATCCGGTGTTTTCCCAGAACATAGGCCACCGGTTTGTCAACTTCTTTTATATAAGTCAGGGTTTGCACGTATACCTTGCTCTCAATGTGAGATAGGACGAAGTCTTCAAGTGCCTTTAATGTGTGAGCGCCGCGGTAGTAAACAAAGTCATCATTTTTACCCTGAAATTTCATGCATCAGTCAGTTGTAGTCGAAATTTATAATAGGTTGGAGCCGTTCACGACTACATTATTTAAAAAGTTTCAAGCTCTTTAGAAATCCCCCATAAGGGATAAGAGTATTCACGGACGCGGCATACCCAATTTTTTTATTTAGTTAATTGGCCACATCTTTAAATGGAGTGAATCTATTATCTTTATTGTCAGGGGTGTACGGTGTCTGCAGAGTTTAAATTTGAAGTAAGGTTATTTCCATCTCTTTCTTTTTATCTAGCCCCGTCCGTGTGACGAATAAAAAGGATGAGACATCTGAATTTTGTTCTATTTTATTCAAGTCAAATTACCACAATCAGCATACGCAATATTATAATGGGAGTTAAGTAGAGAATTGTTAATACTTAATCAGCACATGATTATGTGCTTAAAACCGTATTCTTGCCACCTAAATTAATTCATACTCACTTCGGGATAGAATAAAAGAGACGGATAGCTGCTAATTCTCATGGAATGGTAACAGAAAGAATTGTGGTATTTGCAGTTCACTGCAGCTACTTTAACCTGAAAAAATATATCATTAAAAGCGGCAATGATGGACGAATCCGGGTGGATGGCACGGTTAGGAAAAACTCCAAAATTTAATAAATCGTTGCTACTATATTACATCAGGCCAGTCCAGGCCGACTTAGGCCAAATAGTTCAAGATCTAAACTTAAATACCCACATTTTGGCTTAGCACAGTTGGGTAAAAAAACAACATGAAAATGGTAAATTTATTGTTTACCCACGAAGTCGCGCCGGACTTCTTAATTTTACGTAAATTGGCCTCCACGCGCAACGTCAATTTGAGCGCCAGGGCGCGGCGCCGTCGTGGATTACCAACAATATAATAATCGAGATCGTGACGTACGGTTATCGTTATCTTAATAAGTGAATTGTTTTCATTGAATATAAACATTGGTAGAAACATGACTACATGAGTTAGAAGATCGCAAGTCGTGACAATACATATTTTTATTACATTATTAACAGCTAGGTAGAGCTAAGGCAAACGGCGTTGCTCTAATAATATATCGATAATAACAGGAAAAATATGATAGCATACCGGAAATTCGTATTCGTAGCTTTATCGTCAACCTACTTAATATGAAGCTATATACTCAACTGCTCTGAACCCGCGTGGGTTGGAGGAAAACAGCCGAATATCAAGGCCTATGTACAGTCAGCGTCATATAGTTGGTAGCCAAGTAGTTCGTTACACGCCCTTGTTACTACGGTAATAATGACGTGTAACGTACTATTTGGCTACTTTGGATGCTACCAACTATATGACGCTGACTGTACAGCAAATTGGACTAGCAAAATTAACCATCTTATCTTTGTTTAATAAGGTGTGTCGTTAGTGCCTCAGTGTTGATAATAATAAGGGAATAGGGTTTTTTGGGTCCAAAGTTGTTGCCATCTTCAGGAAAACTTAATTTCAGTCCCTGCAGTTACACACAGGCTAGTAGGCTGACAATTAGTTGGATATAAATTTAAATATAAATAACTTAATCCCATTTTCTAATTAGTTTCTGTTATGCTGCTACTTCTAGACTTTAATGGTTATAGACCCAATTGAAATTATTTCCTCTGTACAATCAAGTAACTACAAAAGTTTTTAATGGCCCAAGGAAACTTTTTTTAGTTAGCAAATTTTACATGGACTTATGAAATTGGTTTACAAGCTTACAATGCCCTTGTATATTTCAGCTAGTCTCTTCCACTGGTCAGCGAGGCTCTGGCATGGGGGGCAGAATGGAGAATAGAAGTTTATAAAATGGAAACCCTCTCCCAAATAACTGTCTGAAAAGAAAATATGACATTTAAAAAGCTTGCATGTAATGTACATCATGATCATTATGAGTAAAATTGTTTTTATTTTACATCATGGATAAGGTAAACACGCACACAGGCTAACCTAACCTATGGTAAGAGGATTCTAAAACCCATAGGCATCTAAAGATTGCAATGTTATGATGAGTATGATAACAACTGCAAATGTGTTGCCAACCTTAGATGGAATGAATGATAGTCAGAGAACTTACAAAATATCTTTCCTGATATGGTATCAACAAATGGATCTTCATGGTACAGGCCATTGTAAAACATATTGTTATATTCCTTCTGAGAGTGATAGTCATACTGCCTTGTGTATGTCTGGTGAATCCCATATGTATCATACTTGCGTCTTTTTTCAGGATCTTTTAAAGTTTCATAAGCTTCAGTTATTTTAAGAAACTTTTCCTTGTCTGATTCATCCTGAAAAAATTAAGGTTCATCAAAAAAATAGTGGCAACTATAAATATATTTTAATTGGGTATGCTAATACCAATATAATAAATCCTTAAATAGGAGATATTTAAAGTAGTAGTTTTTCTACCTATAAGTCAAATTACAAAAGTTTATAATCAAGTACCTACTTTAAATACCATAGTATTGTAGGTTAGATAGAAAACTGGACAAGAGTTTAAACTTGACAGTATCCCAAAACAAAATTATTTTGAAATAGAAATGCTTGCATTTAAACGAAGCTAGATAAGTTATGCTTAAGTGAATAATAGAATAGCTTGAATGTACATAATTATATTAATAGTCAATATAGTAAGGCAGGATCAAAAATTATAATATCAAGCTTTATTCATTCTGCATTTAAAAGCTTACACATAGTTATTATGATAAATTTATTTCAAACCAATGTATTATGAAAATTATGACAAAAAATGTAAAAAACTACATACATAATGTAAAGTTAACTTGTTAAGCTTGTCCTTCCCTTTTATATGATTAAATTAATTAAATAATTAAAATAAATTTTCACAGATGTTGAAATAAAATTGATCTTCTACCCATAGTTTAAAGGATGTAACTAGTAACAACTTACTTGGTTTTTATCAGGGTGCAATTTGATAGCCAATTTCTTGTAAGCCTGTCTTATTTCCAGACTAGAGGACGCCTTTGAAACGCCGAGTATCTCATAAAAGCTCACATCGCTTAGATTAACAATTCCGAGCAGTACAAAACCAACAATCAGTTCTCTAAACCTGTAATGTAATAGAAAATTATTGGTTAGTTAATGACGTTGGCTACTTGTTTCAGAATTATTAAAATAATAGGAAACAATTGAAAGCTTACATGATATCAACTTAGCCGGTAAGCGAGACGTTGATGTACAGAGAAATCGAATATCGATCGCAGCATGCATAAGTTGGTTACTTCTTCGTGTCTGGTTCGCTGTTTTAATTTACTTAGTTAAAATAGGAAAAGGACTAGGTAAGATAGATCATTTTCATGACACCAATTTTAAGATAAACCATCTGTTTACTTTTTATGTAGGCGTTGTAGTCAGTGTGTGTCTGTGTGCTGTGTGTGTGTAATATAATACTATAATCTGTCACAGATTTAGCTCTACCTACTTACCCCTCCCTCTACGACTTACCCACTCTACACCACAGATAGCATAGTCATGGTATATGTCAGTGTAAATTTCATTCATGAGAAAAACAGAACATATGGCTTTTTTTTATACTTCGGCGTGTTTTCCACATAATCCTATCCTACCATATCCTACCCTATCTATTAATTTATTATATTCATTGGTGCAGGTGTTTTAATAATTGGTGTTATAAAAGGTGCGTTCGGATCGCTACCACCATCTTATCCTTTAACCTACCGCCAAGCAGCAGTGTTCGCATTGTTATGTTCCAGTGTTGGGATAAGACAACCGGTGAAATTACTAGCATAGAGGCATTCCGTCTTGATCCTCAGGGTTGGCAACGCACTTGTGCTCTTAGGATTGCATTCTTAATATTGTAAGTAGTCTTGAGAATTCGCCTTCTCTGTGTCATAAAATAAACCATCGAGTAATATTTGTATATAGGTATAAAAAATATATTTTGTAATCATTGTTCTCATTCACGTTCATTGTGCAGTTTTTTTTAACTCATATTACGAATACTTATAACTCGTGCAAGATAATAAATTTAATGCAATTCACGACAGGAAAGCCAGGTATCCATCCTCGTTATACTTAGATAATGAATCATTTCCTATATTCAGTGTTATGAGCTAAGCAAATTCAAACGTTTGCAAATACAATACTTGTTATAAATTAGAAGGAAATTGGCAAATTGCCTGCCTAGTTTCCAGGTACTACTCCAATGATAAACCGTAAGGTCCATAGGTAGGTACCTACATTTTTAGGAGTAGGATTCCAGAGTCAGCACTCTTGTCCGCGCTGATAATAATATTACTCGTATGTGTGATAAATATATATGTGTCATAATAGCAAAAAAGGCTCTTACGTTCCTATTTATCATTGAAAAACAACAAATTGAATCACCTGAAACTCATTAAGTACTTCACATTTACACTTGTACCCACTTCAACTCCCGTTCGATATCAATAAATACAACTCGACGGTAGATTACACATTATTTACACATATCGTAATAGTTACCGATTAAGTGTTAAAACATATAGTTCACAACTAATTGATTAATATTGTTAAAAATGGTGCATAGGGCCTATGTGTACTTAATTATTGCAAGTGTATTTATATATGTAAGTGCTGCTCAAAATTTGTTTGATGACGATTTATATAATCGCGTTTTGAATAATGTGACTTGCAAGACGCATTTACGTAAAATGAGTTTTTCACAATGTAAGTTATTTATAATTAAAATTAATTTATTAAGATTTTGTTAATATATTAAAGTGTAAAATGTACGGCCTCGGAGTCCTAGTCCAAAAACTGGAATAAAAAATATTAACATAGAGATTCAGTGAAGTGAGTTGGCGTCTCTCATTATATATTTTTTAAGAAAGAGTCGCTAACACCAGTTTTTGTCGAATTCCGCAGTTGTAGCCTCAGCAGAACGCCTTAATCGACACTGGTAATTGTGGTAATATTAATCGAATAGAATATGAATGCTGGCGTACATATTCACTAGGCATCCCCGTCTCGGCGAGATGCTTGAAGCGAAGGCGCGCCGTAAATGACGCGCCGTGCCGCCGTCACATTCCGTTTATTTTGGGACGTGTCCCAAATTATGTACAGCCTGCATAAGGCCTATAATTGATTGTATGTTGACTAATGGTTGACTATTAATAGGATAAGATAAGTTTAACCTGGTTTAGCCATTGAGTTTGGCGCATTTTACCCTTTTAAAGTGGACATTCACGGTCAGACCATCGTATCAGTTGACATTTATTGTCAAATCTTCGGTCCCAATTTTGGACCGACCTTATTTGATACTGAGTGCAGAAACCGTGCGCCGTAGGATCACGTCACGCAGCCCGTAAATAAATGGACAAAACAATATTCACTTGTGGTTTCGTTGATGAAAAAATAAAAGACGATGATGACCACTGACTTTGTGACTGCGCCAAAATGTTTCGCGTCCGTCCATTTGATTACTACGCTAATTCAACCGTCTATTTGGACTGACCGTGCAAGTTAACCATTATTTTATCTTATCTGTGTAATCTGTGTTCAACACCATGGCGCGAAGAAAGTATTGAATAATTTAATTGAGTTAAAAACATGATTTAAACAACACAGGCGTACTTTCTGGTACCTATAAATATATTTTTTACCAGTTGTTTCGTAATAATTTTAGTATAAGCATTCATAGTGGGTAAGGTCAAACCAGCAGAGCACCTTGGCCTTAGCTCGTCTCTTCTCGCAGTTCTCGCCATTCTCGAGTTCATATCGTATCGTAACTTCACTTCATAATTCACTATCCGTATAATCTTTGATTTAATTTACATAACATACCTTAGGGACTAACCATATAGCACGCGCCTGGGACGCGCGTCTCTGCGCTGTGCATACAATTTTGTATGAAGTTGTTTGTGACGAAACAGCAAGCGTCCAATCCGCCGCCGCGAAAGGGTCGAAAACTCGAAAATTTTGTGGTACTGTCGACTACAAAGAGAGATGTATCCACTTTTTCACCTTATATGTAATAAGGGCCGAAAGTGGATACATCTCCTTGTAGTTGACAGTCCCACAAAACTTTTCAAAATTATTGATAAGTAACATATATACGAATAGGAAAACTATGAAACGAGGAGTGGCAGTGGCCTAGGGGAAACTTGTACATATCATAGTTACTTAGAATAAGTTAATATGTTTTTATTATTGCTCAGTTTTTTTTGGGGTTGTCTTTGTATATTGTTGGTTTGCGTAATAAAAACCCTGAAAATAAAATTTTGTTGGGTATTCCAGCCTCCAGATTCATCTTGTAGATTTGGATAGCAAGTCATCTAAGCTGTCTCATGTCAGCTAGATATGTATGTGCCTCTATATTTCTGAACAGTGGTGATCTGGCTATGTAATATTATTTTTTAACCTTTGAAAGCCTCTGCTGATTCGCTATATAGTGATATGACGCGTCATATTCTACACTTCATACATAAATAGTGCGTCAGCCTATTGCCTGAGAGTTGAATTTCAGCAACACAAAAATCGGATGTGACTTTTATATGTGAAAAGCTTGTTTTTTTTTAGTTCTTGATGCTAGCGGCCGAATACCCCAAAGCATCACACTCGGCAGCCAAGGCAGCCTTGGCAATTACCATCAATGCCTCAGCATTGCCCAACCGATTCCCAATGACACCATTAGTGGGAAATACTGTATGATCCAAGTACCATTACAGCTACCAGATTTTGGGTTAAATGGCACTTGGTTTGAACTGATTAATATAACTGACCATGACTCAAGAACACTTAAGGACAGCCAGCAATTGCAATTCGCTTTGCGCCCTATTTTAGGCAACACCAACCTAAGGTAATCAAATTTTATTTACATGCTTGTGCATTATATTCCTGTAAAGCTGTAAACGTACAGATTGTAGTGGTGTTGCACGCGGAGGTGCAACAGCTGTTTTGTTATACTTATAGTGAATGGTCTTTTACTCGGAAACATGTGGTAAAGGAAGGCAGTTTTAGTATTGGGCCACATTGCTTCCGCTGTATGATATATCATTGGCAATGTAAATATTATTAAACTTGGCATCATTCATTTAGCTCCAAAATAATGTGATAGTTTATTGGTACATGTTATTTTAATTTTGTAGCATTCTAACATTACAATAAGAAATACTGTAATCTAATCTTTAATCTATTCATTAAAAACACCTATTTGTAAATCTCTTTAGCTCAAGCATATTTGGCTGTATAATCTATATAATAACAATGAATAGCTAAATGTGTTTCTAAGCACAATACTCAAGAACGGCTGCACCGATTTGGCTGATTTCTTTTTTGTTGTATTTATTATTGTCAGGACAAGGTTTGTATGAAAAAAAAAAAAAAACACTGGAAATGTTGGAAATTTGCAGCAGGGCGAAGCCGCTGGCGGGCCGCTAGTAATAATAATAAAAACTGCTAAACATCTTAGCCTGTTTGTGCAAAATGTGGTTACAGATTTAACAAGTTGTTAGAGTTATTGGTAATTCTGTAGCTCTGCCTACCCCACTCTGTGAGGAAGGCATGATGGTATGTATGTATATATGTGTAATAATAATGTGTCTGATATATTTTTTCAGAACTATACCAAACATTCCAAATGGTTTGTCCGTGCATTTACCAATATGCATACCTGAGACTTGCACCACCCATGATGCAATTGGTATGTTTATGGATCTACTCAATGTCCAGTATACAGACCAGTACTGCAGACTACCCAATGACAAGATATTCTCTGCTGTGGATTATGTTGCCGTGTGAGTTGCACCAATCTCACCTTTTTAAACAGTTTTCATCAGTTCATATTTATGAATGTAAACTCATTATAGCACAAATAAAAATGAAAGTTTGATTTTGGATTGATTTGTGTACAGAGGCAGAGGCATAAAGTGATGACTTCTTGAGCCTTGAGAATAAGTGACAGAGAGGCGTAACATACATAGTAATTACAAAACTGCCCTAGTTTTGTAATTATAAATATGTGAATTTCTAACCTTAAAACTTTTCCAAGTTGGAAAGAGTATCCAAGGGAAGCCCGTCATATCTAAAAGCAGATATTGCCAACCTTTACTGCATTATGAATTTTATTCTTGGTTCTTATGCTGTTGCGTCCATCATAAAAATAAATCGTTTTGCTCTTTAAAAGATTTTTTTTTTACTGTAGTGTGACATCATATTGTAGTGTAAATTTGTTGGAGTTATGAAATCACTTACATAAAATAGAACTATATAAAAAACTGTCTGGATCCAACACTACATTTGAATTATAGACAAAATGGTGCAAGAGTCAAGTTGTATTACTATTATTTACCTGATATTTCATGCATTATTCAGCCCACGAAACACTAGATGCAGGCACCAAATAAGCAATTAGAACAGCTGGGCCTGTCCCCACCTAACTCTGTTTATGTGATCACTTTATGAAGGTTTTTAATCATAACAATGGTGTTTTAAGATTTTTTGTACAATTAAAACAAGTTTTGATTATAATGACGCTTTTTTTCTTTATCAATATACTTAGTGTATCTCATGACGTTACATTTTATGTATGTAAATAGTTGGTATTTAGTATTTATACAGTTCATTTAAACATTCTCACATATTACCAATATAAAATTGCATTTCATAAAAGATTTTGCCGCCTTTAACCGCGTGAGGCCCACCATACTACAAATAGTGAGATTTTTGAGAATAGGAATTTGAGTCTACCAGTGAGGAAATAAAGTTCAATTACATTTTAGACTAAAATGCTAATATCAATTTTGAAACAACTTGAACTTGCAACTTTATTACCGTTGACAAATAGTTTAAATTAAATTGATTTTGTACCTCCTATGGCATACCAGGTCTCAAGACGTTAAAACGAAAAAATGTTTACGACTTCTTCTCTTCTTAGATATAATTATGCCGATCTTACCCGATAAATGAGAAAAATGTTTATATTTATCAATTGGAACCTTATTTCAATGAACTGAAAGTATACATTACTTCGGCTTAAGCTATTAAATTAGCGAGCTCCATTCAATGCGTGTTTTTACATCTAATTATGTGTCTAGTCTCCACTAGACGGTCTTACCCGAAATGCAAGGAAAGACCGTCTACCCGCCGAGTTTAAGAAAAAAATGGTTCTATTGAGTAAAGTTTTGTCAGATCTTCCGTTTCATTATACCTTCATCGTAAACTTCAAAATTGTCTATCATATGCAATCATGACGGTTTATCTAGGTTGTGTATTTGCAGCGTTACATCCGCGCATACTTAATTTAAAATGATGTATGCCGGTCTTACACACATTGACCTTATCTTCCATTTTTGGATACACCTTTTTATTAAAATTCCAAGTTTTCGACCTCCGGGTGCTTTCCAGGATGTCCATAAAATAACGAAAGTTCGAACGTTGACTTTGGGTTTAACAGCAAAGTTGTCTACCAAAGAAATTTACAAGACTTACCATCCATTTGGTTTTTGACTCATTTCTTAGTTACTAAGATACGACATTTCAAATTATGGGCAGTTAGGAATACCTAACCTAATTGCACATAGATTTGTTTGTAGTTTGTGGCCCAAAAGTTTTACAGCGCGGTCCAACTTCACGGGGCCATAGACAGTGTTTGCGCTAGTCAATTTAAAAGTTTATTTGTCTCATTCGGTGCCACTTACAATTTTTGAAAATAATTGTTATATGATATTTTCTTGATTTTTTTCATTTATATGCTATGCTAGCAATTCACAGAATAAAATACGCACCAGACAAAAATGGGCTTTCGAAGAAGTAGTAAATAAAAAATAGTAATTTTATTTGAGTCGTAAGTAAAACACGCGGCTTGCGCGTGTAGACGCGCAAATGAAAATGTTTATCTTTTAGTAGTAAAAGAAAAAAAGAAAGAAAAATATATTTCATAGCTCTGTTAAAGAATTTAAAGCCTTATGTTTGTGTGATGGTGTAAATTAACAAGGTGTACTTAATTTATTTAATTTCAGGGCCATCATAGTAATACTTGGGATACTTACTGCATTGAGTACTGGCTATGACTTGTATAATGTCTTCGTACTTAAAAAAGGTAAGGTTAAATGCTTGTTTTACAAACTTTAAGTACAACCCTGTAAGTTGGTATTCTTGGTGTACATATTATGACATATAACTACGACAAATATTATTGAGTTTAAGACGATTTGATCCCGGAACACTCGATCATCCCCATGGGCGTTGATGCTCCTTATTATAAGACCCCATGTAGTGTAGATCGAATTAGATATACCTAAATCAAGGTAAGAAAAACCTTGCTTGTGTGCTAGTGTCTTGATAATTAGATAATATGAAAAAGGTTTACGATATCTGTTGCGGAGATCTTATGACGCCCGCGTCCGATGCTGCTGAATGCGCTCCTGGCGTCCGTGCCCGAGTGTGACGTGCATGGCGATGGGCAACACTGAATGTCTGAGATTTTGCGAAATGAATAGGACTTCCAGTTTCACGGTTTTTAATCTTTTTTTGTTTATTTTGTTCGTGTTTTTTTTTTGTAATCATTTTAAGTTTCTTGCTGTATTGGTTTCAACTGTAATGTTGTGCAAAATATATTTGCAAATAAATAAATAAATAAATAAAATATGGGAAGATCGATGCTTCAGTAGGTACAGTCAGCTGCAGAGATAAGTATACCCCCCTGCATATCATGTTGTGTGAAGGGGGTATACTTACTTCTGCAGCTGACTGTACACCTGGTTTAAGTATCCTTGACAAAAACATGAACGTTAGCATTTACTTGCTCATTCTCGAAATAAATTCTTTAGATGCTGTCCAAATCAGCAAAGTGCTCTCTTGCTGCTCGGTCTACACGAACACCCGCCGCCTCTTTACCTTCTCCAAGGCCCCCGGCTCCATAGACTGCCTGGACGGTGTCAGGGCTCTTTCAATCCTGTGGGTAGTCATCGGGCACACCTTCTCCAATACTCTTCTAAACACTGTCGTCAATGTGGTGACCGTTTACGAGGTGAGAACACAAGGCTAGTTATGAAGGCTGTGCTAAGGTCCAAAAACCTTGGTATGAGGACGCCTCACAGTCGTCTCCTTACTGAGGAGATGACTGTCCTACAACGGTGATGGTAAATTGCAAAAAGAGCCGTTGAAAATGTACTACTTCGTGTAACGTATTGATTTGACTATATGACATTTTTCACTGGTTTCCATCATTTGCTCACTAATAGGAGATTTTGGTCAAAAACATAAAGACGACCTGTCTTCGACTTGTGTAGTCGAAACTGCAAATCCAAATATGCTGATATAAATGATAAAACGTAATTAAATTCACAATTCAACATTTTATTTGCATGTCAATCTTGACAACCATAAAAACAATGAATCTAAAACTTTTCTCTAATATGTAAATAGGTATAGGTTATAGCATTCCTCCCCACCATCCTCATTAAAGCTCCTCAATGAGACGTCTAGGGGTCTGATAGTTCTCATGCTCCTGCGTGGTGCTTCAGGGACTGTGTTGTTATCCGGAGCATGCACATTCAGGGGTGTAGGTGTGGGTGATATTGTGTTCGATGTTGCCGGCATTTCTGGTGTGTTTGGACTTCCAGTAGGTGTAAGAAAAGGCGTGTTTATGGTCTGATCACATCCTGTCATTTCTTCAGTCATACGTGGTCTTATGTGATCTGCATGCCTACGCCGTAATATTCCATCTGGTGTTTGAATGATGTACGAATATTTATGTGTCCTTTCTCGAACAACCGCAGGGCTCCATTTGGAATCAACCCTGGTCTTCACGAACACATTGTCGCTAGGCAAATGTTTTTGACCTCGATATTGGTTTTCCATCGCGATGTTAGCCTGAACTTGTCGATGTTGCAACATTCTCTTCGTATTGGGACGGGCATTATCTAGGGTACTCGTCAACTGCCGCCCGAACATCATGTATGCTGGAGATTTCATTGTTGTATTATGTGGAGTGTTTCTATATGTAAACAAAAAATCTCGCAGTCGTTCCGTCATGTTACCAGAATGACCTACGTCTGACATACGAGTTTTAAAAGTACGGACCAATCGCTCAGCTAATCCATTAGTGCGGGGATGGTACGGGGATGATGTTATGTGTGATATACCTCTTTCCTTGCAATAATTTTTGAATGCCTCCGATGTAAACTGTGGACCATTATCCGACACTATTATTTCAGGTGATCCAAATGTAGTAAAGATGTCATTGAGTTCATCACACAGTTTGTCTGTTGTTGTTCTGTTCATTGGTCGTACTTCTATCCATTTTGATAATGCATCGCACAGTACCAACCAATATTTGCCTTGAAAAGGTCCGGCAAAATCTATATGAATTCTTTGCCATACGTTATCGGGTATTGACCATGAAAAAATTGGTAGTTCCGGATTGTTTGGTCTGGTTTCTTGGCACGCGTTGCATCTTTTTACGTAGCTGTCAATATCTTCTTCAATGGACGGCCACCAGACATAAAAACGTACTAGTGCTCTCATAGCGGAAATACCTGGATGTCCTCTGTGCAGGTACTTAAGTGTTACTTTTCTGAGTGAGTGTGGTATGACAATCCTTCCTCCCCACATTACAATGTTATTCTCTACCGATAATTCGTTGCGTTTTTTAAAATATGGTTGTAGCAAATGGTCACCATATTTGTACATGCTCCAATTTGTATTAATGCAATTTATGACTGTTTTGAGTGTAGTGTCTTTCTTAGTGTGCTCTTTGATGTTGCTTTCGTTTATACAGATGTCTTCGAACTTTGTTTCATGTATATGTTTGATGATTCTATTAACTGTGCGTTCCGATTTCGATGGTTCTTCAAGAGGGTTTGGCATTCTGGAAAGGAAGTCTGCGAGTATATTATTCTCTCCTTTAGTATAAACAATGTCATAATTGTAGCTGCCAATGGTTAAAGCCCATCTTACCAGTCTGTTATTAACAATTTTGGGTAAATTTCGATTTGTTCCTAGAATGTATATGAGTGGTTTGTGATCTGTTATTAATGTGAATTTTGATCCCCTCAGGAATTGATCGAATTTTTTAATTCCAAAAAATATTGCTAGTGCCTCTCGATCGATCACTGAGTATTTGCTCTCTGCTGGGCTTAGTTTTCTTGATGCGAACGCAATAGGTTGCTCTTTGTTACTTTCTTTGTGGAACAACACGGCTGCTACTCCCTTTTCGGAAGCATCACAAGCTAAATATAAACGATGTTTATCATTATAAGCGATGAGGGGTCCCGATTTTACTATACATTTTTTAGTTTGATCAAATATGGTGTTTTCATGTTTTGTCCATTTCCATTTTTGTTTTTTTCCTGTGAGTGCATGTAGGTCTGCGCAAATTCCGTGAAGGTGAGGTATAAACCTTTCGTAAAAGTTTACCAATCCGAGGAATGACCTCAATTCTTTGGTGTTTTGGGGGGGTGTTGCTTGGGTAATAGCTTCTATTTTGGCTTTTGTTGGCTTTACACCATGTTTACTAATTGTATGTCCAAGGTACTCGATTTCAGATAGGAGAAATGAACATTTCTTGAGATTAACTTTCATACCAGCTTCCTTAATTTTGTGAAGAACTGCTGATAGCGTTCTAAGGTGTTCTTCATCATTTATTCCCGTAATTGCGATGTCATCGAAATATACTGCTATATTAGGTATGTTATTTAGCAGTTTCTCAAGATAATGTTGGAAAATTGAAGGGGCTGTGGTTATTCCAAATGGCATACGATTATATTGAAAATAACCTTTATGTGTTGATATCGTAAGAAATTTCTTTGATTCTGGTGCTATTTTGAATTGCAAATATGCGTCCTTTAGGTCAATTTTCGAATACTTTTGCCCATCGGCGAGTCGTTGCCTTATATAGTCGAAGTGCGGAACTGGATAGGTGTGCGTTACCAGAGCTGGATTAATGGTTGTTCTATAGTCTCCGCATATTCTTATTTGACCATTTGGTTTAATGATGTTGACGGTTGGAGTAGCCCATTCAATTGGGGTTTCATTTGGGTCAATTGGTTCTATGATACCTTCATTCGTTAGCCGCTCCAGTTCAATTTCCACGTTCTTCCTTAAACTAAATTTAATCGGTCTTGCTGGGAAATGTTTCGGCTCTATTTCTGGTCTTACATGTATCTTTACTTCGTAGTTCTTTACCTCTCCTAATTGGTTATCGAATAGGACTTTATTTTCATCAATGATCTGTTTCAGTGATGATTGATTTTTTATTGAGTATACTGAACTAGGAAACGTCATGTTAAACATTTCACTCCATTGTAACCCAAAGAGCATGGGGCTTGCGTTCTTGATCACGACCACTGGTAAAATTCTTTGCTGATTCTGTATTTCAACAGTCACTTCTGCTAGTCCTTTGGGTTTAAGTCTGTGATTACCATAGGCTTTTAATTTAGGTCCCTTTGTAAGTGTTGGTGATCCTATTTCTCTCCAGAATGAAGTGCTTATAATTGAATATATTGAACCGGTGTCCCAATCCATAGTACATTTGGTTCCATTTATTTTGGTATCGATTTTTTTACATCTCATATTGTTATTATTTGTGTTAACTTTGTTAACATCAATGTCATCATCCTCTTCATCACTATGATCTGAACATGTGATTTTTGTTGGGTTTTTGTTTAAATACGTACTTCTTGTAACTCGGTTTACATTATATTTGTTAGGCCCCGAACGAAATGATAAGTAAGCTCTTCCGGTCTTTATACAACAACTTTCGAAATGGCCTTTTATATGACACGCTGTACAGGTGTGGTCCTTCGCTACACAGTTTTGAGTTTCATGTAAATCATTTCTTCCGCACCTCTTGCACTGGGATTTTGAAAGCTGTCGTTTTTTCGTGTCATTTCTAAATTGATCTTTCGTTTGAATGCGTTGCACTGATAGTGTCGTCGGTTCTTGCTCCACGTTGAGCGGGTTATCATTTTCGGCCAGTTCTCTTGATAAAGCTACTGCAAAGATTTGATCGAATGTGATTTCTATAGTTTTGCCATCATTTGTTAGTTCTTGAAGGTCTGGCCACTTTTGTTTTAGATCTATTTCCAGTATGTCGTGGTTCAAACCCGTGGCAAATCTGTCACGTAATTGGCGTTCTAAGAGATCACCTTCATAGCCGCAGTGCTTACTCAACTCCTTTAATTTATTGGCGTACGTTTCCATTGTTTCATGTTCTTTTCGAATACAGTTCCAAAACTCCACTAATGCTTTAAAACGTGTTGTTTTTTTGTGGTAAAGGCTGTATAATTTCTCTTTAATTTCGTCGTAGGTTGTGTTTTCCAAAGTGTTTTTAAAGGCTATTTTGATTTGATGAAATATTTCTGGTGGTAAACATGTTATGAGTAAATCTTTTTTCATTAGTTGATACTCACTGCCATAAATGGAGCACTTTTGTTCAAAATATTCAATGAAATTTTCAACCGTGAACGTTTTCGGGTTAAATTTTTCATGTACAAAATTATTGATTTTTTTGCATCGTTCGACAATGTTATGCTTCGATGTTGTAGCCGTTGGCGTTGAACTGGTTTGGGCTGCTGCTGTTTGCGCCGCTAGTGCGAGTCGTAAGAGATCTGATATTTGCTGTTGTTGGCTCATATGAGCCTCCATGAACTGTTTGAACTGCTCCGCGTTCATTTTCGGCATTCAGTTTTTAATCCTCGTCGCCACTTGATATAAATGATAAAACGTAATTAAATTCACAATTCAACATTTTATTTGCATGTCAATCTTGACAACCATAAAAACAATGAATCTAAAACTTTTCTCTAATATGTAAATAGGTATAGGTTATAGCATATGCTATACAATGTGTGGCCCAAAACCGGGGCGAAAAATTAAAACGTAGATTCTACTCCTCAAACTAGACAACTTTTGTTTAGCAACTTTTTAAAATCATAAAGTTTTTAGATTGTTCATTTTTCAAACAAAGTAAATAGTATAATCAATGTACTTAAAACTCCGTCTAATTGACATCGCCTGTCAGTCTAGTCACTCTACAGACATAACCAATTTCATAGTACATTGCGTGTTCGAATTAACTTTATAATGTAATAAAATTCAAACCGCAAGTCTTTTTTCAAAGTCGTCAAACAAACGTTGCGTAGTTTGAGGAGTAGAATCTACGTTTTAATTTTTCGCCCCGGTTTTGGGCCACACATTGTATAGTGAGTTACGGTTTTAAAACATTTTATATTTAGTGTCTTATTATTTCAATAGATGGTGTCACTGAAAGCCAGTAGCTTCTTTTTACCGGATATTGATAGTAATAACATCTTAATTTTATGATAATAAAGGATAATGATAGGCATCTAACGAGTATTTTTTTATTATTTATATGAAGTTTCACGTTTATAGATTGTTTCAGAAACATTCGAAGTGCTTAATTTAGTTCCTTATTGTTTCAAAAGATGGCGTTACCGATAGATAATGTTATGGTGTATGACTTTTTATCGGAGTTCGATTTGTAACAACAAAGTGCATCCACTTGTGTTTCTTCTTCTTATTATTATTATTATTCCTTATAGTGTAAATATAATAACAAAATAACTTAAATTGGCGACAACTTAAGAAAAGAAAGGAATACTTAAAAAAAAGAATGTCTCGCATCAATGTAAAAAAAGTGTAAAAGATAGCTATGGAACGGCAGCGTTCCCTACACCGTCGCCTTCATGAAGGGTTATTATTTCACTTAGCATGTGCAACAATTGTAAGACTGGGCGAGTGTTCATACTATCAAAATGTTTCAGTGGGTCATGAGTGGGGACTCCATTTGGATTCTGTCAGCCGTGTTGTCCGTGGACACTTTCTTTATGATGAGCGGGCTTCTGGCCGTCTACACGATTGCCGGAAAACTATCACCAAGTAGGTTATTACGGCATATTTATTTAGTCTAACTCAAGAAAACTACCAAATAAAAGTTCCGATTTAAATAAAAACGGTAGTCCAGTAGTACCTATAGATATATTTTATAGTCAAGTTCGCGTCAATGTTTATCGCCTTCCTTATTTATTTTTATTTTATTATGATCATTAATTAAAATGTGATATTTTAAATTTTCCCCTATTATTTTGGGTCACCACTATCAACTTCACATTTGTATACCTACATTACTTACAACGCGGATACGTTGGTAAGTAACGGTATGTTTCTTTTAAAATAAATGTTGGACTTATTGATATGATTCGACTTTTAGTTAATTTTTATACTTTTTCTCTTAAATCATTTATTTATCAACATAATTGAAAAATACAAATACATCACAATTACATTACATCCACAACACAGGTTTCGTCAGGTACACAAATACTTAACCCTTACTAACTACTACAAAAAACAAAACAAAACAAAACAAAAACAAATCAGCAACAAGTTCGTCACATACACGCACACACCCTAATTTCCCCCGCGAGTGAAGTCAAAAGTGCCGAAAACACTTGAAGCATTGCCCCGCTGTATGGCTAACGAAATCTGTTGGACAAGGTATGCCCCGGATCGGCGGTCACGGAGTCTGAAAATTGACCTAACGTATATGAAATAATTAAAATGTATTTCTAAAATATATTTTTTTAACTTACGGAGACGTTTGCCTGCGACTTGATTTAGATCTATGTAGCAATGCTGGATATGGACTACCGTTTTTATTGAAAACCGTTAATGTCTATGACGATGACGAATCGATGGTCAGTAATGAGTGGTCATTGTTCAAGAGTCGTTGTTGAAGAGCTTGCACCTGTTGTACGCGCACCGGTTCCTGCGCATGTTTCCGCTGCTGGCCGCCGTGGTGTTGTTCCAGGCGTCGCTCGCGCATCACAGCGGCGACGGGCCCACGTGGCCGGCGCTCGCGCCCGCCGTGCAGCAGTGCCGCCACTGGTGGTGGGCGGCGCTGCTGCACGTGCAGAACTACGTCAACCCCGAGGAGATGGTGAGCTCACACCTAACCAACTTTACCCGATTTTTTTATCATATTCGGGCAAACGGATTAAATTCTTCGTTCTTAGCGTTGAAATGAACAAAGAGTTGTATGCAAGTCGTCAGGTCACACAGATCACGCCGCGTTGCGCCACGCTATCATTCCTTCGCGCCGCGCCAGCACAACTCGGCTGTCCGCGTAGCCGGCGACGCCAGCATATAGCCAGCGTCCCCTACTATAAAGATATCGTCACCTCATCATCATCTAAGACATTACCAAATATACATATCATTTTATATAGAAAATTCGTTCAAACTTCTTGTTTATCGAGATAGTTTTTTGTATTTGTACATGGTTCGACATGCTCTTTCCCGGTTTTTTCTTAATTATAAAAAGCACCTCTATTGTTATAATCCAGGTAAGGCCCACGTGTATAAAATTCCTTTAAAACCAATACAGTCGTATAAGTTTCAGACGAGCACCTAAAACTCTCTCCAAACTTTCTCATGTATGATTTAGCTTTTGCCCGGGACTCGTGCCGCGTAATAGTAGTTTATGCAACTGATGCATAATACGAGGCCTTAAAATACGAGTCTGGTTTCATAACAGGATCACACGAGTGTTTTAAGGCCTAATTATGTACAGTTGCACACACTACTTTATCTACACACATATCATAAGTACTTTAAGAAGGGCTCATAAGCCGACGACTTGACGACAAAAATGCTGTGTCAGTGTCAGTGTCACGAATATAAGGGTTTAAAAAAAAACATAGACAAACGAATGAACTTCCTATTCTCATGTCACTCCAGATCAAATCTCGTGCGGTTTATATTTAAAAAACATACTACATTGACGTTTCGTGTCGATAACTGTTTTAATATCTATGGGTACTAGAATAGAGACACTCTTGAGTTTTGACAGCTGTTCCAAATGTAAACTCATAACCTTACAAAAATCTGTACTGTAATAACATTACAGTACAGATTTTACCTACTACCACAGACAAGAAAGGTCTCTTAGTAAAACTGGTTGTAATAAAGCTGGTCAGTCATTTCCTACGGCTTCTGAACGCATAATAGAGGGCTTATGTTATGTGCGTAGATAAAAGTCGTTTATCACATTTCTCTCCGAAATTTCCGGGATTAAAAGTACCAAATTTCACGTAAATCGGTTCTGGTTTCGGCTAGGCTAGTAAAGATTCGTAGGATATAAGATTTCTGTTCATAGTTAGACTAATTGATCTCTTACAAATTCTACATAGTAGATATTTGTGATTTCAGTGCCTGGTGCACTCGTGGTACCTGTCGGTAGACGCGCAGCTGCACCTGCTGGCGCCGCTGGTGGTGTTCTTCGTGCTGCGCGGGCGCCGCTGGGCGTGGTCGGCGCTCGCCGCGGCGTTACTCGCTTCGCTCGTCGCCGCCACTGCTTACTGCTTCGTCAAAAATTTCGGTTTTATTGTACAGTGAGTAGCAGTCGCGAGGCGTTCGTACAAGCCGATTATTTACGGCTTTACCAAAAATTCCTATGCATAGAGTAGGTATACAAACAAAACGTATAACCGAAAATAACCCGGTATACTATAGCTTTACCTTGCATTACCACAGTGGCGAAGCGTCACGTAAATAAATAGACAAGCCGGAGCAAAAAAAGGTGTATGGCGTGTGTACGTGTTTGCCCCTTCCATTAATTAAAAAAACATACCTACCTACCTTAATAAAATAGATGTCATCTTTTAGTTCCCAAAAAGCAGTGCTGAAGTAAGTGCGGTAACTGTTTCTACGTGCGATCCTTGCAGTTAGTGTTCACCACCTTCGCCATACATGACATCACTGGTATTACATGAACAGTGTATGTCAAGTATGAGAAAAGTGGCTTTGAAAAAAGCCGTTAGTTGCGTACGCACACATTAAACACACAGACAATATAGTTAATTTACGTTAGAAATCAAAACACAGTAAAAATTAGCTTGCTAATACCTATCATGCAAAATAAAAAGTTGTCCTTTGTTAAAAACAAAACAAAAATAAACCAAATTAAATACATGCACTGCAGGTCTGCACACAGAAACCAAAAAAAAGACTTAATTAAACATATACCTATTTACTCACTGAGTAGACCTAATACACTGTTTATAATATCTCAATGTTCGATGGTCCAATCCATCTACCTATAGTTAGTGCCAGTTGAAATGGGCACGATTTCAACAAAACCAAAATAACCAATTTACCATTGTTACTCCATCATTTAAGACGTTCTTTTGAAGATGAAGTGGGGTATTTTCAATGATATAATGAGGATCTTGCGGCCCACTGCATAAAATAACAGTTTTTGAGCAAGTGTGATAGAAATACTGTCATTGACAATATACTCTATAACTGACTGTAATAATTGTGTTTCAGCATAGGGTCGAACGTGCCTGCGATTATGGAATACTTCAGGCTCTACTACGTGAACACGTTAACGCGAGCCCCCGCCTTTGTTGTGGGGATGCTTGTCGGTTACGTCCTGTACGATTGGAGAGAGCATCCGAGATCAATTAATAAGGTAATAGAAAAACTGGATCATGTTGCGTACGCCAACCAAACAAGGACTTAATTTTTTTCAACTTCTTTTTTGCCGAGCTGTAATATAGTTTGTTTGTTCTGAAGCACGAATGAATGCAACTGTACTAGAGCTACCATCAAATGTCGTCATAAACGTTTGCTTCTTTCAGGCTGTATGAAGTAAAAATAGAAACTGGATTCCGTAATTACTAAAATTTGTTCTTGGCTTTTATCCCAATTTGATTTTTAACGTTCTGACTTTCACACGGAATAAATATTTTTTCTGTCTTCAATAATGTTGAAATAGAACTATTATTAAATATGCTGATATATTTATGCTTAAAAATCAGATACTTAGATAATCTGAGCTAGTACATGTTATGAGTCTACCGTTTCCTTTTTTACCGTTTGGGTCCGCAATCCTAAAACAATCCAGGTAGGGACAGCATTATAGTCGTTACGATTTTTGTCAGTTCACTGCCTGAAGTTAGGCAGGCTTTTAGCGTAGTCGTTCAGACGTTTATTAAATTCAAAGCTGCGTATAGTCGCGTGCTGCCACTTAATCTTCACTAATTAGAAAGGAACTGGTGCCCTAACGGGACATTAGTGGTAATAATACATTGTGTAACTGGGGCCCCAGCCAAGATGCAAACGCCGCTAACGATTTTCTTTTCTGTTACGGTCATGTACGCGATGACATTCTCGTACTTTACGATAAACCACGTGGTAAACTGTCATCCCTTACACTTTGAGCGATAGAAAAGAAAAAAAATGATATCTTGGCTAGAGCCCCTGGGCATTAGACAATAGATACTAGGGCCTCGAGTGTGTTACGTGTATTCCCCAGTGGGTCGTGCTGGGCGGGTGGTTGCTGGCGCTGGCGCTGGCGGGCGGCATGGTGAGCTGCCTGCGGCCGCGCGCCGCGCTGGCGCCGCCCGCGCAGAACTTCCTCAACGGGTTCATGCGCCCGCTGTGGGCGCTCGCCGTGGGCTGGCTCGTGTTCGCCTGCGCCGCGGGATACGCAGGTCACACCACTGACTCGGGCCCTCAACTACATATATCGTATAGAAACACATCTAAATATATAAAAGAAAAAACTGACTGAAGGACTGACTGACATAACAACGCACAGGCGTAACCGCTGGGGCTAGGGATTCCAAATTTCTCCCGTAGGTTCCTTATGACGTCTAGGGGTGCACTACGAAAGGATTTTTCGAAGATCGACCCCCAACGAAGAGTAGCGGGAAACTTATTCTACGCGTACGAAGTCGCGTGAGTCCACTAGTCTATCTATATACAGGGTGTCCCGAAAATCAACGTCACGCCTGGCTGACAGAGCAGCTTCGATAGATTTATCGCCTATGTATTGTTCAGCAATTTTTGATATTTACGGAGATATTGAGCATTATAATCTGATTTTTTATAATTTTCCCTTATGCCCTTGTCACGAAAAATCCTTAATTTCATGTTTGATTTCAGAAGTTTTTCAGTGGTCTCTTATCTTTATAATTATTATAATCATTACGAATCAGCGAAGTTTTTAAACTCTTTAACTCGTTGTTTTTATAATCAACTTTTTAAGTAATAACATAAAAGTGGTTTTGTCGATGCAAAGTGAAAAACCAACACTGAGACACCTGGTATGGAGAAACAGGACAATGTGTCATAGTAAAAAAACTTGAACCTGTATTTCCATTATCTGCTCGGTCGAGCCAATGCAAGAGTATTTTTAATAATGATAATGCCACAATGACGCTATTCAACGGCTACGGAAATAGTCCGATCAATCTATCTATATATCATAGAAAGGGAGTGAAAGATAATCCCTGTGACAGCTTAGAAACAAAAATATACGCTTGTTTTTTAAAATTTTCATAAATACTACATTGATACAAATGATGCAGTTTTTGACCTTTTGAAAGCCAGAAAAGGCTCTGACCGTCAACTGAAAGTCGTGCACCTGACGCCACGATGACGGCTACAGCCGTCACAATTTCATGGTTAAAAGAAACTGATTCGTATCAATTAAGTTGTAATTTGCATATCAAACATGCTCGGCGTGTGAGCGACACATTTTATTCGAAGTTAAGCGTTCAAAAGATTAATCTGCCATGCTTGCGAGTATATACTCGTAAGAGTAAGTGTTTGAAATCACCGAATTGTACTATATAGTGCAAGATTAACCTACTTCCCTTCCTAAAAACCTAGTATTTATTGCAGGTCCCATCAACTGGTTCCTGTCCCTGACGGTGTGGAAGTTCGTGGCGCGCGTGTCGTACGCACTCTACTTGGTCCACTACCCGCTGCAGGGGATCGTGCGGCTGCAGGGCGAGGTGCCCGTCATATTCAGCATCACCTCCACGGTAAGGACAGCGCAGACGCGAGTAGCCTGGGCGAGACCCAACCTACAATGCTAGCGGTAGGTTCAATAACAGGTAAGCAAATAATTGTCTGATACACCTACATAAATGATTTATTCTGAGTTTTGCTTTTATTTTTATGTAGTAAGTAGTTAAAAAAAACAGAGGCAATGTCACACAAATTGACCTTATTCTAAACTAAGCTCTAAGCTTGTACTGTGGGTAATGATAAATTTACTCAAATATATAGAGAAACACATACTTAAATACATAGAAAACATCCAATACTTAAGAATCCTTACTGAATAAAAAATATGAATTATAAATGAATACTCGCACTCATCACAGAAATATCTGCCCTTGCTGGGGTTTGAACCCGGGCCCGCTAGCATCGAAGGCAGGGTCACTGCCAACTAGGCTAACGTGTCGTCGTGTCGTGTTTGAATATTAATTAGTCTAGATAAGTATACGGAGCAACTTTTGGAGCTTAGTTTCAGACTAGACTTTTTTTTTAAATTGTGTCTAGATATTTTTTAACTAACGCCTACAATGGACTAACAAATAGTTAATATATTCCTTTACTCTTGGCTAGTTACGCGTCGTCATCAGCTTAGAAAATTGTTGTTTATAGTAGTACCTAAAAGTACACTGATATGAAGCGACATCTTTACAGTGAAATATGCGTCTTACTAGGTAAGTAAGTGGGCTGATACGAAACTATTAGTATAATGTAAGTTCTTTTTAGATATCTGTGAATATATGTATTTCTAATTTTTATGCCTACAGTGCAAGAGCTTTTAAAAACCATCTGGTTTGTACTTCTCTTTCACAGTCCTTCCTATATATTTATTTTCATAATCAGATGGTTTACATAAGCAATATTTGTTATTATTTCAGGTGTATTTGTTCTACACGGATATATGCCTGTCATTGATGATCGCAACACTGCTTTGTATTGTAGTCGATGCTCCGTTCTCAACGCTACAGAAGATTCTTATTGGAGGTAATATATATACAGGGTTATTGGTAAGTCGACCTATTCCCGTTAGGAGGTGATAGGGGTGACTATTTGCGATAATTTTGACCTTCATATGCATTATGCAAAAGTGAACCATTTTTGAGTTATCGCAATTTTTAGTTTTTTTTTAAATTAGTCGGAAATTCAACTTGAAAAATTTATTACAAAAAAAGTATCAATTTAAATCTTTTTTTTTCTTCTGATTTACAAAAACGATTAAACACTGGTTATTTCTCAATATTAAAACAATAATTATCGGCCCAAATTTAAAAAATCGAGACGGAATACGAAATTTTTTCAAGATTTTTTGCGATCGCTTTCCACTAAAATGCCTTAAAAACAAAAAAAAACGTTATGAAACTTGGCTTGCAGATTATTTTAAAAACTTAACTGTTTTCTTAGCTCTCCAAAAATGCATAACAAGTAGGAAATTATTAGAAAAAAACTGAAAAAAAAATCATCACAAAGGAAGCGGGCGGAAACTAAAGTCACAAATGCCACTTCAAAAATAAAAATTAATAAACATACCGAATTTAAATTAACTTTTTTTATTTGCTTTTGTACAAGATGTAATCTATTGTTTTTATTTAGTCCGCTAAGTTATCTGGAAATGCTGTGTATACTTGTAATTGGCTTGTACACTAGACATAATACCTTAACCTGTTACTATGATGTGAATGCTTTCTGTACTTGCTGTAAGTGTACCTTTCAATAAATAAAAAAAAAAAAAAAAAGATGAACTTGTTGTTCTTATGCAATATTAAAAAAAATATTATCTGTGCACGTTTCAGAATGCGAGGCCGAAAACTAAAAAATACATGTTTTTTTATCAAACTCCAACATACATTACACGAAAACAGAAAAATTTACCAATACATTTGGCGTGCAGATTACACATAAAACATTGACGTTTTTCCAGCTTTCTAACGAGCTATTAAAGCTAACTGTTATACTCGTAAACACAAATAACAACATTAACTTATGGAAAAAGTCAGCGATTATTAGTTTTATTTTAAGTTAGACTAATTTCTGTCAGCCAAATGTATTGGTAAATTTTCTGTTTTCGTGTAATTTATGTTGGAGTTTGATAAAAAAACATGTATTTTTTAGTTTTCGGCCTCGCATTCTCAAACGTGTACAGATATATATTTTTTAATATTGCATAAGAAAAACAAGTTCATCTTGTACAAAAGCAAATAAAAAAAGTTGATGTAAATTCGGTATGTTTTTTATTTTTATTTTTGAAGTGGCATTTGTGACTTTAGTTTCCGCCCGCTTCCTTTGTGATGATTTTTTTTTCAGTTTTTTTCTAATAATTTCCTATTTGTTATGCATTTTTGGAGAGCTAAGAAAACAGTTAAGTTTTTAAAATAATCTGCAAGCCAAGTTTCATAACGTTTTTTTTTGTTGTTAAGGCATTTTAGTGGAAAGCGATCGCAAAAAATATTGAAAAAATTTCGTATTCCGTCTCGCTTTTTTAAATTTGGGCCGATAATTATTGTTTTAATATTGAGAAATAACCAGTGTTTAATCGTTTTAGTAAATCAGAAGAAAAAACAAGATTTAAATTGATACTTTTTTTGTAATAAATTTTTCAAGTTGAATTTCCGACTAATTTAAAAAAAAACTAAAAATTGCGATAACTCAAAAATGGTTCACTTTTGCATAATGCATATGGGGGTCAAAATTATCGCAAATAGTCACCCCTATCACCCCCTAACGGGAATAGGTCGACTTACCAATAACCCTGTATAATAAAATAGGCGGACACAAGTGACAAGGGCTCGTTTATTGACCTTTAATTTACCTAAGTACTTACTGTTGCTTGTGTAAAGGGATCCCCTAATTGTTATAGTTATGTACGAAATTGCAATAATTTTGATTTGAATAATAAATGATTTAGCTTTAGCTCCGCTCCTTGCAGCTAATTTGTCTCCTAGCCTCCGTTAGATGTCGCTAGTGGTACTAAGCTTATTACAAACATGTTTATTAACTTCAAAAAAGGAGGATGTTCTGATAAATTAAATTGTTTTTTTTTTTTGGATGATTGTTACGCGACGACAAAACTGCGGAGGGTCTTAAAAAAAAACGTTTGATAGTGTCTACTCCCCAGGTGGTCCTACCAAGTCAAAATCTGATTGGAATTTATAGGGGGAGATTAGATATTTCGATTAAAATGGTTGAGTGACTATATGTCGAAACACATTTAAATGACATTTACACTAGGAAGTTCCCGCGGTGATGCTTGCGGCGAGCTTGAAGTTTCCTGTAGTTTCTTATTCATTGAAATTGTAGTCCACATAGTTTAAATTAAATGTAAAGTAAAGTAAATAACCGCTTTCAAACACGCTAAAAATAACTACATTTCAAATGGTAATAGTAGTTCAGTCAAATTGAAGTCGGTGTCCTACAATATTTTAAACCAAAAACAGACTTCAGTTTGACTGACCTATTTGCATATGAAAAAAATATCAATTTTTGGCTTATTTCCGGGGTTGTTGGTTTTGTAGTGTCATTTATGAGGATCTGCTATGTTTACATTCTAATAATCTTGAAGAGATTAAAAACTAGCCGTAATCTCTATTTTGTTTTAGAATAAAGGTAGGTTGTTGAGGATTAGCCGATTGATCATAAACTCTCATGTTTTATAGAAGTAAACTCCCGTAGTACGAGTACCTACATGCTAAACGCTTTTATTTACCTTTTGTATTGCAGGAAAAGCAAACATATCTGCGCCGCTGCCTCCTCAGCCAAGTGGATCACAGTTGACAGAAAGTGTAGATGAAATAGCTGAATGAATAACTGTAAATATAAACGCAATACTACCCTGCTAAGACAAATACGGTATCTCAAATGAAACTCCTTTAGTAAGTGCAACCTTATTACTATAGTGAGAGGATTTAATTTGGCTATTAGTTTAGTTTAGTTTAGTTTAGTTTATTTATTTATCAATGTAATGTTACAATATAGATTGCATTGCATGTCAAAAAATACGAAATTACATTGATATCGTCAACAAAACATTAATACAAATTGATAAAATAATAGATTTGAGATATCACCTTTTGGCTTTTGAGGGCAGCAGTTAGCGAGCATACTCAGACGATTCCATTTGTGTGGAAACGTGCGAGTCCTGCTCTGAATAGTAAAGTTAACAAATAGTAACGGGGTACTTACTAGTGATCCTCAGTATGCGATTACTGAGGCGAAAATGTGAGACTTACGTCAGTAAATATTTGTAACATTATTTAAAACAAACATAATGATTAATATAATAATATAATAATTTCTTTGTAGCGCCTGTGAGGTCTTACATACCCTCCTTATATGCTTTGTATAAAGAGAGATTTGAGAAAGGATTTGTATTTACAATTATTTTAATGGGCATGTGAGATGTTTTATGAATAAGACGTATACTTTGTGATACAATTAAACAAATGTTTAAACCCCTTTAATTGTGCATATGCATGCGTGTACTCGAATAGATTACATTGCAGCTGATATTTACGTTACTACCAATGCTGTTTTGAACTACGGTGTTTTCAATCCACGAAATCCGGTGCCACTACTTAATTTTTCTACACCGTACAACGCCAATTTCCATCGCGGGGCGCGCCGTCGTGGATTGATAACACACAGTGCTCTTAAAAAGTCTTTCGGGTTTAAGTAAACTAGGTTAGATTAACATAAGAGCGAATGAGAGAGCAGGAGGTAGTAACCCGAAGGGTGTTTTATTAGCTATTGCACTGTACTAATGTGTCACTTTTGCACTACATTCAAACAAAGTTTGGCAAGACTAAGAGAAAAAAATAAAAAGTCTGCTTTACAGTGTATTTACATACAGAACCGTGTACTGGTCGACTCGACAGTAACTGTTTTTTTTGGAATTAATGAAGAATATCAGTAGGTAGGTACAGTGGAATTCATAAATATGTTTACACTTTAATACCTTGTCTATTTAATGTCATGTTTAATCTGCCATACATGAACTGTCACCGCGTTTATCATGACAAGGTACTAAAGTGTACACATATTTATGAACTCGACTGTACGTCAAATCGCTTGAAACTTTTTTCAGTAAAGCTTTTAAATAAAGAAACATTCTACTTTTTGTTTCATTCAAATAGACCAGTAGTTTTGATTTTACGTACGTTTAAAATTTTGGTAAATAATGTTAAAGGGCGCGGGCGCGCGAGTCTTTCAGCTTCCAATTGTTTCCCAGAATACATATCTTGCGACACATTCATTGGAGAACTATCAGAAACTGTTATCACGGTCCGTTAGTCGGGTCTGGGATTTGGATTGTATTTGGGCCATAATTTGCGCAAGCTCCGGTAATCGGCGTAAGTAATACGATACCGAATACCGAAGACAAGAGCTTCCTATTATTTAATTGACGTTCATGCATGACGCAGATGTTTTACACAGGTATGTAATTGAATTTGCGTCTTTTAACAGAATGTGTATTTTTGTGAAACTCAAACTTTTGTATAAGAGCGGTGTAATAATACGCGTGACAAAACCGGTTGAAAACAAGTGATACTACGAGTAGGGAACTTTTAATGTGTGCTATGGTGATAAGATAGGGTTTTAGGAACTTTTATAGTTATATAAATTAGGAGGCGATGTTTGAAACAAGGGCTTAATTATAGTAAGAGTTGTTCTATATCTTATTTTTTATTATTATTTTAGAATAATTATTTTATGCATCTTAGTATGCGCGTTAGTATGCTGCTATCGAAATTAATAAAAGTTATCCAGCGGCCCTCGGGATCTCCCTACATCGATTGACGTGGAATAGGCTTAAGCCGGCCTTAATGTCAATACCTTACCGTACCTTTGTTGGAATAAAAAAAGAAGAAACTACTGACTTAAAGGCAGCCACAGCTGCTTACTCCTATGCGCACGGATGTCTTCGGTACGGGCTGCTACTGTGGGGGAACAGTTCTCAAGTAAAAGCCCTTTTTATTTAAAAAATGCATAAGAATTCTCGCCAATGTTAATGTCAGGCAGAGCTGTAGACCCTACTTTATTAAATTGAGAATTCTCACCTTGTACTGCTTATGCATTTTCGATGCCACCGTGTTCGTAAAAACACACCCGGTTTTTTTTCCTCAGGCTAAAGATGGCTACGCAGAACCTCGCAATCTACGCCACCATAACCGATTAGCTCTGCCTCAGTCCCGTTTAAAAATATTTCACTCTGGCCCGTATTTAATTTGCATTAAAATATATAATAGAATACCTAATAAAATTACAGATTTACAAAATATAAATCGTTTTGAAAATAAGCTACTTAGTTATTTAGCAAAAAAATGCTACTATACGCTGCAAGAGTTTTTTGATGATAATGAGCAAAAATAATAGTCTAAAATTAATGTGAGAAATAAATAAATAAATACTTTAAAAAAGTGCCAGTTAGTCTTTAGTTTTTTAAGTGTCCATTTTGCAGTGCTCTGGCAGGGCTCATAAATTGTACCTACTTATATTTATTATTATGTAAGTCTTTTTATGAAAGCAATAAAAGTTTGAGTTTGAGTGAGTTTGAGTTTAATTGCGAAAACGCCATGTCGGTAGAAGAACCATTACGCACTGGTCGACTGATGGTCGCCGGCGACTCGGGTCTCCCGGTGACCAAACATAGAAGGCAACCGGCGACCAAGTGCGTAAACACCTACATACAATATAGAAAGTCATAGTCACCGGCGACCAGGTGACGGTGCATATTGGCTCGTAAGTCGATTCTGCGTTGATAGATGTAACATTGTAGGTCCTAATCCTAGTAATTGTAACGTAACAGACACGATATAGCTCATTGCATTCCTTTTTATGACACTAGTTAGATACATCTGCACTAGGCATAAATTATCCTTGTGTCAGTTAGTAAGACCTACAGGTAACATGCAACATTAGTGATACATTAAAATAAAATGGGGAGTGTCGTCAATGAGACCGATTACTATGTAGCGACGACCGACCCGCGGAGGGCCCTTATGTTCCACAGTTAACATCTTTTAGCTGAGATACGAATATCTGTCGCAAGGAAATGAGTGTAGATATAATGCCATCTTAACCACCAAATTTCTATAAAATTTTAGCTTTATTCTTACTGGAAGAACAACACGTTAATGCGGCATGACTTGTGAGTCTTGTGACTTCACCTCGCTACGGCGCCAAAAAATGCAGGTCTTACTGCGGTGCGGGAGAGGTTTGTACACTATATTGTTCTATTTAAAAATAGCATTTATCTTGCGGTCTTAGTGAAGTCGAATTTTGATAACTTTTTTTCCAATAAAAACCCGGGCAAGTGCCCATGCTCAGTGTTGGGTGCCGAAGCCGTTATTACACAAAAATAACAAATGACCCCCTCTTTTCTTCGCCGAAGTCGAGTAAAATAGCGTTAGTATGTTTCTATACCTAACAATGTCATTTAAGAAGACACTTAATAACTTTAACACATTCACTACAATCTCAAAATTTTAAAATAGAAAGATTTTACCTATCAATAAAATCCATTTTATGATCCAGAACTCTCCGGGTTGTGAGAAGCTTTTAGTAGATTTTTGTTGACGTTACTTCCCTGTAACAAATGTCAAAGCGCAGGAGAACTCTTGTTTCCTGTTCCACCATTCCGCAGGGTTCTAGAGTAATTTCTTGTCGCTGCATCTCACTAGGTACGCCATAATAGGCCCGGAGAGGACTTCTGGATCACAATATGAATTTTATTGGTAGGTAAAATCATTCTATTGTGTTCCTTTCGTCCTCTCCGGGTTGTGAAACGTGTCTGTTATGTTATGTTACCTGGTGAATGGTGTAGTGAACAATGTAAGGTACCGACGGTTGAGATGAAAATGACCGTGTTTGTCTGATTAAATTTCGGGAATCTTTGATTAATACTTACGTGTTTCCTGTTGGTTAAAAACTTAAATGAAACCACCTTCGTTTTTAAGAAATTCTTTTAACTTTTCTACTTTGAAAATATTCTAGTGAGATGAAATCCTTCGAAATCCAGTTGCCGTACCTGCGGCTTTCTCGTCGCTTGAAGAGCGTACCGAAGGATTGTGAGATACACTAGCAGTATACACACACTACACCTGGTACGAGAGTTGATCAAACCTCGTTTTATAAACCTCCGCGTTGCCGCTGTAGTCGCTCCGCTCGTTGCTGAAGCTCGATGACCTGGAGCGCCCCCGATTTTTATGCAAGCTCCGCTTTAGTTGGTAGGTGACCGCACGGTTTCTTCGGCGGCGACTAAGTTGATGAATCCCGACGTCGTTTACTCTCGTGTCTTGACGGAGATGAATTAGGCATGTTAAATAATTTATTCACTTTCGAACTTTACTCAACAAAATCCAAAACACAATGACAAGAATAGTAGATTGATAACCAAGGGTTGAAAGTGACCCATTTCACCCGAGATATTTCTGGCGCTCGAACGAAGTGAGAGCGCCAATAGTTCGAGGGGAAATGGGTAATTTCACCCGAGTTAGACACTCTACTTTTCATTTCGACTGTGAGGAAAATATATTTTCATCTCTCCTGTTCGGAAAGTTTAATTTGAATGGGTGGATAGCCGGGTGGAAAATTGCGTTTTCATCTCTAGGGTGGAAAGTATTTTTTTTTAATAGTTATGATTGGCCACGGAGTCTAAGATAATTGAGCTACGTCATATTATTAAAATAAAAGATTTTCATATATCTAAACTCTGCTATACGTTAAACGATGTATTTATTACGGCCTATAGGTTCATATGAAAATAATTTTAAGACTGGTCTATTTTTTTCGCAATTACAGAAAATCAACATTTAAAATTATTCCTCTATTCTGCTGCCCGCCATAATGCCGTGATAGCATAGCATGACACTTTTTCTTTCACGTTTCGGCATGGCCATCTAGAAAATACACTACTGCCAACATTAGAAAAGTTTAATCGAGTTGGTCACGACCAAGGAGCTTATTATACAACAAGGAGGTTGAACACCGAACATCCGTTCGAAACAAGAAATTTGACCTTTATTACGTCACGAATATATTCCATCTCTTTCTTTAGTTAGGGTAAGAATGAGATGGAAGTCATGCTCCTTGGCCGTGACCAACTCGATTTAACTTTTCTAATGTTGGCAGCATGTGTATTTTAACTTTTTTATGAATCTAGAAAAAAAAAGTTTTCAATAGATAAAGCGGGAAACGAGATTAAATATATTTAGGTATACCGTGTCTTTTTTCCTCACAGTCGAAATGAAAAGTAGAGTGTCTAACTCGGGTGAAATTACCCATTTCCCCTCGAACTATTGGCGCTCTCACTTCGTTCGAGCGCCAGAAATATCTCGGGTGAAATGGGTCACTTTCAACCCTTGGTTATCAATCTACTATTAATCTCGTTTCCCGCTTTATCAATTGAAAACTTTTTTTTCTAGATTCATAAAAAAGTTAATACACATGCTGCTAACATTAGAAAAGTTAAATCGAGTTGGTCACGGCCAAGGAGCATGACTTCCATCTCATTCTTACCCTAACTAAAGAAAGAGATGGAATATATTCGTGACGTAATAAAGGTCACATTTCTTGTTTCGAACGGATGTTCGGTGTTCAACCTCCTTGTTGTATATAAGCTCCTTGGTCGTGACCAACTCGATTAAACTTTACTAATGTTGGCAGTAGTGTATTTTCTAGATGGCCATGCCGAAACGTGAAAGAAAAAGTGTCATGCTATGCTATCACGGCATTATGGCGGGCAGCAGAATAGAGGAATAATTTTAAATGTTGATTTTCTGTAATTGCGAAAAAAATAGACCAGTCTTAAAATGATTTTCATATGAACCTATAGGCCGTAATAAATACATCGTTTAACTTATAGCCGAGTTTAGATATATGAAAATCTTTTATTTTAATAATATGACGTAGCTCAATTATCTTAGACTCCGTGGCCAATCGTAACTATTAAAAAAAAAAAACTTTCCACCCTAGAGATGAAAACGCAATTTTCCACCCGTCTATCCAACCGTTCACATTAAACTTTCCGAACAGGAGAGATGAAAAAGTATTTATTAAGCGTTACCTTTTTGATTTTTTGGACATACGCTTTATAAGATAAATGAGGGGTGATTATGTCCTAAAATAATCAATGAATTAAAAAGAAACTGCTTAGAAACTTTAGTGTTTGAAAAGAACTTTCGAAATAATGTGTATGGTACATGTATGGAGTGCCGCCCCCCCTAGAAATATTAAATATTGTTATTTAACTACCAAACTAAGTAGCGGCTTCTACAAGACACCTATACTCCAAATAAATTTAATAATGTACCTCTTGTAGTTTTGGAGTAATATATGTGAGTAATATGCCTGTAACATACTACGGACTATTACGGACAGACACGCGCTACGCGGTCTTTGTGTGCAAGCGTGAGTATTGTTATTTAAGGAAATAATATAATAAATAAATAAATATCAGAGGACGATCTCACACAAATTGACCTAGCCCCAAACTAAATACTTATTCCTATAGAGAAATAAATACATTATTACATAGAAAACTTCCAAGACTCAGAAAGAAATACCTACCTACTCGTTGCTCATCACACAAGTATTCATACCGGGAATCGAACTCCGGACCTCTAGCTTCGTAGGTAGGGTCACTACCAACTTGGCTAATGGCGTCTTCAAATTAGTTACATAATATTCGACTTCATTAATCCAACCTATATTTTTAATTTACGTAAAATCGTTTTAAATTTTACCAGTGTCGGAATTTATTTCTGTACGATATGATAATCTTATATTGTGCTCCAAGTGACATCAGCTGTAAGTCCATCAATGTCTACTTTATTCTCCTGCGCTTCTTCAGTTTTCCATGGGGGCGATTTAAATTTTGTGGATGTGCTAGCGAAATCTCTTTGTTTTGTAATGTTTCTCCTTCTTCCATTAATATTTTTGCATTGTTCTTTCACTAACTCCCGTCGCATCTTTGAAATTTTACGAAAATTGGTTCTCGATAAACTTCCATGAATTCATAATTATTTTTGAGAAAAAGCTCTTGCAAACATTCTAGACAACCCTAAAAGTAAACAATAGATTTAGAGAATCACGTTTAACATTGTTATTAATGAACTAAAACTCCGTACCTACAATAATTAATTACACAACAAAAATTAGTAACGAAACATTAAGTTATTTCTTATCTACCTACCTCACATTGGCCTCACTGCGAAAGACTTCTCCTTTTACATGCATGGGTACATGGGTAGTGTGGGTACTCGACAATTACTTCTGGCGCGAACTACCTAATTGACACGGCCGACTCGGCCGAGGCCGACACTGAGCGCTCCCGACCCGAGCTTATACACACACTCAAAGACAACAAGTGCACATGCAACTACACACACAAGTATGACAAACCCTTTTTCGTGAGATAAAACAATTGTATGATGGGTATTGTTGAAAATGTATGAATGCAAATAAGAATGCGCTTAGAACGCTAGATCTCACTTTCTTGTGATGTAACATTTCAAATTTTATAGTTGTTGATTTGTTTTGATTTTCTTTTTCGATTAACTTTTTATGCCGTGTTTTTAAGTGTTATATTTCCTTCGTTGTTTTTGCCATCTACTTATCTCATACGGGTCCAGCTGAAAATCAGCGCTGCGACTCCGTGCCACAGCACCACGCTGAGCTGGCACACCGTTTCGGCTATTTTATTATAATTACTTAAATAGGTTAGGTACTTTTGTTTTTTATTTTCTCAAATGTATGTGTTTTTTGTGTTTATTCAATAGCCGAATAAATGATTGTTCTGTTCTATTTTATTCTAAAAATCAACATAAAAAGGTTGGGTACCAGTGGCTTATATCTGTTCTCCGTTTGGATATGGATGGATACATTTGAATGGATAAATGAATTTTATTGTTCGTTAGGTTAGGTATTTACTTAGTAACTCATAAGTATCACAAGATTTTGGAACGTTACTATTCTCCTTGTCTCGAGCAGCCGGGGTTAACACACTTCAGGTACAATCTTATCTTGTTCTTATTTTTTAGGGTTGCGTGCCCGATAGGAGCCCAACGGAGCCTCTTAATATGCCTACGGTGTCCGACTGTCCGTTCGTCCTAACTTAAAAAAGCTGTATGTTTTGAACCGTAATGTGTAGATAGCGAATTGTCTTATTTAAAAATATATGCTTGTTGTTTCGGCGGATTTAAAAAAATGATTAAGTAAGTGAAAATAAAGGCGGTCCCTATACAAGACACTTCTTTCTTTAACGAATTTTATTTTTGTGAGATATTATAGACTGTAATACATAAAACATTACTAAATAATGGTCAAGTGTGAGTTGGGATCACGCTGATTCGATTCGAAATCGAGTTGAAATTTGAATCGAACCCTCCTCGGTGCTTTATTTAATTTCTTGTTAACGTTAGCATATCATTGTGTAGGGCAAATCTTGCAAGTCAACTTTGAGTTCCAGAGGTTGGAACGGGTTGAATGTAAAGTCGATACAAGTCTGAGAGCCGATATGATGATGGAAAGGTGGGTAATAAGGCACAGGATCTTCACTGAGCTCAAATTAGACCATCTCAGTGTGAACCTGATAAATAGTTCGCGGTGAGAATGAACAACTATGCAAGAAAAAGGCTACTTGTAGCCATATCAAATAAAGGCACCTATCTTATTTCTGCACAGGTAGGTTTTCATCAATAGATAGATTGATTCAAGAGGAAGATTTTTTATGTACTTACATTAAATTCTGGATTTTGTACGGGTGTTACTGTAAACCAAAGTGAAGCTATAAGTATAAAAGCATACCTGCGTACATACAAGATGCCCAATCAATAAAAATAAAATGAACACGCTCGCTCTACGGAGTAACATCTTCAGTCGACGTCAGATATTTTCGGCCCGTACCATGGTCGCTTTTATCGCGGTGGATAAATAATCCATCACTCTTGCACTAACGCACTGCCCAGAAAGGGACAGATGTTTAATCCAGCCACGTCTATCCACATCGATAATCACGACCAATACAGGAAGGTAGTACAAAGTGGTCGTATAAAAGAAGGACGTTTGTTATATAGCTCTTATCGTTTTTCAATGTCTCATAATAATAATAACGCTGTAAATTGTAAACGTCTATAAAGCCAGAAAAGGCGGTTTTACACAGCATATTTTCTAACATAAGTATAACAGCTTAAAACAAAAAAAAAAAACAACAAACTAACTAAACGGAATGGAATCCACTCCGAACCAACTAAGCGTTTGCCATGCTGACCAACCATCTCGCTCCCAACAAAATGTAGCCATAGAATTACAGCAAGCAAACACTGCAAAAACAAAAACATGACTTTACAATAAATAAATAAAAATAAATAAAGTATGCACCGATTAAGCTTTGTGGAAGATTTTAAATGGGCGATTTTTACTTTTTTAAATATGAGAGATGAGACTAAAAAAAAAGGTTAACCTGCACGAACGGCGTTTATAGAGTATTTAAAATTGTATCAAATAGCTTTGCGTTTTTTTTAAAGCTTTTATTTACCTTGCAATGTATCTAAGATGTACAATATACAAATTTTGAATGTTAAACTCGACCACTTTCCGCTAACGGAATGAGCTGAAATTTGACCACATACATATTATGTAAGCCCGATGACAATGCAATATTATGGTAAGTAAGAGGTGATCTGATGAAGGTGCCGAAAGGTGGCGACAGGATCCTCCGCTATACTTAACGGCCTTAATAAGCAGATTAAGATTTTTCAAAAAAGTACATTCGGCAACAAAAGCTTGTCCCATAAATGAAATTTTTGTCCGAAACTTTTAAACAATTGTATCCGACGACTGATGGCGCAAGCGGTAGGCTCTAGGGGATATACAGTTTAATTGAATTCCGTCGCAAATGGCAAATATCCATATAAATAAAAACAACATGATTGTTACAAATTAATTTTAAAATGCTATTTAACGATAGATGGCGCAATTAGTTATTGGCTTTGGATACGATACGAGATGCATATTGGGAAATAGTTCTGATGCGAACCATATTAAGTGCGGAACCCCGGTTGTGCAGTTTGTAGTAACGGCCTCGGAACCCTACACTTTACCATGGTCCGACATATAAAAAAAGTAAAATACCATGGAGAAGCAATTACTTAATGTGTGTAAGGAAATAAGAATCCTAAAATCCTACAAGGCCAAAGTGCACCCGATGGGGCCCAATATATGGACAAATACTAAATAGCCATTCATGAAAAACATTCAAAACTTAGAAACGAATGTTTTGTGCTCTTCAAACATCCATAACTATCCTTTAACATCTGACCCACTAAGACGACTGAACTTTCGTGTTTTTGGTTGCATTCATTATTTCAGAATGGATTTGTTATCTGCGGGCGAGGTGCAGCTTATACGTCCTGCTGTGACGTTGCTGCAGGCGGCGCTTGCTGCATATTCCCTCTTGCATTTAGGCTCTTCTAAGTTCCCGCAACAAGCTACAGTTAAAAGTAAGTAAATAAGTCCGTCCGGAAACACGGTCAAAACCTTAATTGTTTGCCCGACATCACTTGAATCCGTCACTACGTCTAGAAATATCTCTATTTTTCTTTACTTTAGGATCCGGTGCCTAGCTCGGTTTTTACCAAAATATACCGCCTTCTTGAATATTTATCTTCCTACGACACAAAATTTACTGATGTGGATCCAGATGGCGACCAGTTCGACTTCGTAATAGTGGGTGCAGGGTCGGCGGGCAGCGTGCTGGCCAACCGACTCACCGAGGTCGCCGACTGGAGAGTGCTGCTCATAGAGGCCGGGGACGATCCAGCTATCGAGTCCTTGGTAAGCTTCCATAAAGGGAAAAAGAATAAATGCAATTTATGCATATAGGGGCGCGCACTGCTGCGATAAGATGATGTCATCAACCGTGAGCGCTAGCCGCCGGGTTTCGAGCGCACCATACGAACTTTAAAATTTAATTTCTCAGATAGTACACGACTCATCGAAATTATTTTTTTACAGAGATTTTCTGTTTTTAATGAATACGGTAAGACAAAGATTTAAACTGGCTCATATTCTCTATTCCGAGTAGTGAGCCACATTAAAACACTATTTTCTTAATTTTCAGATACCGGCCTTTTTCTCCTTCGTAGACTACCTACTCTAAGGCGGACTGGAATTATTACTCCGTGGACGATGGCTACTCTAGCCAAGCGCACCGGACGAAGACCGTCCACATGACGCGCGGCAAGATGCTCGGTGGCTCCAGCGGCGCCAACTACATGTACTAAGTCCGCGGGAACAAGGCGGACTTCGACTCGTGGGCGCAGCTCAACCCGGGCTGGGACTGGGACGCCGTGCTCCCCTACTTCAAGAAGAGCGAGCGCTTAAACGATCCGGACGTTCTGAATAGTGACACGGCTTATTTACATGGCACAGACGGCTATTTAGGCGTCACTCAACCGAAATGGGTCGACAGAACTCAAAGGTACTTTGAGGCTTTTAAACAAAATGGACATGATATATTACAAGACACAAATGATCTGAAACAACTCGGATATTCCATAGCCCAGTACACAATTGACAATGGTGTACGACAAAGCACTGCAGTATCATTTTTAGAGCCTATTATATACAGACCGAACTTATACGTTCTTAAAAACACATTGGCCAGAAAAAATATGTTTAATGGCACGAAAGCTGTTGGCGTGGAAATAAAAACCTCTAATAAACAAATCATCACCGTTAAAGCAAAAAGAGAAGTAATTTTATCAGCTGGAGCTATTGGGTCTCCACAATTACTGATGGTGTCTGGTATTGGACCGAAAAAACACTAAGAAGAAAAACAAATTGAAGTATTATTAGATTCCCCTAATGTAGGTCAGAACTTACAAGACCATGCTTCCGTTATGGTAGGCATTACTGCAAAGAAAGGTCTTAGCACTGTATTTCAAAATGCACAAATCCTAACTAACTTGGATAAGTTCCCTACACCCACAATGACGGGCTTCGTTGCTCTAGATAAATCCCAGACAGTTCCTGATTATCAGACTCACGTGTTCCCGCTGCCCGCCGCCACGATCGTCCCAACACTTATATGCGCCGTAGTATTTGGATTGGACTCCAACATCTGTACGGCCATGACAAATGCAGGGCAAAATCAGGAGACTGTACTGGCTATTGTAAACTTGTTGCACCCATCGTCGACAGGCAATATTACACTGAAGAGCAGTAATCCTGAAGAATATCCATTGCTTCACTTAGGATACTACTCTAATGATACAGATTTAGATAACCATGCTCGATACCTTGAAGATTTTGTGACTGTAGTGGACACGCCTTATTTGAAATCAGTTGGATCAGAAGTTGTGAACTTGAATATCAAAGAATGTACGGATTTGCTATTCGGAAGTCACGAATATTGGAGATGTCATTGTTTAAATACAGTGACGACGCAGTGGCATCCCGCCGGCACTTGTGCCATGGGACCTGAAGGAGTAGTCGACGAACGGCTGCGGGTGAGAGGGCTGCAAGCCTTGAGGGTGGTGGACGCTAGTATTATGCCCAAAATCACAAGCGGGAACATAAACGCCCCTACTATCATGATTGCAGAGAAAGCCAGTGATATGATAAAGAATGATAATGGAATTAAAAACGAGTTAAGCGACAACATGAAAAACAACATCTTTCAGACGATTATTTAATATTTATTACCCAAAAAGTACAAGGAATCTTTCTTGACTACCTGTTACTACTACTGCATTGCTTTCTATGTACTATCGAACCAACGGAACCCTGACCCACCATGGAACCTTGTCACAATGATTGACGTACGATTGTCGTATAGCTTCGTATGACAGTCCTAACGTCAATCACTGTGACAAGGTTCTATGGTGGGTCAGGGTTCCGTTGGTTCGATAGTACCTAAGTGCAAAGGCATCTTAGAAATAAACACATACTTACTTGAAATATCTTTTTTCGTTACTAGCCTTTCCCTACGACACTACGGCATAGAAGTCGTTTATTCCTTCGTGAACTGTCTTATTTTTCAGTGTAAAAATTACCTACCTACCCGACTTCCGTCTTCGGGTTTTAAACTATTCAGTACTGGGTCTGCGGTCTGGCGTGAGCGGTGCGTGCTGTTGCCGTCGAGCGGCAGGCGCCGGACATCGTACGGAAGGTGTTTCATAGAAATACATACAAAGAATACAAACTAATAGTCTGCTTCTGCAGTCGGCTTCGGAATGACACCTTAAAAGAGAAGTACGAACTCAAAGTTCGTTTTAAGAGCTAGTGCACTGTACAGTCGACAGTGCGATAAGTTGACAAAGTAGATACATATCTTTGTAGTCGACTGTACGTATTGCTTTGTCACTACACTCAAACAAAGTTCGGCAAGATTGAACCCATAACTGTTTCCTTTGCTATAATTATTGCACAGTCTTCTTTTTTTAATTTTGTGTGTATTGTATAGCAGACTGGTTGAATTATAACTTTTTACAATTATTTTAGTCATAATAAAGTTTTATCAGTCCGACGAAAATTGCACGCGATCTCTTTCGATCTGCGTCAGTCGAGATCAAGCCCCTTGGCATTCATTATCTAGAGTTAGTGGAATGGCCGCCAACACGAGACTAACCTACTCGTAGTTTACGCTCATACATACATGCAGGATAGTACGATGGGTACATACGTGTTGAGACGTATTTAAAGAAAGTCGTTTTTTTACGGCGTGGTGAAGGCAAACGATCTGTGACACATACACATTTGCATTCTCAAAGCTACATCTATCTTAAGATTGAAATCTTAAGACCGCAAATGTGTTGCCAACGCTGAAGAATAGATGGAATGCCTCTATGCTATTAATTTCACCGGTTTTCAAATTTGTATGATGAGCGCTAATATCCGTTTCTGAGTCAAGTATGTTTTCTATATCTCTTCTCTCTAATATATACAATTCTCGTGTCACAGTGTTTGCAACGAAACTCCTCCGAAACGGCTTCACCGATTCTTATATTTTTTTTGTGTATTCAGTAGGTCTGAGAATAGGACGTAAAGTATATTTCATAAGGATTGTATGAAAAAAATACACCCGGGCGGCGCCGGGCGCGGACAGCTGGTTTAATATTATCTTTCTCTATAAATAAGTATTATATCGTTGTCTAGAACTCATAAGTACAAGCCTAGAGCTTAGATTGGGACTAATTTGTCAATTGGTGTGACATTGTCCCTTGATATTTACTTATTTTATTTATTTATCTTATCCCCACACCGGAACACAACTATGTGAACGGTGCTGCTATGTGGAAGGTTAAAAAATAAATTCATACATTCAATATTTCAATTCAATATTTTTAACGGATTTCATTCATCACTTTTATATATACACCCTGTGGGTGTGTACTATGGCTGCGTCTATATCGCGTGTAAAATTAAATGTGGATAAAGCATCCGTCACTGTCTTATTTACTTACGTGTCAAAACTGACAGATGCCTTATCCAAACGTCACGCGATAACCGCAGCCATGTTAGGGCCCCTGGTATATATCATATCAGGGGCAATTACCTAACACACTCGCAATCGCGATCGTTTTCATTTTGAAAATCAAAGGCTTGTATGCATACAAAATGAAAACATTTGTTCCGCTTTGAAGTCGATTGCGATTGCGAGTGCGTTAGGCAATAGCCGGTCAGGTGTATAAACCTGGGAAATTCATTTCAAAATGCTTTTTACTTACGCCATCTATATACCTAAACTGCTTTCGCAAAATTGACAATTTACTAAAATCGGAAGGAGGATAAGAGAAAACCTTTTAAGACGCGTTGCCATGGAAAATAGACAGTTAATTTATATCTTTTCCGCACTGTCGCTTTTTCTAATTAAATTTTACAACAAGTAAGTACTAAAGTGACACCATCTGTTGAAATTGTATGGGAACATTAAATTAGTTATTTCTTAATTGTTATTGACAACTTAAAGGACATTGAGTCGGACATATATAAAACCCAGATACATAACCTTCCTTTTGGGCTTTGCCGCAGTCGGGTAAAAAATATAGGTTATACACTTCATCACATTCGGTACAGTTGTTAGTGAGAGCCAATTAAGTTCATTTACTGATTTCTAGTTAAAATTGCGTAACATTGGGTACGTTGATTATTAAAACTGAGTGTTTATCAGAAACGTATCATGCAGCTAGTGATATTTGTGCTCGTGATAGTGTACGTCAATCAATAACCGTTTGGCTCTCTGCTGCAAATACTTAATCAGTGTTTATAACTTAAGGCGATGCAGTTCAGGGCTCCATTAAGACTTATATTCAATTTTATCATCATCATCATCATCATCACCTTTTTCTTTAAGAGCTATGCTTTTTTCGGTGGAGTAATTTCCATTGTTTAATATTCCGAGCCTTTCTCTTTAACACACTGAATACGGCACGACGTCTTACTAAACCACAATGTAGTCTTACTAAGCCATATTTCGTGACCGATCGTATTCTGTAGGTACTTGGCTCATTCTTCTTTTTCATGCCTAAAACCGAAATGAAAATTCAAGGTACATTTAAAAAAATCGTGTATATCTTGAGAATATTATACGTTTATAATATATGTATAATATGTTACGTTAAGTCTCAACCAGGTCTCACGTTTGACTATAAATTTACCCGCTATTTTTGTTGGTTTTCTATATAAAACAAGAATTTGCTACTTAAATTACCACTGCGCTACCAGTCTCCACGTCCCCTTGCAAATAACGACCACCGCATAAGCCTTTTTCTATCCAGCCCTTTGGTGTAAAACATTATTCAGGTACGTAGATCAGAATCTGAAAATTGTGTATTTCTAATGTCATCTAATTTTGTTGAAAACTATTATTTTAAACAAACGTTCACGTTATGCTACGTTTTCTTAGGCATGAAACAGAAGAATGGCCTAGTTAATGTTATGAAACCTTTGGTGCACTTATCAACAGACTTCAATTTTAGAAATAACTTGTTCGTTTGAACGGACTATACCCTAAGTCTTATTGTCACTGGAGCATTTAAGGGAATTCCTCACATACTATAGGCATACACATAGCATTAGCTACATATTACAGGGGTGGCGATCTGGCGAAAATACTTTTTGACTAAGATAGTTATAGTTAAGCGACTCTACGAGTAACGAGGAGCATTTAAATGGTTTACACTATGACTTTCCCGCGACGTTGCTTGCAAGGAGCCTGAAATATCCTATAGTTTATTTTTGATTGAGAAGTTGGACAACGTTATTAGCATATATATAATAATCGCTAAAAACTATAAAATTAAATTAAACGTTTAAAAGTACGAAAACCTGCCAACAAAAACGAAAAAAATTTTTTTTTTTCAAATCGTAAAGGGTAATTTACACATTGTCAAACTGTTGTCTGCGGCCTACAATATTTTAAACCAAAAGCCGATTTCGTTCGACTGGCCTATTATCAAAGGTAGGTAGGTTAGCCTTGGTAGATTTTAGCAAGCATATCCTGCTAACGATAATAAGAAATCTGTGTGTTAATAACTACCAGATAATTTCAGATTATATCTAGGTTTGATACAAAATTGCACTTGCATAATGGTTTTTCTCCCCCACGGGACAGGCAATGCCTAGTGTGGGGGTCAGATTCAACCGTAGACATGACCACATGCATGACGCATGACACACGCTCTAAGTTTTCCTGATTGAAAACGATATTGATGGAGCAGTAACTATAAATAAATCCATGAATCTATCACCTACGTACATTCCGTATACCATATTAAACATTAAAAATATTGGACAGTTACCCACATATTTCATATTTTACTCGGCCTAGACTTATTTTATTAAGAAGTTCATATTGACCCCGAAGAGGAGTGTCACGGAAGTGTCTTAACTCTAAACACATTGAATGTTTTTGTTTGAAAATACTACTACGAGTAGTGTACCCGTAGCTGGCAGTCAATGTGTTAATCTGGGAGCACGGCATTTACGTCATGGTAAGTCCTGTATGAAAACCATTTACCCAACTTTCATGTTTCTATTCTTCTTATTCGTGGGTTTTCAGTAAAAATGGTGACACGTTAAATACAAAGTACAGTGATGTCGAAAGCAAAAGACCCATGACGGAGGTAACTTTGTGTATCCGAAACAAATACGATTTTGCCGATAACAACGCGTCAGGCGCCATTCTAAATCCATAATTATTATGTCAACAGACCTTATTGTCTAATTATTACTGCAAGCAAGTTACACAAAGGATAAATGTTGAATTTTCTGGTAAAAGCAGTCTTAATGACGTGAAATTTATGTTTGATCAGCTTGGAGCGGTATCCTTACCGTTCCGCGGTCTTTACAATATTTACGTTTGCTAGTAGTTAGTAAGTACCTACAGCTGTTAATAACATTCAAATATTTAAAAAAGTTATTACCTTTTTAGACCTGTCCAAGAAATAATAATGTCCCTATTTTTTATATTAGCGGACTTATTTTGGTAAATCATTAAGGTACATACCTACACGTATATTATACATTCAGGAGCAAAAATACCGGGTCAGAGTGCGTTTTTCATACAAACGAGACTATTTCGAGGCCTTGGTTCCTCGCCAGGGGTTGTTTTGAGTGAGTTTTAATGGTGGATACTGCGAAGTTCAATAGAGGAGGTCAAAAGTTCTTAAGATACCTAACTGATCGCACAATCAGTTAACTCCACAGCGGGAGAGTTTGGGTCAGCACTTGGATTTCCTTTCATTTTATTGCCATTTTAGATGTTTTTCTGAACATGCACTATTCCGGCGTTAACCGCAGATTCAATCAGTTGGGTATCCTAGGCACTCTGGAAGTCCTGTATCGATGCTCGGGGTATTCATCATTAGATTTCACTAAAAGCATTCCCTGGCGAGGAACTAAGGCTTCGAAATAGCCTCTTTACTATGAAAAACGCACTCTGACCCGTTATTTTTGCTCCTGAGTGTACATATCTTTCATTTTATGGATAGGTACCGTTTTAAGAGGATTGTGAGGCTGAAAATTTCCATACAAAATGCGGTAGGTTGTACTTCCCTTAAACCTAGTGCGTTTTAAGGGTTTCGTAGTTAAACTAGGAACCCTTGTAGTTTCGCCGTCCGTCCGTCCGTCCGCAGCCTAGCTCAGACTCTTAGAACTAGAAAGCTCTAAATTGGCATGAATATGCATATTAGTCACGCCAACAAAGTAGTAAAATAAAACATTGGAAATAAAAACAGGGTACCTCCCCTACACGCAACGTGGTGATGTATTTTAATTTTCACAAACATGCTCGGAAAAAACGGTTTTCCGATTGAAAGACAAGGACGGAAAGAGCCTCATTTTACTCCTACGAGTAAAAAAACCATATGAAAACACTTTCCGTCCATGTCTATATTTTTCTTAAAAATGCTGTCAATTTGCATACAAAATCAAAAGGACCAAGACAAATATTCCAAACAGCCAAGGTAACTGCTCGCTTTTTTAGCACAGTGCGTGTGTTTCTTTTTGAATTTGCATTCCAATTTCTATGGTTAGTATTTAAAAACAATTGACAGTCGGTAATCATTCGTTCATTCTGCACTGCATAATTAAATTACTTGCTTTTTAAAAATGTATTTGTATTATTTCGTCACATGTTTGAGAAAAGCATTATGTATGCCTCGGCGGAAACGAGGATTTCCTGACTCGTATTTTAGCAGGCCTCGCTATTGCTCGGGCTAGTATTTAAGGGGTATTAAGAACTGAATACGAAATCTTTACATAAACAATAAGGGCAAAAAAGTTGTACTTTAATATGATATTCATCATTAAATTTATAACCGTAGGCATTTAGTATAACTGTTAATATTACGATGAAAATACATGGCCACACCAGCTGTTAGGTTTTTAAACTTATCTTGTTAATGTAACGGCATTCTTTGAATCCGTAAACAGACCAATAAATTAGGTAGGTAGTACCTAATTATCTCACATATCTAACAATACCTACAAACATTGTCACGGCCGCAAGAGATATAGAATACCGATGCCGGGGTCATCAGATGACGAGCTCCAAGCAAAATTTAATTCATGTTCATGGGTAAACAACTAGAGAGCGCCATCTTGTCTGTGTTTGTAATAAATTTTAAGTACATTTTATTCCTTGTCAACTTCGCATGATCTCAATCTCAACTCAAGTAAATGTAATGTCTCTGTGTGCCCGTCTTTTTTTGCCTGAATGACTGAGTACCTAAACCGAGTTTGATGTAAAGGTACCTGTGCGAGTGGGAGTTTAAGATATATTTTTTTGTAAATTCAGTTGGAATAATCGTGATAAGTTCTGCAACGATTCCATGTGTTCGTATCAGAGGTGTAAATTGATATTGTTATAAAATGTCAGTACCGTCGTACCTACCATGCATGCTCTACTCCTCGTAAGCGCTTATTGATGGGTAATTAAGGAGATAGGATCGGCACTTAGGTGTCGGACTGATCTTTATGAGACTTGTAAACTAAATCCCGGACTTATATTCAATACCGATTTGAAAACTAAATTTATTACATTGTCGGAACAATATACTTAATAATAATTTATTACTTCATTTTAATTACATAATTATATAATAAGTACCTAGGTAAAACGGAATATCACCAGAGATTAGCAGCGATAAGCAAACTGTTTCCGTTGAGTTAATTAACATTAAGACGCGGGAAAATTCACGGCTCGTGGAAATGAACCATTGCATTATTGTTTGTGGCTGAGGCTGAGGCTAACCGTTTAGTGAGTCATTTGTTTCATTATACGTTGGGTGATTTATAAATGGGTCTTCCTCCCGTTCAAATACGCTTTTAAAAGGAAGGATGTCCGCGTCCGTACTTCGTAAAAGCCAAGTCATGGTTCTTTTGGTGACACTATAGAGTCTTATTGCTGTAATTGCTTGATGTAAGGTAGTGTGGGTAACAAAGTAAAATAGATTCGACTATACCTGTGACAGCCGTATTTCGTAATTTTAAAAACTACCTAAACTTGTAAGCGAGGCATATACAAGGAGGTGACTAAACGTTACCTACTGTTAATATGAGCTGTCACAGGACTCACAGGGATCATTACAGATCGTCGAAGGATAACGACACTTTACTTCGCCCGGGTGGGATCGATCTATCTATACATATAAACCTTCTGGAAGAAAATCTTTTGATTAGTTTATAAGAAGGAAATGCACAAACAGACATAAAAATGCGAATTTTTAAGGAACCCCAGGAAACCGTATAGTTTCGCCATGTCCGATTGTATGCTGTCCGTCCATCCGACTGTCCGACTGCCCATCTTCCCACGGTTTAATGTCTGTCTATCCGTTCGTCCCTCTGTCCGTGGTCTAGCTCAGATACTCTCGGTACTACAAAGCTACCTATAGGTAATTGGTATATTTTTTTGCACCTCTCATACGATCAAAACAAAGGTATTTTTGTTATAACATAATGTCACCGATTGAAACCTCCTAGAAATTATATTAGACAGAACCAAATAACATTCAGTAAATATAACATTTGTTCAGACATGTTGTTTTTTTGAGTTTTTTTTGTGTTTGTAGAAATTATTATATTTGGTACTTATTCTGTGGTAACGGCTTCGGAACCCTTCACTGAGCATTTTCTTTGCCCGGTTTTTTAGGGTTCCATACCAAAATGGTAAATATGAACCCTTATGGTGAGACTTTGTTGTCCGTCTGTCTATCTGTCTGTATGTCACAGCAGGTTTTCTCAGCAACTACAAATGCTATCAACTTGAAATTTGGCATAGTTATATCTGTCTTAGTAGTAAAGTTTTCATTATTTACAGTTTTTGAGAAATAACAAAAAAACTTGAAAAATCTGTATTAAAATTTAGGCTAGTCAAAATGAACACCATCGAAAACAAAGCTCATAAAAAATGAGTATTTTCTTTGGCTGTTACCAAGCATATTATCCCTCATACGGAACCCCCGGTGCGCGACTCCGACTCGCACTTGACCGGTTTTTTCTTTACTTATTAGAGCAGCACACGCCTATGCCCAATGCCCATGTATTTGTGGGTCCGCGTAATAATCAGAAAAGTTTATCAGCTAGTTAATCGATCACGCAAGCTACCAGCAACAGGCAATCGGCGCAAATTGACGGCCGACGAATCACGAAGTCCCTAGGTCGTCTACTTATTAGAATGCCGGTTGGTAATTTACCTGTTTATAATCATTGGATTATTTATTCGTACCTTTAGTAGGTACCTTCTAGAAAATAATCAATTTAATACAGGAAATAAAAGTGAAGCTCTAACACTTATTTATTTCAGTAAAAAGATAAAACTTGTCGCAAACTTTGTAATGTGGATGGTAAATTATTTAGGTAAAATAAATATTAAATAAACTGTAAATAGAGGCAAAGAAGCAAAAAAGTACCAAAGTACTGTTTTTATCTCAAAAAACTGTGGATATGTAATGTGTGATGTGACTGATGTGGCTTTTAAAAGATAAAATAAATTTATTTAGTAAGTAGGCCGCACGGGCACTATTACACGTCAAGAATCTACCAGCGCTTCCCAAGAGGAGACCACTGCTCAGAAGAAATGCGGCTAGAAACTCAGCAGTTAGACATTTTTTAAACATATTTCATATACCTAACAATGGTAGGTACTAGTTAGTGTAACATTATATAAAGCTATACATATTAAATTAAATATAATATCAAATAACATGCGTAGAACAGCAGAAAAACATGTCAAAATCTTACGAGAAAAGCACCGACTTATGTGTATGTAAGATGCGGTGCAATGCGACCTCATAAAAGTTTCGATATGTTTTCGTGTATCAATGGTGTGACCTAGACAACATAAAGCAAGATAAAGCTTTTGCATTTGAACAAATTATTACTTATTGTCTAAATTTCGGGTTTAGGCCATGCATTTTTGTCTGTTAAGATATTCCTCGACCCTATAATAAGTAGGTACGCTTTAGACGTTAACGACCTTTTCAAGTAATTTTTAAGTGCTGGAAAGGGTAACTTTAAAATTACGTCAGGTAATATTATAGACATGAATGAATTACCAAACAATAGTAGATTGATAACCAAGGGTTGAAAGTGACCCATTTCACCCGAGATATTTCTGGCGCTCGAACGAAGTGAGAGCGCCAATAGTTCGAGGGGAAATGGGTAATTTCACCCGAGTTAGACACTCTACTTTTCATTTCGACTGTGAGGAAAATATATTTAATCTCGTTTCCCGCTTTATCTATTGAAAACTTTTTTTTTCTAGATTCATAAAAAAGTTAAAATACACATGCTGCCAACATTAGAAAAGTTAAATCGAGTTGGTCACGGCCAAGGAGCATGACTTCCATCTCATTCTTACCCTAACTAAAGAAAGAGATGGAATATATTCGTGACGTAATAAAGGTTCAAACACAATATTTGTATTGTTTATGAATAAATGCTATGAACTATGGTCAAATTTCTTGTTTCGAACGGATGTTCGGTGTTCAACCTCCTTGTTGTATAATAACCTCCTTGGTCGTGACCAACTCGATTAAACTTTTCTAATGTTGGTAGTAGTGTATTTTCTAGATGGCCATGCCGAAACGTGAAAGAAAAAGTGTCATACTATGCTATCACGGCATTATGGCGGGCAGCAGAATAGAGGAATAATTTTAAATGTTGATTTTCTGTAATTGCGAAAAAAATAGACCAGTCTTAAAATGATTTTCATATGAACCTATAGACCGTAATAATACATCGTTTAACGTATAGCCGAGTTTAGATATATGAAAATCTTTTATTTTAATAATATGACGTAGCTCAATTATCTTAGACTCCGTGGCCAATCGTAACTATTAAAAAAAAATTACTTTCCACCCTAGAGATGAAAACGCAATTTTCCACCCGGCTATCCACCCATTCAAATTAAACTTTCCGAACAGGAGAGATGAAAATGATTTATATACTATACGGACGCGGAAATTTCGAATAGCGATTTTATTTATATTTCTAGTATTTAAATTATGTAGAATATTTGATGAATATAATAACGTAAATAATATTCTGATAAATAAATTGAGACGCCACAGTCAGATATTAATTTCTGTAAAAAGTTCTCTTAAGGAGTCACAGGAGTTTAAGTTGTAAATATAACGAATGGCCCTTTTATTGTAACATAAATATAGTTTGTATGTCAGCTGCCTACCCCAAACCAGAATATCATACGAAATGACACCATGGAAATAATTATAATAGACTAAGCGATGATTGATGACCAACTGCGTAGAAGAAGTTTTTATATATCTATATCAGGGGACAATGTCACACCAAGCTCTAGGCTTGTATTATAGGTACTGGACAACGATATAAATACTTATATAGAGAAATATATACTCAAATACATAAAAAAACATGCATGACTCAGGAACATATATTCGTGGTAATCACACTAATATCTGCCCTTACCGGTATTGGAACCCAGGACCGCAAGCTTCATAGGCAGGGTCACTACCAACTAGGCCAGCGCGTCGTCAAATTATATATTTCTAATATTTTATACAAATAAGTGAAGGTGCGGAACCCTCGGTGGTCGAGTCCGACTCGCACGTGTCCGGTTTTTGGTAACGCTTAACGAATCTGCCGACACCTCGTACGCCATACGTTCAGCCTCTCTTTGGAAGTCGGGTAACAAACTATATTTGTATGCCATTCAAAACAAAAGATACTTGATAAGAAATATAATTTATTACTGCGTGTGTCATGAATGGAGATCGTACCCGTAGAAGCCATGGCCTGTGGTGTTATTCTTTTTACTGCTAAGATCGGTCGATCGAACTAAATTTTGTGATTCGTATCTGTAGGGTAGGTATCATGTTGAAGGGTAATCTCACCAAAAAAAAGTCAGGTTATTTGCGTTCTTAGAAATATACGGGTTATTTCCGCTATGGATTGGAAGTAGATGATTTAAGCTATTGTAGAGCGGTGGGGGTTTAATGTCTAGCCGAACTTGACTCATGAGCTCGTAAGAACTACACGTTTTTGTGGCTTAACTTAACCTAGTTTCGTTCCAAGCTTGCTTCGCCTTTACCAAGGTCTTCGATGTCTACCTGCATCTAATTATTTATTTATGACGCACGGATGCCATAAAGATACTCTATGCCGGTCGAGTTGAGTTGAGCCGGTTGAGCTTCGAAGGAGTACTAAGTAAGTAAGAGAATAACCGGGGTCAAACTAGGCCGACCGAACGAAGTCGCCCTTCCCGCGTAGGTAGTAGAATAACACCCAGGGCCAGAGGCACGGCGTCGGCGCGTGCGCCGCACGCTCGCGGCACGCGGCCCGCGCTCGCGTGGAAATACGGAAATACCCGAAGAGACGATTTCCGTCACGATCACGATCAAGAGCTGCTGATCTTAACTGGCGTATCTCTAATCGGAATGCGCGTTAACGTAATCAGAGAGAATAATATAATAACAACGTTTAATAGTGACTTAAAAATAGTTGTCGTTTATTTTGTTTAAATGTAGAAATACCTGTCGCACCGGTTTATTTATGTATGTCGGCAGAAAACGCAGACGCTATTAAATGGATCATCACTTTAAATCAAAGTGTTTGTTGCTTCAAGCGATCGCCGTGTTATAAAAATAGTAGTGTTTAAATGTGCAGACTGAGCCCTTTCATATGACACCCCGTTTGCTATAATCAAATCATTTGAATTTTTCAACCCCCATTCTAGACCCCTTTTCAAATATAATGTCATATTTTTTTACTTAAAACAGATGCGGGCAAGCAAGTTATACCTACCACTACCAAATTTCAAGTTGATAGCTTCTATAGTTTCTATAGAAAAACTGCTGTGACATACAGACAGACAGACAGACTTCGAAGTCTCACCATAAGGGTTCCTTGAAAAAAATTAACAAAAAATTACCATTCCCCCTCATCTCAGTATATAGTCCAAAAAACTGAAATAATTTAGACTAATAGACACTTACCTATAATCTCGGAATTAGAATGGAATTTAAGTATTTTTTACGGGAACGAGCGCGTCTAGCGTTATCTATACTACGAATCTAAGTTAATTTTGTTTCTGGGGTATGCCCCATGACCAAAATTACGTATGAACCAAAACAACATGATAGTTAACGACAGTAACTTAAATATTTGACGACAGATGGCGCAAGCTGTAGGTACTCATTTTCAATAACTCAGTATGTGATTAAAGATTTTTACGGAAACAAGTGTGGCTAGCACCATTGAAAATTCGGCCTATTCCCACTGTTTCTTCACACTGCGGACAACTGGGATCTTTTTTCCCAGTTGTCCGCACCCGAGAAATTCGGTGTGGACAAGCCGATCTGGAGACAGGAATGGGTCGCATCGTAAACGTTTGTTAGGTACTGTGAAATGACTTTTTGTATTTTCCTGAACTACCGTATCGTACTTATAATATATAAATATAAATACATCTCCATAAGTTCATTAATAAAAACGTGAGAAAAACGTACACAGTTGAATCAAATTAAAGAGTGCGAACAACTGGGAATAGCCGAGAATTCGAATTAATTTAGCTACTTGACGACGGATGTCACAAGCAGTACGATTAAGTTTTTTTTTATGGTAACGATTGCGGATTGGGCCATCTTCACAATACGTATACTTACCTAAAATCTAAATTTCAAAATTTTACTTATATCAAAACGTCATGATGATTGTTTTGTTACAGAATGTAATTTTGGACGACAGATAGAGCAAGCTGTATTTGTTAGTTTTACACTCAAAATTGGGAAATAGTTATGATGAAAACCAAATTAAAAACGGACTTAAATAAGGAACGCTCAATTCGTCCGAGTCCGATTCGCACTTGACCGTTTTTTTCAAGAGCCTTCGCTTTCTGCATGTAAATTTGTAAAATGTCCATCGCTCATGCCTTCTCGGTAGGTACTCATCTACATTCATACGTACAGTACAGCAGAAATTCCAGAAAAGCTATGTTTCTTTACCCAAAAGGTCAGTAGAGTATTGTACCCGTTTTTGGTAGAACCACGTAGCTTTCTGTCTGTTAACATTACCGTCGCCGACTATCAGAAAGTTCGAGATCTATCTAAACACCGGGATGCTCTAGAGTCTAGAGATATGAGCGTGTCCATCTCGATCCATCTGTGACCCAGAATTGTTGATAAAGAGCGATTGTTAAAGGAATACCAATAGGTACTATACATTTATTGGTACCTACAAGTACTAGGGTAAACGGGAACTTAAAAGAGTTTATTAAATTACTCCAAATTTCCAATTTAAACATGTGCATTTTTATCAGATTTCTTTGTAATTTTTATACGTAATAAAATTTTCGCGTGTTTTGCTGAGTTCCATCAGCAACACAACATGGTATTACCAGACCATTTGCATCCATTTGTGAATCTTATCACCGCCAATAAGGCTAATTCATCATTAGTACAGTGACGCGTGTTTAATGAGTGAAGCCACCCCCCGTAACCCTTGTAACCACCAAATAGGTGTCTTTGCGATACCATTGATTGTTTACTGTGGGTACCTAATATAGGTACCTCTTTGGTTGCACATGTTTATCATATAAAACTTTATTATTGCAACATTGCCGTATTGACAAGAGTTTTTTTTAAATAAAATGTTTTTATTTTGTTTATATTATTTATTATTGTGTTCGTTCGCTCGACCGGTTGCCAATGACAAAAAAATAGAATGGAATAATCTTGCCATGATGGGTGGCCGGATTCATTATTTGATTTCAGGTGTGATGTTATCCATAACAATCAGTTTAACCCAAACAAACACGGAATAAGTAAATGAACCGCCGAAAAGCTGCCGGAGGCATGGTAAATAGTATGCAGGTAACTAACTGATGTCATGTAAGTACCTAATATAATTGATGAAGGTAATTAATAGTTTAATGGGAGATTAAATGATTTAACAGTCATTTAATTCAAAGACTTGTTGTACTCGTGACAAATGGGTAATACTAATAACTGTTTGCGGTCAATCAACAAATTAACCAATGTTAATTGTTTGTAAAGTTTTTGTAGGTTCGGTTTATTGCTTCAACAGTCCGCATCTACAGGATACTCTTTATTTCATATTGTTTAATTTTAATAGTAACCAGATTCATAAGAGCCATGGGCATATGCGTTCGCTCTTGATTTGACATTACAATGCGAAGGCAGGCTTGTTTAGATGCTATTGACTCTCTCTGGTAGTGTTTAGAGGAACCGTTGAATGGGCATTGAAAGGCAGAATAAGTTCATGAAATCCCAAGTGTAAAAACCATCCACTAGCATCTGTTTTATACACGAGTCGATTTCATCAATGGATTAGTTCACTGCGTCCCAAATGCAAAGGTTAAATTATATTTGAGTAAGAGGTTTTAATAAAGCAGAGTTCGCAACTTAAGCAAGACAACCCTCTACAGTCTCGGGTCAGGATGATAACCCTAGTGCTGCCGGACCTCCGCCGCGCGACGCTAGGACCAAGAACTTCGCCCTTATGCGTCTCACCAAGTCTATAAAAGCCCACTGACGCACACAAAAGAAACAGTCTGCCTCCGGTCACCGTCGATGATGTTTACTTAACTCAGAAAACATTAACGCGGGACGCATCTCCTTATCATCCCAGATGCCGAACGAACAGTGAACAGTTTCCATATTCGAATATCCCTCTATTTGGCGGCGCACGCGTACTGCTCGCCTGTTTGTGATTGGTCGTGAGAAGGACGTCCGAAAACAATGAGTGAAAATAACAGTGTCAGTCGGTCGGCGTGCAACAGCAAGAGCAGCATGATCGTCGTGTCGAACAGATTGCCTTTTATTTTAAAGAGAAATGAGAAAACCGGGGAATTGGAAAGGAAAGCCAGGTAATTAATAGCTATATGTACCATTTAGATTTAAATTAGTCCTTAACCTTAACGCGCAATTGTCATTATTTTGATTTTAATTGAATCGTGTAGTTGCCGGGTTGCCTATATTGCCACTGTCTTCCCGTGGTTGTTGTAAGAGGCGACTAAGGGAATATAGGTCTGTAGTACTGTTAGGCGATAGGCTTGCAACCTGTCACTAATATGCTGGTAATACTAATTATCTTAGCCTATTTGTGCAGTGTGGCTGCGGTACTGAATTATCTAGAAGTTTTTAAAGTTGTAGGTAATTCTGTAGCCCTTTATACCCCACTCTGGGATTACAGGCGTGAAGGTATAAATATGTTTTTTTTTTTTTTACCTATTTACCAGAATAGTAGAATAACAATATCTCAGAATTTAAAGCTACGTTGACATAATTAATGGCCTTCATAAATATACCGTGACTTTATCCAATGGTAATCGAATCATTAAAGTTAATCGTTTCAATACTTAGATCAGTAGGTAATACTAATTAATAAATTTGCTAAAGATGTCACCTATGATATTAAAAAAAAACATGGAGGAGATCTTATGTGCGAGCGATAAGTCTGGAAACATCTTATCTCGAGATGTTTCTATGGATTGAGTAGTGCACCGCGCATATAATCATTAGAAACTTTTATGGATTTCTAAAGTTATAAGTTATAATTATAAGATACGTTTTGTAAATAATTACCACCTAAAGAAACTTCATGAACACAATTTATGTTTACGTCATGCCTACTTACTATAGTTAGTTGTATGTATACCAACACAGTCAGCTGTAGCTAACTACCTACCTTGAGCGCCGGTAAAGTGTAACCCGACAGGATTCGGAAGCTTGTTTATTTCAAATAGCGTTCCACGAAGCCGGTTTTTCCGTATTTGGTCATGTTATGTTGTCAAATGGAAATAATGGGGTAAATATGTACCTACCTGGCTCAAGTCGTGATGTCGCAAGGTCGTCGATACGATGGCACCTGTATTGTCGTTATCGTTAATGAGACCGTTTTGCACCTACTTAAACATATTTTTGTTTTTCTGGGTAACGGTCAAGCAGATATTTTGTGTAAAGTACTTAAGCCACAACGGACTTAGGGTAGTAGGCTAGTTTAGGATATTTTTTATACTTACCTATGTACTAAAGTGATGAAAATGATTATGCTCTTAAGAAAGTAGGTACCTACCTAAGTCAATACCTATAATACTGAGCGGACCATAGTTACGTAGGTAGTAGGTTAACTATTATTTAATCTGTGACCACAGCCTGTTCAAATTTTTTGTTTCATCAGCGAAGACGTGCTTGGTCTAAGAAATGATTTGACAAACGCCCCCCCACCTAAACCATTTGGTTGAGGTACCTACCTAGGTAGGTAGTACGATGTCGCAATTTCGTAAAGGTTGGGTTACCTAAAGACAGGTAGGTACCTATTGTTAACATATCGATGTTTCGAAAATCTTTTGTCTAATTCGTTTGTCAGAAATTTTCATTTAAGGCCGAATATCATTTTTCTCTGAACCCGTTAACTTTTCACAATGTTTATTGAAATACATACCTACTTATATGCAAAACCTGTACCTGTAGGTTAGTTTAGGTTCGTTTTATAACAATCAAGGAAATTTAAACGGTTTCAGAGAAGTAATGATTCTCGGACAAATGAAAATTTCGGACAAACGAAACAGCGGACATAAGTTTTTCGTCCTTAAGAAAGGTTCCTAACCCTACCTATTCCCTTCTCAGGAATATGTAGGTAAGTACCTACCAACCACATACTGTATTTTAAACCACTAGCAAAAGTCGTAAAATTAAGGCCCTTCGAAAAACTAGGAGTAAAATACCTCCCAAGCAGCAAAGTAGTCCTATAATTTTATGCTTATATGATTTGAGATCTTTTAAGAGTTCGATAACCGCAAATTACATGATTCAAGATCTTTTAAAAGTCGTATAACCGCAACTTATATAATGCTATAGTATAACAATCGTATAAAAGCGATTGTATTCCAATTAATCACATTATAGTGTTTTATCCGATCTTTAAACGACAGAACCATTAAGGCATGTAGAGAAGTCGAGTAGACGTTTACATGGTTGTTGTACATAACGATCTAGTCGTATAAGGGATAGTGAAATAACTGCATTTCTAATGCTTTTAAATGACACATGTGGCATGTAAAATCCTTTAATATGGCCTTTATTCGACCAATTAAAACAAATCATATAAAAGTTTTATAGGTTGCTATTACAGGACTATGAGGTTATAAAAGCAGAACTTATACAAATACAGCAATATTATATATATAAGCCTTTAACTAAGCAATAAAGGGCAATATTTTTGGTCATTTAAAATCACGAGTAAACGGCAACTCAATAATCCTTATATTATATAACCGTATAACGTCTAATCGATTAAACATCGCCTATATAAGAAACTCGTATACAAATCTTATTCGATTCATTGGTAGTGTAAAATTCTTTTACTAAACTTTTATATGGCAGGTCGAGTAACGGTGTTGTAGTTGTTCTTAATCGAGTATTAATATCTATTAATCGCAATTATATGACTGAAATTTCATATTACTGTCGCCATCATTACTTTTAGTCAACTTTTTTCCTTAACTGCATGAAGCAAATCATTAAATTTATTAATAAAAATGGAATGGGAAAAGTGGTTAAAGTTTAAAAGAAGCGGTGGTTACAGGAGGAAAGTGACAAAAAAGCATAGAAGTACAATATCTCAGGTCGAGACCATCGAATCTTCTCGCTTTGGTCCGGAAAGTCAAGTGACAAATGATATTGTGACAGAAAGGGGTTCAGTAGAAAATATAATTTTAAATGAATTTCAATATACAAGTGAAGAACATAACGCTACTTCAAATTCTGTTACCACATCAATATATACTAATTTAGAGCATAGTGATGATTTTAATGAACATCTCAGCTACGTTGAATGCCGCACTGAAATTACAAAATGGGCTTTGGATAACAATATTTCACATAGCGCGCTAAAAGAACTTTGCGACATATTAAATAAAAGATCTTACACACTCTTAATTCAAAATAAGTTTATTGTTCTTAGATAGTAAAAATGAGTTTTGAGCTAACCTTAGAGAACCCTAAAACGAACTATAATGGCGTCAGGTTAGCTGAATAAGTAACTATTACACAACCATTTAGATGAATAGTTGTAATGAACGAAACTTATGTGTCGAATAACAAACAATTAATTGATACCATATATTATTTTTAAATAAATAATATTTAAATTGAGAAAATAAAAGGAGGGCATTAAAATTAAACATAACACTAGTAAAACTTGGTCGATAAACTGGTAACCGTTTATGAATATGACTATGTTTCACGTTTATATGCTCTTAACATTAATTACCAAAATAATAGTAGAAAACATGAAACTTAAATACTTAATACCAGCAATTATTTCCTCCGAAGAACACAAGTAAATAAATATTTCCCCACGCGTATACTCATTTGGTTGTTCTGGCTTAAGGACACATTATCCGCTCTAATATGATCCAAAGATCATATAATTGTCATGAAAATTGCGTCTAAGGGACTAACTAGTCATATTAAAAGCTTCCATAGTGATATAAATCACTATTATGCGGCAATATGGTCATATTATTTGCGGTTATTCGATTCAGTAGACATGTAACAGTCATATAACATGCATTAATTGAACAATCGAGTGTTATAGAAGTCAACGTTACCCCTTCTATATGACATACTGGATAGTTATATGATAATTATGCGATGTGTATACGACCAGTAAGTCGAGTAAAGTGCGCCCAAATCGCGTTATATAAACGTGTATATGATGTTTATATGACAATATTTAATCCGATAAGACTGAATAAGAAACGTTGTCTCGATCATTAAAGAACATATTTTTGCTGCTTGGGCTAATTACAGTTCGGGTTCAGTAAATGTTGGTCATCTCGCAGTTCAACGACATTACAACTGGCTTCTAGATGGCCTTGTCCTCACAATGTTGCTGTTCTTTTTCTCAATGGTCATTGACTTGCTTCTCCAGTCATGTCAATGTAGAGATGTAGAGTAGAGTAAGTACCTATATTGAGTGTATCCCTAGGTACTTTGTTTATCATGGTACCTAGCTACCTGTACGGTATTCTAATAGGTAAGTAAACCATGATAGGTGCGCCTCGCCATCAAAAACGCAAACTAGGTATCAGCTAATGACTTCATTTTTTTTTATTCGCAAACGGAAACTTTAATTGCATTAACATCATTGTCAATCGTTTCAATGAACAACAATAATAAACAACCTAGGTTGATTATTATTAATTAGTACGTAACAAAAAATACAACAGTCTTCAAAAACATTAATTTGCGCTTTCTAGTGGGTTGTAAGCTTGTAAGACTTGATTGTTTGTTTCTTTTTTGCTTTTTAAAGACCATCATTAATGTGATTCTCACTTACCCTAATCAAACTGTTGATATTGCTATCCGAGACGAAGGGACTTAAATCTGAATCAAGTTTTTCAGTGGTATCTTAAATAGAATTATAACGAATCAACGAAGTTTTTAAACCTATTTACCCGTGTTTTTTCAGTTTTTCCATACCTACTATGTGCCAGACGTGCCAGTGGTTTATTTTCACTGTGCAATTTTCACAACATGAAATTAATGATTTGTCGTGACATGGACATAGGGAAAATTACAAAAATTCTGATTTTAAAATGATCAATATCTCCGACACTAGTAAAAATCGCTGAACATACATAGGGGTTAAATCGATAGTTTTTTAGCTGCTCTATCTGCCTTAGGCGGGTTGACGTCGGTTTCTGGGAATGTAAATACTAGATACATTATGTATCATATCCGAGTACATACATAAAGTTTAAAGTTGTTAATCGCTGAGTGGTGTATGTAACCTACCTTTTTGGAATTGACAGACGTCGCTTTATCGATATCAAAAGATAAAAAAAAGATAAAAGAAATTTATTCAGTAAGTAGGCCGCACGGGCACTTTTACACGTCAAGATACTACCAGCGCTTCCCAAGAGGAGACCACTGCTGAGAAGAAACGCAGCAAGAAACTCAGCAGTCAGTCATTTTTTAAACTTATTTCATATTTCATATTACAATGGTATGTACAACTTAATCTAGCATTATATAAAGCTACAAGTATTAAATTAAATATAATATCAAATAACAGTAGTTCAGCAGGAAAACATGCCAAAAATCTTACGGGAGAGATGTGTATATAAGATGGTGCAAGATGACCACATAAAAGTTTCGATATGTTTTCCTGCATCAACGGTGTCCCCCAGACAAGAAAAAGCAGGATAAAGCCTTTGCATTTGAACAAATTACTATTGACTAAGTTTCGGGTGTAGGCCATGCATTTTTGTCTGTTAGATAGTCCTCGACCCTATAATACGCTTTAGACATTAACGACCTTTTCAAATATTTTTTAAGTGCTGGAAAGGGTAACTTTGAAACTACTTCAGGTAATTTATTATAGAAATGAATGCATTGACCAACAAATGATTTATATACTTTACGGACACGGAATTTTCGAATAGCTATTTTATTTTTATTTCTAGTATTTAAATTATGTATATCTGAGTTTTTGGTGAACGAATCTAAATTCTTAATAACATAAATAATATTCTCGTAAATAAATTGAGACGCTACAGTTAAGATATTAATTTCTTTAAAAAGTTCTCTTAATGAGTCACGGGAATTTAAATTATAAATAGAACGAATGGCCCTTTTTTGTAACACAAATATAGTTTGTATGTCAGCTGCCTTACCCCAAACCAGAATACCATAAGACATAACACTATGAAAATAACTATAATAAACTAAGCGAGCTGTCTCAACATTAGTTAGTTGTCTAATTTTCCTAACGGCGTAAGCTGCCGAACTTAGTTTACCTGCCAGTGCAGCTATGTGGGGACTCCATTGCAATTTTTTATCTATTGTTATGCCTAGGAAAACCGCCCTATCTACCATTAGCAAACACTCGTTATTTAGAAAAATACTAGAATCTACCGGTTTAACATTAGGCAAAGCGAACCTAACACATTTAGTTTTCTTGGCATTTAGTAGCAAGTTGTTACTAATAAACCAATTATGTACTTTAACTAGAGTGGCGTTTATCCTACTGTAGTCTACGGTTTTTCTATCTACCTTGAAAATTAGTGAAGTATCATCAGCAAAAAGTACAATATCGCAAAGTTCATGTACTATTGTCAGTGGTGGTAAGTCATTTATGTAGACCAAAAATAAAAAAGGACCTAAAATAGAGCCTTGAGGCACACCTATTTTCACTGTAGCTCCAACAGATTGCGTTTTGTTTACAACAACTGTTTGAGTTCTATCACTTAATAAGGATAATAATAATTGACTTACAAGGTCAGTTAAATTTTAAATCCGCTTAATTACCTATCAGGTAAATATTTACAGTGTCTGAACTGAACTGAAGGTCTGAGCTGGAGACACCTTCAGACCGTTTTTTGGCTCACATTGCCTGCCAGTCGCGGTAGTCGTTTAGAGTAATCTGGTTCTAATTTTGACACATCATAATTAATTAGATTAGATACCTTCTTTGGGAAGAACATATACAAGAAGTACAGTATGTCCCATTTGTTTGCAGTGCGGGTGGACTGGTGACAGCAGTAGCGCCCGTGGTGATCCGCGGGAACGGCATCTGGGTGGGCTGGCCGGGCATCCACCTGGACGACCCCAACGAGAAGATCCCAGAGTCCGATCCCAACGACAACACTCCCACCGCTGGACTGCTCTCTAAAAATGTACGAGATTTTATTTCCTGATCCGTTTGCTGGAATAGGACAAAATTTAAAAATAAAATTATAATACGACCCAAAAATGGTACTTAGTAAAAAATAAGTTAAAAGATGTTTATTTAGTAAAGTAGGCTGCACGGTCATTTTTACATGTCATAAATCTACCAGCACTTCACAAAAGAAGACCCATTGCTGAGAAGAAATGCCGCAAGAAACTCAACAGTCTGTCAATTTATTAAATATTGCTTACTAGTGACCCGCCCTCGCTTCGCTTCGGTTAGTGTGAGTTTTCTGTAACATCCGCACAAAACATAATAAAAACATGATGAAATATCTTATCTTATCTTATCTTACTTATTTACTTAATATTATAACTGCGAAAGTTTGGAGGTTTGTTACTCAATCACGGCAGAACGGCTCAACGGATCTGGATGAAATTTAGCACAGAGATAGATTATAGTCTGGAATACCACATAGGCCAGTTTTTATTACGGAGAAGTTAAAGTTCCCGAGGGAAGAGCGAAAAACTACTTCTCCGCGGACGAGTCGCGGGCAACAGCTAGGTCTATATAATATTATCAGTAACGGGTAATGTTGCCATTTAACACTTCTAAAATGTTTATTTATTTAATTAAATTGGCTCATCCTATCACGCACGGTAACCGTGATCCATCGAATTAGCCAACTGTTTTATGCCCGCGCTCTTACCGCTTTATGACTCTTTAGATCGCCTGACCGCCGCCGCTGCGCCGCCGCCCTGTCTCTCGCAACACCACAACTTACTAAAGCAATCGCGTTTCTAAACCAAATAAAATAATGAAATAGAGCCTGACCCATCTTCATATTACCGAGGATATTAAAACTAGACCTAAGTAGGTTCTTATATTTGTATTCGTGGGTCGTTCTACCGTTTGGTCTGAATTTCATGTTTGGGTTGGGATACTTCAGGTATGTGTGTAAAATAAAATGCCAATCTTACGATGCAGGGCGACTTTTTCCGCAGTCCTATTTCCTCAACTTGTTACCTCGTCCACAATGCCATATGGCCCATATTCCAATTCGTCGGCATTCCTATATGATCCATTCTGTCACGTTCCTATATGGTCTATGGACTATGGTGCTAACTGGTCCACATTCCTATATAGCCCACAGTGCCAACTCGTCCACATTTCTATTGTGTGCTTAACTTCTAAACTCGTTCACTACTTATCTTTACTAATCCCATAATGCGATACTGCGGGTGTGTTAAGATTTATAAATTTTATCCTTTAGAATAGAACAAACTTCGTTATCGCGGGACAAAAACCAAATCTATCAAATAACACGTATAACAAAATGTTTGTTTAGTATAAACTGCCTAACTAATAGAATCTAAACCTCTTAAGAGATTCTTCATATCTAACACAAAGTTTTCGCTGGAAAAGGTCAATCAATATGGCCCAGGCAAGACGCATAATGTTAAGGGAATGGGTAAAAAAACACACAAAGTAATCACCAATAAAACTAAAATTGAACATCACTTTAAACCACAATTGAGTCACATGGACGAGGTCACATTGTGGACTATACAGGAATGTGGATCAGTTAGCATCTTTGGACAATATAGGACGAGTTAAGGTGACGAAATAGGACTGTGGACCAAGTTGCCCTGAGCAAATTTTGCATACATATTCATCCAAACTAGCTATCTTCTTGGCACTTTCTCGAAGGAAGCTGATTTGAGCTGTCACTCCGCATCTCTATTCCTTTAAATTGTTTAATAGGTAGGTACATCTACTTTACAAGATAGTTAAGTATATTCCATTTCTCAAAGTTATTTCTGTAGCTGTTAGTTTGCATGTTTTAATAATAAACTAAAGTGCTCAGAGCCTCATACAAAATTAATTATATTGAAAGTATTTGCAGCTTAAAAATATAGAATGACTTTTTCTCATAAGTATATTTCCACTGTTAAATATTTATCAAATAACTCTGCAGGAACGGATATTTTTACAACGAACAATAATAATAATGTGTTTAATTATTCGCTATCTTTCTATTGATAACATGATAAACTTTATAATAATAACTCCAGTATTTTCGTTTTATTGTACATAAAAACTAGTGTACCGCGCGGTTCTGCTTCGTAGAAGTCGTTCATCACTATTCCCTCGGAAACTGTCCGATTTTCCAGGACAAAGGGGATCGGCAAAATATCGTATCCTATAAAATAGAAATCGATTTAGCCGTGAAGGCGTAACAAACGGACAGACGAGTTACTTTCACATTTATAATATTAGTATAGATACTGTACATCCAGTTTAATAATCATACCTATTGTAAATGTCTTAAACGGAATAAGTTCTGAAAGAGTTTACTTAAAAAATAATAACGTCAAAAGCCTGTTCAGCAAGCAGGCAAATAATAATTTTTCATCTCTCCTGTTCGGAAAGTTTAATTTGAATGGGTGGATAGCCGGGTGGAAAATTGCGTTTTCATCTCTCGGGTGGAAAGTAATTTTTTTTAATAGTTACGATTGGCCACGGAGTCTAAGATAATTTAGCTACGTCATATTATTAAAATAAAAGATTTTCATACATCTAAACTCGGCTATACGTTAAACGATGTATTTATTACGGCCTATAGGTTCATAATTATGAAAATAATTTTAAGACTGGTCTATTTTTTTCGCAATTACATAATGCCGTGATAGCATAGCATGTCACTTTTTCTTTCACGTTTCGACATGGCCATCTATAAAATACACTACTGCCAACGTTAGAAAAGTTTAATCGAGTTGGTCACGACCAAGGAGCTTATTATACAACAAGGAGGTTGAACGAACACCGAACATCCGATTGAAACAAGAAATTTGACCTTTATTACGTCACGAATATATTCCATCTCTTTCTTTAGTTAGGGTAAGAATGAGATGGAAGTCATGCTCCTTGGCCGTGACCAACTCGATTTAACTTTTCTAATGTTGGCAGCATGTGTATTTTAACTTTTTTATGAATCTAGAAAAAAAAAGTTTTCAATAGATAAAGCGGGAAACGAGATTAAATATATTTAGGTATACCGTGTCTATTTTCCTCACGGTCGAAATGAAAAGTAGTGTCTAACTCGGGTGAAATTACCCATTTCCCCTCGAACTATTGGCGCTCTCACTTCGTTCGAGCGCCAGAAATATCTCGGGTGAAATGGGTCACTTTCAACCCTTGGTTATCAATCTACTATTACACCTTAGCACCTTAGTAAAATTCGATTTTTTGCGAGCGTGATACATAAGCTTATCGTTTTAATGAAAAACATGAAACGACTAATGTTTTTTTTGTCTGTTTTACATATATAGGTACCTACTTATAGTTTAAACTTTTTGAACCGAGCTCTTCCACTTACCTGTAAACACAATGGTCATTGTATCTACACAATCATATATTATCTGTTTCCGTTTCCCAAACAAGTACTTACGAAAAAGTTTAGAAGTTCATTACACAAATGTTGATTTTTCAACCTTATTCCTTGTCAAGTAGGTAGGTTTAAAATGGCCTAAAAGGAAGGTTGTAAAATGCAAAATAAAATGCTTGCCATTATTCTATTACTGAATTTTGTAGTATATTGTTAATAAAAATAGAGTCGATAATCCATGTTAACCTTCGAAGGCGGTTATAATCTGCTTTTACTGCGCGCTCGTTATCCTAATTAAACACAATGGCTTTTTATTCTTAAGTGGATAAGCTCAGTTGAAAAAGTTTAAATTACGAGTATACCTACATGTGGTTTAATTTTTACCATTTTGTATTTTTTTACCTTTAGGTAATTAATATATTCTCGCTGCTGAAGTGAAAAGTTATTTGTCACACGAGAATAAAGTTATTGGCATCTCGTATCTTTGAATCTGCGCTCTTTAACTATTTGCGGATTTTAACCTAGAATCACTAGAAACGCTCGTGTATTTTTTTAAATCAATAATGGGTTTGCGTTTGACTCGGTCTTATCTTATGTTAAGATACGACAAGGTCGAAGATCCATTACTCGGAATTCAAAATGAACAAATAACAATTTCCAACCTTTTTCAGATCGTACCAATCTACGCAGAGGCAAAGCTCTTCGACAATTATTACAATGGATGCTGCAATGGCACCTTCTGGCCACTGTTCCACTCCATGCCTGATCGAGCCACTTTCATCGCCGACCACTGGAAGGCCTACATCAAATGCAACGAGGAGTTTGCCGAGAAGACCGTTCATGCGCTGCATCTCTTGAAGGAAAGCAACCCGAAGAATGGCTCCCCGCCTATTGTTTGGGTCCATGATTATCACCTGATGTTGGCGGCCAATTGGATCAGACAGGTAGTAACTACATATAATAACCAAAATGAAGTAAATCACTATCTACCTAAGTATTTTGAAATTAAATTAGGTTAAGGAATATCTAATTAATAACTTTGTATTTGCTAGTCATTAATCAATCATAATATACTTAGGAATTAAGACCAATCTTGCCTAGAGCAAAAAATAAGCTACCTTAGAGCACGAAGTTCGTAATCCGTTTTTGCTTTATTTCAAATACCTATAAAATTACGTATATGCATCTTAAAGTACATGTAAACTTAATTGAATGGGTACTGACTGTGGGAAAGTACAAGTAAATGTCATTATTTATATTTCCATTCGCCTGGGCCTGCGCGCAACGAAAAGCTTTCTCATTTCTAAAAATCCTTTGTATCTTGTTTGTGATTAAGCATTTTTTATGAGTTTACAATTTCACTATGTTTGTGTACTCCTTAATTTAGTAACTGATGGATAACTGTCATTGGCCTTCTTTTATGTAACTAATAATGGGTTATTCCCACCTGTTACCACCAATTTGTTACCACTGGTAACAGCTGGGATTTTTTTTCCCACCTATTACCACTGGTAACTACTGAGAATAAAAATTCCCAGCTGTTACCACTAACTACGGGGATTTTTTTTCCCAGTAGCTTTCACCAAATATTTTAGTGGTAACAAATGGGAAAAATATACCCACTTGTTACCACCGAGTACTTTAGTGGTAAAAGTTGGGAAAAAAAGCAGTATGCCTAAAAAATTAAAAACTAACACAGGTACAATTACAGACCCCCAAGGATATATGTGAGTCTTTTAATACATTTTTCGCTAATGTAGGAGCTCACTTGGCCTCTCAGATACCCACACAGTCTTCTGTCCACCAATTAGCGACTAGCTGCTCTAAACCGCAAGACCAAAAATTTACATTTATTAATCCCACCACCACCAGAGGAAGTAGGTAGTTGAAATAATAAACAATTTAAAAACCAATACAAGTAGTGGAATAGATGGAATAAGTGTTAAAATTATTAAGACACTAAAAAAACATCTATCAGCAAACTTAACTAACTGCATAAACAAATGTATCAATGATGGGCTCTTTCCAGACTCTCTGAAAATGGCTAAAGTTACACCTATCTTTAAATCAGGAAACAAGACGGATCCTGGAAACTATAGGCCGATATCAGTACTTCCAGTTTTGTCAGAGATTGTGGAAAAGATGTGACACAAAAGGCTTAGTAACTTCTTAGAGTCAATTAACTTCTTTTATAAAAAACAATATGGCTTTCGGCCGAAGGCTAACACAAAATACACTTTCAGCTACTGTTGATTTAGTCACAAACATAAAAATTAACATTGACAAAAAAAACATTGCATTAGGCATATATATTGATTTGAAGAAGGCATTTGATACTGTAAGCCACGATATACTTTTAAACAAACTAGAGAGCGTAGATGTTGCAAGTACTGCACTCGAAATACCTATTTAGATCATATCTTACGAACAGATGTCAAGTAGTGAAGATAGACGGACATCAAAGTCACGAGCAATTAATAAATTGCGGGGTTCCCCAAGGATCAATTTTAGGCCCCTTATTATTCTTAATATATATCAATAATATACAAGAAATAGGCCTTGAGGGAGACATTACCCTATATGCCGATGATACAAGTCTTTTCTATTTTGGAAGTTCAATGGAGTCAATTGTTAATCAAGCACAACATGATTTAAATCTGCTACATAATTGGCTGCAGTCAAACTTGCTCACGATAAATATAGCTAAAACGAACTATATCATATTTGCTGCAAAAAACAAAAAAAATGCAATTATGATGAACTTGCTATAAACGGGGTACCAATAAATAGAGTGAGTAAAGAAAAATACCTAGGTCTAATCCTTGATGATAAACTGACATGGAAACCCCATATAGAAAAAAATACGCTCCAATCTGACATCTTTAACGTAGTGCGCCTGCACTACGCGGTATGGTACGATGCCTCCCAACGGAAGTACGGTATACTATTTAGAATTGCTTAGTTAAATCACACATAGAATATTTAATTGAAGTTTGGGGATCAGCAGCTAAATCGAATCTAAAAATACTACAAATTGCGCAAAACAAAATTATAAAAACGCTTTTCGGATATAAATATCTGACACCAACTGCTAAAATCTACAAGAAAGAAAGAAAGAAAGAAAGAAAATAATTTTATTTCTGCAAAATGATACATTTTTCTTAAATTTAAAACTGAAGCTTAAGGTAACTTAGCAAATAAGCATGCATTATGTTATTTTTAATGTAACAATTTGCGAAAACTGAACCCACTCAGCATGGTGTCGCGGCACTCAGGAGTGTCACGACGCTGATCTTCCGTGGATCCAGCATTGTGATACACGGGACAGCAATCGGAACGCGTAGTTTAAATATATTGTTTTCGTGTCGTTTGTTAGTAAGTTAGCGCAGTGTGTAATGTATTGTGCAAGTGCGTTAGAATTAATTGCAATGTTAGGGTTAGTAATTAGGTGTGCTCCATTATATGCCATTATACTATGCCATGCACCTGCTACTAATGTTAATATCCTAAATAAGAGCAAAAGCAATGCATGGCATAAGGTGAATAAATATAGATAAGCATTATATCAACAGTTATTATATACATATATACACATATATATATATACATATATATACATACACACACACATATATATATATATATATACAAGGAAATAAGTTACTTAATTTGAAACAGCTTTATATATATAATACGTGTATACTAATTCGAAAAATTATGACAAAAGACATACACTCAAACATAACGTTCACGAAAAGGGCACAGGTTCAAAAACGTGTCACTAGGCAGGCTAATAATATATTATTAAGGAAGCATTTGACAAAAACGTACGGCAAAAAAATTATTATGTACGAGGGAGCAAATACCTATAATTTATTGCCAAAAGACATAAAAGAGACGAAAACACTAAACTCGTTTAAAAAATTACGTAACAAGGGATTTTTCATAAAACATAATTATTACTTAATTAAATCATCCACACCTTTATAATATATAATAATATTTCCTAATATTTATCTATAAACATTTTTTACTAACTAGTGTACGTTTCCGCTCAGCGTATGCACTAAGTCGCAGCCTTAATAAACAAAACTACGGCATTAGAAGCAATAGGATAATTTCTACCCGCATGTTAAGTAATTCATAATTTCTAATCTTAAAAATCATTTCTTTTGGTGTTTGCCATTTAACTATATACCTACTTAAGAACATACTTATATATTTTTTAATTTACGTTAACTTGCTAACAAATAGCAAAGCTTGGTTGGGCCTAAGTTAACCGTTTGAATATATTCTACCTACGCTAATGTTAAAATAAGTACGTACATTGTATATTGTACATGATTTAAACTTGTATTTTCTCTCTAAGTGAATTGTATTCTTTTGAGAAAATAAATATCTTAAACCGTAAAAAATCCCAGCTGTTACCAGTGGTAACAAATTGGTGGTATAGTACAAACTATTTAAAATCACCATTTCCACTTGAGAACTTACCTGCGATGAATGGCATTGTTATCTTTTGTTAAATCCAACCTCTAATTACCTGTACAAAATGAAATGCTTTAATAACAAAAGATGGAATATGAATTAGAATTTTACCGTCTTAAGAATAAGGTTCAAATTGGAAATTACGAACTCACTCACAATTGACATAGAACCTTTTAGAAATGACTAACACTTGCTAAATGCTACACCCGGTGGTCCTTATTATATGTCATGTCCAAAAGGTTCTATGTGAAGTGTGTCCTATTCCAATTTGAACCATATTCTCAAGTAAGTAAAGTTGTAATTAATATTCCATCTTTTGCTATTAATGCATTTCATTTTGTACACGTTATTAGCGATTGAGTTTAACAAAAGATAACAATGCCATTCATCGCAGGTAAGTTCTCAAGTGGAAATGGTGATTTTAAATAGTTTCTAATATAACAGGCGGGAATAACCCATTATTAGTTACATACAAGAAGGCCAATGACAGTTATCCATCAGTTACTAAATTAAGGAGTACACAAACATAGTGAAAATGTAAACTCATAAAAAATGCTTAATCACAAACAAGATACAAAGGATTTTTAGAAATGTGAAAGCTTTGCGTTGCGCGGTAACAAATTGGTGGTAACAGGTGGGAATAACCCCTAGTAATATGAAATAGCTGTTGTCCTGAATACCTATAAATAAATAAACGAGTCCAATTAACCGGATGTTTTTTCTTTCACAGCGAGCAGAGGAAAGCGAAATTAAATGCAAATTAGCCTTTTTCTTACACATTCCTTTCCCTCCGTGGGATATCTTCAGGTTGTTCCCCTGGTCAGATGAAGTTCTTCAAGGGATCCTTGGTAAGTATTGTGATCATGTGCTTATTTGTACAACATAGAATTGTAGTTTTCTCTCCAAAATGTACCTAAAGTAATGTAATTTTAATTTCAGGTTGTGACATGGTCGGCTTCCATATTACAGACTACTGTTTAAATTTTATAGACTGTTGCCAAAGAAACTTGGGTTGTCGTGTGGATAGAAAGAACCTTTTAGTTGAATTGGGAGGTCGCACTATATGCGTCCGTCCCCTGCCAATCGGGGTACCTTTTGACAGATTCGTACAGTTGGCCCAAAACGCGAAACCAGTGCTCTCTACTAGCCATAAAATAATATTAGGCGTCGATAGACTTGATTATACCAAAGGTTTAGTGCACAGACTGAAAGCCTTCGAGAGATTACTGCAGAAGCATCCCGAACACATTAATAAGGTGGTGTTACTCCAAATCTCGGTGCCGTCGCGGACGGACGTGAAGGAATACCAAGATTTGAAAGAGGAGATGGATCAACTAGTCGGCAGAATCAATGGAAGATTCACCACTCCTAACTGGTCACCAATTAGGTAAGTTGACGTCGTTCTTAGTGATAGATAGATATATGTATAGTGACCTATACCACCAATAGGAAGATACCGCCGATGATAGCAAGTAATTTGTATTTTATTTATTTGTACAATTAACACTTACAGTCTCGCCAAACATGTTAATTCCCATAACCAACATTGATTTTTCGCTCATTCCCAAAATATCAATACTTAAAAATACCAAATTACTCTTTTTACCAGGTTCTTAAGAAACCAGATTTGAAATATTGGATGAAGATAATGAACAATACCTAACACTATTTTTAATGTTTAGTTCTGGGATACCGATATATTAATAATCTGGTATTTTAAAATTCTGGTATTTCGGGAATGATCGTGTATTTTAGTTTAAAACGTTTTCAGTCGACAAGCATTATTTTAAAGAAAATGTATGCGACTTTATGTCTCCATAAAAGGGTCCATATGTGATTTGATTAGTACGTCGTAAATCAGCTGATGTTCGCTGCTGCTCCCGTTATATTGTGCCGACTGGAATGGCCGTTCCGAATGTTCCATTTTTCGATATAGTTATCGAAACCCTTACTTTGTTGTAGAAATCAGTTTTTTTTTGTTTAAGGTATATTTACGGTTGTGTCGGACAAGACGAGTTGGCAGCGTTCTACCGCGACGCCGCCGTGGCTCTAGTCACCCCCCTCCGAGACGGCATGAACCTCGTGGCCAAGGAGTTCGTGGCGTGCCAGATTAACAAGCCCCCGGGTGTGCTCATCCTCTCCCCGTTCGCGGGAGCGGGCGAGATGATGCACGAAGCTCTTATCTGCAACCCGTATGAACTCGACGACGCTGCGGAAGTTATACACAGGTAAAACGCCGTAATTATTACGAAAAGGTTTTGTTGATTCTTCCTTTATGTTGTTATAATTTTCAAGCTCCTCGCTTCGCTCAGAATTAACTCGTAGCACCCCGCTGCGCTCGGGAGTTAAATCTGGAGTCCCTCTTTTGCTTAGGATTCAATATCGCGCCCGTGACATAAAACAGTCCTTTATCCCCTCGGTGTATAATCTACTATTATTACCTACGTAAAATAAAGTAAGTAGTAACTTGCTATTGTGTATACTTTCCTTCCTGTGGGCATTCGATTGGTTACCCCCTATACAGTTTTTGTAAAGTTCCGCGATGTAAACAGAGCGCTGATAATGCCGGAGGACGAGCGCACGGTGCGCATGAACCACCTGCGTCGGCGCGAGCAGCTCAACGACGTGGACAGCTGGATGAAGTCCTTCCTCAAGGCCATGGACTCGCTCGAGGAGGAGGCCGACGACATCGGAGCCACCTCCATGCAGCCCGTCACCATCGACGACTTCGACGAGTACCTCTCCAAGTGAGTGCGCACAATCAAATACTATAACGTATTTTTTTATTACGATTAGCATTAACTAACATAAACGCGCCATCACCACGCAGTACGTTTTCAGCCCAACCCGCCGCAATAATAGATAGTTCAGCGGGTGTAAAATGAAGCGTCACAACCTGAAGAGCGCTGTTTGTACAGTCAAGTGCAAAATATGTATCGAATGAACCCTCTCATAAATATGTTACGAAGTTCTTATTACACTGGAATAAGGTGCGTTAGGGCATATTTTTGAGATGCTGCTCCCATATTTTTACATATTATATTTTTGTACAGTTGGGCCTTTGCAGATACGTCCAGATCAGACCGTACGATATTATGTCCAGAAGTGAACTGTGTAATTAAAGGCATACCATGTCACTTTTTGTTGTATGAATAAATGCCACAATGCATACTATACAGTTATTTAGGTTTAATGTTTAATACATTTCATACTATAGTTATATAGGGTCAATGCTTACTTTAGTTATTTGGGTTTATATCTGTTTAGTTTAGTCAATGGACGATCTAATGACCCGTTTGTTTAGGTAATTACATAATTATCAAACTAGGGTATTGAGTAGGGAATGCAATTGCCGGCCAAATTTGAAAACCGGTAAATTACCGACCTCGGTCCGGCAAAACCGGTAAACCGGTAAATTACCGGTTTTTGTGGTTTTTAAATAAAAGCCATTAAAATTCTTGAAAATCGTTAATTTAAGTTTAAAAAGTCATTTAAAAATAATGATGACGACTTGAAGTAATAATTGATCTAAGAAAAAATATCAATCAGTCTTAAAAATAAACAAATCATTTTAATGATTAATAGTCATTTAGCAGGTAGCAAACTAAAACAATAGGCTTACATGTTTACCCTTAGGTTGAAAGGGAAGGGATGGTAAAATAAAGAAACAGTAAACAAATAGTAATAAGGTACATCTTCGGCTGGCTCTGGAATACGTAGCGTTACTTGCTTGCTTCGTAATAGTATTAGTTACATAAGTTTACAAATAATTATCAGTTTTATTCATAATTTAAAAGTCAATTTCAATCAAATATATTTTTAAGGAGTGTCTGACAGTATATTGCACTTAAAATCATATTATTTCGCGTTTATTTTTAGATTTTCACGGTTCGGTAAATTACCGGTAATAGTTTTAAATTACCGGTATTTTACCGGCACTAAAAAGGGCCGGTTTACCGGTAAACCGGTAAACCGGTTTGCATTCCCTAGTATTGAGTTATTGAGATTGACATGGAGTACAAAGCTTATTGCATCTATTTTATCCCTAATGACAAAGACTAATGATGGCAAATCCTAAAGTCAATAAATTAATCAATACTTAGGTATATTAAATTACTCTATTAAATAAAATTAAATATACCTACTATAAATTAAAGAATAATGCGAACTCCTTTCAATTTAATTAAATATGTTAATTAATAATAATATTCGTTTTCGTTTGAAAAACGAGTAATATACCTACATGGTGCTTGGCAGTCAGTTTTAGAAGTTTTAAGGTATCAAGAAGGGTCATTACATTTTTTGACCACTTTTTCTAAGAGTATATTATTATATACTCGCTATTGTTATTGTTATATACTCGGTATTTCGCAAAATTTCAAGGTTTTTGCGATACTTATTTTTTTTCAATTTTTGAGAAAACGCTATGTTCTGTAGAAATAGGACCTACATATGAAATATGAATGTGTTTCTAATTCCATGTAATAATCGGTTGTGATAGATCACTCCTAACTTTTTTTGTCTTATAGGACCACTTGGCATTTGTTTCGGTTTTGGTTATCACGTAAAATTTAAGCAAAAATCTTCAGGTTCTTTTGCACGGATAGCGTTGGAGGTAATGGAGGTCTGTCTAGCCAGGCTAAAATTGACACAGGCTATAATGCAAAATTTAGCGCCGAATTTCTTTTTTTACGAAGCAAAAAACTTCACTCAATTTTTTTTAAACATAATTTACCTAAATAAATAATATATGTTTTTTTTTATATATATAAGAAAGTGTTACGTAACTAAGTAGGTACCTACTATATACAGGGTGTATTTGGAAGTGTGGATCAAACGAAGCAGGTCGATAGAGGACTTCTAGACCTATCCCATTCAGCTCCATGTATGTTCAGCTATATTTACTAATTTCGGAGATATTGATCATTTTAATCTTAATTTTAATAATTTTCCCTTATGTCCATGTCACGAAAAAATATTAATTTCATGTTTTATTTCATAAGTTTTTCAGTGGTATCTTACATAATAATATAAGTTAAGTAAAAAAGTTTGTTTCTCCATACTTGGTGTCCCAGTGTTTGCTTTTCACTTTGTATGGAAAAAACAACTTTAAGTGATTGCTTCAAAAAAATACTGGAAACAAAACAGGCACATAGGTTTAAAAACTTTGCTGATTCGTAATGAACTAATGACTCTAATTATGTAAGATAACACTGAAATTAAATTGAATACGTGTATGAATATGGATTATTTAATTAATGGAAAGCCAAAATTATAGTGACGACCTGCTTAAATGGGATCCCCATTTTAATCTCATGGGACCTTTTATTTTTTTCTTGGAACCTGGGGGTCGATATAGACTACTTTGGGGATCACTGTGCTAGATCATGCCAAAAAATACGTAATGATTGAAACGAGTATAGCGTACGCTTGCTGTCCTCAGGTACATCGGGTACACGCAGAAGCTGGCGTTGCTGCTGGATTACGACGGCACGCTGGCGCCCATCGCACCGCATCCCGACCTGGCCACGCTGCCGCTCGAGACCAAGCACACGCTGCAGCGCCTCTCCAACATGTCCGACGTGTACATCGCCATCATCTCCGGCCGGAACGTCGACAACGTCAAGAACATGGTGAGTTGAGATACACCAGGACAGCTGGCGCGACGCGGCTTATTTGTCACTCGGAAATCCCAATTTTTCTCGGAAATCCCCATTGTATAAAATTACGGGTGACAAGCCATGACATGACAAACTACAAGTTGTGCTAACCACACTGAAAGCGAGTTGACTTACGGTCTGGACTTGTCGAAATCAACGGAGTTGACATAAGCTGTCGTTAGGCATTACATGTATAGTTCTCGCTACAGAAAGGCTGCGTTAATTTCTTTACCGTGTGAATAGAAATGGTTACTGAAACGACAGGAATTTCCCTGACTTGTCCGGAATGTTGGCCCTCTGCTAGGGAAACAGAAATATACCGACTACTTAGAGTTTACAACCTATAAATATTAGGTACCTACTTAACAATAGAACTGCACTGGGACAGTATAGCTCGGCAAATAATAGTTGAAAGTGTTGACAGACGTGAGTGTTTTTAGTGTCAATTTTTTATCGATAATGAAGACGACGACGATAGTCTCCGAGCAATGCCTCCAACTTTTCCAAACTCTTTTTTTGTGAGTTAAGTACCTACATGCCCTATATAAATTTTACTAAAGATGTAGTTCTTAGAACTACACTCAGGAGCAAAAATACCGGGTCAGAGTGCGTTTTTCATACTAAAGAGGCTATTTCGAAGCCTTGGTTACTCGCCAGGGAATGCTTTTAGTGAAATCTGATGATGAATACCTCGAGCATCGTTACAGGACTTCCAGAGTGCCTAAGGATACCCAACTGAATGAATCTGCGGTTAACGCCGGAATTGTGCATGTTCAGAAAAACATCTAAAAGGGAAATAAAATGTAAGGAATGTGCGATCAGTTAGGTATCTTAACAAATTTTGACCTCCTCTATTGAACCTTGGAGTATCCACCATTAAACCTCACTTAAAACAACTCCTGGCGAGGAACCAAGGCTTCGAAATAGTCTCGTTTGTATGAAATGCGCACTCTGACCCGGTATTTTTGCTCCTGAGTGTAGTTTAACTTGCAAAGCTAGGTAAAGTAAACCTTTCATTGTTAACAATATTGGGACTGATAATTATTAACCAAAATGACGTACTAAGCAAATAAAAGCATCGGCCCATATTACTATTGATATAATTGATGCTAACACGTGTATCGAAATAAATGGTCGGGATTGACGTCAACCTTATCGTACCAAGTAAACCATGAGGCGGGGGAGTGATGGACCCGTGTCAACATAATGATAGATTATAATGGCATAGTATGGTGGAATGCGGCAAGTGTTCAAAGCGAAATATAACTTTACATCAGTTAATAACTTAATAATAACATAAAAAAGAGCAAAATATGAAAAAAGATAAACGAAATTTTAAAACACCGATGATGATTTCAAGGAAAACATTTGAAATTTTGCCTGCCGGGACAAAGTAAACAACTTTAGATACGAGAAAACAAATAAATTAAACGGCCCTCAGTGGGTGTGAATGTACCACGACACAGCTTGAGATTCTGCAAGGTCTCCGCTATCGGGCGAACTTTGACTTACATTATCTTGTACTACAAAAATATTTATTCATCGCGTCGTACTCGGACATATACTTGGGTGTTCTATCGCTGCATATTGTGGTAACCTGGTTAAGTGGTATCTCAGTTCAATGTTACGTAATGTTTGCGTAGTCAATGTAAAGGGGCCGGGCTGGCGTGTTTGTTTATCGTCTAATATTTAAAGGCAAATAGTAGGTAGTCACAATGCGTAGTAACCGATACGAACTTATTAGGGTCTTGTATTTGTATGTAGTAGTTAGTTCATAATGATAAGTTTTCGACCTGGTAAATACATCCATAAATACTATGAGAATGAGCTTATTTAACGATAACGAATCTGACAGTAAAGTTGTTTATTTTCCTGTTACGATATCCAAGACTGAGCGAGCAAACTAGATCAAAGCTGCAAGGTTGCAACGGCTAAACGGTAGGGTAACGTCTGTCAAAATAACCATATGTCAGGATGCTTATCTAACATGTATAATTGTATGTAGTTCTCCTAGCGCTTGAAAAACACTTAAGTTATTCTACTATATATTTTGAAAACAGCTTTGCTTACTTACCTACTGCATTTTATTTTTATTTTTCTAGACAAAGATAAAAACAGTTGGAAAAATCATAAACAACAATAACGTTATTATTCGATACAATTCTGTGTATAACTAGATCAGTGTTAGATCCACGTTAGATCCAAAAAGGTGCTCTTGCTTGTCGCCATCTTTACGCTTCTACATGAATGTGTTAAAAATGCTTGTTGTTGATTTCCAGGTGGGCATTGAAGGCATCACATACGCAGGGAACCACGGGCTCGAGATCCTGCACCCCGACGGCAGCAAGTTCGTGCACCCCATGCCCACGCGCCTGCAGGGCACCGTGGCCGGACTGCTCAAGTCCCTTCAGGAACAGGTGACTAACCTTACTCACTGACCATGAGTCATCTAGCGACCTATTCTTCCGCCAATAGGCGGTATCTCAAATCCAATAGCTACAGCAACTTCAATCCTCTCTGTCTGAGATACCGACGTTTGTCTTAGCAGTGCAGTTAATTATGGGTTGAACTGCCCCAGTTAATGAAAGGGATTTGTACTTAAACTCGGGGTCAATAGAAATGATAAAAGATGTAACCAAAAACAAACGGACCTATTTACCATTATTACACCATAATCAAGTAGTTTTGGACATCGCGTGACGTATTCTTAATGATGTACACGCATGACTGTTACTTTTAAATTCTGTTTAAGTTCAAATAATTATTAAATACCATTTTTTTTTAAATCTGTTTTGCAGAAATATTGAGGTTATGTGTCAAACAGTAGGTATTGAGGGCCCTGCCAAGATACACTACGCTAACTAGCGTTACTATTCGTTTCGTTTTTAAACCAATGGCGTCACTGGTAGATGACGTGATACGAAAAGTCACGTGATAGAAACGCTAGTTAGCGTAGTGCATCTTGGCAGGGCCCTCTGATTTGTTTACATTATTTGTCATTTATATTGACCTCGACCTTATGCCTTTGTACAGCGAGAATACGGCGGTAAATTGAAGCCGATAATATATTTTATTATCTGAAGCACGGCGGCGTGTAACTTAGAATAACCCCCTCCCTACCCCCCAGGTTGTGGTGGGTGGGTACCAGGCTAAATCAGCTTAACTTGACCTGGGATACATCTCTGTCAAAGTCAAAGTTTATTTGCCAGAATTTTTGTACATGGTTGGTAGCAATATTACAGAACAGTATAGAACAGCACAATTCACCATCCAGCAGGGTTGCATTTTTTTTGTATATACATATATATTTTATGTAAGAATTACATTATATTCATTCATTACACACGAATACCTCATACACGAATAAATAATTTAAATTTAAAGCAATTCATACATTATTTCAAATTTATTTGAAATTATATTAGTCAATATCAATTAATAGTATTGTAACAACATCAGCTATAATTTTTTCACGAAGTCATAAATTCATTAACAGTGTAAAAACATTTTTCATTGAGCCATGCTTTCAATTTAATTAAAAATAGTTTACAAGGTTTTTACACTAATACACTTTACACTATTTTATTCCTGAAATTTTAAAACAATTTCTTTTATGTAGTGCTGATTTTGAAACAGGTAATTTAACACGTAGCAAGTCTCTCCCACATAACATTGGATTCTGAACCGGTTTAGCAAACATCTCCAGGTTACTTTTACAAATTTTGCATGTTCTTATATATAATGTAATTTTTTGAGTCAAAAATGCATTGTGAACATCTTTCGAGTTCCCCCAAATAATAATGCCATACCGAAGAAGAGATGCAACGTGACCATGATATGCTAACAGAGCGGTCGACATTCCTGCTAAACTTCTTAACCTTTTTACGCGAAAACAAACCTATAGCATATATTGTTAATCTGCTAAGCAGAGGTCGTATACCGGTATTATTTTCATACAACTATACCGGTATTAAATTTCGGTATCTCACTTAAGTACTTATTATTTAATATATTTCTTCTTTTATGAAGTTATACTTAAAATAGTATAGTGTTATTACATCACCCAAATTACAATCGCAAAATATCAAGGAAATCTTGAAAGCTAAGGAAGATATTTCAATTTTAATTAATACCGGTAATCGGTCCGTGGTGCCAAATGAATTCATCCGATAACAAATATTGACCTACGATAAGCAACATTTTTGATCGTTGTCTAATACCCGAGGCACAAAGTTAGAGGTTAGGAGCCATATTAATAAATGCATTTTGGGTGAAATTTATGACAAACGAGATTAAACCCCACTGGCTCATCACAAGCCTAAACAACCGTAAAAAGATCTTTCAACCTGTTAAAAAGGGGAACTTTGGCTGAGGGTGAGGGATATTTCGGCTACCAGCTAGCTGACATTACGAGTGTTCTAATGGTTATGTTAGTTTTAGGGTGTATTTTTTTTTAAGTAGGAATGTCAGTCTGTAAGGTATTTGTAAATTTGGGCCTTGTTGCCCGGAATAAAGGGTTTCTTTTTTATATTGCTCTAATAATTTTGATGTTACCTGATATGCCCGTTTCAAGACCCGAAAACGTGTCTTTCCATTCGGGCATCTTAAGCAAGATCTGTTATTAATAATTAATAAGATCAGTAATTATGTAATTTGTGCAAGACTGTCACCTGACATGTACCGAATGGAGCAGGTGTGCCGTCACGGCGCGTGGGTAGAGAACAAGGGCGCGCTGCTCACGTTCCACTTCCGCGAGACGCCGCTGGCGGAGCGCGGCGCTCTGGCCAGCAAGGCACGCGAGCTCATCTCTGCCGCCGGCTTCATGCCGTCCGACGCGCACTGCGCCATCGAGGCCAAGCCGCCCGTACAGTGGAACAAAGGTACGACCATTCTCATAACTCGCTATAACTGCTATAAGGTCGTTTTCTCGATATCGTATTGCCGTGTAATACTTATCGAATTCACGTGAAGTCTCCAACACTCTGCTCGTCAAGCCGATGTAGAGTAAGCGCTGGCGCTAGAAAAAAATTAACCTGGTTGCCCCAGACCAGCCCAGTTGCATTAGTCTAAATGGTTGTTGGTGGAAGAATCTGGGTTTCAGGTTCTAGACACTCCTTGTTTATTTGGTTTTACCTATTAATAAATTATAATTATCGTGTATCCTCCTGTTTACCCTAAATATTTTTAGTAGGATTAACACCGGTGTATTTTACGCCGGCCGTCTCGGCAGTTAAATTTACGCGTAATTTAATCTCGTTTCCGGTGACGAGCGATTCTTAATATACATGTAACTGGATCACGAAGGGTCTATCCATCTAAAGTGCGGTATATTTGCGAACAATACAGAACGCTTGGTGCGCTATCATATCTACACGGTGATTTCTAATCGGTGGTCGGGAGTTGAAAAATATTAATTACCAACCAAAATTAAATTAAATAGGTGAAGTGTCACGTAATTACCTCACTGTTTAATTAATTACAGTATGATATTGTTAAAACCAATAACCACTGAAGACATTGTCATCATACATTCATTATTGAAGTGAAGTTGACACGTAACGTCAAGTGCCATCGCTTTGGCGGGGAATTTGACAGATCTTATGTTAATAAACTTAAATTAACTTTTAATAGCCAGGTCTACCAACCTGACATGACAACAAAATGACTTCACCCAAAGTCAACCAATTGCATGTCTTGAAACCGTAACCTAACGACCATTGTTAGCGTACGGAGAAATAATGATTGGTAAATTCGACCCCTCATGAGCAGGTCTTCTGAAAAGCAAAACGTCTAAGTAGCAGAATTCCTAAAACGCATAATGCCCAGGTATCGAAATGCCTGTAATGCCCTAAAAACGAAAAACCCGCGATTTTATCCGAACGCTGATAGTTGCCATGGCCACGTCATACAACGCCCAATCAGCTATTCTTACGGAACATAGTCGTTATTGGTCGTTTTATAGGGTTGCTCTGACCACGTTTTTAACAAAACTACCACATTTCATTGACGTTCACGTTGTGACAGAAAATTATTTTCTTCTTTTCTTGAGTAAATAGCATCTGTCTCGTAGAATATTTAGCCAGTGTCAATTTAATAAAATAATGTATATGAACCTAATTTCTTTAACCTTCATGTTGTACATACTTAAGAATCTCTAAACAATTCTTAGGGTGACAATTAATTTCGATACTAATTTCAAAACAAAATAAGGTATTACAAAAAAAAACATTGGTTTTACGTAACTGCGACTGTAACGTGATCGACATCAATTACTGAATAAGAAAAATTGGTACCTGATCACAAATTAAAAATCACCGTGTATATAAAAAAAAACTAATTTGGTTGAATATTATTTTCAAGACGATCCCTACCGGTGATAACTCCTTAGTGCTGTATTGTCTTTACCAAACACGGGACTAAGGGAGTCCCGGACCTTTGGAAGGCGCACATGGAGCCGCAGGCATAACGCAGAGGCCCTTTAGACAAGTTTAATTTAGTAAAGTGATGGGACGCCAACCGGCGATTGTCCCTGAGTTCTGACTATAGAAGTATGCTCCCACGGACAACCACCGGTTAGTGTAAGACTATTTAAGAAGAATGGGAACATTAATAATAGGTTCTATGAATGAACTTATATGGATTGGTGAACTAGGCTATTGATGAAACTAAGGCGCCTGCCTGGCCAAAACTAATTACTTTGGTTGAAATGGCAGGCGGTGACTCGCCAACTCAATGGAATGGCCTCCCGAAATAGCCGCATGTATATAGCAGCAGGGAGGCAACAGTTCCAGAGGGGCTAAGGATGGAGAGGTGCTTATGGACTTTAAACGACTATAAGGTCTCTCACTCACCACTTATGCAACACATCCCCCCTTCAAGCATATAGCTCTTGCGATTCCACTCTGACCGGCCAATAAAGGCCAGCCAGAGGTGAGGGTCTGTTCCTCGTCATTGTACACCTCAGCCGGCCGGTGAAGGCAAGCTTGAGTTGAGGAAGAGGACCTACCCTCGGGAGCACTCAGGCCCGTGGTGTCGCCACTCACCAACAGGTCGCCACTAGCTGCCCTTATTGTTATTATTGTTATCCTGACTTCTCATTTCTATTTTTAGATATATTACAATTTGTGTATATTTTTGACGATACCAATGTAATTTCTTGTACTGTGACATAACATTCAATGTATAATGTGACTTACTTTGGAAAATAAATATCATTTATTCATTCATAAACCTAGTACAGGGTGAAATATTGTTAAGTATTTCACGCGATTCCAGATTTGTCCGTCGGTCAGGTAGAGACTGTTGTTAGTTATTGATTGCATTTATTTTGTATCAGGTCGAGCATCTATCTACATCCTAAGAACAGCGTTCGGTCTAGACTGGAGCGAGCGCATCAGGATCATATACGCTGGAGATGATAACACGGACGAAGACGCTATGCAGGTATATATATATACTAATTTACAGAGTTACCAATTATTCACATTTTGCACATTGACCTGACCAGATAGCAAACAATTTTGATTAGAAAGAGTTAAAGGGGGTTAGGGTTAGGAGCCTACTCTTCGGAAATATGTAAGAAACTTCGGAAGCTCTCCCCGAAAATCAAATATTACTTAAACAGTCGGTGTTTAAGTAATATTTGATTTGCGCGGAGAGCTCTTTGGCGCTCTTTGGCGATTAACGCTTTCATTAATGAATCCATTATCGACAGGCACTGAAAGGTATGGCGGCTACATTCCGCATCGCATCATCGAACATCACGAAGACCTCTGCGGAGCGGCGCCTGTCTTCGACGGACTCCGTCCTCGCCATGCTGAAGTGGGTCGAGCGTCACTTCTCGCGCCGCAAGCCGCGCGCCAACTCGCTCACTTATAAGAGCGCTCGCAAGGCCAAAGATACCTTCCATATGCACATGACGTACCAGCCGCTGCCCAAGACCTCGCCCAGGCCTTCGCCGCCGCACAGCCCCGACAAAAACTCCAGCGGCTCCGAGTCCAGTTAACTCGGCGAGCGGACGCTTCGGTGCTCGTGTCGTTCACCAGGGTCACCCGATTCGAAATCAGATCATATGGACTTTTTTGTCCTGCAATTTAAGCATCTCTGGTAATCTTAGAGGGTACACCACGTTGCTATTTTATAAACAAAACTCCAAAATGATATATGTAGGTACATATGTACAATTTAAATACTTACTTACTAAATACAACTATTTTACCACGTATTTAATATCAATTTTATGGCCCTCCATGACGTTCATCAATCGTGACCTAAATAAAAAATGCTTTTGATATGACAACGTATTTTACATAAGAAATTATAATATTGATGTGCCTATACAGGTACCTCTTGCTCCGAGTTTTAAATAAATTTATATGTAATTTAATAGAGATACAACGGTTAGAATTATTGAATTATAAAACTTTATGGACAAAAGACTGCTGCAAATTCGTACGTACCGTAGGATATAATTGAAGTTAGGCTTGCTTCATTATATTCTGAAATTCAAGAGCCATTCATAATCTTACTTCAAGGTCCTATAAGTGTAATGCTTTTGTTTATAAAGTTTAATATTATGTAGACTAGGTATTTATTGAACCTGTCGTTGCTTGATATATCGACACTTGCACAAAATAAATGTAAAACAACACAAATGTAAAATATAAATGTAATTAGAAGCGTATTCACATCCATAATTGAATAACATCGCAACGTATAGAAAAAACCTTTTATAGACATGTATTTAGCGTCGAGAAACATATATATAGGTAGCAGTATTGAACTGTTAGTTCCATACTATTGTATGTCATTGTGAGAAAACTAGTCTAGTTAGAATATATCATACCTATACGAAAGTGGATCCATTGCTCTGTCAATGTTATCAAAATGTAAACTGAAAAAATCTCGAATTGCCCTCAACTGTGTATTTTAGAAGCACTTTAAAATTTTGTAAGGATTAAATAAATACTAAATTTGACAGAAAATAGCCTTTTAATAATAGGTGTACAAAAACTGCAAATCGGAGTGTAAGTAATCCGGAGATACATCGACCAACTTTAGCAGGATGGGAATGTTAAATCCTACTAATATGCATGCGAAAATTTGTGTGTGTGTTTTGTAAGTTAGAAACGTGAAAATTGGCTACTTTTTACAAATAAAATATGTATATAGCTTTCAGCGATTTTTAAAAACTTAACCTAACGGTTTGAAATGGGGGGTAGAAGTGCGTATCGAAGTTAAGGGCCAAATTATGTACAGTTGCATACACTACTTTATACACACAGGTATCATATAAGTATGTGCTCTAACGGTCGAACCTGGTCGAACCCTATATTCAAACCGCAGACAGATGAGGCTTACTTGACATTTGACCACAAAAAATGTGTAAAAATTTAATCCAATAAAAGCCTATCTATCCACGATTTGAAAGGGTTCGGCCATAAGATGGGTTAAGCCGAAGACTTGACGACAAAAATGGCGGCAAAACAAACCTGTGTCAGTGTCACGAATATGAAAGGGTTTTTTTTTAAATCCTAGGCAAACGAATGAATTCTTAATGTAACTCGAGATAAAAACCAATACTTATATTAAAAAACATACTTAATTGACATTTCGTATCGATAACTGTTTTAATATCTATCGATACTAGAATCATCGAAATAATACGTACTACGTACACCTGGAGTGTGCACTGTGCAGGAAAAACGAGCCGATAGAGATAGTTAGTCTTTAATTTTTGAGCTGAGGCGATCCTCTACACAAAGCCCATTGTTTGTGTACTACTATTATCTTCCTTTCTTTCCGTAAACGCAAGCCCATTACATACAAAAAGTTAGAACTACCTTGAATGTACTTTATATCATCAACCCTATATTCTTAGTCAGTAGGTTTAAAATGTAAAGTGTCAGAATACGGTATACGTCTTTTTTATTTGAACTGAGCTTACCCTCTACACAATACTATCATGTTCTGTCGCCAGGGTCTTATTCACGCAATCGAAAGTCCACTGTCAGCATCGGCAGCATCTTCCCACGGTTGGAACAAGTCTCAGATGCACTCTCAATCGAAAGTCCAGTAAAACGTAGCTAAAGTCGTAAGAAATCCATGGTACCATAATCCAATCAGGAAGTCGAAAAATAACGCATGTACAAAACCCAGTTAGACACTAATAATAGCCTAAATGTGTTAATCCAGTGTATATACGCTATCATCATCATCATCATGTCAGCCGAAAGACGTCCACTGCTGGACATAGGCGTCCCCCAAGGCTTACCACTCAGACCGGTCTTGTGCTTTTCGCACCCACCGCGGTCCCGCGATCCTGACGAGGTCGTCACTCCATCTTGTTGGAGGCCTGCCTACAGCTACCTATACGCTATCTACATTCCAAATCCGTCCAGCCGTTGCAGCGTGAAGGAGTAACAAACACAAGACCAAACTTTCGCATTTATAATATTAGTAGGATTAGCATTCTTATTTAATCTGTGCCAATTCCACCAATACTGGGCCTCTATTGAACACGGTAAAAACTATATCGTGTTTGAGCTGTTATCGTATTGCACGTATTGTCACCGTTTTGAGAGCTCTTATTTACTTTACGGTGATGGCGACTGACGTCAGAACAATATCATAACAGATCAAAGACGATATGTTTTTTAACCCTCGGGAATAGAGGCCCTCGACAAAACGTTACAAACATTGTTCTATTATGATGAATACTCATCCATCATCCATCATCTTCGTTTCCTCCATTTCTTTTTTTTAAATCTAGTTACATCGTCGATCGCGCGAACTATACTTACTGTGAACACAACTGTGAACACTGCGAATATGGAGCCAAGAAGAGTTCACGCACAATTCGCGCCGCGATTCGTGCCCGCGAATTGCTTGCTTCATGCTTATTTTGCTTGTTATATGACAGCGAGACAGAGATTCGAATTGTAAACAAACCGAACGCCCTTCGCCGAAGCATATTGTTTATGAATAAATAAATGCTAAGCGCATCAATGCTCATTCTACGTGAACAGTTAGATAGTGTATCCTGGCCATTGATATTCAGCCAGTTCTTTCTTTCTCTGTCACATTCTTAAAATAAAAATTGTGCCGGTGACGCTCACTACGACCACTAAAACGTATAAAATTAAATTAAATACATATGTTAAAAAAAAAGCAAAACAACCGCCTTCAAAAACGCAAAAAAAAAACTTCTTTAAAATGTAAGTAGGTCTAGGTCAGTCAAACTTAAGTCGGCGACTGAAAATATTTTTAACCAATAGCAGACTTCAATTGGACTGCCCTACCATTTTAAGAGAAGTTATTTTTGCGTTCTTGTCGGCTGTTATTGGTTTTTTTTGCATTTTTTTTGTGATCATAATAAGCTGTTATGTAGTCTCACTACTTAGTTGATAAAAAACTGTTTTAAATGGAACATTTTAAACGGAAGCAAAAGTCGTTTATTAAATTCGATGGTTTGATAGAATTCAGTCTTTCTTCGACAAACTAAATAATAACTTCGCTGCTATAATTAATAATATCAATTGTGTTGTGATATAATTGCACATGACGTACCAGCCGCTGCCCAAGACCTCGCCCAGGCCTTCGCCACCGCACAGCCCCGATAAAAACTCCAGCAGCTCAGAGTCCAGTTAACTCGGCGAGCGGACGCTTCGGTGCTCGTGTCGTTCACCAGGTTCACCCGAGATGCGAAGTGGATGATTCAGGATCAGATCATATGGCCCTTTTTTGTCCAGCAATTTAAGCATCTCTGGTTATCTTAGTGGGTACAGGTCGATTCACAAGAGCTGGCACGAATGGATTGAACGAAAGTATTGTCACCTGTCGCTGTGAGTGGCAGTGTGAGTGTGGTTCTTATACAGGAGCCTCCTAATATTTTTTAAATCAGTATATAATGCGTTTTTGTTATTCAAGAAAAATATGGCAGGTAAAAGATATGGCCGAATGGTATATTTTAACTGTTCGATACAAATATTTTACTATCATAGCGTTTGATGCCGACGCTTTAAGCAGACCAGCCTTAACCGTATCTTGTTAATCTTGTTACTAATTATTATTAAAGTTCTTTGTAAAAAAAACGTGTATTTATTTTTAATAAAACGCCGGCCGAAAAATGGTTCAACCGCAAACCAAACTTATCGAACATCAGAAGATTTGGTTCAACAGCTTACTACAAAATAAATTTTGGCGTACGAAAACTTGACGAAAGATGCAATAAAGGAATTCTGGTTGGGTCCGTAAGAAACGGTTACAAAATATGGGTGGATAACGAAGAAGAATTGTAAAAGCATGATGTTAGAATAAATGAAGAGGAGCAAGGGGAGGTTAGATGAAGACGTATAAAAAGAACAAGAAGGAATAATGGAATACACAACACGTAGTCATGGGGAGTATCGAGAATATGTACCCTATACGATTATTTTGTAATCATCTGTATTTTTTTGATATTACCACTTATTTTACATAATAAACTATAATATTGATATACCTACGCAGGTACCTCTCGCTCCGAGTTTTAAATAAATATGTGTGTGATTTAATAGACATAAAAATGTTTAGAATTATTGTATTATAAAACTTTATAGACAAAAGACCGCTGCAAATTCGGACCGTAGGTTAATAATAGAATTCAGGCTTGCTTCATTATATTATGGAATTCAAGAGACATCCATAATGTTACTTCAAGGGCCTATAAGTGTAATGCTTTTGTTTATAAACTATTATATTATGTAGACTAAGTATTTAATGAACCTGCCGTTGCTTGATATTATGGAATATTACGGAAAATAAATGTAAAACCAACAAAAAACACAAATGAAAAAAATATAAATGTAATTACAAACGTGTCCATATCGTGTGTTCAACTATAAAAGGCGGACCGCGGTTGTGGGCACAGCCAGTCTTTACTTTGAAAGCGAACAGTGCGATCAAGAGCGACCCGAGCGATCTAAGTCTAACTCTTCGAAGTTTCTGTGCGATAATTGTTTTGTAACAGTTTAAGTGAGTGCGTTATTAAAGTCTACTTTTGATTGTCGGTGTTTTCGTGCATTTTTATCAGTTACCTACGTAAACGTACGTAACAATACGAAAGTGAATTCATTGCTCTGTCAATGTTATCAAAATGTAAACTGAAAATCTCGAATTGCCCTCAACTGTGTATTTTAGAAGCACTTTAAAATATTGTAAGGATTAAATAAATACTAAATTTGACAGAAAATAGCCTTTTAATAATAGGTGTACAAAAACTGCAAATCGGAGTGTAAGTAATTCGGAGATACATCGACCAACTTTAGCAGGTTTGGAATGTTAAATGCTCAATAAATAGATAATTTCATCAAAATAATTATATTATACACATGACTAGCCTGCCATTGTTGCGATGCCAATATTACCTTTACTACAGAGAACCTAAACCTTTTCCAAAAGTAATTTCTTATGCTTGTTTTCAATACTCAAACCGCGGATAGATTCCTATTACTTTGATTCAAAATTTGACATCTGCTACCTAAAAAAATTGACAAATTTTAACATGAACCAATCATATCTAACCGCGGATTGAATATTGGGAACGGCCAATATTATTAAGATACCTACAGATTTAAAACAATACATTTGTAGAATCAAGAAAGGTAGCAGCAACGCAAGCTTTGGATCGGCAACATTGACAGATATCTCGTCAGAGTCATGAATACTAAAATACGGATACGGATAATTTTATCCGATCAAATATTGTTAACAGTCAATAACTATATGACTTAATTTACATCAAATATTCACATAATTAACCTAGTAAATTGTCTGTATCACAATAATAAATACACAAATTCACTTATCTTAGTTCCGCCTAGACGTTACTGTGCGAGACGACTAGCCACGACAAAATGAAATAGAAGAGGCATATAGGGTAAACTGCGAGGGCCTTCTTCCCTTCAGGTTGGCTGTCGCCTAAAAACACCGTCGCAGCTGAAAAACCAATTGCATATTCAACTATTGCTAAACGAGTACAAGGTGGGTGTTCCTAAAGATCAGGCACGAATAGATAAAAAAAAATGATAATATGATTTTGAGTACAAAAAAATGAGGATCAAAAGACAGGTTTATTAAAGCCTTTTCATTCACACGCCAATGTTAGCTGAGAATCACCGTAATAAACGTGAACACAAAGGTCTGTTTTGCTATCCAAATTAAAAGTTCATTGATATAAAACAAAATCTCTTTTAATCTTGAATTTGTGTCTGTGGCCGAAGGTAACGTCACTGGCACGACTTCCAACTGTCGGCCGGAGCCGTCTGTGGCATGGAAAAGGCTAATAAGAGCTATCACAGGGATCATAGTACAATGAACCCAAGTATAGGTAGTTCCACGAGAGTTGAGGTCACGCACACAACAACACTGTTGTGTAATGACAGCGGGATTTTGAAATTACTGTTCTTATATTGTACCGATAGCAAGTTCAACAGTGAATTGTAAGAAAGACCAAAAAGTTCCATGGGCACTCAGTATTACGTTTGCCACCATACCATCCTGAACTCAACCCTATAGAACTTTGTTGCCAGTAATACTGAGTCTGATTTAAAAGCGTCATAAGAAAATTTTACGAAAAAATTGAAACACTTGACAAAGCGACTTTGCACAATATTTTCCGATAAACTCAAGAAAAAGAAGAAAGATACAGGATATTGGAACCTAGGATTGATTATTTAAGTACCGTAGAAACAAGGGCGTGTAACGAACTATTTGGCTACTTTGGATGCTACAAACTATATGACGCTGACTGTACCATTACGTCCTTTTTGACGTTTGAGCACGGTCAAATTATTTAATCATTGTGTTCATGTCCATTTGAGGTAGTAATCTCTCTTTAATATAGTATTTTTTGATGAAAAGCACAATCGGTAAAAATAAAATGTCGCCTAGTACTCACCGAACGTGGCCCACATGAAGCCAATCATGGTTACGACCATCCGCACGAAGAAAAATAACGTGTTCTGCGTAATGAAAAGCACGAGGCGGCAAATCACCAGCGCCATTGCGACGGGAAATAGGCAGTAGCCCAGCACGCACACCGACTGAAAGAACGAGCTGAAACATTCAAATTGATTTCAACAACCAATTAAAAATTTGTAACTGGGTCTTGTTGTCTCTTTAACATGTCTTGTTTATTTTGCAATAAAGAGTTTGCATACATACCAGTCGGTCACATTATAATGACCTGGCCTGATATAGTTCCCAGAAACATGCCCTAACATGTACTGCATAGAATAATGTCTCCCCGGTAATAAACAAACGAACAAGTTGCAACTTGCTATTGTCATTTAAAATTTTAGTCATTTGGGTGTGGGAAGTCGCTTGTTTGATGTCAAAATTCGAGAATCAAAGTGTTATATTTTTTTATTTAAAGAAGGTTTGTCTCCTGCCCAAATAAAAGAGCGGTTGGATGGTGCGTAGGGAGGGTCTTCACCTGCGTATAGCACGGTAAAAACTGGGTGATGGAGTTCCGACTCAGACGGGAAAGTGCTCACTCCTGAGAATATCGCTCTTTTTCAAGAAGAGGTATTGAGTGATCGCCGTTTGAAGATTAGGGAGATAGCAACAAAGATAGACCTCTCCAAAAGTTCAGTGGACCGTTCAATTCATGACTATCTTCATTTGAGTAAAGTGAGTGCAACATGGGTGCGTAAAAATTTGTTAGTCGTGCAAAAAGAAGAACGAGTGCGATGTGCTTCAGAGTTTTTGGATCTTTGTGGTGAAAATCCAACGAATATCATCAGGCGGCTAGTGACTGGGGATGAAAAAATGGTGCTTTATTATAACTCTGGGAGCAAACGGGAGTCGATGGAGTGGCGTTTTAAGAACGAACAGCTTGGAAAGCCAAGGTGCAGCAGTCTACGAAAAAGCTCAAGTGCACCATCTTTTGGGATTGTGAGGGTACCCTGATGGTTGATTTTAAAGAACGTAATACCGATGAATACCTACTATGCCTCAGTTATAGATAAATTGCGGGATATAATAAAGGAAGAACGCAGAGGTAAACTCTCGAAACGGGTACTACTGCTTCACGATAATGCTCCAGTCCAAACCGCCATTATTGCGAAGACCGCTGTTCGCGAATCCGGGTTCGCGGAAGTCAACCACTCCCCTTACAGCCCGGAAATTGGCCCCAGAGACTATTATTTATTCCCTAATTTAAAGCTCGTAATTCCCACGAGGAAAAAAAATCTAATGACGAGGAGTTGAAGCCAGCTGTTTTAGCGAAAGATTCGACATATTTTTAGAAAGGCATAGAGATGTTATTTCATGGAGGTCAGAAGTGTGTACATATTAAAGGAGACTTTGAAAAATAATCAGTCTTTTATTTAATTTCCTTTGCAACATCTTGGTTAGGCCAGATCATTATGCAACCTACCACGTACATATGTATTCTCGTCCCAGCCGTATTTCGTGACAGTAAACATGTGATTTGCCTAAGTCTATGCCGGTTCCCTTGGACACGCAAGAATTTGGAGGGAACGGGGGCTTATTGGAAATAAAATAAAAATAGTGAATAACAATAGTAAATAATAATAGGTTTTATAAAAAAGTAAATATTTTACAGCTGTACCAGAAGTGGTAAGTATTAGTTCATTGCGAACTCTACAATTTGAGATTAAAATCTCATCAAGTTACTAAACATGTTATTTCCCTGAACGCTACAAATAAAATATTACAATATTTATTTATCTGTCGGGAGTAGGTACGTTCCTCGGATCCTCCATGTGGCTAATGTGGCTTTCACAAGGTTAGATTAATAGGGGCTATACCTAGTTGTCTCCACAATCCACCTATTTGTTCTTATGGGCACTTTTGATGTGTAAAAGACAACCTACTTATTGAATGAACATCTTTATCTTTAAGGGGAACTGATTTTCTTTCCATATGAGGTAGGTAGCTGACAAAAAAGGTGTTTCATCGAGTATCTATTTGTGTTCCTGTGGCATCGTAACTCCCAAATGTATAAACTGATTCATCGTTTTTTTTTCGAAATGATGCTAATTTAATAGTGGTCGGCCCATTTTCATGGAACCTAGCTAGGTAATCAGTTCAGCCATTTAAGAGATTATTTAATAGTTATTTCAATCCACGATGCAAGTCAAGTTGATGTGCAACAGCTTGCATCAATATTGAAAAAAGTAGTCTGGGGGGCTTAGGGCCTACATTTGAACAGCTAAGTTGCCCTCCTAAACAAGGAGGGCAAATGCACAAAAATTCCTAAATATTTTTTAAAAATATTATTTATTCAAACAGTCATAAATTTCACAGCATTACAGTAGAACCAATGCACTGAGAAACTTAATATTTATGAAAAGGTAAGATAGATTGGCAGGATGAGGTGGATTGAAAACAGTATGAACAGTTAGGCGTTTGTCTCTTGTCATTCCTAGTCTAGTTTGTATGGCTTACATATTCCCGCCGAGCAGTTTGGAATTGATAGTGACCACGGCAGCCCCTATCCAGACTAGCACGAACACTTCAGCGAACTCCGGGCCTCCGTCGTTCGAGTCGTCGGCGCGCTGCGCGGAGCCCTGCAGCATCGTCGCCATCAGTGTACACAGGAGCAGAGGACCCCATAAATCCCCTAAAAGCAATATTATTTTATTTAAATTTCTAACTTTTTGAATGTTATGGTTAACTGTATATTTATTTATTCATTTGGTTCTCCAATAGATACAAGACCATTAACTTAATTTATAATTACATGTGTAAGGAAGAGTGCCAGGGTGTTTACCCAATCATAGACAAACTCAGCTTCAAACAATTTTTGCGTTGATGAATATTGCCGATGTCAAATTAATATGAATAATTATAATTATTTTTAGGAAAAATGTTTCCACAAATAAGAAACATTATTCTGGAATCACAAGAGGTATTTCAAAGTAAATCTAAGATGAAAAAAGTGTGGGATTTGTTAAAACTTGTGTTCTGGTTACAGGCGTGACAAGACATAACCAACTAGTATGAAAGTAAATGAAAGAAAATTTAGATATTAACATGTGACCTTTGACTACCTAGTAATAGATGGAAATAGGCAAAGTAGACAAAAAACTCACATTCCTTTAGCAAACTGGTCTTTTCCCTGGGAATAAGTACATGATAGAACTTGTTGCCGACTGCTCGGAGGTCTCTAAGCTGCAATATTACATAAATATGGTCTGAGTACAGTCAGGATCATAAGTAAATACAAACTTGTGTAACTTGATGCTTTACAATCACATAAGAGATGTCAAACAAGGCTGTCAAATGCGTTATAGTTTGGGGAAAAAAGCTTTGGCAATTGGTTATTTACTTTACAACCTTTTTTTCTGTGTTAAGACTTACCAAACCTAACCTTAACCTTTCAACCTACTGTGCTGTTTGAAGCACAAAGGCAGTTTTACGATTACCTCTTGTTTGATATTAACAGAAAGCTCTTAGTGAAGATTACAGATGGCCAATTCATATTTCCTGAACTATAACTGCAAGTATAAAAGTTATTAGCTAGGTAATTATTTATGGACTTGATTTGATATTATGTTTTGTCAGATGAGCCAGTGATGATGTGTGAATTGATTATGAATTTGATTCTTCATTTTCATAGATACTTAAAAAAAATGTTTTCAAATATTTTCACAAATCATCAGAGCCCGGATTTTTCATGGCAAAACAAAACACTATCGTAATCTGGCTAGTGATAGAAACATCATTATATCGATATCGAGTATTATTTTTAAAAGTTATTTATTCAATAATAAAATAAACTTTCCTTTCAGCTTTGCCATACTCGGCAACAAAGAGGAAGGTACAAGTTTGAACGAAGTGATTATCTATACCACCTCATTGAAAATAATAAACACTTCAGTTAATAATAGATAATCACTACTCCATAAGACATTAGATGTCATTTCGTTACGTATGACAGTGATAAAATATAAATTGTGTCTATTGTTTGAAATCGACGTGTTTGATAGTTTAATATTACAGTTTTGAATTAAAGTAAGAATGAGTAATGTGGAAGATCGAATCAAAACGTGGATAGTGAATCATCCTGAATTAGTCTGTAATGAAGTGACCTCTACCATATACTGCTCTATGTGCGATATACATATGAAACTAAAGAAATGCAATATTGACACTCATCTGAAAAGCAACCGCCACAATATACATTCTGAACATCCAAATTCGAAACATCAATTTTATTTCGATTTACAGTAAAATGGGGTGAATAGAGATTCGCAGGGTGAATAGAAATACAGCCTAAAATAAAGCATATTCTACTAATTAAAAGACTGAGATTTCAATGTATTTTTCTAAAAGACTTGTCAATGTAATACTTGTTCTTATTAGTAACAAGTCATGACTTATTTTGTATTGTATTTCTATTCACCCCGCGAATCTCTATTCACCCCATTTTACGGTACTTATTTTTCTTATTTCATGCAACATACCATGGACATTTTTTTTTTTGTTTAATTTACCCCACATGGGGAAGGCGAAGGGAACACAGCCCATGCAGACAACAGTTAACAACGATAACTTCCGTAATTTTTTCAACAAATATTTATGTTGTGGAAAATATATTTAAATATTGTATATAAAAAAACTATACAGGGTATAAGAGAGGTAAATAAAACCAATTATTTGTGGATATCTGTGGACGAAATGCCAGATTTTATGGGTAAATGTGTGTCAAATGCGGTAATTCGACCTTTGCAAAAAAAAAACGCAGTCATTTTATATTTTGGGGTCAAAGGTTTTACAAAAGGTAAATGGGGAAGCAGTTGCTAATTTAATAATAAGCCAACTAAATTTTTTGTTTCTAGATTCGTTTAACGATAACGTATACAATGTACTTTTACTTTGCACAGATAGTGCGCCGCATACATGCTTAAAGCTGGTCGTATTTTAAAATCAATGTTTCCGCGTATGAAACACATTACATGTTTAGCTCATGGTCTGCATAGGCATAGAGTTGCTGAAGAGGTGCGAGATAATTTCAAAGGTGTAAATGTGTTGATATCGAATGTCAAAAAGATAGTCCTCAAATCTCCAGAGCTTGTTCGCCTTTTTAAGGCAAAATATCCGTCCATTCCGCTACCTCCCGAGCTGATAATCACCAGATGGGGTACATGGATAAATGCTCCTGTATATTATGCTCAATACTATGAGCAAGTACGCGACGTCGTTTCCACACTTGCTAACGATTCGGCTTCTATAAGAACGGCAATTTTTTTTTTCAAAAGAGCAAATTACGACAGGTGTTAAATTTAATTAGAGATAACTACGACATAATAGCCTCTTCGATAGAACAACTGCAATGTAGGTACGACTTTGTCCATTGCTTAATGCTTTTTTTATTTTGGACACTGTTTGTTACCTAAATTCGTGTAAAGTGTTACCAGTGATACGTAAATTTGAAGCTCGAACGAAAACCTGATTATGAAAGTAAAAACTAATGAGTATCTACTCCTATCACCTTTACACGAATAAAACACCATGTGCTGCTGTGTGTACTAACATGGATTACGACGAAGTAATTGAATATGTTCCATATATAACTTCATAAAAACTATGTATGTTTTTTTATGTATGTTATTTGGTCACGTTTTTTATTCTATTACACAATTATCGATATAGATAAAATGATGTTTCTATCACTAGCCAGATTACAATAGTGTTTTGTTTTGCCATGAAAAATCCGGGCTCTGGAAATCATATAGGCTTGGGCGAAAAGGGATATATATAGGGAGGGAGCTTGTTTTTTAATAATGTATAAGTATGATAGGCTAACAGGCCATATTTCCATGCTTAACATGTTGATGGAAAGTATTAGGTTAAATTGGATGCTGAGAGGTCTGTTGTATCACTTTTTTCAAGGACAGCTGCCAAAGGCATCATCATGTCAGCCGAAAGACATCCACTGCTGGACATAGGCCAAAGGCATAGTGTCCATCAACATGTTAATAAGCTCAGGATGGGCGGCACACTCAATAGTAAACTCACAAATGTCTCTTTAATTGGCTCATCAAGAGTGTTGAACTCCATGCTGTCCCCAGAGGGCAACCCTCTGCCCGGCACATTCATCTCTCCCTCCACCACTCCCACATCTCCGGCAGGGTACATCTGAAATAAATAATGCTTTTTATTAAATTTTCCTGTAGGAACCTTTGATTTGATGATCACGCTAATATGACTGTGAGCTGTCCCAATTTGTTAATTTTCTTTATTAATTCAATTCAATTTTTTGGGAAAATAATGGTCCCTTCAATGTTGTGATGATTGAATTTGGTTGGAGGTTAGATAGTGCACTGCCATTTGACATTTAAGTCTTGTTCGGTGCGTTGACCGTGTTTTGTGGGATACCAGCAAAATAATATAATTACTTATATATAATTATTTGGAAAAAGATGTACTTAAGTAAATAAACATTTAATATCTCATATGCTTAGGAGCAGATCTCAAAATTTGGATATCTTTTTGTAATTTTTTTAAGTTTATTTGTTCAGACGATGTTGTAATATAAAGAGACTAGAACTTGGATTTATTTTTTTCTCCTCCTGCATATGAGGGGTTAATTAAAGATTGATATTATTTTTAGCAAGAACTTTATTAAAAAACTTACAATATGACATAAATACAAATGTTAGTAGAAAGTGGACATTAATTGGATGGCTAATACAATGAGGAAGGAGATTATATAGAGGAAAAGATATTTTAGGATAATCCAAAAATAAATGTCCCAATGTGCCTTCAGCCAAAGCGTACTCAAATCAAGCAAATCAAGCTGTCCCTAATTCTCAATTTTGCTAGAAAAACAGGACACCAAAAATGACCCAGACTTTGTTGTGACTTACAAAAATATACTTGACACGTACTTTCCTAACTGTCTACTTAACCTATGTGAACAGTTTGGATGAGAAAGAGACTGATAAATATGGCATGGATCGTCGGCACTCCACATTCACATCACATTATTAAGTTCTGGAGTCCACACAAACTACAATAAATATTTTCAGTACCCATGCAGAACTTAACTGTATATTCCAATTGACTCAGGTGTTAAATTGTATGTGATTATGTACTACCCCTCTGACTCATTGTAGTGAAAAAAAAAAGAATTAAAATTGCAACAACATAACAGGAAAACAAGCAATTTTAAGATCTCAATATATACGATCACTGCGAATGCATTATTCACTATGTTTACATGTAGATACTGAAAATAATTAATTTTAATGTTACAGCCAAAAATACCAATATTACGACGGGAATACTTACATCAAATTTGGCGTCAAACGATGTCATGTTATTAGTATTTATAATTCACGTTTTAGATATATTGGATAATCATTCAAACGTGTAATAAATAATATAATAATATTACAATTCCAACACATCAAAATGTATGTCTTCAACATAAGATAATGACATTTCTGTGTACAGATTAGTGATTATTACACGGGTAGAGGTATGTGTTTCTGTGTAAACTGTTCAAGTCACTCAAATAATTTACGTACGAAATTTACTTCATAATTTACTACATCCCTACAAAATATAAATACATAATAATTTCTCATAATTCATTATGCACCAGTCACATAAATAACTAATTATCTCTTTTGATCTCGCAGCCTGCGGTTGATTCTATGATATTTATTACTCTTTGACAACCCTTAATGTGTCTTTGATCCTTGGATCAACAATACATTACAATTTACAAATTGTTGGTACCTATGTCGGTGCTTTGATCACGTCTCGCATGCCTCCAAACCACAAGCCCCGTTTTTTTTTCAAAGTTAATTAAAAAAAAAAAGCGTGCTGGTGTTGACCACAGATTATTTAAGGTATTGGTGTTGACAGCGGTTGACAGTTCAGCTAAAGCTTGCTTATAGAATTTAAGAATTTCTTGAATTGAATTGTGATTATAATTATTTTGTATGCGTTTTCATTGTTATCAACTACAAATCGCAAAAAAAATATGTTTCACCGTAGTTTAAGCGGCCTAAATCAGCCTGTTTCATTATAAATTCATAAAACCCTGTGCCGGCGGCGGTAGGGTAGATATAAAATGTCGAACTCATTAACAAACATTAAGAATCACACGAAGAAAGCAAGCAGCAGTAGAGATCGAGACAGAAACAAGTCCGTAGCTTCAGAATCTGGGGGCTCTAGTCAGTGTGATACTCCACCGCTCAACGAAAAGGCAAGTATATACATTTATATCGATTCAATTCGACGATCAATTTAGACCTCCACTGTCCCATGTCGTTCCATAGACGTTTTTGCTACCAGGCGAGTAATTGTTGAAATGATGTTTTTTTTTGCGGTTTTAAATTACTATAATTTATATTTACAAGTAGCTTAAACCCGCGACTTTTTCCGAGTAGATATAGATTACAGTAATCCCCTGGGAAACTTTTAAATTATTCGATATGAAAAGAAGCCTATGTGTTAATCCAGGGTATAGGCTATCAGGGCTTGGAACTGGTTTAAAAAGTACTGGTTTATTTCAGTTTTGCTCTGAAGTTTTCTGGGGAATGCAAACTTTTTGAGAACTTTATTTAACCTTAATTCGGTTTAATCCACAAGCGATGAGTCGAGAGACCAATACATTTGTTGCATTTTTTTTAACTTTTGTGTAAAGAAGCATGCGGTATGTGTCTGGATTAAAAAGTTTATTACTAAATAAACAAACTATTGAAACCATTTCATTTGAAAAGAACTTTATATAAAGGTTCCTTTAAAACCGGTTTATGTGAATGGAACCGAAATGGTAAGGTTTTAGTGTCAAGTACATTGTAATGGTTTGAAAATTTAACCAGTACCAGTTTATACTTGGCTAACTATCACTGTAACTTTCAGCACGGCTAATACATGTTGTCCGCGACTTGTTTGCCGCTCAGATCCTCCCTTTCTATCTAGTCTATAATATTTGGGACACATTGATTGACAAGCAAGAAAATACAACTTGTGCTACCGGAGCTGGCATCTGTCAGTATATGTATTTGTTGTGCCAGAGAGAGTGTGAAAGCAATAGATAACCGAGATGGTACATCAGGTATCACAATATTTGGGGTTGAAAAGTATATTATCCTGTATTGCTTAATGGTATGCTTAGTGCAACATCTCTCTAAAATGTATGTTAATATGATGATAAGGTAAATTATGTTTAAACTTAACAGGATGAGGCTGAAATGTTACTGAGCTAGAAACCTTTTTGCCACCATGCTTGTGTAATTCTTTGGTGTTTTTATTTTTATATGTTGTGGCAATGAAGGTTTTCTTCCTTTCTTTCTTCCTTTCTTTTTAATAATTTATCAGCCCACATTAATCAGTAGCAAGGCAAGTGCCAAGATGCCCAGTCAATAATTGCTTGCTTTAATTATAACTTTTTACAATTTATTCACTGTTATTTTCAGGAGGGCAGCTCATCACAAGGAAAATTTGCTGGACTTAGCGGTGACTCAGTGCAATGTATAGCAGATCAATTTGGTGTAGAAATTACCAGTGAAGCAGCAAACAATTTAGCTGAGGATGTCAGTTATAAATTGAGACAGATTATTTCTGTAAGTATTATGTAAAAGTAACACAATAAAAAAACAACCCTACTGTGTATGCAACAAAAAAAAACAAGAAATAAATATTGAGAATTTTGGTACAAACTGGATAGGAATATTTTTTCATTGTGAGAGGCACATTTATTATCTTCTTTTATATGAGGCATAAGTTTCTTAACTTTCTTATAATTTTGTCTAAGGCTTAACAAATTTGAACACTTTCATTCATTCATTTCAGCCCACATCCACCCACTGCAGGGTACATGCCTCTGCTTTTTACGCCATTAAATTCGGACCCTTATGATGTAATATTTTTGGTATCACTTTATTGATTATTAAAAATGATAAAAAGACTTATTTTACTAGTCTTAATGGAATGTGCGGTGAATGTTGACGAATAATATTTTTACTTTCCTTTCAGACTATTGCTGTACAAAGTGAGATGCTAAAGAAGGCCAAAATAGACAGCTGGGATGTCAACACAGCACTGGTCCTATCAGACACTAGCCCTGTGGTGGGGGCGGGCATCCCAAAGTATGTTGCTGTCGGAGAGGAAAAGATAAGCGTCCCAATTGTAAGACTATAGAACTACTTTATATTTATATATGTTTCATCATCCCTATTCTGCCAAGATAATGTAAGGCACTGATCCCACCAAGGGCGAGGGAGCGATTAGCTATCGGCGATTTTCTCGCCCAAGAAAGGAACTAAAGATAATGATCCCCTGTCAGTAAAAGAGACACATATATTAATACTTGATCGCTGGCTGTTTACTTTGGCAGTGACAACTCTTTCCACTACTTTCTCAAAACAAAAACTATAGATCCCGTGTCAAGAAAAGACACACAAATATTAATATAATGGACCGCAAAACTAAGTATCACACTATATGAGACATTCTTTAAAAGTGTGATACTTAGTTTTGAAGAAGTATCACACTTTATATGAAACATTCTTTAAAAGTGTGATACTTAGTTTTGGGGTCCAGGGTATTTCATCGCATGCTGTACTCGTATTTCGCTCATCGTCGGCTGTGGGACCAGTGCCTAAAAAAATTAAAAAGACGTTTGGATAATAATAATGGTAATGTTATGTAATATAACAAATTTGTAAACTTGTTCTAGGACACTACAGTAAATATAACAGAGTATGCAATGTCTCCACAAACTTATGTGTACACCACAGTGCCCACTGTGTCGGTAGAGTGGATCACGGACGAGAGGAGCCTGAACAGCAACAATAGTATTAGTTCAAGTTTACAGAATTATTACACAAAAGTTGCAAGAGGTATTGTAGAGCAAACTGTTGTCACCTTGAACAAATAATTATTTCATGTAATGTGCTAGTGTGTGCCATTGTTTGGTGCACAAACTCATGTCGGATACCCCAGTTTTTCTGGGTAGCAGAAATCAATAACAAGTAGTAATGAGGATAAAATGTATCCTCCAAAGTTATAATTTTCAAAGTAGGCTTGTGATTGTGACACCCATGTAATCTCTACCAATAGACAGGTAATCAATGTAACTACTTATTCAGAATGACATCAGATTCAAAGAAATAACTGTTATTTTCAGCCATACTTAACCTAAGGAAGAAACCTAAAGAATTAGCAGTGCAAGATCTAATGACAAACACAAGGATTGGGCCGATATTTCCGAATCTTTTTAACTTAGCAGTATTAGTCTTGAACGACGACAACCTGAACGCTCTCAATGTGCCGGCGAAGAAGCCTCTGCAATCCAACGTCCTCGACATGGTCGACGCCTTGTGTTCGAACCCCTGTAGTTTAGATACCAATATACAACAGCAGGTATAGTAAAAGTTTTTTTATTTGTGTTTCAGTGTGTAAAAATCAATAAGTTCATCATTTACTTTTCAGAACACTTTTTAAATTTTGGTACATCTGTAGTAGAATTAATTCACAAATGTCCATCCCTAATATTACAACTGTAAATGGATTTGATACTTTGTTTTAAAGTTAGTCACGCTTCATATGTTTTAACCTGAAGTAACCTAGTCTATCCGCGGTTTGAATATTAAGAACAGACAACATTAGAAATGTCATTGCATGCCCGGGTAATATTCAAGAAACAAATCGTTTTCCTTAGGGGCCGTAGCGTTATGGCATTTGCTGCGTACAAAATGTGTCAAATTATAACGAGGCGTATTGAAAACGATTCGTTTCTTGAGTATAGGACCTAGGCATTAGTCAGTCCTATTTACTTACTCATTAATATATAACCAACTCTTTTTAAATATCTTATTTTACAGTTTCAGCGCCTGTTTCCAGTAATGGTCTCCAATATTCTAGGCAATGGCTCTCTAGCTGACAAAATGGTATTAATACTCACGAAGATTACCAGAACGTGGCCGTCCTTTATTACGATAGGTAGGTGTTGGTAACTGCTATAATCCTTTAAGGACAATTTTATTATTGTTTAGCTATATTAGCCTTCTGCATCATTGTTGCGTCCACAAAACGAACACACAAACCGAATAATTCTTCTAAAAAATATAGAATACAGAAATATCAATTGGTTCACTCGTCGTTTTACGGTCATTCCTAATAAACTAAAGACATATGGCATAAAGGCTGCTAAAAAGAAACTATATCGCTTCGTTAAGGGATAGGGATGAATTTCCAGCAAGTTTTATTCCAAAAACTACTTTGCAGATCACTCGTGGCGTACGGGTCAGCAACGCCTTTCCAGACAATTTTTGGGCAAAATATTATTTTGTTGCAGTTTACAGTACCAATAATATGATTTTCGCATATGCTATATGGATACCTACCTGTATTTTTGTTTTAATACGTTCGTCTGAAAGATTTACTATGGAAACGCATTCGGGTAACCTGTCCCCATAAGTTGTCGTGCAATGTAGAATATGTTGGTTCTAGGCAAAGGCATCCTGTTCGAGTACCTCTCGCAGGGCAGCAAGGAGCGCTTGACCGCGCCAATGATCCGCTGCGTGGCCGCGCTGGGCCGGCAAGCGCTGCAGCGCTGCCTCGGCGCGCACCTCGATCACCTGGACGCCGGCCTGCACGCGCGCCGGCCCTCGCCGCACGGCTCGCTGCGAGACGCACTACTGGTATAGTATCCGATGATCGCTGCGAGACGGACTACTGGTATAGTATCCGATGATCGCTGCGAGACGCACTACTGGTATAGTATCCGATGATCGCTGCGAGACGCACTACTGGTATAGTATCCGATGATCGCTGCGAGACGCACTACTGGTATAGTATCCGATGATCGTTGCGTGGCCGCATTGGGCCAACGATTGATCACCTGGACGCCAGCCTGCACGAGTTCCGGCCCTCGCCGCACGAAGAAATCTCAGGGATAAGTTCGCCTTTGTTCAGTCACAGCATTAATAATTGATCGTTTATGTACTTACCTTGTCAGTTTAATGTCATGTTTGAAATGTCATACAAAATTGTGAAAGGACTGAATGCAACAAGGTACATAAATGATCACTTATTTATGCTGTTGACTGTACTTGTTTTTTTTTACATACATAATATTATATGTATTATACATATATTCAATTTTACTTACCTATATTCAATTTTATTTACCTATATACGTAAAACTTACTGCCTCTTTACTTAGGTACGTACTTCTCACAACAACGTGTTACGACTTTAGACGTCGGGCTAAACTAAACTTATTTTTCTCAAACATGCTCGGAAAAAACGGTTTTCCGATTGAAAGACAAGGACGGAAAAAGCCTCATTTTACTCCTAGGAGTAAAAAAACCATATGAAAACACTTTCCGTCCATGTCTATATTTTTCTTAAAAATGCTGTCAATTTGCATACAAAATCAAAAGGACCAAGACAAAGATTCCAAACAGCCAAGGTAACTGCTCGCTTTTTTAGCACAGTGCGTGTGTTTCTTTTTGAATTTGCATTCCAATTTCTATGGTTAGTATTAAAATCAATTGACAGTCGGTAACATTCGTTCATTCTGCATAATTAAATTCTTTGCTTTTTAAAAATGTATTTGTATTATTTCCTCACATGTTTGAGAAAAGCATTATGTATGCCTCGGCGGAAACGAGGATTTCCTGACTCGTATTTTACCGTATTTAACCACCTCGTCAGGAAAACCCTTACTTTCCGTGCCTAGGCAACAATGTACTATTTCTCGAAAATGACCGGAAAAGTTGACATTACTATCTACATAATTAGATTGAGATGCAAAGTACAAAGTTTACTGACAGATCTCAAATAAATAAAAAAACATTGCTTGTTCGCTACACAAGCTCGCAACGTTGCATACAAATTTCATTGCTATCTAATTTTTAACTTTTTATAAAAGTGAAAAGGGCCGTAATAAAATGAGGGGACGAGTCTTATAAATCCATATATTATTCGAAACATAACTTTTTTATCTGTCTGGAATAGGCTGTATTTTAAAAAAAAAAAGATTGCGTTTCTCTTTGTCATAAACAAAAAGCCGGTAGAGAGTGATGGTTTTTTTCACGTGAAGTTTGTATGTATGGAATTCAAAAAATTAGTTCAAGCTATGAAGATACTCTAACACTCCTTTTTTCTTTTGCCATTTTTGAGAAAAGCACTATATTTGCCTTGGCAGAAACGGCAATTGCGGGCTTTGTATTTTTACCAATACTCGGCCCGCAATTGCCTACTTCCATACTTAGGTAATAATGTAGATATTATATTATTCTCAAACTTGCTCGAAAATGTAGGCGTTAATGTTACGAAATGAAGACAGTTTCTTGTTTCTCGTTTGTGGCTCCATACATTACTTCATGGCCTAGGCCAAGAAGTAATGTATGAAAAACCTAAAAATAAAAAAAATAGCAGCAGCTCTAACTTTTTCAATTTGCTTACTAACTAAACTGACAAAGGAAAAATTACATTCTGCCAACAACCACTAGACTAGACTCTGTAACCATATCTTACGATATTAAAAAAAAAACAAAATTGGTACTATATTTATATGCAGTTTTGAGATTGCCATCGTAATATTGCAGTTTTTAGATTGCCATCGTAAGATTGCACAGTCTTGAGATCGGTATCGTAAGATTCCAGTCTCGAGATTGGCATCGTATTAATCCAGTCCTGAGATTGCCATCGTAAAATTAGTCTTGAGATTTCCAGCGTAAGATTGCAGTCTTGAAATTGCCATCGTAGGATTGCAGTCTTGAGATTGCCGTCGTAAGATTGCAGTCTTGTGATTGCCATCGTAAGATTGCAGTCTTGAGATTGCCATCGTAAGATAGTAGTCTTGAGATTGGCATCGTAAGATTGCAGTCTTCGGATTGCTTTCGTAAGATTCCAGTCTTGAGATTGCCATCGTAAGATTGCAGTCTTGAGATTGCCATTTTAAGATTGTACAGCCTTGAGATTGCTATCGTAAGATTGCAGTCTTAAGGTTGCCATCGTAAGGTTGCAGTGTTGAGATTGCTATCGTAAGATTGCCATCGTAAGATTCCAGTAATGAACTTTTAATATTTTCTCACATTGCTTGAGAAAAGTACTATACAATCTGAAGGACTCGTTCTATCCGGTCTACCCCAAACTCTTCATTGAATCCCTTTCTTCACGGCCGCTGCAGTAATGTACTATTGTACTATCAAATCAATTTAAAAAGTAAACCTTATTGTTTACAGGACGTGTCGACGTGCTTGCTCAGGTCCGAACCGACGACGTTCTTAGAAGACTTCGTGATGACCGAATATACGTTGTACGAGATGCTCGGAGACTCGATCATGCCGCGACTGACAATATTTCCCTACAGAAGTAAGAGTTCTATTCTATACCACAAACCAGAACTTACCTCTTTACATAATATATGTCGTTTTTGAATTAATACATGAAGTGAAATTGTCAATATCCCAACATGCATGGATTTTTTAAATCGCATTTCTCAACAAAATATGAAAATACCCTAAAAGTGATCACCAAAAGTGAAATTAAAATCGGTCTAGAAATACGGATGATACAAGCAATTTAAAATGCTAATTAGACAGAGAGATCTGACGTGGAGCGGTGACGTCAGTTCGGCCATATAAACTCAACGTAAAATTCTGTTTTCCTAGAAAGAGATAGGAACAAATCTTTGTTGGCTTATAATTATCTTGGTTATTTTTATAGCTTTTCTAAAAATGTTTTTTCTCATCAGTTTGTTAGATGAATCAGCTTTTACTTAAGCTGTTAACAAAAACATGCATATTCCCTATTGTAGATGAGATCTAAAGCTTGGAAAAAAAACCAAATTACTATTACTTAAATAAAATACAAAATGCTGTAATAAATTACAGCATTTTGTATTCACATCCACACACATCACATTCACCAAAAATAGTGTTAAAACATGTAGTGACTGTCTATGTAAATCTATTATCTAATCTACTAGATTCTCCCCGCGACTTCGTCCGCGTAAATTTTGATTGTCGTTATTCCCTCAGGAACTTTTAAATTACCTGGGATAAAAGTAGCCAATGTATTACTTCAATAAGCTATCTCCATCGCAATTTCATCCAAATCCCTCTAGCCGTTGTAGCGTGAAAGAGTAACAACCTAACACACACACAACACGCAAAAACTTTCGCATTTATAATATTAGTAGGATAAGTGTTCACGCCTAAAGTATGAAGATATTATATTACCAATCACGGGACTAAGGGAGTCCCGGGCCTTTGGAAGGCGTACATGGCGCCAAAGCCAACCCGCAAAGCCCCCTTAAACAAGTTTAATTTAGTAAAATGATGGGACATCAATCTGAGATTGTCCCTGAGTTCGACCTATACAAGTATGCTCCCACAGACAACCACCGGTTAGGCTCTTTAAATGAACAGATATGGATTGGTGAACTAGGGTATTCATAAAACTACGGCGCCTGGTTGACCAATACTAATTACTTTAGTTGAAAAGCAGGCGGTGACTAGCCAACTCAATGGAATGGGCCTCCCGAAGCCCAACAACACTTATATTTACACAGTACAACAGTACAGAACAGAACAGTACTTATATTTATTATTATAAGTACTGTTCTGCTATCGGTACTTTCGAATCTTATTCTAATTGCGGTATGATAATAAAATAACCATTACAATTATTTTATTACTAGATGAAGTCAAAAACAAGACCGCAAACACCGATCAAACATCCGAAGAAGACTTCCCATTCGTGCCACTGCGGCCGGTGGTCGCCCGGCGGCCGAAGCTAAGACTGATCTCTACCGCCATGAAGCTCGGTATCGGCCTTGACAGAGAAGCCATCTTTGAACCAACCAACCCACCAAAAACAATACGCATTAAGTTAAAAACTTGCAGAACTAGAGAAGTACCGTTAAAATTAACGCGAGTGATGATCACTAGGGCTCAAATGAACAGTTTATATGTGCCGAGTGTGATACCCAGCGGAGTGGTGGTGGCCAACGGCCGCCTCAATAGATTTAAGTATAAATTAAGTAGGAATTCTGACGAATTTCCAATATTTGGAGCTTTAACGTTGTGAGAAAATAAATGTTACTTAATAAGTAATTTATTAAATTTTGTTTTATTCTTTAGATGCTATACATGGTGTTAGGTATATAGTGGATAATCCTTGAACTACGGATAGAGGGTACTTAGGACGTTATGAAAAAGCTAAAATAGGTTTAGTAAAAGTCGCACGGTTTTCGAGATTTTTGGACTTTTTTGTTTTTTTTGAAAATTGACACCCTTACTCGAATTTTTGGTCATGGTTAGTGTACGAAGATATTTTTTTTAATTTTCTTTTTACCTTAATAATGTTTAATAGTGGTGCTATCAGGTAAACATTACCAATATGGCGTCACTAACGTGCTTTAACCTTTTCAACGCCATTGACGTATATATCCGCACCACTGGTTCAACGCCAACGACGGTTATTTCCGTCGTGATTGCCAGCGTAAAATAGACCTGAGTGCCTTTGAGGCAAGGTTGATATTTGCTCTGGTTTTAAGCTCTCATTGGCGTGTGAGTGACGTCTTTAGTATTTGACATAGCGTTGAAAAGGTTAATAATTTTTTTTTAGCAAACTTGAATTTTGCATCATCGATCGAACATTTACCAAACTTTGAGCTGTTGCAGTGAAAAAAAAATACACTACCACAAGATAGCCCATTAGCTTAAAAACATGCCCATTTAATAGAGATTTTAAAAACACTAAATATTGTTTTATTTAAATATTAAAATAAAAAAATAACTTCAGTTTTCCGCAATTGAGTCGATTATTTCATATTAAATTTGTGCTCTAGAATTCCAGATAGAGTACCTAATGATGACAAACTTTTCTTTGCTAAAATAAGAATACTGGCCACTAATTTTGTAAAACATTTTATTTAAAACGATTTACGTTCCGGGCAAAGCAACCTTTTTGTTTCAATTATAACAATACTGGCCACTAAAATTTTAAATGCCATTTATTCGAAATTTAAAACACTCGATCGCTTTTTGTTTTCTCAGCATTTGTCAAACTTTGGTGTCACTGCATAATGTGAATTGATCGTTCACACAGCGTGAATAGGCTCAAATGCACTTTCAAAACAGGAACAAAACCGTTCTTGCGGAAGGTCAAAAAAAGTCGCCTGAATTCGTCCACTGCTTCATCCGCCGTCGAAAATTTTCGTCCACGTAATGATTTTTTTCCCGTGGGGAAATAAAAAAAAATCACACGGAGCCAGGTCAGGGCTATAGGGAGGGTGTGGTAGCAGTTGCACTCCTGACTTGTTCAAAAAATCTATGGTTCTGGTAGCGTATGAGCAGAAGCGTTATCTTGATGAAAAATGATGCCCCGGGTTCCACTACTTGGACGACTGGTAACCGTTTTCCGATCTTCTAGTGGAATTACGGCTACAGGCCCACTTCGTCGAAAAAAAACAGCAACCATTTTTTTGTTGACGCTTCGGCCGCGAACTACTTTAGTGAGTAAATCATCTTCTTCAAAGACCCATACTGTCGATTGCTGTTTTGTAAATGGGTCGTAGCTAGGGTTTGCAATTCGAATATTCGAATATTCAATTTATTCGAATATCCGACTAAAATAAAATTCGAATTCGAATTCCGAATAAATCGGATATTTTGAATAGTTCTAAAAGAGGATTGAAATAATAACTTACCTATAATAAATCAATCTTTCTTCTTACATCAACACATGAGGTGCAGGGATAATAGTAAAAAGGGTTTTTTTTTGTTATTTACTATATTTTAAGTTTTACTCCCTATAACTTTATCATCAGAATGAGTTACAAAGACGTCGAAAGATAAAGTGAGGTCGCTCGCTCGCTAAGTTGCTGCCTGCTCCAGGCAGGCCTAATTATTATTACTTTTAATAAACCCTAGCCCTAGCCCTAGCCCTAACCGGTCAGTTATCAGTTAGCAGTACTAAGGGTTGGTGATGTGTTTTTTTTTTTTTTTTTGGTAATCGCCTGAGGGGCCAAAGACAAAAGTCCTTGCTTTTGTTTGCTTAAGAAAAAGGGGCAGAGGTGAAAATCCCTTCCGGAGACCTGGGAATGGAGGGCCCAGGTACTGCCGGGCTCGCACCGGCTAAAAACACCAATGCCCCTATTACCAACTAGAATTTAGACTCCCGCGGATACTACCCCAGCCAGTGCTGAAAGGCCGGAGGAGAAAGTCGTTCCTCCGTTTACTTATCCGCGGGGTTAGGGGGGATAGGAATGGGGGTTGGGATGGGGGGGAGACTTATAGCTATGTGAGTCGCGGAGTGGAAATCCTGACGCATGCATGCTTACAGACTACGGGCTTCCTTTCTTTTGCCCGACAATGGAAGGGTTGGGTCGGAGATCTTTTAGGACCACTTGTGTGGCTGTTGATACCATCTTTATGGGTGGGGCTACCCTTTTTGAGGCTTTCTCTTTTGCCTGGAGATACTATTTTTGCGCGGGTCTCCTTGCGCTGCCCTCTTTTGTGACCTCTTCCGTTGCAACTTAGCCTATACATTTTTTAATGGGAGGGCCGGTGTCAATTTGACGGGGGACCAGTGAATCGCGCGCGGAACCTTACCCCAGCCAGTGCTGAAGGGCCGGGAGAGAAAGTCATTCTCCCGTTTAGGAGGCTGCAGGATTCCCCATCCCCCGTCCTACCGACACCCGTTAGGTGTTCGGGAGGTGCGTGCGTCAGGAATATATCTAACTCTAACCTTAAGTGTATGTTATACACTGAAAGTTAGAGCTAGCTCTGGGTTAACATAGATGTAATACAAAGAAAGATAAAACAGAGGTTATTAGAGATGGGGGTAAGGGTTTGGAAGATTTTACTTATTGCATCATCCTACAAGATTAGGGGTGCTTTGGGTTGGGATTGGTGAACAGGATACGGCGAAGGGGGGAGGTTTGAAGGGGGGGTACGAGTACGAAGGTTTAGGGAGACCTGGGGGGTTGTTTCGGCGTGGGATCCTGCCCGGGTCCTGTGGCCGAAGGGTTTTCGTGGTGTCAGATTTCAGCGTAGCGTTTTACACAATAGTCCGGGCTCCGAACTATTTGTTCCTTAAACACGCTACGCGTACCACTTTTTCTATAAAACCCTTCGTGCTTTCGCGGTTGGCTTCTGTTCCCAGCAGGGCTTTCCAGCTTGAGCTATCTGGAGAAACTTTGACTCCGGTCTTTTGTTCAAGGTCGAACCTTTCCACGCCAAAACGCGGGCATTCGCAGACAATGTGCCAGATGTCCTCATCAAGGGTCGGGTCGCAGACACACGAAGGTGAATCTTTGATCTTAAAACGGTGGAGATAGGCGGCGAAGCCTCCGTGACCAGTAAACGCTTGAACCAAGAAGTTTGTGAGTTTGAGTTTCTTTAATATGCTGTTCGCGTCTCTCACAGTTGTAAAAAACTTCTTGGTTGTCGCACCTGTCCCGGATGCCCCGTAGCGAACCTGCCACTGTTCGAGCGTGTTTTGTCTTATCGACCTCTTGGCGTAGGACACCGGCACCATGTCATATTGGGGGGCGGTCTTTTTCCTAAGGGCTGCTTGCTTTGCCAGTTCGTCTGCTCTCTCGTTTCCTGGCGTTCCAACGTGAGCTCGCAGCCAATAGAACCTGAGATCGATCCCCGTTGCTCTTGTTTGGGTTGTGGCATTTTTGATCTCTTGGACCAAGGGGTGTGTCGTGTCCGGTGATTTGAGGAGCTCCAGTGAGGATCTTGAGTCACTGAGGATGCTGACTCTCTGCGCCTTGTGTTTCCCTGCGATCTGCACTGCCCTGAGTAGAGCGTACAGTTCGGTTTGAAACACGGTGTTATAGGGCGCTAGCTTAAAGGTTGAGTGGCGGATTTCTCTTCCATTCTCCCACCATGTGAGTGCCGCTCCCGTCTGGCCCTCAATTTTACTCCCATCGGTGTAAATTTGAGGGCCTTCGAGGTCGTATCTATCGATCACGTCTTGGCTGAACTCCTCCAAGCAGACGTAGTCGATGGACACAACCCTTGACGGGTGCGGTCTCTTCAGGGCGTCAGTTTTTTCCTCAATTTCTCTTCCTGGTGGAATGTGGTCCTCACTGTAGCCCTTTTTGACCTCGTAGAGGCTTGCCGCTTCGTGAATTCGCAAATCCAGTGGGAGGGTTCCCGACAGGATCAGCGCCGATGTCAGAGAGACCGTCCTGTACGCTTTGCAAATTTTTTGGGCGAAACCACGCTGTATTGAGTCTAGCTTGTTTCGCACCATCACCTTGTTGGCAGACTTGTGCCAAGCGCTTGCTGCGTACAGGACGATCGGCTCTATCACCGCCACGTAGATGGTTTTCACTATCTCGCTATTGAGCCCCCATGACACCCTCGCCGCACGTGACAGCTGTCTGTAGATATCCGTTACCTTTCGGCACGTTTGAAGGTCAGCTTACGGTCTATGGTGAGTCCCAACAGTTTGATTTCGTCGACAAGCTCCACCACGGTCCCAGCCATTGAGATTCGGATGGGATCCCATTTCAGCTTCCTCGTTATAACCATGGCTCCCGTTTTGTGAGCGGCGAAGTTAAGCTTATTTTGGGTACCCCATTCGACCACTTTTTGGAGAGTCCGTTCGGCTTTTGCTTTTACTGCGCCTGATTCGTTGCCAGAGAACACCAGAGTGACGTCGTCAGCGAAGGCCTGACAATGGGCGTCCGTGTCGTTGAGCATCTGAAGGAGATCGTCTAGAATTACATTCCAGAAGATTGGACCTCCTATAGAGCCTTGGACACACCCCTTTGTGGTGGGCTTTTCGCTGGTTTCGCCCGCGTAGTGTACCCTTATCATGCGGTCGTCCAGGTAGGAGCGGATCATGTGATAAAGATTTCTCGGGCAGCCTTTCTTGGCCAGTTGGGCTCTGAGCTTCGGCCACCAGGCGTTGTCAAAAGCTCCCTCTATGTCTAGCGAGACGAGTAGCACAATGCGTTTCTTCGTTTCTACTTCGGTTCTTATGTGTCTCATCAGGTCATAGAGGGCGTCTTCCGTCGACTTCTGGGGCATGAACCCGTACTGGCGTTTGTTCAGGGCCGGGAGGATATGCCACTTGATCCTGTTTACTAGCATTTTTTCCAGGATCTTCCCTAATACCGACAATAGACCAATCGGTCGGTATGACTTGGGGTGGGTATAGTCCTCCTTACCGGGTTTCCGTAGGATGCAGACATGTGCTGACTTCCAGGCTTTGGGGAAGTAGGCTAGCCTAAGGCAGGAATTCGCTAAGCACAAAAATACTTCTCCATTGCACTGAATAGCTGCTGCGCATATATCTGCAGTGAGTCCGTCTGATCCAGGTGCCTTTTTCGGGTTCATACTTCTGACTACTGTATCCATTTCCGCTTGTGTGAAAAGTGGATCATTGCCAGTGAGGTGTGACTCCACTGCTGGGTTGTCTCCCTCCGTATCATCCCTGGTGCTCCTGTGATGATCGGACTCACCGTCCTGGCGGTCATCCGGGTAAAAGCATTCAGCCAGTCTTTGAGCCGACTGTTTCGGTGTTAAGGTAAGCCCCCGTTCGTCTCTGAGCAACGTGTCTTCCTGACGTCTAGCCGTTTTCCTGATTACTCGGTAGATTTTGTCCCACATAGACTCCCTATCCTGCGCGGTGCAAAAATCCTTCCAGCTAGCCGTCTGAGCCTCTGTCGCTTTCATGGCATACTCTTCCTTTACCTGGAGGTATTGGTCGAGTACGTACTGCCTTCGGTTTGGGGCTGCGTTCCTTATTCGCCTTTTCCTTCTTAACACCTCTTTTTTCAGTCGGTCCAAATCTTTGGACCACCACGGCGGCTTTGCGTTTGTCTTGGGAGCTCCCGGTTTCGGGATGCATTCTTCACATACTTTCGACACCGCACCGATGTAGGCGTTGGTCGCCTGCTCCAGTGCTTCTGTGTCTCCAATGTTATTTAAAGAATGCGTCGTCAAGTCTCTTTCCACAAGCTCCACTGACAGAACGGTCTTAAACTTGGTCCAGTCAGCTTTCTTTGGGTTGTAAATCCTGGTTGTTGGTCTTGGTACTGGCTTCGGGGCCGCTTCACTACCCACTGCAAATTTTATGGTGTTATGATCGGACGTGACAACATTCCTGTCTACTTCCCAGTCTTGGATCCTGGACAGAATGTTGGTACTGCACGCTGTCACATCAACGATGCTAGTGTATAGCTTGCCTCCCCGGTATGTCTCGAATGTCGGAGTGTATCCAACATTCAAAACATTCAGGTCTACCTCATTGAGGAAGCTATGGTAAGCTACCCCCCTGTGGTTCTCCGATCTGCTTCCCCACCAGTAGCTCCAGGCATTCACATCTCCTCCCACGATGTAGCTGTCTGTACCCAATCCAAGCATGATCTCCTTTGTTTTGTCAATGTATCCCTCCAAGTCTTGGTCGGGCTCGAAATAGACCGAGATTACTCCAACTGATACATTACCAAACTTCAGAAGTGCCGCCGTGATGTTCTCCGTGACCAGCTGTGGGTCGTGTTGCACCTGGACTCGATCACCCAGCACTACTATTGCTGACTTCACTGGTTTCGCGCGATTCTGTGTACACTGAATCACCTTGAAACCTTGTTGCGGCGTCATCTCTCCCTTTCCGCCCACATACGGTTCCTGTAGCAGTGCTACTTCGCAGTTTCCGTTCTGCATGGCCTGGTGGAGTTCAGCTGTTACCAGCTTGGACCGTTGCAGATTGACTTGCAGGAACTTTGTCTTGTGGGGGGCGGCGGGGGGGTTTTGCTTGTTGTTCGCCGGTACAACTGTGTCAACAACAGTATGCTACTCTCGACCGTGCTATGGTGTCCCATTTCTGACGTTCTTTGCAGTCGGGGCTAAACGCCTCGTGCTGTACCTCCGTTGGTTCCTTGCCTGCCCTGGTGCAGTTGATGCACTTTGGTGTCTCTGGATTTTCCGGACATTTGCCGGGTCCGTGGCAGGTCAGGCAGAAACGACAGTTGGTGCTCGCCTCCTTGCACAATGTCCTTGTGTGTCCATAGGCCAGACATTTAGAACATTGTACAAGGGGCGACTGGTCTTCCACTTTTTGCCTTTGGATGCCGATGTAGACTTTTCCAGTCTCCACAAACCTCCTCCAGACAGCCGGTGGGAGCTCAAACACCAGGTGACAGCAATGCGGGTTTCGAGCTTTCCTGCGGTACCGGAGTTTTATCTGAGCGGGGTCCACGTTTAGGCCTCCCAGTAAGTGGTGGTTTTGAGATAACAACATCTGCGGTAGGTCCTCGTCTTTAAGGTAGGTGACGACGTCCCTGACGCAGATTAGGGGGTTTCTCATTTGTGGGTATTCCGCGTTGAGTTTCCCTTCCGTTATCTTTCTGAGCATCTCGAGGTCTCTCTCGCTGGCACAGCTAACCACCACCTTTTGGTTCTTGGCCTTTCGTACCCGCTCGATCCTCAACCCGGTAGACTTCACGTCACAGACTTTGTTAAACTCCCGTAGGACACCATCGCTGGTCTTTGTCGGGTCCTTGGACGATAAGATCGCGGTGTGGTTGGGGGTGCCGGCCTGCTTCGGGAGCGCTGCCTTCTGGGCGTATGTGCTTGGGCCGTGGGCTATCGTTGTCCTCTGTTGCGTGACCTCCTTACTCACTTCACTCACCGACTGTTTAAGTTCGGCTAGTGCCATCTCCGTATTCAAGGTTGAGGCCGGGGCTGAGTCACGTTCCTTTTCGGTCTTTATTTCCTCCGTTAAGGTTCTGACGAGCGAGCTCATTGCCTTCATCCTCTCCCTGATGTCGGATAAGTCTTCCGATGGTTGTGTCGCTGTGTCGGGGTCTCGCTGGCTCTTAAGTTCCTCAGTGGAGTGCGTGAGGAGGTCAATCCGCTGCGTGAGCGTGCGGATGGCCTCCTTCAGCTCTGGGTCTTTTGGTGGCTGACCTTGTGTCTCCATTACCTTTGGCAACATTCCCTCGATGGTCTTCGGGATGGTTGCCGTGGCACTCGCTAGGGCGTCCATGGTCTTCCTCATTTGGTCTATCTGGTTAGAGACCATGTTCATGTGGACGGACAGCTTCGACACTTCTTCTGCCACTTTGCTGACGTTGGCTGGGTTTTCCTGGGCTCCGTTGCCTTTGCCTAGTTTCTCCACTGCCAATTTGACTTCTTCCACCGAGGTTCTTATTTCTCCTATTTTTTGGAAAGGAGTGGCCGTTTCGTAGCCCAGCCAATCCCTCACAGACTCTGTCTGCTGCAGAGTTCTGGTGGCCAGGTCTTTTAGCGCTCCCAATTCGGCTACCACCTCCTGCCTCACCGCCGCCATTTCCTTGGCGTGCTGCCTCTCCATCCGGACCACCTCTCTAGCGCTTCTGGACCTTTCGCGCTCGAGGTTGAACTTATGCCTTGACCGGGAGTCGGATAGCGACAAAGCTGTCTCATATAAGGTCTGCATGCAGTCAAGAGCGGTTGCTTTGCATTCCCGCTTCATCTTGCCCGCAGACTCCAGAGCGTCCTTGCCTTCCAGCAGTTTCGCATTAGCCAGCTTTGTCGCCATGTCCATCTCCACCCCCGGGCCCCTACCACTTCGCGGCACGAGGATGCTGACCCTACCGACTGATGACCCCGGGGACATCGAGGCATTGGAATAGCATTCTGAGTTCACTTCGTCTAGGTCTTGCCCGGATGTGCTATCCCCGACGTAGGACTCAATTCTTTCCATGTCCGCGATGTCATCGGGGTCCGGAGTGGGGGTGGCTGGCGCTGGATCTTTGGCCACCGCTGCCGCTGCTTCCTTTTGCAGGACTTTCTCCCTTAGCGATTTGACCGAAGAGGGGCCTTTTTTCGCTGCGGGAGGTGCCTGAGTCCTGCTCGTGGATTCGTCGGTCCTTGCTGCCTTCTTTGTGGGGGGGGTGGGCTTGGGGGGCATTTTTATTAGGGCTATAAGCGGAGAAGGGGTTGGTTAGTGGGGGGTGGGGTGAGATTTGGAGACTTGAGCCAAAAAGTGGGAGGGGGATTTCCCCGCGGCTATATGACGGAGCCAATTGTTATTATTTTCCCCGGCCCGTCGCAGCCGTCGAAGTCGATATTAGCGCTGTCAGCTGTATGAACCGCCAGCCACTAGAAACGAGGTCGACCGCCCGACGGGCGGCGCGTGGCGTCGCGTTGGATGATGCAATAAATTGACCTAGTTGCGTCGGCCGCTAGCTAGAGCTCTCTGCGCCGTCTATGACTGGGCAGCGAGGGGTCTACAACTGGTCGGATTAGGGGAGGTTGGGGGATGGAAATTTACAGAGAATCAGTTATCCCAGTTGGTGATGTGTTAGTGATCGTTCGTCTGACTAAAGTCCGCGTGTTTATTTTTATGTGACCAACTGCGTTGCTGATGGCTGCCTAATGATACGTAAGTATTTGAAATTTAAGGTTATTTTAATACTACGTTGTCATGGAATCTTTACTGTTCAACAAAAATTTTACTTTTTACTGCCCCTAGTAAGCTAGGGGCAGTAAAATGTAATAAAGAAAATGAGAAATAATTTTGTATTATCTATTGCTTATTAAAATTATATTATCAGGCTTGTCTTTTAAATGTGTTGCTTTGAAAGTTGAAACGCTATTTATTGTTAGTTTTAATAAAGAAAACGATACGTGTATACCTACATAATTATTATTTTTTGGCAGATTCACGTCCATGCACTTACGAGTTATGGAGCAAGAAGTATAGCTAGCCGAATTGAAGTTGTAGCCAACAAGTGCAATTATAATGAATTTAAAAAGTCAAACGATAACAAAAACTCTGCCTGGCAGTATTTTTTAAGAAGCAATGATGGATCAAGAGCCAAGTGCAAAATTTGCAATAAAATATGAAAAAATCTTCTTCGACAACGCCATTGCATAACCATTTAAAACAGATTCATTCTATAAATGTTAAAGAGGGAAAAGAAAATGTAACATCTTCATTGTCAAATAGCACAGCAATAGCAATCGCTTCAACTTCTCAAATGGCCAGAATAGGTGCAATAAACGAAGTCAATGAACCACCTAAGAAAAAAACCAAAGTTACCCACTATTTTCAATCGAACGACTGTGTGGAAGCACACATATCAAAGTTGACTGCAATAGATGGGCTTTCCTTTAATGTAATCTGTACTTCCACCACGTTGAGAAAGCTCTTTACAAAAAGTGAAGCTATTAGATATTGTGTTTTATAATTAAAAAAAACATAAGTATATCATATACGTCTCATATGCCAAGCTATTTTACCTATTGTAAGATTATGATAATCGTAGTAATTTTATTGTGCTGTGATTGGTTTACACTTGTTCCTGTCTTAATTCTAGATTTTAATTATTTATTATAATTATATTTTTACTCCGAAAATACTTATTAATTTTATTTTTTTAAGTTTGATTTGTTTTTATTCACAATCTCTTTGATTCCATAACTTGAAATATTTTTTTTCGTTTTATTGTATAAAATAATCGAATTATCCGAAAAATTCGAATATTCGAATTTAAGAAATCGAACTATTCATATTATTCTAATTTAAAAAATGATCGGATATAGCAAACCCTACTCGTAGCTGTATATCCAAGATTCATCGGATGTCACAATGTAGGTCACTTGTTGTGAATTGCCTCCTACGAATTTATTTAGCATAAATTTGCACCAATCGAAACGTCTATCTTTTTGCTCCTGTGTGAGAGAATGTGGTATCCATCGAGACGCAACCTTCCGAACTTTAAGGTGATCATGCAAAATGGTTGAAACTGCCTGGGATCCAACCTTCAGTTCGTTCTGAATCTCACGCTTGGTAATATTTCGAGATTCCTTGATAAGCCACTCCATCCTGATGACGTTTTCTGGAGTGACTGCCGTTGGCGGTCGCCCCGGTCTAGGATCATCTTTGACGTCGCTCCGCCCACGCTTAAATTCACGGAACCAGTTACTGACAGTGGCAAGAGATGGGGATGGGGATAATGCCCCAAAAGCACTGGTTAAATTTTCATGAGAATCCTTGTAAGTTAGCCCTCGTTTATAATCGTAATATATCATAGCACGAAATGCTTCCCGCGTTACCTCCATTGTTGCGAATAAAAAGTAACAGACATGTTTTTTTTTCTAATTTAAAAAAAAAAAAACTGAATGTTACTGGCCAGTGAAATTACACAAAAGAGTTTGTAATGAAATTTGCCTTTAATCTGCAATAAAATGAAATCAATCGGATTCATACGTCGTTGACTAACTTTTTTTGGACCGGCTCTCGTATAGATTATACGTGAAAGAAGACAATACTGATATCAGTTTTTAAGTATCCAACAAGTATCTTCATCTCGTCAAAATGAACGTTATGGCATACGAAATAAAGTTCATAAAAATATTTTCTCGACCCTTAATTTCAATTTTGAAAACCGAACCCTCGGTGTGTGTCTTTGACTCGAACTTGAATGTTTTTTCGTGTACTAATATGATACCAAACTGCAGATCGGCTTAACTTTGTATAATGGTACCTAACCCTCTCTAGTGGGTTAAACCTAGCCACAGAAATAGTTTTGGTTAGGGTTTTTGGTTAGGTTACTGCTTTAACCTCTTACCTTTGGTTAACGTCACCGTCACCCCCCCCCCCCCCCGTGTTGTACCCAACCGTCAGCGATGTGTTTACATTTTGCAGTACGAGGGGTGATCCAAAGGAATGAACATACGCATTGTACGTCATTCTAAGGTTGTGAGGGGTTCATGAACAGGCGAGTCGAGACAAGGTCTTCCTTGAGCAGTGGCAGAAATAGAGGTCTCTGGGGGCGAGCTCCGAAAAATACGGGGGTATTCCAGCGATACGAACCCATTGTTCTCCAATGGTAGCCATTGCAACTTCGGCCTGGTGCAACAGGACAACGGCTCGAATTTTACCACGTCGCTTCTCTTTGATTGCTTCTCTCATAGAGAGCGAAGTACCTAAGAGCCTGTAAATTTCTTCGGTGTAGAGAAGGTCAATTGTTTCCAGGTCATGGATTGCTGTTTGGTCTCTGGATCGAAATTATGGATCCAGGACTCGTCCATGGTTACATACCGACGCAAAAACTTACCGGGATCACTTTGATATTTGTTAAGATTTGTGTCTGAAATCTCACATCTTATTGTCTTTTGTTCGTCGGTTAACATGCTAGGCGGAGATTTCTCATGTGTAGACAAGGCCGTCTTAAACTGTGCTGGGGCCCTTGGGCACGCAAGAATTTGGGGCCTGAATGTGAAAGAAATGGTCGGTCCTCAGGGCTCCCACAAGATACTACCATAAGAGAAACCCGTGAGCTAGATGCCTGATAGTCATCCTTCTATCTTAACACCAGGGGCCCAAACATGGCTGCGTTTATCGCGTGAGTAATGGAACCTAAAACCACAAGCTTCACGGACGGTTCCTGGAAATCGTCAACCAAGAGAGCAGGGGCTGGCATATACAACCAGGAACGGAATGAGCACACAACAATACCACTAGGGGCTACACAAGTGTTTTCCAGGCAGAAGTATATGCAATAATGGAATGCGCACAGACCCTCAAGCAAAGAAGCGATATAACGGGAAGAAACGTCATAATATACTCGAACTGACATGTACTGAATACCATAGGCGACTCATCACAAGTCACCATGGCGTGGGTACCAGGACACAGCGGAGCGACAGGTAGCAAGAAGATTGATGAACTAACTAGAGCAGGAGCAGACCAACAGTACCTGGGTCCGGAGCCGGTACTCCCGATATCGGCAAATGTCACGAAGGGAGGTATACTTAGCTAGGAGAATAGAGACAAAGACCAATGATGCGTGGAGAACAACACAAGGGTGTAGGCAGTCCAAGCTCATGATTGGAAGGGTGAACAAAAACAGAACAAGGTATCTTCTAAATCTTTGTAAGTCTTAGCATACTAACAGGAATGTTTACTGGGCACTGCCCGCTCAACAGACACCTAACAGTAATAGGTATCAAACAAGATCGCCTCTGCCCAAATTGCGGCAAGGAGGAAACAAGCCAGCATGTCCTAGCCGAGTGTGTCATGTACTCGTCATTGAGATACCGCACATTCGGGGAGGACGTGCTATATAACGAAGCAATCGGAAGCATAAACTTACGGGACGCACTTCTGTTCAGTAGGAAAACAAGAAGATAGGATCCATGCTGGGTGGGAGCGTCGCCGCACCAGTATTTTAATTGTAGCCTGTGTCAATTTTTAGCCTGCTAAAAAGTTTAGCCTGCTACACTTTCAACGTCATCCGTGCATAAGAACCCGAACATTTTTTTTTAAATTAGGTAAGCTGTAGTCTACCTAAAACCGAAAAAATTGCTTAGTGTTCAACGACACAAAACAGTTTGGAGACCTATGACCTATGTTTTAGTTATTATGAAAAACTAGGTCTGTACCTAAGTTTTAATATTTTTTTGCAAGAAATGTTTTCTTGGAAAGGAAAATTTACCGACCTCGTTTTTCATAATATCTACAAGGTAAAAATCGGACTAGGCTAGGTGTAAGGAGAGAGAAACGTTATCGCATTTTGTGTGGACATTTTTAGCTTCACAATCCTCTTAATCCGATACAATAAATACTCAATTATCGTTACTTTTGGATCACCCCTCTTACATCTTTTACAATAAGGCGTTCGATTTTCAATTAGGCCGCCTATTCTTGGTGGTAAAAACATGAACCCGAACCTTTGACCTGTTATGGACGTTATGACCACAGATTATTAAGGTACGTCTAAAGACACTGGTTATGACACAAGTTTGTTTTTTACAGTGCGTCTTAAAAGAGTAGAAATTGAATAACATGGAAGTAAAAAAAAAACATCCTAAATTGTTGCCATGTTTAACATTTTACGTCAAAAATGGGACAGTTACTTACGTAGAAGGTGACACCCTCATTTAATTTCTACTCTTTTGTCGAGTTGAGTTTTTTCCACTCAACTCGGTCGCCAATACTCTCAAGTAAACAAAAGCTACAAAAACTTTTCAAATACGATAACAGGTCAAAGACGATTCGGATTTTACCGCCTAGAATAAAGGCGCAGTTTGCTAGTCACGCAGTCAGCGTTGCTACAGTTGCCGTCGAGGCCGTAAGATATACACACGAGATACATTTTTTCAAGATGGGTCGGACTATCTGCGGAATCCGGACTCCACCTACCTGAATAGGTACCAGGGAATGCAATTACCGGCCAAATTTGAAAACCAGTAAATTACCGACCTCGGTTCGGCAAAACCGGTAAATTAACGGTTTTTTCTGTTTTTAATTAAAGTCATTAAAATTATTGAAAATCGTTTATTTAAGTTTAAAAAGTCATTTAAAAATAATGATGACAACTTGAAGTAATAATTAGAAACTATGATCTAAGATAAAATATCAATCAGTCTTAAAATTAAACAAATAATTTAAATGATTAATTGTCATTTAGCAGGTAGCAAACTAAAACAATAGGCTTACATGTTTACCCTTAGGTTGAAAGGGAAGGGATGGTAAAATAAAGAAACAGTAAACAAATAGGAACAAGGTACATCTTCGGCTGGCTCTGGAATACGTAGCGTTACTTGCTTGCTTCGTAATAGTATTAGTAACATAAGATTACAAATAATTATCAGTTTTATTCATAATTTAAAAGTCAATTTCAATCAAATACATGTTTCTGAAAGTATATTGCACTTAAAATCATATTATTTCGCGTTTATTTTTAGTTTTTCACGGTTCGGTAAATCACCGGTAATAGCTTTAAATTACCGATATTTTACCGGCTCTAAAAAGGGCCGGTTTACCGGTAAACCGCTAATACGGTTTACCGGTTTGCATTCCCTAATAGGTACCTACTCAAAATAAGCACATGGCTTTTAACGTGTACGGATATTTTAGTGATCCATCAGGGAGCGAAACTTTGATGCCGGTGACGTCATTATGACGCAAATTGACCTATAGGGTGTTTTTATAAAATATACATGACATATTAAAATAGTAACATAGATGATATATTATAATGATACATCTATCTTTTAATAATACCGAACTTACTTTCTCGGTAAAATCGCATTCATCCTTCTCAAGAAGACTCTGAAGAAGTTTTAGTACTTAGGTGATGATTCAATATGTTGGCAGTTCTCTCCATTGCAACGTCTCGTAATAAATTTGGAACCGAATTTTTTCATCTTTAACAACCAAAAAAGGATACGTCTTCAAATATTGATGCATAGATTCCATGGCGACTATGGTCAAGCGATGCCTGTAATGTGCTAGTTATAACAATTCGCAGTTCTTAAATTCACGAATAAAAAATACTATTTAAACGGATATACCTACATTATTATTGCCCCCGATAATTTTCTGATTAATATGACAAAGACAGTTAGGTGTCACTTTTTATAAGTACTGGCCGTCTCAAGTGTCAATAAAATATCCGTAAACTAAAGAGGCCAATAAGTTGTTAGTGATTATCTATAATGTAGATAAAAACACTCTGTATGAAGCTTGACGTCATACGGCTGTCACCGGCAAAGAGAATATAATCACTACGTTTTAGTCACCGGCATCAAAGTTTCGCTCCCTGGTGATCATAGTCTATTTATTAATAATATTAAAACTTTTGTCAGAAGGATTCATAATGATATTCGAGATATGAACAAAGATCTGAAAAAATATTTTCATCACACTTGCTCGTAAATGGTGTTATTCCATGCCTGTATACAGAAGGACAATGGCCTAAATTGTTCCCGCGGGAATTATGGCGAGTTTGTCATCCCTAGGGAGTAACGACTTTCTTTTTAAAATTTGCAACTGTTTCGTACATCATTTCTGACTAAGGAGGTTTAATTTTCAGCCAAAAATTAAATCGGTTTCTAATTTCATCTTTAAAAATTAGCTATAGACTAACTTACATTACACAAAACCTATACGCTTCATTAAACTTCATTATTTTTATACCTATTTCAAGTTTATATCAACATTTATCATTAATTTTAGTAATTATACATTTTTATCAAATTGGCTAAATCTGGCTCGAATCCAGGTCGAAACTAAACGCAGTTATTATCTGTGGTAGAACTGGTAGAGGTCACAAAAAAAATATCGTTTCCATTTACGTTCCCGTTCGTCAAAAGTTATTTCTTTATATTTTGCAGAGTTAAAGTGTTTTCTCTTTGTTTTTTTTCCTCGCAAATGTTATGAAAACCATTGTGTGTATCACAGGCAGTAAGGGGATTACTAACTCGAGTCATTAAAAGCCCTCCGCCTTCGGCGTCGGGCTTCTAACACTCTCGTTAGTAATTCCATTCATACTGCCCTTGATGCACAATGTACTATTGTCTCGATCCCAAAAACACCCACAGCAGCCCCCACCCTTGAAGACTTTTAGTATGCTCACCTGGATAACCCAAGGCATAACTGTACTAATATACAAAACTACTCGAATTATTTCCCCTTCCAGACGTATAATGTCCTCTTTTTAGCATATTCAAATTCAATTTAGAGTAAAGATGACGTAAACTGTAATTCTATGGAACTTGCTAACTATGTAAACAAACAATATATTGAAATTGACATCTAATGTCAATTTTAGTATGGCGGCTTGTTTACATAGTTAGCAAGTTCCATAGAATTACAGTTTAAAGTAAAGTAAAGGTAAGTAGAGTAAAGGTGTAAGGGACGCATGTCGAGCAAGTTCATGAACTTTAAGATTTCGATGTTACAGCTCGTTCGTCGGTCACTGATGCGAGCCGAGTATGTTCGCGAACTTTAAGATCGCGATTTTATTTAAAGGTCGTATGTCTATCAGAAAATCACGAACTTACTCGGCTCGCGTCGGTGACACATGTTGAAGCTAGCTCACACTTATAACCCAAAATTTCGTCGACAGAGGAAGCTTTTGAATTACACAATATCATATTTTTAAAATCACTCTATTTTAGGTTTTAACTAGAACTTCAGAACCAAAATAAACAAACAACAAAACACAAATGTCAAACACCTCACCCACACACTGCCGAAAGCGTAGAGCCAGAAGAGTATAGAATAAAATAAAATAGTTTACGGCCTAAAGAAAATCGTAGCTCGCTACTCGCGGCGGTGACAGACGTACGAGCCTAGACGGGCAACGAGCAAAATTCAAACATGTTGAATCACCGACTACTCAGCAGTTTTTCGGGATGAACTCGGCGGATGAGACACCGGCGAGTAACCTCGCCGAGCTACAAGTACGCGTAGGTACTTAATCGCCCATCTATCACCCCTATACCTAGCTCGACCGTGTACACCACCCTAAAGGCTTGGTCAAACACACGGCGCGACGCAGCGCCGCGGCCGCGCCGCGCGACCGCGGCGGCTTTAAATACATGCTAACAGGTTAGCGACGTCAAACAGACTGCGTCCCGCCGGCATCGCGCCCCGCTTCTGTCGCGCTCCGCGCCGCGCGGCCTCTTGCGTCCACGCGGCGCGAGCGCAGCGCAGCGCGGCGCGGACGCGGCGGCACGCTGCGCCGCGCTGGGTCACATCAGTCAGGAATGAGCGAGCGACGGCCCGCGCGCGAGTCACGCCCGCATCGCGCTGCGTCCGCGCCGCGTCCGAGCACGCGATGCGGGCGTGTTGAGAGCGCGAGGCCGGCGCGATCCGCGCGCGCCCTGTTTGAACAGGCATCGCGTCGGCATCACGCGGCGCGGCCGCGGCGCTGCGTCGCGCCGTGTGTTTGACCAAGCCTTAAGAAGTTCTTGTAATACCAGCATTAGAAATAATGTTATAATTTATAAAAAATCGTGTAAAAAGTAAATATATTAATGGACTTACAATTTGGTTAGATCAAGATTATACACTTACAGATACAGTTGGGAGACCTTTTTACATCAGTCGGTTTCATGAGGGATTCTTTTGTCGGATTCTTTAGACATACTTTATAATCTGTGGGTTGAATTTTTTCAAAGTGAAAAGACTGACCGAAGTGAAGTGACCGAACCCCTATAATTATAATCTGTGGGTGGAACAGATTTGATTTTTTGTCAACAAATAAACAATTTAGGAAAATTAGCATATTAGTTTATTTATTATAAATAAAAAGTAAAACATAATAAGAGAGAATATAACGCAGCTGAGAATATAAAATTTCTCATACAGTCATGGATTATAAAGACTGCTGCAGAACGTGCCTCGCCAGTGGCAAGGAAATGCGACACATAAATACAATTATATTAATTAGTGGCGAAAATGTTAAAGTCTCCGATATATTAGAGATTTTTTATAAATTTAAGGTAAATGTACATTTTCTATAGATTAGGTAATCATATATATAAATATACTTTTGTGTTTATATAAAAAATTGTGTATTGTAAACAAGTTGTTTGCATTGTTTTAGGTTTCTCCTGAGGATCAGTATCCGGAACAAATTTGTATTAATTGCATCTACCAGCTTACCATGACCTACTCCTTTAAAAACTTGTTAGAGTCCAGTGCTAAAACATTAGCAGATAGTTCCAATTTAATAGATACCATTGATAATTTAGATTACAATTATGGATCTGAAGAAGAAAAAAGTTGCGAAACAAGCAGAGTAGAAACACAGAGAGTTAGCGGAATAGATACTATAGATGAAAGTGAGTCAAAACAAATATTTTGTGTTGAGTGCAAAGCCCAATTTTATTCCACAAAAGCACTTAGTGAGCATTGCGCTGACAATCATCCCATTAAGTCTTCTGTAGGGCGTGCTTGCCAATACTGTTTTGAGAAATTTGAAGACTTCCGGTCACTTGTTTTACATCGAAAATTACATTTAACACCGTTTTTGTGTGAAAATTGTTGGGAAGGCTTTTACAATGAAAGAGCCTTAAATATGCACACTTGCCAGCCTAAAGGCTATCACCAACAGAAAAATGACTCTGAGAAAATACTTCGTCAATGTGATCAGTGTGGAAAATCATATCCTCCTGGATATATAAAAATCCATATGCTTACACATAGCAGTGATCGACCATACAGTTGTAAATACTGTCCAAAAAAGTTCAAAGTTCCAGGTGGTCTCCATTCACACGTCTTGTGGAATCACAAAAGGACTCGAAACCACAAGTGTGAAGTATGCAATGCAACATTTATTTCTTCCAGTTCTCGTAGCACTCATATACGCAAGAATCACTTGAAAGAGAAGAAATATGGATGTGACAGTTGCGGAAAGAGGTTTTTTTCGAAATCAGAGTTGCAGAGACATTCATTGACACACACAGGTGTCAAGAATTTTCATTGCCATTTGTGCGACAAGTCATACCAAACAAGGTATGGTTTAAATGTACACTTAAAGTCACACTCAGAAATACCTATGAATGTGATGAACTTGTAAGTTTTGGAATTTTAGGACTAAGTTATTATTTGACCCCCAATTGCATGGTATAAGCTACAAGATTATATATTAGGACACAACATTACCCAAAACACAAGAGACAGCTACAAAAATGTGATTTATAGTCAATGTGTCTAAGCAGCATATTTTAGTTAATAATTAAATTTTGATGTATATTAAGTATAATAATATATAATTTCGTGAAGGTAGTAAATGTATAATAATGACCTTGATCTCCAATTAATTTATTTGAATAGCTGTATTATTTTAGTTATGGGTTATGAGTAATCAAATAAGAATCCTTATTTTCTTTTATTCTGGTTTAATTAAACTGGTAGCAATCCAAACATTTTTAATTTAACAGAAATGTCTATTAAGAAATTCTTACCTATATTGAAGCGAAAAAACCACCAAAATGTTTAGAATGAGGTGGCACATCATACTCATGCTAATTTTAATGCAACTTGAAATATGAGTGTTGTTTTGTTAATAAACAACAATAGATGGCGTCAGCATACTAACACTAATGTTGTGGATCTTAAGTAGGGTCTTGGTGGCATAAGTGGTAATGCGCCTGCATTGGCTCGGTTAGCCAGAGGATATGCAGGTTCAAATCCTACCTAAGACCGACGAATTTTTTGCGCTTTAATATAGTTTGGTAGCAATCCACTTTATATTTTCATATTTATTGGCTGATGTGATGAGTGATAAGGCTGGCCATAATAATATAAATTGTTAATGTAATTATTTGCTTGTTTTATAATTAAGGCATAATTATTTTGCCCAGGCTCATATAACTTATATACCAATTAAACACAAAGTGAATTTTTGATAAGTTTTTATTTTCCAATAACTTAAACATTTTAAGTAAGTAACAATTTAAAGTTTGCATATTGTGGTGGGTATTAAATCGAGAGAGCACGTGGCTCCTACACGACTGACGACTTAACTTTAGGCGCAGTATTAAAGTATAAAAAGCCATGATCGCTTAAATGGAGACATACTTTCAAACACCAAAGGATAGTAAATAAGTTGTTAATACTTGAATGAATGAACATTAAATATGACGACCTCCCAATCATTGCGATCATGGACGTTCCCACGATTGGTCGGCACAGCATGTCGTGAATGGAGTCACTATTAGTAATTTGCACTATGTATAGGAAATTATTCATAATATTTGGGCAACGTTTTCAGGTTTCGTTTTTCAAGGATTGCAGTAGGTAAAATGATAATAATAATGAAATACTTGTCTAAAATAAAACATGTTCCCTGACGAAGCTGGCTGCATTTACAGAAAGTATTGGCGAAATCATTCTACAAGAATACACATTTATAGTGAGCCTAAAGGTCTTCCCAGACCTATCGACGCGGAATCGGGTTGGGCCGATGAGAAAAAGTTTCATGTCCGTGCAATAAGAGTGCTGAAAAAGGCGTCGCTCGGCTCGGCTCGATTCGGTGTGGCGAACGGAACGAACTCGTTGTCGCTCATAATGCATAGACATAAAAACTTTCTAACCGGTTTAAGCCGTCTGGGGAGACCCTAAGTTAACATTATCATATGATTAGAGCGAGCATCGTTTATTATTGTTAAATTTGAACAATGACAGCTATTCTATCAATTTTTTTTTTTAAATACCTCGAATCATGAAATGGATTTTTAAAACAATAGAAATAAACATACATTCGACCCACACAGAAAATTGGGCTGTCTGAAAACGCTAAAGCCTTAACTTATAAAAAGTAATAAGCTACTAAGCCACTAAGGCAATGTTTTCGAAGTATCTGAATTTAATCTAAAATTAATATTTATGTTATTTTGCAGAAGATATTTTTAATACTATTTTACTACATACTTTTGATGTTAAGTAGAGAAAGTGCAGACAATTTAAAAAAAGGATTTGTAATATATATTTTAGGTTCGTAGAAATAGAAAAAAAAACTATTAAAGAAAATTAGGTTTGCAAATCTTTACATGTGCTAAAAACAATTGTTGTTTTTATTAATTCTCCGCATAGGGACGTTTAATTTCTCCCTGGTCGCACATTATCATAAGATGTCGCAAAGCATAGAAATCAATCGCTTAAATTTATACCCCTGTCAAGAGCGTTTCTTAGGGCCAAGAGGCGGAATTTTCATAGCAAAAATCAAACGACTATTATGTTTTATCGACTATTCCAGTTATCGATTTTATTAGATAGGATTCCGGACTAGGATAAAGTTCGCAATTATGCCGATTAAATAGCAAAAACTTAATACAACTAAGTCGGCGTTATCGAGTATGTACTACAAATATGCTCCTGTTACTTCAACTGAGGGAAAACGGTCTTTCTCATCGTATAAATGGATCTACAATGAAAACAGGACCACTTTAAATGATGACAATGTAGAGAAAATTGAAAAAAGTGACGATTCTTTATTTCTACATACACGATGAAAAAATATAATTAATTAAAATGTAGATTTCGATTCTGTAATTTTGAATGAAGGTTAGACTACTATCAGTTGTAACAAAAAAACCAGTTACTGTTTTATTAATGTATAATTATGCTTCATACACACTTTTTTTTTTTGGTAGCTTATAGAGTTTCCCTCTGCAATGCAAAAGCTTTCCACATAGGTCTAATTTCATTACCTAAAACAAGTCGTGCTAAGTGACAATTAATCATCGATAGTCAATAAAAGACGATGGTCAACCCCTCTTGACGTTTGATTTTTGCTATTAAAATTCCGCCCCTTGCTAGCTAAGGGCCGTCATAAACTGATCTTGGCCATAGTTGGTGTCAGCTTATTAAATATTTGCGGCCAGGATTAAATTATCGATTAGAATTTAATAGAAAGTGAATGAGGAAAATAAAAGTGAATTTGTAAATGCATCAGCGTGCAGCGTAGGTACGGCTCTATGAGCGTTGGCGGCAATGCAATACAAAATTCTGAAAAGCGATTCACCTACACTTTTTACATGATTGCTGCTACTAATTATTTTCTATTTTATTTATGGGATTTACGGCAAACAATTTAATAGTTCATCTATTTTTACATTCTTGAGTTTTATGTTTAGTGGTGAACAGAATAAAAGAAGAGGAATTTACAGCTCCTCCTTACGATACAATATTAGGTCTCAAACCTTGCATTAACATTTATGTTAAGTTTTATAAGGTCAAATGTCAGACAAAACATAATATACGAGGACTGACACTGCCCACAGTGTTCTGACTTATGTTTTTCTTAGGTAATGAATTATTCATAAAATATTCTGGCAACTATTGAGCATATAATTTCTGATAAAGCTCCGTTAGGTAGGTACTGTAAAACCTAACAATGAAAACAACCTTAAATTTACGTAACAGGGCCAAAAAGTACGTTTTAACTCAAGTAGAGAGGAATGGAGAAATCGACCGATTAGATAGTGAAGATTTCAATTTCGAACAATCAGATTTGTCGTTTTGTCCACTTCTCTCAGCTCCGATCGAGTATAAACGCACCCTTATGTCGGACTTTATTAACAGCGTTTATTAGCGAGGACGTGGTTCATATTAAGTTTAGGATGACAACTTTTAGCCGCTGGAATCGAATTGCAACCGATTCAAGTAAAATCTAAACATCATTTGCACGGTAAATTTTATAATTTACCAAAAATACTGATTAGATTTAACCGCAAATCGGAATTATACAGTTACACTTTATTAGTTGTCGATAATCACATTAGTACTTGTATAATATAAAAATATAAAAAATATCACTTTCGCCAGTCTATTTGTAATATAGGATATCGTGTTTTAGGCGAGTAAGGCCCAGGCGCTGGTTGTAACGATAGATATTTTAAGTCCGTTAAATTCGAGTTCCTGTAAAAAAAAGATATTTTTTAATAGAGAAACATTTTGGTTTCAGAAAATATTATTACGAAACAAAGGACAGATAAGTTGTTTTAAAGCTTGGATTTACAATTAGAATTACGACAGTTTTTACAGAAGATTTATTTATTTATGTATTACACAACATAACATGAACTGAGGAGCACCCACTAAAGAAGTTATAGATTTTTTTCGTAAAAGAGTTTACAGGCAAGTTTTTAATTAGTTACTTAAAGTATATTCTATTCTACAACTAAGATTTGGTTAAAACACGGTTTCACAACAACTACAACTACAACTACAACAACAGCGTGCATGTCACTACTTCGCTACAATAAAGTGCTCAAACAAAATACGAACACATTTTACAAGGGCTTCAAACTAGTGATTTCGATGGTAAAAAACATTCGTAAAGGTGCACTCACACCATATGGGCAATTTTTTGAGCAATAATTGCCATTTAGCAGCATTCATCCATAGCTGTTTTACTAATAATTTGGTGTAACAGAATGACACGCCCGCGCTGTGGACGGAAATTATTGCTCAAAAAATTGCCTGTGTAAGTGCGATTTAAGCCATGTAAGTGACATTGTTTGTAGTCGGTGCAAGCTTAAGCCATCTCATCAATGATCCTCTATACACATGGACAAACACGTCATAGAACAAAAAAGCCCAAGCATGGCCCTGCATCTTATTCCACCATAACGAGTAATGTGTAACAATTACGGAGAGGGAGCTACGTGTGTTGATTTTAATAGGTAACTGGAATAAGGTCGCAGTGGAGTAAACGGGCTGTTAATTTTAGTGTTCCGAACCCCAAGAGGAAACCCGAACCCTTCTAAACTTGTAACAAGGTCGGTTGCTACAACCTCTTTTTTGAATTCGTTCGTGGTCACTCTTACGTTTCTTTTATTTATCTAAATCCTTCAATATTCAAAAATATTATGATCCTTTCAGATATTGATCGATATTCTCATTCTCTTAGCAACCTTCAGAAAAAACATACAGGCATCTCGGGTTTCATGCCAACTTAGTATTAATTTATTGTTTAATTTATTAGCGATATAACCCACTTTTATAATTAAAAATACATAAAAATTGAATAAGAGATATAATTATTCACAACTACATAACAACCCGACCCAACGTCACCATGGCCGTCGTCGCGGTGGTGGTCTCTGAGATACTTACCCTATACTGTCATACACTGACTCAATGTCTGTCCGTCTTTCGTCTCTGTATGAGAGAATAATATTTTTATAGTATTCAAATCTAAGTATATTTTGAACTATTTATTGATGTTGTTATAGTAATGTGGATAGCGAATGTCGGGTAACTTTTCGTTATGTCACAGTAAACTCAAACAACCTCAAACAAAGCAACTTTTCACACTGACACTAAACTGTGTGTGCGTCAATTTGTATAAATGTAGTGATATTTGAAAGAAAGTTAACCGGGTACTTTAATGGGACCGGTTAGTTGTAACATTTCTAACAACTAACCTCAATATGCGGAACAGCTGTCTGTTTTAAACTTAAAGTTTTAAGTTTTAGTTATATACTTAAGTAAAAAATAAACAGATTCAAGAAAATTATGTCCAATTATTTGGTTTGTTAAATAGTTCGGATCTTTCTTTTGCTTCTAACTTGCGCCAATTCTCTCTCGAAATCTCGTGTAAAGGAAAGCTAAAAAAACAGCCATTATATGGGTTCCGTTTTTTGCCATTTAGCTACGGAACCCTAAAATCAGCTACTCAATTGTTTTCTCTTCTGAATATGTTGTCACGTCCTTTCGCCTGTTTCTTTTTAACGCGAGTGAGTGAATATGGAAATACTTGACAACAGTTGTCAATCATTTATGATATTTACTTAAAATTTAATGGTATTAATACGGTCACGGACGTTAATTTGCTACCCATTTCAAAGAAAACTTCTGCTCGAAAATGTCATTGTCATTAGAGATGCCAAGTCATTTGTAGTTGATTAGAAATTCAACCTTATAGAATGCTGCAGAATGTCAGATTGATTTTGGAACTAAGGTAGCTTTTTAATTTAATTCTTTGACTACATTCAAAAATAAAATTTACTTAACCGTGGTAAGTCACACCATCTTTTTCGTCAGTTGTTAGGGTTTTTGAAGACATATTTACGGCTTTGTGACCAATAGACGACTAAGGTAAGAAGTTCTGCTTAACCCGTCGAGTGTCCTAAATACTACGTATTGTATTCAAATATCAATCTTGAATCGGAAATAATAAATTCCAAATTCAAATAATCCTTAAATACTAATGCAGTATTTAGGACACTCCACGGGTTAAAGCACCATTAAGAACCATTTGTTGTCCCGCGTTTTGCGCGCTGATGGGAAGTCCTTGTGTATAGAAGTTTATTGTTTACCACGGTGAATAAAAACTAGAATTTTGTAAATTACAATTATAACAAAATCCCACTTTCGCACATGTTGTTACTTGTTTAAGACACTAATGCAAGGTAATAACAACTACAACAAATGAACATTTTCACAATAACGATTCATTCACTCATTCAAACCTTTATACTTATACTCAACTTTATATTAATTTGTTAACTTGTTTCAAATGTTAATTAATAAAAACATTTACAAAATAGTTCGGAGGTTTGCGCGATTTTTACATATGGTATTAAATATGTCTGGACCGACCATACGCCGACCGTCCAGTAGCGCCCTCCGTATTATCGTGTTTTCTAAAGTATCGTTATAAATTGATTTTTTACAACTAAAGATAATTTACAGGATATATAACACGCATACAACAGCTGGATAACAATTGACCTTCGTTTAATTAACTTAATACATTAACACTAATTTTATTAATTCTTTGCACAATACATTTGCAAATGCATTCTCCGCCAGACAACAACAGGCCAACAAAGCTTGATTGATTAAAAACAATAACAGTAATGAGGGCCCCACTGAACGTCCGGCGTATGGTCGGAGCAGTCTTAAACCTGCGGTCGCTCAATACACGCAATTATATCTGTAACCGCAGTTTTAAAACCACTAAATATTAACAAATTCACTTTGTAATTATTATGCATGCCAAAAAACCGACATCGTCTCAAAGCCTACTAATTGACAGTCGAGGTGATTCAACGCTGATTAAAATAGCATATCTACTTTAATACACATATAAAAATATTCACCGCGTGCTCAAAAATTCATGTCTAATCCTATCTGATACATAACTTCATCCATCGCGGGGTTCACGAACGGGTTCCCGGTGGGGTCCTCCGTACCGTTCTCGTGGCTGGTGGAGGGCTCGCTGGTGCCCACGGGCCGCATGCCCAGGATCTCCCGGATCGGGTCCGTCAGGTGCTGCGCCGACACGATCTGGTGGTATATGCCCTCCGCTGTGCTCAATATTTTGTCCACGTCAAGGCACATTGAGAGGTCGTTTACATGCTAAAAACAAAGTAACTTATTGAATCAATTAAATTAACAACGTTAAAGTAAGTAATTCTCACTTGCTGACAGTGCAAAGGCCGCCTGAACAATAGCCATTATGGGCCAGCATAAGAATCGCCTTTACTCTTTAGACTCGAGGAGTAGAGGAGGCTTAGAGCGAGCAACATAGTCGAAGATTAATAAAGATGCACCACTCGCTGATGGCAGCGCCTTTATTACCTACCGCTGAGTAGTGCGCAAGCAAAGGAACCTCTTTTAATACTTACCTTTTATTATTGATAATCTTAGTAAATGAGTCAAAAATACAAATAATAGAATGTCACATTTTAAATTATGAATGCAACCTTATGCAGGTACTTATATCAACTAATCTGTTAGGCCTCGGAAAAAAAACAGTATTATTAATTATGGAGCATAAATCTTAAAGAATGAAAATAAGTAGATAATTGAAATGTTTCTACTAGTCAATAAATTACTAGACCGACTTTATTAAATCGTTAGTTGGTTGTGTGCCATTGAAGTTAATATCAACGTTTTAAAAAATATTCTAATAAACACTGTAATATAAATATGTATAATAAACATTGTTTATTTCACAACTTGTAATTTTAATTCAACCTTTGGCACAACCCTGGCGTAATCCTTCGATGACATGAGGTATTATAATAGCGTAGGTATTTGCTATTTTGTATGAGTGTGTATCTGATCTTATTATCTAATCTGTGACATAGGCTTGTATCTCACTCTTACTCCCGTCTCCTACGCGGGCCTATGATGGCCATCGCTTAGGAGGCCTTAAGGCGAGTGTACCCATTGACGTGACTTGCCGACGGTGATGCTCTATGATTATGTTACATAACTTTTCTAATACTTTCCGTGCAGTGTTCTAATAAAAAAAAACTTGCAATCAATAAGAGAATAGAATTATAAATGAGAGACTGATGTTGTTCTTACTTTCAATATTTCAGTAAATCCATAGTTGTTTGTGATGAGCATATCTTTTTCAGCGTCGAGTATGGCAACACAAATGAGCAAATGGAAATTAGCACATGGTAATCCCGTCCAAAGCACCTCCCATAACCTGCAAATAATATAAATAGTTTGTTTTCATAAGTAAGTATACTTACATTTTTGTTTAAATTATATTTGAATTAAAAAAAGGTTTATTTCCTTGGCTTCAAAATTGACAAATAGCGAAACGTCATTGAACTTTATTTCCTTGCTGGTAGATACAAATTCCCACTCACAAAAATCTTTCTATTTTTAGTATGGTGGGCCTTAATAGTAGGAGGTAATATTTTTCTGTCGAAATAATTGTTGGTAGTTATATCTTATTTGCAGACTCTACTTTATTCTGCACAGTTCGAAGACTGCTCATCAAGACCAATCTAACTAGTGCTAACTCGGTGGGCCAACATTAAGAACAATCCGAATCCATCATCAAATCATCGTATCCAATATTGGTTTTATAGTCCGACTTATCATTAACTTCATTAATTAATTTTTACATGGATCGGTTGAGTCGCTGATCCGAACCGTGAAGACGAATAAACCTCATTGTTAAGGATTACAGCGCCTCGAACGACACGTTAATTATCAAATTCGGTTCGAGGCCGTACCGAATCGAATTGTAATCAACAGTGATCGTAAATTTTCCAGCAAAACTGGCGCAATGACGTCACACTGACATACTACAGTGACCTAGGGTTGTCGTAGTGTACAATATGATTGACGTTTAAAATAATGTAATATCATGTTATCGTTGAAAATGAAACGGTACACTTTTTACTTAATAGTTAACCCTTAAAAAAACCTTCCATTTCATGGGTTTTACATAGATTATTTTAGTGTTTTCGATTTCTTTAAAATATTTAATACACTCCTTACTGGACACCTCAAAAAAAGATACAAACAATAAAGAACATAACAGGCGGTCCTCAAGACGAGACTTGAATCAGGTTTCTTTGTGAAATTGTTATTTAATTACCAACCATATCTACATTATTACTTAGTTCCAAATGAATTTGATTTTATTTGATTGTTGGTTAAAACAATTTAATATTTGCCACTACTGCGAAAAATGCTAAAAAATCTACGATCACTGGTAATCGATTTCTTGCGATTATAATTTAATATGTCTTTTAAACATTACAGTTACATGTTGTAGTATTCGATTCCTTACGATTTGTTTAGTACGTCACTTGACATAGTTCCATGTTTGAATAGGAATTGAATTTGTCGACTGTACGTCCCTCTCGGTTTCCTTAATGTCTATTAATTTAAAGTTCAACACTAAAACCCGAGCCACCCTTACAAAATCATATGACACCCAATATACTTAAATCGGTCGATCGTTCAGGAGCTGAAGATGAACTTCCGATTTTTATGACATATTATACAGTTAAACGAATACTTAGTACCATTGTTGTGTCCTCGCACAGTTGTGTTTATTTTAGCGCGGACGTACCTCATGATGTCCCGGTGCGAGAACTCGCGCTTGAACCAGACGAGCAGCCAGCGGAAGCAGAAGTACATGTTGCCCGAGTCCTTCTGCGCAAGGTGGCGCGCCAGCGCGGGGCTGCAGAAGTCCAGCAGCGCCTGCAGCTGCAGCAGCTGCAGCTTCATGCCCGCCTGGTCCATGTCGAAGTTTGACGCCTGCAAGTAGTCCATAGTTACAAGTCACTCCATGGCGAAGAAAGTTGGCCGATTATGCCACTTCGCGTTCCGACATGATTGACATATGAAATGATATGAAAGGTACACGGAATGAACATGTCTAGTTATCAGGGCCGTGGTTAACCTTTTGAACGCCTCAGATGGCTCTGGCTGTCAACTGAAAGTCGGCCCACTGACGCCACGCTACAGCCGTCACAAGTTCAAGATTAAAAGAAATAAAGAAAAAACATTTATTCACAAAAACGCACAAATAAATTAAAAATTAAATAAATAAAATTACACAAAGTCAAAGTCAGTTTCAGTTTAGTTAAAGAGACTTTGTTTCGTATGAATCAGGTGTTTGCATAGCATAGCAAACGTATTTGGAGTGTAAGTGACACATTTTGAATTCGATTTTAAGGCGTTAAAAAGGTGAGATAATGGTAAAAATCGTAACCTACCGTTCGTGTGTGAATAAATAACGTTTTGAGATTTGTGTCTAGACATGTTCTTTCCGTGTACTTCCGGGTAGGTATACTTATAAAGGAAATTGAAAATAAAAGCTCTTTTAGTCCCTAGAGACAAAAAAATAGTGACATTCTTGCGTTCGGCGAATATACGATTAATAACGATACGATAACGATTTCTTATTATAGTTATTATCGGTCGGTTAAAAAACACTCACAATTTTATCCATAAACCCGACAAAGCACCAAAAGCTGTCGACCTCGTTGCCCAGTAGAAGCAGCAGCGGAGCCAGGATGTCGCTCATGCCCTGCACGTAGCCCAGGTCGAAGTTGTACATGACGTACGTCATCAGTATGTCTTGCAGCACCACCAAGTTCGGATTGTTGTCCCCCGCGAAGAACGGGTGCGTTCTGTCCGTTCTGTTCACGTCCTTCTCCACCAAACTCTTTCTATCTCTGAACTCCGAGAACCGAGCCTCCTGTCCTTCCGTCATCGACCGCCATTGCAGTTTCATCGAGAAGTACTCCTCCGTCCGTTTCCGTTGTAACGTGCGTATTTCCGAATGGGTCATATCCCAAGGATGATAATCCAGCAGGTACTTCCAAACTGAATTGCGGATCGAGTGAGCAACGCCCTGAGAATATTTTAAAATTAGTTTTACTAATCGCCAAAAAAGTTTTTTTTTTAGTAAGGTGATAGCAAGGTGTATAAAATTCACGTATAATTTTATTTCTTTCGCGCTTATATCGGACGTACGGTCAATCTTATATGTAGCTGCACACTTGTGCTCTGTCACTCTAACGTCATGTTTGAACTGTTGCACTAATCTGTCACAGGCGTTAAAGCGACAAGGTACTAAAGTGTGCCGCTACTTACAAGACCGACTACAAGGACAAGGAGTATAGTATATTAGTTACCCCTCTGAAAATGAGTTGTTTGACCCCATCCACCTCTAAAACTCTGCCTTGCGTGTCTTGTAAGCCTTCCCACTTCTCAGTGGAGAGCGGCGTTCCTCTAAAAAAAACGAACACTTCTATGAATCGAAAACTTATATGCGCCATTGGCATTAGACGAAACAGACGGCTTCAGAAGTACTTTATTTTTTAGGAGATTAAGGAAACTTTTCGTTATTTGGATAAAAATGAGTTTATGAATAATCAATCCCTAAGGAAACTACTGATTATTTCAATAACAACGCCAATTAGGTACACTCTTGAAGACGTTATTAAAAACTATACGAGTAAATAGCCCCTAAAATCTAGGATTGAGACATCCAAAATTAAACAGACAATATTTTTTTTGAGTTGCCATTCGCTTATTTTCGGTTGCGTAATATCTGCTGCATACAAAACTCAATTTACGTCGCCGTGAGAAGTAAACAGGACTTTTGTTTGCAGCAGAAACTAAGCGACAGAAACACGCGACTCGCAACTCAAAAACGTATTTGTCTGCTTAATTTTGAATGTCTCAATTAGTGAAAAAAAAACGCTCGTTTGGCTTGACCCTTACCTGGGTATGTTTGGGCGAGGTGGCAACGTCGGCTTCACGCTAATAACTTCATATTCGTCAGACTTAGTGACCGTAGTCGCGTCTTCCAGTGCACTCATGCTCTTTGTGAGTAAGTCCGCCACCTCTTCCGACACGTCACGCTTGCCATTCGCTTCGTTACCGTAGTATACTGGAAAAGAAGTATCGTATTAGGAGACGAATACCAGGGAATTCTGTACCAATAAGGATGAACTATCCCCAAGTAATCCTTAATAAATAAGTAAATAAAGTATTGCTACTGGCTAGCACGAAATCGTTCTACGAGATTTTATAAATTAACGGATAAAGGCATTAAGTACTTATTTTTGATTTATTCAATACAGTTTAAATAAATAAATAAACAAAGTATGTATACATAATTAACTAATTATGAAATTGTTAATTTAAATTATTAGTTTTCGTTTAATTTTTCGCGGTGCGAATTTACTCTTAAGCATTGTTTTTTAAATTAGGGGTTTGTCATCGATGAAATCAAGTAGGCTGAACTATGTTCATGTCAATATCAAATATTCAGATACACCAAAGTGATTTAATTTCAGTATCATTGGTAGAGCCGTTGACCAATAATAGGTTTACCATTTATCCCAACATTATAAGTGCTAAACTGATTGTTAGTACATTCACCTCTCCAACGATGTGACTATTTAACCAAAAATAGTCAAGACTAGACATACTTGCGGGAAATTGATTAATAAACGCAAATCTAAAAAAAACATACGTCATACTGCTGTTACATATAGTCGGTCAAGTCCGTGCGCAGCCGTCATTGAGGAAGGTGTCAGGGAGGCGACGCGACTGCACTTTGCTCCTCGTAGATAACCAAGCTAGCTTACCAACTGCCAGACAGTGGGAAGCAATTTGTATTCCTTTGTTTCATATCCGGTATGTTAAAACTTCTTGTAACGTCATGGCGTGAAACATGCAAGCAAAACGGGAGCCTGTCGTTTGGCCAATGTTTTTGGTCAATGATATCATGGAATATATGATATGATTGATGATGATATGATTTCAGAAATTTTAATACCCAAAAAGCAATTTGTATTATTTTGTTTCATATCCGGTATGTCGAAACCTCTTGTAACGTCGTCTATTAGGTTAACTTAGACTTGTGACCATATAAGAAATAAATCAACTGCGACGGGAAATAACTTTATGGCAAATAGAACTTTTTAAAATAATATTAGAATTTCAATATTTGGAGAAAGCCAAGGAATAGACCCAAGCAAAACATACAATTTCTGCTATATTACCCGATTAACAAACGGATATTTCTTTGTTGTAACCAAGACTCACATTCCCACTAACAAGCCAGATATCTGGTTATAGAAATGTATTCTTCGTGGACTACCAGGTCTGGTTGGCGGCACAGAAAAATCCTTCCCCAAAAAAAACAATTGTCTTAAAAAGATATGTTTTCCTCTTAGACTACTGAAAGTTTGACTTGGTTATCTACAAGGAACAAATGGCTACGTTTCAGCCCACCCTGCCCTGCCAAAATAAATGGCGATATCTCTGACAAAACTCCTACAGCAAATGCAATCTTATTCTTATTACTAATGGGAGAGGGTTGCATCTGCTTTGGCTATTGAGTTTAAGATATCGCCTTTTGGCTTATGTAGACAGCTCCGCGCCCCCGCTAATGCTTTTCTAACTCATCCCCCGCCCGCCACAAGCTCGTCGGAATATAGCAGTTAAAATAGAATACATACATTTCTCGCTCCCAAGGGTTGAGCAACACTGATCTGGGTATGTTCCTGGCCAGCCGAAATATGCGTGGTAGAAAATACACGAAACAAAGACATATCAGTTATTGGAAAAGTTAGGAAGGCATCCTAGAAGATGGTTTAATAATCAATGGACGATATATTAGTAAAGTCAAGTCGGACAAAATTATAGAAAGTTACCTAGGAGATACTGAGATACCCCGGGTGGCATATACTTTTACAGCTTGGCAGCTAAGCTGCCGGCAATATCCAAGAAGGTGGCTAACTGCAAATTAGTAGTTGATGCATTCTATACGCCATTGATAACCACGTTAAGTTTAATATGCTTATACTATTATTACTATGCCTTCTTTGGTATTACGGCAGTAAAGCTCTTAACGGCAGTAAAGCTCTTGACTTGGTGAGAGGTACAATTACAATGTTTTTAATTAAGCAGCAATTTTTGGGTAAAAAGTGGATTTGGATGAAATTTGGTAAAGAGAAAGGGCCATGTCCTGAATTAGTTAATAGAATACCATTATTCTGAGAGAAAAAAACCTGTGCCAAAAGCGGTAAACGACTTCTATGCGGACAATGTCACAAACAGAGGCTAGTTAGTTATAAATATATTTTTTAAGTAAATTAGATATCTAAGTAGTTTAATAATTACCAATATCTGTAAGCTTCGAGAACGCCGTCATGGTAGTCTCATAAGGCCTCTGTTTAAAGTTAGACACCAGATTCCACACCACATCTGTCGTGTTCTCAGTAAAAATATCCAGTTCAGCGAAACTTTTGTTCAGAACTTGTGACTCCATATTAGATTCCACCACCATGTATGTGTTCCGGTCGTGTCGAGTCTTAGCTGTCTTGACATGGTTTTTCAAATTAGCGACGAATATTTCCGCGTTCCCGTGTTGAAAGTAAAAGGTGGTCTGCCAAATGCCTGGTTTGGTGGAGAACTGCATCTGTTGGTTGTTGCGCGTGACGCGGAAGGTCTTGAGGTCCTCGATGGGTATTCTGATGATTCGGGAGCGCGCGGTTGCGTAGTCGGAGGTGAGGTTGCCGCTGAGAGTGCGTTGTCGTCGCCCTGAAGTTAAAAACATTGCTTCATAAATTTCATGAAACTTTGCTATGCATTGAATATGTTATTATAATGAAAAATAGTTCAATAAAATTAGATTTAATCGTTAATGGACACAATCTATAACTTTATTAACCTGCTTATGTTATTTTGTGACACGAAAAGCAAACACACTGACCACCTGCCTGATGGATAGTGGGCAAAATTCTTAAATCAAAATATTTATTCAGTAAATTGGCCACATTAGGTGAGGGACCCTTTTACGCGTCGGTAATGTACAGTAAATCTACTAGCGCTTTGGACAAGAACATTATTGCGGAGAACAAGCGCCGCCAGAAATTCCAGCACAAGATATTCGATCAGAGATCATTATAAGAGATTCAATCATAAAATAGGTGACGCCAAAGTTCATACAAAATTGCAAATTTAATTATTGGAAGTCCGAAAATACATTCGTAATTATTGTTTCACTGTGTAGTCCGAACGTATTGTTACTCATAATCTTCGCAAGTCATAAAGTGTTTTTTGCAACACATTCCGTTTTTTTTATGTGAGCCAATATTATGACGAAAATCATTATGAAGAGTTATGATTATGATCACAAAGTGGTATGATAAGAAAAAATTGAACGTTTGCAATCTCAAGACAGCAAACCCATGTCTGCAATATTAAGAAATCAAATGCGTTGCCAACTCTGAGGGCTAAAAAACCGGGCAAGAGCCTGTCTGACCATGCTCAGTGTAGGGTTCCGAAGTCTTACTACACAAAAACTATCTCAAAAGCTTACAAGTATTAACTTATCCCCTCTCTCTCTATTAAAAGTTATTTGGTGCTGTTTTAGATGATTTGACACTTAGTCGCCTGTATGTCAGGAACCAATTAAGTCTACTTAGTTGTGATAGCTTTTCTTTTAAATTCATTACATGCGCTTTCACTGAAGATTTTTTTTAGTTAGCAATCCGGGCGAAGCTTTCACAAGGCCTAGGTATGTATACATATTTGTTTTTATAGTCTGATAACATTACCAATAGTGTTGACAACCGCCCACTCCTGGTCCTGCGTGTCCGAGTCGATGGTGATCAGGTCGTTGGGCCGCCACTCAATGCACTTGGAGCCGCCGGGGCCGAGCACCACGCAAAGCATCCCGATAGAGTTAAGGTCAGTGATGGGCCGGCCCATACAAGCTTTGAGCAGCACACCATCTTGTGTGAACAGGTCCTGATGCAAAATGATGTAACAATTATGTTCTATATAGACTATGTAGCATTATCTATGCAAGATATTATCTGTGTGACATCATATAGAAAGAAATACGACTAAACACATTCTACAAAGTCAAGTCTATAAAAACCAGGAGAAAGCAAGTGGGGCTTGCACGAGATACACAAATAGGATACATAATCCTTACGGCTACCCTAATTGTGTATCTATCGACCATCAACACTAATGATGAAAATTTAGTGTCATCTGCTATCCAGTTACAATTTGTATATTTATCACTTTTTATTTAGATTTATTTTATTTATTTATTTTCCGCATGAAGGCAACTAAGCACATACTCATAGACTGTTGGATAGTAGATGACAGTAGGGATAGGGGGTACGGATTTTCGGAGTAAGTAGGTGGGTTCAGAGGTCCAAGGGTAGGGCAGTCTCAAGGTTGCTACCCCTGAAAACTAGGTTATAATTGCTAGCATATTTATAATTCATACAAAAGGTAGAACCTGCCTTCAAGTTCTTCAATGTTACATTTATTTATTTATTCTCATCACTTACAACTATTTTTACAGCTACTAAGCCTAAGACAATAGTGTTACTACTTATATATACTATCTCTCTATAACACTAGTTTTATTGCTATTGTGTCAGAAAACCTATAGTCAATTTCTGATATGAAGTGCCACACTTTTAAACTGACATAAAAAATTGACCAAGCTCTATTATCATTAATCATTTTTGGAACTTAATGTCAAAGCTGCAGGTATTTTTTTATTTTTTGGTGTAAGATCTATCTGTATACTGAATTTCATCAAATTCGGTTCAGGCATTATTAAAACACTACCATCCAAACATCTAAACATCCATAGTTTATTATACATTCATTTATTTTGTACAACTTCCACATATATTTCATCAAAGCATTTCGCAAAAGTTCTATTATTATTACATGGAGACTCATGGAGATCTAGAGGAGACGGTTTTTTTGCCCAGAAGTGAGATAGGCTAAGCAAAAAATTTAAAATACTATAAGCACAAATGAGGATATTGTATGGCATTGGCATACACAACAACTAGTTAAATGAAGTAACACAAAGCAAAGATAATGAGGACAGATAGCTTATCAGACATAAACAACTGGTCATCGACCTTTCAAACGGAGTAGAATAGACCTAAGGTTTTCATGTTATATTGTTATGAAGTAAAATTGCCATTGCCAAATACATCTCATTTTTTAGAGCTACAGTGATTCAGCCAAATTAAGACTGTCACATCATTTATCAATTCTGTATTTTATATTGTTCACTCATACCCATTATGCAGCTAACCCAATCTCTTATTGTTTTAAAAGAAAAAAAGGGGAATGTCTGGAGTGAAATTGGCAACATTTTTACCTACAAAACTGTACCTAAATGCAGCTACTTAAGAATAGTTGTTCTACTTGTCACCATAACAATATCTTAATGAGACCAACCAAAAATTTTTAGTTCAATTAACTATTCAGTTAGTACACATGCATACCTGCTGTCTTTCTTATAAGGGCTAGGGCTAAAGGGCTATACTAGAAGCAGATATGAAATAGCATGACGTGGTTCTGAATAATAGAGACTTTTATCAACTATGATTAGTATTAAAGTATCCTTGAGTATTGAAAAGTGACGCAATAATTACTACCTATGGAGGACAATAGTAAAATAATGCTAAACTACGCGTAATTAACATTTGTGACCCAAGGTCGAATTAATGAACAACAAAACAAAGAATATGCATAAGTTCTGCCTCAAGAAATCAACCTCACCTTACACTGCTCGGGAATGTCTTCAACGGAACTTGAAGACATCGTGCTTTTTGCTAAACACAAAGCAGAACCTAACGCTAGGCACAGACATAAACATCGAAAGGGGATACACAAAAATTATACCATAATCTTATAGGGAAATAATTGTCAACAAAAAGGTAAACATGACATTTTCTTCGTCGTTCACAAATACCACAGACAGTAAATAAAATTATAATTCCAAGTTCCAAGGTAGGCCGAGTCATAGAGCAGAGTAAACTTTAACTTGCCTTTTAGGTGGATTCCCAATGAGAATAATGTAAGCGATAAAAAACGCACTTTATATTATAAATGCGAAAAGTGTTTGTTGGTTTGACAACGCCTAAACCGACTGACATAAAATTTGTCACAGAGGTCGTTTTTAGCCATGACACGAAGGCAATAGAAATAAATGAACGCGGACGAAGTTGTGGACCAGCTTAGACCGTACTTTGAAAAACGAAGTTCTAAGTTACGTTAGCTCCATCCCCGTCACTCGTCATTCGAGACTTAATCGAGAGAAAGGGTAGGAGTTAACATACCTTGGACCCTCGAGTTTCAAATTAGGGCCTCTTATAACACAAAGTAAAGCGTATCGTTGTTGTGTTATTGCATTTTCGATGAAACATTGTGGATTTTTTTCAGTACTAGGAAGGTATGGTACCTAACTACGAAAGTTGTGCGAATTATATTTCTGATATAGAAAATAAATCCAAAAGCATGCCTTATTGTGGTATTTTGGGATGTAAAAACGATAGCCACAACAACAACAAAAAACACGGTGGCGTGTTGTTTTTATGATAGTTTGAGTATTGGCGACAACAGGTCCGAGGGCCCTGCCAAGATGCACTACTCTAACTAAGTAGCGTTTCTATTCGCTTCGCTTTTAAACCAATCGCGTTACAGGTAGATGACGTGATACGAAAAGTCACGTGATATTCCAGTGATGCGATTAGTTAAAAACGAGGCGAATAGAATAGCTAGTTAGCGTAGTGAAGGCGTAGTGCATCTTGGCAGGGCACTCTGACAATAAAGGCTTGGTCAAACACACGGCGCGACGCAGCGCCGCGGCCGCGCCGCGCGACCGCGGCGGCTTTAAATACATGCTAACAGGTTAGCGACGTCAAACATGGGCGCGATGCCGGCGGGACGCAGTCTGTTTGACGTCGCTAACCTGTTAGCATGTATTTAAAGCCGCCGCGGTCGCGCGGCGCGGCCGCGGCGCTGCGTCGCGCCGTGTGTTTGACCAAGCCTTAAGCAAAGCTCATTCCACTGCCACTGTTTTTTCTATTCTGTGGTCGGATATATGAAGTCGGTTTATTTTTTTGTTTAAGATTTATAATTATTATAACGAATAATGGCTAAGCATTCGTGCGGGTCCAGAAAGGATAAAAAAAGAATTATTATAGCAATATTTAGATGGATGTTTTCGCTATAACAAGTCCCTAGTCACGAGTTACGTATAACACCTTATAAAGTTAAAAAAGTCCGTATGATGACTTTTTTCATTAAAATTAAAATTATAGTTAACTTTTTCTTAATTATAAATAAATAAATAAATAAATAATAGATTATAAATATCAAGGGACGATCTCATATAAATTGACCTAGTCCCAAACTAAGCTCTAGGCTTGTACTGTGGGTAATAGACAACGACGATATAAATATTTATATAGAGAAATAAATTCTTAGAAAACATCCAACATTCAGAAACAAATAGTCGTGCTCGTCACACAAATATTTGCCCATACTAGATAAAACATAACTTTTTAACTGTGCCGTAACTAGGGACTTGTTTTAGCAAAAATACCCAGATGGTCGATTGTTTTATATTACAGTTTGCAAATTTAGTGGTCTCTAGTTTTTACAGATGGCCAGAGTGGTTAGCGTTACTAAATAGAGAAGATTTATAGGCCTGACCTAATTTTAAACACTCCCACTACCTTGTTTCCTCGGCGCATTTCAAAGACACTTCTTTACAACATAAATGCCGACGTTTAGACATGTATATACTAAAGGAATTAGAGGAAAAGAATACACCCATTACCAGCGATCCTGATGACGAAGTCACTAAAAAACTTCATAACTTAATTGACGGGCAGAAAAAAAAAACAATTTTAAAGGGAATCGGTACCGAAAAAACTTTTTTTTCCATTTAACTTTTACTATGCAAGTCCCCATACTTACCGATAATTACAAACAATTCTAAAATTACGGAATAAACGTACTATTATTAGATTCAAAATAAATATTCTACCGAAATTAGACCGTATTTAAAATTAAATCTCTCCCGGATACTGCGAAATACTGCACAATTTGCGTGGACGAGATGACATTGAAAAGAAAACAGATGAATTGATTGGTTTTCACAATATTAATGAAAAGATATCGTCAGAGATTGCTAGTAATGCGTATAGCATAATGCTGCAAGGAATCCAGATAAAATAGAAACAACCGCTTGCTTAAAATTAACGGAATCCCATGTAGATCCTAATAACTTCAAAAAAATGCGAGTTAAGTACGTCGTTCAAGTTTTTAGTCGCACGGTATCTGCTGCACTACATACTTACATAGACTTGGGTATTATTTCCGAGGAGGAAAGGCCAACAGCCGATTTTGTCCATGAATAACTTATTCGACATGTTAAATTCTAGCAAGATAAAATGTAATAACAAAGTATCAAACTGCCTTGAGAAGACGCGATTATCAAGAGAAAGACAATGCCTTAGAAATGTTTTCTAAAATGAAGGCCGTTAATAAAAAGTCAAATAATAATACAGCTCAGATGAACTCATTTGTAAATGTGCAGATAGATATCAATTCAATCCATAAAAAACAGTAGGTACGAAGTTTAAAAAAACAAATGAATGAAATATTTATTGACTAGAAGATTGAACCAAGATTGCTTGGTTTTTTTTTGGTTCCATTAGGCAGGAAAGCGGACCTTGCACAGAACCTACCCCAATTCAAATTACAAAGACCTTTTTTAAAGCTATTCGTAACCAATACGTTGAGTTATTCACCAAATGCTAATTGCGAGGCAGACATTTACAAAAAAAAAAACCGAGGATGGTAAGAAGACCTTTAAATTGAGTATATGTGAATCAGCAGCAAAACATCAGTGGTATGCTTAGATAATGAAGCCGATTACCGTTTTGATATGCCTGAAGAAAATGCCCTAACTTATGTTTCAGGATACATACTTTTCAAGTGCATGAGTAAGCACAGATACGAGAGCATTGAAATCGGTTCAAGATTTGAGGGAGACAAACTTGTTCACAAAATATAAAGCATACAACAAACAATCTGGAATCTATGGCGCCCTGAAAATGGCACCCAAGGAGTTTATTCAGTATATCCAAAATTTTGGAAAGGATTTTACACAAAATTTTGAAAAGACGCTACAGGGAAATCCAGGTTCCAAACTATACGAACTGATGCAAGCTGCTTCACCACAAATGCTGTGTACATGTTTTCCGTTAAATTATCTTTTGCAACTGTTTTTTCGATTACGCATATACGTTACACTAAAATTTTACGACGGGAAAAAGGATTTAAAAAAATACGTGAAAATTAAACATTCGTAATCGTAATCAGTCACGGTTAGAAAATAATTAAAATGTCAAAGTTATTATTAAGTACTATAAGGCCCTGTTTCACAATCGACGAATTACCTAATTAGTCTACAATTTAAAATTGGCTCTCTTCTTGTATATTTTTAAGTGTAAGAAAGAGTAAACTTATCTCTCTAATAAGGTTTACTTGTCGACTGTGAAGTGAAACAGGCGTTAAGACTAATAGCTTTCTATCGCCGGTTGCAAATGTTGATTGAATGTTGTTGATGAAACATAAATATTGATATAAGATATTTAATGATTATTGTTTTTTAATCGAATCCGTCTTTTTATTAACGCTTTTACATGTAACGATGTAATGTAATATCTGTGGCCTATCACCACAATACGGTATTTTACCATATTTGTGCTATCCCCTTTCCTATCTATCTACATACTATATTTCAACTTGTTATAGATAAACAAAAAGGTTAAAGATCTATATCGAAGATATTATAGTTTGTTGACAACAAGTTTAGTAGGTAATACAAATATTACTAAATTAAACTTTAAACTACCTTACAAAGAAATGATCATGGGTCGTACTTTTCATGCCGATGACGTCAAAATGAATGAATGAATGCTCTGCTTTCATTTTGTGTTTAGGTATGTATTAACTGGTAGTAATAAAAAATATAAAATAAAAAGCGGTAAAATGATTATAGTTAAATAAAGTTTAAACACGTGAATACATTACTTAACTAATTCGTACATGATTAAATGACTGAAGACTAATGGTTAAAAATTACAGTTTCTCGCTGGTCGCTCAGTGCGTCTCTATCGTTGCAGTCTAGATTTATTTATTTATTCAATTAGACAGACCAACAGTTTCACCACAAACAAATACAAAAGATAGGTACAAAGAAAATAATCCTGCTTGTGTACCAATTACATTTGCGCAACAGTATTAGCACAGTTGGGGAGGAATAAAACTAAAAACAAGGCATTTAACACATTATAAAATCGGACCCTGCTATAGCGGGCCGGACCGTGGGCTCTCCCGCTTTCTTTCCGCGGGCCGGATTAGAAGGGCTCGCGGGCCGGACCTGGCCCGCGGGCCTTAGTTTGGCGACCCCTGATTTAGCCCGTGGAAATCGTACAATAAACGGAGTGTTACTTTGCACTGAACGAAGCTGTGCTAGTTTTTAGGGCTAGGGGTAGAGGAAAACGGAACCCTTATGGTGAGACTTCGTTGCCCGTCTGTCTGTCTGTCTGTAAGTCACAGCAGGTTTTCTCAGCAACTACAAATGCTATCAACTTGAAATTTGGCATAGTTATACAACTCGCTTGCCCACATCTGTTTTCAGTAAAAAAAATATGAATATGCAATTTGCGGGTGGTGGGACCTTATGCAGGGTCCGTTCCGATCGCTACCACCATCTTATCCATTAACCTACCGCCAAACAGGAGTGTTCGCATTGTTGTGTTCCGGTTTGGGGATAAGACAGCCGGTGTAATGACTAGCATAGAGGCATTACATCTTAGTCCTCAGGGTTGGTAACGCATTTTCAGTCTTGTGAATGCGAATGGGTCACAGTTTCTACTAACCATCAGGTGCCCTGTGTGCTTGTTTGCCTTCTCTATGCAATAAAAAAAATAATGAAATTGTATAAATAATTGAAATGGGGGAATGTGGGCTTGAAAAATGAAAGGGTTTTGATTATAACAAATGGGGTGTCATATGAAAGGGCTCAATTTGCACTAAATAAATGTGTTCCACTTTTTGATTTAGAGCCAAAAATCTGCAAATACGTTTGCTTTACTTGTAACAACACAATATTTTAAGTTTACAGTTTGGTCGGCGTAATTTAAATGTAGGTACATCTATGCCAAATTACAGCGCTGTAGACTGTAGTCCAAAGATACTCTGTACTAGACCGCGGACAGACGGACAGACGGACATGGCAAAACTATAAAGGTCGTTTGTTTGACTTCGGAACCCTATAAAAGTAAATCCAATTTTTGACTTTTTAGGGTTCCGTCCCAAGTTGTGTTAACGGGACGCCACTAAGTTTGCTAAGCCACCCAGATACAGACTGTGCGTTAGCGACCTGTATCTTATGAACTGTAATGATGATGATGATGATGATGATGATGATGATGATAATATATGAACTGTAATAGTAGTTTAAATTTATGTATACGTACATAGAACTGTGATGGAACTAGTAATGCACTTGATTCTTATTTTACAGAAGATAAGGGTTATTCATTTGTTTTGGGACAAATAAATAACAATCAATTTTGGACCGTATGAAATTTGAATTAACAGTGAAGTGTATATTACTGGTGCTTGTCAGCTACAAGTGTCCATTATTGGTGCCGTCACCCTGTCGATAACCGCAACAACAACAAATACTAAAAAAAATATTTAAATCCCACTCGTACTATAAATGCGATGCGAAAGTTTGTGTGTAAGTGTGTTAGTTTGTTACTCCTTCACGCTGCAACGGCTGGACGGATTTGGATGAAATTTGGAATGGAGATAACTTATAATATAACCTAGATTAACACCAGTACCCGAGGCAATAACGATAATCGAAATCTACGCGGACGAAGTCGCGGGCAGAAACTAGTTAAGAATTAAAGAATTAAGAATTAAGAAAAAAAAAAAAACGGGTTCCCATTTTCAATGCAATGTGTGTTAAATATTGTACGGTACGAGACCCGTCATTTGCGAATACCATCGCACTTGGTCGGTGTTTTCATTGAAGCGCAAAGACTCGTAAATTAAAGCCTCGTAACCTGACAATTTTCTTGAAGACTGTTCTCCAATTAGAAAATATTCAAGTGCTACCCCTACTTTAATAAATTAACTTTTTAATTTTCTAACACAACTTACGAGAAAACTTCTAAGATTACGACTTTTCGATTTATATTCATGAGATGAGATAATAAGACAATTAATATAATACCTTCGTTGTCAAAAACCAGCTTGAAGTCGGCCAAAACGATTTGATAGCTTCATATTTACTAAACCTGTTAATCGGAGCATTTTAGCGTGTTCGTTTTGGCGGGGGCATGCCCCTAGATAACCGGTATAATATTCACTACTAACTGAGACATAAGAGACAAAAAGATTGAAACTACGAATCCTAACAATTAAGTGGTCAGGACTGCCAGTCGGCAACTGGGTGTAGAATTCTAATACTTTTCCTGTGGTTGTGTGGTTGAAGTGCTTTCAGATTGTGAAGCGCGCGTCGTTGATGAATGAAGGTAAGTTGAGAAATGTACCTACATATAGTAGGGCAATTTTATCATTGGCCAAATCTCTAATTGGACATGCCTTTGGACATTCGTCTTTTTGGACATATTTCGTTTTGGACAATAGTCGTGCGAAGGAATAAAAGTTAAAAAAAACACAAAACCTACCTTCAAAAATGCAAAAAATTACTTCTTATAAAATGGTAGGTAGCTCAGTGCAACTGAAGTCGGTGTCCTACAATATTTTAAGCCAAAAGCCGAATACAGTTGGACTGACCTACCTAACATTTTATAAGAACTTATTTTGAGCATTTTTGAAGGCGGGTTTTTGTCAATAAGAATGCTTGAACGCGCTTCGTGTGAAACATTATGAGGAGCCGACCGGCTACTTGACGTGCTCTGGCTGACGTGCTCGTGGCCAATTCCAAGCGTATACGAGCCGGTCTGTGTGAAAAGAATAGCGCGAGGCGATGCTCTCCGAGCTGGTCTGTGTAAACGGGCCCTTATTGTTATTATAGCGGCAATAGAAACTGACACTCTCTGATAATTACAACTAGCTGTCTACCTATTAGGTACGGTTACTGAAAGACAGATGGACCCACTGACAGACAGGTAGATGGACGAGCGAACGGACACTGGAGGCTTGGTAAGCCCCCGACAACGATCATGGCGACCTTTCGGGTATGAAACCCTAAAAAGCATAATGTTTGTTGTCGTAGAATGTTGTTAGCCGATCTACTGCTGGCTATAGGCGAGGTCGAAGTCATCCGCCCAGGTGTGAAGCTGATTCAGACGTTGTTGGCGTTTATTTTCGCCTTACGTCTTAACTCGATGGAGTTCCCATCTCAAGCCACAGTTAAAAGTGAGTATAGGTACCCATCAAAAATATTCAGGGTTGAAATTAAATACGCTTAGGTACGCAACGCAGTAAATTGTAAATTTTAAAGGATATTTTTTTATTCCAAGTGATTATTTTATGTTTGTGGAATAAATCTATCCGATGACGTTGAGAAAACCACCTTAAACCTATAAACAAACTTAGGTTTCCCCACAAAATCTTATAACCATCTGGATTAGGAGCCGGTACTTAATTTAGTGTCCGTCTTTTAGATGTCGGTAAATCTGAGACCAATTTGATCAATTGATTTTTATGTGGTTAAAGACGGCGATCAGTTCGACTTCATAATAGTGGGTGCGGGCTCGGCGGGTTGCGTGCTGGCCAACCGACTCACCGAGGTCGCCGACTGGTCGGTACTGCTCATAGAGGCCGGGGACGATCCGCCGATTGAGGCTTTGGTAAGTTTCCAAAGTTAAACATAATAAATATGTAAGTATAGGTACATTTTAGTGCATTTCACGGGCTCTATTATTGATGATTTTTGGATATTATGTTATTTTATTATTATTGGACGTTTGAGACCGTATTATTTTACTCTTTTCTATAGCCCATAATACACACCATAATATACATTGGTCCGGTTGTTCATGTGATAATGGTTGGTTAAAGCCCCCATGAAATTGTCAGAAATAACAGACATAGTTACGTAAAATTCCGTCACGGTTCCTAAAGGTGATAATGGGACCATTGGTTAATATATTCTTAAAACACATTTAATTAAATTTCAGATACCAAGTTTCTTTCCATTTGTGGATTACTCCAAGGCTGACTGGAACTACTACACTGAGAATGATGGTTTCTCAAGCCAAGCACACCGTACGAAGACTATTCACATGACGCGAGGCAAAATGCTAGGCGGTTCCAGTGGCGCTAATTTCATGTTCTATGTTCGTGGGAACAAGGTGGACTACGATTCGTGGGCACAACTCAACCCTGGCTGGGACTGGGACAACGTCACTCACTACTTCGTGAAAAGTGAGCGTTTGGATAATATCCAAATAATGACTGGAAATACAGCTTCCTTACATAGTAACGAAGGATACCTAGGCATTACTCGACCGACATGGGAGACAAGAACAAAAAAATATTTTACAGCTTTCAGAGAAAACGGACATGATATATTAGAAGATACGAATGGTTTTCAGCAACTCGGATATTCCATGGCCCAGTATACTATTGCTGATGGTGTACGCCAAAGCACTGCGGTGTCTTTTCTAAAGCCTATTAAACATAGATCTAACTTATACGTTCTAAAAAACACATTGGCTAGAAAAATAATAATCGACGGTAAAAGAGCTATTGGCGTTAAAATAAAAGATCCTATAAATAAAATAATTACCATCAAAGCTAATAAAGAGATAATTCTGTCAGCTGGATCGATTAGCTCTCCACAATTATTGATGCTGTCAGGTATAGGGCCAAAAGAGCACTTAAAAGAAAAACACGTCAAACTGGTATTAGATTCTCCTAATGTAGGTCAAAACTTACAAGACCATGCATCCGTAATAGTGGCTCTATCAGGACAGAAAGGTCTCACGTCTGTGGTACAAAATATAGATATTCTAAGTAACTTAGATAAGTTCCCTTCACCCACTATGATAGGCCACGTTGCTGTAAATAAATCTCAGTCCTACCCTGATTACCAAACGAGTGTGTTCCCATCTCCCGCCGGTACGATCATCTCGACACTTATATGCGCCGTGGTGTTCGGACTGAACAACGAGATCTGCACTGCCCTCGCTCAAGCTGGCCAAAAGCGAGAGACTTTACTGGCTATTGTAAACCTAATGCACCCGCTATCGAGAGGCAGAGTCACACTGAAGACCAGCAATCCCGAAACTTATCCTTATATTCATTTAGGATACTATTCTAATGACACAGATTTAGACAATCACGCTCGGTATATTGCAGATTTTGTTAGTGTAATGAACACAACATATTTCCGGTCGGTTGGGTCCGATATTGTCGACATGAAAGTCAAGGAATGTCAAAACTTAAAGCTCGGCAGTCACGAATATTGGAAGTGCTATGCTTTAAACGTGGTGACTACGCAGTGGCACCCCGTCGGTACTTGTGCCATGGGACCTGAAGGAGTAGTCGACGAGCGGCTGCGAGTGAGAGGAGTAAAAGCCTTGAGGGTGGTGGACGCTAGTGTCATGCCCACAATTACAAGCGGGAACACAAATGCACCTACTATTATGATTGCGGAGAAAGCGAGTGATATGATCAAGAATGATCACGGAATATTATAACGGTCTATTTAAATCTGTCAACGGATTCGTTTCCGGAGACTACACAGATCCCCAGATATCGATTTCGGAAGTAATCCGTCGAAAAACTAAAAAGTTCAAGATGGCGGCTACTTTTTCTCAATCAGTTAACGGATTCGTTGTCTTAAACCACACCATATCGATTTGCTTTAAGAGGCTGAGATATAATAAAGAAATACTTGTTTTAATTTCACCAAAATCTATTGGACAACCCTTCGCTGATTTGGAGAGTAAGTATTTATCTCGAAAAGTAGGCCTATCTTCTTTACTGCTTTAGCTATATACATATAATAGTAGATTGTTCAACAAGGGACTAAAACAAGCCATAATGACACGAGATGTTTAGCCACGCGAGCGAGCTTGCGAGCGAGGGTGGCTGTAGTTCGATTGTCATTATGGTTGTTTAGTCTCGCGTTAAACACTCTACTTTTCACTTTGAATGCAAGGAAATAAATGACGTTCTAAACAAAATTACAATATTTATTATAAAAAAGTTTCTAACTAACAATTAGGTATCTTAGGGCCGTATTAATAAACTTATCTTGACTGTGAGGTCTGTGAGACCCGTCACGAGATACGTCAAAGTAAACGCCAAACCATAGAACACTGTCATTTTTGACGCATCTCGAGACGAGCATTAGAGTTAAGATCAGTTTATTAATACGGGCCTTAACAACGTACGCTCAATACAAGTTATGAACATCTATTCCACATACCTTAATAATCTGTGATCTATTCAAAATACAAATAGGAAAAAAAGTTTCGTGGTTTTTTTGTAAAGTGATGTTTTAAATGCTTGCATATTTAGCCAACAGATTCAAACATGGAAACCATTTTAAAAGTAATTGGACCACGCATAATAAAAGAGTTCGGCCTTAATATGATTAAATAGATTCATATTCGTAATAATTAATCGTGTTTCACGAAATTAAATCCTTTTTTTTAATATATTTGCACAGTTGTCATTTTGAGGTTATTTCGACACCCAAAAATATGGTCCATACACAATCACTGAAAATGGCGATAATCCTCCATTCACAAACACCGTGATTGGTTGTTTAGGTGTTTCCAAAGTAAATAAAAAAAAAAAACTAATCCCTAGAGATTAATAAGGAGCTTTAGTCCCGATTCGCAGAGATTTAAGTTGCATTTTAAGAGCATGAGTTGAGAAGTGAAAACTGTGTTATATCTATCAAAACCAAATTTCTTAATTGTAAAAAGGGCGTGAAAAGGTAACAGACAAACAGAGAGTTACCACAGAGTTACGTTCGCATTTATTATTAGGTACCTTAGAATTTAGGTACCTACTTACTAGTACGGATTTCTAGGCTATCTAGTATAGTGTCGTAGTGTGTTATATAGTGAATTCTCGAACTTCCGCGCCAGGATTTCACTATTTAGGGCTCCGTACCAAAATGGTAAAAATGAAAACCCTTATGGTGAGACTTCGTTGTCCATCTGTCTGTATGTTACAGCAGGTTTTCTCAGCTACTACAAATGATATCAACTTGAAATTTGGCATAGTTATACCTCTAGCTTGCCCGCATCTGATTTTAGTAAACAAAAAATGATTTTAATTTTATAAAAAATTCAAAAGGGGTCTAGAATCAGGGGTAGAAAATTGAAAGTGGTTCGATTATAGCAAATATAAAAGGGCTCAATTTGTACATTTCAAAACTTTTTTTGTGATATGCTTTTTAATTTTTATCCAAAAATGTACAAAAAATGGCCGTTCCGCCCCTTATCTCCGATATTTAGGAATCAAAAAAATCTGAAAAAATCCTGACGTATCGATAGTTACTTATATTTTAAGGGAAAGATGAAATGAAGTGTTCATTATTTACAGTGTTTGAGAAAAAACAAAAAAACTTTTAAAACCTGTAATTAAATTTAGGCTAGTCAAAACGGACCTTACTGCATAAAAAATAAAGCTCATAACAAAATGGGTTTTTCTTTTTTGCGGCCACCAAGCATATTGTCTTAAAAACGGAACCCTCGCTGCGCGGTCCGACTCGCACTTGACCGATTTTTGTATATTGAAGCAACCGTACAAGTGGTGCAACGTCAATTTGAAAATAGGTTAAAAACGGGGCGCGCCGTCTTAGACTGAAAATACTACTTATATTATTATGCCTCTTAATAAGTTAACGTAATTTATCGACAAACCGCACAACACTGACTGCAAACTTATGCACACATGAAAAGTGACACACATTATCAAAGCTAAAAAGTGGTACACTTTTGAAACGGTCATATATAGACGTCTCTTTTTAACGAAGGGCATTTGTACCAGGTGCAAAGTGTGATTCTATTAGCCGTTTTTACACATCCATTATGTTCTCCTCATGTTCTACTTCTATGTAATGAACGTGGGGTAGATTAAATAAGCATTTTACGGGGACAATGAAGTTGTTAAGATTGACCATCCAATGCATCAGTTGGCGCGGTGTGACGGCGTCCAGCCAAAGAACATCGTCGAACTTTATTTTGATCGTGAGCGCGATTAACTTGCACCGTGAGCCCACCTACTTCCATTAGCGGGGTCATACCACTAGACTGACAATACTGACATCGTTATTGGGAAAACAATTTGATGTGCGTCCATTTTACTTACTACGAATGGACCAGGCCCATTGGTCTTCCCATGAAAGACCTCCTTTAGAGTAATGTCAAATTGACACTACTATAAAATTTACTTCATGAATGACAGCTTCATTGTTCCAAATGAGACTAATCGCTCACCGCCTATTTAGTTTTACTTTATTAAAATAAACAGAGTGAAAAAAAAGCAACCGAGTAACAATCTGACGTGGTTTTTTTAATCAAAAAGCGTAGGAAAAGCTCATATATGTCTCCGAGTGAAATTTCGATTATTGTTGGGTTTTATTATAGAATATTCTGGTTTAATTCGGACTGTAGTCGTTGACGTTTCATATATTGGACATATACATAGATATTATACTTATCTCTTCATTGTTTGTGCTGTGCTTACTTCGTTTTTTAATGATTTTTTGTTGTTTATCAATGAAATTGTGAAATTTAGAGCCGTTTAATTATATAAGTCTTACAAAAGTGACTAGCTAACAAAACGAAGGCTACGTAACCTAGATTTAAAATCTTATAAACATGACAAACCTTGATGTAAGTACGATCTTTCTGCGTGTCCTTTTATTTATGTATTTTTAAGAACTGTTTAACAATTTAAGAACTATTCTGGTTGTTTTAAAAGCTTTTATAATTAGTAGTTATTGTTTTAAAACCTTTTCATTGGATCATTCGCACGACACACGACATATGTCGAAATTTCATGAGTGATATCCCTTTCAGTCTCCACTCATTTGATTACGAAGTGGCATTTGAATTTCTCTAGGAGCATAATATGCGCAGTAATAATCAAGCTGCGGTCATTGTGAGAAAGTTTCCTTCTCTTTGGTGTGCCTCTCTGATTTGTGAAAGTTGATGTGAGATATTTTTTATCACTTGTGAGGCGAAACAGTTGGCAGCTTTCTATACAAACGTTATTTAAGTTTTAAATATTGATATTAAAAACATAAGTCAGTAACAGTGCAGATTCTATTCGATAAGATTTATGCTAAATTATGCAAAAATTCTTGTTTCCCTTTTCAGGTCTCTCCATCACAGGTAGATAGACTTAGTAATATGAAATTTAAAGATGACTCTAAATATTTAATGCGGTTTTTATATTTCAATATTTATTTGCATTTTAATCCATATAATACTTTCTTGCTAAATTAAATAATACTGAATTATACAAGAGTTACTTTGTAATAGATATTTTAATACCCGTAAAGAATCAAGGTATCTATTGTAAAAGCACAGCCTGTATAAAGATGCAAACATCAGGTCCCTCATTTATGGTTGAAAAAGAGTCAAACAAGGTAACAGCGAAATTGTTTACCAGCTGTCTAACAGATGGTTTCAAAACTGGTGTCACATGGTAGTCGAGGGAAGTTGATGTAGATGGAAGGAGAAGAAGAAGAGTTTCACCATTGATATCATTCTTTTCTTTACATTGGCAACAAAACTACAGGACTGACTTATGATGACCTTGTTAAAACCCCAGTTTACGACTATCAGTATGAAATGTAAGGTAATGATAGATGAGGAAGAAGTCCCATATGTTGGTGAGTATACTTACTTGGGCCAGCTAGTTTTCTTCGAAAACAGACAGAGCAAGTAAATTGATAGATGTATTGAAAATACCTGAAGGATCTACTGGTCTAAGAAAGAGCTGATTAGGGGTAATTCCCTTATTCCTGAAGTGCAAGCTCATTGATATGTGCATCCTGCCTATCCAGACTTATGGTGCTCAAGAAGCTCTAAGTTTGCCATCAAACAGAGTGTAGTATTCTAGACATTCATAGATCGCATTAAAACACTTAATCTGCACTCCAGGAATTGAATTGCCAATAAGACCATGAAACTAAAATGGACATGTCTGCCTAATGCATCTGGACCAATGGGCCTATATCACAACCAATGCAATTCCTACTTACAGCAGCTGGATTAACAGCAAATGAGTGTATTAGTTCTTTTTGATCCCAATGTGGAATAATGTATTACTGGTAACTGTACCACGCAAATATATCTGGAAGTATATTCTTTGCATCCTTCAATGAAATAATGAATATATATACCTTCGAAGTGTTCATTTCCGATATCCTGGTAAAAACTAAAAGCACAGACAGATGGAGTTTGTGGTTATGTCATGGAAGGCTGAGAATTATATTTTTGACCCCTGATAAAAAAGAGGGTGTTATAAATTTAATGTGTATTTGTGTATGTGTGTGCCTGTGTATCTGTGTTTTTGTGTAGTGGGTCCATATGTGGCATTGTAACTCCCAAATGGATGGACTGATTTAAAAATGAAAGCTACTTTAATTGTGTTGGTTGGTTGTGGTGGCTACTTTAGCTGCATTTTATGAAAATCGATAGGACAGTTTAAGAAATCTTTTCTGAAAGGGGTCGCAGCCGGGAGTTTTTATCTACTGAATAGTTATCAGTTAGTACCTAGACTGAGCGTAGTGAGCGGGTCTCGGGCTGAAAACGAATTCTCCCAAAGATGACGACTTGACTTTCTTGCTACCATAAACCCCTAATTTGTAAATTTCACTGACGCATTCCAAATATATTTACTAATATTGCTAGTTTAATAGGCATAGGATTTGCTATTTTAATTTATATAAGGATACATTTCAATGCTTAGAGACAGACCTCGTAGTATTGCAGCGCAGGGTTTTTCTCTTGTCGAACTCAGAGCATTGAATGTTTACACGACTGCCCAAAAAAAGGAGTGTTATTTTTTGAGGGTTCATGTATTTGTGTATGTATGTAATGATTCTTTATTCCACCATAACTTCTAAACGGCTGAGCTGATTTATTTGTGCGTGGTATCGTTAGAATCCTTTCACCTTCCTGGTTAAAATAGGATACCTGAACTGTTAAAATAAAAACAAGAACAATGGCAAAATGTCAATAATTTATGATAACAAAAAAGTTTTTTTTTTAGTCAATATGGGTATAATTTGAAAGGTCTTATTTTCGTCTTATATTCGTATATATGTGACCATCTCAAATATATACGAATATAGTAGCATTAATAAACGGGTTTAATAATAATATCAAAAGATGCACTCAGGTTTATTGTAATTGTAATTGAAAAATATATTATCTGCCCTAAGAGGGGGGAGACTATGAAAAAGGGGTTGTGAGCGCAAACTGGCAAACAGGATGGCGGACGATATTATATATAACAATGTACCTACATATACTTAATGGTATTTCAATTGAAATAAGGTATAATTCAATGTTTTAAGATCAATGAGAAAAATCCCCTGTGATACTCTGCTCTGAGCATTGAAATGTATACATTTCCCTATTTTAATTAAATAGCATAAAATATACATTAATAAAAACCATTTGCTTTTCCTGTTCTCAAATTTCAAACAACTTTTGACAAACTATAAAGCGAACAGACTGCACCATAGTATGCCCGTTCTGTGTACTTGAAAGAGCTGCAGATATTTCCAGCAGCATTACGGTTAGTAATATTTTCAATAAAGAAGACGCGAGGTGGAACCCTCTGTGCTCGAGTCGGACTCGCAAATTACCAGTATTTTCTTACCAGGATAATTCTGATACTTCTGATCATAGGATAGTCCCATATAACAAAGTAATTAATAGATGCAGCTGAACACATCAAGATGTTGCATCAATAGGCCGACATGTTGCCGGGAAACATGTACTGATAGAGTGCAACAGTTTGGAGAACACATATTGGAAAAAGAAAAGTTGGCAAACCATAAATGATGTGACATAAAAATACAGGAAGTCCCAAAGTTCAACATAAATATTACACTATAATAAGAATATAATAAGAAAGCCTAGAGTATAAATATAAACTTTCCATATGTTAATTAGTATAGGAGTTATTAATATTTTAATTATATTGGTTAAATATTGCTATAATTTTTCATTCCAAAACTTTACCTTAACCTTAAAGTTGAAATACATGTGCTGATTTCATCATTCGAAAAAATAATAACTTGTAAATAGATAAAAAAATGTTTTGTGGCTTCAGTTGTAAAGTGTCGTAATAACAAGAATTATTTGATTCGCCCTCAGAATACTTAGCAATAAATTAGGATGACATTGCCATTTCAGCATTGTAGTGTTGAACATTTCAGGTAAGTAACAGCAGCACGGACAGCAGCTCGGGGTCCTCGTCGGACTCGAGCAGCAGCGGGAGCTCCTCAACCAGCTCGGGCTCGGGCTCCAGCAGCTCCGACTCCGAGTCGTCCACCTCCGACATCCCCGCGGTCGCGCAGCCCGCGCCGGAGTCCCCCGCCAAGCCCGACGAGGAACCTCCTAAGAAAAAAGATGACACCAAACCGAAGCAATCCTCAAACAAAAAAATATCATCATCCAGCGACGATGACGCCCCCAAAACGGAAGCACCTAAATCTCCCCCACCCAGGAGACGGTCTTCCACGAAACAGAAATCCGCTGTCAGCGTCCTGGTTAGAAGCAAAATGACAAGAGCGACTGCGGGTGGGAAAACACCCAAACCGATCACCAAAACGATGTCCAAACAGCAAGCTAAAAACGATCATACGAAAAAGAAAAGCATATTCTCACCTGACAACAGCTCTGAGTCCGAATTGGACAGCAAGTCATCGAAAAGTAAAGGTTCACCGAAAAATAAAAGGTCCGTCAGAAAATCCAGTGAAGAGAAGGACACCTCACCCCCATCACCATTGACATCAGTTGGAAATGAGGATTCGAGCTCCAAAGATAGCATTAAGCGAAGAAACGGCAGCAGATGCAATGGCCCACCTTCCAAAAAACTTGTGGAGAAAAAAAGTGTTTCGTCGTGTTCATCCAGTCAATCTTCAGCAGAAACCGTTTCTTCAGAAAGTGACAGTGAATCAACCTCTAAGAAAGAATCTGTAAAGACAGAGACTAAGTCACCTTCATCCTCTATTAAAGTAAGTGCCTATGGTTAAAGTAAAATAACACGTAAAATGCAATCATGATTACAAAATTATACCTAAAAACAAACAAACAAACAACAACAGCCTTATTCTACTTTGTCGTTACCTCTATTGTACCCGTTGAGTGTTTAACACTCTAATTTTCATTTCGACTAGAGGAAAGTAAACAAAAATGCTGTACGTTACTGTCACGAACTTTGTGTATTTGTCAAATAATAAAACTATAAGTGTTTTGACATAATTTCAAAAAGAGTTTACAAAAAGGCCCAAGTTGTTTTGTGATGGCTTTATAAAAAATATTAAATTGTGGCCTAGTGTTTGACTAATTCTTTATTCAAAATAACCCGCCCTAGGGATGGAAATGCCATCTCAGCCCGCAAATGAGTAATGGACTCCGAACAGGGGAGATGTAAAATAATTTGAGTTGGTCATTTAGCTGTAGCGTAAATGTGATATGCAAATTTCAGCAGGAGAAAGGCAAGAGTGACTCTGGGGACTCGCAAATGAACAGCATGCCGCGGAAGCTTACTCGGTCGCTGTCAGCGCGCGTGTCACGGATGGCCACCGCCTCGCGGCCGAGGAACACCGACACGGAGTCCGAGGTCGAGGAGAAGGTCAACGACAAGAGGTACACAGGGTTTATATCGGCTTTATAAATCTTATCTATATGTGGTACGGTAAAGGCAAACGAGCACACAGGCCACCTGATGGTAAGTGGAATCTGTGACCTATAGACATTTGCATTGTAAATACTACAATCTAAAGAATGAATTAAATCCTAAGATCGCAAAAGCGTTGCCAACCCTGAAGACCAAGATGGGATGCCTCACTCTGAGACGCCCGTCTCAAGATGCGCCAGATTATCGTTAACATGAAATGTATTGCAATGGCCATCTGGAAGTGAGATCTTCTTTAATTTTGCCATATTGCGTGTTATACTGGTTCATACATGGTGGGCCAGCATTCTCTTTAATATCGTCTGAAGATCGCGCCACGATTTCGCTTTCCTTTCGGTTTTCGCTTAGATGATTTAAATCTCTTTCATTTTCATTGTTATTTTTAGCAAAGAAACAAAGAAGAAATGTCGCGTTGCCATCGCCCGCTCTCCCATGAATGATCTGGCTCCACTGCATCCGAGCGAACGGCGTTGCCCTGTTCGCGGCTGCGATTCCTCCGGTCACCTCGGTAATAATGACGGCAACTGGTTTCCGCAGATGCCACAAAAAATAAAAAAATAAATCAATTAATAGGTGCGGTCATACTTGAAAGGCTTTCGAGGCTCCCTATCTCCGAATGCAAAAACAGGACCCTTATAGGATGCCTCAAGTGTTTGTCCGTCTGTCACAGTCGATGTACTTTGAATCTACTTTACCGATTAAGTAAAAATTAGGTACACGTGTATGTATGTGAACCAAACACTTTTGGGGGACAAAGTGTTTCGTGTGCAACATCAAATTAAAGGTCGTGTTGTCAGGGCCTCAGTCCCAGATCATATAAAGGACTAGAGAGGCAGCTGAGACACGGTGCTTGTCGCCACGACATGCACAAAACCTAAAATCGCGGCCCGTCGCAGGGCAGACACAATTCTACCATGACCGTGAAATGATGTCCTACAATGTTGCAAAATGCTGTATTCCTCTGTCTGTAAATGCAAGAACAGGAGTGAAACCGAAAACTACACGCACGATGGACCCAGGACCAAGACAGGGATCGAAAATTCAGTGCGATATTTACCTATAGTAGCCCTCAACCAAAGTGACGACTGGGGCCATAAAACCCTTGAGTTCGCGTTATCAGTTATCCATTGTGTTGCTCGACCCGTGCTCGGGACCGTAAAGCAGGTAGTAAACGCACAAAACGGGATGTCGATAGAATTGAGTGATAATTTAAAACACGGTTCTTATGAATGAATTGAATAATATATTATTGAAAGTGGCAATATTTACAACATCATAAAATATTATTACTATTAAAATAACGAATTACTAATATTCTAAAAAATAATTGCTTTCAAACGAAAAAATTACATTACAAAATAAATAATTTACATAATTCTTTAATAATAATTAAAAATAAAACAATATGTGTCTAAATTAAATATTATTTTCTTCATATTCGCTGTCACTGTCGTCGTCTCGGAGGTTTATTACTAATCGTCGGGTATCTGCTAGGTGTGCCTTTTCTAAGTCGTCGTTTTGAAGGGCTTCAGCATGACGAACACATTTCTGTCAATCTTCAATCTTCAATATATTCATTTCATCGACGTTTAAACCTTTTCGTTATCGATACGTTACCCTCACTACGTCCGTCGAGGTTTATGGCCCACGCCCGGACTTTTATGGCCCCGGTCGTCACTTTGGTTGAGGGCTACTATAAACTTGGCAGAATCCCGGAAATAGCTAGGGCAATATGGCGTATGGCTTCTTGAAATTATTATTTTAATAATATAAATTCCGGGATTCCGGGATTCTACAATGCTTTTATATTAATTATTTACATTTAGGATAAAACGTTCCATCAATTTGCTACTCAAACTTCGTTAGGTTAGGTTAGAGGGGTTACCGGTAAATTAAATAATATATTTGGTAAATCTATGCATAGAAAATAACTTCAAATGGTTTTTGTAAATTCTTACGATTTATGCTGGCGTAATTTATTTATTCAGAATTCCCGGGATTTTTATTAATAAATTAAAATTGAGCCCGCCTCCATACATGAACAACAACGCCGCCGCCAATGATTAGGTAAATATCGAACCGAACTTCCGATCCCTGGTGATATACCACAAATAAGTACTCGTTTTTATGCTTATTTTATTAGTCAATAAAAACAAATATTTTGATGAATGAATGCCAGATGTTTTTTTGTCTCGGACTCATTAATCGATCCAATTAAGTGATATTTTGTATTGCGTTATACATTGATGGTTTAGTATTTCAAACAAATCTTGTCGCGTTAGACGACGGCGCGATTTATTGAACTGCTATAGTAATCCACTTATGCGTGATTGTTCATGGTACGACCGCTTCTGTTGGTTGTGAAATAGAATGCCCGCGTGTACAGTGCGATAGCTCTAAAGTATGCGTGAAGTACTTTTAAGCTAATCACAGCACTAGTGTGCTTGTTTATTTATTTATTTATTGCACAAAGGAATATACTTAATATACAAAAGGCGAACTGAATGCCGTAAGGCTTTTCTCTACAAGTTAACCCTTATTATTATTATTTATTAATTTTATTATAATAAGAGGTTAACCTTTGGGCAAAGTAGATATTGTATTGGCGGTGCATAGGGCCTAACTATTTATACATAATAATTCACACCTACATCTTAAGCCATTGTCGTGGCCACACCCATTGTACTCTTATTATTCTGATTTCCGTACTCAGCTAAAATGGTTGCCCATTAGATCGCGGAGAAATGTTCATATCCTGTCGTTGTTATTTAATATCCTTTTCAATCCTCAATCCCCTCCTCCCTCACCTTTGTGACCGGTTCTCTTTCTTGGCTACCGGGTCCCAGAATCGTTACGTTCGAGTGCCAACCTACTCCTTGCTTTTCCTGCTAGCAAATCCAAATGTTATTCCAAATCCTTCTCAGTACATTCTGTTCGTTTATGAAATAGTCTTCCAACCGATATCAGGTAGTCTCAATCTGTTGCTTCACTTAAATATAAGCTAAAGAAGTACTGGCTTGACTCTTGTTACCGATCTAAGACTGTATGTTCTTTCTACTTTTCATTCTTATGTTATATTTATTTATTTAGTTACGTATTTATTTATTATTATACAAGTATATATTCGTTTATTTATCGTATTTAATATATATAGTTATTTGCTATTATTATTTTTATTTTCTGTTTCTTTAATTGTTGTACGTTTAGCCATCCGTTGTTTTTATTAATCTCTCAATCGCTCAAAGGTTAACTGGAAGAGATTCCTTAAAGGGATAAGTTCGCCATTGTACATACCTTTTGTGTTACTGTTTCTTTTTTAATTTTGTTATTTTCTGTTTGTGCAATAAAGAGTTTACATACATACATAGGTACATATTATTTTATTATATTACGGTTCGATGTGTGTGTGAGGGAGCTACTGTGGGAGAAAATAGGAGACACTGGAACTCGTTGAAATTATGTTAGATTATATTATTTTATAATTAATGGTTTAAAAGTCATATAAGAAAATAGGTGGAAATTGACCAAATCCTCCCTCCCCTATTCGCCGAAACTATTGAGCCTTAAATACTGAAAAATGGCCAAAAAAATGTTCTTTACTTATAGTTTCAACTCGCATTTGTCCGGTTTTTATTAAAAGAAACAAATAGGACACATATGCACAAATAAAATATATCCTTAATGTTGTGTGCTGGTTCCGGTGTCCAGGCGGCAAGGCGGAGCGGCACTTCACGTGGGACGCGTGTCCGCTGTACCACAACGTGACGGCGGCGTGGTGCGTGGCCGCGGCCGAGGAGCGCGCGGCGGCCTCGGCGGCGCGCCGGCGCGCGCTGCTCAGCCTGCAGCAGCGCCCGCGCACCATGCCCACCATCGAGCAGCGCGCGTACCAGCTCAAGGTCAAGGTAACGCACCCTGCCATATGCCCCCACATAATCTTTCACTTTCCTGCCAACTGCTGCCTTACCGAGATTTAGCAGATTGTTTTGCAAATACTGGGGGTTCTGTCTCTAGAGGTGCACTACCAACTAGTGTAATGGACGAGCCATTGATCTATATAAACTAAAGTTATTATAAAACTTATCTAAAAATTATTCCGGTTAAAAACTTATTTTTTAACAAAAGTGCGCCTCAATCAGCCCATCTGATTAGGAGGTATGATGCCACAGATAGACACGCAGATACACAGATACACACAAATAAATTGACATACAGATACACACTTTAAAATTATAATACTCCTCTTTTGGCTTTAGTCATTAAAAACTTCCCGCCGCAATCAAAGACAATTAACTCGATCCGTTTTTTAAACTTGTGTATGAAACATCACTAAGAAACGTCTCAATCATCGTCACTGAGTGACTCTTGAGTGCGGCCGGAAAAAAGTGAAATCTATAAGGATCCCAGGTATCATACTATTTCCCAGGACATGCGTTCCAAGTGGAAGGGCAGCGGGGAGATGTGGGCGCGGCTCGCGGACGACGGGGGGGAGGGCGAGGAGCGCGAGCCGCAACTGGAGGGGTTCGCACCCGACTACGACCTGCGGCTGTTCCGCGAGGCGCAGGCGCTCGCCGCAGTCAAGATCGAGGAAGAGCTCGGGGACATCCACACCGACAGGGGCACCAGGTGCGCTGCATGCACGCTTCTTGATATTTATATCATTTTCAGCAAATAATAAACATTAAAAACCTAACCTACGCCGGCAGCGGGTCAAGGCTCAAGCTATTGTTGGTTAGGAGAGACAGGAACCTTCTCAGAATACGCGCCGTGACGAGGAGTACTGCTTTCTGTATTTGGCTCTTAATCCAGACATGTATAATATCTTTCATATCTTATTGTGCCTGTGACAAATTGAAATTTTAAATTTCACGCGAACGTTATTCCAACCAACTGAGCAGTAACTAACCTAAAAAAATATGTAATTTATACGGGGAAAGGGCTGATCCAGGCGGGGTCATGGGGGCCAACAGTTTAGTAATATTTGTATGGCAAAAGTTTTATAATTTGTTCCCGAGGGTTCTATGTCCGTGCTCACAAAGCTCGAAATAATCGAGGTATGTACTTATTGACAGCGTGTTGTGTTTGCCAGATTCGTGGTAATGGGGAAATTCATGATGGAAGTCTGGTACCAGTCGCCCTACCCGGGCACAGCTGCGCGCGCTCCACGTTTGTTCGTGTGCGAGTTCTGCCTCAACCACCACCAGAGCGCCACCGGCGCCGCGCGACACCGCGCCAAGTGCGTCTGGCGCCATCCGCCCGGCGACGAGGTGAGACCTGCTCTATACCGCTAGCACACGGGTGTGCTGCCAGTTTCTATAACCGAGCACGTACTTGTTCGTGTGCGAGTTCTGCCTCAACCACCACCAGAGCGCCACCGGCGCCGCGCGACACCGCGCCAAGTGCGTCTGGCGCCATCCGCCCGGCGACGAGGTGAGACCTGCTCTATACCGCTAGCACACGGGTGTGCTGCCAGTTTCTATAACCGAGCACGTACTTGTTCGTGTGCGAGTTCTGCCTCAACCACCACCAGAGCGCCACCGGCGCCGCGCGACACCGCGCCAAGTGCGTCTGGCGCCATCCGCCCGGCGACGAGGTGAGACCTGCTCTATACCGCTAGCACACGGGTGTGCTGCCAGTTTCTATAACCGAGCACGTACTTGTTCGTGTGCGAGTTCTGCCTCAACCACCACCAGAGCGCCACCGGCGCCGCGCGACACCGCGCCAAGTGCGTCTGGCGCCATCCGCCCGGCGACGAGGTGAGACCTGCTCTATACCGCTAGCACACGGGTGTGCTGCCAGTTTCTATAACCGAGCACGTACTTGTTCGTGTGCGAGTTCTGCCTCAACCACCACCAGAGCGCCACCGGCGCCGCGCGACACCGCGCCAAGTGCGTCTGGCGCCATCCGCCCGGCGACGAGGTGAGACCTGCTCTATACCGCTAGCACACGGGTGTGCTGCCAGTTTCTATAACCGAGCACGTACTTGTTCGTGTGCGAGTTCTGCCTCAACCACCACCAGAGCGCCACCGGCGCCGCGCGACACCGCGCCAAGTGCGTCTGGCGCCATCCGCCCGGCGACGAGGTGAGACCTGCTCTATACCGCTAGCACACGGGTGTGCTGCCAGTTTCTATAACCGAGCACGTACTTGTTCGTGTGCGAGTTCTGCCTCAACCACCACCAGAGCGCCACCGGCTGCTAAAAAATGTATCGTGCTAACACAAATCAAAGCTCACCTTTAAATGTCTCACTTTGAGCTGATCCGGTGCCGAGCGGTTATCTCTGCGCCAACCTTAACAATGTTGTCGACCAATTAGCAAACAGGCCGTCGAAAGATTCCTGGCCAGTCCATATAAGTGATGTTTTTTGACCCCATACCAGACCACCTATGGCAATATTCACATAAAAACAAACAAACATACATTTCTACCTCTTTACGGTATTAAGCAAATCACAAACTTCCTATACTTTAAGAGTAACATCGTATGGTGTTCACAGGTGTACAGAAAAGAAACGCTCAGCGTGTGGCAGGTGGACGGCCGGAAGCACAAACAATACTGCCAGCAGCTCTGTCTGTTGGCCAAGTTCTTCCTCGACCACAAGACCCTGTACTATGACGTGGAGCCATTCCTCTTCTACGTGATGACGTGTGCCGACGACGAGGGCTGCCACGTCGTCGGGTATTTCAGTAAGGTAAGATTGTTTAATTTACTCTGCTTAGAAATATCACACATAGAAACCTAGTCCACGCATAAATGCGAAGCCATCAAAACCTCTGAGGGTACTCGGTCATAGGAGCGGTAGTCGGCAAAGACTTGACATAGTTTCAACATTCTAGCGGCTTTTTTTTACATGTCGTTTTCTTCTATAAATTAGTGCCATAAAGGATGTAATAAATTGAATCAACATTGAAGAGTCATAGTATTTGCAAGCACTTCTTTTGAATTGTCATTTTACATTAAACGTTAACAAATAATATAATAAATAAATAAATATTGGTGGACAACTTACACAAATTAACAATTATCTTCCACATTTATTCTTTTACTTACGCCATAACGTAAACCTTCATTTTTAATTCCATAGAATTCTGACGTTTCTTGGTCTTGATTAATTGATTGATGATTCTGATCATTGTTATTACAAGTCTTTGGACTTCTTTTTAACCTTAATTTTTCTTTGTTACAAATGCATGTTAATGTATTTTATGTTCTTAAAGCATGTTAAATACTATTGAACATCCTAAAAAGACAGAATGTGACAGCTGTCAGAATTCTACGGAATTAAAAATCAAGGTTTAGTAATGGTTTTACTTTAACAGAATTAATTTCCCCGAAATTATATCTTTATTACGTACTTTACATAACTTAGGTAGTAAAGGTATTCGTACAAAAACATGGTTACAAGGTTCATAGTTTACATGCAAAAACTCTTTTAGTTGGAAAAATATATCACAATATTAAAAAATATATAAATAATGATAATGAAACAAGTCAATTAAAGGTCATGCTTAAGTCGATTTCCTAATTTACAAAATTTAACATTATTGCATTACATGTGCAAGGTGAGAATTCAATTGGAACAAAAATAGTAGTTTACGTGACGGTTGCGTAATGCCAATTACGCAGAGTCGCGTACAATACTTTATCTACACACATATTATAAGTACTCTAAGATGGGTTCAGAAGCCGAAAGGCAAATGACCTGCATTGCTACCAGCGCTACCTGTAACATATCTAAGTACCTAAAAATTTCACCAAACGATGTTAAATTTAATCAATGTTAATCAATTGTTGTCTACTTGGATAAGCAGAATTTTCATAAGTGGCACAATAAACTCAACAAAGAAATGAACTATATAAATTAAATCAAATTACGACTTACGATACGACGAATTGACAACAAAAATGGCGGCAAAAGAAACCTGTCATGTGTCACGAATATGAATGGTTTTTTTTTTTAAATCATATGATAGACATACCTACTAATAAAGTCCCTATTCTCATGTCGTTCGAAATTCAAATATCCTACGATATTGTACTAAAAAATATAACGAGTTGACGTTCCAATTGATCCTAGAATTGGACCTATTTAAATTGTGTTAATTTTGGAACATGTTCCAAATTTGAAACTCATAACCTTACCAAAATCTATACTGTTATAACCATTACAGTACAAATTTTACCTACTACCACAGACAAGAAACTTTTTATAGTAAAATTAGTTGCAATAATGCTGGTCATTTCCTACGGGTTTTGAACGCGTAAAAGAGGACTTACGATATGTGCGTAGATAAACATATTTATGAAGACAGGAACTTAAAGGCAAGCTATTACTAGCTTACCTGAAAGTTCTTTGGTGCTCAAATCCTGCAGATGATTTGGCAAGTTATTTAATATCCCAATAGAGTTGAAATAACAGCGTTTCGAGATCCGTTTGGTATTCAATTTAGACAGAGAGCGTATTTGTGTGTCAGGATCTAGAGCAGTACATATTTTCTCAAGCAGTTGTTAAAATGCACATTTCTAGAATTTAAATGCATGGTATTGACAGTAATTGTTGAACATCACGAACTCTGTACAATAAAAACTCGATTGGTTTGTACAGAAAGTCTGTTCGTTTGCAATCTTACTTAAGTGCCACAGAGCCTATGCGAAATTGTTGATTTTGTTACAGATTCGATGAGCGCGAAGTTTCCATGAACACTGATCATCAATGATTACACCTAAGAATGTCACGTGATTTAGTTCATATTTATTTTAATCGTTGTAATTTACTTATAATGTCCTTTTTTGCTGAATTTATTATGAAATTGTACATGCGTCGTTTTATTTATATTCATATTAAAATTATTATTTTTATTTATGATATTATTATATTCAGTGAAATTCGCTACGAGTATTGTTCGGACAATCATTTATAAAATCTTGGACACACGAGTAGATGTGATTTAATTTGGCCAATACAAAAATGCGCCATTAAAAAAAGGCCTGTGAAGCACTAAAGTGTTTCAGGTACCTACATTTATTTAGCAGTGTTCAATTTTGTTATACAAATGTAAGTTGGTTATTGTGAAAGTTAGTTGTTAGAATCCATTAAAGGGGTGTTTGTGCCGCCGAACGAAATGGTGTTACACAGGGTGTTACACTTTTAAATCTATTTTATTTAATACGAAGTATGTATGCATGTAAACACAAACAAAAACAATACAATGTTCAAAGCCGAACTTATTCGAGAAAAGTGGAAGGTTTGTGCATCGAGGCAAGTGTACAAATGTATTTAGGAAAAGAGCATAACAATGAAACAATCCAATAAAACCTATAATATTTGTGCAAAATATGAAATCTGTCAGTTACATGTATATAGTCAAATCACTTTCATTTTTCAACCCTTCATATCAAATATATGAAAAATAATATCATGTTTTTTTTAATAAAAACAGATGCAAGGTAAACAACTATGCCAAGTTCATGTTGTGAGCGTCTATAGTTTCAGAGAAAAACTGCTATGACATATGTATGTACAGACAAGTTCCTTTTTTAGCATTTTGCCACGGAACCCTAAAAAGATGGGTATCAACTAGAATGTTATACTACTAACGCCATCTATCGACAGTTACAGAAGTAATGACGCATTTGTAATGCTTTATTAACAAGACTGTTATGTTACTACTAACGTCATCTGTTAACAAACTATAGATAGAGTTAAAATCAATATTAATATTCACTGTTTGTTTTCATCTTAAATGATGCCTCTGACAGATCATATTTAAAGTAAAAAGAATTGCGTTTACCAGCTGCTTATATTCCAGTTCATCACAATTATCTAACTTCCTAGGCAAATTGAGCAGGTGCCACCATTAATGTATTCTACGAATTTATTCCAATTTATGGGAGGAAAATGGAGCTTTAAGTTATGTCGAAAATATAATTTATCAAGAAAATTAGTCTCCCTGATATAATAAGGTGGTAAAGATTCGATTAGAAGACTTCTCATTCAACTTACACCCAATATAGCGGCTGTGTAACTGGTGTTGTATGGTATTGACCACACATAACAAAATTTTGAAAAAGTGGACTTATTGTTAATAATAATATTTGCACCACATCATTTATATTGTTCACATTTTATCTTCAACTTTTGTGATGCCTGGTAACTGTTAAAACTGCAAGGAATTAAAAAAAACCGAAATATTAATAAAGCAATAACATAGATTACAGTTTTGCGGTTTTAATAACTTAAACAATCTTACTACAGACATAAAAAAAAAAACACTGTAGGTCACTTATTTTCGATTATAGTCAAGTAGCGACCCGCCTTCTTTGCCCCAAGTACTATATAATAATAATAAACCTCCCTCTTTAATTACTCTGTCTATTGATGAAAACCGTATTTAAATTGGTTACATAGTTTAAAAGATCTAAGCGTACATACGCAGGGTCAGACGGCGGGAAGCGACTTTGTTTTACGAGTATACCATGTAAAAAGATTGATGTTTAAATTATATCGTATTGGGACAATTCACTCGTTCCTTTTTCAAACTTGGGGATGGAATTTAGACACTAAGGGACGATTTAATCGTCAATAACTGACTCTGAGTGGCAGCCTTTAGACACTAATAATGAGAAACGGGTTAGCCGCGGTTTGAATCAATTGATGAGATACTGAATTTCGACGAAGGTGCAATCGTCGCGGGATAACTGAGGTCTGCGGGTAGATTGACAGTTTAAGGATAGTTTACTTCGACCACTATCACTGCAGACTGCCGGAACTCGCTCTAATCTCACCTAAACAATAGGACCTCACACACACGACGTTTTTATCATTCTTAGCTCTGGATTCCGCGGTTTCGACAGTTGAAAGTGTTGAAAACTATCTTCCCGTTTTTTTTATTTGGATAATACAGTGGATTCCTTAACCATTCTAGAACCTGTTAATATTATCATATCAATGTTATGAATATTAACCGCGATCGTTATAAAAGTGTATTTTTATTTATTGTATTAGCAACCTATTAAAATAAACTACATTTTTTTATAAAAAAACACCGGCTATTAATGGATGCGGTGAAATTCACCTCTTTTACTTTCTCGAAAATTAACATACGTATATCAAGATTTATTATGAGATTGAAAAGCACAGAAGGTAGCGTGCGTAACCATAAAAAATAACTAAAATGTTCGGGGCGTTATTTACAAAAATTTCAACGTCCGCCTTACGTTTTGGGGGGTTGTGAGGGGTTGCAAAGGGGTGTCGGCCCGGGTCGTTGCCCCTACAGCTGACGCGTCGCTGAATGGGGTAGTACGCAGACTGCCGTACATAACTACGGCGCATTATATGCATGTATTTACGTCTGGGTGTGAATTAGCGTGCTGATCATGAATCATGAGGCTATGTTGATGTTTATGTCAGTATTACTAGCTGTATCAATGAGTACCACTAGCGTCCCAATAACTACAAACATGGTCGCTCTGACATCTCGTCAAAGAAATCAAAGAAAGCGGCAAGGGGTTGATCGATGTGTGTTCTTTTTATAAAGGTTTAAGCAAAATACTTACAGGCCGAGGATAATTTTATTAAAGTCAAGATAGATTGTAAATGTGTGTGTGCTGTTCTAATTTTCATAACGTTTTTTTATTAAATTATGACTAAGAAAATTTATACAAACAGAAATGTTTATTAGTAGCATGCAACACGGGTGAATCAACTTTTCCCCCCACACGACCTTTGTCTCCTGCGTTACAGTACGATCAACGTTTACATCAATGTGTACTTAAACTGAGCTTGCATTTTTTTATGCGCTGTTACGACTTGAAACAGTAATAAAAGTAATCCTAAGTTTTAATTAAATTTTATAAGTAATACGTTGTGTAACAAAACAATATCACTTTGTCATGGTTCAAAATAGTGTGGGTCGAATAGTTGATTGACCCTCACACGATATAAATGTTTTTCTGTCTCGATAAATTTTCGATTTTATCGCTCATTATACGCAAGTTATTTTTTATAACGCCTTTGATCTTACTTTAGAGTGATTAAGTTTCGATTGGCTCGGTCAACTTTCAAGAAGCTAAGAGAAGAATAAACCCCATAATTACAAATATTTTAAATTACAAAATATAATTATTAAAATCAGTTCACGCGTGGGGCGGGAGATGACATACTTGGTTTTTTAGGGTTCCCTACCCAAAGGGCACCAACAGGACCGTATAACTAAGCCTCAGCTATCTGTCCTTTCATCTGACAGGGGGTTCCTCTTAAGAAACTTAATGGCTAGATACTTAAAAAATCAGAGTGTTACTATAGCGTTTTTAACAAAAACAACATAAAGTTTTAGCGTTGTACGGAACCCTTCGTGTGCGAGTCCGACTCGCACTTGGCCAATTTTTATCCTCGACGTCGCGTCCCGCCGCTCCAATTGATGTAACACGGTTGGGTATGTAGGTAGAATTGAGAAGTGAACCGCTCCGTCATAAAATGCCTGCGTAAAAGGCTTCAAACACAACACCCCCTTTTTTAGTCATGGCGGTAAAAACGCAGCCGCGATACAGATGTATAGTAATAGTAAGCGCCGTCTCGCCGATTTGATGCATCGGATTCAATTACACGGTCTCCGCGTAGATTGTAATCCTGTTTTGCCGGCGGCGTATTTTCGACGTGTTCGTTGCGTTTGTCGTCGTTCGTATTATTTCAAATACTTACAATTGTTTAAGTTAACCGCATTAAAGTAAAAGTAAACGAAGAAGTTGGTGATTAAATTCAATTCAATGCCGCCATCACACTTGTTTTTACAAGTCATCTCTCTGTAGTAAAATAAAAAGTTAATTTATACACAAGTTTCAGGAGTTGTAAGTAGCAGCAGAAAAAAAAGTTAAAATAAAATGTTTAAAAAAACAAAACCCGTCTTTAAAAAGCAAAACTAGCTTCTTTTAAAAGGTGAGTCCAACTGAAGTCGGGTTTTGGTTATAAATATTGTGGGACGCCGACTTCGGTTTTCTGACCTTGGAGGCGGGTTGAGTCTCCTATTATAACTTTTAAATATTTTTTTTCGGCAGTTAATGGTTCTTTTTGAACATATGATTTTTATTTAATTATTTATAGTGATCATTAATATGTGTTTTATGTAGTCGAACTGCTCAATGAATAAGAAACGTTAGAAGGTTTCAAGCTCGCTGTGGGACAGTCATTAGTGTATTATACACGGTGGAAAAAACGAACGCCACATGGATGGCAAATACCTTAAATATTTGAAATAGCAGGTACAACGCAAAGGAGCCTTACTTTTATTTTTGATACTGCCGTCCATGTGCCGTTCGTTTTTCCACCCTGTATATTTAAACCATTTAAACTTCCATCGCCATAGTCGCCTAACAATTTTAATCGAGATATTTTCTTATTACCCTTGAAAAGGTTTCCATTGAGGAGTTCCAGTGGCCATCTGTGGTCCTCATCATCAGTTCCAGTTCAGTAAATGATACTTTCTAAGTGCAAATGACTTGTTACTGAAAATACCAAAATAGCTATGTGTATAATATTTAAGGAGTTCCCTTATTCACAAAACCACCTCGAAAGTACACCCACTCAAACGGAGAATCTCCTCTTTTTTTGGAGTCGTTTAAAAAGAGTCGAGAGGTTGGTTTAGATACAAAATCATTAAGTCAGATCGGGAGCACTAGCATTATTTCGTGATCTTAATGTTTAAAAATTGTTTCTCATTTACAATAAAATACCGTAATTAAGGCCGAAATTGTATGAGAAACGTTCAATTCCGTTACCATAATTGTATTTTTCTAATTTATGGCGCACCGTGAGCGCCAGACACCTTAGTGTGAAAAAGAAAATACGAAATTTATTATTCAAAGTTAAATGCTCTTGTAGAAAACATTTCGTGCGTGCGATTTCTTATTTACTTAAATTAAATTTGACCTGCGTATAGATTTCTTGCCGCTCGAAGGTTTATCGTAAACTGTATGCTGAATTTTCCTCTTATGGTACCTGTGTGATATGACTAGAGAATATTGAATTTCCGCCAGGCAATTTAATTGACTCGGGCGAACCAGCGAGTGCAGGGCTAATAGCATGTAATAAAGACCGAATATTAAACCTGGAGTGCCCAAATAAGTGCTTTATTGCATTTTGTGCGGGGTATAATGAAATTTCTCCCGCAGGGGTCACCAGTGTGGGGTTCATTGGCCTTCCTTTGGAATATAAGGTTTTAAAATCACTAACTGTAATGAAACTAATTAACCACACCTAAATAATAGAAAATGGAAACACAGTTTTAATGGTGTTTGCAGTAAAATAATTATGAATAATCACTTACATGCTTAACAAACGTACGCGTACGGGTGTACACATAAATAAATACACAGTAAATTACCAACCTTATTAAAAACAAAGCAAAGTTTAAATCCCAACGTAGGAATGTCTTCTATTTAGAATGCCGCATAGCGCAATTTCGATTGCTACGTCTACACTTCGGTCGTTTATACTGTCGCGTGATAATAAGACGCAATTTTCATCCTTGTTTCATGAGTTGCAAGGTCCAATTTTTATTATAATGCAAATGTTACACTACGCTGGTGCTATCGTCTACGCCGTAGTTTCGTAGCACCGTAGCGCTCTCCAACGTAAACTACGTGACGTAGCGCCTACGACGTAGTAAGTCAAGAGGCTTGCGTTTCATGTTCCAAGCTAAATGGGGTCCTTAAAACCCTTATAGACCTTTACCGATATACGTGAGGCTTTGGTGATTCAAGGGCCCTGAAGCGCTACGAAGCCAGGCATGTTTTGATTGCGAATTCTATCTTACTGGAACTAATTTCTGAACTTTAATTTAGCTATAGTATTAGCCGTTTTAGTTTAAAGTAAAGGTTCTATTTTTCATCGAACATTTAAAGATTTCATCGAAATTTTAGCCGATTGTCGAAGTAAATCAATCAATCATACTTTCTCTCGTCGCACGCATTTCAAGTCGTTAACTTGTAATTATCATTCTGCTTTAAAAGTTAGTAGTATTAAATGGGCAGTTTTTCTTGTCATTGTTTCGAATAACGAAGAAATAATTTTCCCATTGTATTCCACTGAGATAACTTATATACTTGTATGCGAACTTAACATTTAACAACAGTATCGAAATAAAAACTGCTAAAGTATCAATCGTATCTCAATAAGCCTTCATCAAAATATTGTTAACTCAGGTGCACCCGGGCCGGGTTAGGTTATATTATAATCCGGTAAGGCGCGTCTGTCTGGCCATCGACCCCGGGCATCCGGCAACAGGGCCTCGCGCCCGCCCTCAAACGAACATCCGGGGTGTTCCGTGAGCCTCGATCCTCGGCGTAACCGTTCATTTCAGCTGTTAATGAGTATGATAATGAACCAATCCCCTACATCACATCACACAAACATAACTGCATAAGTGCATAGGTACGTTACTTGATTTTACTCGTGATTTCTTACGAGAGTTTTTAGTTTATTTGAATTAATAAATAGTACATCGGCCTTTAAAAATTAAATATCACCGTACTGGTCTGAGATTCAACATGGTGAAACCTAAAACGGAGGAAGGACTTTCTCCTCCGGCCTTTCAGCACTGGCTGGGGTAGTATCCGCGGGAGTCTAAATTCTAGTTGGTAATAGGGGCATTGGTGTTTTTAGCCGGTGCGAGCCCGGCAGTACCTGGGCCCTCCATTCCCAGGTCTCCGGAAGGGATTTTCACCTCTGCCCCTTTTTCTTAAGCAAACAAAAGCAAGGACTTTTGTCTTTGGCACCTCAGGCGATTACCAAAAAAAAAAAAAAACATGGTGAAACCTTATTATTTTTGACGTGGTTCCGTATTGTCTACGTTTTGATAGCTCTTATTTACTTGACAGTATTGGCGTCCGAGTTGAAAACAACACGATGACACGTCAATAGGCAATATGGTTTTAGCGAGTTGAACAGAGGCGCTGTACTTAATTTGACATCGATCGGGTGCCCGGTTGGCATCTTGAACCTTGAAGGAACACGATAAATGAATATTTTCATTTATAGCGATAGCCACATTTAAATATTAACTACGTGCATCCATAACAAGAATTCTAACCAAAATATCCCTTTTTGACTCTCCTGAGGCTCATTCTACAGTATCTTTACCTCTATTATTATCATATTGGTACCATGTAGCTTAGGGTGGTCCTTATTTCTCGATTTCTGAAAAGTGAATGGGGCACCTCTTCAAATTGTTATTTAGCATGAGTTATATCCACACTAAATTTTTTTTATTTTTTTTTTCTAGTTTTAGAGGTCGCTACGGAAGGTCAAAGTTTTGAAAAATATTTTAAAAAAAATCAATTTTATGAATCGAGCCAACTATTTATTCGTGCGTTTTTGTTATAAAATTTTGACTTGTTAAATGAAATCAAGTGCTGTTGCCTACTAGCGATGCACTGACGCGTCCTCCACCCCCCTCTCGCACCCCCGCGACGCGACCGCGTGGGACAATCTTCAGTCCATTTTCGTTATTGTGAGAGTGTGCACGTAATTCTCAAGAGTATCGTTGTTAAGTGTTGTAATGGCGTCTACAAGCAGTGGAATACGCGTGTCAACGCGAAATACAACTAACATCTGGCTTATAGGCCAGTTAATACCAAATTTGAAGCAAACAAAATTGCCCTCAATACGTGAAGTGCTAAGTTTGTTTTTTTACTTTAAAACCGATGAAAAAAAAACTATACGGGAGTAAAAAAACGCCGCGAACGCGAAGAACAAAGAATTCATGCTCTGCGAGGAATACATAAGTTTTCATCTACATCTAGCAGTGAAAATACCACGCCAACACCTGACATGAACGAGGAAGCAGGGCCCTCAACACTTCCAACACCGCCACCACAAAAGCGAGGTAGAAAGCTTTTGATTGATCCCGACATAGCGGCGAGTCTTGATGCCGCTAAATTAACTGACAGAAAAGCCACTATCGTCTTAGCAACTGTTTTAAAAAAAACGTGTACGGAACCTCAAAAGTTCAACGTTAATCGTTCTTCGATTCGCCGGCAGCGGATGAAGCATCGTAAAGTCCTAGCAGAGTGTCTAAAAGAAGAATTCAAACCCGATTTACCCTTAACAATTCACTGGGATGGTAAACTTATTGAAGACATAACAGGACATAAAACGGTGGATCGCTTACCAATATTAGTTTCTGGGCATGGAATAGATCAGCTGTTGGCAGTTCCTAAACTTGAACGCGGAACCGGTGAAGCATGTGCCTCTGCTGTTCATGAAACAGTACAGACATGGGGATTAAGTGACAAAGTTAAATGCTTATGTTTTGACACAACGGCAGTTAACACTGGACTGCGAAACGGATGCTGTGTTATTGTAGAACAAAAAATGGAAAAAGATATGCTTTGGCTCGCCTGTCGACATCACATAATGGAAATTATGTTAGAAGCCATTGCAAATCAAGCCCTTGGTCCATCTAGTGGCCCAGAAATTTTGTTATTCAAAAGGTTCAAAAATAATTGGACCAATATTAATCCTAAAGATTACAAGACTGTTTTTTCTGATCCCGAGTCTGCCAAATATGTTGAAAATATCTCTTCAGAAATAATTTCTTTCGCACAGGATCAATTGCGTGAATACCAACCGCGTGACGATTATAGAGAGCTATTAAATCTCACAATAATTTATTTGGGAGGTATTCCTGACAGTGGAGTCTCATTCAGAATGCCTGCTGGGCTTCACCGTGCTCGTTGGATGGCAAAAGCGATGTACTGCTTGAAATTATTTATGTTTCGGCATCAATTTAAATTGACCAAAAGAGAAGAAAAAGCAGTAAAAGATATTTGTACTTTTACTGTCATCATATACGTGAAGTATTGGTTCGAAGCACCTGCTGGGCAATGTGCACCACGAAATGATTTGCAACTGCTAAAAGATCTCATAACCTTTAAAAAAATTAATCTGGCGATGGCCAACGTTGCTTTGAAAAAGTTTTTAGGACATTTATGGTACTTATGTGAAGAACTTGTTTCATTTGCATTTTTTGACGACAAGCTTTCGATTGAAGCAAAGAAAAAAATGGTCATTGCACTAAAAAATGAAGGGCTGGAGTATTGTCCCAAGAGAATAAGCCTAGATGCCAAACATATCATGGAAAAAGACATTGAAGACTTTGTGACAAGTAACTCTTTAAGGTTTTTTCAAATACTTGGCATTTCATCACGATTTTTGAGCAAAGATGTTGAAAATTGGGAAGGTGATGAAGACTTTAAAGCGGCAAAAAAATTAGTACAATCCATGCGGGTTGTAAATGACATCGCCGAACGAGGAGTGGCATTGATGGAGGAGTACAATAAGCTATTAACAAGTAATGAAGACCAAAAACAGTATTTGCTTTTAATAGTAAAACAATTCCGAAAAAAGTACCCGAACACCCAGAAATCCACCCTTTTATCATAAATTGTTATTTGTCTTGTTGTTGTGTAATTGATACCTGATTGTGTAGTTGATAAAGATATCTGTTTAAGAGATAGTAACTGCAATGTTTAACACTTGAAAGAGTTTTTTCCAATAAATCTGATTTTGCACGTAATACGTTTGTTTAATTTTATTTCACAAAGTTCAAACTGCGGTAGCGACCTCTAATTATTGTCCAAAAATTAGGGAAAAAATACTGTTACCTATTTTCATGTTAAATAATCAAAAGAAATAGTGCCCCGTTAAAAATAGAAAAAAAAATTTTTTTTTGCTATATAAGGACCACCCTAATGTAGCTCTTATTACTTAAAATTATATTAATGGCCGCAGAGTTGAAAATAATACGATAACAACGGAAGTAAAAATAATGTGAAATAACGCCCCTGTTATGTTAGGATCTTTCCAAACCTCGAGTTTCATAAGGACATTTATGATAAATAATTGGTCGAACAAACTTAGCTATTTTACACTTTTAACTGGACCATACAAGAATCTCATACTCCCATTATTTTTTAATCAGTATCAAGAATAAAATGTGACTTATATTTTATATGACCATAATTAAAACAAAGTAATAAACAATAATAATAATTGTTAAAATCTTGAGCTGAAAGTATCAATTGCTCCAGACCCTCCAACACGCTAGCACTCTGCTAAATATCTCAGTATGCAATCAATCTCTTTCATTCCTAGAAAGGATCTACAATTAACCTACAAGCATATTATTATTACCGTTGTAGTCAAATTTTATATCGATAATTCGTTGCTGATACACGCAACGAACACTGAACTATATTAATTAATATCAATAACAGACTTAAAACGTCACATCAACGCGTTCTAAACAATGCTACGGCCTGCGTTTACAAGTTAGGTGCACCTTAAGCCCAGACAAAGGACGGGACCACAGACTGTCTGTACCAGGTCGTCGAACTGCAGTGGGGGTAACTCCCTACTTCCCGAATCGTTAAAAATAAGACCCCTTTAAGAAAGTTTAAGCGTCTTGATAAATAAGCTTCCTTTGAAGCTTCGTGAAAGACTTTCTCATCGGTAGGTCTCGTTTCAAACAGATATTAGGCAACAGAAAAAACACCCTTTGTTGTAGGAAGGCTTTTGTTGTTTCGCTGTCTCGGTGAAATGTTTTTCTTGATTTTATATACTTAGAAAGCTTTTGAACTGAATTATCGAAACCTTATTTTGTAACAAGCTACAAAATTCAATAAAGATGTTATGTAAAGTAATAGTGAGTTAAACTAGTATCAGTGTACAGTAAAACCACAGTGCCGAGTACTATGGTACTCGGGTGTCTATCGCCTTCACATACTGTCTGGCATAACACAGCCAGATGCCAGAGCGTGTGATATCGATAGGCAGCCGAACAGTATGAATACTTTGGTTTTGCACTTTAGTACCTTGTCACTTTAATCGCTGTGACAATTCATGTATGGCAGAACAAACATGACATTAAATAGTCAAAGTACTAAAGTGTACACTTACTCGTACGTATTCAGCTGTAGTAAATGAAAATTTGAAAATGTGTATCTTTAACCATTAAAGTTTTCCCGCTGTACTCAGAGACATTTTAGGGACAATTAACTGTGTAACTTTGTATGATATATCGTCTAAGGAACGGCTTAATCGTCATTTAGTGCGGCTGTTAGAATCTTCAATAGATTAAGTAGCTACTTATAGAGTAGGTAGTGAATGTAAAATGAGACAGCCGTCTGTGACCCGCTACGTTGGTAGACGACTCGTAGACGAGAGCAGATTTATTTCGTTAGGTGTGTGCGACGTCTAGACTGGCCGCGTGTTTGCATTGGCAAATTGTCACTTGGGGTAGTGCGCAGAGTGGAACAGACTGGTCAGGTTCAGGCTTACAAACCAAGTTTAATCTACTTAAATATTCGGACTATTCTGAACATTAACCGAACGTTGTTTGTACATTATTACTTTTACAGTATACATTTAAATTATTTTAACTTAATATTTTTACGTGCATACCATTTTTATTTGAACCCAGCCTTATGTAACTGCGTGAATAATACTTACTTTAAAAGTTTTTTCTTCTCCAGAAGCAAACCCTGGTATTATATGTTTCCCTAGTACTTATATTTGTGAAGATGTTTATATGTATTGATGTTTGTTATCCAAGCATTAATGGCGAACGGATAAGGCTGAGAGGTGAGTGCAGAGGAGGAACAAAAAGTTAAGAAAAAGTACAAGTTTTCTTAACGGGTGGAATCGCAGGCAATAGCTATTTTTATTCATCACAGACCACTTAAACTCTATACTACGCTTTGGACAATTAAGCCTAGTATCTCATTACGCCAAAATGGCGGGACGCGGGGGGCGACAAGTGCAGCGTGATTGGCCAGTTCAAAGTCAACGAATAATCAGGTGTGCGCGTCATGGTGCGCGCCAGGGGTAGTGATGGACACGCTCGAAGAAAAGATACTAAAGAATGTGCCTAAGCTGTCATGTTTTTAATTGAATTGGTATGGTTTTTTTTTTTTTTTGGTAATCGCCTGAGGGGCCAAAGACAAAAGTCCTTGCTTTTGTTTGCTTAAGAAAAAGGGGCAGAGGTGAAAATCCCTTCCGGAGACCTGGGAATGGAGGGCCCAGGTACTGCCGGGCTCGCACCGGCTAAAAACACCAATGCCCCTATTACCAACTAGAATTTAGACTCCCGCGGATACTACCCCAGCCAGTGCTGAAAGGCCGGAGGAGAAAGTCCTTCCTCCGTTTACTTATCCGCGGGGTTTTTCCAAAAAAAGGGGGGATAGGAATGGGGGTTGGGAATTGGTATGGTTAATATCGTATGAGAATATAAAGCGACATAAAAAAACAAAAACCCGCCTTCAAAAACGCAAAAAGAATTATAAAATAGTAGGTATTGTGGGAAGCCGACTTCAGTTGGACTTACCTACATACTATTTTATAAGATTTTTTTTTTGCGTTTATTTTATTTTATACTTTTTAGTGATCCCATGTATGCTGTTATATAGTCCCAATTCACAATTAATGAGAAACTATAGAAAATATCAAGCTCGCCGCAGGCAACGCCGCTGGAATGTCATAGTCATATATTTAACCTAAATGTGCTTTGCCATAGACACTCAACTCAACTACCTTAATCGAAATATCTTATCGCCACCCTTGAAATTGTTACCCTTAAGGAGTTCCGGTGGCCATCTGTGGTCTTCATCATCAGTTCCACTACACCAAATAGTGCTTTTCAAGAGCAAATACACGAGTTACAGTTAAAAATACCGAAATCGCTATAAGTAGTGGACTATAATACTTACGGTTAAAATATTTATTTTTCTCATAAGAATTACATAATTCGCTTACAGAGAAAATAATGTTTAACAGTGAGTAGGTGTAATTACTTAAGGTAGGGTTCAATCCGAAGGCAGAAATAACAATTCCACCCCCGAACCAGACCCATGATGGTAATATTCGAGGAGTTCCCTCGATTTCTGAAAGATCACATCATCAGATCCTGACGTGTTGACAATGGGACCAACGGCGGCCATTCCAAATAACACGTGTTGAAGACAGCGATGCCGACGCCCGACTGACGTTCCTCCAGAAAAACACATTCCCCAGCACCGTTTTATTACGATTAACAAATTGAGGCACATTTGAATTGAGTTTACTGAAATTATTAATATAAAAAGAAATAAATTTAAACATTACTGGTTTCATATTTGTACATATAAGTAATAAACATTTCAGTACATAATTTCTTTCAGAAATAAAAGTTTGTTCCGCACGCAACGTTTTATACCATTGTTCATCTCATCATAGTTTTTCGGGTATCAAAACGTATCAATGCATTCACATCATTTCAGTGATTAGACAAAGACGGAATTGGCAAAATCAGTATGTGAAAGAGAGAGCGCGTCCAATCAAAGCGTCTCCATCTTTGTAATAAATGTTTCACTTTTAATTATTAAATTATTATTGTTTTGAGTATTTGCCTGCGAAATGAAATTTTATCCTTTTGGAGGCTATATGTCTTGCTACACTTTTCACACAACTTAACAATACGGCATATTTTTGACAGTTTAATCGCAAAGTATATAACCGAATATTGCATGTTGCAATGTCAACAGGCGGCCGAGTACTAAAAGACTGTTTGTGGGCATGACAACCGGTTAGCAATTGTTAACCATAAGTTTGGCTTACGGGGGCGCCTTTACATGCGTGGTCTATAGGTTAAGTGGTCTGTGTTTTTTATAAACACTTCGATCGACAAAAATCAGCTCTGTTTGTCAAACAACTGTGTAGCTAACGTCTACGACTCGTCTTCTAAAATTTATATTAGTAAATTTAGCCCATTTCATTACCCTCCTCGGGTTTATACAAAAGACTCGGGTCACCTTATTTCAGAAGTTCTACCTAACTGGTTAGTTACAAATAAAATATACCTGTCTAGACTGCCGCCAACCTACAGCAAATACCTCCAGACTTTTCAATGTTTTCTTTAAAAGTGGAATAGTCATAAAAAACATTTTAAAAAAATCGATTTTGTTATAAGTAGTGATCTAATCACTTATTCAGTGCTGGGTTAGGGGACGTTTTATTGGAATTTAGGTTGAATAATTCCAAATAACATTCTAAAGAAACCTGGTTAAAGTTCTCCCACAGGATGCATTGTATTAATTTACCCAAGTAAGCTAATATATGAGTGGTCACTAGGGGGTGTGGATGGAAAAATCCAACGGGAAACGAATAATTGTGGATGGAAAGATTGAAAGCAGAAAGTTTGTCTTCGGGACTTTTTAGAAGACAAACGTGCTGAAAGTCTTTACCGTCGTTGTCCTCCAACATGGGGATGCCATTTACGTAACTTCCGTGGTAATAGTGGCGAATGGTAATAGGGCTCACAATGGAGGCATTCCTACACCCACATCTAGCACTTCTGCAATCAGTGGTAACTGATTGCAGAAGTCCTAGACCGGCAAAATATTAGCTTTAATATTATTTTATTACATTTTTGTTGTGGCCTGGAACCAGGACCTCCATGGCTTTCATTCCGTGTCCATCCCCATTGTTCAGGGGAAAGATTATTAGCCTGGACCTGGTGGTAAGTACGGAAAGACTGCTAAATCGCTGTTGGTGGAAGGGAGGAAATTGGAAGAAGAGGCGTCTCCTGTTTCGCTTCATACAACCTCAAATATATCATATCTATACAACGATTGGGAAAAGGTGAAAAGTGTATGGATTCAAAGTTTTAGAGAATTTTATCAGCTTTCATTGTATAGTATAACAAAATATCCTATGACGCATCGTTTTCGAGATGTAAGCCAAAAACAAACAAGCGAGACCTTATTTGAGCCCCTCTTTCTAGGGCTTACCTCCGAGGGTTGGGGACTTTTAGTATGTTTGTCTCCTAACTAGTATAAACAAAGTCCCGAAGTCAAACTTTCTGCTTTAAACTTTTCAATCCACAATTATTCGTTGCCCGGAATAAAGTCATTTTTTATACTTTACAAGTTATAATCCTTAAAGTGAACTTTTTGTCTTTATTTAAAAACAATTTTAAGACCCCATTAAATTGATTGAGCCTAGATTTTACTTCTTTTTTATTTTGCGACTTAAAGGGCGATTGTAAATAATCAATTTGTATCTAGATAGCGTTCCAAGGCTCCAGGGACACAAATCGTTGCGATCGCAAACCCTATAGCTCTATTTTAGACCACAACTCTACTAATTTTTGCAATTAACTAAGGATTTTCATGCGATTACTGGCATGACGAGTAAATTTCCCTGCGAAATGAACTAGCTGTTCTTAACATCCTATGGCGAGGGGTGGCATGGACGATGAAAATTAATAAGGGACTTATTGAAATGACTGTCGTCGTCCCGGACAATTGGTCTATTGGTTAATTGGCATATTAGAATATTGAATACTTGAATAAATACGAGTAAGTTAATAGGATTTCTTAATTTGACATTGTTATTATACCCAAGTAGATTAAAAGGCGTCTTAAGATATTTTAAATATAAATATTAGAGGACAATCTTACGCAAACAATCAATCTTAGTTTGCTAAGCTTTAGGCTTGTACTATTGGTACTAAACAACAATAAATACCTATACGGGTCCGATCGCGTCGTCCGGAAAGTTTTATATTTACAGATAAGGAATTATTTGTAGGTACCTTGGCCCTGTCTTCTAGTGTCGACATCACGATTACCTACACTAAATAATAATTTAAAAATAAGTTACACCCAACATGGTATGGCACGTCTATGCGATTGAATAGTCCTGATAGAATGTACTTTGTTGTTGTGTTGTTTTTGTCTCATGAAAGTTATTTTGTATTGTACAGGAGAAGAATTCCTTCCTAAATTACAACGTGTCCTGCATCCTGACGCTTCCCCCGTACCAGAGGCAGGGCTACGGGCGGCTACTCATCGACTTCAGTAAGTGCTGTTTACTAACAAATTGGGTGATCCTTCGGCGTTTTCATCGAAGTTATTGGACTGCATCTTTTGCTTAGGTACATCCGATGTTGCAAAAAAATACAGGGACGTCAACGAAAGATTTTATGTTTATGTTGGTGGACTTTCCAAAAAGCCTGCTTTATTTTATATTGCCGCTACATGACATTTCGGGCAAGAGGTTAATTTAAAATGTCTACGATTTAAAAAAAAAACATGGTATTGAGAAAACAATCAAGCACACAGGTTCGTGGTTACCACCACTCAGTGGAATGAGACCTGAGACCCATAGAATTTTCTTGCGTCGTTACCGTAGGGAATTTTAGGTATACTTGGTTCAAAAAATACATTTTAATAGACAGGATTGTGTGAAAATACTATTATCATTATTTGCTGTCGTCTATTAGTCACTTGTCATTATTTTACAACTTTATAACCCAGTTTCACTTCATTGATTTTGCAAGTTAGCAAAGACGGATCAGTTCTTCGCTAGAATAACGCTAATATTCTCGCGCGGGTGCAATACTCGTACAACTCATCCTAAGTTAGCGCGCGCTTTGACCTACCTTAACAAGGCGTTCAAAAAAACTATTAGACGCCCGCCCAATTCCCTGGGCAGTGGCTACAACAGGGTTTGTTTTGGCCGGGCGCGGTCGACGACCCCGATCGATGCGTGCAGTATAGATCGGTCTGCCGTCTAGACAACCCCCTGCGAGGGAGGGCGTGAGACGCGACCGACGAATTGTAGATGCGGGTTTTGACGGCTTCGGTTAATTATTGTATATGATAGCCGCGAAGCCGATCAGCGAATGTCGATGACAATTAAAGTCGCATGCATTTAGTTTTCTCACTCATTAATGTTCGGGGTTCAATATAAAACTATTTAAAAAGGTTTCAGTTTCATTGGACCACATTCTTAGCCGCAGGCGGTACGCTATTATAGGTATTATACCTAGGTATACAGATATTACGATCTTCGTATCGGCATTATATATGATTCATAATGGTTTCGGCTTCGAAATCGCGTGTTTATAGCTCGTGTTGAGCGAGGTTAGTTACAATTTCCGCCCAAATTTCCATACAAGCTTTGTTTACTCCGAAAAAAGGGTTTTTATGAACAATTAGTTTTTAAGAGCGATACCTACTTGTTCAGCTGTAACTGCCTAATACGTCGGGTTTTCGTTGGTTCGCAGAGAACGGTTGTATCGATTTGGTAATTTTTAAATGTTTAATAACAGGATATAAAATTTAACAAAATTGCTTCATCAGTTGGAAAACTCAGAATACTTACACAGAAAGGGTTTTTGGAGTGGTTAACGTCTCGCATAATAGGTACTTAAATCTGACTATTGTTATAGGTACAATATTATATGTACCTAACATAGATAAGTCGCTAAAGTAACTGGAAGTACCTAGTCACTAGACTAATAAAGAACGTTGTTAGTTAGGAAACTAGTTAACAATATAAGCTGTAAAGATCTCATTTAAACCTCGTTTGCAACTAAAATGCAAACGAGGCATTTTAAACGCCACGAAAAGGAGCACTTGGTATTTTTCTACCTACTGTAACCCACACTTCAGTCTCATGTTTATAGGTTATTTAATTTTAGACTTTTGCCTTTACGTGTAATGAAAAATTGTGGAGCGACTGCGAAGTTTGATTGCGGGCAGTTAGCAGTTCCAAACTAGAAAACTTGCATGCTGTCTGGAAGTGCGTGGCATGGTGTGGATGTGAAACATCACATCATAGGTACATTATTTCTAAGGCAGGCCGTCTGTAATGACATTGACGTAAAACAGTTAACTATGCTATTATTAATAAGGAGAAAACTAAATAGATTAAGGCTAATCACATTTCGTGATTTGAAGGTAGGTAAATGAAGACTACATACTTTAGCATTGTATCTTAACCTAGAATTCCTCTGTAGGCTACCTGCTGACGAAAGTTGAAGGCAAAGTGGGGTCACCGGAAACTCCCCTCTCAGACCTCGGGCTCATCTCCTACCGTTCCTACTGGAAGGAGGCGTTGCTCAAGCGGCTATGTTCAGCCTCCGGCCCCACGCTCAGCATCCGGGACTTGAGCAAAGACCTTGCTATTGCGTCGTCGGATATTGTTTCGACGCTGCAGGAGAGAGGGCTCATGAAGTATTGGAAAGGAAAGCATATTGTATTAAAGAAACAGGTCAGTGAAATTTCGACTAGAACAATTCGGATAAAGAGTTTAGTTTAAAGAGGCGTTTTTATGAAACTTCGACAGTGTTAACATTAATGTTTTGGGTACTTACTTATTTTTATCTGAAACGACTGTAAAAGATTTATCAATACTGGTAAAAGTTCGAATTTTTCTGTGATAATTAGTTAATTAATTATTATTAATAAGTTAATACATGCACTCAATCAGTAAATCTTTTACTCTCGGAGACACGCGTATATTAAGAAACCAACTGAGTTTTTTTTTTTTCCAGGATAATCCAAGATTAATTTCGTCTTATTTATTAACACACGAGGAGGTGTTTGTGTATACTATACTAGCTTTTACACGTGACTTTATGCTAAATATTATTTTTCGGGATAACATTTAGCCTATGTGCCATTTCAGACTATAATCGATCTCTGGGCCAATTTTCATCCAGATCCGTTCAGCCGTTCTGAATCGAAGATTAAATCTACGATGATGCGCTTCGCTAGGTGAACGGTTACGTGGAAATACACACATCAACACTGTCTAGGGATATTTTAATCACTCTGAAATATCTAAAAATCTACGAAAGATTTCTTAAAACATATTTATACCTAAATATACCTCCTTTTTATCTAACTAATAGTGCGATAATTGTTTTTTGGTTTTTTACAATTACAGGATTTAAAAAAATAGACAACACCGGTTTTTATTTGTTTTTTTTTCGGTGGTTTAATTAAAAACAAAACTTACGAACACATTTATGCAATAAAATAACGCTAGTAATATGTAAAAGCACCACGGTCATTAATCACACTACGGCACCGGTGACGAATGTTTAAAATTAGGTATCGATATCTTCTTGTGGGGTAAGACTCCGGGTGCGGGGGAGGTGCTCAAAGCTTCCGTCTTCAGTTTATCAGGGAAACTGCTCAAAGACCTGCACTGGAGCATATCCCATGCATGCTCGATGGGATTTAAGTCGGGAGACTCGGCGGGCCAGTTCAGGACTGCAACATTGTGCTCTTCTAACCACTGACTCACGAGTCGAGCCGCGTGCGGCCGGGCATTATCATGCAAGGGTATAAATTCTCGACCAATTTGTGAAGTGGTAAGATTACTGGTCTCAGCTCAACATTGCGATATTTTTCAGCAGTTAGCTGCCCTGTGTCCTATATGAGTTATATCAATAAAAGTAAAATATCCCTAGACAAAGTTGAGGTGTGTATAAGGAGTGGGTCTCGCCGTTGTGGGTTGAAATCACTATAGCTGATCACGTATGTGGTCCCGCAGGATGTGCTGGAGGAGGTTTCACGGCGCGCGGAGCGCGCGCGCTGCGTGGAGGCGAGCTGCCTGCGGTGGACGCCGCCGGGCGCGCCGCCGCCGCGCTGACGCCGCGCCCCCCGCGCGCGCGCGCCCCGCGCCCGCGCCCGCCCGCCGCGGAGCCACTCCAGCCAGGCGCGCTCGCTGCTGTGAGCGGCCCCGCGAGCCCGCGCGCTGCGTGCCTGCGGTGGACGCCGCCGGGTGCTATAATAAAGTATTGCATAAACAAACTTCAAAAATACTTTCCAAACATTGCAAATGATGAGATTTTCCTCAGTTATTTCACCCTGGTAACCCTATTAAAACTGGTCTATGTGGTCGGTTATAATAATTAGACAGTGCAGCGTGGACGTATCACGCGAACATTGCATTTGTTTCAAACTATAAAGGTAGTTTTCTTTGAGTGAAATGGTCTGTGTAAATGTGTGTTTGTGATGTGGCCAGATCCTCGTGATACTGGCCTAGTGTCCGAAATGTACCTCAAACTTGAATCTAAAGAAGTATGAAGAATATGTAATCATAGGTGAAGTGATCATAAATGAAAATTCAATTTTAATAATTGCTCTCTACAGAACTATAGTCGGTGACTCTCTGGAAGCGCTTTAGCTAAGCCCGCACTCTGTCACACCGACTAAGGGTCTGTAGACACGACGCTTGAAGTGATCGGTCGGTCCATTGCTGTGACAGGAGGAAACTTGACCGGGTTTCGTGCAATTGTTAACTATAATGATAGAAGCAAAACCTGGAAATGTAAGCTAATGTTTTTTGTGCGCTTTTGGAGCAATCACATCAAACACGTTATGTGAAAAGGAACGAAACACAATCCACGAGCGGCTAAGGTGTTTGTCCGACACTGCCACGTTATAACCTTTTAAACGCTACAACGGATTACAGTTTATTCGTGCCGTAGACGTCAGACGTAAAATATTGATAAAAGTATGATTTTCAGAATGGCGTTAATTCGAATGTGATCGCTAAACCAGAATAACACCTTATAGCTAATGCTCTTTACGTTGTTTTGTTTATTAGTGTACTTTTATACGAATAACAATTCGTATAAAAGTAAAAATAAAAACATAATTACTGCCAACGTAAGGGTTAAGTTTGGCGAACACACTCAAGTCGAAGTTGGTAGTCAATGAGAGACACAATATATTGTTATTTTATATATATGTAGCAGATGGTACAAAAATGTGTGTATGAATTATACAAAATAATTAGGTTATTTAGCTAAATTGATATTGACTATGTGACGATTTTTAAAATATTTTTGGGGAAATTAATGGTAGTTAATTGTAATTTATGAATATCACTATTGAGAATTTAATCCTAAGTGTAAATAATATTATTGAATATTTTAATAATTGAATTAATTAATAAAATGATCAGTTGTTGATCAAATGAACCATGATAAGCAAAAATGTTGTATTAAAAATGAGTAGTTTTTAATAGCTGTTGAAGAATGAAAATGTTTGTCACGTTTTATTGCTTTTCCCGTCAATTCGTGGGCGGCAACTGAACCTGCTGCAGATTCCACAATCGCACAGTTCGCTGTGGTCTATGGAGACGAATGACGGTAGTAAGTGATGTTAAAATTGAAACGAAATGAACATTCCTTCTAAAACGAATAGGAAACCAAACGAACTGTGCGTGGAAATGAGACGCTTGGGCAAATTTCCGCAAGACAATTATGCAGCAAAATCACAGTCGTCTCATTTGCTTTAAATTAAAGCAGGTCGTTTTGGGTTTTTGTATCGGTATTATCTCAAAAAGTCTAAAGTATTGGCTCGTAATATTACGTAATTACAGTACTTATTAGAGCCAACAAGGAAAAGCTGAACAAACGTGTTCATTACGCCGCCTCTGCAGCTCTTTATACTTCGTCCTAAGGTTAACAATTATTCGCAGGAGGGATAAATAGTATATGTACTCGTATTGTCAGTCTGTATTTTAGCTATGTCTAGCAGCAGTGTTAACTGTACCTTGATAAAAATATACGGTCAAAGTCAAAGTTTATAATTTGAGGGCGTAATCCTAACATAAGTCAATTGTAGATTAATATTACCTACTTTAGGTATTTAAGTTTACGATTTGGGCCTGACGGGCTCGGGACACCTAACCATGAGGGCATTCATACTCCCGAACCGGGAGCAAATCCTCATTTTGTTTTAACATTACAGTCGGCCTGAGAATTAGATGCACACTTTCGTACCTTGTTGCTTTAACGCCTTCGACAGCTAGCAGTTCAAACGTTACGGTAAAGTGACAAAGCACTGGTGTGTGCAGCTACTTTAAGCCAACCGTACCTTGCAGTTGTTGTCTTTTTACGTTGACACATTATATTTTTTACTTGTATTTGTTCCTGAGTCTTGGATGTTGCCTATATATTTAATTATGTATTTCTCTATATACCTAAGTAAGTTTCTCGTTGTCTAGTATCCGTAGTACAAGCCTAGAGCTTAGTTTGAGACTAGGTCTATTTGTCTGACGGTCCCCTGGTATTTATTTTGTATTATGTTACCTTAAGCTCAGTCCAAGTTTATATAATGCTTAGATAGGTATGTTGTAATGTCATCTGTATGTTGATTTTTCATTAATAGTTAAAACGTGTAGTATAACTGTTATTGTTAATTATAGAATTTCAATGAATAAATAAAAATCTGTTTTTAAATCATGTTTTAAACTGTCGTGTCTCAAGGAATACTTAGAATGAATAGTACTGACGTCTCCCCTAATTGTCGAAAGCAGTAAGAATCCAATGCAATGTTTTTACTTAAGTAGGTTAATACTTAGATTGTAAATTTGCGTAGGCTAGATTGTTCACTTTACATATGTAAAGTGAACAATCTCCAACGAACTAGCAACAACTGTCGGTTGATCCCCGTATGTACTTACCGTTACTTTGTACTTGTAAAGACAAAACTGTGTTCTCTTCCGAAAGTGATACCTATACTAAACATTAAACAAAGTTGGAGAACTTCTATCACCGCACTCATTGACCTTAAATTCTCTATCTTCGTATTGAGCTCAGCTGGCAACATCTGGTTTTTTATGTTTTATTGAAATTTCAGTTGAAATTAAGTAAAATTCTCAAATGCTGTCTATGAAGTTCGTTCATCTGGCGTATGTATATGTGTTCAAGCCGACATTTTGTCATGATGTGGCCTATAATTTGTAGATTTAACGCAATATGATGTTCATGTAACATTTCAGGATTAATTTAATACACCAGGTGCAAAGAGTTATTCGAACACATTTCAGAATTTCAACCAATGCCACTTCAATAACAAATAAAACGGAAACGTGCGATGTTGCCAGCACAGATTTGGTAGAACAGCGCGTGTTGTTCTCTTCATGGTCTAATATTTTTACCTTAAATCGGTTCCACGTTTCCTGTCACCAAAGAGTTATTCTCAACAACTTTTATTTCAGTTGAACGATTGCGTTTTGAAGTCATCCAATCAGTAAAGGGTCTTGTTTCGGGAGAGAACACCAGGTGCACCAGAGTACACTCCCATATTAACTACGTTCATTACCGTAATTATTTTTAACACGTTATTTGTTATTCTATTATTAAAAGTATGACATGTCATTTAAAAAGTAAGTATTTTTATTAAAAATAAATTATTATTATGTTAAGTACAGAATTTTAAATATTTCTATGTTTATACATTTCATGTAAATATAATTTGGCGAATAATTAAATACATTATTTTCTACTACATCACTAATTTATTCAGCATCCTGTGTCATGAATCCGTACATATCAAAGGGAAAATTAAGTACCTACAAAAGGGGGTAAGTAAGCGTCCTTCGAAAATCGACAAGCTGTATAGGATTGACGTAAGCATGAGAGATTATGTCGACTCCGTACTATTCAAGTTGGTGGAAAACAGAAACGTTATCAGCATTTGCATCTTGGCTAGATCTACTGAACACGTTCCAACAGTTTTTACATGTTGGTCGGTTTTATTGTTTCTATTCTAATCAATTGAACTCTACGAATGATTGGAATCTAATTTGTACGAGTACTAACGCAAGAATGGCTGGCCGATTTTTATGAACTTTAATTTATTTGGGTTTGTCTCTGCCCAAAATACGAGAAAAACATTTTGAGGCGGTACTAAGTTCGCTGGGTCGGCTCGTTAGTTTATAAAAGGGATACCTACTATATTATTACTATCTTATTAACATAAATTGCAAGGATTTAATAATCGCATAGGGTAAAGTCACCAGTGGTCAGCCAGAGACCTGTAGTCGGCCTTTGCCTATCCTTTATATGAGTTGGAAGAGAACGAAATATATATTTCCTACTCCTCGCACTCATATAAGGTCGAATACTGGTCTCTGGCTGACCACTGGTGACTTTACCCTACCATAGCTATTCTACTTTCAGCAAAACCTAACAGGTAAAAAATATTTATTCGCATAATTTGGAGTTCACTTAATTTAGTGATAATATGCTCTGTTTCGCGAATTAACTTCCATATGAAGTTCTTTTGATAGTAGCAACTTTTAGGGCCACACAATTTATAAGAACTAAAGATCTGAAAATACTCTACCGAGTGATGAAACGCACAACTACTTACGTCAACTGGTGCCTGCTAGATCTGTAGCGAAATAGAAACACAATATGTCTTTATCTCAGGCGAAAAGGAGATTCAACACAACCGACTAAAGCTCCTAAAACTGGGTGCGTCTCACGAGATATAACTACATTATACATAATTTCACGTCAATAACGTTGACAAGATATAATAAACGTTAGCTATAACAACAAAATTAATAATTTTATAAGGGATAACGGTCAATTGACATAATATTAATTTTATATAATGTTTTTTTATATAACACTCAAAACGACTAATTTCAGTTCGTTTAACATACATAACATATAACGGTGATAATACATAAAATCTTTTAATATAAGTATAGGTCTGACAAAACTTATAAAGACAAATGTAGGAGTTTTGGGAATAATAACATGTTGCGGCGAGCGATCAAAGCGAGCGAGCAAGAAAGGTCAGGGCAGAAGCGACTCGGATAGGTTAGGTTAGAAGGCTAGGGCGGGAGCGAAGCGTAGCGATGCTCCTGCCTTAGTTTTCGAGGTTATTTTTAGGTGTTATGAACATTATATGCTTTAATCGATATATCGATTGGTATCATATGTTTATTACGTTATACTTTACGAAAATAGATATTTTGAGATTATATCTTTCGTTCATTATATCCAGTGAACGTTATACTAAACAAGGTTATACAAAGTGATCGTATATATTATGACTGTTATATGATAAGTTCTTATATCTCGTATTACTTACCCCCTAAAACTTGCCCTGCCGTTAAATTAACGTATCATGCTTTGAAAATTTCATTTACTTATTACGAAACTGACTACACCGACGGCTAATAACTTTCAGATCGCGTCTTCGGAATAATTAGACTCCGCTCCAGATAGCAGTGGCGACCTAGAAAACTAAAACGCTCAGTAGTGAAATGAATTATGCATAGGCAGCGTCATATTTTACTGGTGATACCATGCATATATCTACTATCCTATAGTATAAGTAGACGTTTTATAACATTTATTGTTATTTGCCATAATAGAAAGGTACAGTAAAACAAAAGTAATATATAGAACTAGTCAGTAGGTACACTCGGCTGTCCATCCCTGTCCCTGAAAGCGATAGACAGCCGAGTAGGTACTATTTATGCTTACTCTGGCTTGCTGTATTTAATTTACCCTATTTAGACTGCAGCGAAGATCCGATTTTCATATACTAGCAAATTCAAGCAGCATGGATAATTTCCAAAAATGTCCACTCACCCTTTAAAATACCCATTCAACTACACAAACTGTTTAAAATCCACTAATTCCAGCCCCAACTTAATTTTGCGTACGTATATTGTCTCAATTGTGTGATGTGACAATTTTGGTGACGGGGCGCGCCTTCGTGGATCGAAAACACTATGATTGAGTACCTTGTCGCTTTAACATCATGTTTAACCTGCTCTATTATCCGGCCGCAATCATGAATAAGAATGGACAGTACCGTTAGCACAGCTGCACTAATTGATGAGTTTAATGATACCTAATACCTACTGATTAAAATGTTATGTATGGATATTTGGGAACTTCTATTAGTGTAAATTTTACGCTTTATTATTATTGCTATTTAGAAACTAACATGTATAAGAAGAAGTGCTGCTTACTTTACTCGTTATGTTCGGTTCAGCGGTGCTCAAGCAGAAATCATAACTAGGGTGCATTTTATTAACGGTGCAGTTTGTTAAGGCGTAATGATCTTTATGCATCCCACATAGTGTACAAAAAACAGTAGTGTTTTAGAAGCCATATAGCCATAAGCGTGTTGATATGGGTCTAGTTAAACTATAGAAACTGTTATTTAGTCTACGACTACTTACACTTATGTAATCTGTGGTGACGACTCGGAGACTCACAGACATGTTAATAGATGATGGTTGAGGTTAATTAAAAATAAATGAATGTCTTGTTTAATATAAAGTGTTTTATAATTCCACGTTCCAACACAAACAAACATGATGTCAGGTGCGGTGCCACCCATGGTCTACGAAGGAAATCTGGGTGAGAATTTTAAGCAATGGAGCCAAAGATTAAAAATCTATTTAACGGCCAACGAACTCGACAAGGCATCGGAACAGCGGAAAATTGCGATTCTGTTAAATTTCATTGGCAGTAAGGGTATAATTATTTACAATACTTTTACAAAAGATGACAAAGATACGTTTGACTGTATTGTCGCAAAATTTGAAAATCATTTCTCACCGAGGAAGAACTTAATGATACTTAGAAACGATTTTTTTCTCATTCAACAAAATGGCGGAGAACGCCTAGATGAATATTTCACCAAAGTTATAAATCTAGGGCATCAGTGCGAGTTAGGAAAACTGGAGGAAAAATTAATTGCGAGCAAAATTATAGCAGGACTGGATCGCAAATACGATGATCTAAAAACGAAATTAATATCAGAAGACGACGACACGTTAAGTTTAGATTATGTCATGACATATTTAAAAAATGCTGAATCTTCAAGGTTATACGTAAGAGGAAACATACAAAGCAACCCCGAATCTGAAGTTTTAATTATTCAAAAACAAAGAAATCCACGTGAATCGTTGAAAACCATAAAAAATTGTAGAAATTGTGGCAAAACGCATGCAATCAATAAGTGCCCTGCATACGGAAAAACTTGTTTTAACTGCAGCAGAAATAATCATTTTTCGAGCATGTGCATGAAGAAAAAAGTACATATGATACAGCAGGAGGATGAACAGTTGGATGAAGCAGGCGGCTCACAGGGAGATCATTTTTTCATCGGGCTGGCCAATGTTAAGTCAGCAGGGAATGAAATCACACAGAATTTTTACATCAAAAACCAACTTATTAATGTGAAAATGGACACTGGAGCAGGTTGTAACATAATTGGCACTGAGGTATGTAATAAATTGGCTATTCCCAAAGAGGAAATTATGAGGTGCAATAAAAAGATCATGCAATTGGATGGAAAAAGCATCAAGGTTAATGGTGTTTGTAAGTTATTAATAAAACATCCCAATAACAACAGTTATATGGTTGAATTTATAATTGTGGAGGGCTCGGTGCCCACATTACTGGGTTGCAAAACATGTATAGAATGTGGATTTATTAGTGCAAATCACAAATTAGTCAATATTCATAGTGTGGAACTAAAAGAAAGTAAAATTCCTGATTTAATACATAATTTAAAAAATAATTTCAGTGAGCTGTTTGATGGAGGTCTTGGTTGCCTGCCCAACACAGTCAAGTTGCAATTACGAGAAGATGCAGTTCCTGTTGTACAGGCAGCACGGCGGGTTCCATTTTCATTGCTGCCTGAACTACGTGAAGAACTAGAAAAAATGGAACAGTTAGGGGTTATAGAAAAGGTAACAAAACCAACTAATTGGGTCAATAGTTTAGTCTTAGTCAGAAAGCCAAATAAGAAATTGCGAGTTTGCCTTGATCCAAGGGCTTTAAATAAGTATATCATTCAGCCAAAATTTCAATTACATACATTAGATGAGATAAAAAGCAAAATGCAAAAATATTTGCATTATTAGATGCATCGAATGGCTTTTGGATGCAAAAACTGGATGAGCCTAGTTCAGAACTGTGTACATTTCAAACACCATATGGCAGATACAAATATTTAAGAATGCCTTTTGGAATTTCTGCTGCACCGGAAGAGTTTTGTAGAATAATTGCACAGATGTTTGAAAATATAGAGGGAGTTTGTACGTACTTAGATGATATTTGCTTGTGGGCCTCCAGTGTTGAGGAGTTAAATGACAGGATAAATAATGTTCTCAAAATAGCATCTAAAAATGGCATTAAATTCAATGAGAACAAATGTAAATTCTTTGTGAAAGAGCTATTGTTCATAGGACATAAATTTACATCAAAAGGTGTGACCCCAGATCCAACAAAGGTAGAGGCAGTAATGAAAATGGAAACTCCTAAATGTAAAAAAGACCTACAAAGATTCCTGGGTATGTGTAATTACTTATCTAGGTTCATTCCTAAGTACTCTGATATTAATCAACCTTTACGTGAATTAATGAAAAATGACAGTGTGTTTTGTTGGGAAAGCAACCAAGAAGATTCTTTTAACAAACTGAAACATGCTTTATGTAACAGTCCATGTTTAGCTTATTTTGACACCAACCAAAGCATTACTTTGTCGGTTGACAGTTCGTCCACAGCACTGGGAGCTGTCATCTTGCAAAATGAAAAACCTATTGCTTTTGGTTCACGAAGCTTAACTTCAACAGAGCAAGCGTACTGTCAACTTGAAAAAGAAATGCTTGCAATTGTCTATGGGTGTTATAAAATGCACCAGTATGTCTATGGTCGCAAAGTGTTTGTTGAAACTGACCACAAACCTCTTGAAACACTCTTTAAGAAACCTCTGTATAAAGTGCCCGCTAGATTACAACGAATGATGCTGGCAGTACAAGGTTATAACTTAGAGGTTAAATACAAACCAGGGCGTGAAATGTACATTGCTGACACACTTTCTCGAAGTTGTAGCAGCTATGAAACTGAAACTAAAGTACAACAACTTATTGATAATAACATAATACATGTTAAACTGCTTCGAGAAAGTTTGCCAATATCTAATGTTTGGTTAAAGAAAATACAGGATGAGACAAAAAATGACATTGTATTAAAAGCTGTAAAATCTTATATTCAAAATGGATGGCCAACAAACTATAATGATCTTAATATAAATGTAAGACAGTACTGGACTTATCGGGATGAACTGGCAATTTTAGATGATATAATCTTGAAAAGTAATCTTGTTGTCATACCCAGTTCACTAAAGGATTACATGATTCAAAAAATTCACGAGGGACATGTAGGTTTAGATACATGCAAAACAAGAGCTCGTGCATGTGTTTTTTGGCCAGAAATTAATAAAGACTTGGATAAATATGTAAATAGCTGTATGCCTTGTGCAAAGTTCAAACCTAATATGCAAAAACAACCATTGTTAAATCATCACATAGAGCCTTTAGCGTGGTACAAAATAGGTATGGATATTTGTGTTTTTGACAACAAAGACTATCTAGTTATGATTGACTATTACTCTAAATTCATTGAAGTATGTAAATTGGAGAATCTAACTAGTGATTGTGTAGTTGCTCACTGCAAATCAATATTTGCAAGGCACGGAATTCCGTCCTTTGTTGTAACAGACTGTGGAACACAGTTTACTTCTGATAATTTCAAAGAATTTGCTGTTTCTTATAAGTTTACACATATAAAGACAAGTCCCAAACACTCGCAGGCAAATGGCATGAGTGAAAGTGGTGTCAAGATTTTTAAGTCTATTGTAAAAAAAATGTAAAGAGGATGGCTCTGATCCTTACCTTGGTCTGTTAAACTATAGAAACACTCCAAAGCCATACTTACCATCACCGGCCCAATTAATGTATTCAAGAAATCTGAATACATTAATACCTGCACCTTTAAAATGTCTTAAACCTAATGTGGTTAATCTTGATAAAGTAAAACATAATCAACATTGTAATTCTGTAAAAAAATATTATAATAAGAATGCTAAGTCACTGTCAAGTTTAAACCTCAATCAAAGGGTAATGTTTAAGAAAAATTTAGACTCCCCATGGGTCCCAGGTAAAGTCCTAAAGAGTTGCAATGAGCCTCTACCTATAGGGAGGTATATAACCTGTATTGAATGAATGTGAGCTCATTGCTTAGCACGGTACTTTTCTCAATTTTATCGCTTGTCGTTCAATGCTTAATGCAAATATTGGTTGCCTTTGTCGCGGTAGATACGCATCCGTCTTTCTCACACTTAGGGACTGGTCAGATAGTGACAGATGTTTTATGCACGTATATCGACATCAATAAACACCATCCTGATGGGGCCCGCAGGGCCTCTATTCTACTGCGTAAAACCATATTAAATACCTTTGACATGTTATCGTATTGATACGTTCCTAGGTTCCTACGTGAGGGTAGCTAACTGATAGAAATGTACAAACAAACCAATAATTAAGAGCTTGACTTTATTAACGCACTCACTTAGACCGTTACAAACAGTTATTGCAGAATAAGCTTCGAATATTTAGATTGTCGCTCGTTTAGCTCTTATTCGCATTGTTCGCATCGTAGCCGCAATCGTTCCGCCTTTTATAGTCCCAGTGACCATTCCAGAATGTCCTCTGGAGGTAGAATAGAGGCCCTATTATGGCTGACCCAGGTATAATGCCACAGCTCATATTTACACGTATTCGTATTACACTTGTTTCTTTTACTTTCGTAAATACTAGGTACACTGATCTGACCTGGCAACGGCATTTAGTAAATAAAACTAGTGATCACCTATTTTTACCCGACTGCGGCAAAGCCCAAAAGGAGGGTTATGTGTTTGACTTGTATATATGTCCGACTCAATGTCCGCTAGTCACTACTAAACGGCAAAACCTTTAATAAATTATACGTGGTTAGATCCGTATTAACCACTAGAGTGTCATAGGCTATATTAAAATTATTTAAATGTGAAATTGGCGACATAAAAAGTAAATACATGATACATGATGACATTACTTTGACGACATTATCCAAACAGCAGTTGGGTTTTTTTAAAGCATGCTTTTCGTTAGACTTGTTATATGCCTCAGTTGCGAGTATAGAAAGTACCTATTTTAAATTACGAAATGAAGCTGTCACAGGGATTATCCTGCATTGACCGAGGTGTAGTTAGAAAGGGCCGTGTAGCGCTAGTGCTACACGGGCTGCTAGTGATTTGTGCTAGATTCTCTGAGCGCACGCAGTCGCAGTGTCTTACTGTTTCTCCGCTCACTGCGTCACGCATGAATGTATCTTATCTTGCGCACGCGCTAACCGTGCAATTATCAGCTACTTCAGCTAGGCAGTTATTTTTAAACGCAATGCGATGATTTCGTATCAAAGTCGAACTTTTACATCGTTTCCGTTTTTTATCGAATCGAAATGTATGGAATTGATATGAACTGTCGACGTTATGTCATCAGCTTACGTCAATCCTATACGTTTTGTCGATTTTCGAATACCTATCGGTAACTTAGCGTTATGCATCTTCACTGGCCCCCAGGTACTTATTCAAAAATCGTAGAACAAAAGTAAGTTAGTTTTGTCTCTTGCTCTCAAACGTCACTCACTGAAATGGATGGGGCATTTGGAGTTTTAAACTACTATTATGTTTTCCCCCGTCTAAAAGCAACTAATAAGTTTATTTTTGAAGCTGATCCAGAATAGTTGTTACGCTTCTACGAGTCGTTGAATTGTCGGTGAATCTAGGTGTTGCATTGCATGTAATAACACTACATCTTTCACAGCGATCCGTTTATTGAACTTGTAAAACCCCGGATAGCATCTCATTAAACACTTCATTACTTATGCGTTTTTAATAAACCTACTTGTTAAACGTAATAACGGCATGATTCAAACGCGTACAAACAACCAGGTACGGCGATTCTTTTTTAAGCGCCATTTACTGGTATAATTGTAAATATTCTTGAATAGATGTAAGAAGTGTCTGTCTCTATGTTTCGGTCAATAACTGTAAGACTTAGTAAATGTAAGTTCTTTTATTAATGTTTGCAGCGGCCATGATTGCCTTTTGGCGCCCTTTGGTTGGGCAAAGCTTTCGAATTATATGGTGTGACAGTTGACCACGTGGTTTACCGCTATGCACAAGAACGACAACACAATACATTTAGAGCGATAGAAAAGAAAAACGTTCGTAACGTTTGCATCTTGTCTATGTACTAAAATGTCCACTGAAGGTACACAGCGAATTCATTTTATTTTAACATGCATGGATTAAATTTGTTGCAGACACTGTCATTTAATAGCCGCCCCTGAACTCTTTATCACTGAGTGTTATCTAACTATGAGCCCATTATTGTTACGCCTAACCTTTTGTCTGCGCATCTATTTACATCACAAAGAGCACAATAATTGTGCTACTGGCGCGAGTCTAAACCCGTCTTGTGAGCTCCAGTAACCACGTTATTTCAACACCGTCCTTGTTTAACTGAGGGTTTTGAAAACAGGTTGGAAAAAGATGTATTTACCTAAAAAGTCACCATTTGCATAATAACAACTATCTTTTGTGGTGGTTGGGTAAGAAGACCCTGTGCAAGGTCGGTCCTTCTCGCTAACACCATCGTAACCTTTATTTAACCTACAACTTAGCAGCAGTGTTCATATTGTTGTGTTCCGGTGTAGGGATAAGTCAACCAACGGTATACCTATTTCATTATTAACATGAACGCTTTCAATTCAAGCATTTAGTGCGCGCTAAGTATAATACCTAATTTTAACTTTTTGAGCAAAATTAAGTAGTTGGTAGGTAGGTACTTAAAATGGAAACTATTTTCGCTTACGTATGAACTATATTTGTTAATTTATCCATAAATTGTTTGCTGTATGATTACGATTACCATTGCAATAAGAAAAAAAATAGTTCCATACTGAGTTGTCAGATGTCCCTAAAAGTACTTACAAATATTGTGATTAAAATGTGTTCAATCGTTTTTATATGAGAAGTAAAACAAAACTAACGTTAGATAACGTTAATTAATATCGTGCAGATATAGAAATTAATTGATTCCCTCCCGAAGCATTGATGAAGAATATATATTTTTACTATGAAAATACCATGCTTTCAATATTTCCTTTTCGCTCAATACAATGGAACATTATCATTCATCTAATAATTATTAGGGGTGAATACCCGCCCGGTCGAGTTCACATTGACGCGCGCGGGAGTCGAACCCCGACCCTCAAGGGCGCGGGTGCGACCTTTCAGCTCTTTACTAGTTCTCACTCAGAGCCAGAGTTTATTTAACCAAGGACATTTTGGGTACAATGTACCCAAGAAAGGCCAAGCGCTCGACATTAAGAGAAATTTGATTTTTGAGGCACTTGGTTGAACATACTTAAAACAATATTTCGCTATGTTTGCATTGACCTGAAATAATTAAGTATCCTAATGACGAGTATCATCACATCACAGCGTGTGTGTGCTAAGTAGTATGTTTGTTACGGCTTTATGCTGATCGGCCGGGCGGATTGGGATGAAGGAATAGAGTCAGCTTATACACTGAATGGACACATGACTACCTTTTCGCGTTTTATCTTGAAAACATTACTACTTATGGGGTGGAGCGAATTACTAATTATAATCTAGTCGAAAATAAGTGTATTAAAACTTTTTAGATATTAGCCCCATGAACAGGGAGCCACTTTCAAATTACTTAAAAGGAATATCGGCTCTATTATTACTGGTATAAGTATTATTGCGTGCGTTTATATATTATGTATGTATATTTGACTGTTTTTTTTTTATAATGGAGGGCTACTTCCCTATTTCTACCCGTTGAGGGTCGATTTTTTCAAAAAAAAACATTCTGCACCCATAGGATACCCATGAAATACTTACTCCCTCCAAATTTTAATTCTGTCAGTCAGTCAGTCATTCTCAGTCACGGAAATCTTTTAAATATGTATACTCGTATATTTTGATGATGACAATCTTGACAGATGTTAGATATAATATTCATAAAGAGAGAACCGGAATCCGCGTCACTTTCATCTTTGAAGGGTCGTAATTGTTGATTAAAGTTTGTATGGGAGACACTTCATTTTTAAAGTTAATTACATCAAATTTATAATGTAGGCTCCTGGTACGAATTTAAGAAATATAATTTTACCGTTTATGGAAATTCAAGCCTTAAGAGAATGAAAAAGGGGTTAAAAATTTGTACGTTATTCCCGTGGTTTCAAAACTCCTGACACTATAAATTCATCATCATCATCATCATTATCAGCCGCAAGACGTCCACTGCTGGACAAAGGCCTTCCCCAAGGTTTTCCACAACGATCGGTCCTCGCTGCTGTCATCCAGCGGTTTCCCGCGACCTTTATCAGATCGTCAGTCCACCTTGTGGAAGGTCTGCCAACACTTCGTCTCCCGGCATGTTAAATTCAGATTTAATTTGATTCAATTTATTTATCCGTTAATGATTCCAGCAGACGTACCTTTTCAATGTAAAAGAGTCCAATTTCCTGTACATATTTCATTTCCTGTAATAATTAATAAATCTCGGTGTCAAACATACAAATATGTTGGCGTTGACCTGAGGCAAGAATGTTTTTCACATGGGAAATTATATGTTGGCCTATCCAGATTAGGTAACGCAGAAAACCAATATACTTATCTCCGAGTTGATCGACTCCAATAAGGCGTTCGATACCTTGAGCTACAAAACGCTTTACTCCAAATTAGAACAAAACGGAGTGCAGGGACCCCTAATTAATTGTTTTCAATATAAACGGGTATCACAGTGATAAAATATTAACAGAAGGCACAGCACAAGGATCTATCGTCGGACCAACCGAGTACCTGATTTATGTAAACAATATTTATTGTAATATATTCTCAGGATGTTCTGTTTACCAATTTGCGGATGACAATTGCTTGTTGGTAGCCGATAAGGACATTAGAACTGCTCAAAGCGCTCTGCAACGCAACTTTGATCAAATAAATAGACTCGAGAAAGACCAAAATGATACATATAACGTCAGCATGTAAAATAATTGAAACAATACCTACCATATTGGCTCACGACCACGCATGTCTGCACAGAGGACGAATCGCGAGCACCTGCAGATTTCCAAACCTCGAATTGGTAACTGAACATACCTATCTTTGGCTGGTCATTAACAATAGGTTTAACTGGAAATGTCGTGTAGAATGTGCGAAACTAAGAGCCCTGGTAGCTAGGTTAACCATCTTAAAATTTAAAGTACCTATAACACCGTAAGACTGATGTATTTAGCTCTTGCAGATTCAGTAATTGGTTATATTATAGGAACATACGGACGTACATATAAAACTTATATACATAAGTTAAGTATATAGTCTGCAACTATCACTGTTAAAAACCATAGTACCTGCCAAAATAAAACGCCCATTTACAAATTGCCATGATAAATTATTTAACTACTGTAAAGTCTTAAAAGTATATGATGAAATAAATATACAGATCGTAAGCGAGGGGTTCAGCAGCTTAAAGGATTTGAAAAATAGAACAAGACCTAATAGCTTAAGGCAAATGGCTTACTTACCTCCTTATTTATTACCTAATTTTAAGAATAACTATGGGAAGTGTACCACTGTTTACATGTTGCCAAATGTTCTAAATCAGTTACCAAAAGATAATTAAACAAATCCTTGAATACAAAAAATAGTAGACGGGAAAAATGTACTAAAGTGTTACTATATATCCAGTTACATAAAACCGAACTGATTGATTATTTATACCTACTCATTATTTTAAATTAGTGTCAGACCACTCACTGCTTACGATTAAGCCACACAGGCTTCTGTAAGCATTGTTGATTAAGGTTTTTTTTCATACTGGAACAATAAAACAGAAAAAAAACTTACTTTGAACCCATTAAGGAGTAGTACAAAAAAATTATAGGTACATTCTGAAAATTAAATTAAGTGATAAGAGGACATACATTCATTCATTTATTTAATAGCCATAAACGATGTTCGAACTAATTGTTAAAATAATGTTTTAATGTTTATTAGGGAAACGGTACAATTTACTTATAGCTAAAATAATTATTAATGAACAGTGAATTTTGAGTCATTAACGTGTTGTTTTATTATTGCAAGAAAATCCATCTTTGCTCACCTAAACAATCTAAGTAAATAAACGGTCGGTCTGGGGTGGTAGCCAAGATGACCAACGTTTAGCTTTTTTAACGAAATCGACAGAAAATGTACGGAGTGACATTCGATAACGCCTGTAAGTCCTGGATACATTTTGTTTAGAATCTATTTCAAATTTATCATTATAATGACAATATCATATTTTGATATGATGATAACTAGGATTAACTTTAACCTAGAATGAACATACCTGCACCATACAATCGAGCGAAGCCGGGGCGGGCCGCTAGTGTTTATTAAATAGTAAATTAAGACCCTGACCAACTCATTGATCAACACACAGCCGAAACCGCTGGATCTAGGGACACTAGGGACTTGAAATTTGGAGGGAATATTCCTTGGATATTCTAGAGGTGCACTAAGAAGTTATTTTGGAAATTCATCCCCTAAGGGTTTAAAAAAGGGGAACTCGCGGGAAACAAATTCTACGCGTACGAAGTCGCGGGCGTTCTCTAGTTGGTGTATAAAAATCGTAATGATAAGCGACTCGATACGTAAGTAAGTACGTATGTTGACTCGGTGAGTTTGTTTAACAAAGCGCGTCTAGGCGCGAAGTGGGCATAGCCGTTACCGTAAAAATATTATTACCAGAACGGTTAATGTAAAAAAAACATTGAATATGAATCCTATAAAAAAACTGGGCAGGAGCATGTCCGACCATGCTCAGTGTAGAGTTCCGACGCCGTTTTTAGGGTTCCGTAGCCAAATGGCAAAAAACGGAACCCTTATAGATTCGTCATGTCTGTCCGTCCGTCTGTCCGTCCGTATGTCACAGCCACTTTATTCCGTAACTATTAGAGCTATACTATGGAAACTTTGTAAGTAGATGTATTCGGTGAACCGCATTAAGATATTCATACAAAAATAGAAAAAAAACAATAAATTTTTGGGGTTCCCCATACTTAGAACTGAAACTCAAAATTTTTTTTTTCATCAAACCCATACGTGTGGGGTATCTATGGATAGGTCTACAAAAATGATATTGAGGTTTCTGATTAAAAAAAATTCTAAACTGAATAGTTTGCGCGAGAGACGCTTCCAAAGTGGAAAAATGTGTGTCCCCCCCCCCCCCTGTAACTTCTAAAATAAGGGAATGATAAATGTAAAAATAATATTATGATGTACATTACTATGCAAACTTCCACCGAAAATTGGTTTGAACGAGATCTAATAATTAGTTTTTTTTTGATACGTTATAAATCGTAAACCGCATTTTACCTTTCATTCAATCAACTCCAATATAATAAAGAATAAAGAAAAACATTTATTTAGATGTATAGTGGTACGGAACCCTACGTGCGCGAGTCCGACTCGCACTTGGCCGCTTTTTTTGTATTTTGCTAAGCTTATCTGTCTTTACAGATAAGCTGCTGAACTAGTTTTAATGAAAATTTGTTGAAGACAGTTTGATCCCGTAGAAGAACATACGATGGTACTTTTCATGCCAGAAATTTTGGTAAGTAGTTCTCGAGGGAGCAAAGAGCAGTGCAGTGGGCGAGGCAAATCGCTTCGCTAGCTGGACAGATGTCCGATCAGGTCGAAGAGGTCTCGAGTGACGTCCGCGTACTGAAAGACACAGCGTCCGTGGTCGAACAACCAATGAGGTGGATCATGGACGTGGCTTAGGTTGCGCAAGACCGTCCTTGTGGCAAACCATGGGGTAGGCCACACCGCCCACACCGATGAGTATGTCCATATCAGTGGATGTCTTTTGGCTGAAATGATGATGATAATGAAAATGATGAAACGTATTCGATGGGTGATTTTTAGTCATAGATTCTTGTAAACATTTCCGCCCAGTTTTGAGAACTGCTCCATTATTCGTAATGTCGTTGATGTGAATGTATTTTATACCTCATTCGACAGCAGACAAACTGAAGAAGATAAAAATGAAACGCTCGTTAAATACGATTTGTTATAAGTAGGTACAGTCACTTTTAGAAATCAAGTTCTTTTGACAAAAACAGACATAATTAAAATAAAATTGAATTGGTACTAGAAAAACTACCGATAATGGGATACTATAGGGTACTTACAAGATCACTTTTGCAGATTGTTTTCAAGCTTTTGAATGGTTATACATCTTATTACCAATAAGTCTGTATAAAATACAATTAAGAACAAATTTGATAACGGCTGAGACGATCTCGAAAATATACGTAAAACATGCTTTTATATAATATCTGATTCGTAGTACACCGTACCGTTCTAGGTATTACTCGTATTACCTGGTTGTGGAGAGGAAAGGCAAAAGTGTGTTGGAGTTGTTTATTTGCGCCAGTCGGGTTCGCGAAGCGAGTTATCAACTTTTAATTGCTCGGATTCCTACAAAAAATGCCTATGCGACACCGACACCATTAATCTAAGTGGGTACCTAAGTATATTACCTATATCCTGTATCATATCATCATATGACCTGAGACAGACCTTAAACGAGATGCATATCGCTAACGTAAACAATTATTGCAAACTGTCAAAATGTGTGGAATTGACATAAGCGCCTCGACGCGACCTACCGGCAGCTTACGTCAATCCTATACATTTTCGATAACTAGGTACAACGTTAGCTGATTGCATCTTCTCTATGGGCCACTGATTCCCAAAGCTCAAGTGTACGTCACCGAATAGGTTAGATTAACTTATGTCTCCGTGAAACACTGTTCGAAAATCTTTGCAAAGTATTCATCTATTCACCTAGGTACCTAAAGTTAGGTTATTTTAAACAGGTTGGCTGCCTCCAAAATCTCCTAATCGCCTATTCACGCCCCGCCATGCTGTTTCGACCCAAAGTAATCTAATAAAAAATCCTATTAAAATCATTCAGCAGCGTCCCGAAAGTTGTGTCGTCCCACGATGACAGACGTCGCGGGTGCGCGGGGGGTCGGATTCGCGAGGAGGCTTCTGCGGGCGGGGTCAGCGACCTCGCCCCCCGCGCGCTGGCGCGCCAATGTCAGGGCCGGTGCAACTTGTTCCGCGGTCAGCTGACGTCTGGCGACGCGCGGGGGACGCGCCGCCGAGCCACGGGCTGCAGTCGAGCCTCGCCCGCCGGAGCGAGCGCACGCGACCTGTCGCCTGACAGATATAAATAGCAAGACAACAGGAGCGCTCGCCGCGCGCTACACAGGCACCAGGGCTGTCTTCACCGAGTCAGGTACCTGAAGTAGCGCGCGGCGCAGCTCCTGCCAGCACCACTTACTCGTGCCGACCCTCGGAGAGCCACCGCCGCACGCCCATTGTACTTCATCAGGTGCTCTGGTGATGATCGTTCCAGGCGCTTGTTGGAGTACACTTACCGTGACGGCGGTTGTCGGCAGCTCGTAGCTGACACGTGCTAGTGGACCACGTGGAGCGAAGGAGGTGAGTGAGGACAAAGGCGATGAGTCATGCCATGCTAGGCCCGGTTGCCGACCGATGCAGGCTGCAGCACCCCCTCCCTGCCACACCCTCCTAAATTTCGCACACACGCACACCTACATGCATTAAGTCATCGAACTTCTGCCGAAAGATCTGCACAAAAGCAGCTCAAACTGGTTATCGTGTATTTTTCGACGGCCGGCCTCCCGTCGCCGTGTTCCTGTGCAAATTTTGTTTGGTCGAGTGATCGAGTCTGCGCTCAAATTCATTATTGTCTCTGAATAAGAATCTTGTTAGAAACAAGATGTATTGATTATGTCCATTAAAAAATCATTACCTGGAGGTGCTCGGATGTCGTAAAATTTCTAGACAAAGAATTTAGAACAAAGCATGTCAGTCGAGTCTCTGGTCGCTGCCCCCGATAAGAGGACATTAGCTTCGTACTACGCGCTCTATTGAATTTTCCATGAGGTGGACAAAATTTTGCGTGGCATCAGGACAACATAATGCTGTTTTTTATAGCGCGAGTAGTTGGTGCCAAGGTGATTTCCAAACTCCGTCGGCCGCTTTCGAGTGCGAAACCGCGCTGAATGAATTTGCAAAAACGCCGGCTACATATTCGACTTTATAACGACTTGATAAAGTTTCATTTACCTCGTGTTATCTGTAATTTATATCTTTGTACCTATAATAATGCAAACAACCAATAAAAATACAAGTCTCGGGTGGATGAATCACCGGAATGCGTCTAATTGTTAAAGTGAAGGCAACATAGAGCCAAGTTAAGGTGAGACCCAGTCTGGTGTCTGACCTCATTTTTGTATTAGGATTTTTCATACAGGATCAATTTCTGAATTAACCAAAATATTATTTAAAAAATTCACAATCTATCCCCGGAGCCGTTCCTTTTGATTGAAATGCGTATAAAAACATTGAATATGTTCAACAATACCGTACTGAGGTTTCCTTTCAATTAAATAATTTAAATTGGAGATGTTTTGAAATCAATCGTCAGTGTCGTATCATTTTCGGATCCAATGCTTTTGATTCGGAGTTGAATACTCAAGGAATACCTAAACGCCTAAAGTGAATCATGAAAATCTTGTGCTATGTTTTCTGCAATCAGATCCTGCATCCGGTAGATTTTTATCGCTGGTGCAGCTTTTCGTAATAGGTACCTAATTTAAAACAATGATTCTTGACCTGGTTGGTTGTAAAAGGGCCCAAGGACATAAGGACCTGAGTTCTTAAAATACAAAAGGAATTTGCCCCTGGACATCTGATACTGCATTACAATTTAAGTTTATCTTTTACAATATATTTGCGATATATTTCAGCAGAAACTTCTTACAGGTAGGTAGCAGTTTTTCTTGAATTACTTTATAGGTTAACATTTATGTTTCCACAGTATATACTTAAATATATTGTGTTTATCTTTATTTCTTCGCAAGCACAAAGGACCTGTGCGTAACTTCAATATTCTGTCTGTTGTTTTTGGTCCGTTTGTTCTATACAGTCATTTGTTTCCACTGGAAATGTTTATCTTTACGACTTAAAGTAGGAAGATTCCTTGGAAGGCGTACCTACCTACCTAATGATTTATTGTCTGTCCGTACTACCTATCTAGGAGGTTATAGTGATACTGTCACCAATGTCGCCAATTATTATGTTTTGACTTAAATTTGTATCATTCGTTTTGTAGTCAAGAAGAGTTCTTAAAAGACAGCAATTTGTGTAAAGTGTGACTGGACGACGAATAACTCAGTCGTTTTCTAACGTCGTACGTATGATATGGCCTTCTCTAAGTATATGTACAGGTAGGTATGTTTCAGATTACTTGATGCAATGTTATCATAACGAAAAATCTAAGTAACTCAAATAACTTGACAATATCATGTTTCGTGCCGTTGAACACTGATGCCGAGCGTAGAATTGTTCGTATAATGTTTTTATTTTACAAGGCTGAAAACGTGTGTGTTTATGTGAAAGTATCAGATTACTGATTCCACTGCGTGCACGAATCTACTCTTCAAGCGATTTCTTGTAAAAATTAGGCTGACTTTTTGAAACTAACTTTATCAGACGTAGGACTTGTGGTAGATTAAAACTGCTGTATGAATTTTGATAAGCTGATAGCGACGGGAAGGGAGATTAAATTAGTGCAGTGGTTAATTTGATCTAGAAGTCACCTTTTGAAGACAACGAAAGGTTGACAAAATAAAATAGCCAAAAATATATTGTGTAGAAAATAGGTAGGTATGTTAAGGATAAGTTTTTTAAATAAACATGATAAGATATAAATAATTAATATCGCTTTTTGCTGTACAGTAGTCAAAATTAAAATATAATTCAAAAACATACCGACTTACTAAGATAGAATCAGGACAGGTATAGTGGTATCGACCAATTGCTCTCCGGTTAGAACGACATTTTACTAACTGTATTAAAGTTAAACACTCTCCCTCTGGCTTAAATTAAACGGAACTTAATTACATAAACACCATTTTTTTCTTTGGAAAAGACTTTCTTAAAATTTACCTATTCGCTTCATCGTGATCACCATCATCATGTCAGCCGAAAGACGTCCACTGCTGGACATAGGCCTCCCCCAAGGCTTTCCACTCAGACCGGACTTGTGCTTTTCGCATCCACCGCGGTCCCGCGATCCTGACGAGGTCGTCACTCCATTTTGTTGGAGGCCTACCTACAGCTCGTCTTCCGGTCCGCGGATGCCACTCCAGAACCTTCTGACCCCATCGGCCATCAGTCCTGCGAGCAATGTGCCCCGCCCACTACCACTTCAGTTTAGCTATTCCTCGGGCTATGTCGGTAACCTTAGTTCTACTGCGGATATCATTATTTCTGATTCTATCACGCAGAGAAACCCCGAGCATAGCCTTCTCCATAGCCCTCTGACTGACTTTGAGCTTCCTTACGAGGCCCATTGTTAGCGCCCACGTCTCAGATCCGTAAGTCATCACTGGCAACACACACTGGTGAAAGATTTTTGACTTCAAACACTGCGGTAATTTAACTTCAAACGAAAAGGTGCTGCGAACCTATTCGCTTATATTTTTGTAAAAATGTAACCCTATAACTCGGCGGAACGGATCTGACGATTTTATTTCATGCTTTGGATAAAAGCATTCAAAATGTTTCGAATCATCTAAATGGTAACGTCAGTATACTCTACTGGTAGTCTGGCTGGAACACATATGTTAACTGAATGATTATCTTTCAAATATTCAATATCAAGAGGATTCTGAAGCTAATAATTTCTATACAAAATGCGATAAGGTTTCTCTCCCCTTAAATCTGGTCCGAATTTTACGATTTTTGAATATGTTGTAGATGCCTATCATGAAAAACTGTCTGTAACGTTTTCTTTTCCAAGAAAATATTTCTTAATATGAAACAAAATTTAAAAACAATAAACAGAAACGTACAGACCTAGTTCTTTATAATAACTACAACATAATTAAAAATTGTGGATATCGGCCTTGATTTAGGGGGTGAGAACGTCGCCCGGAGCTAAATTTGTATGGTTTTTTTTGACAGCTACGCGATTTTAGCGGCGCTTCAGAATCCTCTTAATACCTACACCAAAGATTATTTTTCACAGACTAAATATGCACGAGTAGAGTGATCGTACTAAGTTGCCTTGAACAGCTTGAATTGTGTTGCTAGCATTTTTTGGCAGTGACTGTGAATACGACCTGTGCGTACCACTGCGTATACGCATGTCTGTACTCACCCATACATAGCAAAATTACCAATCAAAGGTACGATATAGAGGGTGTGAAGGAAGTTGGGGGTTCGAGGACGTGTGAAAAAATATTATTATACATAATTATACCATCAGGTACATCGGCCGATATAATGTTAACAATCTGCGATTACACAACCGCACATGATCACACATTTAATGTACTGTTTGAATCTATCTTTAAATTAACTGTTAATGTTTCGAACTTATCTATTGTAATACACTATCACGCTGATTGGTGTATAAACTCGAAATTACTTATACGATATTGTTATCTACTTATAGTATTTCTTATCGCTATGTTTTCTCCTTGCTTTGCCAAAAAAGTATTACGAAGGAAATATACAAATAATATCACCATAAAAAACTATCTAACTACAACTATGCATAAGTAAAACTACCAAGGGTTAGTAAGGTACAGCTTAGGTATTTATGCATTTTTAAAGCCAGTTTTTTTAAGTGCTGAGGTTCATAGTAATGATGACTGTCAAATCAATCTAGTATCGTTCAGGTAGTTTTATTTTTCCATGGTAGACATGCGTGCTCATCTGCTATTTATGGCTAAGTAATTAATGGATTCTGTGATGGATATGAACTTATGTGCGGGTTATTATTAATTTATTGATACAATACTGATATGAAAAAATAATAATTAATATAAAGCCTTTTTTTTCGTGCAAAGTTTATAATGAAAGGTTAGTATTTGCTATAAAGTCAAATGACATAAAATTTTATGCTATAAATTCAAATGATATAATAAAAGAACTTGCTATAATAATTCATTTGTTATAAAAGCCAACATTACTAAATAACATTTAAAATCGAACCAATAGTTTTTTATAATATTCATTTTCTTGGAACTTGACTTTACCTAATATCCCAAATGTAGAACATTTACCATGTCTAATCGTTTAAACCTATTAGGTACTCAAAGAAACGCTGATTTTCGCACTATAACAACCGCAGTTTAAAGTGTTATGACACTACGCTCATATTTTTTATTATTTCTTTTCTTTACTATTAATATATAAAGAAAACTGAATTTAAAAAAAAACTAAGAAACCTACCTATCCTGTATAAAATATATATAATATTGTATGGTTTGGTGGGCTGCGCCCCTCTGCATAATAATGTATCCGTCCAGTAGTCTTTAGGAATAAGCAACCAAACACATTTATTTTTAACCTAGGACAAAGATTTTTATTTTTTCAAAATAGAACATGGTTTAGTTCATTTTGGCTAAGCCACCGCTGCTGATGGAAGATTTTTGCAAAGACAATGTTTCTGATAGTTCTTGTATGGTTTATTACAATAATAACTGTTTTAATTGTAAAAAACAAATATACCAACTTGTGTATTTATAATATAACAAATGTATTGACACAGGGTTAAACCAGTTTTGTTTAAATTTTCTGTTACTTTTCCCAAAAGAACGACTCGTTAACTGTCGTATTTAATTCGTATGCTTAATTAATTACTTATAAAACAATATATAGTTATAAATTTAACCAAAAATGTTCATTCTTTATACCACGCAGCAAATAGGTAAGGTATGCACTGGTACAAGTCATTTCAGATCCCAACTAAAATTGTTTGTAATGATTAAAACTGTTTAGTGTTAATGAAAACTATACTATAAAGCAAAGTACAATAATTAAAGCTAAAAATTAACTAAACAAAGACTCAGCTAACATAAATAAAACAAACCTCCGTTGTAAAGGTCCACAGATGTGATTAATTTTTACTCAATTAATATTTGCAGGCATTTTGCCAATTACAGCTTTAGATGATTATTTTGATAGTTGTTAGCTTATGTTTCAGCAGCGCCGCGCCGTGCACCAATTTAGCGATTTACATATTCTTCTACAACAAGATATCCTCGCAGAAGCTCACGTCGGTGAATTGAACATCAAACGCATCGTGCTTCAAAAGTGCCGCAGATAACAATGACCTGCTCTACATCTACAATAAAAACCAGCGCCCTTCTGATGGCAAGAGCATCCAATACTTGGTTTGGTAAGCGAATTTAGTAGCCCATTCATAAAAAAAACCATGATTACTTTATGTGAGGAGAAGGTAATCTAAACTTAAACTTATTTTACTAACGTAGTAACACAAATAGTGTGTTTTAGCCAAATTCGAACACTAAGTATGGTGGTACTTTTTTATCCTAGCCAAAGTAAATATTCCCTATTCGTTTCTCATCCAGGAAATTGCTGAGGAATGCGTAATGTCGCCGCAACCTTTCCGTTTAGGCCTTCCCTATCTATGTCGCACCTACTTGGTGGCTACGTCTGACCACTGTTCTGGCTGCATGGGCTGACGTGACCGCTGGCCCAGTCCCATCTAGCCTAGCGGTTTTATCGCCTTCATCAGCATCTATGCATTCTTTTAATACCTTACATGCCGCGCTCCATGCCCCATTGGCAAACCTTCAATTTAGGACTCTAGTTGAGCTAGCTACCATGCTTGGACACCCTAGGAAATAAGTACCTACTAATCGACCATGGTCTAAGGGTACTTTCATTAATTAAGAGACATATATGTAAAGCAAAAATATAAGTCTAGTTTTAATCCTAATTGTGCTAAAATGTATGGAACTGCCAGTATTAAATCTAGTTTTAGCTTAAACAACTAGGGTCGTGCCGATTTCAAAATAACATAAATTGGCATTTCAATTTTTAAAAAGTTGAGCACCCCACGGGTTCGGGTGATTTCGACACCAATGAGTTGTCCAGGATGGTTACCACAAATCACTAAATTTTAAACTTCGGATGCCCATCCCTCTTACTTATCATTCGAGACTATACAGAGAGAAACGGATTCAGCTAACGTAACTTTGACGTTCCAATTTCAAAGTAAGGCCTAGGGGCCCTGATTTTAAAGGCAAGACCATTTCGTTGTATTTATAATATAAGACTTTTAGCCGTAATTTTTTTCGGGCAAGTGGCCCTAAAACGATAATATGTTACCCCAATTTTCCACAATATTTTAGCCATAGTGTAACCTGACCATTAACATCTCGTTTATATTTAGGCTTCTAATAATCGATGTGACAGATTATCATTTTATCCACAGATAATCAACCACGGCTGTTCTTTATGGCCAGCTGGCGGTCAGGAATGAGAAAGCTATTAGAGTCGAGAAAAAAATGTTCGCGTTTGATTGGCCCGTTTTATTAGAATTTATTCGCACGCGATCTTCGCGTTCCAATTCGCAAATACGTGAAAATAAATTTAGATTGCATGACGTTGCTAAGGAATGCTAAATAGTGCGTTCAGGCGGATGTTACTGCAAAAAACGGTGCGTCTATCTGTAGTGGTCAGAGTCAGACGCACACATATCGCGGATTGCTAGAGAGAGTGAGAGAGGATTTAATTAATGTATCGCTCTCATTGATTGAGGAGTGTAGTGAACAGGACAGTCAGTCAGACATGGAGTCAATTCTGCTCCATGATCAATAAACGATAAAAAAATGACATGAACTAGAGCTTGATAGTAAATAGGTATTACAAGTGATGTCACAAATTGATTTATAGGCCGCTGTGAAACTACGTCTGTGACGCGGCCAGTTAGTCAAAAGGTCAAATCCTAAAAAGTTTCTTAGGATTTATTTGTTTGTCACTTTGACATATTGTTCTGTAATTGCCCAGTCTACCTTAAGAAATAGCCGTAAAAGTTGTTATAGTTTTACCATATAGATAACCATGCCAATTTGCTCTGTTTACGTCACACCGTCACACCTGTTACTGAAGAAGGTCAAGGTGAAAATGGACACTGGCACGATTTTCCAGACTGGAGATTTGTAAATAATTTTAAAGCATGTTTCAGAAATTAATTATGCATCGTTCTTCTAATTTCCGTATTGAGATTATACCTCACCCATCTGATTAGATTTTTCCAATGAATGAAGGTTAATTATTTTTGTAATGGCCGTTTAGTGGTGTATCAAAGTGTCGCTCCGAGCGCGCTGGATTCCCAAATTGGTTGGAACAATAGCCTGGGTGTTGACCTCGGGGCTCGAGGTCGAGGTGTCGGCCAGAGGACGCGCGCCGGCCGGCTGCGATTCGACTGACTGTCGACTACGGTCACAGGATTTTTATATTTGAACCACGATAAAGTCTGTTAGCATTTTAATCATTTTTTTCCTTGTGATCGGATCTGACGTCGGTCGTTGTGATAGGGAATATTGTTTCCTGTCTCGTTCTGTGAAAGTATGCCATTGTTTATCTTAAAAGGGTTTATCTTATTTTTTCCAGTGATATTTTTTTTATTGCAAGTAATGCATGTCAAACCTAGGGAATAAAAGTATTTGAAAATAATAAATTGTGTCACAAGAAAGCAAAATGTGTGCGTACATTGAATCCTGAGCGTAGTGAGGGATTCAAGTGTTAACGCCCAAGATGGAAATACTTTTGCTACTGAGTGACATATACTGCTTTTCACATCACCTATGAAAATAAATGATCTTAGTGATGAAAAAATTTTAATTATTTTGACTCTCTATAAGTGCTGAAATTATCAAATTTAACAAATGGAAATAATCAAATTTAACAAGTGGAAATTATCAAATTTAACAACAATTATCAAATTTGGCAACAAAATGTCCTTGAACAGAAAAGTGCCACTTTGATCCTCCTAGCAGGGAAGAAAAGTCCCTTTTTCAAATAGGTGATATGAAAAATAACTATGTTAATGGACCTATGCAGTTGCAGAAACATACTCTTCTAATCTTACAACAACATCTTCTAACATTACAAAAAAAATTTTTTTTTTTAAATAAGTACCTATGTCAATGGACCTTCGCAGTAGCATAATCTTTTAATAGCCTCACTGTAGTAAGATTATAAAAAAAAATTGGAAAATAGCAAGTCGATGGACCTGGGTAGTCGTAGAAACCTATATTTACAGCCTGTCTCTCTGTAGTAGATTATTAAAAAAACCTAAACGTGTAGATACTGATCCATGCGAAAATCTTATACAGTCACTCTATGACGTAAAGCTACATAGGTACTGAGTCTTACTTTTATTCGTTTTATTATCCAGTTTCCTCATGGTCGACATGAAATAGTGGAGTGTTTGACTCGGTCGCAAATCAACATTTATTTCACACTTAATGTTGAAATAACTCGTGTGAAATTGGTGCCTTTCATTCCTTACTTAGGACTCTTTTATTGATGGGTCGAATTAAACCACGAATATTTCAATATAATATTAATATTTACAGTGTTTAAGAGGCTATTTTCCTGTGATGTTTTTTCCTGAAATATCCGATATATCTACATAAAAGAACACAGTAATGGGTTTCATTAACTGATTTAGTAGCACTTATATATTTATAGGTACTAGCAGAATACTGGTATACAGATATAGTGAGGTGTTCCTCATAAACTTATCAGACAAAATACGATGTCGTATGTATGACACGCATGACTCTACATCCGTACAAGTGAACAGTACAAGTAATTTTACAATTTGTTCCTTCCTCATTTGTTTTTTACTGTTCTGTCTTTACAAACCATAGCAACAGGAAAACAGGGATTTGAAGGAACACATATAGTTTTATACTTGCTTAATGGTATTCGTCACATTACGGTTTTATATCTTTAACAGAGTTTATTTAAAAACACTCACTAAATATATATCAAAATACTACGAAAACTAACTCCAAGATACAGGCCCAGCCTAGTTTAGAGTCTGCAAAATACGTCATGGTAATGAAACTTGTTTTATTAAAAAAAACGATTTGATAAGATTTGATTTGACTTAAGTAGTGTTATATTATAATATAATTTAGGTACTTAAGTAGCTACTTTAATTTTCTTAACGTTTGGTATCGCCATAATATTATTTTTGTCATTTGTTCTTTCTTTTACCTTCAGTTAGAGAGTCTGACCCGCTTTATGTGTCTCTCAATATGTTAACAATTTAATACCCATGTACCTTATCAAAATGGAGAAAATCAAACATTATATTATATCGGCATAATGAACCTTTCATAGAACTGTGACACAGTAACGTTGTAACGTCACGGTACGTAATTTATTTCATCATCATCATTTCAGCCGAAAGACGTCCACTGCTGGACATAGGCCTCCCCCAACGGTTCAAGCCAAGTATGAATTTATTTACAGTTGTTTAATTTCACGAAAGCGGGTTGATCATCTCGTGTGCACGTTGTCTACGAATTCGTAGCTGTCGTCACTGAGCGTCGTCGTCGCGGCGCCGTAGTGTGCGAGTCCATACGGAAAACAACTACAAGTATGGCCCACCCGCTTGGTGAGATAAGCCAACTGTACCACCCCTACCACCGAACACTCGTTTATTGTATTTTTAATAATTTCCATGTTTACCAGGACCGACAAGACTGTGAGATGTTGGCATAAAAAATGCAATACGACTTTTTAATCTTCGCGAGAAATGACTTCTATTTAAGCTAAGGTTGGGACCATTTCGTGGCTACATTCTTCTTGTGCGTATCTATCCTTTGTTGTCTCGAATAAATGCTTTCCTTTCTTTCTTTCTTATGATACCTATGTGAAACAGTGTTGTTCGAAATAACTATTGTTTTGTGCCGCTAGTAGGTACTTATATTGAGAGCTGACTTATAACAACTTACAATTACGGTACCAAGTCGAATCAAACTTAATAAATTTATAAAAAGAATACGGATTAAGGATTAAAGCTATGGCGTAAACTCAGCGAAATAATTTGTTATGCGATTATAAAATAGGATAGACGTAAGACAATATGTCATAGGTATATTTTATCAAATAGGTACTAATCCTGTATGGTATCAGCTATAACTGAGGCTTATACATATATTTTAACTTCACATTGAGGGCATACTGAGGTCGTGCGGGAAATATCTGCTGTCGTCACCCTATCTTAGGGGGCTGGGAAGGGGCCGGGCAAGCTAGGGGGCTGCTTGCGCGACCTTACGCAACCTTGTTGGCAAGGTCAGGTCCAAACATTGCGTAGGCAACACGATATCTCAACATTGGTATGTCAAGTAATGATTACATTGTAATCGAAGTCATATTTGTTACAAACTTACATACAAAACACAACATACTATAACTGTATAAATAACCACTTACTCAGAGATATTTTAGAGTCAATTAACTCGTTCCTTTTTCAAAAGGTGAATGATAAATCGTTACCTACCTACGAAACTACTTAATCGTTATTAACGGAGTCTGAGAGTGGCCGTCAGAATAGTAAAAACACTAAAAACCGAAAACCTCAAATTATGTAGACATCTTTATTTACGCCACCCTATTACACAAACCTTCTAATGAGATGATTATTAGCGTGTAGTACACCCACCCTACCCTGAATCCTACTTATCGACCGACGTATAATTGTGTAGGTACACATACCAAGGGCCGTAATAAAGAAAGCCTTAGATCGCGTACCTATTCATCACCAAGTCAAATACCTGCGATCTGAGTCACTAACTATTTGCTTTATCGGGTATGTAATTTACTAATAATATGGAAGAACGACTACACTACGTATTTAATATAACAGCACTGCACAGTATATCTGAATTTTATGCATTGCCAGAGTTATAATTAATGGTCCTTATTTTTTCCTGCGTTGGCATCCGTTAACACTGATAATTAAACCGTTGACAAGTGCATCAAAAATAGATAAAGTCAAATCTGTCCTACATTACTTAAATTAAAGCTGATTTAATGGCGATTGAACCAACACTCAGTTTTGGTTTATTTCTTTTTTTGGAAGCCATTCTGCTGTTGCTTTAATGTGAAATGGCAAAAAGGTAAAAGAAAATGAGGGCGCTGGTCGAAAATTGGCAACAAGACCCAATTCTTACACAAAAAAAGTTGCTTAATGTGGTGGTTGCCATTTGAGATTACTGTAGATCCACCTGTTACCACGTCGGACTCTATTTTGGCAAGCTATGGCCCATTGTTATTGCTCGTACGTACCTTATAAATCTAACGGTGTATTGCATATATGTGTATTAGGTTATCAAATTATGTAAACAAATAGTAATACTTTCTACAACCTGGTGCCTTTATCGTGGTGGATAAGGCATCTAATGTCACTGTCGCAAAGCACTGGTCAGAAACTGACAGATGTCAGTGTGGATCCACATTTATCCACATCGATGAACACGACCACAATTTAATTTTGTACAGTAATATAGGTGAAAACCTTAAGTAAATGACCTCTTGCATGTAGTTGTGTACATTTTGCGCATTCACATGCTGCAATCCTAAGACTGCAAATACGTTCCTAACCCTAAGGACTAAGATGGAATGCCTCTATGCTATTCATCACTCCGGCTGTCTTATCCCCAAACCGGAACACAACAATGCGCCACTGCTGTTTGGCGGTAGGTTAATGGATAAGATGGTGGTAGTGATCCGGACGGACCCTGCACAAGGTCCTACCACCCGCGACCTCTGGACTGGACTGGACACAACGCCGGGACGACAAAGACTGGAAGAAGCTTCATCCTCTCTAAACAAATGTAAATTTAAAGCATTTATTAAACTACGTAGGCTAACTAGATAGATGTAATGGAAGTTATTTATTTGCACATAAGTGATACGTTACCTGGGGCCGGCGGCGGTCGCGCGAGCGTTCACCCCCGACCTTGCCCGCGCTGACTGCTGATAAAGATAAACCTGTCGTGTTGATAACTCCGTGATCAGCTTCAGCGTCGTCAGGGTCTGCGGTGTAAGAGCTGGTTAGATTAGGTACCTCATGTGTTTAATTAACCGTCTTTATTTAAGTATATACACGAAGATAGATAATTATGTATGTACATACTAATGCAGAATGTAAGCAGTAAGGACTGTTAACAAATTATATCTGTGTTAAAATTAACAAAAAAAATATGTCTGCACCATTAAGTTTTATATAGTTACCGATATATATTTGATAGAAATTGGTTTCTTTTAGATGTTGTCAAACTAAGATTATGTAATCGTCGTATCAAATTAAGAAACTATATTTAAACTAGAAACTTGAAACTATATTATAACTATTTGTATATTTTCAAATATATTAATTTCTCAGTACCTCATCATCATCGATAAGCTAACCGAAAAAGCAAGTGAAAAGCGAACCTAAAACAATACGGGTCAGTATTTCTGTATCTGTGTTCTCTACATCTGTAGACCCAAGAAACCAAAAACACTTCTGCTGTAAAGTATTGAGGATTTTGATAGTTTGAATACAGTTTTGCAATATAGTTGTCCATGTCTTCTTTTGAATTGTCATAAAACTACACATAACATTATTAGTATTATCATTGTAATAATTAGTAATTATTATTATTATATTATTATTATAGTGTTAAATTTTTGCAGCGCTTCTACTCAGCAGTGGTCTCTTGTGAAGTGATGGCAGATTTTTGACGTATTAAAGTGCCCGTGCGGCCTACTTACTGAATTAATATCTTTTTTAGTGGTTATTTTTCACCAGAGTACATTTATGTGTACTTATTGAAAGGGTTAAAAAAATGTATACGTTATGAAAATATTTTAGCTATCGTTCTTGACGTAAGGTCTGTCATTGTGTTTTTCTCCTAGTCTTTATTGATAATATACAGGGTGGGGCCTGTGACTAAAGAAAAAAATTAAAACGTAGATTCTACTCCTCAAACTAGACAACTTTTGTTTAGCAACTTTTTAAAATCATAAAGTTTTTAGATTGTTCATTTTTCAAACAAAGTAAATAGTATTTTCAATGTACTTAAAACTCCTTCTAATTGACATCGCCTGTCAGTCTAGTCACTCTACAGACATAACCAATTTCATAGTACATTGCGTGTTCGAATTAACTTTATAATGTAAAAAAACTCAAAGGCAAGTTTTTTTTCAAAGTCGTCAAACAAACGTTGCGTAGTTTGAGGAGAAGAATGTACATTTTAATTTTTTGCTTTAGTTACAGGCCCCACCGTGTAGATCAATTATTATTTTAATAGGTACATATTTGTTGATGCTTCAAAAAGTGTGTACCGTGTAGTGTACCTACATATAATGATTATTTATTACTTTATTACCTTGTGATGTAACTTACTTTTAAGTAAAATTGTATTAAATGGGTAAAAAAATGACCTGCAAGAGTTTCTTGCGGCGCTTCTTCTCTGCAATGATGGTCTTGTCCGAAGCGCTGGTAGATTCGCTCCATATTACCGATGTGTAAAAGAGCCCATGTGGCCAATTTACTGAATAAATTATTTCACATCAAAATATTTCATTTCATTTCATACAACAACATTGACTCAAACGACACGGTATTCCTGAATAAAGTGATAAGTTCATAACCTTTGTCAACTCTCGGTGCAGACCGGTGCTTATAAATAAACTTAAATTGTGGCAGAAGTATTAGCTCTGCTCTCAAAATGGATGTTTAAAGTAACATATATTAAACTACAGTATAACTGCAAGCTGAAATCCGTCCGTCCGTCCGTCTGTCTGTTAGCGTTAATGTATCGAAACAGCTAGGGACTCGAAATTTTCACAGAGTGTGTATTACTATAGCCGCTATAACAAAATAAGCATCAGGGGACAGTGTCACACAAATAGACCTACAGTAAACGGCCGATAACAGCTCAATCCTGACACATTGCACAACCATAGAGTTTCTGAATATTGATAATGTTGACAGCAGAAGAACAATGCTAAACTTGTTTGTGGCGTGTAACGGAAAAGTGCAACATACTTAAAAAAAAATATGTCAAAGACAGCGTTAAATGAGTCTTTCATTCTGAAGGAGATTTTTCGATCCCACTTTTTCGTATACGTATGTATCGAAGAGGTTTAGAGCTATCAAATATACTAAAAATGCATAGTGAAACACTTTCTTTGACTTTTTTTTTAAATTATGTTGCACCAATTATATTGAATTGATTTTTCACATGGTACAGTCACGAACCGGGATTGTTGAGCCACTAGCTTATCATCATAACTTGGTTGTGTTACACGAATGCCGCTGTTTTTCATTACTTAAATGTGACCATAGCAACCCTTGTAACTACCAATAAAGACAGTTCAGTTTGAACCAATAGTGGCTGTTGTTTAAACGTAACCATAGTAATCATCAAAACAATATTCCCTCTCTCCAGCTCTATTTCGGTGAAATGATCGTTAATTTAAGCGAATATATCCGACTTTGACCGATCCGTGTAAGTAGGTAACACAACCAAGCTGTGACTGCAACACGGGAATGTTAAGTCACTCACGTCAATATTCTTCATAATTTAGCAGAGTAATACATACTGGACATACGAGTATAAACGACTAAACCCGATTTGCATTACACGGCCAAAATACGAACAGTGGCAAGTGGCTCAACAATCCCGGTTCGTGACTGTACTAGCTAATACTATTAACAGTTTATGTGAATTTTTCCATAGCTGTACCTTTACAAATACTTGTTGAAAAGTGCTGTCAAAAATTTCTCTGACATTTAAATCAATATTTATTCATGGAATTAAATATTTAAAAAAATCACAGTTATACTCCTACCCATCCTTTGTAGCTATGATTTGGTTTGATTGCTCTACCTTATACCTATAGTTCAGGAGGAAAACGACTTTGAAAAATGTATCCATAAAATGACGTTTTTGACAGAATCTCGGTGACGGTTCAAGATAGGGAGCTGAAAGTTAGGGTGTTTCTATATTATGAGATAGCCAACAAATGACATTATAAAAATCCCATATTCGTCACAGGGGCCACTTCTCTTTCCTTAGCCTAAGCTGCTAGACCCTTTACATAATTTAGGAAGTTTACCTACTTAATTATTTACTACTAAAGACTTCATGCATCGCAAAAATCGTTCATAAGTATGACAAAAAGTCTTATGGAATAGATTGGAAGCGTTAAAGATGTGGTGTGTAGGCGAATAATGAAAAGGATTAGCTAGATGAAATGGAAAGAAATAACGACGAGGGTTTTAAGATAAAGTTTTAGATGTAGATGTGGAAAGTTTAAGGGGAACCTGATGCGGCTCGACGGTTTCTTTACTATCTGGAAGGCAAAGTCTAAGGAAAAACATAGAGGGAGAAGAAGACTTAAGCTTACTTTGTTATTTCAGACAAATAAGACGAGACATGTTGTATGAGAAGTTTAAAAGGCGGCGCAGGGAATAAATAAAAAAGGTAAATAGGTACTTCACCGACAAAGCGAAGCTCTAGATAAAACGACATCATACAACTACCTAAGTATAACTTATACATCCATTGAAACCTACTTTTTTATCAATTTATTTTTCAACGTGCATTTCATAGATGACATTATTACCTCAGATTATTATAAATACTCGTGCATAAAAAGAAAGCAGTACGTACTCCTCGACACGGCAGGTTTTGTGAGGACTCGTGACTAGTGAGGAGGTTCCCTCTGCAAGCCTAGCCACCGGTAGCTTCAGCCTGCCCCGTTGCCAACGGCACCTGTAGGCGTATGGTTTTGTATAATGTTTATATTTTGTAAAAATCTAATGAACAGAAATAAAATACAGATAATTATGAATCAAAATATTATGACATTGTAATAATATCTATCAATCACGATCAATATACAGGGTGTTAGGCAGAAGGTTGGACAAACTTCAGGGACTAACTCTGTAGGTCATACTCATCAACTTTTATTATGGGACCAACATCCAAAATTGCGAAAAAAAAAACAGCTTTTCCAAACAAACTTTGAGATCTAAACAGCCGAAATGTATGGAACAGGTGTTTTTTTTTTCGCAATTCGGATGTTGGTCCCATAATAAAAGTTGATGAGTATGAACCTCAGAGTTAGTCCCTGAAGTTTGTCCAACCTTCTGCCTAACACCCTGTATAGTACACTAGAGGAACCCCGCTACTTCCTACGCGGAGAATTAGTTACCCGTACCTCCCCTTTATTTTAAACCCTTAGGAGGTGAATTTCCAAAAATCCTTTCTTAGGGCTCATATACATTATAAAAGGAAACCCTGTATCAAATTTCAAGTTTCTAGGTACAGTACTTTCGGCTGTGCATATATAAGCCAGGTTTGCCTAAAATTATTTCTTAATTAATACGTGATTAAACATTAATTTAGATGTAGTTATAGAATCGAATCATGTGGAGTGATTCATAAGCCTTATTCCTCAAATGTGTTCCAAGTAACATTATTAACGCTTTAGTAATTTATTCAATTACTTACTTAGTCAATCTCTCAACCGCACTTGTAGGTAGGTATCTGATTAAAGCAAAATCAAAATTAAGGTGCTTGAATGAAAGATCTTACCTACTTATTAGTGTTTTCGAGCCAAGGTGACGCGCCCATTAACATACCGCATGTTCCATTGAGTGGTGGGGCGCGCCGTCGTGGATTAAAACACTATACCAAGTTGTTTTATCTCAGTAAGTACCTATGTGTGGACGCTGCGTTTAGAAGCCAACGGACGACGCAACGCATATCTTTTACGTTTTCTTGGTGAAAATAAAGCCAACACATGGTCTCGAGCATTCTTTCGTTTGTCTAAACGCACCATTAGATAGCTTCCGTTTCCTAGAACCGAAGTACTTAATATTAATTCATGACACTACGTCATGACAGTCGTGACTGCACTTAACTTCAATAGATTCGTTCATTCCGCTGTCACACACATTAGGGCACAAAATGTTTATATATCGCATTTTTGCATGTCTGCGTGTATTTATAGCAGTGGGCGTCGGGCGGCGCGACCTTGTGGAGGAGACGGCTGGCCCCCCTACCAGACAATCTAATTTCACTTCCACTGCGAACTAAAATGTTTTCCATATCGGGCTCTATAAGAAACTTTTTTAGTAATAGACTGTGAGGCCGGCGATGGATAATGCACAGTATTAAACGAACCGTGCTGGTACGTATTGGCGGCCAGTGCGCGCCACTAGTTCGCTCGCCAATTTCGCACAGGACAAGTTCATCGACTCTTTACATGGAGTCGCCAAGCGTGTAAGCAACGGATGAGGTATTTTGACATAATTATTTAGAGTTAATGGAGTGAGACGATTTATTGGAACAAATATTGGAAAGGTAATGGAGCGTCTATGTTACGGTGTGACTAGTACATACCATTCCAAAATAGTTATGTTAAAGTATAATAACTACTTAGTATAATTTACGATGATATCAGTTTACAACCAGAGGTAGGTAGTTAACGAAATATTAACCATCAAATAAATAAATAATGAAGCATACAAGGTGTCTTAGAGCCTGAAGTAAATATTGAGAGGATTGTGAATCTGAAAATTTTCATAAAAATGCTATAACATGTCTTCCCTTCAACCTAGTCCGATTTATACGATTTTTTAATATGTTGTAGATATTATGAACAACTATTTTGTTTTTGTTGTATATTTTCCCAAGAAAAAATTTCTTGGAAAGACACGAATAAAAAAAACGGAAACTTACAAACCTAGTTTCTCACAATAATTTCAACATAAGTATTCAAAAATCGTAGAAATCAGACTTGATTTAGAGGGTGAGAAACGTTATCGCCCGAAACTAAATATGTATAGTTTTTTTTAAACGCTACCCGATGTAAGCTACCATTCACAACCCTCTTAACGCATAAGCAAGCACCTTTTATATCAGTCCAGAATATAGATTTAACTTTCCAATATGTTAATTAGTTTAGGAGTGATTAAGTCCCGGATAGACGTGCTAATATGGCTCGGCGACCTTACTCGCCCGTGTGTCACCCTAAGTAGGTACATGAACTTCTAAAGGTAAACTCGGGCGAAAATAATAGGTCGTCGAGCTTTAAGTACGCATACTTACTCGCTAGTTTATCTGGGAGTTTAAGACTTGTATGATACTCGTTAAGAACGCTACATTGCTACTTTTGTTGGATAATGTATGCTCCGACAATGTGAATGGCGGGTTTATATATACATATATATAGATTAAACCCACATTTTATATATGTACCAAATTTCAAGTTTCCAGGTACATTAGTTTCGGCTGTGCATTGATATATAAGACAGTCAGGTTTGATATATATATATATAATAGGCAAACCTGACTGTCTTATATATCAAATCAATGCACAGCCGAAACTAATGTACCTGGAAACTTGAAATTTGGTACATGGGTTCTTTTCATGATGTAAGTGAGCACTAAGAAATGATTTTCCCAAAATGGCCCCAACAGGAGGAATACCTAGCGGTTAATAATTTTAAATAGTAGGTAACACTGTTCTTATCTTCGACGCAACCGCTCTATCTTTTGTCTCTGCCCTCTCTCTTCTTCCTGCTGTCAATGGGACGACATGCAACCTTTTTATGTCCGATTAGTTGTTATTCTGTGTTAACTTTTAACTTTAGTAAATTAAGAGTATTATGTTGTGCAATAAAGATTAAATAAATAGTTAACATTGTACATATTATTTTGACAATTTTACGTGTTATCACTTCAGCTCTCCACTAGATCCTGATGTTGTACGACTGCTGGCACCACCCGATGCTCGTGCTCTAACAAGCTTTGGTCCCCTGGGCTGAAAATAACTATAACTTGTCATTCAGTAATCCGTTACATAGTTCCCAAATCATAGCAATCTTTCAAAATTTCACACTTGTGGAATAAATTCATAGTTTCGAAGCCACTGAAGCATGGTACTCGTTTTAAGTACATGCAACAATTTTGACTTCTCGTTTTGTAATAAAATGCTTCAGATCAAAGTGGCATGTTGTCTCTAAAATATATTTACGAAAGGTTCTGGGACATCCCGTATAACCTTGATGTTATTTTGAATAATACATATGTACGTTTATGTTTCGCACATCTTGGTAGGAATTGTCACACCCACACACACAAAATCATTGTATCTTGGCATTCGGAGTCACGCACTCACACACACGTCTTCCTATTTAGGCCACATTCGACCATTATTAACGATAAATAAATGAAGGATGTCCTATTCTCAAGATCCATAGTATTGTAAATTGGTTGAGTAAGTAGCGAGTATTTTAGTTAGCCAGTAGGTAAGTACTAAATGTCTGGAAAAGAGAAGTTTAAATGATTTAGGAGTTGATCGATTTTTTCTAATTTTTTTTTCCAGTCCCGCAACTTCTCCTAGTGTTTACCTAATCATTAAAATAATTACAAACTTGTGAATGTGTAGTTTTAGATGCCGCAAAATATAAGATTTAGTATTTCGAAAATCCTTCACGTTAGCGTTACTATGACCCAGTGCGATCGTTTTTAGGGTTCCGAAGACAAACTTTTTTTATAGCTTTCAATATCGTATAAAATATGGTTGGATAGCTATTAAAAAACTATTATAGTATGTTATTATCAATTTTAAGATTTGGGGGATCGTTTAGATTTTTTTTAAGTCTAATAGTATAATTTTCTAGTTATGTCCCCACCCCCCGCTACAGTCAAAAACTACAAGTACTAAATCTGAAAAAAATCTTAAACGAAAGCACATATACCTACCTAAGTATAACGCATTTAAAAAAAAATCGTTTAATAAAAAATAAAGAAATTGAAATAATGAAGGGGGACCCGATACAAGAAACGATGTTATCAACATACTTACTTTGTTTTTGTTGTATCGTAAAAACGGTAATACATACAAGCTTCAAATTTAGTCAGATTATAGTACCAACAAACCCTGAAGAAAACCAACAAATTTTAAAAAAATATCAAGAAACTTGCACTTTACCGGGTTTGTACATTATTTTTTGAGATCAAACTACCGCACCGTCTATAGGTAGTAAAGTACAACGGAGATCTGTACCCTTCTCCCTCTCCTTCACTGTCCCTCGCATTCTAAAACAATACTGCAAGAGACAGAGCATTCGACTCGATAGCGAGTACGACGGTAGTCATGGTAAGGGTACAGTTGTCTTCCACGACCCAACAAAGCACTTCCTAGATACCATAACATTGTATTGTCTTCGGGTTTGCATTACTTATTCCAAAGGAGATAGGCGAAAGTGGGCCTAGCCGTTACAGGAATCTAACTAAAACAATAATTAATGATGTATTTTTTAACTACTCTTTGTGAAGTATCAGACTTTTTTTCTATGGGATTTAAAATACAACAATAATAAATAACATTGTTGATTTCTGTTTACCGTAATACGCCGTAGTAGGACATTTAAAAAAATTGAGGGTAGAAATACCCTCCATAACATAATAATTATAAATGTCAGTGGCATTCGCTTCGTTTTGTGTACCACCTGCACAATTCCTAGATGATATATTAATTATTTATGATGATGAAGATGATGAATAAATGAAAACAGTGTAAGTATTGTTTTATTTTAGTTTAGAACCTATATAAAAATAAAATATCCCTCCTCCTTCTGCCTTCTACGCTATCCATTGTTTCACAGACCAAATGCATACTGAACCATATTGTAGCCCTTGGAATTTTTATTCATGTTCTTATAATAATATGTTGCATATGCTTAACATCTATCTATACCATGATTATTTGATGCTTTTTTAAATATAACTTATCAGAAGTATTCATCGAAGTCTTTTTAACTACTTTGGTTCATATGGAGAACCGTCCATATCTCTGCTTTTCCAAATAATTTTTATCCTGTAAATATCCTACATAGTGATCTACAATACGGCCTAAAAATCATTAGTGTAACGGTTGGGCCCAAGAATCTATGGATGTTCGCCGATCTCCTTTCAGCTTATTTTAGCTTAATCGAATGCCAGCAAACCTGAAAAGTGAATTACAAATTAAGAACAGGAATGACAAACATATGAACAAAGCCAATTACATAAAAGCTTGTAATTCTATATCATTTTTGAGCCAATTTTTGTATTCCCGACTGTACTTTTTTTGTAGGTACGTCATCAATGTCATCGTCATCACCTGCCTATCGAGGTGAACCAAACGAACGAATCCTTAAATATGTAGTGGGTCTACGAAAGTACAACAAGGATATACTGTTGCCACCTTCCGACTTCCTCATCAGATCAGCTCCTTGATTCTATAATACTGCATTGCCCTCGGGCTTACTGTATTCCGAATTCCAGCCCAATACGAAAACGGGAAATATTTTAAAATTTACTAAAAAGGTTTACAGGCAAACGAACGAACCAAGTAAAATAAAAGCTTTAGACTGAAAGTTACACAGAAACCCTGGGAAAGTATCGCTAAAAGCAGCTTATAAAAATAATTAGTCAGCTCACTGAGTATTGCCCATTTTTTTTGCTATTCAGTAATCGCATATCCGTCCTATATTATTTGTCTAGTTTATGAAAGCATCTAAAAAATCAACAGTAACATCCTGGTCATCGAAAATCGATATCTGATAACAAATATACAATATTAGGAACAATATTCCACACTAGACTCGTGACTCAAATGTCTCTAGATTTTCGTCACATGATTTATCGTTTTCAGGACTACCTACCGATTTCAATTAGAAATGTTTCGGTGATTCAAATTCAACCGACATAATTTCTATACACTGTACCTAAAGGGCAAATACCTTGTTCAAAAAAACATTATGATCTTTTGTTGGCGAAATGAGTTACATATTTGCTGTCTTATAGTTGAGATAACGGAGGCGATTATAAGACTAAGGGTGGTTTCAGACTTGCGTTTTTCAGCGCGTATAGATTCGATTTAATTTTGAAAATTTACCACACGCGCATCTCGTATGAGAGTAGCTGTGCGCTTGTAAGGCCGTTGACGCGGGAGCCACGAAAATGCTGGAATGAGCGCGTGTATACGCGCGTTGGGCTTATTGAAGCGCTGTAAGCGCGCAAAGTGAGGCAGATTCAACATGGTCCAAATTACCCTACCAAGACATAACTATACGTATGATCTGCCAAGAAAAACCCTCGCCATCAAACCCAATACCGGAATTCAGTTTCGTAGTCATTTGGAAGATAAAGCCAAATTGGCTTCCAGGAAGCTTGGCGTGCTTAATTGAGCGAGACGGTACCTCACAGCCGACCACTTCCTCCAACTCTATATCGCTCAGGTCCGGCCGCCTATAGAGTACTGTCCTCATTTCTGGCCTGGGGCATCCCAATACCTTCTTCTTCCATTGACCGGATACAACACAGAGCGGTTCAAATCGTCAGCGACCCAGCGATCTCTGCCGGTTGAATCCCTCTCTATCCGAAAGGACGTCAGCGGGCCCAGTATGGTTGCGTTTATCACGTGATAAAATGTGGATAAAGCATCCTTCACTCTCTTAATTGTATACGTGTCAGAAAGTGACGGATGCTTTATCTACATTTTATCACGCAATAAACTCAGCCATATGAGGCCCCCAGTTCACTTTGCGTGCTGTATAGGCTTTACAACAGGGAGTGTTCTGAATAATTATTCGGACTTTTACCGGCCTTTGATTTCCACCATCAAACTACTCGTCGTAAAACCAGATTCCATCAACATCACCTAGATGAATAGCGATGGAAAGCGTCACCCAAATTTAGTAAAAATAATTTCTGTTTGAAATGAAAACCTGCGTAAATGCGCTGCAGTTTCCGTATCATACAATATATTAAACATGTCTCTAACATGATTGTGCCTTTCTCTCTTGTCCTTATAATTTAAAGCATTAATTATTTTATTTTAATATTTATCGTTATAGTGCAAGGGACCCACCCTCGCTTCGCTTAGGTTTATGTGTCAGTTATCTGAAACACCAGTACAAAAACCAGAATAAATTATTCATAAAAACCTTCCTGTTTAAAATCACTGTATCTGTTAATAATAACCTCACTGAAATCTATTGCGTGCCTAGTTTGAAAGATCTAAGCGTACATATTAGGGAGGGAGAGCGGGATACTTCCCTCGGGAAGCGACATTTAAAGATTTCTCAGATTTAAAAAAAAACAACTATGTCTACCTCTAAGCAGTTTCGACATGCAGGCAGTCGCGGTAGGACGCGGGTGCCACGGTGAGACTATAGAGTACATGTTGAGACTAAGCAGCACGTTTTGCATTAACACATACAGACAGTTAGGTATTAAATGTAGGGTAACCACACTTTAGGGCTGTAATTATAATTTTTATTAGAAAACAATCGATAATCATTCATTATAGAACTACTACTCTACTATTCGGCGTTAATTGAGCCACAAAGCCACAATCGAATGTTTTGTATTACTAATTCGAAGTCACCCTGTATATATTTTTAATCACGTTCTCGAAAACGGCACTAACAATTTCGATGATTCAACTTCGGGAAAATTCGTTTTCAACCTGAGCGACGCTATTATTCTAGTTACCTAGCGGGTAGAAGTTATTAGGGTGTAACTTGTACCTATATGTATGAGGTCCTTATAGGCTTAAGATATTCTTACATTCTAAAAGAACATTTTTATTTTATTGTATTTGTATTTGTACTGTAGTAAGTGGTTCATAATGTGTGTTCATAGTGGTGTTTGCTAATGGTAGATAGGGCGGTTTTCCTAGGCATAACAATAGATAAAAATTTGCAATGGAGTCCCCACATAGCTGCACTGGCAGGTAAACTAAGTTCGGCAGCTTACGCCGTTAGGAAAATTAGACAACTAACTAATGTTGAGACAGCTCGCTTAGTTTATTATAGTTATTTTCATAGTGTTATGTCTTATGGTATTCTGGTTTGGGGTAAGGCAGCTGACATACAAACTATATTTGTGTTACAAAAAAGGGCCATTCGTTCTATTTATAATTTAAATTCCCGTGACTCATTAAGAGAACTTTTTAAAGAAACTAATATCTTAACTGTAGCGTCTCAATTTATTTACGAGAATATTATTTATGTTATTAAGAATTTAGATTCGTTCACCAAAAACTCAGATATACATAATTTAAATACTAGAAATAAAAATAAAATAGCTATTCGAAAATTCCGTGTCCGTAAAGTATATAAATCATTTGTTGGTCAATGCATTCATTTCTATAATAAATTACCTGAAGTAGTTTTAAAGTTACCCTTTCCAGCACTTAAAAAATATTTGAAAAGGTCGTTAATGTCTAAAGCGTATTATAGGGTCGAGGACTATCTAACAGACAAAAATGCATGGCATACACCCGAAACTTAGTCAATAGTCATTTGTTCAAATGCAAAGGCTTTATCCTGCTTTTTCTTGTCTGGGGGACACCGTTGATGCAGGAAAACATATCGTAACTTTTATGTGGTCATCTTGCACCATCTCATATACACATATATAAGTAGGTAGTTGTAGTTATTTTATTTTATTCTTTTCTATCTTTCTCTCCCGTAAGATTTTTGGCATGTTTTCCTGCTGAACTACTGTTATTTGATATTATATTTAATTTAATACTTGTAGCTTTATATAATGCTAGATTAAGTTGTACATACCATTGTAATATGCAATATGAAATAAGTTTAAAAAATGACTGACTGCTGAGTTTCTTGCGGCGTTTCTTCTCAGCAGTGGTCTCCTCTTGGGAAGCGCTGGTAGTATCTTGACGTGTAAAAGTGCCCGAGCGGCCTACTTACTAAATAAATTTCTTTTATCTTTTTTATCTTTTATAAAATAAGTGATATTTCTATGTGGATGGGCCAAATTGCAGTTTGAATGTTTGCCCTTGTCTGTGTACCTGTTTAATCGACTCGACCGCAGAATGTCACGGGTGCGCCCACGCAGCCGGCGAATAACCGAATTCACTAATCGGAGCGGAGAAATTAGGCTGCCGGCACTCAATTCTCAGTAATATAAAGTAGGTAGGTAACGCTTGATTTCCACAAGCGCCCCCAACTTTTAGGTTTCATTGCTTCGAAGTACAAAATACGAAAATTCCTTACACTTGAGTCGACACTACAGTAGAACATTTTTTTTTGGGGTCACAAGGACTCTCCTTGTGCTTTTCAAGGAGATGCAAAACAAGTTTCTCTAAATTTAAGGCACCTAAAAAAACTACAATGCAATCATTCTACTTTTTATTCTTGATTTTTTTTTGCATTTTGGAAGATCGGGAATTCCTATACAAAGAAGGAAGAACACTTTTTTTAAATTACATTTAAAATAAGGCCCACCAGTCCCTATTTCAAGATGAATATACATGTACATCGGTAAATTCGAGCGCACGATGGAGAGTGTGCTGATCTCGGAGTTTAATTTTAGCAATTTGGGTCATTGAACTTTGTTCTACTGTCAGTTTTTGCACTACAAGTGGCACCATAATTGATAATTTCTCTTCGGGTTTCAATTTGGCCACATGCAAGTTAAAGTTAGTCTATCAATTTTTTTCACCTTCTGTGTTCTGTTGTCAATGCCCTTTTGCAATATTTTATGTACTATCAAAATACTGCCTCTGTCTTTGTCTGCGTAGCATATTTTTTGCTATTGCCGGCTCCCTTGCATCTTCACCGAACATCTAGGGCTGATGATGCAGCGACTGAAGTGGTAGCTTTTTTTTTTAATTCGCCGCGCGGCCTAGTCCCTTGCTCCGTGTGGTCCTAGCAAACTAACCTTTTAAGACGTCCATGGAGACCAAAGACTGTCAGTTTCCCAGCTCAATGTCCAGTCGGCCAAAAATGTGGTCTACGGTTGAAGTTCATTTGCACATCATGATACAATAAGTTCGATATTCCCTTGCAATAATATTATGACAATGACATGTGTCAACCTTAGCGATAATTAGATCTCACAGAAACTTTTGTCAAAACTGGTAGAGTAACACTTTCTTGGCCGACCGTACCTAATAATAGTTTATTAATTTAGCGAAGTTTTTTTTATGTTAGCAACCCAATTCTGGGTTGTGGCATGGTCAGTATTAATTATGTATGTTGCTTTCCCTCCTTGGTAAAAATATCAGTTAATAATGATTTGTGTCAATCAATTTAATTTTTAATACACACCTTATATACACTTAAAAGGAAAGTTTACATAGTCAGGTGTCTTTTATCTGTGCTGTGTGGAGATAAATATGTAAGTCTGGGACGCGGTCGCGCCCCCGTGGACCGATGACCCCCAGGAGGCGTCGGCTGCATGCACAGGAGTCACGTGGGTTTAATCACCTAAGCTAATTATGAAAGCGTGAATCTATGATGATAATTGTCAAGACTCGAGACAGCCATGAAATGTATTTAATATATTTCAATTTCCTTTTGTGAAAAAGGAAGGGATAACTGAATGACGTAGGCTAACAAAAACAAGCAAAATATTATTGCCTAGTTCTTACAACTATTTACGTGGATAACAATGCAAATATTTTCATTTACTTTAATCGTTCTAACTATTCGAGCAACTACGACAGTAGGTATAACTTTATTAAAGACTAGGTACCTAGGTACTAGATAAGTACATGGGTTAAGCACTATCCAATCCACGTACCTAACTATACATACGACAAACACGTTACGCGCAAGCTTCCAGCAAATAAGGTAAATAAAAAAGGTCAAGTGCGAGTCGGACCCGCGCACCGAGAGTTCCGTATTTAGGTACTTAATATGGTTGGAAAACGCATTTAAAAAAATACTCATTTCATTCAGTAAATTTTAATACAGATCTTTGAAGTTTTTTGTTATTTTTTCCAAAACTGTACAATTTGACTACTTACCATCAGTATTTACTCACATATTCAATGAATTCAACAATAATACAATTAAAAATTAAAAATTAAAACTAAACGTATAGAAATTAAAAGAAACCTATTCAAATATTAAAGAATAAAATGACAACTACAAATAACACTCCCTCTACTAGGGTCCGCTCGCGGCATGGTCCCTATGACACTAGCTGCGTTACCTCTCTGGATAGCTAGCCCAATCCTTTGGGAGAGGTAAGCACCAGCTTTAGGATCACCGGAGGAGTCTATGAGCCGGGATTGTCATCCCCTTCGGACCATAATAAAGCTTTTCATATCACCTGAAAAAGGTCCATGGTCTCAACTCCAAGCGCCACAAATTCGTAATTATTTAATAACGATGAATATTTGCAGTGCTTGAGGGTTTGGTTTGGGTCTAATCAGCTGCAGCACTACTTACCTAATTTATCAGGAATTTGCAAGTTTTTCGGTCCTTAAATTTCGGAGATAAGGGGGAACGATAATTTTTTGTACATTTTTGGTTAAGTAGAAATCAAAAACTACGGAATATTATAAAATAAACAGTTTCCAAATTTGCAGATTGAGCCCTTTTATATCACTCGTTTGCTATAATCAAATCTCTTTCATTTTTCAACCCTTTTCAAATATTTAGAAGAATAATTTCATTCAGTTATACAACTATGCCAAATTTCAAGTTGATATTAGCTGCTATAGTTTCAAGAAAACTGCTGTGTCATACAGACAGGCAGACAGACACCGAAGTCTCACCATAAGGTTCCTTTTTTACCATTTTGGTATAGAGCCCTTAAAATGGCACGCATGGCGTCGGACTACATAGTCTATGCTATTATTTCAAAACGGTTGGCATCTATTCTCCAAAGCCATAATAGTTCGTTAACATATCTTAAGTGAGATTGTGCCTAACCTAAGTGTAAGCAGAAGCTCTGCTCTTTCATTTATATGTAAGTAGATGATAATACAAACTGCACTGGACCCCCGAAGCGCGCAAATGTAAAACTCCGGCAATTCTAAATTTAGCACTGCCGTCGGACGCGCAGTTCAGAAAGGTCGGTTCATCTGTTTCGGTTGATCTTAGTAACATTAATTTAGAGCTTACAGGGGATAAGAATAGTCAGCAAGAGACTGTTATTCGCGTCGGTCATAAATAAATCTAAATCTGCGCAGCCTCTCATTCCCAAAGTAATTAAAAATTAACAACAATGAATTGGGTTTCCATAAAACTGTAATTATGCTAATACCTAGAGTTAAACATTGTGCGTCCCCTAAAAATAGTAAAACCTGGATTTTAAACACCACTAATTGTAAAAATAACATTTGTTCTGATTCATCTTTTGTAACGGTCTGATTTCAAATGACGTTAAATTTAGCTCTATGATACTGTCAGTAAAAAGTTGTGTTAACTGAAAGCGCGCACTTTCAATCCCTTTGTCCGTTTTAGTCCTATTATAACTAGACGGAAGACAAGGAAAAACACAAGTTTATTGATAGTTCGACGACCGACATTATACTAAGAATAGGTACTAAGATACGCAGTGAGTAAGCGTGACGACTGTTTAGCTCACTCCACAAGTTTGTGTTGACTTATGAAAAATAATATAATTTATATTTTCTTAACCAAAGTGAACCAACTTTATTATTAGGGCTGATTTACCCATCTCCAGATAGCTGAATTTGACGGATTATTTAAGCTTAATCTATAGCGTATCCTTTTATTTTACGAATATGATACAAAAAACCGGTCAAGTGCGAGACGGACTCGCGCACGAAAGGTTCGCCGTACCATTATCTATAATAAATCACGTATGTTGTATGGGAGCCCCCCTTAAATATGTATGTTATTTTAATTACATTATTTATTTTTAAAGTAAATATCCATTTAAATTCTGTGAATATTTCAAGCATCTATCTACCTGTTGCCGTTATTAATATCGAGCAAAAACCGGCAAAAAAAAACACGTTTGTTGTATGGGCGCCCCTTAAATATTTATTTTATTCTGTTTTTACTATTTGTTGTTATAGTAGAAGCAGAAATACATCATCTGTGAAAATTTCAACTGTCTAGCTATCACGGTTCATAAGTTAAAACCTGGTGACAGAGAGACGGACAGTGGAGACTTATTACTTAATACTAATAGGTTCGGGACCCTAAAAAGAATATTAACCTTTACTGACAGATACAAAATATGTTCAGATTGGATAAATCGGGACTTAATGTGCTTAATATCGTTAAAATGTTGTTATTTTGTCAAGAGCTCAGAGGTTTATGGTAGTCACTACAAAGCTGTAATTTGGCATAAGTACTTATACATTTAGATTACGCCGACAAAATTTAAAACATTGACAGAAAACAAATCGGGTACTCAGCAACTTCCATAAATGTAAAGCAAAGGTAAAAATTTTCGTTTTACATTACGAGTATCATCGAATGAGGTTTCATTGGAAAGCTGTTAAAAAAACATTATGTACATGTTATTATCAATTTTTATTTTGCAATGTCCTCAGTATGTTAACCTTAACCTTAGCTATACATGTAAACCCGTTTTTTATAACTTCGAGATTTTATTTTACATTTTTGTCGGCGTTATTTAAATGTAGTTTCTGAGCCAGACCGCGGACAGACGGACAGACTTCTAAGTTTGACTTCGAAACCCTAAACGAGGGAATTTTGAAGGTTCATGTAGTATCCGAATATAAAAGCGATCCGATATCAGAATTGATTAAACCGGGCCAGAGCATGTCTGACCATGCTCAGTGTAGGGATCCGAAGCCGTTACTACACAAAAACTATCTCAAAATGCAACAAGTATGAACTAATTCTCTTATTAAAGTTGTTTGGCGCTGTCTTAGGTAATTTTAGTAGGTATAAATACTTTAGTCGCCTGTATCTCAGGAACCAATCAAGTCTACTTAGTCGTGAGAGTTACATGTGCTTTCATTTAAGATATTTTTGTGAGATTTTTAGTATTTGTAGTTTTGGCTGTAAGGGGGGACTTGACTTCTCTCACTTGACTCTAACAAAAAATAGCGCTTTAAAGCTCAATATTTCATAAACTTATTTCCCCATTTCATAAATTGTTTAACTGCAATGTTTTTGAAAGACCTATCCAACGACATCCCACAATCTGGGGGTAATACAAATAATAAAATACATCCCCACGTAACGTGTAGGTGAGGTACACTAAGATTTTATTTAACTACTGTCTCTGAGCTAGGCTGCGGTCGGACGGACGGACGGACGGACATGGCGAAAGTATAAGGGTTACTAATTTGATTACGGAACCCTAAAATGGTGGAATTTTACTAAGCGAACTGATTAGCAAATATATCGCATCGTACAGAAAGGGCCAGTTTAAAGTGTTCAATTACTATATCAGTGGCACAACTATACCTACCAACTGAGGCCCGTGGCAATTTAGACGGATGGGGCCTTCCTTTCATTTATATTAAACATTAAATAAATAAATATTAGGTTCCTCCTGTGCTCACGGCCTTCCGGACAGGGGGCCCCTCTCAGGCCGGGGGCCCGTGGCGTTATGCCCGCTGTGTCACCCTATAGTTAGTTACTCCGCTGGTTCGTTATGGGGCTTGGTTTCTTCGAATCCAAAAAACTTGAAGATGATTAAAATGACGAGGGCTTACATTAGAAAACCAATACATCATATAGGTATATAAACCGAAAGTGAATCGAATCAATATTTTAACATACTTAAGTGTGACATCTGTTTTATTCTTCAAGATCGCCAATTCGTGTGATTGCGTCTTTTGATCAAAGAAGAAGTAAGGCGGCGAGGTTTCTTAGAAAATAACAGCACAGCTCTATGACCGTCCGAGAAGTAGGTTACACGAGCGGCACCTGACGTCATAGCCTACTACCGCAAATAGATGCTATTGAAAGGAAGGGATTGTGGGGCGTCTAACTAACCTTACAATATTGCAAAAATGCATGACCTAAGTACTTGTTATGTTTTTAGAGACAGCTCTCGAGTCGACATACTTATTATCTAGTCATAAAAAAAATTCAGGGGATAAGGTATGTAAGTCGCTCGAGCGTTTGCATAATCCGAATCTTGAAATGGTGAAACACTAGATTCTTACACACTTGCACAATAGCCCTCCTGACTACGAGATAAAGATAATAAGAAAAAGATTGGCAACACAGAAAACCAATTTAAACAATAAACAATAAAAGGCCTTCTGAGACGAGATTCTTTAAATGTCGAAATTGACGCTACTCAGCACATGATACGGCATAAACCGCGACGCTGGTTTTCGATTGCCATCTTTTCAGCCGATACATTGTAATCCTCCTCCTGTTTTAACGATACTTACTTACTGGCTTACGATGACAGAGCCTCTTAAGTTTTAGTACCAATCAAACTTACGCAGATTCTCCACTTTGACAATGTTGTACTACAAATACCTGGTAAATGTGGGGCCGAAAAATAACATAAAGTAAGAAAATTATTATCCATTGTCTTACTCCCATCAGCCAAGGCATGAGGAACCCTACACTGATTCGATTTAGTTCTTCGTTGACGAGTACTTTAAGGGTCTAGTCTGAGTGGATGGTAAGTTCATTTAGATACATTGTAGGGTGAATTTTATGGGCATGGTACGGCGGGATTGATCACAGCGTTTAGAAGTAAGTTACTATTGCAAACAATTTTTTATATATATGTATATATATTTAATCTCGTCATTCAGTCTCAAGTTTCGTGTATTCTTCGGAACAGGGTAGGGGTAAAAATATACGATAATGCAAGCCCCCCAGTTTGGCTTAATCAGTGGCAGCAGCATGATAAGCGACACCTCGTACTTAAGTATATCTTATGATCGATCTCCTCAAAAACCAAAGTTCATCTGAAAGATCATCAATTTCAATGTAAAAAAAAAAGCTCTGCCAGGTTTTTCGCATTGCATCATTGCCATTTCCTGTTCCCCCTTTAATGACGAGACTACATATATATATATAAATATATGATCCGGTAGACTTATCGAACTAGGTTTAGTATCGTGGGCTCCCCAAACCCCTGCTATAAGCGTTTAATGGGATGTCTTAATATCCAACGCGGAGTGACACAGAGAGGCATGATATCTCAGAACCTGTGTATCTCCGACATTGCTTCGTTGAAAGATGTTTTCATGTTTCTGGACCGGAAAGGAGTTTGGCATCCACATTAACTCATCTTCGATATGCCGACGATATTGTAGTCATAGCCCCACGATATTGTAGTCATAGCCCCCCCTGCACTGCCCGGGAAAGTCTAGATCCTCGATGCCCGTAGTAGAGTTTCTCAACAAGTGTTTCCACAATTAATATGGAGAAAACCGATGTTGCACCCACTACTCCGATAATTGAAAACTCTATGCTCGAAGGTGTTGATGATTATTTAAGTTAACGACATAGTTCAGGGACCCTGCAAACCTCAAGTGACACTTGACGGGACACTTGCTTGTAGAACTGATGACTGAAGGGGCGAAAAGATTCTACAATGGTGACCGTGTACCGGAAAGTGAAATGTCGGTAGGCCTCCAAAGTGAACCGCCGATCTGGTTAAGATTGCGGGAAGTCGAGGGTTGCAAGTGGCACAAAACCTCCTGTAGGCCTGAAGGCCTGTGTTCTTCTTGCTTTCTTCTGCTAGAAACCAATAAAAATTAACAAAGCCGTTATCTTCCTTTACCTACCTAGAAAAATAATGGTCAAATGGGTAAATCTCATGCGACTGCACACTACGGATGCACATCCGGTACTAAGGTCACGTAAGTGAAACGAAGCATTGCTATGGAAAGAGAATCCAATAATAAAAATAAGATGATATATAATAAATTAACCCACGATTTAACAGTTTAATAGTTACCTCGATGTTTCAACGGAGACAAATATAAGTAGACCAAAGAAGGTTGTTGCCTATTTACGTAGGTACCGTGCGAGTTTAAATACACAACGATAATAGACCCAAAATGTAGAAGCAAGTAAATATTATCGCTTTCACTGAAGTTTGAAGTAACTTTCAAAACTATGTCGCCTAGTATCGACTCTTATCATAAGATCAAGAAACATTTTATTTTTTCAAACACAGGTCGTAAGGTATCATCTACGGAATACATTGTCCCGTGGTAATAAACGGAGGCCCTACTTTGAAAATAGAAGGTCGAAGTTATGTTAGCTCCATCGCTTTCCTTCGATTTAGTCACGAATGACGAATGACCAAGATGGAGCTAACGTAAGTTCACAATTCGATTTTCAAAGTAAGATCTTGAGTTGAGAGTGATGCCCGACTCAACTCCGACGACGAGTCAGAAATGGCAGTTTTCTATGACTTGATACATATACTTACTCTGGAGTATCATGTCATGACACGCGCATCTTTCTGCGCGAGTTGCAAACAAGAACAGAACGAGCTATTCGGACAGATCCCCTATATCTACAGACAGGTAAATATTCGATCGAGAGAAAAGGATAGAGCTAACTTCAATTTCGAGAGTAGAACCCCTCTGTTGAAGCCGTCTCACTAACATGTCTACAAACACCTAGTAGGAAAATGGCAGACTTAAGAACACCACAGTGTAGCACGGTGACAAACCCACAAGTGAGCGCTAGCTGGTACTAAAAAAGCTATAAAAAGCGATTTAAGTCAGGCTGCGGGCGCGCATGGTGTGACTCAACTGTGAGTCACTTCCGAGGCAGATTCCTGTCACTGACGTCACGGGGTGCGCTTGCGACTGACACATAGCTATTTTAAACTACATTCCTGCGCCCGGGCTGCTTGTTAAACGATTTCTTTAATGAGACCTGCAGTTGGCATCCCCATAAACTTCTATTTAAACCTAGCCGTAACCTAGGATACAACAACAGTTTTTACGTAAATTAACTATCATATGTTTGATTTTTAACCCCTGACGCAAAAGACGCGTGCGTGCGTGCGTGCGTGCGTGCGTGCGCGCGTGCGTGCGTATGTACCTATGTGTCTGTCGGTATGGCGGTTTGTGGCACCGCAGCTCTTGAACGGGTGATTTGATTGCAGTTTTTATTATTTGATAGCAAGTTTTCTTAGGTTTTATACAAATCGGTTTGGCCTTTTAAAATATATAAGCTCTAAAAGAAGGGATCACCATTACGAGCTTCACAATACCTACTCTTAATCCCGCGATAAAATGGCGACCTTTCTTTTATCTGTTAAAGGGCACAACCGTTTTTTATGAATCCTATTTATGCAGGGTGTTCCAGAGGCCCTAGCCATGATGCGTTTTTCTTTTGTATCACTCAGAATACAATATATCGGATGACATTTCCAAGTTTAAAATTTCTCCAATCCTCAATAACGTACCTAGTATTGTATTTAATTTCACCATAATTCCAAAATATTAACGCATTCAAAGTAATTCCATACTTTCTAAGCCACTAAAGTATTCCTTGTTATGCATTTAACGAATTTGACTCACCATACAGAAAAAAAAACCATGGTGGCATGTTGTCTCAAAAGTTGGCACAGTTTATCAAGAATACGAAATGGTGCATCAAGTACTTGTGTGAGCAAAAAACAAAGTTACCGGTTCGTTTCCATGCGACTTAATTTCGGTAAAATTTCACACCCTTCCCAAAATGCTCAGTGTTTACTTAACTGTGCTTCGACTTTAAGTTGCATTCTCAGAACTTTATGATAATGATTGCGGAAATTTTATAGATGCAGAAAATGTGTGGATTCGCTGTCAGCTATCAGTCATGCAACGCTTGGGCGCCTCCATGGCATGGCATTTACTTTGATAGATTTCTACGGTCATTAATTAGTTTTCGTAAAGATAACGATATCAAGGAGATACGGCAATCAATGACACCGAATGAGCGGATTGTTTCGCGAATACTATGTCTGATATAAGCACTTAGTTCATGGCCTCTATATCACTTTGTCCTCAGCCATACCCAGCTAAGCTAATCTTATTCTTACTTCCTGATACTCACTAATATTTGAAATGCGAAAGGGTGTTTAATTTGTTGGTTCCATTTTCACTGTTCAACGATTGAAGCGACATCTATTTAATATTTGATACAGTCGGAGTAAATCCCGGATAATCAGACTGTTTCGAGGGAACGAACGGATCGGTGGACGGAGTTGTGGGTCTGGAATACACATGCCTGTAGCTGGCACACTTGCATCAGCTCCTCACACGTGCCATCTACCTACTGTCATATGTTTATGTATGCCTGTATCTATCTGGCAAGCAGTTAGATCGCAAGCAATTTCATTTATTGGCATGCAATATAAAGGAGGGGTCATGGGGGGCTGCAACTGCAAACCGTATGCCTATGGCACATGTGAATGAACGCGACAACTACAGTCATGCCTGCCTGGATGAAATTGCATGCAAGTTAACTTCAAGCAAATGTAATATTCACTGTGTGTCAGTTACTTGCACATGCCATTCACTTGTATGCACGCTACTGTTCCGTATTTCAGGCATGTGTATAATACCTATCTATCTCTACATCGAAATGTTCTAGAACCATGATTTTGGACCGAAAAATTTGGCCAAACAAATTTCCGGGACCCTAATTTTCGCGAATACCTACACATCTCATGACAGGAGAGTTCTAATACCTAGTTGGGAACTTATTAGTACCTAGCAACAAGCCTACAACAGCACAACTTACATAAAAAAATATAGTTTGTTTACCAAAAAGATTATATGGTGATAAATAACTATAATTCTCCAAAGAAACTTCGCAGTTTATCGCCGTATCGCGTTACTAGTTAGCTTCATAGGTTTCTTTTAACTGCGTATCGCCAACACCACCCTCAGAAACCTATATAAACCTGTACTACATCGGTCAAGCCGTTCAATGATCTTTGAAAATTAATGCTATATGCTGCAAAAACGCCGCGTGTTTCCGGGCGCGTGGCGGCGCGGCAAAAACGCGCGTCGGCGCGGCATGACGCGTTTTTCTTGTTAATTAGTAGCACGCGCATGGCTTGTTTACAATGCCGGTGCATTCACGCGACTAGCCAGGGGTCAGTTTAAATTGGTCAGACATAGATAAAAGACGAAATCTGAGCCTTGATTTTAACGATTATTTATTAGTTTTATTACTAGCCCGCAGCTCAGGTCGCGTAGAAAAATAAAACAATACATATAGCATTTTACTGTTGAAATAATTTTCAAAATCGATACCTACAGCAGTTTTTGAGTTTATTGCTAAGTAACAAACAAAAATACCTACAAAGATACAAATCTTTTCTCTTTTTTATATTAGTATTTATTACAAGTTGTTAAGAGTTTTTATTAAACATTATTTCTTTATTATACTTAACATAGACCCACCTAGTTAGGACTGCTAAGTTTAGTCTCGAAAGCAAATAGCTTTTGTGCAAAAAAATACAGTCAACAACAAAAGCTCTACTCAAAAATGACACAATGTATTTTAGGATGGGTTTTTAAAAAGAAACCCGACTCGTATTAAAAACTTTATTAGGAAATATAAAAATAATTGGTGTGATATCGAATGTATGGCTGTTGTATCATGGAGAAGCCAGTGTTACCTACACAGTGTAGGAACAAACGGCATTAACTGATCAATAAATACCTATACATATAAATTATATTATTTAATTGTTAAAAACCCCCGACATAATAATTGCAACCCCTGTTTTCCACCATGGCTAAGAACCATCCGAGTGAAATCCTTTTTTTTTTAAAGCTGGTTCGCCCGTTTGGTGATATCACTGATAACACACAGATACATACACATTTAACTTATCCCCCTCTGTTTGCGTATGGGGTTAAAAGACGAGCGAGAAAAAGTCGAGTGGTGACATTAAATGAGCCCACACTAGCCAAATCCGTAAACGATAGTAAAATATTGCTTACTCGCTCTCTCTAATGAAAAAGTTATAGTTGTTAGTTTTAGTCCTTAACTCGGGGGATGGCACCAGTGTTGGACACTTTTAGCTGACAGGCACCGGTATATAATGGTAATGGAATCAAATTTTATACGGTCGGTTGTTGCAAAACAAATGAATAACCCTTATCTTCTGTAAAATAAGAAACAAGTGTCCATCATTATAGCCTTTGTCCATTACGGTTCCGTCACCCTAAGTGCCCTTTTTTTGGAAAATGCCCAAATTTCAACATTGGCTCTCAAAGGGCCCAGTATCTCGAATGTGTCTCCATCCTAAATCGCGAGTTGGGGGCAGAGCCAGTCAGCCCCCTACAGTATCGAAAGCCGTGGCTGTGGGGTTATTCTTTAACGCGGCGAAGGCGAGCTCACTCGATCGAACTGCCTTAACTTGACCAGTACAAAGCGCTACGATCCGCGTCGTGCCTATTGTACAAAAATAATCAACGTTGTAGATACAATTCAGTTTTAAGTATAACCATGGAAGCATTTGTCTAGCCAGTAGAATATATGTGGCAATTAAATAAAATAAAATAAAGAAAAGACGCTATTTCAAAGTTTGTATAAACTGTATATGAAAAAATCCCTTTTCACATCGACCTAGTAAAAACGGGTTCCCTTCATCTGGCATAACTTTTTTTGGCATAATTCATCATTTCGCACAATCATCATTTGGCATAAAGTCTTTTTTTCTGAAACCGTGTACTTTTCAGGATTATTTAAAATACCATTGCATAGAACCCAATAGGTTAGGTTAGGTTTATTTTATGTCAATCCTGAAAAGTACACGGTTTCAGAAATTAAGACTTTATGCCAAATGATAATTGTGCGAAATGATGAATTATGCCAAAAAAAATTGTGCAAGACATTAGTAACGCAGTAAAAACATTTAAAAATATTAAACCTTATTTATTTCCACTAAAGAGAACATATCGAATCGGATCCGCAGGAGAACTAAAGCAACTGTTACAGCTCACCGAATTGTAAACCTTAAGTGGGAATGGGCTTTGCACATTGCTCGTAGAACCGATGGCCGTTGGAGCGGGAAGGTTCTAGAGTGGCAACCGCGAACCGGGAGACGAAGTGTCGGCAGGCCTTCCACAAGGTGGACCGACAATCTGATAACGGTCGCGGGAAACCGCTGGATGACATCAGAGGGCCGATGGATGTGGAAAACCTTGGGGAAGGCCTTTGTCCAGCAGGGGATGTCTTGCGGCTGCTGCAATGATGTTGATGATGATTGGTTTTAACTTGGTTGCCAATACTGTCAAGTAAGTATATATCAAAAGTAGAATAGAACCCCAGAGCTGAGATTATAGTGATTCTACATGGTAAACCCTTATGTTTTTGACGTGTTTCCATACTGCCAACCATTTGATAGCTCTTATTTACTTGATAGTATAGCGCCGAGTTAATAACAATACCAAAACACGTCAAAAGCAATACAGTTTTAAAGAGTTGAATAGAACCGAGAGACCTTTTTTCTTATTCGTCTTGATTTCTCAATATCGATGGGTTTTAAAGCTGACTCAGAAAGCAATATAAGCACGACCTGTTCCGAACAAATCCGATGCCGTAATATTATTCACTACGTAGTGAATGTCACATATGTTTCGATGTTTATTTGGGCACAAGCGGTACAATAAGACTTATAATTATAACACATATTATTCAAAAATACATTAACCAGTATGTTAGGTTGCCATAGATTACTATAACATACAGTAATAGTCTAAATGTAAGAAGAAATGTTCGTATGTATCTAGCTTTCTCAATTACCTTCAGTACCCATCCGGAATGCAAGATAAATTACGAACATATCCGACAAAAAACGATGGGAAAGGAGTATTCATTACATCATAACTTGTGGCATCACCAAATCATCCAAGCGCGTAATGGTCAAGGTAAGTTCGACAGAGCCCGCACGTCATTGGCGCCGCACCGAGAAGAATAACACCTCCGAGATATTCCGAGACTCCGCGGTCGTCCCAAAGGTTACGCAGGGCCAGGTATCGAACCGGTGACATTGCACAAGGTGCCCTTCCCTAATTTATAACACGAACAGTCGTCACGCAGAAAACTTTTTTAGGCTTCGCTTGGAACTGCTACTAAACCTAGTTTTTTTTTTTAATTCGACGTGTTAACTTGCGCGTGGGGAGCTCAATAAAATTAGACAAATATTACTATTTAGAAGTTTACGATTAGTTGAATAGCGCACACTTTAAAAATAGTATTTAACTTGTTGCGGGTTTTTTGCCTCCCGAAGAAATGTTCCTTCGCTTTACTGATGAATATTTAGTTTTCTTATGGGTACCTTCCTTCTAGCATTCCATATTAAATAACGAGTTCCTTTACAGTTCATAAAGCACGCGCGGCAGAGAAATTATTTCATTTAAGAGTAGCCGTGTGGTTGGGTTAGGAAGGTTCCGTCTTGTTTGTATTTTTTCTAACGTAGATAGGTTTGGCTTTCATGTTACCCTTAAAAACGGCAGCTTACTAACAACAGGTAATAATTAATATAACGTTATCCTCCTTGTGCTTCGAACTTTGTATTTCGAAGTTCGTCTTGAATGGAATAATTATTATTTAAAAAAAAAAAATTCCAAAGCAACCAAAAACCAAACTAAAAATTACCAAATTAAATGAAATGTAGCTTGATGTATAAAAAACATAAATGGGAGCGCATATAATTAGTACTTTTTACCATTCCGTAGCGAAACGGACCCAAGTTTTGCCATGGCTTGGCTGTCTGTCTATCCGTCTATTTGTATGCCACAGTCACTATAATCTGTGATACTCTAGGTAGGTAGTTGCAATAACAAAAAACATATATCCGAAACATGGCAGTATGTATATTTATTCTTTTGGTAGGAGCACCAATATACAAGACAATTGCTTATTTTATTTTTAAACATAATTCGAAATTTGTTATTCATAGAGTAGAACCATGGTTATCTTATAGCCAACGTTATACCAACTAAGTAATTAAGTAGTAAGTAGCTCTTATTTACTCGACGATTAAGGCAGCCGAGCTAAAAACAATAATATCATGTCAACAACAATATGGTTTTACCGAGTGGAATCCCCCTTCCCCTTCCCCTTGTTTGTATAGGGACGCGCAACCCAACCGGCATAGCGTACAAGGCTAAGGCTGCGTTTATCGTGTGACAACGTTTGGATAAGGCATCCGTCACCTTTTGACACGTAGGTAAATAAGTATGACACTCACGGATGCTTTATCCAAATTTGACACGCGATATAGACGCTGCCATACTAGGCCCGCAGGAGGATTCTTTTTATCTAATAAGTATTATTATTCTTATTCTTAGTTTATTTATAAAATTGTAACCAGACTAAAGAAACCACGTAGTTTTTCGGAACCTCTGCTGGTACCGACTGAACCCTTCTTATTGACGTTTTTTTTTCACAAAATCCGTTAATAGTTTGCACAGGCCCATAATACATCTGCGGTAATTGTCGGATACTTGAGCATCGTATCGTGACGCACGCCAGCCGTTTTTTCAGACGTGCACCGAACCGAATGACGGCAGAAAAACGCCTACGGTAAAAGCTTGCGCACTATGATTTACCCCCCTGTGGCGAATTTCTAAAAGAGGGTTATGTTTTTGAATTCTGTTATTTAAGAAATAAAGAAACATTATTGAAAGTAAATAATAGAGTAAGCAGGTAGGTATACAAATAGAAAATTCTTTAAAGCTTGTTTTCACTTATAAATAAGAAATTATTGTATGTATAACTGTGCTCATGGATACCCAGGATACAGGATCAGCCTAGCTTGGGATCCGCCAGACTCTGATGTTTCTGTATACAGTGTGATTTTATATAATAAACAAATAAATTGAAAATTTAATTGAAATTGAATTTACCTGCCCCTGGTACTTTTATAGTATTAACCCCCGATCGACGCAATTAGGGGGGGTATTCGTGTGTATATTTATTTATTAAAGCTAGGAGAAAAAAAAAACTAAACATAGTTTTCAATACAAATGCCGCAGCCATCCATCGCCTCGCAATATCTCAGGCACTCACAACATACACTTCGCCATCGACTCGCAACCAAATCGCATAGGTAGGTACAGCTAAGCGCTACGACAGAAGCGAGTTAGGTAGCGTAAGAGCTTGCGGGACACGGTGGGCGCTCTACGAGCCACTAGGAGGTTGGAAGTCCGCTCTCAGCCGCTCTGAGAAAATTCTTAGGCGCAAAAGGTGCGGCCAACCTAACAAACCATTCCACCAGCTCGGAAAAGTCCGTATCACCGCGCAGTATGCTGCAGGACACAGTCAGAAGTGCCGAAGCCGCTTTAAGTCTAGGTGTTTATGTTTCGGTCTGTGGCATGGCAGCGTAGCTGCCAATATGCTTAAACCGGTTCCTGGCCTTCACACCTGTCTCCCAATGGGGTACACATAGAGCTATCAAAATCGATGCAAAGTGTAAAAAAACATCAATATTAGGTATACAGGTGTAATCGTAACGTGTAACGAGGCGATTATTCCATAATCTTACGTACAAATATATAAAAAAAATAGATTAGTAGAAAGGTTTTACTTTCCTTGAAATAAAACTTGTCTACTGGTCTCATACTAAATGTATGGGAGTGTTTAATGTCAACAATTTGGATACTACTCGGTCGATTTTTTAAAAGTTATTGATGTCATTTTACTGATTAGGTAACGAACCTACTTTTGATATCAGTTTAAAAAATAAAAATAAATCTGTAATAGATATGGAATAATCGCCTGGTCACACTTAACGATCAACCTGTATAAAAATCTCGTGTCACGGTGTTTGTCTTGTGTTTGTGGTCGAACTCCTCCGAAACGGCTCGACAGACTTTGATTTTGATTTTTATATATGTTTGGTAGGTATGAGGATAGGCCTTAAACTCGTAAAGTACCTACTTTTTTTTTTAATTACACCCGGGCGGCGCCGGGCGCGGATAGTTAGTTAGTAATAACATATATTTTTCAAGTACTTAGAATAGAAGATTAAAGCAAGAGTTAGATTAGAAGAAGTAAATACTTTAAACTCATTTTTTTTTCAACAAAATTGATTTCATACAGTATCCTTAGAATAATAACACATAGAAACCTAGTCCGCGCACCAAAACCGTCAGACTTAAACTACACCATTCTGGTGTACTCGGCGATCGCCGCCTGTCAGTCGCAATCACGTCACACAGCGTCAACAGCTCCCGGATTTTTATTGATTATGACGATTTGTATTGTTAATGGGTGCCACAACACTTCAGACCAAGAAAATAAACACTATAAAATAACATTCCACGTGTAACTAATATGTTTTGACTTGTTGTTTTACGTAAAACATTCACTAAAATATTAAATTATTTTCTAACGACATTACATGAAAATGTTGCCATTATAACGAAATTTTTCCCCCTAAATTGTTATAGTAAGTACTTGTTCTATTTTGTGATATTCTGTGATACGAATTGAATTACTTGTTTTTCGCGTTCAAGATTTCCTTCTAATCCGATTATTGCAGCACGTTGGATTGAAAAAATTAGGCTTAATCGTAATGAAAGCTGGTGGAAGCCGTCTAGGAGGACAAAAATATGTTCTGTACATTTTAATGACACAGACAGATATCTTACTAAAGGTGGCTTGTGCAGACTACGTCGGGACTTGGTTCCTACTAAGGTGATTGCGAGTATATACTGGGTGTCCCTGGATAAATTGACAAACGAATAGGGATGATAGAGCAGCTAAAAAGCTATCAATTTAACCCCTATGTATGATTAGCGATTTTTACTTTACTTTCGGAGATATTGATTTTAATCTGAGAATAGTTTTTTAGCTGCTCTCTCATCCCTATTCATTTGTCAACTTTATCCAGGGACTCCCAGTGTAGAAAATATTGAAATGTAAAAAAATGATTATATGAAAAAATCCCCTAGTTTAGGGGGAAATGTAATCCACTAGCAACATTATTTGTTTACTTGTGTGCGTGTTGTCGTATGTTAGTACGCGTTGATTACGCCCACATGAATCCATTTTGTGCGACACTTTTGACGGGTTGGCTGTAGGAAACTATCATTCTATGTGTTATTATTCTAAGACAGTATCTACAAGTTCGCGGTACACTTCTTTTGCGTTGTAAGCATGTATGTGACACGGAGGAGTTAGTTACCTTTGTTTCGGCGAAATATGTTTGCCAAATCTATCGTTTCCCAACCGTTTCATTTGCCAATCCGCTTTGTTTTCTGTAACCGTAAATATTTATAAAAACTAATCTAACCTAACCCATAGGGTTCTCCGACACGATGGTACTGAAATAATTCCTGAAAAATTTATATACTTAACATTGGTTTGGCAAATGAAAAAGTTGGTTAAACGATAGGTACATTTGGCAAACATATTTGCCAAGCGGCAGGCTCCGGACACGGAGCCATAGATTAACGGGTAATACGGGTACCTTTATACACTCGAGAACTCGACTGTTAAGTTTAAGCTGTAAACTGTAAGTATATACCAAATCAAATTTAACAACAAATCGGTACAGATAGCAATTAAAGCAAAACTAAATCATACCTCGTCATTATTACCTATGTTAAGATTAAAGTTGTATAACATTATAACAAGATTGACAAGGCACTAAAGTGCTTAATATTTCCTATGGTTACTGTACCAAACGAACGTTAAAAAACTGCGGATAAGTATACTTACTAACAAAAAAATCGGTTTTTAAAAACTAACGAGCGTTAATAGTGACCAATCTTCATAGAACTGCTTACTTTCGAATACAACCGTCGAATTCAAAGTCGAAAAAAAGTGTCATTTGGTAACGCAGACAACGATTTACAAAACTTAGTAGTGGTAGGACCTTGTGCAATGTCCGTCTGGATCGTCTACCACCATCTTATCCTTGACCTACCGCGGGGTCGCCAAGCAGCAGTATTCGCATTATTGTGTTCCGGGCAGTGGCGTGCACTCCATAAAGACAGAAAGACACTGTCTACCCTACTATAAATAAAGAATGTAATGTAAGAATGTGTATTATCAATCTACAAAATCAATATTTTTTAAATCTTAGATGGCGCTGCTACAGCGCCATCTGTCCGCACATCAGTGTATCAATTTGTTAAATTAGTTTCGATTGCTCTAACTAACGCGATAACACGGCGCGGCGACGCGACGGCGCTGTAAAATGGGGTGAATAGAAATACAGCCTAAAATAAAGCATATTGTACTAATTAAAAGACTGAGATTTTAATGTATTTTTCTAATAGACTTGTCAATGTAATACTTGTTCTTATTAGTAACAAGTCATGACTTATTTTGTATTGTATTTCTATTCACCCCGCGAATCTCTATTCACCCCATTTTACGGTACCTTGCCGCGAAGACACAAAGTAATCTTGTCTCAAAATATCCATGTATTGTCTCGTAGACTCGTAGCGACGCGGATGAAGTAGTGTGCGGTCCTATAAACGCGCGGCAAACAGTAACCAAACTCGTGCACACAAACACAGCGGATGGACAGTGTTTTTCGTGCCGAGCACCTACGACGGCGTCCGATTAAATCCTAACTGTTTACTTAGCAATTTTAAAGAGATGCATTGCTTGAAATAATTCGTTTTAAATAAGGTGACACGGTGTCATTTAATTTTTGGCGAATGCGTTTGAATGATAATGTTGATTTAATTATTTTTTTCTTTTTATTCGCCATTGTTTGTTGTGAGAGTTTTATCGTGAGAGCGTTAAACAAGAATTGAACGAGTGTTAACGAAAAGTTAACACTCGTTTTTAAGCAACACGTCACTCCTAAGTAATATAATCACAGTTACATATTATATTTTATAAAAATGGTTGTATGAATTGTATGTTGGTACCATTAATGCCCTTGTTCCTCGTAGATAACCAAGTTTGATAACTGGTTATCTACTAGGAAAAATAATTCTTCCTAGCTAACTCGGTTATCAAACGGGATTATTTTTTTCCTCGTAGAAAACTGTTATTTTATTTAGTTTTCTACGACGAAAACACCTTTCTTCCTAGCTAACTCGGTTATCAAACGGGATTATTTTTTTCCTCGTAGAAAACTGTTATTTTATTTAGTTTTCTACGACGAAAACACCTTTCTTCTTAGCTAACTCGGTTATCAAACAGGATTATTTTTTTCCTCGTAGAAAACTGTTATTTTATTTAGTTTTCTACGACGAAAACACTTTTCTTCCTAGCTAACTCGGTTATCAAACGGGATTTTTTTTTCCTCGTAGAAAACTACGAAAATAATATGACGGACTAATTAGATTTTTTTAGGACACTAGCCTATTCACCGCTTCAGTATTTAATAAAAACTGCTACTTCTTATAAAAAGCAAAATGAACTGAAACACCCGGTCAATTGTGAGTTGAATTCGCATGGAGAGGGTTCCGTATTAGGTTTTTTAAAGAATTCATAAGTTTTCCTGACTGTAATCTACAAGGAATGAACAATATATTGTATTTTTTAAAATTTTTAGGGTTCCATACCTCAAAAGGAAAAGCGGAACCCTTATAGGATCACTTTGTTGTCCGTCTGTCTGTCTGTCTGTCTGTCAAGACCTTTATCTCGGGAACCCGTGGACGTATCGAGTTGAAATTAAAGCCATATACTCCGGTCTACAGTCCCTTGAAGCTGTGAAAAACTCAAACTTCTACGTTAACGTAAAAAAAGATACGGCCGTTTATGCCGCAAAAAACGTGTATTTCGACACTCTCGAGGGAATCAAAATGTATAGGGTATTTCCCGTTGACCTAGAACTATGAAATTTCGCAAGTAACACCGTCTGATACTACAAGTATAGGAAAAAATCTGATATCTGTACATTTTTAATTAAGTCACAAAAAAACAGGGTCTTAATGCGAGGAAAGGAGGTCCAAATTTTGAATTGAGTTAACGGTGTCATGTGGGGTATCGAATGAAAGGGCCTGATTGGCACAAGCTGAAACAGATTTTTAATTATTTTTATGATGTGTTGTTTTCGATTTATGACGAAGAATAAAAAAAAATGGTAGTACCTAATAATTTTGGTGTATGTAGCACTTACCTAACAGGTTGCACTGTGATGCGTACTTTTTTTGGGTAATATGTGCAACTTTTATGTACTATGCGATACTTCATTCTTTTTTAGTCAACACTTACAAATATGGAATACATTTGATATTCAAGTAGGTAAATAAAAAATACCAGCTTTGATTAGGTTTCCTAACTAATTTAGGTAAGAACTGTTAGTACCTACAGTCAAGGAAATGTATTCGCGTACCTTTTTGACTCTTATTGTCATAGTAAGAGTGAAAAAGGTACGCGAATACATTTCCTTGACTGTACCTACCTATAACCACAGTTTCCTAAGTAATTTCCTATAAGTAATTTTGGGAACTGAATTTCGGGAAAAGCTCGAAAAAAACTGTCAGACTCGATTCCTGAACTATATGTACGTACCAATTTGTGCGGAACCCTCGGTGGGCGAGTCCGACTCGCACTTGTCCGGTTTTTTTTTATCTCAGTACTTAACCTAAACAGCAGAAATCAGACTAATTCCGTTGTCAAAATTGTATAAAATACTAGCTTTTGAATGCGACTTTACCCGCATGGGATTCGGTTTAAATATTCCTGTAACTATGGAAAGAGTTACAGACAGACAGACAGAGCTTCTTTCGCATTTATAATATTAGTATAGATTAGTTCGAATTGAACCTATTTGTTTGTTTATGAGATTTCTTCTAAAAATTAAATTCCATTTTTAAATAAGTAGGAATAGAAGTGATAAACAACTGACTTGATATGACATCGAAGCGTCATATTTCAAGTGCTCTTATAATAGTGATTGCTGTGGGATTAGGTATATTTTGATTAGTTTTCCACTAATATGTCTGAGACTACCGCGACGGAGTTGGCGTTTGTGTCATCGAAAAGGGGGGGAACGATTTTACTGTACAAAGGGCATAGGTACCATCGAGGAAAATTGTTTGAAAATGGATCTCAGTATTGGACGTGCACAAATAAAAAATGTAAAGGTACCATAACACTGACTACTGAAAGTTTAATAAGTAAGTTTACATCACATAAAGAAGATTGCCAACCAAATGAAAACAAAAATATCATACTCAAAGAACTCCATGTGTTACGACAAAATGTCATTAAAAATAGTGACCCAATACCGAAACAGTACAATAGCACCGTGACACGGCTGTCAAACGAAGGAATCCAACTGCTGGAGCCCATACCAACATTTTCGAAAATTAAGACTGGTTTGTACAATCAACGCAATAATGCTTTAAACATTGAAAAAAGTGTTTGTAAGCATCACAAAGAAGTCCAAGTACCAGAAAATGCAAAACAATTTGTTCTGGCCGACTATCAAGATACTGATAACAGAATATTGATATTTGCTTCTAAAGAGGCTCGACAACGCTTGTCTGAAATAAAACATTACTTTGCAGACGGAACATTTAAAAGTTGCTGTCGACCTTTTATGCAATTGTTTGTAATATTTGGTGATCTGGGAAGCACCGAAGAGGCGATTAACATCGTACCTCTGGTGTATGCTTTGCTCCTGAATAAAAAGCAAGCTACGTATGTTAAATTATTTTCTTTGATTAAAGCTGAAATACCCACATGGCAACCAGAAAAGATTACTTTAGACTACGAGATTGCATCAAGAAACGCCATCAAAAATATTTTTGCCGACATCGAAATCAAGGGCTGTTTTTATCACTTTTATAGAAACTTGAACAAAAAGGCAACTTTGAATGGAATAAAAAAGACTGATAAAATCGGCCGTCGCCATGTTAGTCTGTGCACTGGACTCGCACTTTTACCTGTAAACAAGATAAATGATGGATGGAATTATATCAAATCTGAAAGTCCTGTGAACAAGCACATAAAAGAATTTAATAAGTATATGTTTGACCAATGGATAAAAGACGAAAACTTTCAACAAATTTGGTGCTGTCATGATCAACAACATCGGACAACAAATTTCGCAGAAGGATGGAATTCCAGACTAAATCGTTTCGTAGGGAGAAGGAACCCTACTTTACCTCATTTGTTATCAATCCTACAAGATGACGCAAAATTTTACGGGATTTCCAGATCCAGAATAAATAGGACGTTCACAATGAAGAAAAAAACAGCTCAAAATGTTGCAGTGAATATCCGCATAGATAGGGCAGTAACACAATTTAAAGAAGGCATAATTTGTGTTGGGCATTGCCTTGAAAAAATTTCTCCATTCTTTTAGTTCATTATTTATTTATTTCTTCATAAGAAGTAGTAGTTTTTTTTTAATACTAAAGCGGTGAATTGTCATTTAATTTATTGTTGTAGAATTTATGTAATAAAGATATTAAGTTAAGAATATATGTTATTTTCGTAGTTTTCTACGAGGAAAAAAAAATCCCGTTTGATAACCGAGTTAGCTAGGAAGAAAAGTGTTTTCGTCGTAGAAAACTAAATAAAATAACAGTTTTCTACGAGGAAAAAAATAATCCTGTTTGATAACCGAGTTAGCTAAGAAGAAAGGTGTTTTCGTCGTAGAAAACTAAATAAAATAACAGTTTTCTACGAGGAAAAAAATAATCCCGTTTGATAACCGAGTTAGCTAGGAAGAAAGGTGTTTTCGTCGTAGAAAACTAAATAAAATAACAGTTTTCTACGAGGAAAAAAATAATCCCGTTTGATAACCGAGTTAGCTAGGAAGAATTATTTTTCCTAGTAGATAACCAGTTATCAAACTTGGTTATCTACGAGGAACAAGGGCATTAATGTGCTCATAAATCAGTTTAAGAGTGATTATTTCCACTGCGTTAGTAAAAATATTATGAATTAACGGTTTTAATTTACTTGACGTTGTTTGTAAAATGTTTATTTTTTAATACGCCTTAAGAGAACCAATTTAAATACGATACCGTACCTATATAACGTGTATACGTATAGGTACAAGTAACTTTAAAAATAAAATAAAAACTAAAAACATAATCACAAAAAATATACCTGGATTTATATGTACGTAGGATTGCTCTATTGTATTGTTGATATTTTTACATTTTAGGTTTTCCAAGTAAAAGTAGCAAATAATTTAGATGTATTATTTAGTTATCAACAGTTCCTTCACTGGGACAAGGAGACCAGTGAAAGAACCTAAATAATTGCCCTTAGTTCACTTACTAGATTTTTGAAACCAGTAAATAAACAAGTGAAAAAAAAATCTAAAATAACCTAAGTACTGTTAGAACACTGGCAACAAGATTGTAAAACTATTTTTGGTTTCATTTGTGTAATTACAATCTTATTCCAACCAGTAAAATGTTAGAAATCGCTTAAAGTTAGTATTTATGTAATTCTAGTGAATGAACACCTCCGTTCATTCACTGGATTTGTATGTTATAGAATAGAGGTCCAGTTATAGAACACTTTTTAATTTGGAATAAAATGTGACAAGTTTATACTCACACCTCATAAAAAGTTCATGTAAACTATCCCAATCTACTATAAACTCGTACATTTTATAAAACTACGTATGAAAAGAACAGAGTAACAATAACCATAACGGGACTCATCATGACTCCTTAATACTGGCCCATACTAAAACACATTTACACCGACTTCTTTACTCAACTCAACCGCAATGTTGTCGCTGATACCCCTGAGTTAAAAAATATGTTGCCATAATTCTCTTAAATAATGTATCCAAGCGAAAAAAAAAACAACATATACTAGACTAGAAAGTCACAGAAGGCATATTTTTGAGAAAATTGTATCTAAAATGCGTGTTTTGATCATTCACTGGAACCGTTCATTCACTGGAGCCACTACCCTAAGTCCAAGTCTTCTGTGCAACACAAAAGCATAAAAGGACAAATCACTATCAGAAAAGTACTTTGAACACCTAAATGTACAAAATTACAAAACTAAAACAAATTACACATCCGCCATCTTTTAACGTTGCAAATGGCCTCCAGGCCCTAACTCGTACCTACGCGTAATCGGCTTTACGCTTTTCAGGTCGGCCCGGTGACTAGTCGAGTAAGTATAGTCTCTTCATTGCGAATTCACCTTAACTGCGGCATGCAAGCAACTTATCAAATTCATATTCCGTTTTTGCTGTCGCTGTACGGTCACGAGCGTGAATTTGTGATCCATTTCAAGAAAAATATGCTTGAATTCGTCAATGTCATTAGAGATGTCATATGTAACTTTTAGGAAACTCAACCTTATTATTGTAGAATATCAGATTGACTTTGGACCGAAGCGCTAAGGTGGGCTAAGTTCTTGACTGTACTGGTCAGGTATAATGTCTTCATTGAAAATTCACCTTCGCTGTGGCATGCTAGTAACTTATGGTACACTTCGTCACTTCGTCTAAGGAACTTATATCAATGATATCCTATGTTATCAAATTCATATGATCCGTTTTTGCTGTAACCTTTATAAAGCGCGCTCATCACGGTCTGTCCATAATCTGTGGCAAGAGGACCTACTTTGAAAATCGAAATCCGTAGTTATGTTACCTCTATCCCTATCACTTGTCATACGACACTTTTTTTATTTTTTTTTATACACGGTGTTACACGAGGAAACCGAATAATTTTAACAGCGTATTCCCGACATTATTTGGAGTTAAAATTGTCGTATAATGTTTGCTAGATTCAGCTTGGTTTTTGAGATATTTGCGTTTATGTTTAAAAAAGTAATGAAATCTCCAGTACAAAACACCCTTACAATTGCGACGTTGCGAGCCCGCCACGTCTAAGTTAACTGTAAATTGACTTTCATTCAGAACCGTCATTAGTATGTTTACATGTCAACGTCAGCTTAATACTTTTTCTCCAAAAACGTAAAAATATCGATAAATTAATATTTATAATCCAATATTCAATTAAATGCTATGACAAAAAAAAACAAATATGAAGAAACTTTCACAAATCTTGGAACATTGTAATTACTGAAGGCAAGCCGGATCAATTTTGGATTAGATTAGAACAGCATATGATCGGGATTCGGGATGAATGGCGTACTCGAGTGCTCACCAGTGGCGGTAACAGGCTGAAGAAATGGTGATAATGATGAAGCCGACGGATTAAAAGTATTCGTGCTATTACCAGTTCGTTGGAGTATCAAGTAGCAAAGTGTAAGAAAGTCACCGACAGCAACGCACTGGGTACATACCAGTGGCGTAACTACAGGGTGGCAAGACGGCAAAATGCCACGGGCCCCCAGCCCGAGAGGCCCCTCGGCCCGAGACAGCCTTCCGGCCCGAGAGGCTGCGAGCTCAGGAGTAACATGACGATTTTACTGAGAGGGCCCATCCAATGAATTTGCCACAGGCCTCAGATGGTAAGTACTTAACGGAATCTTAATGGATGTAATATTTTTATGATATGCAGTTTATTTTTATTTGTTTATGAATGAATACTGTCGACAGGAGTAGTACTAGTCTTGTTGCGAGTTAATTTTGTAAACATTTCGTTTTATTATTGTAATTACTAATTAATCTTACTTATGCAATTCATGTTATCCACAAATTATACGAAATAATACACAAAATTCTTTTATTTTATTTATTAAGTAAAAGCATACCACAGATACTTTTATTTGCATCATTTCTACCCGGGGACGTCCTCTGCTGGACGTAGGTCTCCCCCAAAGACTTCCACCACGAACGGTCACACGCCTTCTGCATCTACCGGTGTCCGGCGACTTTCACCAGGTCGTCGGTCCATCTAGTAGGGGGCCGACCGACACCGCGTCTCCCGGTCCGTGGTCTGCACTCGAGAACCTTAACACCCCACCGGCCATCAGTTCTACGAGCAATGTGTCCAGCCCATTGCCACTTCCGCTTGCAGTCTCTGAGAACTATGTCGGTGACTTTGGTTCTTCTACGGATTTCTTTAATTCTGATTCTATCCCGTAGAGAAACTCCGAGCAGCTCTCTCCATAGCACGCTGAGTAACTCTGAGCTTATTTAAAAGGCTCACTGTGAGGGACCACGTCTCCGCTCCATAAGTCAATCCTTCAATTTAACATTCATTATTTCTGAAGACACTTTGTAACGTCTTATGCCTAGTTTAACAACTAGATAAGGCTGACAAGATAATAAATACCAGTACAAGATAATAAAAGTTACGTTGTGAAAATCAAAATGTACGTCGTTCTTTAGACATACCTTAATAATCTGTGTACAAATCTTATATCAATAACAACAATGTCAATGACGCAATGTAAGTCATTAATGTCATTATGATTGCGGAATGAAGTGGCCAGTAGTTTTCAGTTTGATGTAAGGAGTACCCATGACAGTTCAAAATAACTGTTTCTGGGCTACTTTTTGTAGACTTTGCTTTAAAAAAATCCATTTAATTTATTTAGTCTCAGTAATATTTTGCTTACTTTTACTGGCTTACTGCTGGTAGGCCATGGCCATTTGTTCATTTCATAATTTTTTAAACAATAATGCCTGACTCCAAGTGTTACTTAACTCTTCTAATGGAAAGAGATAACAATTGCAAACGTAGTAAGAAGTTTCGTTTGCATTTGTACGTAAATCCTGCTTTGAAACGAGTTGTTTGACAAGGAAATTGCTCTATGAGTATGTCTGCCTCTTCTAATGAAAAGAGATAACAATAAGAAACGTTGCCAGCTTATCCTAAGGTGTTGATTTACTGGTGTAGGAAAAATAATTAATTTATTATGTATGAAAACATAACAAAAATTAAAATCATATTTCGACCTGGGTTCATATAATCTTTTTTGTTTCTTACGGCCTTAGGAACACACTGTTAAAATTATTCGGTTTTCTCGTGTTACACCGTGTATAGCCTCTTTATTCCTCAATAAAACAATAAATACAGTATTATTTCACAATATCATTAAATTACATTTCATTTTCATACATGATTATAATTAAGTACATATTTTATCATTTCATTTTTTTAAATTTCATTTGTTTTTTCATGCATTAATATTTCGCATTATTTTAACATTATTAACAAGTATAAAATCATATAATTATTTATTTAAATCATTGAGGACCTCTCTACGAGTAAAGGCCTCCTCCATATCATTCCATATATCTCTCTCCTTTGCCTTTGTAATCCAGTATTTTCCAGCAGCTCTATCTAACTCATCTGACCACTTTTCTTTTGGCCTACCTTTCATACGACACTAAATCGATAAAAAGAGATGGAGCTAACGTAACTTCAAACTACGATTTCAAGTTTGGTGAGGGCCTCAGGGCGGAGATCACCTGCCCGAGTCATCAAACAACTAGGTCTATACTTAGTTTTTGTAAAGATGACTTTGTTAAGTACCTACTATTCAAATGTTAGAAAAGAACAACTATATATTTTTTTTGGTAATCACCTGAAGGACCAAAGACAAAAGTCCTTGCTTTTGTTTGCTGTTATTAATGAATTGCTTTTAGAAAACGAGGTAGAGGTGAAAATCCCTACCAGAGCCCTGGGAATGGAGGGCCTGGGTACTGCCGGGTTCGTACCGGCTAAAAACACCAATGCCCCTATTACCAACTTTAGACTCCCGCGGATTTAGACTCCCAGCCAGTGCTGAAAGGCCGGAGGAGAAAGTCCTTCCTCCGTTTACTTATCCGCGGGGTTTTTCCAAAAAGGGGAAATAGGAGTGGGGGTTGGGATGGGGATTCTTAATAAGTTATTTAATGAAGAGTTCAATCATTTAAATAAATTATATTTTAAACTACTGTGTGTTATTAGTCGATTATGATTGCTACACAATCGAGATAACAAAACGCAAATTAACATAGACAATGTATTATCGTGGTAATATCCTATCGTATTATCCGGTAATATCCATTTTCAACTGCATGTCAAATAGGCAGAATAGACGCGATACCCTTACAGTCGTGAGACATACATTATAATCTGTGACCCTTAACCATTATAATCTGTGTGTTAAATCCAAAGAGTATAATAATAACCACTACGTTTTACGTTTTTTTGGTCAAATCCACATCATACTTTACATTTTTAGACATACCTTAATAATCTGTGATCCACATCATTATCCTAGTTTATAATGTGTATGGTATTCTTTGCACCATCATCTTCGTCTCTATTAGTTAAGAGCGAGAATACATACGATTTTCTGTATTTGTAGACATTTTCGCGACATTAGTAATAGAGTTATTCAAAACGAGATCATCTCGAAAGAAATGAGAATTGGTTCCAATTTATTGGTTTGATTGGCTTTGCCAACGTATTGTATTTCATTTTCTGCAGTCTCCTAGGATTCTTTCATTGAACATTGAGCGCTTCACTTAGGTACTCAAATAATTTGTTGTAAATGATCCGTCAAATGCAACCGTAAACAATGGCACCCAGCGGACAACTGTTGATGTTACTTCTTGTATATTCAAGGTAAAATCTAGTTTCTGTTCTTCTACGTTGAACTACGCAAAGGTTATTTATTTCATGTTTGTAATTTTAGTTTTAACTACGCGCAGCCAAGGAAATTTAGTAAAGACAAAAGCTGGGATATACTGATTTATACTCAGAGTTGGCCAACAACTGTATGCGACGAATGGAAACAGAAGGATCCTTCACACAAATGCTCGATGCCAACGGACCCTAACAAGTGGTCCATCCACGGTATTTGGCCTACTAAGTATGGGACGCTGGGACCGTTTTTCTGTAACAGCTCTGCACATTTCGATCCAGAGGCTGTAAGGCCAATTGAAACTGAACTAACTGAACATTGGGTAAACATTGACTATGGTAAGATTTCGTACAATCCTTGGTATATAATGCAAATTCTGCCTTCTCACTATACCAGTGTCCCTAAAACCAATGACAAAATAGGCTCATGACCTACTGATTAAGTAATTTAGACTAATATATATATTTTTACTTAAAAATCATAACCAAATTTCTAGTAATCACTAAAGAGCTTAAACGCCAAATGGTCTTTTCGATGTCACAGCTTGTGCGACATAATGCGTTTTCTGTTGTCAATTCCCTCATCCTATCTTCCATCTTAGTGACCAGATCAACATCAAGTCTCCATAATGCTGTAGTGCCATTAGAATTACATATGTGTGCCAAGTTAGAACATCTATACCGCCTCTGTTTTTTTTTGGTGGTTAACAGAATGAATCACCCTAGACCAAAATTTTGCTGTGACAAAACGGTGTTCACAATCCACGATCCAGACAAACTTTTCTCTCTTCCTCTGTTCATACATGTGTGTCACAAGGTCGGGCTAGGGTAGGAGCAAATTTATTATTGTTGTATTTAACATGTACTTTGGTTCAACTATTTCTTTTATTGTTTATTATCCTGTATTTATAATGCTCCTGCTTAACAGACTGAATCTTTCAGGAACATCTACTTACTCTCTCTGGGCTCACGAGTGGACTAAGCATGGCACCTGTGCTGCCATTCTCGATGCATTCAACTCTGAACTAAAATATTTCAGTAAAGGTCTGGAATTCTTTAAAACATACAACTTGACAAATATCTTAAGTGAAGCTGACATTTTACCATCCACCAGCGTATCATATGATGTTGTGGACATAGTTAATGCAGTCAGGGCTCATTTAGGTGTCAACCCTGTAGTTGAATGTAGGAAAGAGTCTGGCAAGAGTCATTTAATGGAAATACGTGTATGTCTAAGTAAGAAATTGGAACTGATAGACTGCGATGGGGCTGTTCATGCAACACGCAGTGATAATGTCCTAACCAACTGTGATAGGGCACAGAAAGTCCTATATCCGCCTTATAGCAGCCCTCCTAACTTGGACTTAGTAGAGTGGTATAAGCTAGTCACTTGGATCCACTGGTTCACGCTGTAAAGCCCTGATTGCATGAACAGTTTTGTTCTGCTGGAGAATTCCTGGACATGGATATTTTTTTACAAAGTATATGAATTTAATAGACTAGGCAATTAACAATTTGCTTTATGGTTTGTTTGTTAATTAAAGTTTAGATGCAGATTAATTGCAGTTGCATATAAAGTCATAAATTATTCTCACTATGTGGGAGGTCAAAAAAATATCAAAGTTCTAATCTCTTCCGATTATGATAAAGTCCATAAAATAAACTTTACTATACATATTCAAATTGTGCACGGATCTGTCTGATCATTCAAGTGGTAAACGTTTAAATTCAAATTTTGCTTTTATTTATTTTTACGTCTTTTTTATTGAGCACACTTTTTTTACGTGTTTTTTAGTTTTAATAAATTCTTAAAAGCAGAAAAAAACAATTTACAATATTGAATTGTTAGTATAACTGCACAGACATTAATTACTCAATAACATAGGAATGTTTTGATTTTACTTAATGTTTTTCTTTATTATACATACCAGGAAAATAAATGTTTTTTTTTAACAGTGGTGTTTTCTTTTACATGGGCTGCCATTCCACATTAGCTCCATCCCTTACCCTTGATTTAGTCTCGAGCTATTTTTATTATATTAATGGTCTCAGTGACAGGGAAGCACCCGAAGTTTCGGTTCCAGTATTTTGTGGTAACCATTCAGCTCTATGGTTATCTCTTAGGTGTCTCAGCTCGCATACTGGGGCTCTATTCTATGTGGTAAAACCATATTGCTTTTGTCGTGTTATCAGGACTTGGCAAAAGCACAAGGAGCTAACTGGACTGATTCTATTTAGTCCACAAGACTACGCTTTTACCGCACAATTGTCCTCGCGTGTCCATCCATGGGAGTGTGTTTATAAATATACTCGAAATTGGTGAAATCAGCTTAACAGGAGTGAGCCATTAATTAAAATTAGGATTAGACACGTATCGTCAACGTTATGAATTATGATAATGGAAACTTATAGGCGTCTAGGTATTCTTCTACTGGGTAAAACAAAATATTACCTACTTTGACATGTTATGTTATTTTATGGTTTATGGTATTGTTTCGGCTTCTATTACTGGCAATTGGCAAGTCTAAATGGAGCAAAGCAATTTTTTCATTGAAAGTATGGGAACAGATTTTCGGTGATTATTCCTCCGTGGTATGTCCGATGGCTAAATTTGATCCTGATATCTAATAGTTTGGGAGGAGTATGCGGACTAACGAAAATCCGAATCGGGGAAGAATGGAGCTTCGCACATTTTGTTGCTTCGCTCCAATAAGAGCAATCGTAGGTAACGATGATAATACGATAACACTTCACAGGTAATATTGAGCATCTTAATGTAGGAGCCGCACTTTTGGTGTCGACGTCACAATGACGAAATTTTACACACAGGGTGCTCTGCTTTCATTTAGCAGGTATCAGGTATTAACTGGTACAGTCAACGTCATATAGTTGGTAGCATCCAAAGTAGCCAAATAGTACGTTTCACGTCATTATTACCGTAGTAACAAGGGCGTGTAACGAATCATTTGGCTACTTTGGATGCTACAAACTATATGACGCTGACTGTACAAAGAAATATTTTCAAATAAAAAGCGGTAAAATTACCTAGTATATGTTACTCGTATGCTATATTTATATTAATTACTACTAAATGCGGAACGCGGCAGTAGCATTGTTTTTTTCACCATTTACTTATTACAAAAAATGGCAAATTATCTCAATTTTCTTTTATGAATGTTTATGCCAAATAGCATTTTATGACTACTATATAATACAATTTTTATCGCAACATAGAAAAAGTTTTTGAATGGTAATGTTACTCTATGGTTTTGCTACTATCCATCTCAATGTCAGTATCAATGAACTCAGAAAGTTTAATAAGGGTTTATGCGGAACTTGTTCGGCGATACTCGAACCAAATTTCAACCTTTTCAATACTAGTCTTTCATTTTTAATCACCTGTAAGCAAATTGAAGTCATCGGCACCAAAACTGCGACCCCTGAGGCCCTACTTTGAAAATCGAAGTTCGAAGTTACGTTAGCTCCACCCCTGTCACTCGTCATTTAAATCTTGACCTCTTGTAATATGCAATATTTTTTTGTTTTCAATCCGTTTTACGGATGCGTTAATCATTGACACATGTACCTAGGGTCTAAGACAACTATGGCTCAAATGGTATCTAAATGGTCTATACTAGCTTCGTCTTAAAGCTTTGCACCTATCTCCGCATCACTACACAAACAAAATTTAAAGTATTTTTTCATTATAACTATTTAGTTAAAACGGTATCACAAAGCTACCCATAGTGTAACCAAAAGTATATGTATTTACTTGAGCTTAGTTTGGGACAAGCATATCAGTGTGTTAGAGTTGCTCTTGGTATATCCGTTGTTATAACTACTTTTGAATAATAAGTAAGCTCCATACTCACTTCACCTTGGCGCTCCTAAAATTTGTCATTGCACTTTAAGACAGGTTTTTATAACTTAATGGCATATTTAAAACCAAAAATTAATTACTTATCCTGGTGATTGAGGTTCTTAGTAATTCAAATGTATCTAATTATGTTCAGTAAGGGGGAATTTGAAGATTCATCGCTTCTCTAGTCTATTTAAATGCTGTTAAGGTCCAAAAGTGATGAACATTTCCATACCGAGACTATACCATAAACACGTCCCAAGCTAAAAACAAACAATAAATAAAAAATACAATTTGTGACATGAGAAATAAGCCATATTTACTATCATTTCACCACCCTTATCTTAGAACAATACATTCTCGCATCATACAGTTAGTAAGTATAAAACTTATACATATAGAGAGAATTATTTTATTTTGTAAATAATTCCGAGTTATTGACCTCTTGATACTATGATCACTGCAGACGGTACCAGCCCTGAAAGAGAAGAAAAATTGTCAAGATATTTGGTAATCAGCTAACGGAAGCTAAGTCCGCGACTAAGAAGCATCATGGCATCATCAAAGAAGCGTCATGTTTTTTTAATGACAAGGAGAAGGCAAACGAGCAAACACGGTCACCATTATGTTAGTTTGTTTTTCTTTATTTTAGGGATTGGTATTTGAGATTTTATTATTAAATTAGGGTCATAGGTGGGTGTTGAATTTTAAAGCACACTTCGAGGTATGCAATGAGGAGCACAGACAGTCGGCAGTGGTGTCTTGGAACCATGCTAGAATTATTTGGAAATTACGGAAATTATTTCTTTGTTTGTGTATGTGGCTACTTTAGTTACAGTGCAATTAGATTACCTATAATTTATCATTTTGTGTGTAAGTGAGGCGAAACAAAGGGCTTGTCGCAACGCCATTTTTACCACTGGGAGCAATTAGTACGACAGGGCTAGACCTCAGGCAAAGAATTAGGCAGAGTACCCCGTCGACCATCGGACCAAAACCTCTCCTGGCGCCCGCATAGTTATAGCTTTACAGTTTAGTGATTATTAAAGGGTATTTATAGTAGTACCTTATTTTCTTTATACCCTGCCTACCGTCACGTAACAAATCACGGAAACTAGGAGTTCCAGGACCCATAGACATTTAAATTCTCAGAACTATAATTACCAGGGTGGGTGTAATTCACACCATATGACGCAATCAAAGTGTTATTTATGCAAAACCAGTACTTCAACCAGAATTTATCATACATAAAAACCTTCCGTGAAAAATAGCCTAATTGATGGTGAAAACTGCATCAAAATCTGCTGCATGGTTTAGGAGTTACAGACAGACGCGGAAAGCGACTTTGTTTAATACTATGTAAAGATAAAGAACAAAGTTGGTGTAAGTACCGCCTCTTCGACTCGTGGCTTGTTTAATGGGTTCGAATGGCCGAATTAGCAACTAGGTAAGACATCAAACGAACGACTTAAGTCCGACCAGACCGTGCGCGGTTCACTAGGGTGACAGACTGGGGAAGCGAGGCGGTTGCGAGCACGTGGCGCTCAGTTGCACGCGGTTCCTTCCTCCGCCGCACATGTCGCTCCCTAGGGCGTTATATTTTTATCAAAAAGACCAGTGCTCAATTTATTAATTAAATTACTTGGTAAAATTGATGGAGTTGTACACTTTTCGTGAAATTTTTGAATCCATATTCATGAGTAACTCACCGAAGCTACAAAAATAATACACATTGTAAATCTGTTATCACCTAAGTGGTCAATTTATGCAACCTCTAAATATTGTTCTATCCATATGATATTTTTTACATTAAACTCTTTACACTAAACTCGAGGTTTAAGCAAATTTATGACATTTATTTTCCGCTTAATACTTAGCTTATAGCCTTATCGGTGCGCGAAATAGTAGATTGATAACCAAGGGTTGAAAGTGACCCATTTCACCCGAGGTATTTCTGGCGCTCGAACGAAGTGAGAGCGCCAATAGTTCGAGGGGAAATGGGTAATTTCACCCGAGTTAGACACTCTACTTTTCATTTCGACTGTGAGGAAAATATATTTAATCTCGTTTCCCGCTTTATCTATTGAAAACTTTTTTTTTCTAGATTCTTAAAAAAGTTAAAATACACATGCTGCCAACATTAGAAAAGTTAAATCGAGTTGGTCACGGCCAAGGAGCATGACTTCCATCTCATTCTTACCCTAACTAAAGAAAGAGATGGAATATATTCGTGACATAATAAAGGTCAAATTTCTTGTTTCGATCGGATGTTCGGTGTTCAACCTCCTTGTTGTATAATAAGCTCCTTGGTCGTGACCAACTCGATTAAACTTTTCTAATGTTGGCAGTAGTGTATTTTCTAGATGGCCATGCCGAAACGTGCTAGAAAAAGTGTCATGCTATGCTATCACGGCATTATGGCGGGCAGCAGAATAGAGGAATAATTTTAAATGTTGATTTTCTGTAATTGCGAAAAAATAGACCAGTCTTAAAATGATTTTCATATGAACCTATAGGCCGTAATAAATACATCGTTTAACGTATAGCCGAGTTTAGATATATGAAAATCTTTTATTTTAATAATATGACGTAGCTCAATTATCTTAGACTCCGTGGCCAATCGTAGCTATTAAAAAAAATTTACTTTCCACCCTAGAGATGAAAACGCAATTTTCCACCCGGCTATCCACCCATTCAAATTAAACTTTCCGAACAGGAGAGATGAAAACGCAATTTTCCACCCGGCTATCCACTCATTCAAATTAAACTTTCCGAACAGGAGAGATGAAAAATAATATGATCCTCGTGGAATTGTTAAGTTATGTTCTGGCTGGGATGACGTGTTGTATTTCGCACGGAAGCAACGTTATTTGCGTCTCCTGTCTTAGAGTCCCACTACGCTCAGGCAGGATTCTATTATTGATCCACCTGCTCCGCCCGTGGTTATACATGTACAGTTATAAATATTAATCATACTCATTATATTATATTGAAATATACCTAGTAAGTCCAAAGGTTTCTCATAATCCTCCTCAGTGAAAATCTTCTTCGGGAACGTGGTCATTAGTTTAAAGTTGTCATCATTAGCATATTCTTTAGCATTCATTTGTAGGTAGAGTCTGCAAAAGAAAAACTTCAGAAAAAAGTTTGTATGTCAATATGTATCATAAAGGTATGAAATCTATGAAAAACCACAAAAAGAACTAGCTTTTAAAATCTCGAGGTATAAACAGCCGAACTCAGAAGTAGCAATACATTTTAAAACCTTTTCAGCGTAAACTATCAAAGTGTGAATAGTTTTAATTTAGTGTATAAATAGGTACCAAAATCTACGTTGATCGGTTGGATTGTTTAATATGTTGCCTGGGTGGATAATTGAGAAGGTATACTGACTTGACGGCGGCTAGCTGCTCCTTGGCCCCGAAGGTGTGCGATAGCGCCTGTCCGTCGGGCAGGCGGAGCTGTATCCGCGCCTGGTCGTAGGTGGGCCGCGGGCCGGCGGGCGCGGCCGGCGGCGGCGCCGGCGCCGGCTCGGGCGCGGGCTGCCCCGACGCTGCCAGTCTGAAGTTATTGTTCCTTTTTTTAAATACATCTAGGGGTTCTATTCTACTCGGTAAAACGATATTGCTTTTGACAGGTTATAGTATTGGTCTTAAATGTCAAGAAAATAAGAGCTATGACGTTGACTATAGCTACGATAACATATGAAAAGCAATATCGTTTTACCGAGGGGTTTACCGAGCCATACACGGTGCGATAGCTTTTAACGGCCATCGGCTTTGTATTTCTCTCACTCGCTCCTAAACGCTAGTCTTGACTGTTCGAGTTTACCCGAAACCAAATACTTTTTAAAACAGACCTCTTGCTCTGTAGTACTTGATAATCAAAACAAGTTCACAAAACCTACGTTAACGATTTCATTTATTTAGATTTTAAGGATTTTTTGATTATTCCTGTTACTAGTTGGTACTGTGAAAATATAACTACTATTTTGAATTTTTAAGCATTCTTAGTTTGTGCCGCCTGGATACTTTATGCATGCCCTACCTAACCTACGCTGCGATATAATCTATAAATACTTTGCCTGCTTACCAGCTTTTTTGAAATAGGAATAGTATGTAGTTATGTTCTCACTTTAAACCATGTAAGTTTTAGACAGGAAATGTCAAAAAAATGTAAGTAAATGTTTCGTCTTCCTTGTCATCATCGTCATGCATGACCGTCAATGTTATTATGTTTATATCTCAACATATTTTATTATTTGCTAGCACTGCGTTTACTCATTTTATGTGATCTATAACACTAAGCGCATGCAATTATTAATACTTAATACAATTTAAAGTATTCAATAATTATCGTATTTAAAGTAATAAATGTAAATGTTTAAATAGGTTAAGTGATTTTTTTAAAGTTTGATTCCGAACGAAACTGCGTCCAGGGATTCCTAGCTCAGAATGCAGTGTCGTGATATATCCACTGAAATGTTTTATATATTCAATAAACTATTTTCATTTTCATCTAAATCAGTTAAATTTGAAGTAATAAATAATTATCAAAATCAGTCTAATTTATTGTTAACTAGTCTAATAATAATAAAAATATAAATTTAATTAATATAATAATAATACTTCAACTAAATAAATATCCGAGGACAATCTTACACAAATTGAAATAATTCCAAAATAAGCTCTCGGGGGTACTGCGGGTACTTGACAGCGATAGGCATACTTATACATATATTGTATATACATATAGAGAAATACATAGAAAACATCCAAGACTCAGAAACAAATACTCGCGATCATCACGCAAATATTTTCCCATATCGAAGTCGAACTTGAGATCGCTAGATTTATAGCCACGGCCAACTGGCTAAACGCTAAGCTAATTTTAATTTAATTTATTTCAATATTCTTAATAGATTATATGTTAAATCTTAATATATAAAATAAGTGGTAAACTATGTTTAACAACATTTGTGAATGAATCCTTTTAATTGGAAATAAAAGGCTGTTATTATCTAGATATTTATTTCATTATCTGTAAATTAGGTATTTTAGAATATTTTTTCAGGTATAAAAGTTAAATAACAATACTAATGCAAAAAATAAAACAACGTTATCTACGGGTGCCGCCGGTACCGGGCCAGGGTTCAGGGTGGTTAGAGCTGTAGAGAAAAACCTCTGCCGTGTCGAGGAGTACTGCATTCCGTATCTTGCCTTCAATCAAGCCATTCACCGAGTCTCTTAAGGTGTTGGTCGAGACACTTTGCTATGACAGCGTTGCGTTCAACGAACCAACTGTCGGGACATTATTATTATTACATTATTCACCATCAACATCATCATCATCATGGTAAACAATCATTTTATCGAATTTCACTTCATCGGTTATATCATGTCATCCAATTTCATCTCATCATACGGTTCTTCTGTTGAAACCATGAATTTTCAGAATACTATATACTATACGTAAACATTAAATACGTACCTACGTTAGGTTAGACTAAACTTGTGACTACCAAAAAAACTTAACTATGAAATAGTGTCGATGAAACAAGGGACACTTGTTTCATGGACACTCATTTCATAGAATGTCTCACTTCACAGAAGTTTCGTTTCATAGAAAGGTATTTCTGTTGAACCTGTGTTGATCTCAGGTTATCTTAAATGTGATTCACGTAGGTTAGACTTCTAACCATCACAAGGTAACCTGAAATCAATACGGGTTCAGCAAGAAGAAAGCTATCTAAGAAACGAAAATTCTGCGAAGTGATAGGTTTCTATGAAATGAGTTTCAGTAAAACAAGGTTAAACCAGAATTAACTCAAGCGGTGAGAAATGCCTTTCGGTGATATGAAAATGCTGCGTAATCTTGAAAGATGTGTCGATAAATGATAGGTAACCTATTAGCGGTACGTACTTGCGCGCCTGCTTGTCGGCCTCGATCTGCGCGCGCACCCGCTCGCGCGCCATCTGGTCCTCGACCTTCTCGCGACGGCGCTGCTCGACCAGCTTCTGCATCTCCTGCTCCTGCAGCCGTAGCCGCGCGTCCTGCATGTCCTTGCCGGACTTGATGCGGAGCCGCTCGCGCTCTAGAGCCTCCGCCTGCAGTTATGGACAAAAAAACGGTACCTAGTTAGGGATTAAAGTAACAAATGGTGGTTTATCAGACAAAACTCCTGTACAAAATGCAACCATATTACTAACGAAAGAGGAATGAATGTATTTCAAAATTAAGACAAAATATTTATACAGTAAATGTACTGTATGACCATTTGGTCAATGAGGGCTCTTTTACACGTCAGTAATATGCAGTGAATCTACTAGCGCTTCGGACAAAACCATCATTGCCGGGGAAAAGCGCCGCAAGAAACTCCAGCATGAGGTCATTTTTTGAATCATAAAATAATAATACTTAAAAGTAAGTTACACTATTAGGTAATAAAGTAATAAATAATTATTTTTAAAACGAACACAAAATATTATTACAAACTTAAATTAAATCTTTACTTGAAGAATTTATGTAACGAGAGATAATAATCATAAAAAGCTTTAACAAGTAGAGTTGATCTCTCGCGGAGTTGGTCATATAAAAATAGAGTAACAGTTTTTAGTTTTTTTTTGCAGTTTCTTAGTAACGAGAGTAATTTGAGATATACTTATTTATATTTATATTGAAATTTAAAATAATGATGACTGTCTCCGAAAGATAGTCTTGGGTTTTTATTAAGATATGTATTTTAGAGTTCATTGAGAATACTTACCTATAGAGTTCGACCGAGATTCTTTAATATGTATGTAGTAGCTAATATAAAATATATTACTGCAGCGCCCCCTAGTGAGTTACTACCGTAACATCTATTTAAGAACCCTCTATAATCAACCACAAACCTATTACTGAGAATCGGTTTTGCACAAACAAATGTTTACTGCAGCCCCCTTGTGAGTTGTCACTGTAACACCTATCTAAGAACAAGCACCAAGCAAACCCAACCCATCACTGAAACCCGCATCAAAATCGGACTAGTAGTTTTGGAGATAAATGGAAACATTGGTTTGAACAAACAAACAAACAAACATCCTCTCACCCCAAACGCATATACCGTCTCCATACCATCGTGGGCAACACGCTTCCGATTTTCCCATACCAACAATTTAAGAAACCTTAAAAATGGTTTTGTCCGAATCGCTAATAGATGCACTCTATATTACCGACGACCTGACAAAAATAACCTGTGTGGCTAATTAACTGAATAAATATTTGGAATTTTACAAGCTTTTATTTAACTTGCAATGTAGCCCCAAAAATTTATATTTTGAGAGAAAGTTTTTAATTTTGCATGCAGTGGTGAGCAAGGTAGAGGAAGCCACCAAGAACAGATTAATGTGCCGAGGCGTCTTCGTAGACATCGAGGCGACCTTCGACAAGACCAACTTCAAAAGCATAACAACCGAGTTAGTCAGGCACCGGAGCCACCAGATGAACTCATCTATGTTCGAGTGGGTAGGTAACATGGTTATCAGACTGAATTCTGACAACTTTCAAGAAGCACTAGTGGTAAAGGGCTGTCCACAGGGCGGCGGTCTCTCCCGGCTACTATGAGAATAGATGTAAACGAGTTAATCGCCAAACTAAACGACAGTCACTACTACGAGTACGCGGTAGGCTATGCAAACGACATAGCGAAACTCATGACCGGCACGGCATGCGACGTCACCCGCTTAGCCCTGTGAGTCGTGGAAGAACGTGGAGCAACTTAAACACCTTTAGGCAGACCAAAGAAGCCCATTCGACAATCAATCCAAAACAAAAAACATAAAACAATGGCACAAGCTGGAGGAGGTATTTGCTTGAGAGGGAGCCTAACCATATTATTTTTATTAGATATATTCAGTTACATGTACAATCAAAGAATTCAATTTGTGACCCACCTGAGTTCCAAACTCAATCTGACATTCTACAGCAATAAGGTTGAGTTTCAAGCAGTTTTTTTTGAATTGGGTAACAAATTAATGTCCGTGTCCATACAACTATATTACTTTTTTTAGGGTTCCGTACAAACAATGAAAAAAAACAGAACCCTTATATGATCACTTGTGCGTCTGTCTGTCTGTCCGTCCGTCTGTCACAGCCTACTTGCTAAGAATGTACTGGACCAAATCAGTTGAAAGGTAGGACAGTGTAATCCTATGAACCAAACACAAATGAGTGAAACAATTATTATTTTTTAAATTAGGGATAATATCAGTGACAAATTAGGAAATTAAAAAAAAAGTTTTGCATACCTTAATGTGTCATATCATATATCAAATGAACTTGTTATGAGGATCTCAAATATATTTTTATTATTGTAATAGTAGATTGTATCACAAGGGAGCATAAATGACATATTTAGAGAGAGGGCGTTCATTGAATCCTGAGCATAGTGAGGGATTTAAGTGGTAACAGCCAAGGTGGAACAAATTTTGCTACCGTGTGACACATACTGCTTTCCACATCACCTATGAGGAATATAAAAAAATGTTAGTGATGAAACAAATTATGTGCAAATAGTATGTATTTAAATGACGAAAAAGTCATTGTAGTAGCATGTGCAAAATATTTTCATATTTCATTGTGCTTATATTTTATACTGGTAACAAAATATCATTGAACAGAAAAGTGTGCTACTTTGATCCATAATGCAAATGATGTCCAGTCTTAAACTGTTCATTCCTGTATGATACAGACACACTGCCATAATACCAAAGGTGGCTAACTGCAATTTATTAGTCAAAGCATGCTATACTCTATTGATAACTATATTAAATTTAAAAGCTTATAATATTGCTATGCAGTTACATATTACGGCAGCACTCTTCTTATTATATTGTTTTGTAACCAAGCAGAAGAGGAGTTTCAAATAAAGGCAAGAGCATGTCAGGCTATGCTCAGTGTAGGGTTCGGGTGCTGTTACTACAAACACTGAACTATTTACAAAAAAAAACAAGTATGAAGCAGTTGCCTTTAGTTATTTAGCCTGCATCTCATGAACCAATCAAGAAGATCAAGCCTACAGATGTAGTGCAAAATGATTTTCCTTCGAGAAAACTCGGATCTCAATCGGAATACGATGGCACCCGAACTGTCAATCAATGATTGTATTAAATGAGTGACGTTTTCATGTCCATTAAAATGGAACTTTATTGTTTAGTGTCAAATGACAAAGTGACAAATGACAGCATATGGCACTGTATAATATAGAGATGTTACAACCACCTTCAATAACTTTGAAAATACTCAGTTTTATTGCCATTAGTAAACAAAACATTATCTTCACATTAAAACATAAAGTACAACAAAATAAAGCTTATTGGGAAATATTTACAAGAATAAAACTCAATACCTGCCTACTTAAAAACAGCATCTACTAACGGGGCTAGTATGAAAAAAAAAGTCATTAGCGTCCCTCTCGCACCTAAGTAAATAACTCGCGTGTGAGAGGGATGCAAACGACATGAAGACTTTCATACTAGGCCCGCTATGATGCTTATAGGTACAGTCACCGTCATAAATAAGTGATGATTTCTATACCTTGTCGCTTTTAATCGTTGGACAATTTCGTATGACATTTCAAACTGACGTTAAAGTGACTAGGTTCATAAATGATAACTTATTTATGCCAGTGACTGTACTTAACATTAATATTTTACCTACTGCATATTTGGGTCGATATTTTCAACATTTTCTATTTCACAATCTGAGTAACCGTCATCGATCATATCATAGTCAGATTCGTCAGTGCTTTCATTTACGTTAATTACAATCCTATCAATGTGATCATCCATCGAGTGTTCCTGTGACCGATATTCATTTTCACATTTCATGGCATGATCACAAACTTTCTTCCATTCATCCGGGCCAATCATATTTATTTTTTCTTCAATAATTTTTTTTACTGTACCCATATTCATGTCTATGTTCCTTTTTGATACGTAACCTTTTATCTGTGACCATATATTTTCTATAGGGTTGAAGTCGGGATGGTATGGCGGTAACCTTAACACTTCGTGCCCATGTTGATGTAAAATTTTGTCAATGGAATATTCTACAAAGTCTTCTTTATGTCGACAAATAATTTCGTATAGTTGTATTTTAGGAAATGATGAATCATGGAGAATATTGTGTTTTTGTAACCAGTTTATCATAAGCGGCTTTGCGGTATTAGAGTTGGGCGGGCGTTCCACATATTTATTGTGATAAGCAGCATTGTCTACTACTAATACAGAATTTGGAGACAAGTTAGGAATAAGTTGATTCTGTAACCATTTTTCATAATTGACTTTATTCATGGCATCGTGATAATCACCGGTCTTATCAGTAGACTTGTACGTAAGTAGAGCACCCGGTACAAATCCTTTGGCACTACCTGCATGTATTATAATAAGGCGTTGACCTTTTGAGATTAACTGTTTCACTCCTTTATCCGTAGAATCGATCCAGCACTTCCCTGTTAAATGGGATGTATGAACATAAGTTTCGTCCGTATACACAATATCCCTGCCTTCAGATCTGTACTTCCTTATTAAGTCCAGGTACTTTACTCTTTTAAGTCTAACGTCACCTTTTTCCATCAGCATTTTTCTATTGTTAGTAATTTTCTTGAATAGAAAACCCATTTGGCGTAGTATCTTTCTTAGTGTAAAATCACAGCCATTGAAATTCATTGTTTCTATTAATTTGGACTTTAGTGCTCTTATTGTAGGAACTTGTTTATAAATCAGATGAAAGTTATAAACCATTTGTCGTATCACTGCGTAATCAAAATCATCAAGATCTAGATAGAATTTCTTGCGTGGTCTTCCCAGCTTAATATTGTTTGTGATGGCATCTTTATTTTTTCTATATTCTTCTTCCTGGTTCAAAAATTTTCTTATTGTAGGTTTAGATATGCCTGTTACGTCCGAAATTCGCTGTTGAACTTTGCCAAAATACTCTGAGTTATTGCTATTTTTGAATTTGCTATTTTCTGATAAGAAATACAGGTATATATTAAATATAATTCCTTGGACTGGATTTTTTAACCGATTTCGAGGTTTCGGCATGGTAATACAACCAATACAACCTTTTTATAAGTAAACTGTAAATATAATCAAAACTATAGCGAATATTTGAATTGCGTGTTAGCCACTCTATATATATATTCGTCTGCTGATGCGACTTACCCCTACGGCTGTAAGATGGGTACTGAAGCTAATTGAGAGAGCACGATAAATACGAACTTTTCCGATAAAGGACGAAGGAAAATCATTTTGCACTACATCTGCACTTAGCTATGACAATTTTCCTTTTGAATTTGTTATATCCTATCATTTAAGATATTTTACACATTTTTATACTTGTAGTTTTTTTCGTGTTTTGATTGAGTGGGGTTGACCACTGTAGTGAAAATTACACTTTTCGTGTTCAATATTTCCTAAACAGTCCTACAACTCTAAAAATTTATAATGACATGCACATAATGCTTTAAGAGATATCTAATACTCTCTGAGCGAAATTATGGACAGACAAACATGGCGAAACTATAAGGGTTCGTAGTTTGACTTTGGAACCCTAAAAAGGGTAGGAAAACAAACACTGACGGTAAAAGTAATTAATGTTGTTAGAAAAGGCATTAATTTAATCATCTAATATAACAAATTACAGATTACCCATGGTTCCACCACATTATCACTTTAGTAAGCAAAAGTTATATTGCTAATAGAAATTGTAAAAGATTGGAAAGATATACCTTTTCTCTTTCTTCTCTTTCCTTCCTCTTCTGCTTCATTCTCTCCTCCAACAGTGCCAACTGCGCCTTCTTCTCCTCCTCGGTTAAGGGTTTCTTCTCCTCTGTAGACTCTGAGAAGCTGCTGTGGTTGGTTTTCGCCGCATGAAACTCCATCTCGTCTTGATTTTTGAATAATTTTCCGCACTCGTCACATTTGAACGACTTTGCTTCTGCAGCCTCTGAGTTTGCATCGGTCGGCGGCGTGGCTGACGGCGCCGGTTGCGCGGCCTCCGAACTTGAGCCGATCGTTTGAACGGTCGACTCCACTTGAGGGTCATCAGCATGAGCCAAAAGCCACTCCATAGCGGGTTCAACCCCCTTGAAATTTGTCACCGCTAGTGCTTTCTCACTGTAATCAAACAAAACATCAATGCTTTCTTTTTGTGATATTACAACGACTTACAAAAGAAACTTTATTACACTCACGCTCGTTCCTTAGGGAAGCCCATTTCGATGAGCGTTTGTATTTCTGCCATTTTTGTGAACGTAAAACTACAATGTGTAGCTTATTAAGGTTTTTCATCAGCTGTTTTCAGATTACGGATTTCAGTCGGATTTCAGACTGTCATTATGCAACAGATAACACAATGTGCCTACCATAGACAGATCGCTACAGAGAACAAAATAACACATTACTCGTGTAATCTGTGGACTAAAAGCAGTACGCGTATAAGTTGCCGTCAAACTTCTTGAACATTAGGCGAGGTAGTGGGGGAAAGTTCGCGCATCGTACAAATACGTGCAAAAAAAAGTACCTAATTTTTGTTACAGAATATTTTCAAATCTTAGGATAAATGATACAAAAGTGAAAAAATATTTTTTATATTATTATTAGAATAACACTAAAAAATACAGGAAACTATTTAAAATAGATCTTCTTCCCAGATCTCTTTTTTCCCGGGGTCCGAAATACAGTGAGCAGGTCGGAGCCCTTCGCTTCCCTAATAATTCGACTGACTGTGCTAACAGACGTTTTCGTAGCTTCGGCAGTGTTTTTCACTATCTCCACAAAACCCTTTCCGTCTTTCTTAAACCTCCTCCCAACGAAACCTAAAAATCGCTTCTGCGCAAGCAAGGTTACGTGTTCAAGAAGTTTGCCGGCAACTGTACACATACGTGCAAAAAAAGTACCTAATTTTTGTTACAGAATATTTTCAAATCTTAGGATAAATGATACACAAGTGAAAAAAATATGTTTATATTATTATTAGAATAACACTAAAAAATACAGGAAACTATTTAAAATAGATTAGTCTTGAACTAAAAAGGATATTCCTTCCATTAAGTCAATACCAGCGCTGGTACTAGGTCTTGGTTCAGGGGAGCTGGAGGTAGTCATTGTTTTCAATTCGACTGACTGTGCTAACAGACGTTTTCGTAGCTTCGGCAGTGTTTTTCACTGTCTCCACAAAACCCTTTCCGTCTTTCTTAAAGAAACAATACACATCGTACACCATCTTCCGAGCTTGTCTTTTTAAAACTACGTTCCTTTGGCGTGGCATTATGTTGTCACTTTAAAACAATAACAAAAAATCAACCACTAACCATAATAACAAAGTTACTTTAAAACAATCTACAAAAACTCAACAAAAAATTATAACAAGAAAATTAATGATAACAATCGGCTTTATCAGTGCACGCAAGTGTACTCGGGAGGCAGAGGGACGTGGACGTGATGCGGGACGCAAACGTCAACTGATTGACCAATGGGTGCGAACGACGCGTGCTCCCCCGGCGCCACCTCCCGCCGCCCGCGGCCTCCCCTCCCAACGAAACCTAAAAATGGCTTCTGCGCAAGCAAGGTTACGTGTTCAAGAAGTTTGCCGGCAACTATACCTACCTAAGGCACTGGTCCCACCGCGAGCGAGTAAGCGATGAACTATCGGCGATTTTCTCGCCTAAGAAACGAACAAAAGATAATCGCTCCCGTGTAACTAAAAGAGAGAGATATACATTTATAGTTCATCGCTGAGCTATAAACTAGCTGCAGATCAGCTCTTTTGTTCGTTTCTTGGGCGAGAAAATCGCCGATAGTTCATCGCTTACTCGCTCGCGGTGGGACCAGTGCCTAAAGCTCGACGAATTTTTTCGCCTGTGTTTACTTTTAGAAGTTCCCGTACTTAGGGTGACACACGGCCAAGTAAGGTCGCCGATCCATAGGTACGGCGTACTTACTCGCACGTCTATCTGCAATGACTTCACACAATACTATTAAGCCAGCAAATCAAATTCTTTCTCTTCCATGTCTGTACATCAAAGAAGTTGTAATGTTCGTTAAAAAACACCCGTCAATATTGAAAATAGCTACTCATAATATCAACCTGCGTAACAAACATAAATTAGTTTATAATTCTAGTTACCGCACCACCCTTTATTCGAAAAGCATGTAGGTACTACATGTCCATCCAAATTTTTAATAACATTCCAGATAGTTTTAAATCGTATGAATTGTATAAATTTAAGAATTGTGTGATGAAATGGCTTTTAAAAAAACAATGTTATCATTTAAAAGACTTTTTAGAAAACAGCGGATGCTATAGACTATTTATTACCTACTATTGTTATTACTATAGACTTTTACTTTATTGTTTTACCTACCTAATTAGATTAGCAATTATTAATATTTTTAGTGATTAGATATATTAAAGTAAATAAAAAGCTTCAAAAATTAAAATTATATTATTATACAAAACCAATTTGTAAATACAAAGGATAAAAAGGTGGTGGCGTATGGTTTAGTATGTAAGTTGGCTTAGTAACGAGTATAGTTAGGTACAACAGAAAATGTCCTTGTTTTTTTTTTTAAATGTTGGTTACTTTTTTTTTTCTTTTCTCTTGAATTATTTCTTTATAATATTAATGTTACCTACTAAATGTAGCTTAGTTAAGTAATAATATTGTTATAAATTCTTTTTTTTGTAAACTACCTATTGTTTATTGACGTATGTCAATTATTGTACACCATAATTATGGTAGATTGTGGCAAAGAGAATATAATCACTACGTTGTGGTGGTGCACACACAATAGTACATTGTGCATCAAGGGTAGTATGAAGGGAATTACTAACGAGAGTGTTAGAAGCCCGACGCCGAAGGCGGAGGGCTTTTAATGACTCGAGTTAGTAATCCCCTTACTGCCTGTGATACACACAATGGTTTTCATCACATTTGCGAGGAAAAAAACAAAGAGAAAACACTTTAACTTTGCAAAATGTAAAGAAATAACTTTTGACGAACGGGAACGTAAATGGAAATGATATTTTTTTTGTGACCTCTACCACAGATAATAACTGCGTTTAGTTTCGACCTGGATTCGAGCCAGATTTAGCCAATTTGATAAAAATGTATAATTACTAAAATTAATGGCAAATGTTGATATAAACTTGAAATAGGTATAAAAATAATGAAGTTTAATGAAGCGTATAGGTTTTGTGTAATGTAAGTTAGTCTATAGCTAATTTTTAAAGATGAAATTAGAAACCGATTTAATTTTTGGCTGAAAATTAAACCTCCTTAGTCAGAAATGATGTACGAAAGAGTTGCAAATTTTAAAAAGAAAGTCATTACTCCCTAGGGATGACAAACTCGCCATAATTCCCGCGGGAACAATTTAGGCCATTGTCCTTCTGTATACAGGCATGGAATAACACCATTTACGAGCAAGTGTGATGAAAATGTATTTAACACCTATTATACTTGATACCTACAGTCATGCAATAAAAATATTTTGATTTTTTCAGCATCATACTTTGCCCGTTATATCGTCCGATAATGTGGTCCGCGCCAGTAGCCAGCAAAATGTATCGTCCAATGCACCGGACCCATACCCATACCGGACCGTAAGTCATTCCTGGCAACTTGATGTTTAAAAAACATAGCCAGTTGTCATTTCGATGTCATAATAATTTCGGCGGTAAAAAACCGTCGTATCAAATTATTGCGTTGTGTCTGCTGTTCAATCGATAAAAGTCTATTTTTGAAGAAACCGTTGAAATACAATTGAAGCGCAATTGTAAAAAAATGTCTTCCTTGCACAAGAAACACAAGCACAAATCTATACAAATCAGCGACCCTGGAAAAATACTCGATTTAGTAATGAGTCTCAATGACGTTACTTGCGCTGACTTACAAGCTAAAATAAATAATTATGTAAGATTTTTCGATTTAGTAGTTAATTATTATTATTTAACTGTTATTGTAGTTATCATTTAAAAGCTGTATTACATTGTGCGTCATTTTAAAGAAAAGCAGGATGCCGTCATAATAATTCCCTGAGTAGTGGTACATACCTATGGTCTCAAAATTTAATTTCTCCTGTTTCACAAAATCTTAACTAAGTACCTACGCAAAACAATTTGTTGCAAAGTTAGTGTTACATTTTATTTCTGGTTAGTTGGTCGAGGAGTGCGAGGCGGAGCTGGTGTTTGCTGTGATCGTACACGGCGAGCGCAAGGAGGCGTACATCGAGACCATATCAGGGACAACTCTGGTTAAGAAGATCAAAATAAACGTTAGTAGAATGTGGTCAAATACCTATTACGATTTGTTATGTAATCGTGACAGATTTTTTTGCCGTGTTCATTTGAAGCTTATTAGGGTGCAGTTATACCTACCATATTATTGGCTTTTATTTTACTTCTACGTTATTGTTACTGACCTCGTCGACGAATGCGTGCCTGAACCGTTTGCGCTAATTGCTAAGTCCATATGAATAATCGCTTCTACCAGTATCACCATCTCATTTACTACCCCTGCCTCCAATGACTAAAGTTCGTTTAGGGGCGAAAATTGTCATATGAAAACGCGTTTCTTTTTAGATTTTTTTTTTTACGATAGATAATTCAATCGTCTGCCATTTCCGGTGAATTCATTTTTTCCCACTGACTTCAATAACGAGCACACCGTGAAGCAATTATCACGACTACTGTCTGCATGTAGACATTGTGGTCAGTGGGCACCTAACCTAACGTACCTAAACTAACGCAGGTCAATAGGTAACAGAGGCCCTACTCTGAAAATCGAAGTTCAAAGTTACGTTAGCTCCATCCCTGTCACTCGTCACTCGAGACTAAATCGAGAGGAAGAGCCAACGTAACTTCGATTTTCAGATTAAGGCCTCAGGCGTCTGAGCCCCGTAAAAATAGCCCAATTTCAAAATAAAGGTTAGTAGGTAACGTCAATAAAAAGTGGCTGTGCCTACAGGTGAGTCAGAATTGGACCGATGTTATTAAATCCGGCATGGAGAGCGCGCATTATTTCGGAAACTGTGCAGAAGATGTTCAGGCTATCATCGCTCCAGTAAGTACAAGAACTGACTTATGTTTAGTTAAATTTATTTTCTCGAGGGCCTTAAACATATAAATTAAAGATATGTTGTACCTCTTTCAGTGGCTAGGTTCAAAAAAGTAGTAAATTTTTCAAGCATAACCCCAATGCAATACTAAGTATGTGCTTAAAAACGGATCTGATTATGGAGTTAGAATAGAAGGGACCTAACCCATCGAGTTTGGGCTTGTTCGATTCTGATTTGATGAGCAGTTGATGAGTAAATTTGTGACAGTAAAATACAACATACTTATTTACTTTTTTACTTTCTTCTTAGTCGATATTAAAAGGACAGTGTTTAAAATATGGTTAAACTATCATATCCGACCTCGAACTAAAGAATGAAGGCGTATTCTAGCGTACGCTAGCCTAGCGTTATTGTAGCCTAAATATTTTGGGTGCAGTAGATAATTTTCATTAGGTACTTACCTAGTTAAGTAATGTTTTATTGTGAGTGGAAAGTGAAGTATATTATTTTTTGAACATTCACTATTTTTCAGTTTCTACAAAAAGAAAACGCCCAAAAGAAACGCGTTGTGATGCACCCGATATCAGGCAAACCGTTTTCGCTTCTCATGTTCGTGGTGGCGCCCAAGGAAATGCAAGAGAGAGTTGTTTCATTAATCTCAGAGTGCTTTTTGTTAGTACCAAAATGTTATATATACCTACTCGTTAGCGGGGCCGGATTTACATAATATCGGAGGCCCTGGGCATTATATAATAACCTATTTTTTTTTACTATCGTCTAATGAACTAGGGCGCCCCATTAGTTGTGGGGCCCTGGATGGGCATTTGCCCAGAGTGGGCGATAGATTGCCGCGCCGGCAAAGACCGCACCTATTTATTTATACTCGTTCCCTACACTGGAAATTTGATGATAAGTTTTAACCTAGGTAACCAAGAATTGGTTATTATGCGGTTTGAATATTGGGAACTATGTTTGACATCACCAGATCTAGGAAAATAGTGTAGGTATTTTTACTGTAGGTACTCTATAGAAAGCTTGGGCATTTTTTCTCTTTTACTGTTCAAAACTATTCATGTAGGTATTTAATAAGAATCAAAATTGCTTCCCCGCCACTCTTAAACAGTAGCCAAGTAATTATTTTCGCTGCTCAAAAGAACTTCTCACCTCTCATATTTCGCAATGTTTTTTTCCTTAGGTTCTGCTGGCCAACGGTTAAGAAGACAATTTGGTATGAATATGAATGCAGTTTGAAGCAGAAGTGCCAGCAACTACTGCGAATAGCAAAACGGCTTTTTTCGCAAGTAAATTGAAATTACTGTAGTTAAAGCATCTGGCAACTGGTAGTAGGTGGCCATCCCATGGTCTGCATGACGCGGTACGGGCGAACGACAGCAGGATTGCATTTTTACATCGAATTTAGGTATATTAACTTTACTTAATCGCTGATTAAATAACTTATAGTTATTAAGACTACCGACCGCGAACCGGGAGACGAGGTGTCGGCAGGCCTTCCACAAAGTGGCTTATTATGGTGAAATAGTTAAGCACCGATTTGCCGTTGCGACAGGTGGCGACTTTGGACCAGCTGCTGCAATTAACCATGGACCAGGCGAAGCATCTCATCAGGGCACAGTACTGCACCGTGCGGCTGGTCGACGTCGACAAGATGGAGCTCGTCGAGGCCTCCCAATCTACGAAGGTAATGCTGTTCGACGGCTATAAGGGCCCATTGTTTGATCAATTACTGATCGATCAAACAACGGCCCCAACTCAACTAATTGTTAAAATTCGAAAAAGGAATCGAAAATTTTACACATTTCCTTGAGATTTAACCATTAGTTACGGTTAGTTAGTTAGTTAGTTTAACTACTGATGAAATAACAGGCCCTAACCCTAAATAATGTTCTTTAATACACATTTATAGCCTAAAGAAGGCTATCACTCACTCTATCTTATAGATAAAACCAGATGCCCTCGGGTGTTCATGCTTTTTTTGGGTGGCAACTATAGCTGCCGTTCGGGGTTTTAGGGGCTCCACGGAAAAGTGCGCCATTTTTAACCCACTGATATATGTATGTAGCCTGGTTAAAATGGATGCTGTTGCCCTTGAACTCCGACTAACACCTTTTTTTTCCAAATCATATCTATATTTCCAAGTTTTTTGTAGGAATTGTATTTTTGTTTTATCGACTATCTAAATGTCGTTTGTATTTTAGTTAAGAGTTATACGTCATGTCGTTGACAAAGAGTCAAGGACAATAACTACTATAAAAATGGGATTAATAAAAGTCGCGGTAACCCAGTTTATCATAGTTTTTCCACAATAATTACATCTGTGGCCCGTTTGACGAAGCTACAAGTTACTATTTTACAAGTGTGAACTGGCAACATTGGTCAAAAAACGACTGCAAACATTTCACTAAGCTACTTTTCTATAAATTGTAAAATTCAAGTTACAAGTTTATTTTTTGAACCATAATCATTTTTTTATTTTTTATTGTTAGAAATTCGTTTCCCGAAGATTTTGTTAAATTGTCAACTTGTTATTGTTACTTAGTAAAAAAAACTACCCAGATATCGAGCCAAGTAAACTTGTTAATTTGTTAGGTAAAGGCTCTGTCAAATCATTTATACAAGGTCATCATATCTTTATACAAGTCAAAGTCTGAATAAAGAAATCTGTCAATATTAAGTGTTTAAATATGCTTATGGAATGTGGCATTCATGGGAGTTTGAGGCGGCGTCCTAGGTTTGCGAATTCTACGCGAATGCGATGCGGTGCGACGCGGCGCGAAAGAAACAAACAGTCCACAGCTATTGAAGTGTCTTACGTGACCAATACAGGCGCGGGATGCGGGCGACGCGAAACGACGCGAACGCGATCAAACGGTTTGATAGTTTCGCGCAAAGCGACGCGGCGTCGGTTGTCGGCGGCGGAGGTAGTCCTGCGGCGGGGCGATCCGCGCGCACGTAGGACAACGCCGCCGCGTCACACCGCTTCGCATTGAAATCGCGTGTCACCGCATCGGACCGCTTCACAATTCTGTTCGCTTTGAATCGCCCACGTAGGGCGTAGACTGATTCGGATGACGAAGATGGTGCCTGATGTAGCAAGCAGTTACCAAGAATATTCCGAATAAGAATAAACACGCAGTTCGGAACGGACTACGAACTCAACGAAAGGTTTCGGAGGAAAGGCATAGTGTAGCATAGTAAATATACCCAGCAGATTACATAATACTGTGATATACGAGGGGCGGCTGAAAAGTTATCTACCTAGTGAGGTCATAGTGATGAAAGGAAACACGTAGCTGGCTGTTTATTTTTCTATGTAATCCCCTTCGACCGAAATGCACTTGTTATAATTGTCAAATAAAAACGTTAAACCGTTAAAAAAATCTCTTGGTTTCTAGTCAAAATGGTCGTCACGGCGGCTATCATCTCATGATATCGTTAGAAAATCTACGCCCCCTGAGATCTTTCTTAAGAAGACAATAGGAAATAGTCAGTCACGGGGGGCTTAATCTGGGCTGTAAGAGGGATGTCGATAACATCGAATCCATTTTTGGTCATGGCTTGCTGTGTTGTGCGAGCCGTATGCACATTGGCATTGTCGTGCAAAATCAAAATTCCGTTGCGGAGTTTTTTTTTATAGTGTGCTTCACCTGGCAAAGTAAATTTGCGTAATAATTAGCATTCATTTGTCGTTTTTTTTTGGAAAATACTCAATGAGCAATATACCTTCTGAATCTCAAAAAACGGTCACCATGAGTTTACTAGCCGAAGGACGAACCTTGAACTTTCGAGGAGGCTTTTTATCTTTGAATTTCCATTGTAGGGACTCCTGTTTACTTTCTGGGTCCCATTGTCTAATCTAAGTCACACGTCACAATCCTGGAAATAATTTCTTCGGTTCTCCGGTTTGACCGAATTTCATATGACATAATTTTATATACCATAACGAATCATATGCCATAATGATCATTTGGTATATTTTCACTTGACATAATTGTTAGGTGCCATAACGATACGTATGCCATACTTATCATTATCCCTATTATCAACTGTAATAAAATAATATGCTATAAATTTCATACGTCATAATAATTATTGTTCATAAAACATTCAGAATCCGTATTATTGCTGGTATTGTGTCGTAAGTATAGTACTAAAAAAAAATCGGATCCGGCGATTCGCCGACTGCTACCACGGCACGCTCGCTTCGCTCGCTTGGTTCGCGCGCTGCAAGGTCACAGTTTTACCTAACACTCCTCCTCGTTGCGCTCGTCGTCGTACCTAACGGAGACCTTCCTTACGGTAGGTAGGTCAGAATAGGTAAGTTATTATAATAGTAGTACGTAATCCAGATTGTACCAGTAGTTCATTATACCCACTGAAACACACTGATACAGTATGGGACTGCTTATTCCAAAATTATGGCATATGATATTAGGGATTATGAACATTATAGAAAGTAAATACTATGGAAAATGTTAATATGGTATCGGATATTAGGGACTTTGAATGTTATGATACTAGAGTATTATGGCATTCAAAATGTCGTAAGTATAGTACTAAAAAAAAACGGATCCGGCGATTCGCCGGCCGCTACCGCGGCACGCTCGCTTCGCTCGGTGAATGAATGAAGGTTATAGCCAGGAACCATTATGGCCAATGTATTAAGTGCAAATGAAATTATGAAAAATTAAGGCATACCAATTTCTTCCTCTTTCCCGCAACTCATGTCTAAAAATTCGTGACAACATCTGACACGTCTGTCTTTGTCTAACGGAGACAGCATCTTGGGGACCTAGCTTACACTAACCTTATACATATTTAAATTACCGTGATTTATTTCGTTTATCCGTTCCTTACCCCTAACCACACCATATCTCTAGCTACCTCCCACTGTTTCACCCGTGGGTCGTCTAGAATTACTTTTTGATTTGGCCTCGTTTTCTTCAGTGACAGCAGGATCTGGTCGTCCGCTACGAGGATCATCTTCTAGGCTCTCACAACCCGATTTAAATAGGAAGGGCACGAATCACCAGATACAGGTAATATAAGCCGTTTCATCTGCGATGGCGTATTACCTTCCTTATACGAAATTATATGACTGCATGCGGCTCAATATGAATCAAACTTAGAATAATAACACATGTGTTATTATTCTAAGGAATCAAAATAGTTTTTCAAGCGACATGCTCCTAGCAACGAAGTGCAAAAAACAAATGAAAAGCAACGAACAAATGAGCGTTCGATATTTTGAACATTCAGTAAAGATTAATTCATAGTGGCCAGTATTTTTTTTAAGTACAACTAGTCTAGGTAGATAACTTTTCAGCCGCCACTCGTATTATCAGAACATAAAGAAAACATAAAGAAAAAGTAGTGATAACTAAAGAGGTGCCAAACTTGGCACCTCTTTAGGTATCACTACTTGTGGTGGCATAGTCATGAGCAGAGCCCGGATTTTTCATGGCAAAACAAAACACTATCGTAATCTGGCTAGTGATAGAAACATCATTTTATCGATATCGATAATTGTGTAATAGAATAAAAAACGTGACCAAATAAAATAACATACCTATACAACATAAAAAAACATACATACTTTGTATGAAGTTATATAGAAACATATTCAATTTCTTCGTCGTAATCCACGTTAGTACACAGCAGCACATGGCGTTTTATTCGTGTAATGGTGATAGGAGTAGATAATCTTTTTTTTTTTTTGCCCAACGGCTTAGCCTGGCCTTGCAGCGGGGTAATGCTGCAAGCATTTTAGGGACGCTGCCCCGAGCGGGAGATTTGCAGGGTTTTGATATGTTTTAGTTATCAGTTTTATTTATTTTTTAATTTCTTTGAATGTTTTTATAACACCATGTTGTATTCGTTTTAGGGTATAAATATTATAAATATCTTAGACACTACTTAAATACATCTTGGTTTGGTCACTGTGATAAGGTTTTCTTCTATCGCTCTGCTATTGCTAACGCCAGAGTTACGGCAATTCACCGAAGCCTGTATCTGACATTCGCTAAAAATCACGAATACTTCACTACTGAAGAAAAGCGATCCCCGATATCGCCTAAAGATTTATCACGTAAACTACAAACATGTGCAAACGTGACGGATCCAGTAATTTGTGGTCGTATCTCTTAAAAGTACAAGTGAATGGATAATCATTAGTTTTTCAACATTCTCTGGGAGCAAACAAATTCGTTTATCACTATAACGCCATTTATATATACTAAATGTACGTTCAACTTCACTTGACGTCAAGGGAGCAAATTTATAAAATTCATTGTAATTGGTATAATTTTCAGTTTGAGTACAATTTTCAGATACATCTCGTAAACTTTCATATTCAGGATTTCGTTCGAGGACAGCTTTATAAATAATACTCGATATCGATAAAATGATGTTTCTATCACTAGCCAGATTACGATAGTGTTTTGTTTTGCCATGAAAAATCCGGGCTCTGGTCATGAGAACATGGCCTATTTATGATTTTATTGGGGTACACTTGACAATGAAGAAGAAAAAATGCCAGTTGTTTCCTCTCATTTATTTTAGCCCGTACAATACACGCTTGCCGGCTTCGTTTCGTTTAGATCGTGTCGGACTCGAATCGTGCTTGACTGTTTGTTAAAGGGAGGTGAAGCAGAAGAGAAGAAAGAAAGACGGTTTCCACTGGATAGCGGTATCTCGGGTTACGTGCTTCAAACCGGTAACGTTGTTAATGCTAAGTGTGCCGAAGATCATCCGGCATACAGTCCATTAGTCGACAACGTACCAGGAGTGGATATCAAGTGAGTGTATCACACGAATGTAGTCTGGATCGGCCATTCCCGAAATATCACAATATGAAAATCCCAAAACTCTCAATATTTAGCAACCAGAATCCCAAAACTTAACATTCAAATTAAGGGATTGTGTGTTATTTTTACACAATATTTCGAAACTGGTGTTTTACTTAGTAATCTGGTTAAAATAAAAGACTGGTAGGTACCTATTTTGGAAATCTGATGCAAGGGAAAAACAGTAGGTAGAGTCTGGCTAATTAAAGATGAGAATGAAAAAATGGCAACACTGCAGTGTCACCCCTTTCAAATCAACCTAAGAAACAAGGGACGACACTACAGTGTTGCCATTTTTTCATTCTCATCTTTCATTTGCCAGACTCTATCTACCTAAATTCTATTTTTACATAATAAGAAAAGTAAATCATGCTGCGCATATAAACAAATATGTATTATAAATACGAGCGTGTGTGCGAGTTAAATAACGATATCATCGAGTGACTATTGATTTATCGAATTCCATCTCATCGAACGCCTTTTCTGATGAAACTGACGTTTTCAGGATATTTTAAACATTAATTTCGTAGTTAAGGTTTGCTCAGACATGACTACCAAAAAAATTTTTATTCAAGTCATTCGATGAAATTTTGCGTAACGTTAAAAGGTCTTTAGATTGAATAATAGGTATCCGTGGCTATTAAATGAATGAATAAATGTTATTATTTTAGTGGTGGTAAGACATTGTGCAAAGTCCGTCCGGTTCGCTGCCACCATCTTATCCTTTAACTTACCGCCAAGCAGCAGTGTTCACATTATTGTGTTCCGATGTGCGGATAAAACAACCGGTGAAGTTACTACTGTAACTGTAGGTACCGGAACTGTAGTTACTGGATTGGCAACGCATTTTGCGGTCTTCGGATTACAATAGATTGTAGCTTTGAGAACGCAAATGTCTTTGGGTCACAGATCCCACTGACCATCGGGTGGCCTGTGTGCTCGTTTGCCTTCTGGAAGCCATATTTTTTTTATTCCCAAAGTAAGTTTACAATATACATTTTAGTTAACTTCAAACTTAACATCAAATGACAAGCATGACTATTACAATGACTATGGATGCTCAATATGTTTATTGGTGACTGTACAGTGTAGGTACATGTCTGACATAACTTGTTATTTTAAGTAGGTAACTAGGTATGCATGACATCACATCTTTCAAACAGTATTTAACTCTTGACTATGTTTTACTTAAGCTCGTGCCTTTATCATTTTTAGTTATATACCTATAAGCTTACCTCCTATTTCAGCCTGACATTCTTAAGTGCCTTACACCCCATGTTATCTTCTAGAACTCTACTATGCTTTCCGATCCGGGAGCAAGCGGGCATCATAGGCGTCGGTATGTTGATCAATAAGATCGGTGATCCGTACTTTGACGCCATGGACGAAGAGATGGCTCTGGCTTTTAGCATCTATTGCGGCATATGCATCATTCATTCGGTAGTGTACCAAAAGATTCGGGAAGCGCATATTAGGAACACGCTGGCAAATGAATTGGTTATGTACCATATGAAGGTAAGCTTCGTGTAAATTAGATGCCACACAGAATTTTCGCAGACTTAACTGTAGGTAAATACATAGCGGTAGGTAATTCGTAAGTAGGTACTTACCTACACAAGAAAAAACCTTTGTAGGTATACCTATAACAGAAATAATTGAGTTTAAGACAACGATAAATAAATGTACGTCAGCCTTAATCTGAATTACATTAAGGGGTCTAAAAATCGGCAGTCTTGAACCCACATCGATATCCTTTAATTCGGTAATTCAAAGAAATCTTCGATTTTAAACTAGCTTTATTAAGTACAGGTAGCCGACTCGGAGGTAGAGAAGGTAATCGAATGCACAGGGTTTCACGTCCATCCCCATTTCCAATCCCTCCACTTCAACCATCGAGCCCTGCCCATGAGAGAACTGACCTGCTATGCGTTGAAAATGTTCCAGGATTTGGGATTTATAAAGAGGTAAGATTATAATGTTTTATAATGTTCTAGCGACCTGCCCTTGTTTCGCCTGCCTGCCCAGTATGTATTGTAAATAGAAACCTTCCCTGAAATAATATACGTTTACTCAGCATCATAGTATGACTTTATACCAAAGTGCTGAATAAGATACTTCTGTATAACATGATCTATAATTCGCGTTTATATGTCTTCATGATACATATACCTACAGCACAATAGTCATATAATAGCATCCACATTGCTTTAACTCGACTCTGCCTGGCATGCCATACATAAGTCAGCAATATAATTTACTGTTACTCGAGTAAAAAGTCATATAAGCTTCTATTAAACGTGTCTTGTTTCTTATACGATTCTTAATAGTGGAGAGCCGTAAGGCGAAACAATTTTAAAACCTTGAAATTTCAGGAAAAGTCAATGAATCTGTATAAAAACTTTTTAAATGTGTTTTTAACAATGTATAGAATAAAGTAAAAAAAAAACCGTTCTTATTTTACTTAATATGAAAGTAGGTAATGATCAAGTCTATAAATTATTAAAAAGACCTTACTAGATCTTTAAAAGTAAGTCAGTATGGGGTAATGAATGAGTAATGGTAAATTGGATCGTTTGGGTTTATTTACCTACATCTTGGCCCATTTTAATTGACACCGACTACTTATAGACATTTTTGCGTTCGGCTATTTATTTTACTCTCGGCCGTACACATTCGTCTAGGTTCGACTTGAAGCGCCATAAGCTAGCCCGGTTCATACTCTACGTAAAAAAAGGATACCGCGACGTGCCCTACCACAACTGGCTGCATGGTTTCAACGTGGCACAGTGGGCTTATGCCGCCATCGTCAACTATAGGCTGGTGTCACAAGGTTACTTCAGGTAAGCGCATGTGTCATGTCATGTACCTACGATAACACCATAAAGGTAGATGCTGTTTATACAAGTTTTTTTAGGGTTCCGTACAAAAAATAAAAACCAAACCCTTATAGGATAACTTGTGCGTCTGTCTGTCCGTCCGTCGTCACAGCCAATTTCCTCCGAAACTACTGGATCGATTGAGTTGAAATTTGTTACACATATGTAAATTGATGACCCAAACACAGACGTGCAAAGAAAATAATAAAAAAAAGGGTCATTTTCAAGGCACAATTTAGGAAAAATAATAATTGCAGACCTTACCGTGTCACTTATCAAATGAAAGGGCTCGTTATGAGGATCTCAATTTTTTTTTTTTTATTATTGTCCGAAACTAGAGTAATTTTTTTTTGAAAAATGTTTAAAGTATAGTTCATTGTTTGTAGATTACAGGTAACCCTATAAGAATTCTATAAAAAAAATTGAAAAAAAATGTATATTCGGAGGAACCCTCTCTACGCGAGTTCAGCTCGCACTTGGCCGGTTTTTTTAAATCGGCCCCTATTTCCCCTAGGTATTGGATCTTATTTTACGCACGCAAACGAATTCTGAGACAACCTCTGGTAGGTTAGGTACTATTTATTATAAGGGTTTAAAGGTATACAGAGGATAAGTATGTCTTTAAATTAAAATTACCATTGTAAAACTAATAGCCATCATAAATGAAAAGGCGTTATTCTGTTCAGGGTCAAACTTTAATTTATCCTAGGCATACGTCATCTTATTATATAAATATGTAACTATGAACGAACTTGTGATGCGGACAAAAGCTAGTGAACCGTCAAACTTCCGCAGTTTGGAATCCTATTCTATCCACCACAAGTCTTCATTTTGACAATTGGTATTATAAAGTTGCACCTTTTATCCTGGCTTAAAAATTAACCCGGATATTATTGCTATTTTCTATCAGCGATCTGCAAGCTTTCATGTACCTGATAGCAGGCTTGACCCACGATTTAGACCATCGTGGGACCACCAACAGCTTTCATATACAAGGACGTAAGTTATATCGATATCTTGAACTGTTAAATTAATCTTGAGTTAAAGGGTGTCCAAGTACGATAGTAGATAGTAGATGTTTTAACATTTGGTATATAGTAGCACCGTTAAGCATTAGGTACGTTATTCGCTTAAATGTATTGTGGTTTCAATACTACTAGAGTCTGAGCAAGTCGTGACACAAGCATTTTTTTTCTAATTCTTTAACAATTTTACCTATGAAACAAGTTGTCACATTATACGTACCTATCCAGTCGTTATTTTAAATTTTCCCCCATTTTTTTGTGTCACCACCAACCTGGACAGACTCTAGACTATTTAGAGTCAAACTTTGTGTGAGAAATAGATGTTTATGTAAAATAATATGTAAGTATGAACTGTATGAGCAGTAAGACCATTTCATGTTTACCTCGGGGACAAGTCTTTCTTGTTACCTATCGCAGTAGTTTTGAATTATGACATTTTAAATTAGAACTCAAAGACTTCAATTTGTGACCTACCTTAGGTCCAAAGTCAATCTGCCATTTAACAACAATAAGGTTGAGTTTCCTATTAGTTACCAATGTCTTGGTATCTCATGACATGACATTGACGACTTCATGCATAATTTTTTGAAATTGGTCATAATTTAACGTTCGTGACCATACCATATACAGCATTTCTAGAAAAAAACAAGAGATTGAAATTCAACGCAATAATATTCACAAAATCATTTTGAGGGTAGACGCATAAGTAATGATATTTAAACAAAAATCTGAGGGACTAACAGCGGGCCTTCTTTTGTGAATGTTCGGTAATTTTTAGCGCGTATTAAATTCATTCTATTCAATAGTGTTACAAGACCCCTTATAGTTTCTTAATTCCGGAAATCAGAGACAACCCTAGCAGCGTTGTACTCGAGCGAGGGCAGCGTGATGGAGCGGCACCACCTGGCCCAGGCCATGTGCATCCTCAACACCGAGGGCTGCGATATCCTGGAGAAGCTCCCGCGCCGCGACTACGATAAGGCTCTTATTCTACTCCGCGACTTCGTGCTGGCTTCCGATTTGTCTAACTACTTCAAGTCAGCCCCTTTTTATTTGAACATTTCACAAAAAAATACAATTTGCAGCGTGGCAACCCCATACGAACGCATTCGCGAATGAGCGCGGTCTTACTGACCAATGAGAGCGCAGCGACTTCCTTCAGATCCGGTCGTGTCGCTCTCGTTCGACCCGTAGTCTTCCGGCACGATACCGTTACTAAAAAGATCTGCCCTAAGTTCATGTTAAAAATCTTTAACAATCGCTAATCGTTGCACTCGTGTAATTAAGTGTGTACCTACTATCATTATTAATAGTTATTTATGTGACTGGAGCATAATGAGAGGCATTAATACACGAGCGTGTTTTTTTCAAACGAGCCAAAAGGCGAGTTTCATAATAAGATCACACGAGTGTTTTAATGCCTAATCATGCGTACAGTCGCGTACAAAACTTTATCTTCATGCATATAATAAGTTTTCTACTACATGTACAATATGGCCAACATTTTCAAGTTGTAGATAACTTTATTTTCTGTTCTTCGAAACTATTCGAAAGTTCGAAACAAAAAACTGTGCGGCGCGGCGCGGCGCAGCGGCGCCCCGGCGGGCGGGCGCGCCCGCCCGACTCACACGATACACTGTAGGTTAGGTAGGTAGGTACTTCTAATGTTTATGCACTCCTAGTATTTGACGTTAAAAAAATTGTTTTGTTTGATTGTGTGAATCGATTGTAATATTCGAGATGAATAAAAATTGAATTGAACAAGAATTTTTCACTAAATTTATTTACAAATCGACTAATCCGATAATCACAACCAATATGATTCCTTTTCTCTGAGAAGATTTTAGAAATTTGATTGTGATTAAAGTTTTGGCTAAATTACGATGCAACCACAGATACAGGTTTAGTAATATAGGTATAGTCTTTATTATTTCTAGCGAGCCGATCTTCTACACAAAGGCCATTGTTTGTGTACAATACTATTATCTTTCTTTGTGTCCGTAACCGCAAGCCGATTACATACAAAAAAGTTAGAACTACATTGAATGTCCATAGAATTATCAACCCTATCCTCTTAGTCAGTAGGTTTAAAATGTAAAGTGTCAGGATACAGATATGTCTTTATTAGAAGATGGTAATATTGTGTAGGGAATAAGACTGGTTCAAATAATAAAGACATATCTGTATCCTGACACTTTACATTTTAAACCTACTGACTAAGAGGATAGGGTTGATAATTCTATGGACATTCAATGTAGTTCTAACTTTTGTATGTAATCGGCTTGCGGTTACGGACACAAAGAAAGATAATAGTATTGTACACAAACAATGGCCTTTGTGTAGAAGATCGGCTCGCTAGAAATAATAAAGACTATAATTTGCTTATCGTTTCTCAACATATTATAGGGAATTTTTGCCATGGATGTAGATAAAGTTTATTCAAAATGTGCGGGAGTGTTATTATTTAACAAGTTACAAGTCGCTCGGATCTCCCCTTCTATCTAGACAGTAACGATAGAGACGCACTGAGCGATAAGCGAGTAAATACAACTTGTGCTCCCGTCCTGGAAGAAGGGTCGAACGAGAGTACGACCGGATCAGAAGGGAATCGCTGGGCTCCCATTAGTCAGTGAGATCGGGATCATTCGTGAATGCATTCATTTGGGGTTGCCGCACTTCATTTTTTTACTAATTTCTTATCACCATTTATAAAATGTTACCATCTTGTCGCTATTAAATAGCTGAGAAGTTGTAGTGGTAGTTGACCTTAGAATAATAACACATAGAATGATAGTTTCCTACAGCCAACCTGTCAAAAGTGTCGCACAAAATGGATTCATGTGGGCGTAATCAACGCGTACTAACACACGACAACACGCACGCAAGTAAACAAATAATGTTGCTAGCGGATTACATTTCCCCCTAAACTAGGGATTTTTTTCATATAATCATTTTTGTTAAATTCGTACATTTTTTGTAGTTACTTAGTAATAATACAAACGTTTATTAACACTTATGTAATAAGAAAATGTTTTGTCTCTTTCTAATTCGCATAAAATATCATATTTTAAGTAGGTAGTTTAAATGTTCTAAGGTACTTTTTTGGCCGGTGGTTTTACCAGTATATACTCGAAATCACCTTAGTAGGAACCACGTCCCGACGTAGTCTGCACAAGCCACCTTTAGTAAGATATTTGTCTGTGTCATTAAAATGTACCTACAGAACATGTTTTTGTCCTCCTAGACGGCTTCCACCAGCTTTCATTTCGATTAAGCCTAATTTTTTCAATCCAACGTGCGGCAATAATCGGATTAGAAGGAAATCTTGAACGAGAAAAACAAGTAATTCAATTCGTATCACAGAATATCACAAAATAGAACAAGTACCTACTTACTATAACAATTTAGGGGGAAAAATTTCGTTATAATGGCAACATTTTCATGTAATGTCGTTAGAAAATAATTTAATATTTTAGTGAATGTTTTACGTAAAACAACAAGTCAAAACATATTACTTACACGTGGAATGTTTATTGTATAGTGTTTATTTTCTTGGTCTGAAGTGTTGTGGCACCCATTAACAATACAAATCGTCATAATCAATAAAAATCCGGGAGCTGTTGACGCTGTGTGACGTGATTGCGACATTTGCGACTGACAGGCGGCGATCGCCGAGTACACCAGAATGGTGTAGTTTAAGTCTGACGGTTTTGGTGCGCGGACTAGGTTTCTATGTGTTATTATTCTAAGTAGTTGACTATGTTGTACTTCATCACATATATTTGATGATAAGCGAAACTTGCTTGACAACCCTTATAAAGATACAGTGGTGGACACATAATTAGAGACACCCCCTAATTGATCACAATAAACTTGATTATGGTACTACAGATTGCCAAAGTAGGTATTAAATATAATGTATTTGTTACTAAATCATACATATGACGTTGTATTCTTAAAATGAGAGACAAAAAAAGTTGTGTTGCTTAGTAGTTTAGACACTGCTCACTATCGGAATGTAACACAAACTTTTTTAACGTACTTCTAGCTGGCCAGCTAATTAAAGACAGTGAACGCTGTGTTCTGAATTCAAAAAAAGAAAAAAAGCCTACATTCTGTCTTTCTTTGTTTTGCCGCGTATTTGCATGAAACGTCAACATAACTCATAAAATTTAACTTTTTTCATTAAAATTAATACGGTTTAAACGAATCTATATGGGAAAAAACAAAAGTTGCGATTCGTCCACGAGAAAGATTATTTTGAACTTTCATAACAAAGGTTGGTCATACAGAAAAATCTCAAACCATTTGAACTGTTCTAAGGACATGGTTATGAATGCTATAAAACATTTCAAGAAGTTCAACACGACCGAAAACGTACCCAGAAAACCGAGACGTAGGAAAACTACTCCACGGGAAGACTCTAGGATGGTGTTGTTAGCAAAAAAAGAACCGTTCAAAGGATCAGAACTGATACGTTCCGAGTTATTTGGCTTTGGAGGGTCGACGGGTGTATCTGCTAGAACAATTAGACGAAGACTATGTGAGGCAAACTTGCACGGGAGAGTGTCTCGGAAGGTGCCACTTTTGAAAAAGCAAAATGTTAAGGCAAGGTTAGCCTTTGCTAAAAAATATGAACACTGGACTGAACTAGAGTGGAAAAATGTACTGTTTTCGGATGAAACAAAAATTAATATGATTAATTCTGACGGAAAACAATATGTTAGACGCCCCCCGAACAAAGAAATGGATCCAAAGTAGGTACACCAAGAAAGTAGTGAAACATGGAGGCGGAAATATCAAAGTGTGGGGCTGTTTTTCAGGACTCGGTGTCGGACCAGTCAGGAAGATAGAAGGCAATATGGATAAATACCAGTACAAAAATATTTTAGAAGAAACCATGCTAGCCTATGCCGAGCAAAATTTACCGGTCATTTGGACGTTTCAACAAGATAATGACCCAAAACACACTGCAAAAGTAGTAAAAGACTTCTTAAGGAACCAGTTTGTGACAGTTTTGGATTGGCCCCCGTACAGTCCGGATTTAAATCCGATCGAAAACTTGTGGTACCAGGTGAAGAAGACAGTCGCGACAAAGCGTACATCAAACGTCGATCAACTTTACACAGCTTTTACAGAAGCATGGGAGCAAATTCCGGTACAAGCTTGTACAAAATATCGCTTCCATGGCCAAGAGATGTCGTGCTGTTATTGCTGCAAAAGGATATGCGACCAAATATTAATACGTATCGGAATGTATTCTAAAAACATGTTAGAAATCGTATGTAATAAGATAATTTCAATAATAACTCTTTTTTATTTATTTCTTGTAAGCAAATGGAGTGTCTTTAATTATATGGCCAGATCTTACCAATCTTATCTTTGATTTACACTGCTTACAATTAAGTTTTACCAAATAAAAGACAAGTTTTGTTGTTAATGTTTCGCTTTAACATTACACAATAACAACACAAATATTTTATTAATTGTGTAGCAAGTTACAATAGCGGGCTGATAAAAAATATACATACAAATCTTAGTTATTTTAATATGCTTCCAGTGTCTGTAATTATGTGACCACCACTGTATATGTCATTAACATTCGCGGTGGTCATCTGTGCGTTCCCCTTCATTAGTTCCGCTTAGCCAAATAATGAAAAAGAAAAAACAAAAAACAAAACAAATTTATTCAGTAATGCTTCTGGAATGCAGGTAGGGTATGGAGGTATTTTATTGCAGAAACTACCCAAAACACTATTACATACCTACATACATTCACGCCTGTAATCCCAGAGGGGGGTACAGAGCTACAAAATTACCTACAGCCAAATGAGTAGGTAGTTAAGCCTCAATTAATATATCTTTTAACCACTTTTTCTTTTTCTAGAAATTTAACCGAATACAAGGCTATTTCGTTAGAATACCTGAAAGGGAATCGAGTTCACATTAATGCCTTGCAGTCATTGCTTATGAACGCAGCAGACCTCAGCGACCAACTGAAAGACTGGGGCAGCGTCAAGAAGACCGCTGTTAGTTATATGAACTTTTTCTCAAGAATGCTATGTAATCTTGCCATAACACCAGTTAATATAGGACCCAATAGGTTGAAGTTCCTGGACAACTATGAAAGTGTCAGGTAAAGTCGAGTGATTTTAAATTTGGAATCAATAAGTCCCCACTAAACAAGAATTGAAATTCGATAACATCACATACTATTTGAATTTGGAACTAGGTTCCTATCTGTTCAGACCTGTGACAGCTTTTGAAAAGGCTGAAGAGGTAAGCGCGTAAAAGGTCAATTGAAATTAAAAAGAAAATAAATATGAACACTAGGTTAGGTATATGGATTTTTGCAAAAACAGCTGCCTATTACGAGGGTCAAACTGAAAGTTCTTAGAAAATCAAAAACTGATTAAACTAGAAAGTTATTACCCTCATTACATCTTTTCAAAATAGTGTCCATTGACGTCAATACATCGCTGCATTCGATGGCACCACTGACAAAAGCACTTTGCCCACTCGTCCTTAGGGGTCTCTTCGAGGGCCTTTTGAAACGCAGCCACAGCTTCCTCGGCGTCCATAAAACATTGACGGTGTGTGACGAGGCGTTGTCATTGTGAAGGAGGATCCTACTGCGAGGTCGTTTCTCCCGAACTTTTTCCAAGACAAGTGGCAAACAATTGTTAGTGTACCACTCTGCAGTAACTGTTTTTCGATCCTCTAAAACAATTGTCGCGTAATGACCTGTCCTTCCGAAGAACGAGGCTACCATCTTTTTTCCCACGCTTCGACCTCTCTTCACTTTAGTTGGCAACTCCTCGGAAGGAAACACCCACTGAGCAGACTGTCTTTTGGTTTCGGGATCATATCTAACAGTAAATCCAGCTTTCGTCACCCGTAAGTATGTCGAACACGTCATTTGAATCACCTCCGTTAAATCTTAAAACCATTTCACGGCACCAATCAACACAACGGAGTTAAAAAAAAAATCGGCGGCAATGAAAGCATGCCTACGGGCCAGGGAGTTTGGGGTGACAGTTTACTACGTGGTTTATCGCAACGCACGAGAATCTCATCCCATACCATGTCTGTAGTAGGTAATGTATCTACTATTACCTTTATAGGATCATATTCAAGCCAGTTGTTTGTTGGTGGAGTATTTGCCTTTTTTCTGTTCTCTGCCAGTTTTTTCACCTCCTGATACGACACGGCCTTCTGTCTTTTTTGACTGAAGTAAATAAGCCTAGGTCTTCCTCTTACTCTTTTTTTCTTAACTTTGCCCTCCAAAATGTTAAAAAAGAAACCTTCGTGCCGTGTTAGGTCTGCCAATGGTCCAATCAGTTTCTATATCTACCATCCATCGTTTACCATATTTAAAACTTCTTCGTTGGTTTTCTTTTCTGTCCAGCGATATTTTTCCATTAGCGGATTTATAAGATTAAGATAAATTCCTCCTAACTATAATCTTTAAGTGCTATAAGCTGTGGCTATAAGCATATGAGACCTATTGACAAATATAGAAATTATTCTGTATTCAAGCTGACCTATATGCCATTTTTAATAGTTGATAAGTAACACGAATCCATATAAAAGAAGTTACCTATCGTTGCGCTGACAGCAAAACTAAATTGGAAATAATCAGCTTTGTACTCATAAAATACTGCTACTTTTTGTGTATATACCTATTTTGATTTAATTGTAAATATAAATTGACAAGGCAACGCGGCGCGCACAAAGTTGAAAGTTATCTACGCCCCCCGCATCCCAAGTTCAGTAGTGTATCTACAATAAAAAATCATTATGGTTATGAAAATTATTTTTTACAATTTAATCAACAACATAATTTTAAGAATTTAGGTAGGTCCCTTCGTATGCCGTCGCGCCTCCCTTGTGGGGCACGCCCCCTACTTTGAAACCCCTGAGCTAGGTATATACTAGTTTATATAGGTACTCATAGTTAAGTTACTCTGCGCCCGAGATTCACCCATACAGTCCGAGCGCAATCCCCCCTCACACCTTTTCGTGATTCATTCATTTATATCATGGCGATGGCAGGCAGCTGTGCTGACGGAGTTCTTCCAGCAAGGTGACGTGGAGAAGAGCCGCGGGGACCTGCCGCCCATCATAATGGACCGCGAGAAGTGCTTTATCCCCGAACTGGAGATACAGTTCCTTCAAGCGACCTGCGTGCCGCTATACGAGTAACTGATGACTTCACTACTTTCCCTAGGCCAAACCTCATCATAATTGTCGGAAGCTTGAACTTTTAAGGTCGGTTTATATCTACAGACATTGAGCGTGCCAGATAAAATAATGCCCGTTTATATAGTGTCTATTAACGTATTTATGCACGTTACACGGCCGCGCAGACTAGACGCCGACAGACACGGGCCATATAGAAGAATATTAATTTGGTTGCCACGGCACGTGTCTGGCACGCTAAATGTCTGTATATATAAACCGACCTTTAAACTGCGTTTCTATACCCTGTCTATTTAACAGAGTTAACAAAGCGTTGTCTCTGTTGCACTTTTGTATGAAAATGAAAGGGACAAGAAACTGCCAGTGGGCGTCAACAAACGCACGTCGATGGCGGGCTCGGCTTACATGCCGCCTGTTGTTAAAATATTCGTAATATTTCTCGTTATTTTTGTTTGTAGTTAGAGGCACCTCAAATAATTAACTTAACTGATAACATGACATTGTCATGTCATGTTAATTCATCTATAAATCCTAATTATGTAATTTAAAGTAGTATAGGTAGATAATAATATTTAAATATGTGTGCCCTGCAGTGCAGTGGGACGTATAGTACCTACAGGCCATACAAGTACAAGTATGGGTGATGATGAGAAAGAGAAGTAGTAGGTATATATATATACATAGAAATAAATTATTAAATAAAATAAATTAAATTTGTAACCAAAGATAAGCACTTGAAAGCGTCCACACCGTACGAGCGACAGATGTTGACTAAACTTTGACAGGCATGTAAACCTACCTTGTGCCTGTGCATCGTCCTTATCGCTGACCAATTACGTGCATTCTCTGTTATCTAGTATTAACTCTGTTAAATAGACAAGGTACCTATAGGTGATAGCATTGCATGCATGAGGGAGTTACTTTATTTAAAAAAAAAATATGTAATAATAAATGGCCACTTTAGAAGATGCCATTCAATTAATGATTATTTTTGTAAAAAGAGTGTAGTTAAAAAATACTTGGGAAATGCTATAGTTTTAGATCTAGGTCTTATCATCATTATCATCACATATTATTTGAAAAACGTGTACCTACTGCAAGACCCTGTCTTCCCAAGAATCTCTACAATGGTCGGTTTTTTAGGGTTCCGTAGTCAAACTATAGTTTCGCCATGTCCGTCCGTCCGCAGCCTAGCTCAGGGACTAGAAAGATGTAATTTGAAATAATTATACATATTAGTCACGCCATCAGTGGTAAAATAAAATGTTGAAAAAAATTTTTTACTGTTCCTCCCCTACACGTCTACCCCATAGTGAGGAGTATCATTGGATCTTTCAAAAAAATTGCGGGTTTGTGATTTTTTTTTTGATTATGGATCCGTTTATGAAATACAGCCTAAACTACAAATACTAAAAATCTAAAAATATCTTAATTTAAAGTACATATAATGAATTTAATAGGAAAACTATGACGACTAAGAAAACTTTTTTGAAAAAAAATTGGTTCTCGAGTTTCAAACGGTTTAAATGTTTATACCTACCGAAAACTTATTTGCGGTGTTGGTAAACTGACCGCGACCTATGTCGATGTATGGGGATAACCGTTTTCCAACGGCAAACTTAAGTTTATCGCGAAGTCTTATTTGATTGTAGTAACGGCTTCGGAACCCTACACTGAGCATGGTCCGACATGCTCTTGCCCAGTTTTTGCTACTTGCATCCATCGGTTGCCCGCGATCTTTACGGGATAGGTACCTATTTATTTAACTACTAATACCTAATTGCGTCCTCCAAATACAGATTACGTCTTTGATCATTCGCATTTGGTTAAAGTATGATGATATTAAGGTCCTACTTGGTTTATCGTGAACGTGTTATTTTTTATATTTTATCGATTTTACCCTGTAGCTGTAGGTATTATCCACTCGTTAAACTTTGTTGATTAACGTTCAAAGGTGTAGGTAATAAATAATTGTGTTTACACAGAATGCTTGGAAGAATTCTGCCTAAAGCTGCTCAATGTTCGAAGATTATAGAAAACCATATAGAGCGTTGGGATGGAGCAAAGCCTATTTTTGCGGAAGTAAGAAACTATTGTTGTCCACTGTCCCGCTTAACTAGACCGTAATAAGCTGCGTTATATTTATATGCTCCACAATATTTATTATTACGTTGAAATATTTTAATAATTTAAGGTGCCGACTACTGGAGGCCTGGCGGTCCTTCTGAGCCCAGAGTTGGACATTCTTATAGAGGCCAATTTGTTGGAGAGAGCGCGGCAAGCGCGCGAGGCGGAGGAAGCCGCGTCGGCGGAGGCCGAGGGGAACGAGGAGGAAAATAAAAAGTAAATATTTCCATGCCTTTGAGATATTGTTTAATTTGTTTGTATTGTGTTGTATTAAAATTATTTGGAAGAAATAAAAACATTACTTTCTTATAAGTTTACTTTTAAATTAGTAAGAAACTACATATTAAGTTGGTAACTGTATAATATACTTATAATATTGCTTAATTATTATATATTTTATAAATAAATTGAAGTCGGGAAAGTCAAAAAGAAAAAATCATCAACTGTTCCTTTCCGGAGCGCGGGGTCATAAGCAAACGTTTGGCGCAGAGAACGCACTCGGTTGTTAGCGAAGACTAACGGTATAACTGGGATGGGAAGCAGTCAGTCACCTCGCCTCCTCCAACATCGTCATCGCGCGAGTTGGTCGTGATGAATGTGTTTAACACGTAGCTTAATTTATAGCTTGATTATGAAAGGTGAAAAACTACTACATATTCAGCGATCTGGAAAAACTTGTACCATGTTGCCTAAAAATTGGAATAGCGCCCACATTTTACAAAACTCTTTTTGTCAAGATACGCTACTAAGGTTAGTACAGGATATAAGGGAATGTAGTTGCAAAATTAATTTTAAAATATAAATAGCAACCTATTGTTGCACCTAACTTTGGTCGTACGATCTATCACATCGAGGCACGTCAGGGACTCGCCGACTACACAACATACAACAATATAATAAATTAAATTGACTCTTTTCCTAAATACCAAAATTGTGAAGTGAAATGAAATTCAATCCACCAGATCTGTGAAACAGCTGTTCCACTGGCTTGAAAACGCAAAGACGATTCTACGTTTTTAAATTAATCCTATCAGATGTATTATAGCGATTCTGGAACTAAAAATTAAGAATTTCTAAGATTTAAAATCACCCATACTTACTCTCAGAAGTTTCTTGTTAGTGTAGCTTATGTCTTATAAGCGGTTCATACATTCCCAAATATTAGAATAAACAGAGCTACGTGATTACTGATTACTACGGGATCACCTTAGAATTCCGAATTATATTTTACTGCTGGAGCTTCTTAGACTGTTAATTATCTCTTTCTAAGCCGGTGGCTAAGGTGCGACTCCACCGCTTCGTAAAATAAAAGACGGGATCATAGTAACAACATGGCGCCGCGTTAATGACGCATCGTAATATACGCAGCGTTAAGCAGCGGTGCGGTCGCACCTTAAAACTGAAATCGTTACAAGTAACATACATATTGTTCTGCTCTAGAACCTTAAAATACATATATACAAAATATTAGAATTTCACCAACAGTTCGACTACAAAAGGTATTCGTAATGCCGGCATTCCCACGTGCTTACTTACGATTCCGGTTCGCTACAATCAAATATCAGAATGCCCTTTTACATATTTGACTAAATCTCATTTTGTTCCAAAATGCCTAAATTCCCAAATTGACTTATTTTCAATACAATAAAATGTCATAATAACATTTACACATTACATCCGATATCCAAAATGGTAATGGTTAGTTGGTAAAATGAACAATAACTTCAAATACCGAATTATTATTAAGACTGAAGGTGAAAATGCATTAGTTTCGTAATTACCAAAATTCATAAAAGCCTTTTGTTGACAAGTCCAAAGATTAAAATAACACTGTCTCATAATACCAACTTTATTAGCCACGCAGTATTTTTAGTGTAACGTATTTATAATTGTAAATAAATACTACACTTTATCAGAGTTGGTTTAGCAATTGATGACTACTATGCTTTTGTAAGGGATCCAAACAAAAACTGTCCTTATGAGCGAGTCTAGAATAGGGTTTCGTACCTTAAAAGGAAAAAAGGAACCCTTATAGGATCACTCGTGCGTTTGTATGACTGTTCGACCCTCCGTTTCACCCAATTTGGTCCGAAACTACTAGACCGATTGGCTTGGAATTTTAAATATTTTCCTTTAATACTGAGTTTTAGGTGTTTTGAAAATGTGACGTTTTGTATGAAGTTAGAGTTTTAGATATTTTGGGAAATTTTATAATTGAAAATTTATAAAAACACGATTAAGTCAAGTTTTAACAATTTTGGGAACTGGTATACTTAATTGAAAATTTATCAAAACGTGATAATGTTCTAGATGAATTGTAGTCATATTAAGAAATACGGTCAATTTAAGAAGTAGGCGCAAGTCATTTCGAGTTCTAAACATTACGAGAATAATCTGTTTTGGCTTTCCGACATTCTAGGAACATGGTATTATGATTTTTGGTTGTAGCGAACCGGAATCTTACTTACTTACAATGCAAACTCATAACGTATCACAGAGATGTTTTCTCAGCGTGCTTAAAAATAAAAAAGGTGCACCAGCACACGGGCAACTTTACAGCTGATAACAACAGCTTCCTTACAGTGCGACACTAGAGAATAGAAATTAAATAAAATGGAACTAAAAAAAGCATACTAAATTGTTGCCATGTTTAAGCATTTTACGTCAAAAATGTGACAGTTACGTAGAAAGTGGCACCCTCATATAATTTCTACTCTTTTGTGTCGCACTGTACTCTAATCTTGTATAAAAGAATAAGGATTCCACCTTTAGGTTATTTATGTAAATAATATAATTGGTATTTTACATTGGACAAGGGAAAATCTATTTTAATGACAGTTTTATTCAACTTTAGATATTTTATAATTTGGCTACATTCAAATTGCTATAATACAGCTTCCAAGTTAATTCTTTTTTTGGAATAATTACCAAGCATATCATTAAATTCGAGACTGATCACATTACATACTAAAAAAATATTTATTTACGAACAAATTAGGTTAGATTAGGCCACTTGGACTAGCTTGCATTCTGCGAAAGCTAACTTCTTTGGAGATATGTCAAAGCGTATGGAAATGACAAAGGCGACGACACCACGACGGCCAACTTCCACCATAAACACATTCTTTGAATGCGACTTGTAATTTTTAGATAAAACTATTTTGGGGATTTTTTGTTAAAAATTGATATTGTATAGAAATAGAAAAGTAAGAAAGAGATTTGTAAAATTAATTAAGTTTTCATACCAAATTAAGATAGGTAAAAATGTTTTTAAGTACCTACGGTTCTATGTCGATTCAAATACCTATTTATAAGAGGTATTGAAATGGTTACATGGTATAATAATGAATGTTAAGTAACATTATTGCTTTACCTGCTAACACTGATTCAATAACAATTCTTATAATTAACGTAGAGCGGAAACAATGACCTATTAGATTGATTGTACCGAAAATCTCAAAATTTCTGATTGGTCATCTCCGCTCTCCCTGGCTCTCCGCACAGCTTCGCTAGTGTGGAAACGCACCCTTAAAAAAAATAACCTTTACATGTGCATCTATACAGCGCAAATATTCTACACTAAGTAATTGCTTCTTTGAAGTTTCCAAACTGGACTTACAATGAAAAATTCAAGATCCTAAATTATTCATACTACCCTTCTACGGAAATAAAGCACATCTACTATATTAATTGTATTGCACTTCTAACCTCATTATAACTTTTGAGAGTTCAATATGCTTCTATGAATTAATTGCAGTAGTACCTTTTCTCCGTAGCAGGGCAGCATAGGTATTTTTACATTTCTCACGGGCACCTTTACAACATACAATTTATTTGCACTTAAATGATAATACATTGTAATAACTAACATAGTAATAAAAATGTGCACTCTTGCAGGCACCTTAAACATTTTAAATTTGTCTGTTATACAAAATCAATATAATATGTCATATAAAATTATAAACGTAACCTTAGATTCTGATAAAAGTTAACCCCACATCAAACTTAGGGCTGTATTAATAAACTGATGGGGACGGAAATGGCCATCTTAAGACACATCAGAAAATGACAATCGTTTTTGACATATCATGAGATAGGCATCTCAGCAAAGACCAGTTTAATATTCGTTAATCATAATAAATACTACATTACCTTTGTTTCAATAAAATGAATGCAGTGCTGTTTCATTTGATCAATTTGTCTAGTCATTAACAATTACAACTACACATTTTAACAGCTAGTTCATACTTTGAACGAGAAACAACTTTGACAATGGAATCTGATAAACCACTACGAACGAATTATAATTTGTAGAGTCGTATTATTTAAAAACAAACACTAAAATGAAAGGAATGTGCTAGGACGTGCGTAATTTGAGGACTTCTATGCTTCCAACCGCTCAATTTGTCTTGTTTTATTAAAATCATCATTGCTAAAGTCAAACTGAAGACTCAAGAAATTAGTTGGCTACGGGTCGACTCTATTTATACGATATTAAGTTCAAGTGGTAATATATGGTGGTATATTCAGTACAAACATGTTAGATTTTAAGCAACTCGTGGGTTTTAAGCAATTCCACCGATCAATCCATGTTCGCGCGGCTGCAGTAACTCCTCCATGAATTCCTTCACCATATCTTTCAGTTTCGCGTTCATATTATCTTGTTCTCTGAAAAAGAAGACATCAAGTCATTCCTAAGTTATAATGTTTATTAACGACCTCCTAATAAAAATAATCTTCTAATGAATAAGGAAACCCATACGAGAACCAAAGTCAACAACATAGCCCTAAGAATTGCTAGAGTTAAGTGGCTGTGGGCGGAAACATATCCCGCAGAACAGATGGCCGATGAGGTCGAAGGGTTTTCGAGAGGCGTCCGCGTATCGGAAGACGCAGCGTGATTAGACCTGCAACAATGTGGACCGACGACGTGGCTAATGTTGCTGGAATCTGGACGCAAGCGGCGCAGTACCGGCGGTCCTTGTGGCAAGCAGTGGACGAATCACCTCTAATGATGATGACGAGCTCCTAATGGCGGCATTCAATTGGGTGTTGTGTTAAATATTCTCGTTGCTTGTCTTTCATTTGGTACTCACGCGGCGTCATCCGCTCTGCAGACCAGCTCGGTGTAATACTTGAGCTTGGGCTCGGTGCCGCTGGTGCGCACGATCACGCCGAGCCCGTTGCTGCACTGCAGGATCACCATCTCGCCGCACGTGTAGTCCTGGTCCAGGCCCGTGCCTAGTACATCTGCAATAACACACATTGTCTATAGAGCCGAGTGTAATGAATGGTTCACAAATATTCTCAGGGTTGCCAACTATTTTCTCGTCTTGAAATTGCAAATGCAGTAGGCCTAAGAGCCCACCTACCATCAGGCGGCCTGTGTGCTTGTTTGCCTTCTCCTTGACATAAATAACAATATTTTGGAAGGTGTTTGAGAGATAATAATGGTAAACGCATTATTATATCTCATTGCATAATTGAATAAGACCAAACACTTCTCAAGTCTTGTCTGACGTAAGTTCTAATGACGATACTACTGTTGTCACGAGGCTAATAAATAAACTAATATTGTCAGCTAGTTTCCTTGAATCATACAATGGGATTTTTTCTCAGTGAAAGAAGTCTGTCAAGTCAGTCAAATGTCTCAAGCACTTCTTTTCAAGATATTAATGGATTTACCTAGCGTGAAATCGTTCACAGTTCAACCACCGCTGACACGCTCGATCAAAAATCTCAAGCAAAAACACTTTATTTCACTAACTTCACACTATTTATTATGGATTTTCGTTCTCGTTACTTACTTAGATGTCGGTCATCCGTGTCTTCTTCAGGTATTTTGATCCCAGCCGCAAAATCGTTTACTGAAACAATTTCACAGGATCCTACCTTTGTAGGATACTGCAAAAAAGATACATTTTTTGGAAAGAATTAGACTATAAACACTACATTTTAATATTAATCTATATATATAGTCAAGTCGGGTAAGTTACACCATTTATAACTCAAGAATGACTGGACCGATTTTTATGATCTTTGTGTTGTTGGATTTGTCTCTGTCCCAAATAGCAGAATAACTATTAAAACATCGGGAAAAATACGAGAAAAACATTCCGAGGCGGTTCTGAGTTCGCCGGGTCAGCTAGTTCTCAATAAAAAAAAGCTTGAATAAGTATTGCTTAGGTCTGGAACCGTCGTCGGTTTGTACAGGGCCTCTATTCTCCTAGGTCAAACGATGTTGCTCCTGAGGTGATGGTATTGTTTTCAACTCGGCCACACATAATGTCTAATTAATAAGAGCTATCGTAACGATAACATGACAAAGGCAATATGGTTTTACCATGTTCAATAGAGCCCCTGGTAATTCACTTCAAGAAGGCGGTCCTTAAGTGTAGTAGTGTGTCAAATTTTCGATATTATTTGCAGTGTCTGAGGTGGATATGATAAATTGTGATCGTTTTTAATTAGTACGCGCTTACACACACATACGCAATTAACAATCTGAAGTGGTTTACACACACAAGCTGCAACAAAGTGGGAATTTTGTTGGGCTAGCTAATGAATTATGCCATACCGATACTAATGTTATTTAAATGTGAAAGTAACTCTGTTTGTAACCTTTTCACCGTTCAACGCCTCGGACGCCAGCTAACTCGGACGGATGCAGGGCACTATTTATCCCGGATAATTGTATCGTTGCAATACGATCGGAACATCAAGGTAATAATTCATCCCAGTCGAGGGAATAGTGATACACGACTTCTACACGGACGAAATAGTGGAGTAGTTAGGTGTCTATAAACTATAAATACCTGTCCAGGCCCGTGATAGTTGCGAATCCTTCGGAAGATGTCCTGCGTGGCGGCAGGGTCGCGGCAGATGTAGTACCCGTTGAGGCACACGTGGTAGCCGTACTCGCGGTACAGCGCCTGCAGCTGCTGCGCCAGCGCCGAGCCGCGCGCGCGCAGGTGCGCCGCCAGGGACGCCACCTGACACATGCAGGCGGAATAAACAAAAGGGTCTTGGACGAAAACTACATTTTAAATCATTAAATTAAATCAATTTACTTAAAGGAAACATTCTTCTATTTTCTAATAAGAAACAAAATAGCATTAAATATTTTCTGAAATTTGCTCGTCTCACCCGGGAATCGAACTACCTAAAAATTCAAAAAATAAACATCGCTACTTTATTAATAAATAAATACGCAGAACATGGACATATCTTAAGAAACAATAGGATATTGTATATTTTGTATAAGTACTTAATAGTCAATATGGTCAATTATTTCAGAATGATCTGTCATTCCAGGAACTCTTCTTACTCGACTACCAAATACTCTATATTACTTAGATGGAGATAGTTACGTGCACGGCGGCAGATACGCCATCCTTGTCTGGCACGCGCGGAGAGCACATATAGCCGATGGCTTCTTCGAACGCGAACAACGGCTGCTTGCCTTGCTGCATCAACAGTAACGCCGTGTTGCCTGCAACGAACGACATGTCATCATTCCAGCCCAGAGACGTCCACTGCTGGGCATAGGCCTTAGGGCAACACAATGAGGGCCACTAGAGAGTTTTTTTAATCTCACTTATGGAAGTAAGTTACATTAATGTGTCTGTAAGTAAGTTAAATAACGTGGTAATCTCGTTTACGTTTGAGTGTCTCGTATCTAATATCATAGCCATAAGATTTTAGTCAACATAAAGTGTGAGTTAACAAAAATTAAAACACCTAGAAAATCTGTAAAATAGATGTCCATTTTAATGAGCTCTAGTCAGCTGATGAAAACGGCTAATACCTAACCTAACCACCACTCCAGCTAAAGCTTTATATTGGAAAAAAAAACCGCATCCAAAACGGTCTATTTGTGAACTTTGATAGACAGACAAACATCAAACGTTAAACATCCCTGATTTTGGTAAAAAACAATGAAAACAACTTATGATTATGCGTTCAACTGACCCATCCACTTGAACCCAGTGAGCGTTTCTACGAATTGTCCGCGGTCGCGTACTATAGCGCGCAGCATCTTGGAGCTCACGATGCTGGTGATGACGTAGGCGTCCTCAGGCGCGACGGTCGAGTGCTTCAGCAACCACCAGCTTAGTAAGGCCCCCATCTCGTTACCGGAAAACACCTTCCACGAGTTAGTTCTGAGAAATAAGTCGGAACTGTACAGCTATGTCTGAGTAGTAAGTAAACTGTAGACATAACCACTCGGTACCGGATCAGCTCAAAGTGAGACATTGAAAAGTGAGCTTTGATTTGTGTTATATTTTTTTCTACATATATTGACGACCTCGTTACAGTATGCATTATGACCATGACCAATAACAACAACTTACCTGTCATCGAACTCCGCTACCGCCAGTCTGTCAGCGTCAGGGTCGTTGACGAGCACCAACTTAACTCCTTGTTCCTCAGCCAGCTTCTTGCTGAGCTCCAGACACTCTGGCTCTTCTGGGTTGGGGAACACCACTGTTGGGAACTCAGGGTCCGGGTTTTGTTGCTGGGACACGCTTATCGGCGGCTAGAAATTATAAAAACAAACCGGATAGAGGAGGAATACGACAGCGATCATAAAAATCGTAAAAAGAATGCGGGTGGAAGTACCTGCTGTAAATCAGGGAAAATTATCTATCAGTGATATTACGTTACATACAAACCCACATTTCAGTTCGTATGTTGAAACTAATAAGTAATAAATCGATCAGACAGATAAACATCACCTGAATTACCTCTTTATTAGCGCTATTTTACCTTAACGTTATAATTTTATAACGATATAAACATTTATATCAGTATAAAGTATTTATAATACTATAACGATATTTGCTGTAACGATAACTTTATACGTTACCTCTACAGTTCATTTATATAGTAACAACCGGCAACGGCGCGCAATTCATAACGTTAATATAACGTTATTCCGGTTTTGTTACAATTTTGATTTCATTGCGTTGTAGCATAACGTTATGACAAAATATCGATACATTTAAAGAAATTTTAAACACTAACGAAATATAGCGTTATGAAAGTCTGCCTCTCACCTTCAAATTGACAACTTCGAACGCCTTAACGATGTAATTGTACCCCACTCCATGCATGGCGCTGTACACTGTCTTGATCCCTGAGGCTTTGTTCTCTTCTAGTTGGGCCGACGGTACGCTCTCTTTTATGTATTCTAGGTACTTCGCTGTGGCCTCTGTGAGGCAATCCTTTACTAACTCGTGCGAACGAATATTGTCGGTAACCCAATGGGCATCGGGTATACTGAAAATGAATGAAAATATTATTCCTGATTTTAGTACTGAGCTTTTGTTTAAACTTAAAATGATAATACTATCAACACTTATGTAATAGAACGTCCATTTGGAAAATAGAATATTAACACATGATAATATCTACCAGCAAGTTAAATCGAAACAAGTATTCTCTTTTATGGTAAATCCATTATGGACCAACAAGGCTACCGCAACATTTAAAAAATAATGACAAAAGAACAAGGCCAATGAGTTACGTAAATATTAAGTGCATACAGTAAATCCACAGTATTAGAAGTACTCGGTTTGCTTTCATACTCTCTCTCTGGCATAACACATATACAGACAGATGCCAGATAGGATCTCACAACGATAGACAACCGAATACTATTCCGCCGTCCTACCAAAGAAGACGGTAAATTTCATAAAAGTATTAGCATTTTAAATTTCATGTGGTTACCAATAGAGTTTAGAATAGTTCGACTACTACATTACAGTTACACTTCTTTGGTAGGACGGCAGTATGGAAATTCTTAGACACTAACGTAAGCAATTTTCGAAACCTATCAAAATGTATGGAAATGACAAAAGCGCTCGACGCGACGCCATCGTTCCCCGAATGTATCTTGTCCTTACTCTGGTTTTACTGTAGTTGGTTTTGCCAATAACTCACTGTAAGCACTGCGTGATTTCTTCTAAGATATGATTATCGTGCGGAGACGTGATCTGCGACCCGTTTGCCCAGTACACCTGAAATATAATTCAAATATTAATGAACTTGTATGAAAATACAAATAAAATACCTTATAGCGATTAGGTATGAGTAAAATAATCAGACGAGTGTAAAAGTGTGTGTGTGTGTGTGTGTGTGTGTGTGTGTGTGTGCTTTCAAAGGTAGGTTAGAAAAAGAGGTTGGAACAAAAATGGTCATTATGTAGGGTAAGTATATCGGTAGGTTTATTCAACTAGATTTAGCCCGCAACTTCAGCCGTTATTCCTTCGGGTACTTATAAAATTTTGGGGATGAATAGCCTATGTCCAGGGTATATGCTATCTCCATTTGAAGTTTAATCTAAATCCGTCCAGCCGTTGAAGCGTTGCAGCGTATAACAAATAAAAACACAAACTTTCGCATTTATAATACTAGGTTTTGCCCGCGACTTCGTCCGCGTAGATTTCGACTATCGTTACTCGGATATTTTAAAAATAATATCTTATGTCATATTCCAGGAACTATCCTATGTGTGCCAAGTTTCATCCCGATCCGTTCAGTGGTTGATCGAGTGCGTGATCGAGTAACAAACATCCAAACATTCTCATTTATCATATTAGTAAGATAAGTAGGATTGCTTCTGTTTGTGAGTGGATACCGTTGCCACTTTCAAGTATAGCAGCACGCGTTATCGAATGAAACAATTCTTTGACACGAGCGAAGCTGGAGCGTATCAGAGATATCGACCATAGTTATTATAATCCTAACGACGGTTTTAGATATACATTATATTAAAGGGAAAAAACCGCGAGTCGAATCGAAATCTCCCCTAGCTATCAAAGTCGATGCAGGAGCATTATCGTATTTTTTTATTAGGTGTGGCATAGAGAAGACAAACTGTACACAGGTCACCTGGTGGTTAATAGCCTCAACGGCTCACTGAATTCATTTGCAACCTTAGAGAATAAAATATAATGCCTCTATTTCAGCCATTTTACCGTCCTGTTGTAGTGACACCAATAATAAAGGATACATAATTTAGTAACGAACCTTGTACCCGTTGTCTTCCTTGGGATTATGAGAAGCGGTGACCATCACCCCGCCGGCCGCGCCGTATAATATGGTCGCGAAGGAAACCAGGGGCGTCGGACACACTGCTGAGAACAGGTGCACCGGGATCGACGCAGCCACGAACACGCGAGCAGTTAGCTCCGCGAACCTTGTGAGAAGCAATCATTTAAAAAAACTGGGCAAAAGCATGTCTGACCTTGCTCAGTGTAGAATTCCAAAGCCGTTACAACCCAAAATTTATCTCAGAAAACAACAAGTTGGTATAAAATAATGGTCATTTAAAGTTATTTAGTGCTGTCTTAGATGAAAGGTAAATACAAAAACTTTGGTCGCCGCCTGTATCTCAGGAAGCAATGAAGTCTACTTGGTCGTGATAGTTTTCCTTTAAAATTCGTTATATGTGCGTTAAGATATTTTTCAGATTTTTAGTACCTATTTGTAGCTAGTTTTACCTACGTGTAGGGGAGGTATCCAAAAAAAAAAACTCAGGATTTTATTTTACTACGTACTTAGTTAGCGTAACTAATATATATAGATATTCATGCCAAATAACAGCTCTCTAGAACTAAGAGCCTCTGAGCTAAGCAGCGGACGAATGGACGGACATGTCGAAACTATAAAGGGTTCCTACTTTGAATAGGTTGTGAGGCTGCCTTACCTAACGATATAAAATCTATTATAAACTGATACACACTAAGTATGTCTCGGTTTATACTGGACATTGAAACGAACCGACACGATGCGAACTTCTTAACGGCATTCCTACGATATTATTTTTAATTATAGACGCAATAGTTTTGTAGATAAGTAAGGGAGATAAGGAGGATAGTCAATCTTCACCTATTTTAATACAATAATAGTACCGAGGGCGCCACTGGACGCTCGGAATAGTCTTAACCTACATCTAATAGCCAGATAGAAAACGTCTTGAAATACATGCATAATTATGCAATTTCTAATGATAATCCAATAATGCGGTCTCCTCAAGGAGGTTTATAATATAGCACTTCTCAACGACTAATAGATGTAGGTAGAGTTTGGACTAGTTAAAATTAATATTGCAATTTCATAAGTAAGTTATTTGGCAGTGATTAAAGTACAGACAGCAACAAACTGTGTCATAAAAATGTATCTGAAATATACTTAAAAAAACGTACTTAGCTGATATAATGATAACAACGGAATACGTAAATTATGTAAAGAAAAGGGAATACATTCTAACTTTAGCAACTTGGTGAGTTACAGAATTTAATGACAGTATAACACATTCTTTGTTAGCTATTGTTTCCGTATCGAGCGTCGCTTTATTATCAACAACTGATCATTATAAAGGTTCGTTAGCAGACGAACGTGCTACGCAGCTACCTCCCACGTTTATGCTCCGTACTACGAGTGATGAAATCTGTATTGTTTTCATGTCAGAAGATAAGTTATCGGCAAATGAGAAGTATAAACTTTGAATAACAAAGTAACTATACCAGTTTGTTTTTATAGTTTACAAAGAATGATGGGCAAAAATGTATGGAACCCAGCCCAATCGTCAATATAATTATAACTTATGTAGGCTTATTGATCCCACTTTTTGCTGTAATTGTTGTAAATAGTAAAATCGGTCGAGCGTGAGTGGGATATACGGGTAATAGCATTGCGACGCATGCTGGGTACAGCTAGTGTAGTATAAAAAAATAAACGTTGTGTTTGTTAATATTTGAAGGCTGATAACTCTCTTCTCCGGGGATTTTGTAGTTTATCCCGGTATTAGAAAATGAAGCTTATGTTACTATCTTTCACGTGGTATACATGAGATTTGTATTGGTTATATGGGCCAATTTGCCCATCATTCTTTCTGTTGGCAACTTCAATCGTGTTTATTTTTCGGGATTATTATAAAGTAGCCTATGTATTGAGTTAGGGTATAAGTTATCTCCATTTCAAATTTCATACGTACCTCTACATAATTATGTGCATTTATATTATTATGTAACTAAATTGGTCATGTTTATGTTAAGTTTCCTAAAACGGGAGGACAATATGTTTGACCGACCAGGACGAATAACTCACCTTTTACTGTTGTATCTTCCATCATATCCGATAACCACGCCGTTGTGGAGTTGGCTTTGGTGGCATTCCTTCTTCATGTACGAGCATAGGCCCTGAAAACAATGGGTCATTGATAAATCAATCAAATGGCTCATAAGTCATAAGTCGAGCAGGCGGGCAGTTATTTTTGTGCCAACACTTCAAAATCCAGTAGCAACAGGCATCGAGCAAATTTCTCTTCCGAATATACAAGTTAACTGATAACCAAAGGGCTTTTCCCCGACTGCAGTGAAGCCCAAAAGGATTACGTGTATGTATGTATGTCCGTTCCTTTGTCCGTTCGTAATCACTCATCGGCTAAATTTTGAGAAAAGTTATAAGTCATAGATTTGTCTTGATGGCGCTCTTAAAAACTCAAAATGGCGGATATTATAGGCTTTAATGTTTTTAACATTTATATCGACGCTAATATCAAACAACGCAGTCAGGTTCGGGTCGGTATTAATTGGTATTCTAATTGAGGACTTAGACGCTTTTTTTTAAATACTTCTTTGTTTTGGTTACCAGGTAGGTATAGCTAGTATTGAACTTCCTGACATTATGATTCGTGATCATAACGTCGCATATTACACATACGGTACGGTACCATCTCCGAATTACTTACGTCAAAAGTTAAGTAAGTATGTAGCCATTATGTCCTAGTAACTGGGCAGATTGTTCATGTACTCCATTTTTACATATCTGTTATCGGCTCACTTGGGGTGCCACCTTTTTGACATTAGATAACCAGCCTCACTTCTTGTTTATTTTCGAGAGACAATCATAGCAACTGTACAACGGATTCGTATTAATTATATTAAGATTACCTGACCTGACCTCTAGCTCTAGCTGTAAATCACCATTTCAGGATTGCCGCATTAAGGGTTGTAATGAAGACTTAGGATAATGATCTTTATAGTCATCTCCGGCTACAGTCAGTCACAATAACTATAAACTTATACACATATTGGATGCCGCACTGCTGACCTTCTAATGTCGCAGTATGCTTGCGAGTAGGAATAGTGGAACCAATCTTCATTATTAACCCTAGACGCAAAGAGAGGAGTGTTATAATTTTGACGCCTATGTCTGTGTATCTGTGAGTCTTTTGCCTGACTGTGAGTGGCATCAAAGTACCCTTTCCAAACGGATAAACCGATTTTGAACTGATGTGATATTAATAATTATCTCTGCTTAGAGACAGCTAACAGTTACCTACAGTAGGCCAGTTACAGTGAAGTGCATTATAAAGTCAGACTAAATCATATCTAGTTATCATATATTTTTATTCAGTTTAAAGTTTATTATGACGACAGGGCACCAACATTTTATTTTGGGGTAGGTTCCTACATCTTTTGTAGCTGTAGGTATAAATAAATAAATCAATATCAGGGGACAATGTCACACCAATTGACCTAGTCCCAAACTAAGCTCTAGGCTTGTACTATAGGTACTAGCCAACGATATAAATACTTATATAGAGAAATATATACTTAAATACATAGAAAAAATCCATGAGTCAGAGACAAATATTCGCGCTCATCACTCAAAAATCTGCCCTTACCGAGGACCGCTAGCTCCGTAGGCAGGGTCGCTACCAACTAGGCCAGCGCGTCGTCAAACTGTAGATATAAGGTGCAGGTATAACTGTACATAGTTAAGTGGTGTCGAGGTGCCACAGCCGAATGCGATTGTTCGTGGTCGCGTGGCAGTCGTGGCACCTCCCAGAAGGACGCAGATGGTTTACCGCTGGGTTTTTAGTGGGTATTTCGGCCGCTCTCGGTAGGTGAGTCCCACATTACTATCCCGGGTCCCTCCGGACCTGTGTGGTATGTGTAAATTCATTTCCCCAGCGCAAAAAAAAAAGGTAGTTAAGTGGTGGACTGACCTGGGCCGTCTGTAGCACGACGACGTCGTTCATGGCGCTGTAGCCGGCGGCCATGCGCCCGCGCAGCCCCGCCGTGCCGAACTTCTGCCGGTGCAGCATGCTCCCCCGCAGTTTGTCCCATCGCGCGTGCGCTACGTCCTCAACCACCTCCTTTGACGTATCGGGGTTCTGTTGATGTGCTGTTTCATTAAAAACATGCATCGCAACGCAAAAAGACGGGAGTTATAAGTTTGACCGCTGTGTGTGTGTATGTGTGTCAGTCTGTTGCACTGTAGCTATTAAACGGGTGAAAGAACTCGGATGCAGTTTCCCTAAATTGAAAGCAGGTTTTCTAGCGTTGGCTCTTAGCTCGGTTTTATGAAAAGCGGTAGAGCCTTTCAAGAGATATTAGCTCTGAGAGAAGGGGTTAGCATTATATCAGGGGTTTTTATCTATAGAATAGTTATTGATTTAATGCACTTTCTACACACGAATATATGTATATTTGTATTAATTAACGAATATATGTAAAAACAAGAGTAAGTTAAGTTTTACACTATTATCATTAACTACATTCAGAGGCTATCACTAGTATGTAATGCCACTTTCGAATGTTGTAGCAAATTAATTAACAATTGGAAGTAAATCACCATAAAACTCCATAAATATCTGTATTGTATTAGCCGAGTAAATCTATGAACTTTTCACAGCATTATCTGTCTCGAGCTACTATGTAGCCAGTGCATTCTTAATCACTTCAAAAACTTTATTATTTGGCAGTAAAATAAGTAATTGAAACCAAGTTAGCCACTATATTTTTCAACACAGCAACAAATTCTAAGTTTGAATAATAAAATTGGATCAGCTATGCCATGGATGTTGGTGATTTTGCTTACAAATAATCAATTATTTTATAACTATAGTCAACCTATTATCAACTTGATCAGAAGCTATGCCAAACAACAGCTAATTTCCATTAATTTCCATTACGGAGTTAGTCTGTACTATTGGTCTGCATTGTGTTACTTAATAAGCACTTTATTGTCATAATAATTAATTAAACATTAACAAAGAAAATGTGTTTTTACCCTAAACATATCTAATCCTGATCATCTTGATCCTTATAACTTCACATAGTTTAGATGTGTAAGGGCTATTTTTACAATATTTGCCTAGGCCCTAAAACAATATCAACCAAATAGTGTAAAATGTAAAATGTGGTTACAGAATGATCAACAATTTTTCAGAGTTGTTGGCAATTCCGTAGCTCTGCCTAACCCATTCTGGGAATTAATGCATGAGTTTATGTTTGTAGTGTAGGATAATTTTCATCCTTAACACTGTTGATGTGCATTAAACCATATCTTCGGGAGGTTAAACCCCAGATAGATTAAGCATTGTTATTGTTTGTCTTTAGCTTTACAGAATCATAATTTGTGTCATGACATCATATAATATTTTGTACAAAGTCAACATAAAATATTATGCATTTTTTACCAGTTTAACATGATATGTAAGTTTGCCGGGTGTGTGTGTCATTAGTTGTGTCACGCCGGGAAATGTGTGTAAAACGGCTATTTCACATATTATGTCAAACTGGTACACAATCAATTTCCTTGCCTATAAGTACAAAAACTTAATAAGTGAAATCTCTTTTTATAATTATCTTAAACTTGATTCAATCTAGGGTGTTTCCTGAGGTAGCTCTTGTAAACACGTATGTTACACCTGTTTCTTTAACCCATTCAACACCAACCACCTGTTACTCGGGTCCTTTTTGTATGGAAATAACAACACTTGGCATTGAATGTGCCCTTTCATAAAAGGTACATTGATACAAACATTCAGTATAATAGTAAACCTCTCTTTAGGATTTACTGCCGTCACAGGGATCACCAAGGACTAATCAAGGTTTATTATAAGCATAATAATTTGTTTTGTGCATAAATAATCAAATCTCAATAGGTAAGTATTTAATTACAATTACATGCTAACTTAGCTCTGGGCGATACCTTTCTCAGTAGGTGTGTGTCTAAATGTTATTTGTTCATTTGTTTTCAAGAAATGTTTAGGAAAAAGTACAGTTCCAGTTTTTAATACTATCTGCAACATATTCAAAAATTTAAAAAGTCAGACTTGGTTTAAGGAGAGAAACATTATTGCATTATATATGGAATTTTCTCGCTTCACAATCCTTATAATTCCATTCACATGGAACCTTACAAGACCCGTTTTAGAGAAGACTTGGCTTAAAATAAGAATTCTTTAAATTTGGAATCACTCTTCTTTAAGTGGAACTCAACGGAGAGCCAATAACTATCCAGAGTTAACAAGGCTTAATGTAATTACCTTACCCTGCTCCATTCAAATCTCGTTACTACTGGTTATGCATTTATTGAAACGACCTTGCCGCAACACTTAGCGCTTACGTGAAAACCTTAGTTAGGTATAACAAATAAGATGCAAAATATAAATGAAACAAGTGATTTACCTTATCTATCTTAAGCCAGCCCTCAACTGCAGCGTCTAATTTTGGGTCCCCACTGTTGCAAACCGGCATCTGTGCGGATTTTAATAGAATTTTTGAAAAAATACACAGATTTTTAATTGATATCACGAATACAATATTAAGGTATTTACAATACTGTGCACTTCTGTGATAATAAAACAAGTAATTTCTTTATTTTTTGGACTAAATTATAGCTTCGGAATCCGGCACCGTTGTGTCCGTTCGATCTAAATCAAAACTTCTTTTATCATCGATGATAATCAAATTAAACAAGGACCACAGGCACCTTGAATTTAAGAAAATGTACTTTATGACTGTTGTGATAAGGAACAACCAAATTCTTTAAAAAAAATGCGATAGCATTTGACACTTGCTTGACCGTTTTGACACTTGTGATGCGTTTTGTTAGCTGCTTTAAAAGTTAAATATTCAGTGTAGTTATCATTTATTACTAGTATTAATTTAAAAATCATTTATATCGTAAAATTTTAATACAAATAAAAATTATCAAGGCGCAGTAATAACTTCAATATTGTTTAAGGGTTTTTGTACCTAGTATTTGGATAAAATTTGGACCTACCATGTCCCAGTCACGAACAGAATAGCGTTTTTGTTTTAGGGTTCCGTAGTCAAACTACGTCCGTCCGCAGCTTAGCTCTGAGAATCTTAGTTCTATAAAGCTGTTATTTATTAGTCACGCCGACAAAGTGGTAAAATTAAATCTTGAAAACAATAATCGGGTACTTGTTTTAGGGTTAGTAACCTTACACGTAACTACACCTGTAACGTTTTTCAACTATAACGAATTTTAAAGGGGAAACTGTCACGAGCAAGTAGACTTGATTGGTCCCTGGGAAAAAGGCGACTATTTGTAGACTACCTACTAAAATCATCTGAGATAGCATCAAACATTTTAAATAGATAAATGTTTTTTCAGATAGTTTTTGTGTATCGGCTTCGGAATCATACACTGAGCATGGTCAGACATGCCTTGCCCAGTTGTTATTGACAAGGTAAAGTCTACAACACAAACGATACGATGGGGTAAGTATTGTTTGTATCATTGACTTTTTCCACCCCATAGGTAATGTAATGGGAATGGGTTAATGAGAAAAAATAAATGAAGTACCTAATGACTATTTTACACGTATTTTTTTTTCTAGTGGGTAGGTACCTACCTACTTCATGGGACAAACGTGCGCCGTTTCAGTTTATATAGTAATATTACAATAAGTACAATGAAAATTATTCTTTAAGATCTTATTTTATTCTTCATATTCTTAATTGAATAGCACGGGAAGAAAATACCTACATACAAAAGAAATATTACAAAGTGAGTCAACAAAACCAATCAGGTGCGTCGTAGTTGCATATAAATAAAATCCTTCACCCATTTCGACGTCACCACGCTGATGAGGAAGCTAGGCCAATCTGTGGTCAATCATTTAATTGTAATTGTCGAACGGAACCGGCTACTCGAGGGGGGCGTCCGGCCCCTCAATAATACCTACCTAAAGGTATGCTCTATCATTTACGGACGGTATGGGAGATTAAAAATACAGTTAGGAGATTAAAATATATATTTTTTACTATGATATAAAAAATAAATTAGCAATGTTACAGTAACTACAAATATGATCGGAAAATTATAAGGAGCCAATTTATTTTCAGGTAGCGTCGTACCGTACCATCCTGGACTTTATTTAAGTGTCTGGAAGATCCAGGTTATATACGTAATTAATTACTTACCAGAGTTACCAGTCGAATTTCACTAGAGACTGGTACAGGTACGAAAGACTGGTGTTAATCTTACTAGCAGCTGCAATAGGACGTTACATTTAACACCAATAATGGAAAAGCAGATGCGAAAAAATCCATCTATGGCTGTTATTGACAAATTTCCCTTCCCAGTATAAAAACTGCGGATAGATTTGATACTTCGGGTTAAAATTTGTCACATTTTGTAGGTACGTGGCAAATGTCAAATTCTAACCCGTCGTATCAAATCCATCCGCGATTTTAATGTTGGGAATATTACAATTTTACCAATAGATGCCTAGACCCGAAACACCTCTATTCCCTTATTTTATTACATTTAAATCGTTTGAGCTGTTTCCAAAACTCCGATGCATAGGTAGGTATACATAATATACTAGTGTAACTAACTAATTTCCCATACTTATATTCAAACTGCGACAAGATTACGAGTAAGATACAATATTTACTTCAAATTAAAATTTATCACATTTTGATATTACACGTGGCAAAGGTCAAGTTTTAACTCGATGTAAACTAGGTAATCCATCCGCGGTTCGAATATTGGGAACGAATGGGAATTCAAGTACTTATAAATAGATATGACTATGATATGTGTCGCAAAATAAGCGTTTTTCAACAAGGTCAAGCTTTAAATGTGTTGCACCTACGCTAGCTTGTAATATTCGTATTTCCTGTCCCATTCTAGAATAGGTATTTTGATGGTATTTGTTAAATTCTGCAGCCTGTACAAAAATACACTAGACAGCAAACGCAGCGTTCTAAGGTTCCTATAATCTAAATCGTTCCCTTAGTCTCCGTCGAGTTCATCCAAATAGGAGGTGGGCTCTGAAACACATGGGTATCTGTAAATTCGGTAATCTCAACTATCTCAGGTTAGCGGGTAAGTCGGTGTAACCACCTGTAAAACAAAAAAGTAGATTGAGAAATTTCTAATGCAAGATTCAATCAATCGATAACAAGAGCAGTGATGCACTTGAAGTTTTATAAATAGCCGTAGTAGATAAGCCAGGGCGGCGACGTAACATTGGCACTTGGGCGGCGTGTAGTAACCCGCGTAGGGCGGGCGGGCAATAACCGAAACTATTTCTTCTCACGTCAGTTTTAATCAACGTCATTTTGTAATAGCTTTATTTTGTGATAGATTTACGTGAAGTGTTGTTTCTAGAAATGGGTACAGAGGACCCAAATCAGTTGTATTCTGTGGAGTTTGAAGTTTACGGGCAAGTACAAGGTATGGTCCCACTGTTAGTCCGGCGGCGCTGAGTTTTGTGGTTTCAAAAATCAATATTAATTGTTGTTGGCATATAGTTTCCGGACCCTTTGCCCAATCTTATGCATAAGTTTGTGCCATATTATGTTTTTGCTAAGGTAGAAACTTAGATAAGTGTCTTTTTTTACACGAATAGGTATCCAGAAAAAGGACTGGGGGGGGTGATTATGACATGGCTATGCAGTTCATTTTACGGCGAGCGTAAAGGAGAGAGCTATAGCAGTTACAGTTTTGCCCTTTTCTCTCAGCGTAAACGGAACTGCAAGCAATTTTAATTATGAGCTATAATTAAGTAGACTTAAGTTTATCTTTAAATTTCGCATGCCTTGCTGGTAGATTTTAGTGATACTTGCCTAATGTTTCTTCAATGATCTCATTCTACCTAAAATCAAGTGAAATAAATATTCTGACTTTTGACTTTTGACAAGCTAGGTCATAATAACCCCCCTGTAATGTTTTCAGGGTTGTATGTATGTATGTACGAGTTTTTTTTTGCACCATAACTTCCAAATGCCTGAGCCGATTTAGAGGTGTGTGGTATCGTTAGAATCCTTTCACCATCCCGGATGATATAGGATAAATTAACTGTTAAAATTGAAATAACAACAAAATAACATCAATTATTTGACATTGGTCCATATATTGACGACAATATAAAAAATGTAACCAAGGTTACAAAACTTGCTTTTCATTTACCTATTAACAGTAACGGGCGAAAAAAAATCTCGAGTAGAAAATTTATATTTCAAGATAAAAATGAAGTAGTCGCCTAATTACATACGAATATGTTTGTGTCACCTTCCCCCTCTGGGATATTGATATTCAATCTATATACCTAACCACGTCGCCCTTATAGCTCTGAAACAGTATAACAATCGGTTAAATAGGTGTTATACGCGTTTCAGATCACTAGTATCAGTTAATCAAACAATTCAAACCTGGCATTTGAAGCTTGTTTTTTTTAACTCCATAAATGACGCAAAAGAAAATTCAAGTCATTAGAGTTTACGTACATTAGGTATTATTATGGCGTAACGAAACACTATAGGCTGTTAACGTCTTGAAGCGGTAGCAGCACGGTGCAGTGCAGTGCAGTGCAGACGCGGTTTTACCCAAAGGTCCAGTCCATGAATCTTTTACCACAGCTGGTAATTTTGACATCATTCATACAGATTGTCGTAAACTTTAATTATATGTATTTACACATATTTGCACATAATTCATTACGTTCCGTTTAACTAAAAATATACTCCATACAAATATGAACATAAGTAAGTATAAATATGTACCTAGTTACGAAAAAAGCGAAGGAAAGCAACCACCGACACGCAGGAAAAATCTGCCACAGTTCACCAAAACTAAGCTTAAAGTATTAAAACACTCGGCGGGTTACCGGGCATTTGTTCTTTTTAATAAGGTGCCTGTTGAAATGAAGTCGCTTTCAAATGTACCTAAATATATTTAAAAATAAGCTTTAAGCCTTTTTTAAGGAAGAGTTTTTACTCAATAGAGGATTTCTGTGAGTCGTGTAGTTAATTAACAAACGTAGGTATTAAGTTATTATATTTTTTTTGTGATAAAATCTGAGTTCAGCTTTAAAAATGTTATGACTAATACATAAATGGTTTGAGTGTGCGATTTTAAATATAATTGACCCGCTGCCGAAAGTACCTATTGCAGCTGTATGCTATATTGTAAGTATCCGCATTCTCTAGGATTTTCGTAGTTTACAGTTTTCATATCTTGGTTTCTGGGTAGAGACGGTTCACATAAATATTATTTGAGCGCAAGACGGAATGTTGGCGACGACTTCAACTTCATTTCCTTCAAAGGAAAATTATGAAGTTTATAATCCGATTTGAGGATACTATAGTCGATGATCATGGATTGTCTTATAACTTATAACCTACACCGAAGGGTATCGATGTTTCGAAAAACTTTTATCCGCTGTTGCGTTTGTCGGAAATTTTAATTTGCCCGAAAGTCATATATGAGATATACCTACAGCACGGGTAGATTAGGTTAGGTTAGTTAAATCTGCAAAGGTTGGGAAAATTTAGTTGAAACGTTAATTCCTTTAACAAAAGTCGACAAATAAATTATATTTGTGAAATTCTTCACAATTTATTTTTATTTTAACTTATTTGACTAAACCGTTGCTTAAAATACGCTGACGCAACGTTTATCCAGTGACGCGTCTTTGCGTCGAAATACTAAACGCGTAGACTTTTACGTCACGTATAGTCGCGTCCAAAATAATTTACTTTTTGGGCTAGTTTGAACCCACTTAAAAAACCAGGGAAGAGCAGGTACGACCATGCTCCGTGTAGGATTCGGAAGACGTTACTACATCACACAAAAACTTCTCAAAAGAACAGCAACTGTGAACTAATTTTCAATTTAAAGTTATTTGGTGCTGTCATAGATGATTTTTAGTAGGTTTACACTCTACTCGCATGTAAGGAACCAATCAAGTCTAGGTACTTACTCGTGATAGTTTTTCTGTAAAATTCGTTACAATATGTGCTTTCATTTATAATATTTTTCATATTTTTAGTACTTGTAGTTTTGGTTGTAGAGGAGAGAGAGGGGGGACGCGCAACTCTTGCGAAAATTACACTTTTCGAGTTCAATGTGTCTAAAACGGTCCCCCAAAATTAAAAAAATTAAGAGCTAGCTAGGTATTCGAAGATAATCTCATTCCATCTTATAATGCAAAAAAAAATACTTTTGCTGAAATTTTGTAAATAAGTACCCGATAAAAATATATTACAACTTTGTCGACGTAGTAAAACCTTGCTAAATTACAGCTTTGTAAAAAGATACAAAAGATAAAAGACAGTCATTCACTAGGTAGGCCACACGGACGCTTTTACACCTCAAGAATCTACCAGCACTTCCCAATAGGAGATATGAGATATTACAATGGTTACTATTACTTATTGTTAGTCTAGCAATAGGTACCTATATAAGACTATAAATATTAAATTTAATATAATATCAAATAACATGCGTAGTTCAGCAGGAAAACATGCCAAAAATCTTACGAGAGAGATAGAGCCAGAAAAGAAAAACAAATACTTATGTGTGTGTATATAAGACAGTGCAAGACGACCACATAAAAGTTTCGATATGTTTTCCTACATCAACGGTGTCCCCTAGACAAGATAAAGCTTTTGCATTTGAATACTTAAATGATTATTGACTAAGTTTCCGGTTTAGGCCATGCATTATTGCCTGTTAGATAATCCTCGACCCTATAATACGCTTTAGACATATACGACTTTTTCAAGTAATTAATAATATAGTGCTGGTACCTAAGGGTAACATTAAAACTACGTCAGGTAATTTATTATAGAAGTGCATGCATTGACCAACAAATGATTTATATACTTTACGGACGCGGAATTTTCGAATAGCGATTTTATTCTTAATTTTAGTATTTAAATTATGTATATCAGAATTTTTGCTGAAAGAATCTAAATTCTTAATAACATAAATAAATTGAGACGCTACAGTTAAAATATTAATTTCTTTAAAAAGTTATCTTAAACTTTTTTGTAACACAAATATAGTTTGTATGTCAGCTGCCTTACCCCAAACCAGAAGTCGGTACGAAATAACTATAATAAACTAAGGGAGGTGTCTCAACATTCGGTAATGTTAAAAACAACGGACGAGACGGGCAGGCGGACATGGCGAATCCTAAAAAGAGGAGGTTCTCGTTCGCTGGAATCTTTTGTTTTTTAACTACCGATTTGGAAGTGTATACTTCCATAGTGGTCCCAGTGTCATCAGGATCTGATGGTGAGATCCAGTAGAAATCGAGGTATTGAGCTATCGAAACGTTGACAATACGATAACCGGTTAAAAATGATATTGTTTTTACCGTGTTAGATAGAGGCCTTGGTAGGCTGTACTAGACTGTAGGTTCAACGTACGAGCAAGGTCATAAAAGTAATATACCTAAGATTAGTTTTGGCTTTACCAAGTAAATTAAGTAAATATACTTAGTGCAGTAAAATATGATAATGCGGAAAGGTTATTATCGTTATATCCTTAAAGACAACAATATATGTTAAAAAGTAGACGCTTTAAAAAAAAGCCTATCAGTGCTTGCAACGGACATAACTGTATCCTATATGGAGTCCATTTAAAGTCTAAGATCGTTTTCCCACCACATCCGCACCGCATCCGTGAAAATGCTCTGGAGGCCAAGACAGAATGCATAACGCTTACGTAAACGATTATCGACAATTGGCAATATGTTTGAAATTGATATAAACGAAGGATGCTACCGTTTGGCAGCTTATATTGATCCCCCATTTACCCCCCATTTGTCATTTTTGATAACGTTAACGTCCACAACTTTCGCAGAACGCATCTTGTCAATATTATAAACAACAATTCCGACCGAATTATGTTAGTTACGACAGTTATGTTACGACCAAGAAAAAAGTCTACATCTGGAGACGTTTATTTCGGATGCTGTTCTTGTCTTTTCGATTCAAGGTGATCTAATACTAAACTTTTCATAGAGAGCTATCGACGATTGATCGGCAGTCATTAGCGTCGTATTATTAGCGCGCACATGTAGGTCGGTGTCACCAGTCGATACCACACGCAGGCTATTCAAACATTTCTATAGCCCTTCCCTTTCATGATTACCTGGTACCTCGAACACCAAAGCATCAGGCAGGTAGTTCTTATCTTTTAAATATTTGGTCTAATGGCTTATACAAATTTTAAAAACATCTATTTTCCGCTATTTAGTTTCACTATCTTTGACTTCAATGTGGACGGTTCCAGGTTGCTACTTCACCAAGTTCTGCAAGGAGGTAGCGGAGACCATCGGCGTCGTGGGCTGGGTCAAGAACTCCAAGAAAGGCACCATCGTTGGCAAGATTCAAGGGGTGAAGCCGGCCATGGACCAAATGTTAGTTTACTCATTTTTTTTTGACTTTATTCACCTCAATCATCGTTATTTCATCTGTAACAATTCCATGTATTCTACACTCTATATATAAGTAGAATAACTTGAATATGTAATAACGGGCTGATAATTCTTACGGGCCAACTAACTCTCATTAATCTAGTTATCAAATAAAAAAACTAATCGATACCGTTTAGAGTCGGAATTGAATCCGAAATTCTGAACTAAGGGATATTATGCATAAGCGGGCTGTACCATTGAAAATACATTATTGTCTTCCGGAATATACATAGATGTCTTGTCATTAAGCTCGGTGAGTAGGTAAGTAGGTAGCCTAATTATTTTCTTTATTAATTATGGACAAGCTCCAACACTATTCTAATTGGCTTATTTGGGGTATAATGCAAGCCACTAACCTACTGTCATAACACGTAAACAAGATGGTATAATGAGACTTCGATCGATCATGCCAGAAAATAATTAAAACAAAATACTTCGCTACAATGCTATAACATAATCTTGGGTTTATGAGAACGTAATAAGCATGTATGTACCTATAGTCGTGGTATGAAGACGTTCGTCACTTTTGGGTCTTAACAGCATTGAAGTCAAAAGCAAAGACTACTATTGTATACTGGGATAGTCAAAAGCACTTATGTCACAATTATTATCTATTATATATAAAAATGAATTGCTGTTCGTTAGTCTCACTAAAACTCGAGAACGGCTGAACCGATTTGGCTGATTCCTTTTCGGTTGTATTCGTTATTGTCAGGGCAAGGTTTGTATGAAAGAAAAAAAAACCACCGGGAATGTCGGAAATTTGCAGCGGGCGAAGCCGCTGGCGGGTCACTAGTAATTTATATATATATTATAAATTGATTTTACAACCATTTCAATTTGTAGAAATACGATACTGTTTTGCAATACGGTAATAGAGCGGCATCAGAAATAGCGTTTTGTGAATGAAATTGACATTCCAGTCATAGGTATACTTTGTAGTGCGAAGTATTTAAAGAAATGTTTCAAAATCTACAAAATATTAAATTAACCCTTATAAGGTAGAGGCGATTTTGACCACGTATATTTATTTCGAATTTTAACCTTACGAACTACAGAATATGATGAAAGGGTTAATAAGAACCAGCGTTTTCGTTTTGCTGAGTTGGGGCCGTTCGCAACCATTACGTGTCAGTCGTCTCTTTTCCTTTCTTTATGTATTTTTTTCTTAGTGTGTATTTGTGAATAATTACATATTATTTATTTCTTAATAACTCACCGGTAGTTTCCGTAAACTCTTCGATGATTGTGATGACTTCTTCAAAATCTGTATAGAACAAGACAATATTAAACAATTAAAGATAAATAAGCTCCTTATGTAAACCACACTACAAGAAAGCGAAGTTTCTTTACTACAACGTATCGGACTATTTCTTACCAAACTTCTTGCTGATCGTGATGATAATTTCGAAGAACTTGACAATATCTGAAAAGTAAATTCATATTATAATAATATTACAATTCAAACTAAATGAAACGAACCCAATGATTACCTTGAAACAAAACTCACCGATTTCAACAATCTCGTAGATGACTCGTAGTACGCGCGCGAATTGAATGCCCAGCTTAGGAAACTACGGGACGGACTATACAGTGTAGTGCACACTGCAGGTGGGAGAGGAGAGGCGTGACGCCCTTCACCTCACGCCCCAACTTCATTCAATTCGCGCGCGAAAAGTAACTGTTGCTTTGCAACAGCTAAACATAAAAAAAACATATTGAGGTATATTAGGGCCTTAATAACGAGGCAAATTATTTGGGTCGAGTCAGTCATTAAAACAGTAACAGCCAATTAATAAACGTGGAGTAGCTAAGCCATGCTTTGTCCTTAACTGTCCTTGTGAAATTTGAAGCTGACTGATAAGGACAAAGCATGGGATATTTACTTCACGGTAACTCCACGTTTATTAATAAGGGCATCATATTTTAATAGATTCTTGAAGCAGTAAAGATTTTTTTCGAAGGTAACGTCTTTTTGAAGCGTTCTCTATGAGTGGTTATCACTCGTAAATTATAAAAAAAACTTACCGATAATAGTGATGTATGTCCTGATCACTTGCCAAGCCTCTTGAATCGCTGAAAATTAAAAAAGACAATTAGGGAGACATTTTATATTTCGTTCCCGACCCTATACACACCTCCTGAATGGTTGCTTTTTAACAAAAATAAATTACTTTTCAGAAGAAAATCGCATTCGAATTAGCGACCGTTTAAATTAAAGAGAATAGAGTAACAAATGAGAATAATAATTACAAAAAAAGCTAAACACGACTTCATTTGCAAAATATGAGTTAATTTTAAAGTAAGGAAATTTAAGGCAAGCAAAGGTACAGTGCGTAATCTACAGAAATTCTTAAGCCGGGTACAGTTCGCTATTGAGTCCCCGGCTTTAAAAACTACCAATGACAAGGGTCAAATCTGGAGACTCTTATAGATTATTGGAAGCTTACATTTCGTCGAGGTGTACTCGATGAGGCGTCGGAAGAAGTCAATGATGTCGTCATGGCCCGACTTCGACCGGATGTTCTCCAAAAGTTCCAGAGTCGACACTGAAAAACAATCACATATAAGTATTTGGCTTAATCAGAGACAATTAACGCGTTCCTTTTTAAAAGCTTTTTTCTTCTGAGTGAAACTGCGATCAGGCAGATTCGGCTAGACTATGAGCAGATGAGTTAAGTGGAGTATTGATTTTCACAGCAAATAGGGCCACTGTAGGGGGAATAGCCCCCTCAAATATGGAACACATCAGCTCTTGTGAGCCTCTTGATCGGGTTTGGGGTGAACGAGTCTTTCGATAGTGGGTTGGCGTGGATTTCTAGTCGATCCTTGTAGCTTGCCTCTTCTTCAACAGTTGGAATCTCAAGATATTCGTGGACTCCTAGGTTGCGTGCAAACTAGGGAGGGAGTGCTTATTATTATTTGCCTTAATCAGAGACAATTAACGCGTTCCTTTTTAAAAGCTTTTTTCTTCTGAGTGAAACTGCGATCAGGCAGATTCGGCTAGACTATGAGCAGATGAGTTAAGTGGAGTATTGATTTTCACAGCAAATAGGGCCACTGTAGGGGGAATAGCCCCCTCAAATCTGTGCCTCCTGTGACAAGTGATACAACTCGAAAAACACGATTTTACAGGAGAGCGAAAACAAGTTTAAAAAAAATACTGCTCTTATATGAATATATTTTTTTAAACATTGCTATTGATTTTTATATCATATAATATCACTTTATTAACTGGTTTTACAAAAATATTGATACTAGTTATAGTTTTTGAGATATTCGAAGAAACGTACTTTATGTATCATTTTACATTTCAGATTGAGCTCCATTTAACTCGTGTAAGATGATACAACTCGAATTGTATTATTTAACACATAAAAGTGTAATCAAGGAGCTCTGGTCATGATTGATACAACTTGTTTTAAAAGCTACTTTTTTCTATTATTTCTAGAGTTAGAGGTTTAACTTATATATATAAGTTGTAGGGAATTGAATAAGTAATCTTTCTTAAGACGAACGGACATAATAATACGGATATTTAGTGAGTTGTATCACTTTTCACAAAAAAAAACGTAAAATAAACCGTGAGTAATGTTATATATCGAGTTATTCCTAGGTCTGATTACGAAAAAACTTATGTCAAATAATACAAGTATTTAAAACAAACGATTGCAATCATGATAACTTTATTTTTTTATATACTATGGAATAAAGGAACTAAACATGAAATTGACGGGTAAATAGAACAACGGTCTATGTGATTTAAGGACGAAATCGTTTTTATTGTATTTTTTATTTCCGAAAGCCGAAAGACGTCCACTGCTGGACATAGGCCTCCCCCAAGGCTCTCCACTCAGACCGGTCTTGTGCTTTTCGCATCCACCGCATTCCCACGATCCTTACAAGGTCGTCACTCCATCTTATTGGAAGCGTACCTACAGCTCGTCTTCCGGTCCGCGGACGCCACTCAAGAACCTTCTGACCCCATCGGCCAGCAGTCCTGTGAGCAATGTGCCCCGTTCGGGCTATATCGGTAACCTTAGTTCTACCTGCGGATATCATCATTCCTGATTCTATCACGCAGATAAACCCCGAGCATAGCCCTCTCCTTAGCCCTCTGAGTGACTTTGAGCTTTCTTATGAGGGCCATTGTTAGCGCCCACGTCTCAGATCCGTAAGTCATCACTGGCAACACACACTGGTTAAAGACTTTTGACTTCAAACACTGCTGTAATTTGGACGAAAAGATGCTGCGACGCTTCCCGAACGCTGCCCAGCCGAGTCGGATTCGACGAGTGACCTCTTTCTCAAAGTTAGACCTACCTAGCTGGACCCTTTGTCCCAGGTAAATATTGTCATCAACAACTTCGAGCGCTGAGCCTCCGACTATCACGGGAAGAAGTGTGGTGGTTCTCTTCTTCAAGAAAGGTGATAAAACCTTGCTGAAGAATTATAGACCCATCTCACTTCTGAGCCATGTTTACAAATTGTTTTCGAGGTTTATCACAAATCGTCTCGCACGCAGGTTTGACGATTTCCAGCCTCCCGAACAAGCCGGTTTCCGAAAAGGTTATAGTACCGTAGACCACATACATGCGTTGCGGCAGGTTATACAGAAGACCGAAGAGTATAACCTCTTCCTTTGCCTTGCATTTCTGGACTACGAGAAAGCCTTCGATTCGATCGAGACGGGCTGTGCTGCAGTCTCTCCAGCGGTGCCAAGTTGACTAACGATATATCAAAGTGTTGAAGTGTCTGTACGAAAACGCCACTATGTCCGTAACGTCCGACTACAGGACCAGAGCACGAAGCCTATTAGCTAGCCTCTGCAGCGGGGAGTCAGACAAGGAGATCTTGTGATCTCTCCGAAGCTGTTCACCGCTGCATTGGAGGACGCTTTTAAGGTTCTGGACTGGAGACTCAAAAAGGATAAAGACATGTAGAGGCTTCCCGCAAGAGGGTTGCCTTTCACCACTCATGGTGTCTCCTACTAGATTCGCTCATTAAAGAAACCAACAGGAGAGGTATACACAAGCAAGCTTACTCATATGACGGGGTACTGCTAGTTTGGGTAATACCCTAAAGGCCGAACCCTATATTCAAAACGAGGACAGATAGGCTATTTGGATATTTTGGATTAAAAATAGACACATTTTGTATAAGCAAATATCAAGCCTTATCTAACTTCCCCTCGCACTTTATACCTCAGCACCCGACCAGTGACAAACCATTTTATTCTGAACCTTTACAAAACTCTGTCACAACAAAGTAATATTATTAGACCTTACTAAATATTAATACATAAATATTACACTTTATTATGACACGTTTCTTTCTATAGAAAGTATCAATAGATTTGTTTGGATAGTAATTGTATCACTATGCATCAAACTTTACAGGTTCTAAATGTTCGTAATATTCTTACATTTTTGATACAACTGACTTGTGCCATAAGACATAATTGCAAAAATTAGGAAATATTTGGTGACATTTGATATAAATCGAGTTGTATCACTTCACACAAACCAAAAAAAAGCAAATATAGGTTTAATTTTTGGTCTAACTCAATTTGTAACTTTGGAAATACGCAAAACTTTGGTGATAAATGATACAACTCAAGTTATATCAAAAAACACGACTTTTTAAAGGTAAATTAAAATCGTGATTAATAATACAATTTTAGATACATCACCAGGCACGAAGATTTTTTTTATTTTTTGTGTTTTGGAGTGTTTTAACTAGAGAAATAGCATTAATCACTCAAAATTGGAAAAAAAATGGTTAATTGTATCATTTTACACGAAAGTATCTTGGGAACTAGAAGGCCTAGGAACACGGGAGTTGGAGCAAAAGATGCGTATTTTTTTTTCAAGTTGATTCATGAAAAAAACCGCATATTGCTACAACTCGAGTTGTATCACTTGTCACAGGAGGCACAGAAATATGGAACACATCAGCTCTTGTGAGCCTCTTGATCGGGTTTGGGGTGAACGAGTCTTTCGATAGTGGGTTGGCGTGGATTTCTAGTCGATCCTTGTAGCTTGCCTCTTCTTCAACAGTTGGAATCTCAAGATATTCGTGGACTCCTAGGTTGCGTGCAAACTAGGGAGTGCTGCCAGGACGTGTAGTTTGATCCTTGATGGTTTTCTTTTAGTGTTGTTTTGTGTTAAATGTGTCTCTTTCCGTTTTTTCACCAAGCGTAAGCGGTTCCAACGGAAGACCAGTGCTGGCTTGGGGCCGTTTCGCAACAATTTCTCTGTCTTGATATTTTTGTACATATGTAATGTGGTTTTGGTTTGTTGCGAATAAATGTCTCTTTATCTATCTTTATCTTATCTAAAATTCATTTCAAAAATCTAAGCCTCAAATCTCAAGTTTATGTGTAATTGAATGTGAAAACTTAATAAGATAAATAAGGTCTTCTTATTCAATTATGATATAATGTACTCGCACCGTACCTTCGTATGAACTACTGCATGTTATAGTTGTTTATTTTAAATCATGTCGTTATGTCTTAAATGTGTATTTATCAAATGATAAGTGACTCACCAGAAGTCTTAATAAGGTTCTGCACATAATCGATAGCTTCAAGAACATCTGAAAAAAAATACACATTATTAGAATTTTGAAATATCAGGTCGGATTTTGCCGAGAAAATTATCTATTTTATTCAAAAACGTTAAAACCAATTTAAAAGGTAATGACATCCTTTTTATGAGAATAAATTACTCCGTAAACGCGCGCACTGACGGTAAGGTCCGTTCACACAGACCGGCTATGAGAAGAGAGCAGATTTTTTAACACGTTGGAAATAGAGTTTTGAGTAATTGTAATTAGTTTTATTTTTGCATGTGTACTTCTTTTGTGATTGACGTAATGACAATATAACGGTCTAAAAGAAACGTTATATCGACGTGTTTAAGAAAAAAAACACTCAGCAACAGCGCGACTAATAAATAATCCTATATATTCCATAATTACTAAGCATTTGTCTATTGGCATAAACTCTTATGGCATAGTCTAGTTTTGCATACAATAACTTAGCAGAAAGTCCGTTGGCCGAATTGAAATGACGCAAGAATAAAAAAAAACCGCATATAATTATTAAAGCAAAACGTATTCAACCTAATCTTAAATTAAAAAAACTTGCTTGCAAGCAAGAAAGCCTTTTCCAGCATAGAAAAAAAACGCCTAACACCGAAGGCCTTAGTTTTATTATAATACCTAAACTATCCTAGACGCTTTTACCCCCTCTTGCTGGCTTATAATTATGCATAAATAGTTACGTTCTTTCGTTTCTTTTTTTCGCCTAACAATGTCGACATATTATCTTGATATAGGTCTGACTATGACTTGCAATTATAATGTATTTCACAGAATAGTCAACATAAAGCTCTTTTTAAAAACGTCTTAATCACCTAATTTACCTGCTTTTAAAAAAAAACCTACTACATTTTGCACGCAGCAAATGCATCATTTATACAGTATCATTAGTTGCTACGGCATAAGTTTTAAAAACACCGGCCTGGCATAAACATTGTATAAGTAAGCAGTCGGTTGATTAAAAGTGCGTGCACGCAACGACGTGCGCGGCTAGCTACTGTCAACACATTCACATTCTTTTAATTATTTGGCCAGGTGCGGAACTGGCATTGGGGCGAGGCTGAGTAAACGGTTTGTTATCGAATTATAGCGAATTTGCTTTAATTAACGTCATTATTTGTTATATACGTGATAAAAGTGCGCAGTTGCCTTGGCTTGAATTTTGCAATTTTTTTACCGCATGAAGATGTAGGATCTAGATATTTGCATTCTTAACACTATCGATGTGTTGCCAGCCTTCGGGATTAAGAAGGAATGCCTCTATGCTAGTGATGCACCGGTTATCTTATCCCTACAGGAACACAACTATGCGAACGCGGCCGCTTGGCGGTTGGTCGATCCGGACGGACCCTGCAATAGGCCCTACCACCACTGATATGAAGCAAGAGAGCATGAGAGTAGTAAGTAATGTTTATTCCCACTAATTATACTTTAAAACTATAGTTGAGAATAAAAAAGTTCATGTTTTATGGTATTACTTATGGTAAAACTCTTTTTTCTTCTGACGTGTTTCCGTGTTGTTAACGTTTTGACAGCTCTTATTAACTTTGGCAGTAATGGCGGCCGAGTTAAAAACGATACCGTTTTACGCTGCAAACAGAGGCCCTAAGCTCTGACTAGTCATCGCAAACGTATAAAAATTTAAAACGGATATAAAACTAGATGGAAAAAAGCGATGTTTGAGATTTATGCTAAAATCAAACGACTACTTAATTATTAACGATTGTTAGGAGGAAGTCGTGGAAGTCATGAGATTCGGACTCAAAAGTATTCAAAGTATTTTATAAGAACTAATGTTATAGCTTAGTGTAGAAAAGTCTGAGAGTGTTTACAGATAACATACATCTTACCGAATTAAATATTTTATGGTCTGAGGGCGGTTTCAGACTAGCGTTTTTTCTACGCGTTACTGGAACCGTGTTTAGGCGCGTATAGGAGCGCTTTTTGCCACGCGCACCACTCGTACGAGCTTTGACGCGCTTACAAGCTCGTATAAACTATGTTTAACCTGGTGGTTAGTCACCACTACCGTATGCCAAAACGAGCGTAAAACGCGCAGAAAAATCGCTAGTCTGAAACCGCCCTGACAGATGACGAAGAGTCAAAAGCAACCATCAGAATTACGTAAACTGTTGACGGGACAACCCTGACAAAATTTTGATAATTTTGGGTTGCGGTTTGAAATTTAATTGATTAATATGTATAATTAACGAATACCTAATCGCACTTACATAAGTAGCACGACTGTACACCTTATTCTGTTTCCATATCGGCTTTGTTTCGTGATGACCTACCCTACCAATCCAAATCCTAACTCAGATAACTAGATAACTTACTAGATTATACAATTTATACTTACTTCGCTTTCCTGTGAGCTCGAACAGGATCTCGCTGGCCTCCTCGACATCTGAAACAATGCATGAAATGTGAACAGAATTGTCTATCTTCTATAAAAGTTTTTTAGATATGTCATGGAAAGATGTGTGTAAAGAGAAAACTTTATATCAGGCCGACTAAAACTACCCAAAGTATTTTTAGGACTACGTACAAAATAGTGGAAAACGGAACCCTTATATAATCTGTTTGTTCCGGCTGCCTGTTTGTACAGACGCCTTTTCTTACGGCCGTATAACAAACTAAATTTCAGTGAGGAGTTCGTCCATTGTACACGTCAAAGTAAATACGGAGTTGAAAACTGTCTTTACATCATATTGTCTTCTATAAACGTTGAAAAAATTGACCTACTCTTTCATTACATTAGTCATAATATCCTGTCACTCCCACCCATAAGACGAATCTAACGAACCTCATAATAATGTGTTAAAATCCATCAAGCCATTTAGGCTGCAGAGCGTGCATCATCTTAAATCAGGAATTTAACTCCAGTTTTTTTTCCTAAACATATGAACCTAAATTCCCCGCACTCGTCCACATCTCACTCATCTCACTCGGTTTTCAAAAAAGTGTTCACATTTAAGGATACAAAATCAGAAACGATAATTTAGTTTTTAGTTAAGTCTCTCACAAAAATTAGTCATACATTATCTCAAATTCGATAAACGAAGCAGAGAGTAGATGCTTTAGGAGTTTTGTCTGAGATTCCACCATTTCTATTCTAGCTAGTAGTTACCGCTTCATCACATTAATTAGGGTTAAGATAAACAATGCTGGCAAGGCTGACTAAGGGCTTAAAAAAATCATGTAAGGCAAACGATCACTTTATTTTAATTACCAAAGAAGGAATATCAACAAACGGCTGAAAAAGTAAAATTTAAAAATTATTATTCCATTGAAAAAAATGTTTATGATTTGCCCAATAAATTAAAAATATCTACAAAATATCTACAAAACAATAAAAACATGTGTAGAGCAACTTAGAACATGATTTCTTCTAGGGTTTCAAATAATTTACACAAAAATGACTTAAATAATATTCAATTTAATAATGACATATATTCTAATCCAAAAGTTATTTGCAATATTTTTAATAATCATTTCAATGACTCGACGAAACAAGCTAATTTATCGAATTATAATTCATCCTTTAGATCTTTTTTACCTGAAATGAATCACCACACCATATTTTAAAAGCCAGTTGATGGAAATGACATTTTTAAAATAATATTATCATTAAGGAACACCAAATCCAGTGGATATGACCAAATTTCCACAAAAATCCTTAAGTCAGTTGCCTTATTTATATGCCGACCACTTGCGCATATTATAAACATGTCTTTTATTGAAGGGGTTTTTCCGCAACAGTTAAAGGTATGCGTGGTTAAGCCATTATTCAAGCGGGGCGATAGGCTCAGACCAGAAAACTAAAGGCTATAGACCTTATTCCCCATATTGTTCAAAGTACTGGAGAAGGCGATGCATAGGTAACGAGGTTAAGCGATTTTCTGACCAAATATGAAATAACTAGCTTTTGCCCGCGACTTCGTCCGCGTGGCGTGTTATAAAAGAGAGATCTTGGTGTGTGTGGGAGAAAGGTTAAAAAATGCTTAATTTTATTATTTTTAAATGAGGTTATTTTATAAGGAGCCTCTAACTCGCAGGGGAATTTTTAACTTTGCATTCACTAAAGTATATGCATGTCAAATTTCAAGCATCTAACTTATGCAGTTTAGATTTTTTCATTCAACATTTTTTTCCCGCTAACTTAATTTTTCAAAATACAGCCATAACTAAACTTTATATTTACTAAGGTATGCATGCATGCTAAATTTCAATCATCTATCTTACGCGGTTTAGATTTTTACATACAAAAATTTTTCCCAATAACTCCCGTTCCCGTGAGAATTTTGCAATATCGCGTTGCAAGTAAGCTTTACGTTTATTAGGGTACCTGCATGCCAAATTTCAATCATCTATCTTACGCGGTTTAGATTTTTACATACAAAAGTTTTTTCCCAATACCTCCCGTTCCCGTGGGAATTTTGCAATATCGCATTGCAAGTAAGCTTTACGTTTATTAGGGTACCTGCATGCCAAATTTCAATCATCTATCTTACGCGGTTTAGATTTTTACATACAAAAGTTTTTTCCCAATAACTCCCGTTTCCGTGGGAATTTTGCAATATCGCGTTGCAAGTAAGCTTTACGTTCATTGGGGTACTTGCCTGCCAAATTTCAATTATCTATCTTACGCGGTTTAGATTTTTACATACAAAAGTTTTTTCCCAATAACTCCCGTTCCCGTGGGAATTTTGCAATATCGCATTGCAAATAAGCTTTACGTTTATTAGGGTACCTGCATGCCAAATTTCAATCATCTATCCTACGCGGTTTAGATTTTTACATACAAAAGTTTTTTCCCAATAACTCCCGTTTCCGTGGGAATTTTGCAATATTGCGTTGCAAGTAAGCTTTACGTTCATTAGGGTACTTGCATGCCAAATTTCAATCATCTATCTTACGCGGTTTAGATTTTTCATACAAAAGGATTTTCCCGCTAATTCCCGTTCCCGTGGGAATTTCGGGAATTCCTTTCTTAGTGCACCTCTACGGTACCTAAGCTACGTCCCTTCTAAATTTCAAGTGCCTACGTTTAGCCGTTTAGGCTGTGCGTTGATATGTCAGTCAGTCAGTCAGTCAGTTTCTCCTTTTATATATTTAGATTTGCCCGCGGCAATTTGGCTTTCGTAAGGATATATCAACGGGTCTTGCTTGTTTTGATCTAATTCAGTATGTCACTGAATGCATTAACCAAAAAACTCCAGTCATGTCTATTTTCCTCGACATGACAAAGGCGTTTGATTTTGTAAATCACAGTAAACTTATTTATAAGCTGGAAATTTATGGTGTTAGAGGAAATGCGCTTGACTGGATAAGAAGTTACCTAGAAGATAGAATGCAGCGCACTGAAATAAGTAAAATTACAGAAACAAAAAGGATAGTTATTTCAAACAAGGCAACATCAGAATTTAAGAAAATTTATATTGGGGTTCCATAGGGCAGCATTCTGGGCCCCTTGCTTTTCCTTCTATACATAAATGACTTACCCAACGCTTCATCCCACAAGACCATCATGTTTGCCAACGATACGACCCTAGTGCGCCATCGAACTTGTGATAAAGTTCGATGGCAGGGGTACATTTGAGCAGGAAATTAACGCTGCACTATTAGAAATTACGGACTGGATGGGTGTAAATGACTAGTTTAATTCGTACAATTGTAATGATATGTCTTTATTGTTGAAATTAAAAAAGTGTAGACGAGACGAGGTAAATACATTAAAATTTCTTGTGGTAATGCTTGATACACATCTTAACTGGAAGGATCACATTGATCATATCTGCAAAAATCTTAATAGATTTGTTTATGCTTTAAAGAGATTAAGGGACACGGTCTCGGTTCAGGCCGCTGACGGCCTATCACGGCTATGTGTCATCCGTGCTTCGTTATGGTCTTATCATGTGGGGTAATTCTCTGGACGTGTACAGGATATTTAAAGTTCAGAAGAAATGTGTGTGTAAGGGTCATTTGCGGGGCTTGGTTTGACGAAAGCTGTGTCCCACTATTTAATCAACTTAACATTCTGCCATTACCGTGCCTATATACAGTGTGTAAATGGTATACGGGCGTTTATTAAAACTGGACATAGATTAAGACTCTACTAATCATTAACAGAAAGAATTGTTTTGATTACGCTAAGTATACACCGTTATTAATTTTTGAACATACTATCCACCCGCAATGTACATCGAAGTCCATCTGTCAGGTAAGTACGTAATGTTTAATTAATTGCATTTTTCGTTATACATTACGTGTTAAATTATTTTGTATGGTTTTTTTTTTAAATTTAATTTTAACAAAAGCTGCTTAAATGTGCTCAGTAGGGGTTATACTAACCACAGTTAAAAGGAACGCCCGTATACCATTTACACACTGTATAAGGGAAATATGGATCTTTGTTAAGTCCAAACAAATGCTCTTTAAATCTCGGGGTGAAGTCATGCAACATACGTTGGACGAGAGAGGACGTTATGAACCGGTTGTATAAACCTCATTGCTTTAAAGCCATCTCAAAAAATGTATTTAACATGTGTATTAACATATATGTATAATGCCTTACCTGAGGGCATACGGTTGCTCCAGGGAAATACAAGTATGTTTAGAAATAAGTTCACAAACTGGCTTTTTGATAAGTGCTACGAGTATTTCGGTGTTAAGGATTTTCTCGAGCGTAATATTGATGTTAATTTGTAATTTTATTTTCGTTGACATCGGATTATAGTTGAAAGGACGATGGGTAAAAATGTCCCCACCCACCAACAGTGATGAAACATGTGCCAGTTTATAGATCTTGGCAATATGATGTATTTTTTCTATGGCGACGATCACCATATGTATGGGGTTTTCTTGAAAAATCACAATCTTATCGTATGGAATTTGTTTGAAAATGAACACGTATGTAGATGATTTGCCTTGCCTGGCCCTTTGTTTTCTTTAAAAAATTCCCCTTGATTTTGCTACGAAGTTGCGTATTTTGTCTATTTTTGGGTCCTAATGAACATATTGACATGCATCCCGTTACTGTTGGAGGGTGGGGGCCCATCACCCTTTATTTTTATTTTTTTACAATTTTATATTTTTAGATCTTTGAATTTAACTTGACATTTTATTAATATTTGCACGCCTGCATGCAGGCTGAATACACTGGACGTTTATAATAAAGTTTACTACCTCTTAAGAAAATGTATTCATAATAAAAAAAAATATTTGATAATATTTGATTTGATTTTAATGTCTTGTTTCAGGATCGACTGGCTAAGTAGTACGGGCTCTCCCGGCTGCAAGATAGAGAAGTGTGATCTGACCAACAAGGAGTATTTGTCCCGACTAGATTACAACAACTTTAGCATACGGTTCTGAACGTTTTTGTACAATATTAGTGTTCAGGTTGGATGAGCAGTAAATAAAAATGTATTCAATATGGTAATTGAATTGGGAACATTTTCTTTTTCTTTATTATTGAATAGTGTTTCCAACTGCATTCACCATATGGATAACTTTAAAAAGCAAATATGCGAGTGATCTTCCGAAAGTACATACACTCTAGTTTACTTTTTTGACCTCGGAATAAAAGCTAATTTTAAACTTAATGCAATGCAATATCATATCATTTGTATTTACTACTTGGACACCACTTTTTTATGATTTGTACTTGTGTAATTTTAATAAAAGTAATAACTTAAAAGATTATTGTTTATGCGTTGTATTACTTTTTACAATTAAGTATATGTATTAGAACTTATGTACTGACCCTACTGGAACTTAGCCACTGGGCTACGCATCCACCGGAGCTACGCGAGGCAAAAAAAGCATATTCATCAACAGGATAATATCGTCATCCTAGTCTCGCTATTTTGTTTTGTTTGGATTTTCATCCATACATTAATAGGGGGATGAAAATTGCATTTCCATCCCCAAGGAGGAAAATGATTGGTCAAACACTTAAGAATCCTGAATGACTACGGAACCCTAAAAACGAATATCTTTAAAAGATATTAAGACCACCCAGTGTTATATTTATGTACACAAGTTACAATAGCAGTGCGCATACATTGAGCGTAACTCATTTGATAGGTCTTATCGTCTCGACGTTTCAATGAATCTGCAAACTTAAACGATCCACTAAGAATGAGCGATGTTCAACCTTACAACGATTGAATTAGAGAGTATAACTGTGATTTTATATATTTTGTAAGGGCAAGGACCTTTGGGTTTCTTCCAGGCTATATTTAGTTTTGTTTTGCCTTTTAAAGCCTTTGCATCCCACCGAGATATTTCCATGTTGCCTTTAAATAGATGTCCTGTTCCAGGCGATGATGAACCAATACACAATTTAGAACCAGTTAACGGTATTACTACAGTATGCGAAATAAACGGGAATTAACGGGAACAAGGGAGCTTGATCAGAAATATATAAAACCTCGCCATATTGCGGAAATTATATGATACTGACATTTCTAATGTAATTCACGAAACACGTATAAAAAGTGACCCCATTAGAGGTTTTTTATTTTCCTAGTCAGGCTTTAATTATGTAATTAATTTAATTCGTTATAAACATTCCTACACACGCTATAGGGTGTGGATACCCACATTTTGCTTTATTAATTTAATCGTATGGCTATAGTGTAATCATTAAGTTGCTTATAAATTATAATTGAATATCTAGAGTCTTTACCCATTGGGCTGCGTTGTCAGAAAAACTGAGCAGATCGCGAGGGTCACCCCAATATTTCCGATTTAGGCAGTGCAGGATTAAGTGCTCAACCGACTGACATGGTGCTCCGCAGTCACACGCCGGGGAGTCTCTCCATCTGCATCGATGCATGTACTCTGTACATCGCCCATGTCCAACTCTATGGCTGTTCAGCTGAGACCACATCTCCCTTTTTTCGGAAAAACTAGCGGGCTCTTTAGTAGGGTCAAGTTCTAAGGTACTCCAAGGTAAGGTAGGTAGGTAAGGTGGATTATTCGACGCTTATGCCATTATTGTTTCTTCCTAGTCGCGATTCTGCACAATATGAATTCCACACATATGCAATTCATCACATTCGTTATTCTTCACAGTCATTATTTTTGTACAATCCGGTTTCTTCCTAGTCGCGATTCTGCACAAAATGAATTCCACACATTTGCATTTGATCACATTCGTTATTCTTATCAGTTATTATTTTTATACAATCCGATTTCTTCCTAGTCGCGATTCTGCACAAAATGAATTCCACACATTTGCATTTCATCACATTCGTTATACTTTTACACAATCGCGTTTCTTCCTAACTGTTAGCTCGACATATACTCGCCTTTAACATTATACCCGCGGCTGTCCAAAATAAAAGTCGAGTAAGGGATTTATTTTATATACGTTTGTCTAATGACACCTACCTTGAATTGTGAGCTGCGTCGAATGCAAAAACACCTGTATTTCTATCGCAAATAGAATCAGATTTAAGGAACCTACCAAACCTAGCAAGTTCACTTCATACTTGCAAATAACTAATTCAAAAAACTAGCATGTGGCACATTTAATAGGTTTTTGGTCTTGAAAATGTCAGCAAGTGACATATAACGAATGTGATGAAAAGCAAATGTGTGGAATTCATTTTGTGCAGAATCGCGACTAGGAAGAAATCGGATTGTATAAAAATAATAACTGATAAGAATAACGAATGTGATCAAATGCAAATGTGTGGAATTCATTTTGTGCAGAATCGCGACTAGGAAGAAACCGGATTGTACAAAAATAATGACTGTGAAGAATAACGAATGTGATGAAATGCATATGTGTGGAATTCATATTGTGCAGAATCGCGACTAGGAAGAAACAATAATGGCATAAGCGTCGAAAAATCCGGTAAGGTAAGGTAAGGGTCTTCTTAGGTAGGTAGGAGGAGGATTCCTCGTCCATTCTTCCAGCCTCCTAATGTTAAACCGCTGTTATTTCAACTCGCGAGCTATTCTGTCCGGTGGGTTTGCAACCATTGTAACGGAGTAGACCCTAATGTACCAGAGATGCACCGCATGGTTTTTCGGAGTTGAACATCAATTTTGTGCGTATGTGCACTAATCAGCCCTACAGGTGCACAGTACTCCCCAGCGGAATAGACCAAACTAAGTCCAGTTGTGGGAAGAATATATATATTTCATATTTTGCTAAAACTTACAAAACCCACGCAAACACCATTTCTAACTCGCTGACCTAAGCCCTATATTTCTTCTTAAAAATGTTATATTTTTCAAATAGAAATTGAATAGATTTATAGAACTTAGCCAAATTAGAAGGTATCCGAGCCTTAGTCCGGACAACTGCATACCTAATGTTGAACGGATGGCTAACGAGGTCAAAGAGACGCTGAGGAGAGACTAAACGTAGGTAGACGAAGGATAGGTAGGTCAGGTGGTCCAACGAGCTGGTGGAGGTGATGGGAATCCGCAGGTGCAACACCGTTTGTTGTGGCAAGTTATTCTGGATTGATAATACTGCTCGTCAAGTGCGAAGGAATGAGTATCTAGGTATGTTGAACCCAACACAGGTCAATACTATACATTATTTTATTTATGAATGAGTAGATAAAAACATCAATGGTCGACACCGCTTAATTGCCTTATTGTTAATTGAAAAGAATGATTAAAACTGCAGATAATTTAATGATTTGTTTATTTATTTCGTAATTCTGTCTCGAAGTCAGCTTTTACATGTAGCTATATACACAGAAAACGGAGACAAGTAAGCATTTGACAAACAAAACAATTATTTAGTTATGAGATTTAAGTTAGTATTGGCATAATTATTTCGACACCCTCCTAATGGTTACAAATTATAATACGGATATCTGCTTCTTAAACTGATATAATTGTAAAGAAGCGATTGTTTCTGTTCTCCCTCATAAAATGTAAGTCTTGAAACACCTTTTAAAAAATATTTAGGTATGTCTTTTGTTCTCACTGTCAAATAAAAACACATTTAAATTATAGTAAAATTAGAGTATCATTTCATTAGTACTCGGTTGTCTATCGCAGTCACAATCGCTCTGGCATCTGTCAGTATACTGACATTATAATATGTGTTATGCCAGGGAGAGTGTGAAAGCGAACAATATCCGAGTAGGTACTATTAATATTCAAGTTTTACTGTATTTTGTTTATTTACGATATGCATCTTGGACATAAAAATATATATAAGCTTCTATAAAAAACGAAGGGTTGCTCACAGTAAAATAGGTACAAGGCAATGACTAGTCACTAAACAGACGCTTATTAAAATACATTGTGACGTATTGACTCCCTCAGAAGTTATTCTTAACCAGGTATTTCCAATTTTGAAGCATTTGAAAAGTCAATCAACTTTAACCGGAATATTCAGCCTCAATTAACATACATATACTATTTAAAATGAAAAACATAATAATACCGCGTAAATACTGCTTTAACACAGTTGAAAGATCTTACACTCCATTCCTTAGTATCTATAAGAAAGTGCACAGTTCCCATGCAGGAAACATCTTTTTCATAATTCATATTTACAATAAGCACTTTTTCATAAAACATAACTTAATTTATTACGACAAGTCGCTACTCAACTATAAACCACGCTCTAAGTATCTATGGAAGAAGGAATTAAAACATGAAAAAATATTTAGAACACGATTGATATTCACTGGGTAACTTATTTAAAATATCGTAATAACTAAGTAACAAACTCATACGTCATCAACAATTGTCGCCAATGCCGAACCTAACTCGATCCCCAGAACCGATTTAACAATTGAAACACGACTCCGTGTTTTAGAAATCGATATAAAGTTAAAAATGGCTAGAGGTTTTGGCGCGCGTCAACATGCCCTCTTTCCTAAACCTTTTCTTCAGGAATTTGCAGTGGTAAACTTGCTTCTTCGACCTTCTTGTTTGCCGCCATGGCGGCATTAGCGAGCGCCTGCCTGTGTCTCTTCTTAGTTCTCTCTTTGTGGAAGAATAGCCGCAGATAGTGGCAAGGGAAGACGACGCACTCGCCTGCCGGCTCTTCGCCATCGATATAGACTCCTCGCACGAGGACCGAGTTGGAGCAGTTTAGAAGAATCAACAGCATCAGGCTGACGATGTGTGTGCACCAGTTGCTGAGTTTTGGCGCATCTGTTAAGATATTTAATAACATAGTTATAGTAGGAGTAGGAACGTTTAGCTGAACGTTTTCACCATTTTTTCACATTGCCTCTATTTTCATAGGTATAGGTATTGAAAATAGGTGCTTTTTGGGAACTAAATTTGAATGTTATTTCCCACTTCTACAGTGAAGGATATCATTGCAAGGAAATTAGAATATTCCAAAACATCGTGTTACACATGTTGATCCGATACGGACTCATCGATATCTAAGGGCCGTATTAGTAAACTGATCTCGACTATAATGCTATGACATACAAGTGACAAATATACCGTTAATCGTGATTGCAAGTGTGATAGCAATAGCCAGGAGACCGTAATTAAGAAGCTGGGAGTATGCGTACTGGCAGTCGCCTGGCATCCTCCAACGATTAAAACGCCCGTGGGATGGTAACGCACGAACATTTTCTTTAAAGATAGTGGCGAACGAGTGCAGCGATACATGTACAAGTATAAGTGGTAGTTATAAGCTCCATAGACTCACCAGGAAACAAATAGACGTCTAGCAAGCCCCAGACTCCTCGCCACACGTTGACGGTGGCTAGAAAGGACACGAGATGGTACGTGTCGGCCAGCAGCAGTCGCGGCGCCCCACGCAGGCGCGCCGCTCCCCAGCGGACCGGGGCCTGGAGCGCGAACGTCGCGACCACCAATGCGTAGCCCGCTATCTGGTGGACAAAAACGGAGGCTGTATTATGAAGTGACCAAACTTGACAAGTACTAAGCAGTGACGGATGTAATTAATGTCTTCCGTGGAAACCGGCAACTTTGGCAACCACATAAAGAGTGTGGCAGCTTATGGTGGTAGTAGCTTATGATTTCAGAAATAGTGTTCACTACATTATCATACGACATGATATTTTGTTAGATGCGTTTGTACTTGTCTTGTTCTGTCAAGAGGGTGGGATGGGTACTGACTGAAGCTGACTGAAGAAGTAGAGTTACAGGTGTAGTGCATAATTGCTTTCCTTCGTATTTTCACGGAAAGGTACGAACGTGTCATGCTACTTCAGTCAAACTCAGTACTTTTTGTACTGTGACCGACTGAAATAGCAAGACGCGGTCGTACGTTTCCGTGAAAATACGAAGGAAAATAATTATGCACTACACCTGTAGTTTCCCGCTACTCCCCTATGTCAAAAGCAATATGATTTTACTGAATAGAATAGAGCCATAGAGGATCGTAGGATCGTTAGGATCGCGGGGAGCCGCTGGATGCAAGCGGCTCAAGACCGTGACTTGTGGCGCTCTTTGGGGGAGGCCTTTGTCCAGCAGTGGACGCCCCCGGGCTGATGATGATAATGATGATGAATAGAGCCACAGGTAGTAACATATAATAAACCCAGTCATTTTAATGTCACCAACTGATTAAACCACTTTTACCTTGTGGATTATATGTAATCTTTTTTTTTTACAAGACCATAATTAAATGGTAGTTTGATGTAAGCTTACGGCAAATATGTGCATGACATATAATTAGTGATGGAGATTAGCGTCATAAAATACGTGTAGGCATAACGTCATAATGGGTCTAAGCTGGGTAAACACGACTTTATTGCACGTTTGAAATCACCGTAGTTCCCCAAGTGTTTATTCCTATTCTTCTAGCTAATAAATGGACATACCTTTAACCTGTTGCCAGACAGATAAAGTCATCTCTTGTTTTCTTACTTACACTTGCACTTGTATTAATGGTATTGATTTAAATATAATATCATCCACCCGGCGGATATAGGAAATCATTCAGGCATATTATCTTAAAGCTGCCTTTCTACATTACGATATTGGTATTGCATACCTACTGGCCTTAATTTGGTCTTTATTGGCTTTTAGGGCATAATAGCCGGTGAAAGGAGTCTGATCTAGCTAAAACACTCTTAGACCTAAATATTAAACAACCTAACTTTATTTTTAAACTAAACGACGACGTTAATGGTATCGTCTTTAGCAGTATCCGTATCACCTTTATGGCCGAGCTTAGTTAGCAAACAGCTGCCTATTAAATATAGACTGTTCGTAAATAGAGAAACGGAAATATACCATTTATTGTTTGTTTATTTACTTTGCGTACGGAACAATTTACTGTTTATCATTAAAATAGGGAAAAGTCGCAAAGGAAGAGAGCGAGAGTTAACATTCCTCGTCGTAATATTACCACGTAGGTTCGTTAAGCAGCTCTTTAACACCTTAGTTGCCAATACTCTGGAGACTGGAATTTGTGATGAAGTAAGTTGGGTAAGGTAGTAGCAGTGGGCCGGTCGTGTTTGCCGCAGAACCGACGACCTTTGGAGCCGTCATGTTCTTGAGTGGAGACCGCGTCTCGGCAAACGTCGGCGTCGTGCAGGAGGCTCTGGGGCAACATGGAGCGATGATAAGCCCAGATGGGCCGGTGTAGGCTGGATAAGAGAAGCTGAAGACCGGGAGCGGTGGCGTGCATCGGGAGAGTCCTTTGTCAACTTAACAGTCGTTATTTCATTTTGTAAAAAGGAAATGAAACAATTCTCTTCACTCTTGACATATTCCGTTGAGACATAGGCCTAATTATTGCAGTAAAATTGGTCACATAGATAGGTATTACAACAGAAACAGCTGTGTCCAATAAGAAAATGCCTGGCCACATTTGTATGATATACCCATTTAAGCGTGTAAAAGGTTTTATGTATTATTATTTATTACCAAGTAAGTATGAATTAATTAATAAAAAAGAACCTCGTGTTAGTTATCTTTATCACTCTCGGAATAAACTCACGAAAGCACCACAAACCTAGAGCGCCGTTGTTTACCAGTCACCAAATAATGTTATCGGCATAAATGGGTAAATGAACTGCAAGGAATATTCTGTGACATAATTTGTGTAACGATAAACAGAACAGAACACATGTCGGTTAGGCAGCGGAAATGTAGTGCAGCGACGGTGCAGGGTTGTCAGTTGCATTCTTCTGTTATTCTTTGCTAATTTTTTGGGTACATATAATTCAAAAAGTTGTACAATAAATGCTAAAGTAATTATGTTGTAATATCGTTGTTGTTATTAGTAATGCATGGTGCATGCTGTCATATTTGTATACCTAATAGCTAAAAATAGTGATACTTAGCCACTTTTACAATTGTACCATTATTGTTACCTATGTTTTACAAATAAATAAATTATTGATTGATTGTTCTAACTATGTATATTAATGAAATTTGGTTTGGTGCCTATGGAGATAGCTAGAACCCTAAAGAAGGACATACGGTACTTGAAAATTGGACAGTACCAGATTTAATACCGATAAACGATTTCTACGCGGAAGGAGTCGCGGCCAACCGCTAGTAAATGGAATTGTCGTACATAAGTATGTCGACGCGCAGTAAATCGTTTATTTGCGTCAAATTCATACCTGTTTGTGTATACCACTACACTACTATTTGTTCAGATGGAACAGATAGAAGGTATTCTAACTAAAGTAACCACCATCTACAGTTTGCCTCAGGACACTTACCTACTTTAAGTTATTAGTTTTAATACAAATAATGAAAAAAAACCGGTCAGGTGCGAGTCGGACTCACCGCACAACAGGTACCACCCCACTACTTGATTTTATAAACATTGACGTACCGTACAACGTCAACTTGTCTTCGTGGATTGAATGCACTTGTATTAATTACTAGATCGCTTTCAGAGTAAAATGAGTAGCTCATTAGGTACTTAATATTAAAACGGAGACTTGAGCAAAATGTATTGCAACTGGCGACCTTCAAGTAATTGGTTAAAGCAAAGTCTCACGCAGTACTCATGTCGACTATTTCATCAAGCAATAGTTATGTCAACCCAAGCGCAACGCGATTAGTGCACAAACAGTGCATTAAATTGTAAAGCGATAAGCCAACCTTGAGGCATGACTTCCTTATTTACCGCGTTCCTTAACGCGCTCGTAGCTGTGGCTGCTGACCCGCGCTGCAGTGAAAGCTTAGCTGTACAGTTTAGAGTACATATAAACCAATAAAGAGCAAGGACTACATTTATCATTTTGTCATCGACATGTTATAAAAAATGTAGGTAACCTAACCCCGCTTTCATTATTTTGATCAAGAAGATTGTAAACCGACGCTTAAAAATATGGCGTACCAAGCTGTCAAAAAAGAACCATAATTAATATAGCCTCGGCCCAAAACGTTTCTTACCCCCGAATTCAAGTCCGATTTTTGAATGTATTGTAGGTATTATGAAAAACTAGGTCTGTACGTTTCCGCCTTTCTAAATATTTTCTTGGAAAAGAAAAGGTACAGACATAGTTTTTATAATATCTGCAAGCATTCAAAAATCTTAAAAATTGGAGTGAGTTTAAGCGGAGAGAAAAGTTCTCGAAATTTGTATACACATTTTTAGCTTCACAGTCCTCTTAAAATAGATAAACAATTATCCAATTCTCCTTCAGGCTAAGGGGTAATGAGGTAAACGCTCCGCTCATGTTTACTAATAAACGTCGTATTTCTGTCCGTCTGCCCACGTGGCAATTTAGCCAATGTCACAGTGGTATTGAACGTGAAACCGCCTCGCATCCTGGTTAACCGGGTTCTTGCGAATGTTAGAATTAAAGTGACCGTTTATCAGAACAGCGAGATGCGTCAGCGTTCTAAAGTTGGGTCCACACTACGCGCGGAAAATCCCCTATCAAAACATTTGCTCGCGCGGCAGCGGGCAAATGCCGCGCTCGAACGTGCCGCGGGCCGATCCGATCATTGTCCGTTTTTGTGGCCGCATCAAGGGACCTTTAGTCGCTCGCATGCCTGCAATGCAATTGGGACTGATCTGGTTATGTGCCGCGGGTTGGATCATTACCTCGCGCGGCAAATGGATGCTCGAGTCAAACGTTGGCTCGCGGCGCATTATTTTTTTTAGAAGTCTATGAGTGAAATGGGAATTCTGACATTGAAAATGGAATGGTCTAACAGCGGTTTAAAAAAATGAGAGCATAAGGGATAAGTTCGCCTTTATACGTACCTTTTGTGTTTCTGTCTATTTTGTCGAAATCGTACGATACGATGAAAACGGTAGTAATCACTAAAAGTATAACTAAAGGCTTAGACAAAATGCATAACGCCAATTATATGCCAAAGATAGCGATTTTCCGAAAACTAAACTGACTCAATATATGGAAGCGACACGCGATCCGGCAGCAATAACGCGATAACGCTCGTAGAATCAATGCATCCTGTCTACGGCTACTGGGAAACCAAAATTTGAATTGCAAAGTGATCTTTTAACTAGGTATAATATGTCAAAGCCCTGCTCCTATTAAGCCAACCTGTCAGTTTTTGTTATGGCAACGAGAAGGCACGCGAGCATTCAGACCACCTGATGGTATGTGGGATCAGAGACCCAAATGCATTTAAAATCTCTAGACCACAATCTGAAAAATACAATCCTAAGACTATAAGGACTGAAGACTAAGATGGAATGCCTCCATGTTATTGGTTGTCTTATCCGCACACCAACGCAACACAGCACTGCTGCTTGGCGGTGGGTTTACGGATAAGATGGTGGCAGTGACACGTGACTAGATGTAACTACATTGCAACGAGTTCCATCCAAGGTCCCTGTCGTACCATTTACTATTTTACATCAGTTATGATGGTCAAATTGAAAACAAAACGATATTATAACAAAAGCAATATGGTTTTACCGAGTAGAATATAGCCAGCCTGTACCCCATGCTGTCATTGCTAGGTTGATGACGTGCAGCAAATGGTTTTGATATTGATATTCCACGACGTTTTCAAGCGCCATAATCACAGTCCTTTTATATTTAGACGGTCACATTTTTCATATTTTCCATATATATTTACAACATATTATTTTAAAATATTGAACCATTATCTTTTAAAACGAACAGGTCGTACTAGATGTTTGTTTCTGTTGGGGGACTCAAGACGGTCGAGAGGAAGAGCCAATTGTTCCACTCGTAAGTGGTCACTGACTCAATGGCACGGAGTAGTATCAGTATGACCCATATGCGGAAAGAATTCGTTCCAAGCTATATCGTATGAAAATTATGGGAGTATGAAAAGTTTAAAAAATACGACACGAAACAAAGATTTGTCATCCACGTGTCAACACAAGAATTTGTAGAGTTAGGACTACGACACAAGAGGTGGCAATCTATAACTTACTAATAAATCAGTAAGTTTTGCTTGCCTCTTTATCAGGGACGACACCCCAAGGGTTATCAGCCGGATTTTATAACGCCTGGTTTTTAGATGCCATTAAGTTTTGGTAAACCTTTCAACGGCGAGCACTTGAACGGCTAATCCACTCATTTAAATTAATTCGATTAACTTTACCCCAAACCATAAGTATAACCCATTGAAGGGGTTTTAAAATTAAGGGGTTCCGATTACGTTTCAACTAAATTGATCTTTAACTTAATATCCGTTCGATTTCTTATTGAATGCATGATGACCGACACGCGCTCGCCTTGGCCTTGGCGAGTTCGCAACTAGAAAAAATAATATTACCGCCCTGATGGGGTTAATCCCAAAAGTAAGGGGTTAAAATGTAGAAAACACCAACCTATTCAAAACCATAACCCAAAACCCCTTTGATGGACAAGATTATCCCGCTAGAAAGGGCTACCATTTTACAAAGTTAAGCCGATGAATGCTTAGTTAATCAAATGGTCAATCGTCAAACGGGTTAACCCCTTCGAAAGGCTTAAACAAAGGAACGGGTTTATTGGTCCCTGCTCTATATATGTAGACGATATTTCGACAGTCAAGATGCATTACGCTAACTAGCGTTTATATTCGTTTCGTTTTTAAGCCAATCGCGTTACTGATAGATCACGTGACTCCACGCTTGGCTAGAATTCTCTGAGTAACAATGTTAGACTTACGATAGAGGTCCAGCAGGAGCGCACCTGGTCCTCGGGGAAGAGGAAGATGTCGAGCAGCGCCCAGGAGCCGCGCCACACGAAAACCACCAGCGAGCCCACCACCGCCACCGAGAACACGCAGTCCAGCACGTACAGCGCCGTCTCCCGCGTGCTCTGGAACAACACCTTACAACTTCAATCCTTTGTTACAGATGTACTGCCCTCCTTAGGATAAAGTGCGTAGAGTCTCGTATGTATTAGTGACCTTATTTCTTAAGGAGGGTTAAATTTACTTTGACTATCAAATTCCGCGTGCAGGAAGAGCCTTGTTTTCTGCACGGCGGGGTAGGTAGACATTCAAAAACAAAGACTTTTCGAGTTTTGTACATAGTGCGTACCGGTGCATTTTGGCATTCAGACTAATGCGGAACAGAGCATTTTGGCATTTAGACCTACCCCGCCGGAAGGCCCTCCTGAAAGGCGATACTGCTGCTGCTGAGTGTAGTACACTCGAGGTTAAAGTCACTACACTTTACACCTTATTTCAATGGGATAAGGTGCAAAAGTGTGTATCTTTGTACTCGACTCTACATATCCTACGACTTCGTATTTGATCGTTCGTTCTCGTCTTGCTTACTCAAACAGCTAGGGATGGGTATGTACTAAAGCCAAAAACGATGTAGTACATGGTTTAATTATATTACGAATGTAGATAGTTTAAATACCGAAGAAGTACATAGAGTCATTTTTATTACAGAACAATGAACAGTTAGTTCGGCTCTACGTGGACGGAGTCGCACTGTAACAGTACCCTTACCATGAGTTACAATTACCTCTAGAGCGTCGAATGCTCTGTGTCTCACGAGGGACAGAGCATGGTAAGGGTTCAGATGGTACATACCGTATACATTGACAGATTTATACAAAGCTAGCATTCTTAGAATGCAACTTAGCTAGGTCATGATGGCGCTACTTAAAATGGGTACGAAGACTGACCAAGTGGCACGTTAACGACCACCTAGTTTGATATAGAAGCAAGACAAGCTTAAACAAAGTAGAATAGACCAAATGTGGATAACACACCCGTCACTTTCTTAAACTTATATAAGTGCGAGAATGACGGATGCTCTATCCACATTTTGTCACGCGGTAAACGCAACCACACTAGGCCCGCTGCGGGAATCATTTAAGACGATCATTTTAGCACCTCTTATTATGCATGTCTTATAGGTACTCGTTTCATTATTTTTTAACGTTAATTTGACCGGAGGAGCAGCACGAATAACTGGATTCAAATCACTACTAGGGCCTTATTGTGTAATGCAATAACTTAGTGCTTATTCGAAGTTAATGTACTCAAAGCTTGACTATGTCAAAAGAGCTTATCCAATATAGAATTATAACAAAAAAGAAATGCCAAAGGGTTTCATCGACACGAAGGAACACAGCTTCTAATTCCGAATCTTCCTATTTAGAATCCCAAATTGTCACAATTCCGAATTTTCGGGTATCCGATTTCGTAAAGTTAATGAATGCATTATGAACGCTCAAGTATTTGGTCACACTCTTCGTTTTTTCAACTGATTCCAACGAAAATAGATTAGCTCTAGCTCTGGCGCTTGCCTACTAACATGGACATAAGCCAACAAAGATTTGTTACTATCTCTTTCTAGCAAAACAGTATTTAACATGGAATTTATATAGCCGACCTGTTACATGTCGTCACAGTGCATATCGGATCTCTCTGTCTAATCGCTGTCGAATTAGCAGTTTAAAGTGCTTGTATCATCCGTATTTCTTTTCCGATTTTAATTTTAATTTCGTTTTCATTTTTGGTGACCTTTTTTACGGTATTTTCATATTTGGTTGGGAAATGCGATTTAAAAATCTAGTCGTTACACGGTATTCCCCATTTTTTCCCCGCTAAGGGTTTCTATACGTTAGAGTGTATATTTATTTCAAATGAGGTTTACACATTTGCCAGTAGTCAGTAGTCAGTTCTCCGTTGTCTACCAGCCAGTCAATGTGGTGTTCTTTAACGACCAAGCCCTATATTCAAACCGCGGATAGATAAGGCTTACTGCTAGTTAAAATTTGACATTTGCCCATACAAAATGTGTCAAATTTTAATCCGAAGTAAGCCTATCTATCCGCGGTTTGAGTATAGAGTTCGGCGATAACGGAACAATTTTATAACTAATTATAGCGGAGTAAAAATGGTAAAGTGCTAGTTGGACTCGCATACCGAGGGTCGTACACCGTGAGATATCTAGTTGATTACAGGTCCACTTGACCCACTATTTCACTAACTCAAGTGGGAGACAGACTCACGCATCGAGAGCTTTGAATTTGAATCCGACGAAGTCATACTTTGCCGGTTTTTATTATTTGTTAGTTTTCTTTAAAGCTTACACTATAATTTCTTTTATTTCAGTAACGGTTAAAAGTTAAAAGTTAAAAGCAAAACCTCATTTAATTATAACGTTCCATGTCTTTCCCTTTAATATTTTTTTTGATTTGGTCTTCTTTATAACGCATATTCCATAATAACAATCAACCAGCTGATAAACGGCATAAGCTTAGTAATATGTTTAAATAAATAAATAAAATAAATAAATATGGTCGTGGGCCTCCATTATTCAGTATAAAACCATATTGATTTTGATGTGTTTTGGTACTTATGGTATTACTTTTAATTCGGCCACCATTGCTGTCAAGGAAATAAGGGCTATCGTAACGTTTGCAATACGATCCCACGTCAAAGGCAATCTGGTAGAATAGAGAACGGAGGCCCTCTAGAATAGAGGCCTTATTACCTTATTTGGTACGAGTACGGTCATAGCTACAAACTACATTATAACTACGTTTGTCGTTTAAATACAATCTTTAGTACATAATATATGCAAATAACAAAATTATAACTAAATTGATTAGTTTCGGAGAAAGACATCAATGGAAAAGTGGCCCTCATTTCTACTTCTATACATATAAACGCATTTTTAATTAAAAAATGAACCCTTTTACTGTACATAATGCGATCGAGATACTGTTTCTTTTTGACGCAAAGGCTTCTCCCATTATGGTTTTGGATGAACTTTCTTCATAAAGTATATTATATTTATTAACTCCCTTGCACTAAAAACGGGCACTTTCGATTTTTTTACTGTAACTAAATGATATGTTATGGTACAGTATAGAACTTAAATTCTTTATATAAAATCATTATTCGTAAAAAAATACTTTCTTTATGTTGTAGCGTAAAACCTTCTTTAGTTATAACATAATTTAAATTACTTGAAAAGTTCAAAAATGTTTTCTTGACAAGGGGGTTTATTTGCCTGCAACATGACCGTGTGTCTTGAGATTTCCTTAAGCCAATATAACGAGGTGAGTGAGGTGAACAGCCCGAGAAGGTCGTAGCGCTACTACGGCGTAACCGCGTAGCGCGTAGGCATTACTGTAGTACTCGAAGGTTATCTATACGGTTTCAGAAAAAATGCATCTCTAACTTATGAAAATTCACCCAAATAAAGCCATTTTAAATTATTTAATATTTAAAAAATATGAGTAAGTTTAATCTATATTACACTTCTCGGGTTTTTATTATTGAAAAATTTACAATAAATACCTCCTTCCTTCTTGTTTCTTATTCTGTATATGCGAAATTAAATTAGCTCGTACTTGACTATAAAATTAGGATACAGCAGACGACACTTTAGTTGGACGACTTCAAATTGATTTAATGACGATTATTATTGTTATTTTTTTTACAAATAAATATTATATTTACTTAGTAATAATTTGTCTGATGAAGTTTTCCAAGAGGTTTAACATGTGTCGACCTAAACATTTATTGTAGGTCGAAACTCTTGAGGGGAGTTTTGGATTCCTTAATAATAAAACTAATGTTAACTAAAACTAAACTAATGCAGCCCTAACCACCGGTAGCTTGAGCCCTGCCCCGCTGCCGGCGGCACCCGTAGGTTAGGTTTTTATAATGTATATTTTTTGTATTAGTATTGTTATTTTACTTTTATATTTGAATGTTTATTATAAAAAACCTAATTTATAGAAAATTAAATAAATATCTATAATAATAAACTAATGTTAAGTATGTGTGCAGTGAATTTACATCAGGCAAGAGATGAGAGCCTTGTAGGTATTTGGTGTATTGAAGTTTAGGTAATAAGCGATGGTCGAATACTGGAAAATAATACATATCAAAAGAAAACAAAAAAAAAAAACTTTAAGTAAACCACATTCGTTGGTGATACTGGTATGTAACCGCGTATGTAACAAATTCAATAAGTTGCAAAATGTACCTTAACATGAAGGAATTTGTTCTCGTTATTTAATTGGTTTGTTACGCGATATGGCCTTCGTAGGGTATGGTATTTGTTTACGTTAGGTTCGTTGGAATCCCGTCTAGATAGAAAATAGATATTATGAACTAGAAACCAGAGCATCTTGCCAGTTTTGCACCGGTAACATTAAAAAAACCGGCCAAGTGCGAGTCGGACTCGCGCACGTAGGGTTCCGTACCACTATACATCTAAATAAATGTTTTTCTTTATTCTTTATTATATTGGAGTTGATTGAATGAAAGGTAAAATGCGGTTTACGATTTATAACGTATTAAAAAAAACTAATTATTAGATCTCGTTCAAACCAATTTTCGGTGGAGGTTTGCATGGTAATTAATGTACATCATATATTATTTTTACATTTTATTTTTTATTTATTTATTAATCCTTATTTTAGAAGTTACGGGGGGGGGGACACACATTTTTCCACTTTGGAAGCGTCTCTCGCGCAAACTATTCAGTTTAGATTTTTTTTTATTAAAAACCTCAATATCATTTTTGAAGACCTATCCATAGATACACCACACGTATGAGTTTGATGAAAAAAAATAATTGAGTTTCAGTTTTAAGTATGGGGAACCCCAAAAATTTATTCTTTTTTTTCTATTTTTGTACGAAAATCTTAATGCGGTTCACCGAATACATCTACTTACAAACTTTCCATAGTATAGCTCTTATAAATAGTTACGGAATAAAGTGGCTGTGACATACGGACGGACAGACGGACGGACAGACATGACGAATCTATAAGGGTTCCGTTTTTTGCCATTTGGCTACGGAACCCTAAAAATGGTCATTGTAGGAAGCTAACAATCCAATGTATCCACAACAACTTATTGTACATCTGCAATCAAACATTTATTTTTATTTTGATCTAATTGAATAGCTGTAGGTTTATTTAACACAGATCGTCTTAACTGTTTATTTATATAATTTAATATAGAAAAAAAAGATGGAATAAAGGAAGAAAATAAGATAAACCATTTATTCGTCATAAAGAGACAAACAAAAAGGAACAAAATGCTGACATAGACCAAAGGCCTGTTGTTACGAAATGGTTGGAATTGGAAGTATGAGTTATATGCTTACTAGATGTATGTATGTACGTGTATTTATATTTTGTAATACTAAGTATCTTGTATACTTATTGAAACAGTATTTTTTTCAACCCTATGTTTTTCTGTTTCGCCAACCAGTAGACTGGTAAGAAATGCCTTTGGATATTAAGTTCGCCATTTGTACTTTATTGTGTTCGTAGGGTGCAGGTCTTGGTTTTAGGGACACCATACATAAATTTAAATAAAGACTATTTTCCAACGTTCATAGTCTGGTACAAAGTGTGTGCTTTTATGATGGCGGTTAACGTACGACTAACTCATACGTTAAAAGCTTACCCACATTATGTACGGTATCGTACAGTGTTTAGTGCAATTAAGTTTAAATAAATAAACAAATGGCTTTCACTCCCGTTAAGTTGTAATTTGCCAATGTCGAGTTATTCACAATTGGACATATTTATTACAGAAGAAAGTCCATGAAGCCTCTTGTGGACTAACTAAACACATGAGGTTTGTTCCACGCGCTTCTGTCAAAGCTATATATTTTTGTTTTGACAGATGTTTTGAAGTAACAATAATTAGATATTTACAAAATAAGTCTAACGAAAAGCAAGCTTTATAAAACCCAACTGCGGTTTGGATAATGTCGTCAAAGTAATGTTACTTGTCATGTTTTAATTTTTCATTTCGCCAATTTCACATTTAAATTATTTTAATATAGCTTATGACACTCTAGTGGTTAAGGAAAACCTAACCACGTATAATTAATTAATCAGTTAAGTCGTTTAGTAGTTACGAGGGGACATAGAGTCGGACAGATATACAGGTCAAACACATAACACTCCTTATGGGCTTTGCCGCAGTCGGGTAAAAATAACCAAAGCTTTTCATTTTACTCTATTTTAAACAACCAATTATGTAATTTCATCTTTAATTTTAATTTAATGTTTTAAAATTAGATTTTTATGATAAGCGTTTGTACTCATCAAAATTACAAACCAAATAGTTTTTTTTAGATGGACCTTAATTACTAGATAATATAGAGCAAACGGTTATTTTCGTTTTAAAAATATCTTATTAATATTACTTTAAAAAGAATTGACGAAACGCGATTCATGCTTTTACTGATTAATTACATTTACAAAGCATTATAATATTGTATAGTGTTATTTTTACCCGTTTGCTCAAGAAGGACAGTTAATATAATTATAATCTTAGCTAATACAATCTTAGAAGAAAAGATTTTAATTAATTTGGAAATAAACAGTTTAATTTTTTATTTTTTTTTAATGATTTTCGGTTGTGTAGTATGAATCCATGTTTGTTCTTTGTAAGTTTTGTGACCTTCTGTAGACTAAACGGGTTCTTGGATTTTAAGTGCCATACCATCGTTGGAATTTCTTTCATCCCCCGAGTGAACCTTCGGTTATGGTTTTGGCTGTTAACATTAATATTTACATGATTTTTTTTAAGCTATCTCATTGTTAGTTTTGTTACTGATTTGATTATCTTGCAACAACAGCAAAAAGGGGTAGTGTTCTCATAATTTCGATGGTAAGAGTAGCGAATAAATATTAGGTACGGCCACGAATAAAGCTAAACGAATGAAATATTTTTGCAGGTGTGTAAGTTAAGTATTATAACGAAAGGTTACGATTATGTGTTTTGTATAGGCAAACAGAGCCCAGTAAAGTTGTTATTCTCTAACTTCATGGGCTTCACAGCTGTCAACTATATTTAAATAATATTACGGTTGCAACACCCAGACACATCTCTTAATCGATTCCGGTAAAAGCAAAGGCTTATGACGTTTGGCATACGACTTAAGACTTTTGTACCAACCGTCCTGAACATGGTGGGCACGTCGAAATAGTCCTGCGGCGCGTCAACGGCGACGGCGAACGGCGCGGCACAGATATTTCGCAGCGAGCGCAGCGCGGCCAGCGACAGCGTCGCCGCCGCCGTCGTCGACAGCAGCGTGCGCGCGCTGTCGCCCGTGCATTCGTTCAGCAAGTTCCACACCCCCCGCCACGCCCCCACGCACGCCACCCCCGCCACGCACGTATAGAGTCTCGACAACACGTAATACGTTAGCCTACCCCTGTCCGGGCACAGGTACTTGCTCAGCTGCGTCTGCGTCAAACACAATAACAAGTCACAGAACAGTCCGAAAGCCGCGCACACCGCCGCGCTCCCGACCTGGTTTTCGGTCAAGATGTACAAGTCCATTAGAGACCATGTTGATTTCCAGTAGGCGACGACTGCTGGCGCGACAACGACGCTCGCGAAGAGAGCATCGGCGAGTTCCAGCGCCACGGCGTGCGCACGGGAGCCGCTGGCGAGCGTGTCGGCGAGTCCGGCCGTGCTTCCGCGCATGTCTGCAGCAGGAGAGTCGAGCGGCTTCTGATCGCGACTGTATTACTACTGGTAATTCTATTATCATTGCGTCCCGCGCCGTGTGCCGTGACGCGCTACAACTAACTTGTTTGCTGCGACGCGTCGCTCGACGATTTAAAGGCGCGAGCGATAAGGACTCGATCCTATTGAGCGCTATTGAAGCACCTAGCGAGATAAAAGGTTCACTCGTCTGGTTGGAACAGGACGCACTCCGATATATAACCAATTAACTTTTGCTTTGTATACATTGTTTTATTTACACCTATCTAAAGTACCTACCATTTGCCTTAGCGACTTATGTTTGTGCACTTCGACACACTTTAGATACAGAATTGCCAAATAATTAAGGTTTTTAGTTACGTAGTAGGTAGTTAGATTATGGGTTGGTACGCGCTCTTATTAAGAGGCCTTTAACAAGCCGCACTGCCATTGAAAAGAGTAGCCCTTTGTTTACTACTTCTGCTCAAGGAATATCTAATTTGCACGCAACATCAAAGTAAAATACTTTTTATTAAGATAAATTCCTCTTATGATGTTGGTAAGCGCACGTTATAAAGAACAGAAGAGTTAAATCTTTACGTCGCCTTTAGAATCAATTGGATAATACGAGGCCATAGTTTATTTGAACAGTCTATTCGAATGTTTGAAAAGTGAGCAAGTCCAGTGTTCTCTTCTACAGTCAAGTATACATATTTATAAACTTACCTAGAGACGCATTTGGCTTTGAGAAATAGAACATATGTTTATTTATACTGATTAGAGTAAGAGAAGATAAAGAGCGAAGAAATGAAATGTATATACAACGACAACAATACGGAAGTTATAGTAACTTCCCGCATTACTTTTACAGTCAACAATTTTCTCTAACTACGGATTAGGATGTGAGTGCGAAATTTGAATGTTTAGCAGATGGACATAATACGAAGCCAGGATATACATTTTCCACGGGTCATGAGTTGTGTCATATCGGGTAATGTATAACACGGCTAATTTACGTATTATATCAAACTGCTTAACATCCGAAGTCCTTAATGGTACTCCCAGCAGCTCCGCAATTAATAACTGAGACTAACACGTTTTGGTACAACAGGTGTCCTCCTGCCGGGACCAGAAGCAAAAATGCTAACGATAGCGATTTTCGAAAACTACGAACTACGAATGTAAAGGATTGAAGTAAGCTGACAACCTATCGCGTTGGCTCTAAAACCCAAAGATATTTGCAATATTAATATTGTAAATGCGGTCCCATTCCGTAGACTAAGATGGAATGCCTCAATGCCTATAATTTGACCATTTATCCTTACAAATGGTGAGCACTGCGCCTTGGCCGGTATTATTCCTCAGGATAGACCATTGCCACTTAATGCTGCTTAATATAAAAAAAAGAATTAGTTTTTTCGTACTACTTCACTCAAAACACATTTTTTTTAAATACAAAACAAGTTTGGTCTTGAAAAACGAACAAACAGACAGGTAGTTTTATGTAAACGTCTGGTGAATTAGATGAAAAACGTTTTACCTAATTTAAGTACTGAACTAAAATTTTATAAATTGCATATACTTACGGGATCAGAGTGGAAAGGTGTTGGTAATAGAAAATTAAAATAAGCAGACAGATAATGTTAATTCTGCGTCTTATTAGTAGTAAACGACACTATTATGATAGTAGCTTTTGAGACAGAAGTTATGAGGAATATCTAACTACTACATACCAACTAAACAACTTAAACGGAGAATGTTTAGAGTATCAAGCAAGTCACGAGTAGTTTCCAATTTCCAAGCTATATCAATTGTTCATAAGGTGCAGAGCATTCTTGCCATTCCCGAATGTCTCATGGGACTAGTTTGTATACTTACTGCATATATAAATGACTGCAATATGTACCTATTTATGCATAATGTGTTAAGAATTGCCGAAAGCTATTCATGCGTTTGTCTATATTAATGCCATAAGATCAACTTTATTTACTAACAACATTAACAAAACCCTTACAATGAAAAGAGTGGGAAAGCACCCAATCCTTTTAAAGTATAAGGTAAATGCAGCTATCAACGACCCTCCTAAGGCAATTTTGAAATTGATCATACTTATTAGGAATATTGGTAGCCGTCACAGTATTTTTATTATTTTTATATGGTAATATTGAATATTGGGTTTAAATATTTACCACGTTAAATGCTTCAAAATAAACCATTTTCTTGTGAAAAATTATTAATAAAGTGGGTAAGTCGATTATTTCTATTACCGACCCATAGTAACGGCTGTGAAGCTATTAACGTTTTTTTGCAGCTATTAACGACTGTCAAAAAATGATACAACTGTAAATGGTGAAACATACTTTAATCTTCATAAAATTTAAAAAAAAAAAAATCTACAACATTTAAAAATTAAACAATACCCGTTACAAGTGTATGTTTTATATGGTCATCTACCTACATAAGTATCTAAGTAAGTGTAGTGTTGAGCCTTAATTTTATTTATAAAAACGCATTAAAAAGGGTCTAGCAGACTAAGCTAACAAGATTAGCCCTCACGAGGGATTTGGTTATACTTTTGAGAAAGAAAGAAAGAAAGAAAGAACACATGACATAGTCCAAAGTGTTCTAGGAATCAATTTTTTACGTTTTCGCGAATAAATCAAAACAAAAGAAAATCGAAGGCTGATATTAAGCATTCAGTGGTCTTAGATCCTGCCACTACTCCACCTAAAAGTATAACTAAATCCCTCTTGGGGTCCAATCTTGTTACCTTAGTCAGCTAGACACTTTAAATTCTATTTAAACGTCGGTTAGATAGCAGTTTTTTTAAGAGTCTAATCTCATACGATGAATACTATTATACTAGACTACTTTCAGAAAAAAACACTGTCATAAACCAAACTGTTTTAATACTATCGCAGAATTACTTAAGTAAGTAATCTGTTTCTTGTTAAAATTTCCCAAAAGTTTCAAAAAACAAAGAAACCAATGAAAATCGCTGGACATACACGGGGGTGTTTCAGATCGGCTTAAGCATCTAGATTCTCAATTAAATATATCATCAATTCTTGGACCACAATTTACACCAATATAAATAATATTAGGTACTTAACATGAAATACTTAAGTATACCTAATAATTTGTGTAGGGTCGCTAATAGTTACTCATTGTTACTATTACCGACCCAGATGGGTCGGTAATAGAATATGTAGGGTATAATATTAAAATGTATTACCGACTTAAGAAAAGTACATAATATTTATGATCGGTGGTTTCCTGACTGTAAAAGAGACCGTGATTGATTAAAGTAATACAACATTCAACTACAAAAACCAAGTTTATTAAATTCTGGTTAATTAATTATTGTCTCTAAAGTATATCGAGTTATGAAAAATGTAGTCATTTTCAAAAAATTTACAACGCAAAAACAAGAAAACTACACAAATTATTGTATAACGCTAATATATTTATACAAAGGCTGATTGTTTGTTATTAAAATGGTTTATACAAATACTTGGATAATTGTCAAATTTCAACAGAAAAGATATTAAAACGTAAGTCTACCTACGTGGCGGCCATTATCGACTCATGGGTCGGTAATGGCTGCAACTAGTAAAATGGAAGAAGCTATCACCGCCCTATTTTTAATTAAAGTTTTATGATATAAAGTGACGTTTTTTCAATTAAATGCATAACAAATTCAAGAATTTATAAATAAATCTATATACACGGTGTAACGCGAGAAAACCGAATAATTTTAACAGCGTGTTCCTAAGGCCGTAAGAAACAAAAAAGATTATAATTATGAACCCAGGTCGAAATATGATTTTAATTTTTGTTATGTTTTCATACATAATAAATTAATTATTTTTCCTACACCAGTAAATCAACGCCTTAGGATAAGCTGGCAACGTTTCTTATTGTTATCTCTTTTCATTAGAAGAGGCAGACATACTCATAGAGCAATTTCCTTGTAAAACAAATCGTTTCAAAGCAGGATTTACGTACAAATGCAAACGAAACTTCTTACTACGTTTGCAATTGTTATCTCTTTCCATTAGAAGAGTTAAGTAACACTTGGAGTCAGGCTTTATTGTTTTAAAGCAGGATCTACGTAAAAGTGCAATCGGAACTATTTACTAATAATTTACCTATTTAGACATGCTTCAGACTATCGCAGAGAGATTTACACTTTCGCAAAGTTAAAAATATTGTAACAGCCTCATTCGATTAAATTGGTGGTTATTTTTGCCCCAAACACTACGAGGACCAGGCAATTCTAGCTGTTTATTTAATCAAATAGTTCTAGGGCCTTATGAATAGGCCAAGAACTAGGGTTCATTTATTATTCGCTCTTGGATTCTCCAATGGTTGCGACAAGGCGTTGGGTACAAAATTAATTATGAAATGAACAAGTGGCCATGGCCTACCAGCAGTAAGCCAGTAAAAGTAAGCAAAATATTACTGAGACTAAATAAATTAAATGGATTTTTTAAAGCAAAGTCTACAAAAAGTAGCCCAGAAACAGTTATTTTGAACTGTCATGGGTACTCCTTACATCAAACTGAAAACTACTGGCCACTTCATTCCGCAACCATAATGACATTAATGACTTACATTGCGTCATTGACATTGTTGTTATTGATATAAGTTTTGTACGACGTACATTTTGATTTTCACAACGTAACTTTTATTATCTTGTACTGGTATTTATTATCTTGTCAGCCTAATCTAGTTGTTAAACTAGGCATAAGACGTTACAAAGTGTCTTCAGAAATAATGAATGTTAAATTGAAGGATTGACTTATGGAACGGAGACGTGGTCCCTCACAGTGAGCCTTTTAAATAAGCTCAGAGTTACTCAGCGTGCTATGGAGAGAGCTGCTCGGAGTTTCTCTACGGGATAGAATCAAAAATGAAGAAATCCGTAGAAGAACCAAAGTCACCGACATAGTTCTCAGAGTCTGCAAGCTGAAGTGGCAATGGGCTGGACACATTGCTCGTAGAACTGATGGCCGGTGGGGTGTTAAGGTTCTCGAGTGCAGACCACGGACCGGGAGACGCGGTGTCGGTAGGCCCCCTACTAGATGGACCGACGACCTGGTGAAAGTCGCCGGACACCGGTAGAAGAAGGCGTGTGACCGTTCGTGGTGGAAGTCTTTGGGGGAGACCTACGTCCAAAAGAGGACGTCCCCGGGTTGAAAAAATGCAAATAAAAGTATCTATGGTATGCTTTTACTTAATAAATAAAATAAAAGAATTTTGTGTATTATTTCGTATAATTTGTGGATAACATGAATTGCATAAGTAAGATTAATTAGTAATTACAATAATAAAACGAAATGTTTACAAAATTAACTCGCAACAAGACTAGTACTACTCCTGTCGACAGTATTCATTCATAAACAAATAAAAATAAACTGCATATCATAAAAATATTACATCCATTAAGATTCCGTTAAGTACTTACCATCTGAGGCCCGTGGCAAATTCATTGGATGGGGCCCTCTCAGTAAAATCGTCATGTTACTCCTGAGCTCGCAGCCTCTCGGGCCGGAAGGCCGTCTCGGGCCGAGGGACCTCTCAGGCTGGGGGCCCGTGGCATTTTGCCGACTTGCCACCCTGTAGTTACGCCACTGGTATGTACCCAGTGCGTTGCTGTCGGTGTCTTTCTTACACTTTGCTACTTGATACTCCAACGAACTGGTAATAGCACGAATACTTTTAATCCGTCGGCTTCATCATTATCACCATTTCTTCAGCCTGTTACCGCCACTGGTGAGCACTCGAGTACGCCATTCATCCCGAATCCCGATCATATGCTGTTCTAATCTAATCCAAAATTGATGCGGCTTGCTTTCAGTAATTACAATGTTCCAAGATTTGTGAAAGTTTCTTCATATTTGTTTTTTTTTGTCATAACATTCAATTGAATATTGGATTATTATTATTAATTTATCGATATTTTTACGTTTTTGGAGAAAAAATATTAAGCTGACGTTGACATGTAAACATGACGGTTCTGAATGAAAGTCAATTTACAGTCAACTTAGACGTGGCGGGCTCGCAACGTCGCAATTGTAAGGGTGTTTTGTACTGGAGATTTCATTACGACTTTTTTAAACATAAACGCAAATATCTCAAAAACCAAGCTGAATCTAGCAAACCTTATACGACAATTTTAACTCCAAATAATGTCTGGAATACGCTGTTAAAATTATTCGGTTTCCTCGTGTAACACCGTGTATATAAAACGCAAAGGTGACTGACTGATTGACTGACTGATCTATCAACGCACAGCCTAAACGGCTAAACGTAGGCACTTGAAATTTGGAAGGGACGTAGCTTAGGTACCGTAGAGGTGCACTAAGAAAGGAATTCCCGAAATTCCCACGGGAACGGGAATTAGCGGGAAAATCCTTTTGTATGAAAAATCGAAACCACGTAAGATAGATGATTGAAATTTGGCATGCAGGTACCCTAATGAACCTAAAGCTTACTTGCAACGCGATATTGCAAAATTCCCACGGGAACGGGAGTTATTGGGAAAAAACTTTTGTATGTAAAAATCTAAACCGCGTAAGATAGATAATTGAAATTTGGCATGCAGGTACCCTAATGAACGTAAAGCTTACTTGCAACGCGATATTGCAAAATTCCCACGGGAACGGGAGTTATTGGGAAAAAACTTTTGTATGTAAAAATCTAAACCGCGGAAATTTGGCATGCAGGTACCCTAATGAACGTAAAGCTTACTTGCAACGCGATATTGCAAAATTCCCACGGGAACGGGAGTTATTGGGAAAAAACTTTTGTATGTAAAAATCTAAACCGCGTAAGATAGATGATTGACATTTGGCATGCAGGTACCCTAATGAACGTAAAGCTTACTTGCAACGCGATATTGCAAAGTTCCCACGGGAACGGGAGTTATTGGGAAAAAACTTTTGTATGTAAAAATCTAAACCGCGTAAGATAGATGATTGAAATTTGGCATGCAGGTACCCTAATAAACGTAAAGCTTACTTGCAACGCGATATTGCAAAATTCCCACGTAAACGGGAATTAGCGGGAAAATCCTTTTGTATGAAAAATCTAAACCGCGTAAGACAGATGATTGAAATTTGGCATGCAGGTACCCTAATAAACGTAAAGCTTACTTGCAACGCGATATTGCAAAATTCTCACGGGAACGGGAGTTATTGGGAAAAATTTTGTATGTAAAAATCTAAACCGCGTAAGATAGATGATTGAAATTTGGCATACAGGTACCCTAATGAACGTAAAGCTTACTTGCAACGCAATATTGCAAAATTCCCACGACAACGGGAGTTATTGGGAAAAAACTTTTGTATGTAAAAATCTAAACCGCGTAAGATAGATGATTGAAATTTGGCATGCAGGTACCCTAATGAACTTAAAGCTTACTTGCAACGCGATATTGCAAAATTCCCACGGGAACGGGAGTTATTGGGAAAAAACTTTTGTATGTAAAAATCTAAACCGCGTAAGATAGATGATTGAAATTTGGCATGCAGGTACCCTAATGAACGTAAAGCTTACTTGCAACGCGATATTGCAAAGTTCCCACGGGAACGGGAGTTATTGGGAAAAAACTTTTGTATGTAAAAATCTAAATCACGTAAGATAGATGTTTTCAATCTAGCATGCATGCATACCTTAGTAAATATAAAGTTTAGTTATGGATGTATTTTGAAAAATTAAGTTAGCGAGAAAAAAATGTTGTCTGTTCGAATTTCGGAGACTACAAATTCCATTGAAGGTATGTTTCGCCATGACCATTAATAAGTCGCAGGGTTAAACACTCGCGCTAGCAGGAGTTGATTTAAGACAGCCCTGCTTCTCCCATGGTCAGTTATATGTGGCGTGCTCCCGCGTAAGTTCGCCATCCAGTCTGGTCATTCTCGCACCACCCTCCAGAAAGACCAGAAACGTTGTTTATAAGGAAATTTTATAAATAATAGTTTCCTAAATACATTTTTTTTTTTTTTTTTTTGGTAATCGCCTGAGGGGCCAAAGACAAAAGTCCTTGCTTTTGTTTGCTTTTTAAGAAAAAGGGGCAGAGGTGAAAATCCCTTCCGGAGACCTGGGAATGGAGGGCCCAGGTACTGCCGGGCTCGCACCGGCTAAAAACACCAATGCCCCTATTACCAACTAGAATTTAGACTCCCGCGGATACTACCCCAGCCAGTGCTGAAAGGCCGGAGGAGAAAGTCGTTCCTCCGTTTACTTATCCGCGGGGTTAGGGGGGATAGGAATGGGGGTTGGGATGGGGGGGAGACTTATAGCTATGTGAGTCGCGGAGTGGAAATCCTGACGCATGCATGCTTACAGACTACGGGCTTCCTTTCTTTTGCCCGACAATGGAAGGGTTGGGTCGGAGATCTTTTAGGACCACTTGTGTGGCTGTTGATACCATCTTTATGGGTGGGGCTACCCTTTTTGAGGCTTTCTCTTTTGCCTGGAGATACTATTTTTGCGCGGGTCTCCTTGCGCTGCCCTCTTTTGTGACCTCTTCCGTTGCAACTTAGCCTATACATTTTTTAATGGGAGGGCCGGTGTCAATTTGACGGGGGACCAGTGAATCGCGCGCGGAACCTTACCCCAGCCAGTGCTGAAGGGCCGGGAGAGAAAGTCATTCTCCCGTTTAGGAGGCTGCAGGATTCCTCATCCCCCGTCCTACCGACACCCGTTAGGTGTTCGGGAGGTGCGTGCGTCAGGAATATATCTAACTCTAACCTTAAGTGTATGTTATACACTGAAAGTTAGAGCTAGCTCTGAGTTAAAATAGATGTAATTAAGGTAAGGGCACCTATTACCGCTCCCCCCAAAATCGACACCAATTAACGCGGTATTTTTAAAAATGCGTTTTATGAACAAGTCGATTTTCTCACTAAGAAACTTATTTTACACGAGCAAAGCGTAGTTTGTAGACTACAGGTTTTTTTAGCACTAGTGTTTATGCATCAAATAAATAACTTGCAAACCGCCATTATCCGCGACGCCGGCGCAGGAGCAGGTTGTGCCATACAAACGCGAGACGCCACACGTAGGTAAACCCACATTTTATTTAGTGATTTGCGTAATAGTTGTAATGACTATCCTAATGCTAAGATTTTTAAATTATTGTTTATTGTTTTCTTTGCGATTTCCAAGTACTATTTTTGTGTGTTTTTGTCTGTAAATACGTTAAAATTAGAATATTAAATACCGCGGTAATCGGTTTCGTTTTTTGCCATGGCTGCTTAATCCGAGGTATACCACGGTAATAGCAAAAATGGTACTTTAGTTTCAATGGCCTTTATTATTTATATCTGCTGTTGGTTATTTATTTTTTTAGTGCTATAAAAAACTTTATATATCTAAGCAGTTAAAGAGCAATTTCCGTGGTATGAAAAACACTAATAAAGGCCTTATTTTTTACTATTAACTTGTGCACTATAATACTTGTTTTCATAGAAACCCTTAAATGTTTGAGTCGTTTATATATAAAGATATAATTTAAAGATATTCTTTCAGTTTTATGAGTTTTGTTTTATTAGATGGTTAAAATGTTAAGTTTTTATTTGTTTAATAAACGTCACGATAGCTTAATTTTTTTATGGGTCGGAATGAGGTTTTATAATATCGTGAATTTATCCTATTACCGAGGGTAAGAAAAGATAACCCTCGGTAATAGGATGTATGGGAACCTAGTTCCGAGGTATTTAGATTTTTTATGGGTCGGAGTTAGGATCCCATACTATCTCCTATTACCGTGTGACAGTAAATGAATTATCAATTTTAGGGTACCGTAGTCCGGATTCCTTAATAAAATTAAGATGTTTTTGATAGTAAAGCTTACCCTCTTGGAAAGTGTTGTATTAACTGATGGTACAACGCTTATTTGGTAGACTGGATTTTTATATTAGTCTGTCGAAAACTGGAATAATAGTATTAAGTGTATGTTTTTACAGGAAAGTATTGTTTACTCTTCCAATTGCATTACAAAGGGCACATCTATGTTATTTATTTGATTTTTGTTCAAACGAAGACTGATTATTAAAAAATATATATAATAAATAATATTGATTTAATACGCAGTTTTAATAAAAAATAAAAAAATAAAAAAAATGGTTTAAATGTTGTATTTAGGTAGATTTACTAAAAAAAACAAAATGTTAAATATTAAATGTACGGTACCAAAAATACATTAATCCTCTACCCACGGTAATAGGAGCCTCATCCGCGGTTATAGGGTCAAAGCCCGTCCAATACCACGGTAATAGGAGAATCCGACTTTTTGGGTTTAATATTTATTTTATCCCAAATAATCACCTAAAATGAGGTCATAAAGGTGCAAATTAAAAAGTTCAATCAACACACTTTTATAAAAAAAATCCTTTTGGTCGTTAGGGTGTCTTGATTCCCTTAATTTTTGGCTCTGATTTGAAAACTACCTTAACTCCCACGGTAATAGGTGCCGTTACCTTATGTTAATACAAAGTAGAGATGGGGGTAAGGGTTTGGAAGATTTTATAATGTTAATACTTATTGCATCATCCTACAAGATTATGTGGGAGAAGAATGTTAAACAGGATACGGCGAAGGGGGGAGGTTTGAAGGGGGGGTACGAGTACGAAGGTTTAGGGAGGGGCCTGGGGGGTTGTTTCGGCGTGGGATCCTGCCCGGGTCCTGTGGCCGAAGGGTTTTCGTGGTGTCAGATTTCAGCGTAGCGTTTTACACAATAGTCCGGGCTCCGAACTATTTGTTCCTTAAACACGCTACGCGTACCACTTTTTCTATAAAACCCTTCGTGCTTTCGCGGTTGGCTTCTGTTCCCAGCAGGGCTTTCCAGCTTGAGCTATCTGGAGAAACCTTGACTCCGGTCTTTTGTTCAAGGTCGAACCTTTCCACGCCAAAACGCGGGCATTCGCAGACAATGTGCCAGATGTCCTCATCAAGGGTCGGGTCGCAGACACACGAAGGTGAATCTTTGATCTTAAAACGGTGGAGATAGGCGGCAAAGCCTCCGTGACCAGTAAACGCTTGAACCAAGAAGTTTGTGAGTTTGAGTTTCTTTAGTATGCTGTTCGCGTCTCTCACAGTTGTAAAAAACTTCTTGGTTGTCGCACCTGTCCCGGATGCCCCGTAGCGAACCTGCCACTGTTCGAGCGTGTTTTGTCTTATCGACCTCTTGGCGTAGGACACCGGCACCATGTCATATTGGGGGGCGGTCTTTTTCCTAAGGGCTGCTTGCTTTGCCAGTTCGTCTGCTCTCTCGTTTCCTGGCGTTCCAACGTGAGCTCGCAGCCAATAGAACCTGAGATCGGTCCCCGTTGCTCTTGTTTGGGTTGTGGCATTTTTGATCTCTTGGACCAAGGGGTGTGTCGTGTCCGGTGATTTGAGGAGCTCCAGTGAGGATCTTGAGTCACTGAGGATGCTGACTCTCTGCGCCTTGTGTTTCCCTGCGATCTGCACTGCCCTGAGTAGAGCGTACAGTTCGGTTTGAAACACGGTGTTATAGGGCGCTAGCTTAAAGGTTGAGTGGCGGATTTCTCTTCCATTCTCCCACCATGTGAGTGCCGCTCCCGTCTGGCCCTCAATTTTACTCCCATCGGTGTAAATTTGAGGGCCTTCGAGGTCGTATCTATCGATCACGTCTTGGCTGAACTCCTCCAAGCAGACGTAGTCGATGGACACAACCCTTGACGGGTGCGGTCTCTTCAGGGCGTCAGTTTTTTCCTCAATTTCTCTTCCTGGTGGAATGTGGTCCTCACTGTAGCCCTTTTTGACCTCGTAGAGGCTTGCCGCTTCGTGAATGCGCAAATCCAGTGGGAGGGTTCCCGACAGGATCAGCGCCGATGTCAGAGAGACCGTCCTGTACGCTTTGCAAATTTTTTGGGCGAAACCACGCTGTATTGAGTCTAGCTTGTTTCGCACCATCACCTTGTTGGCAGACTTGTGCCAAGCGCTTGCTGCGTACAGGACGATCGGCTCTATCACCGCCACGTAGATGGTTTTCACTATCTCGCTATTGAGCCCCCATGACACCCTCGCCGCACGTGACAGCTGTCTGTAGATATCCGTTACCTTTCGGCACGTTTTTTCTACGTGTGCGTTGAAGGTCAGCTTACGGTCTATGGTGAGTCCCAACAGTTTGATTTCGTCGACAAGCTCCACCACGGTCCCAGCCATTGAGATTCGGATGGGATCCCATTTCAGCTTCCTCGTTATAACCATGGCTCCCGTTTTGTGAGCGGCGAAGTTAAGCTTATTTTGGGTACCCCATTCGACCACTCTTTGGAGAGTCCGTTCGGCTTTTGCTTTTACTGCGCCTGATTCGTTGCCAGAGAACACCAGAGTGACGTCGTCAGCGAAGGCCTGACAATGGGCGTCCGTGTCGTTGAGCATCTGAAGGAGATCGTCTAGAATTACATTCCAGAAGATTGGACCTCCTATAGAGCCTTGGACACACCCCTTTGTGGTGGGCTTTTCGCTGGTTTCGCCCGCGTAGTGTACCCTTATCATGCGGTCGTCCAGGTAGGAGCGGACCATGTGATAAAGATTTCTCGGGCAGCCTTTCTTGGCCAGTTGGGCTCTGAGCTTCGGCCACCAGGCGTTGTCGAAAGCTCCCTCTATGTCTAGCGAGACGAGTAGCACAATGAGTTTCTTCGTTTCTACTTCGGTTCTTATGTGTCTCATCAGGTCATAGAGGGCGTCTTCCGTCGACTTCTGGGGCATGAACCCGTACTGGCGTTTGTTCAGGGCCGGGAGGATATGCCACTTGATCCTGTTTACTAGCATTTTTTCCAGGATCTTCCCTAATACCGACAATAGACCAATCGGTCGGTATGACTTGGGGTGGGTATAGTCCTCCTTACCGGGTTTCCGTAGGATGCAGACATGTGCTGACTTCCAGGCTTTGGGGAAGTAGGCTAGCCTAAGGCAGGAATTCGCTAAGCACAAAAATACTTCTCCATTGCACTGAATAGCTGCTGCGCATATATCTGCAGTGAGTCCGTCTGATCCAGGTGCCTTTTTCGGGTTCATACTTCTGACTACTGTATCCATTTCCGCTTGTGTGAAAAGTGGATCATTGCCAGTGAGGTGTGACTCCACTGCTGGGTTGTCTCCCTCCGTATCATCCCTGGTGCTCCTGTGATGATCGGACTCACCGTCCTGGCGGTCATCCGGGTAAAAGCATTCAGCCAGTCTTTGAGCCGACTGTATCGGTGTTAAGGTAAGCCCCCGTTCGTCTCTGAGCAACGTGTCTTCCTGACGTCTAGCCGTTTTCCTGATTACTCGGTAGATTTTGTCCCACATAGACTCCCTATCCTGCGCGGTGCAAAAATCCTTCCAGCTAGCCGTCTGAGCCTCTGTCGCTTTCATGGCATACTCTTCCTTTACCTGGAGGTATTGGTCGAGTACGTACTGCCTTCGGTTTGGGGCTGCGTTCCTTATTCGCCTTTTCCTTCTTAACACCTCTTTTTTCAGTCGGTCCAAATCTTTGGACCACCACGGCGGCTTTGTGTTTGTCTTGGGAGCTCCCGGTTTCGGGATGCATTCTTCACATGCTTTCGACACCGCACCGATGTAGGCGTTGGTCGCCTGCTCCAGTGCTTCTGTGTCTCCAATGTTATTTAAAGAATGCGTCGTCAAGTCTCTTTCCACAAGCTCGTCTGACAGAACGGTCTTAAACTTGGTCCAGTCAGCTTTCTTTGGGTTGTAAATCCTGGTTGTTGGTCTTGGTACTGGCTTCGGGGCCGCTTCACTACCCACTGCAAATTTTATGGTGTTATGATCGGACGTGACAACATTCCTGTCTACTTCCCAGTCTTGGATCCTGGACAGAATGTTGGTACTGCACGCTGTCACATCAACGATGCTAGTGTATAGCTTGCCTCCCCGGTATGTCTCGAATGTCGGAGTGTATCCAACATTCAAAACATTCAGGTCTACCTCATTGAGGAAGCTATGGTAAGCTACCCCCCTGTGGTTCTCCGATCTGCTTCCCCACCAGTAGCTCCAGGCATTCACATCCCCTCCCACGATGTAGCTGTCTGTACCCAATCCAAGCATGATCTCCTTTGTTTTGTCAATGTATCCCTCCAAGTCTTGGTCGGGCTCGAAATAGACCGAGATTACTCCAACTGATACATTACCAAACTTCAGAAGTGCCGCCGTGATGTTCTCCGTGACCAGCTGTGGGTCGTGTTGCACCTGGACTCGATCACCCAGCACTACTATTGCTGACTTCACTGGTTTCGCGCGATTCTGTGTACACTGAATCACCTTGAAACCTTGTTGCGGCGTCATCTCTCCCTTTCCGCCCACATACGGTTCCTGTAGCAGTGCTACTTCGCAGTTTCCGTTCTGCATGGCCTGGTGGAGTTCAGCTGTTACCAGCTTGGACCGTTGCAGATTGACTTGCAGGAACTTTGTCTTGTGGGGGGCGGCGGGGGGGTTTTGCTTGTTGTTCGCCGGTACAACTGTGTCAACAACAGTATGCTACTCTCGACCGTGCTATGGTGTCCCATTTCTGACGTTCTTTGCAGTCGGGGCTAAACGCCTCGTGCTGTACCTCCGTTGGTTCCTTGCCTGCCCTGGTGCAGTTGATGCACTTTGGTGTCTCTGGATTTTCCGGACATTTGCCGGGTCCGTGGCAGGTCAGGCAGAAACGACAGTTGGTGCTCGCCTCCTTGCACAATGTCCTTGTGTGTCCATAGGCCAGACATTTAGAACATTGTACAAGGGGCGACTGGTCTTCCACTTTTTGCCTTTGGATGCCGATGTAGACTTTTCCAGTCTCCACAAACCTCCTCCAGACAGCCGGTGGGAGCTCAAACACCAGGTGACAGCAATGCGGGTTTCGTGCTTTCCTGCGGTACCGGAGTTTTATCTGAGCGGGGTCCACGTTTAGGCCTCCCAGTAAGTGGTGGTTTTGAGATAACAACATCTGCGGTAGGTCCTCGTCTTTAAGGTAGGTGACGACGTCCCTGACGCAGATTAGGGGGTTTCTCATTTGTGGGTATTCCGCGTTGAGTTTCCCTTCCGTTATCTTTCTGAGCATCTCGAGGTCTCTCTCGCTGGCACAGCTAACCACCACCTTTTGGTTCTTGGCCTTTCGTACCCGCTCGATCCTCAACCCGGTAGACTTCACGTCACAGACTTTGTTGAACTCCCGTAGGACACCATCGCTGGTCTTTGTCGGGTCCTTGGACGATAAGATCGCGGTGTGGTTGGGGGTGCCGGCCTGCTTCGGGAGCGCTGCCTTCTGGGCGTATGTGCTTGGGCCGTGGGCTATCGTTGTCCTCTGTTGCGTGACCTCCTTACTCACTTCACTCACCGACTGTTTAAGTTCGGCTAGTGCCATCTCCGTATTCAAGGTTGAGGCCGGGGCTGAGTCACGTTCCTTTTCGGTCTTTATTTCCTCCGTTAAGGTTCTGACGAGCGAGCTCATTGCCTTCATCCTCTCCCTGATGTCGGATAAGTCTTCCGATGGTTGTGTCGCTGTGTCGGGGTCTCGCTGGCTCTTAAGTTCCTCAGTGGAGTGCGTGAGGAGGTCAATCCGCTGCGTGAGCGTGCGGATGGCCTCCTTCAGCTCTGGGTCTTTTGGTGGCTGACCTTGTGTCTCCATTACCTTTGGCAACATTCCCTCGATGGTCTTCGGGATGGTTGCCGTGGCACTCGCTAGGGCGTCCATGGTCTTCCTCATTTGGTCTATCTGGTTAGAGACCATGTTCATGTGGACGGACAGCTTCGACACTTCTTCTGCCACTTTGCTGACGTTGGCTGGGTTTTCCTGGGCTCCGTTGCCTTTGCCTAGTTTCTCCACTGCCAATTTGACTTCTTCCACCGAGGTTCTTATTTCTCCTATTTTTTGGAAAGGAGTGGCCGTTTCGTAGCCCAGCCAATCCCTCACAGACTCTGTCTGCTGCAGAGTTCTGGTGGCCAGGTCTTTTAGCGCTCCCAATTCGGCTACCACCTCCTGCCTCACCGCCGCCATTTCCTTGGCGTGCTGCCTCTCCATCCGGACCACCTCTCTAGCGCTTCTGGACCTTTCGCGCTCGAGGTTGAACTTATGCCTTGACCGGGAGTCGGATAGCGACAAAGCTGTCTCATATAAGGTCTGCATGCAGTCAAGAGCGGTTGCTTTGCATTCCCGCTTCATCTTGCCCGCAGACTCCAGAGCGTCCTTGCCTTCCAGCAGTTTCGCATTAGCCAGCTTTGTCGCCATGTCCATCTCCACTCCCGGGCCCCTACCACTTCGCGGCACGAGGATGCTGACCCTACCGACTGATGACCCCGGGGACATCGAGGCATTGGAATAGCATTCTGAGTTCACTTCGTCTAGGTCTCGCCCGGATGTGCTATCCCCGACGTAGGACTCAATTCTTTCCATGTCCGCGATGTCATCGGGGTCCGGAATGGGGGTGGCTGGCGCTGGATCTTTGGCCACCGCTGCCGCTGCTTCCTTTTGCAGGACTTTCTCCCTTAGCGATTTGACCGAAGAGGGGCCTTTTTTCGCTGCGGGAGGTGCCTGAGTCCTGCTCGTGGATTCGTCGGTCCTTGCTGCCTTCTTTGTGGGGGGGGAGGGCTTGGGGGCATTTTTATTAGGGCTATAAGCGGAGAAGGGGTTGGTTAGTGGGGGATGGGGTGAGATTTGGAGACTTAAGCCAAAAAGTGGGAGGGGGATTTTCCTGTTGGAAAGGGGTTGACCTGCTGGTTCTTTTAAGCCCAAACTCGGAGGTCCTACTCCTAAATACATTTCCCATATCCCGGTTGCACCAGCCACCCACCAACCGAACCACTCTTCCATGCTACTCTTTTTAGGGTTCCGTATCCAAAGGGTAAAAACGGGACCCTATTACTGAGACTTCGTTGTCTGTCTGTCAGTTGAAATTTTCACAGAATATGTATATCTATTGTCGCTATATCAACCAATACTGAAAATAAGATTAAAATAAAAAATAGGGGGGTCCCCATACAACAAACGAGTTTTTTTTTGTTAATTTTGTACGGAACTCTTCGCGCGCGAGTCCGACTCGCACTTGGCCGGTTTTTAGTTTTCATGTGGTCAAACTTTTACTTTCATACCGACTGACATCCACATTCTCACCTCTGAATTCCGGACGAAAGCCTATAGGTACTTTAGGGTTAGCCTCCACTGATCGTATTTTCCTAAATTTATATCAAACCAAATTATCATAAACTAATAATCTAAAAATTAATAACAATTCATCATTCAACTGAGCTACTTATACTATAACCTCATTTAAAAAGAATAAAATTAAGCATTTTTTAACCTCTCTCCCACACACACAAAGATCTCTCTTTTATAACACGCCACGCGGACGAAGTCGCGGGCAAAAGCTAGTGTATACATAAAGCACTACACGATACTTGTAGGTATCAATAATATGCATTAAATGTCTTAAGCAGAAAAATTGGGTACTTACCTGCAGGAACAAGGGCCGGTACGACAAGACCTGCGTCCACGCCGGCCGCACAGAAACTGATGTATTTTATCTCATTTTCGCACTGCCACGCACACTAACTTCAGAGTATCCGATGCTCAACGAAGAAACGCGTGTATTTTTTCTATTACCTGTGGCTCAACCAGTCGCAGAAACGTTAAAAATTCGAATTACACTTATGGGTCGGTAATACCTGCAGATTTTCGATGGGTCGTTGATAGCTGCGTTTACCTTACTTTACTATTTTCAAAGCGAAAGTGTATTTTGTGTTTTTCCTCGACACGGTTCAACGCAAAGGTTCTCTATTCTACGCGGTAAAACAATATTGCCTTTGATGTGTTATCGTATTGTTTTATCTCGGCCGCCATTACTGTCAAGTAAATAAGAGCTATTGTAACGTTGACGATCCGATAACCTCAAACGCAATATTTACCGTGTTCAATACTCAACGTCAACGTGAAAAGAAGCTTAGAAGGCTTAAAGTGATTTTACTCTAGAAAATCTGATTGTTCTTGAGAAAAATAGCTAGAAATAACGAAATAACATGAAGTTAAGATTAAACATTACATACTATCTAGGTTAAGTAAGTTAAAAGTTAGATTTCTCTAGCCGTTAACTTTAGCAGAATTCAGCTTCTTTAGCCCAAAGAGTACAGAAATATGTCTCTGGTCATAAGGATCAAGCTATATACATAAAGAACGTTAGTCCGAGGTAGGTAAAGCTAGTGACCCTCGCACTAATCGACATAATGGCAAATCGGGAGTAGGGAACGACAACTAACCGCTTCCTAACCGCTGGATTCAAGTGGACATCATTAGGACCTTGACCTTACTGTCATACCCAATAATATCAGCTCGAGGTGGACCACAATTATATAATTGATGCGGTTAAACGGCTTAGGATTACCTAAGCCGTTTGGCGAGGGTTCTAGGTTTCCTTTATGCGAGTGTCACTTGTTTGCTTATTTAACACTACACGTGTCATATTTTTTCTGTATAAATCTTTGACCTTTGAATGAAATGAGAGATGTATTTGTCATCAGTGTACGTTATAGTTTAATTTTTGTGTTGATATAGTTATTGCTTATATATATACACCATTTTTTGTTGAGTATGCTCCATGATAATTCGTACAAATCAATGTTTATACACTTTCAGAGTAGTTCGATTGAATTGCGAAGGTCAACAATGGACCGGATTATACGTGCACATCGCTTAAATAGCCTAAAACTAAATTGACAAATTTTTACACATCGTTTAGACGGCAGATTTGATAAGTGCTATTCCAGAATGTCAATGTAAAGTTAAATAGACCGGCTAAAATAAGAAGCGCTAGATTCAAATTAGCGCTGTCATTTTAGTGTTATAGCGACACCTAACCAATAAAGAAGTTTAGAGGCCACTGTAGAATCGGGTCCAGTGAATTCTCAATGGACGATCTTTTTACAGTTACTACGCTGTCCACCCGTCTGTCTGTTTGTTGGTCTGTCTGTCCTAACTTTAAAGAGTTGTATGTTTTGAACCGCATTGGATAACGGATTAGTTATTTTTAGAATATGTGTTATTACGGCGGAAAGTGAGATTATAAAGGGGGTCCCAAGACAAAAGACGTGATGTTCATTTTTATCGTAAACGGTAAAACATACAAGATGATCTGATTACAGCACAAACCCTGAAGAAAAGTAACACATACTTACGTGTATAAGTTTTACAGACACCGGTGTAGTGATATACCCACACGCATCAGCTCAAAGAGCTGCTAGTGTATTATTTATAATAAAATAAATAAATACTTGAAAATGGTCAAGTGTGAGTAGGGCTCGCGCTGATTCGATTCGAAATCGAATTCAAATTGGAATATCTGCTGTGCAGCGGTACGGAACCCTACGTGCGCGAGTCTGACTCACACTTGACAGGTTTTTAGGGGTCTCCAGACGAGAATACAAAAAATACGGTCCTAAAATGCGATCCTGCAGTAATCGACTTAGGTGTCGAGACGGTATAGAGATTACTTAGTGGACCGTCTGATCCGTACCTACTGGAAGGCTTGTAGTAGATTACCTTTATCATTATTTAACTAAGTATCTCAGTGCCAAAAGGTCAGTATCACTTAGTAATACATTTCAAGCTATTTTAACGAAACATTTTACATTTTGAGGAATGAGTATTGGCGAAAGCATTTTGGAAATGATGCACATTGCTAAGGGCTTTTTATATCTTATAGTTTGTTTTTATAATACCTACTAGCCAATTATTAAGTTTTCTACGTTTCGGTATTCACGTCTTCGAGTCATCACCAAATTACTAGACTTTGTATTGCTCGGTGGATGAAGTGAACTTTTTACTAAATATAAAAGAAGATCGCTAGTTAAAATCCTACTCGTGGTCATAAAACAACATTGTTTACCTACCTGGCCAATCCATACGCAGAAAGTCTAATCGCCAATAAACCGCACACTTACCGTAGTCTTAAACCTAGTGGTGAAGATATAGGTGGGTTCCTTCCCATCGGTGACTAGGAAGTACGGTGAAGCCAGAATGTTGCGTGAAGACCGTAGCGCCAACGCGCACGCGTAGAATAGCGCAGTAAACGTTGCTATCACCACAGGCCTGGAACAAAAATGGTGACATATTATAATTAAGAGGAGGCAAACGAGCAGACAATAAAAGCCACTATAATAGATCAGCATCAATCTCGTTATATACCAACACAGAAGACTCGTCTAACTTAGTAGTTTCACACGCTGAAGCAGCCAATCAGGCTATGACTATACCTTGTTCACGTTAAAGAGTTAGTACCAGAAAACTTAAAATGCACGTGATTGGCCAGCGATAAGGGCACCGCTTGCGCACATGATGGGTTTACATGTCGGCCGAAATCAGTCAACATCTGTTTCTTGTACGGTGCGGACGCGTTATAGTGCTCTTTTTTGTATTATTGATTTCACTTTCTACCTGGCTCGTTTATTGGGCGGTTTCCCGTTTAACCTGGTATGCCAAATCAGGTTACGAACCAAAATCATAACAAATAATAATTTAACAAATATTCCGAGCAAGGCATGTAAGCTGACCCCGCCAGTGAGGAGCGATTTTTCACGCCCACTGATCATTTCTTGTCCCTTTCATTTGCATACAAAAGTGCAACGGGGACGGCGCTTTGCTAACTTTTTAACGTGGACAAGGTATAGTACATCACATAAACTCCAACAACATCTTTTATTTTGGAAGTATTTATACCAAATGCTCATTGGACGCCAATGGCCAAGATGTACATGGTTTTACAGATCTTAGTCCTCAGCCTTGCGTAAAGTGAGGGCCACGAGAGTATTTCCTTAGATATGAGCGCGGTGAGGGCATGGGCCGTGTTAATAACCCCTAGCTGGTGCCAGTGTTGTTTACGAAAATCTTGGCCTCACCAGTGTGGGTCCTCATTGCAGCTTTTGGCATGACGAAAGTTACGGCCGTATCAAAGACCGTCCAGCCACCGCACCAGGGACTGATATGGACCACGATGATCTCGGGCTTACCAAGGAATGTCCTAGGCATGATGAGGAAAAAAGCCCTTGCCGCCACGTCAGTGTATGGTGTTGCTTACGAAGATCCCGGACTCACCGGTGTGGGTCCTCAGCTTCGGGCGCGATGAGGGCTACGGCCGCGTCAAAGAGCCCCCATCCGCCACGCCAGTGCATGATGTTGGCTAGGATGAACACGTATGTGTACAGCCGGGATAGGGCGCGCTCGCGGAGCCAGTGCCCTGCCCGGCGCTCCGCTCGCCACGCGCCGGTGGACCGGCTCAGCAAGTATGACCTTCGGGAAGATAATGCGCATAGTAAATAGATAGTTGACATGTTCATTAAAGGTAAAAATGTATCTAGAGCACCGTTGTATCTAGAGGTCCTGACAGTGCTAAACCAGTTCCTTAACACAGTTAACACAGTCCAAGTGTATTTGCATGTGCTTGGGTAACTACAGTTCTAGATAATAATCTTTTAAAGTGTTTTTTAAATAGTATTGTATCTCTCTATCTCATGTCTACAATGTATTTGATATTGTATAGCTTATTACATCCTAACCCCTGGATCCTGGCTTTGGATTTCTATTTGTATTTCTGTATTTGGTACTTTGGCATCAAGCTGTAAGTCAGATGCTCTTTTCACAATAAATAAATAGACTGTCCCGTCTGTAAGAAATACAAGTTATATCCGTTTCCCTAATTTTGATTGTGTTTTTAGGGTTCCGTAGCCAAATGGCAAAAAACGGAACCCTTATAGATTCGTCATGTCTGTCCGTCTGTCCGTCCGTATGTCACAGCCACTTTATTCCGTAACTATAAGAGCTATACTGTGGAAACTTGGTAAGTAGATGTATTCGGTGAACCGCATTAAGATTTTCATACAAAAATAGAAAAAAAACAATAAATTTTTGGGGTTCCCCATACTTAGAACTGAAACTCAAAAATTTTTTTTTCATCAAACTCATACGTGTGGGGTATCTATGGATAGGTATTCAAAAATGATATTGAGGTTTCTATTATAATTTTTTTCTAAACTGAATAGTTTGCGCGAGAGACGCTTCCAAAGTGGAAAAATGTGTGTCCCCCCCCCCGTAACTTCTAAAATAAGGGAATGATAAATGTAAAAATAATATATGATGTACATTACCATGCAAACTTCCACCGAAAATTGGTTTGAACGAGATCTAATAATTAGTTTTGTTTTAATACGTTATAAATCGTAAACCGCATTTTACCTTTCATTCAATCAACTCCAATATAATAAAGAATAAAGAAAAACATTTATTTAGATGTATAGTGGTACGGAACCCTACGTGCGCGAGTCCGACTCGCACTTGGCCGCTTTTTTTTTTTTTAAGCAACTAACGTTATAGGCTAGGCGTATTTAATTTGATTTATAGGGTCATTAGTGTTAAGTTAATTAAAAGCGCCTTGTTGTCTACTCCTATATATGTATTGTAAATGTAATTTTGCTATATCTTTAGTATAGCAACTTTTACTTCATTTGCTAGTTGGCCATGCCCTTTTAAAAACATATTACCGAATTACTCTTTACCGAAAACTGATACAACTGTTACAAACCATTCTAAAAAAATACATTTTCAACTTTGTGTTTCCATGAAATTTCAGTTTAGTAGATTGGTCTGTAACTTCAGAGTCAGTTTTAAGTCGTTGGTAGACCAGTTTCTTACACCCAGAATTTTCACATTGGAAGGGAAACTATGTCTTTGTTCGATATCGTAATTATATTGATGACGTTATGGTTTACTCACTTGGCAGTAAGAGCAATTTAACTTCAACAACAAGATCGTCTAAGCCAAATAGGAGTAAACTCCCTGTCCACTTATATTTAATATGCTTGTCAAGCGTAGCAAGAAAAAGGTTTTCCTCTTCCCCTCAGACTAACCTTATCAAGGCGAAGCAGACGTGAATGACAATGGCGAGCACGTAACTCTGGGCATGGGGGAACAACTCGTGTTCGATCTCCATGAGGCCCCACGTACCACGCCACACACCCACCACCAAAGGGGCCACCACGAAACTGGTGAACACCGCGTCTCCTGAAAACCCAAGCAAGTGAGAATTAGAATCAGATTCGCGCAATAAAGATAATATTTTTTATTTATTTTTTTCATTTGAAGTGAGCAATTACGTATACATAATGTATACTTGTAGTGGCAGATGTAGCAGATTTAAATACGTCGTTTCGTGAACCAAAGATTTCCTATGAAAGGATTGGTCCTTAGGACCCAAGGATGCATTTTAGAAGTGGAGCCACCATGATTTTTGATGTAAATTTTCGAGGGGAGTGTCAACTTTATTTTTATATATCGGTTAAGCTACTCGGCCAAGTTTGGTATCGTTTTCGTATAAATTGGGAATGCCGAATTCATTTATGGTATCATACTGACACCGTTCCGAGGTAAAAATCATCATCATCATGTCAGCCGAAAGACGTGCACTGCTGGACATATGCTTCCCCCAAGGCTCTCAACTCAGATCGAGAGTCAGACCGAGAATCAGAAGGTAAAAATATATAAAATAAAAGAAAACTTGTTTTTTTAATTTCCTAACTCACAAGGAAAAATTCCATAACTTCAATTATGAAAGTTGAAAAAAAGAGATGCTTTAGAGAGCCTTATTGTACGTTCACAAAAAAAAATGAAATGTCAAATTAAAATGTTTCGTATGGGTGTAGTTAATACAAAAAAACTGTTGACGATGCTAAAAATAGAAATGAGAAAATTCTAATTAAATGTTATTTTACGATCCTAGAATGATAGGGATGGGTTCGCAAACATGATAAAGATGTAAAAAAATATAAGTCATGGTTATGCATTCCGTTTTAGGCCAATTCGTGCCATAATATAAAAGAAAATTGAACTTAACAAATTTCAAATGAATTAATTACGCCGTAACTAGTTTACAAATGTATTTATTACATAATTTGTTTTAAAGTGGTCCAGGTGTTCCCTAATTTACTTCGCCTGATGCATCTGGATCCAATTCAGCCTAATCTTGACGGTCTCGGGGTCAACTACACTGCAATAACTCTTATTTGAAATTTCTTGTGTTTTTACTATAGATTGGTGCAATTTTTATTTCAGAATTGAATTGTACATCTTTGATTTAATTAAAAATTATACCAAACTTATCTTAACTTAAATCAGACATTCGCCGGGGCGGAAATCCCTCCTCCCCCCTCCACCTGCATGAAAAGTCTGCGTGACTCCACTTCTTAGAAATATCTAACGAATCTAAAGATTAATCCTGCTAAAGGAAATCTTTGGTTCAGAAAAAAGCCGTATTTGACCTTTTTATGCCGTGTAGAAACGGCAACTAAGTATTGTAAGCATAGGTAAATAAGCTTCATTGTTCGTTGACGATACGATAACACGTCATAAGCAATATTATTTTACGGTGATGAATAGCTCAGATTCGACCCTGGGACGTTCGTATTAGTAGGCCATCTTTGGGCACCTTTTTACCATCCGAACCTGGGCAACGTTGAAATTTAGCAACACATATGTATGTATAAGAAATTTATTATTTAAAGACAATTTTGCAAGTGCGAAGGAGAATGGGCTTCGTATGGAATATTTGATGATCTAACGGTCTCAAAGTGAAATATTTCGCAACAATCAAAATATTTTTTTATATAGAATGCAACAAGGTACAACTTAACAAATATAAGTATACAAATCATAAGTCACAATGTTTAATTAAACTTAAATCATGCTGGTAACAAAATATCTTCTGGTTGGTTTCTTGCCCAGCCCAAATACCATGCCATGCCACGCACATAATGTGTGCACAGCAACCGACGGTACGTCTTCCACTTAGACACGTGCTATTGTAATTGCTAATGGGTGATAGTCTCTCGGCGGATAATAATTTCTAGATTTGAATAGCTTTGTCGAATTCGGACTAAGGTTTACATAATTCCTTTTTTAAAAGCGAAACAAAAAAAATTCTTTACAAAAAGTGTTCCTTAATATCAGAGGTTTCATACGACACTAATTTCATCAGAGGCCGCCGATAGGCCAATTTGCCCATTCTCCTTCGTGAAACCCTCTAAAGATTAAATGCAAACGTTTGTCTTTTTCGAAAATTTCAACTTTCTTAGCGAAAAGTTCTACTATAAATAATGGTATAACTCAGACTAAGGTATGCAATATTGAATGATTTTAAATTCCGGTACTGATTTCGATGTTGAGCTTCAATTTCAGAATGTCGGAACTGGTTTCGGAATGGTTTCAGATGTCATTTGTATTGTTTTTATTTGTTTATAGTAAACTAGAAAAGCAGAGCCTTTAATATTTGTTCAACATTGGTGTAAAATCACAGCAACATTCATTATTAAAATAGTTGAATTGCAGTCATTGCAAATGCTTATGGTAACCGAATCAGCTCGTATGTGACATGGCCGTCATCCTGTAAGTCATCCGGTTGTATGCAATGCAGTGACTTTTATGGTGTTGCTGCTGTTTCAGCCGACTTGTCGAAGGCACGCCGACGTGTCGGAAAACACCAGCGATATACCTACAGTCTTGCGTCTTTGGGTCAGGTGTTTCGATTCGACATTATAAAGAAAAACTAGGTCAGTGGGACATTCTTCTGGACAAAATCCACGGCAAAAATTGTAACAAATTATGGCAAGATTTTTTTTACTTGTGAAGTTTATGACGATTTATCAAGTAAATAGTACTTAGTCTTTGTTGTCAATTGAAATATACACAAATATTAATCCTGACAACAAAGACTTTAATCGGTTCTTTTTTAATAAGTAAACGCCATTACAGTTATATTATTGGTGACCAAAACTCTAGTTCAAGAAACTCCCTATAACTCAATTCCCTATAATTTTTCTTGATTTGTATTTGTATTTATCGTTTTCCTACTAAACATTTACTAACCACCTTATAATTGTAATGAACTTGGTAGCAATAAATGATTCTGTGATTCTATGATTCTAAAAGAAAGAAAACTAAAATATTTGATTCCGGAATTACGATGTTGACGCTCTCAATTCTGGATTTTTTTATATGTATACATACATATATATAAAATATAATGCCGAAAAAATTGGTCCGAGATTGCTAAATTCAATTTAAATTATTTGTTTATTATAAATAAATGTTTTGATATTATTTCATCCTTGGGTTATTTTTTGTAATTATGACTTAGTTATTTTTTGGCTACACAGTTATTGTCAGCGCTGGTACCTGCACCATACTCCAGTTCTTCACAGCTGCATGCGGTTTCGTGGACTTCCTTGAAGGACTCATTTGAGGCTGCCTTTTCTAAATCACGTGGCCGCACATGTGGAGTTTTCTGCTGCGGCAGTAGGTTGTCAGTAGCGTTTGAAGACATCTAAAAGTTAAAGGTGGACTTTAAAACTTCTATCACACTGGAACAAGGTACACACAGGAAACAACTGTGTTGATTAATTATGCGCGTAACCTGTTTTTGTTGTATTTTGTAGCCACTTAACTTTGGGAGCAATAGCCACCGGCCAAAAAAAGGACAAAACGGGCCCGAGTAACAAACCAATAAAAAGGAATTTATACAACAGTTCTGTTTACCGTAGCCGCGTTTACTGCTTACAAGGGTGTTTCGTTACTGAACACTGTGTTAAAGCACCCACCGCTACGAATCGATGGAAAGCGACCTTCATCAATGTAGGTAGTATGAATGAATAAACGATGAAAGGCCGGTTTTACATCAATCCGTTTGTTTATTTTCGTAACTTTTTGACGTAAATTTGGACTATCTGGCATAATTTGCGTTTTATAACGGTCCGTTAGTAATTTTTCAGTAACATTTAACTGCTGACGGTTACCGAGACTGGTGTCATGGATTAAACTAACGAACCGTTTCTTTTATATGTCGATAATCTACAATTGCTTAGAGGAAGTATTGAGTTCAATTAATAATAAAAAATATACTTTTGGATTGCTTCTGGATATGAGCAAGGCCTACGACAGGGTGCAGCACAACATCCTTTTAAATAAACTCTACGGTATAGGAGTTCGCGGTACACTCCATTTATAATTGGTTCGTGTCTTATTTAAAAAAACAGGAAACAAATACTAGAAATAGATTACTTCGATACCAAAATAAACAAGGTAACTAAGTTACGATCACAAGAAATACGTACTTCTTGCTCTATACCGCAAGGTGTAGTGTATTGGGCTGTATTTAATTCATTATTTTAAAAAGATAAAAAAAGAACTGGACTGCTAGCAAACTTTCCAGCTTTGCCCATGCCCTAAAGGATTTTTTTTAGAAAACCTGACCTGAAAACTGCACTCACTGCCTATCATGCTTTTGCACAGGCATGACATTACTATGGAGTTGTACTATGGGGAAACAGCACTAACGTAAAAGAGCTATTCCTGCTGCAAAACAGATGCATTCGAATATTGAACTTTCATCAATATACCTACTAAAAACATGTTTAATCAATTATTACTACATTATGTCAGAAAGTATACAACTTCAATTTTTTTGTGTTAATGTAAATATATTAAAATTGCAGATGTATATAGAAAGAAAGCTTTTTAATATTTAGTATTTTTTTAGTGTAATAAGTAACTACTAACTTTGTTATATTTGGGTTATCTTTTTTTTTGTTATTAAGATTGCTATAGCCTAATAGGGTCCTTGTTTAGCACATGTTACACTGTAAGACCTGTGTAAATACGATGGATGCAATAAATTCATTATGATGTAGATTATATTATGACTGATTCTTCCGAAAATAGTGGTTAAGATTTTTTGCAAATAAAGGATATGTCTGATTCAAGTGATATATTGATTATGTTCGTTTGTGGTTGTAACGCTTTGGTAGCACTCTGTTATGTAATTAACTCTTTCAATAAATAATAAAATGTTGATCACCAACGAAGAATCTTCAAGCCGAGGCCCGATTATTGTAGTAGGGTAGGTATATTGAATGCCGTAGTGTCGCTTTGCCCGCGTCTCTGTACTCAAAATTTAATTCCCAAAATTCTTTCGGCATCTTTTTCCATTTATTGTTTACCTCATTTTGACAAGGCCAAAGAGGCGTGGCTTTTAGCCTGTCCAAACTCAGAGCTCCCAAAAACTCTTTCTTCATAGAGGCTGTGGGACGGACCGCTGTGCGAGCAAGTACGTAATCAACTCATACAAACGTGCAGTTCCGCTCCGCAGATCGTGCCCGTCTCCTAGCAGTCGAAGAGTGGAGATCGGGTTTGTGGCTACAGACACTTCATCGCCGAAGACAGGAACATTATTAGATTCATCAACATTTAATTGCAACTTCACTCCACTTGGGTGCACAATATTGTACTCCTCACCGCTGCCAGTGTGGCGCTAGTGTCGTTTGGCTTGGTCACCACGATTTATGCTGTACGCGAAGTGCTGGTTGATTTTCCCGTCACTCCAGCCTTAATGATATCATCCGCCGGGCTTTTACCAGCACCAATTGTGCGGCAATTTTGGAACCAAATAGTCTCATGCGCGACGATGGTAAAAGACCCGATGGGATGACTCTTGTTCCGTGGAAGTTGGGCCTGTGGTTTGAGATACCACTTGCGTGGGCATCAGGACCGTGGGGACCAACACAACTCGTGACCAAAATGCTGGCCGGTACTTAGCACAAAGATTAAGCATTGCCATACAACGTGGCAATGCTGCCAGCATGTTGGGAACAATGCCTACTGGTAGCGGTTCAAATGCCTACTTATATAATTTCTTTGAACGTCTATTTATCACGACGGTCTAAAATACTGTCTTTATTTATTTATTTTTTATTGAAGTTTGAAAAGGTCAACTGACTCTCAATATGACAGACTGCGTGCTAAGTAATGAATGCTGCCGTCATACCAATAGAAGGTGGCTTAGGTACTAATACCGTCTTTACCCAATGGGCACACGGGGCCCAGCGTCTCCATCCTCAGGGGGCCCCCAAGGACCGACAATTTCTCTCACGAGATCATAGTAGAGGTTGGGTTAGTATAATTCGTTTTCTATTTCCCAGCATAGTTTAAGACGGCCTTGCTACTGAAATTTAGTACAGTCGAGTTCATAAATATGTGTACAATTTAGTACCTTGTCACTTTAATCGCTGTGGCAACGAAGGTACTAAAGTGTACATACACATATTTATGAACTCGACTGTATTTAGTCGAAGCATTCTTTACTCTGTTGGTAACCACACTATACTTAAAATGCTCATACTAAGACGTACTATTCACCTCCAGTTGGTCACCTCCTTTCGTAACTCTGCAGAATTACGCTTCTTTGCAACGAGTGACACTGGTGACACATAACAATGTAAGCAGCCGCAGCCCAAGCAGCACGTAACCGTTATTGGCACTGGGCCCGTAGATCGTCACTTGCAAACCTCAGAGGCCCTAGCCAAGATGCATTACTCTAACAAGCGTTTCTATTCGTTTCATTTTTAAACCAATGGCGTCACTGGTAAATCTCGTGTTGCGAGGAGTCACGTGATCTACCAGTGACGCGATTGGTTTAAAAACGAAACGAATAGAAACGCTTGTTAGAGTAATGCAGCGTAATGCATCTTGGGTAGGGCCCCAGAAATTCGTTTCAGTTTTCGTTAGACTGTCCCTAGTACTGTATTGTCTCTATTTCCTTCTATAGGTATTATTTAATGTTATTGTTTCCACGACGTCACGCCACGTTACTTGATTTTAAGCGTAACGGTCAATTTTAGTAGCGTGCACGACGTCGAGGATGAAAACACTAACACCAATAAAATAAATAACCGGTCAAGTGCGAGTCGGATCCCACACCGAGGGTTTCGTACCGCCGCACAGTAGGTGGGTTTTATATTTCGTTTTTTTTTGGCATTGAGTAAAGCTATCCCATACGATACAATTGATTCGACTTCGTTAGACTTTCCCTTTAAAGTCTGTATTGAACAGCTTCAAGCTATTTTAATATCTAGGCGCAGTCCATACAAAATATTTTTGCATAGGATTGAATACAACCAATCACACGGATCTGCGAAAACTTAATGTAAGTGCTTAAATCCGAAACTGGTAACCTCAATGGTTGTAGTTAACTAGTTCGAAGCAGTTTCCATATCATTAGGGTAAGCCTATCGATAGGCAGAGCATGTGATGTAGTACCCGATTGATAGTCTTAATCAAATAAAGGGGTTTTGCGGTCCCTGTTCATTACTCTATTTCGAATCAAATCAGTGCGAGCCCGACTCACACTTGACTTTTTTTTTTAGTGTTTTTTTTCTGGGCTACTAAAATTATTACGTTTACGTTTTTGGAATACCACTAAAATAAAAATACGCTGGAAATAAAAGTATCATGTATGGGGACCCCTTCATTATTTCACTTCCTTTAGTTTCTTTTCATTATTTTTGATATTCGCCGTGAAAAAAGATCAACCCGCTGTCTATTACGGTACAAAAGATACAGCTCTTTAAAGTTAGAACGGACGGACGGATGGACAGCGCAGGCATTATAAATTAATAGTTACCCTTTCGGGTACGGAATCCTAAATATGCAAAGGAATGTAAAAAACACATGAGCGACTCAAGTGTTTATACGCTAGACCATAGTTGAACCTAACAAAAATTTGCGCTTTAATGCTTAATATTTCATAAATGGATTTTACAAACCCGCAATATTTTTGAAAGACCTATCCAACGACACCCCTCGCTATGGGGAAAACGAGGAAAAAAATACATCCCCAAGTTACGTGTAGGAGAGAAACACAAAAAAATGTTTTCAAGATTTTATTTTATTACTTTGTTGGCGTGACTATATGCCAAATTACAGCTTTCTAGCACTAAGAGTATCTGAGCTAGGCTGCGGTCGGACGGACATGGCGAAACTATAAATGTGCCTAGTTTGACTACGGAACCCTAAAAACAGCGTTCAAATTGGTCCATCCGTTTGGAAGTTACGATGGCGGAGACAGACTCACAGATACACAAATACACACGCGTACTAATACATAGGCTTATACACCGATACAAACTTTAAACTTTACAACACCCCCCCGTTGCGTCGGGGCTTGAGAATGAAATGCAATTAGGATGCTATGATCTAAAAAAAATGGTATCCCGCCTATTGGCAGAAATATGTTTGGCCGAATGTATTGTTTCCCAGCTGTTTCATTTGCCAACCCCATTTATTTTTTTCTGTTACTGTAAATATTTCACGATTTCTTTCAGTACCGTCGTGTAGAACCCGTCGTGTAGGTTAGGTTAGGTTAGTTTTATAAAAAATATTAAATAATTACATTTACAGAAATAAAAGCTGGTTGGCAAATGAAACGGTTGGGAAACGATACATTCCGCCAAACATATTTCACCCAAAAGGCAGAGAACCAAAAAAATTACCTCTGTAGGTATTTACCTAATCATTAAAAACATATAGGACACACATTTGAAGAAATAGATTTTAATCCATTTTGTATTTTAACGAGTTTAATTTTATTTCCTTTCAAGTAAATTTTTGGGAAGTTTCATTTCAACGCGTCGCGTTAAAAAACCTTGAGAATCATAAAGATAATAAAATAACTAATCAAATATCAAGATTCAAGCATACATGAATTGACGTAGGCCAGAACCTTATAAGCTCTGGTTCTATATACATATAAGTAAGTATGAGTATAGTTAGATTTTAAAGGTAAAAAACACTTATAATAATACACAACAATATCGAAAACTTAAGAACAAAATATGCTGTCATCGCAAAAATATGAGTATTTGGACACTAGGCAGAGTTACCCACGATGTACCAACTAAACTAAATTAAATGTGTCTCCACAAGAATAAAAATAAATACGTACCACTACTCGACGTGACTACTGTTTATAAAAAAATAATGAAACAATAATAAATTTTAAACATGAAAAATTTTCACGTCGTTGGATTTTCGTAAATACGAATTACAGGTCTTCAGTATTTATTTCTTAAACTCACCGTTTATTTATTTTATATTTCGCTAAATTCTTACACATAAAATCACTTTTTCATCCAAGTCACACTTATACACTGTCCGTATTTTGTATAAAGTTGATTATTTTTAACGAATATTCAATTGGCACTGTTCGCTTTCTGTGGTTCTACTTGAATGACATCGCGCAGACTGAAAGGCTTTTATGAACTTGATCGTTATCTTAAATAGGCTCACTCTCCGCCTCCAACATAATTTAATGGTCCAGCGCTCCACACCAGTACAGATGTGATCTGATTGGATTTAAATCGATTGGTAAAACAAAAAAATCGTTGTGATTAACTACTTTTCTCAATTTTCTAGAGTCTATTAATTATATCTTTACAAAATCTCTGTTTAGTAATCGATTTTGTTGAAAACCTCTCTATCCTCACTATGTTATTCATTTTAATGCGAAAATGTGTTGGTTTGTTCTGTTTTCATGGTTCAACGGCTCTACCGATCGACGTGAAATTTGGTACAGTTGCGTCCATAAATATGTGTACCCTTTAGAACAAACATCAAAGTTACAAACCGCCGCGCTTCGGATAAAAAAATATATCGGCTTCAGTTTACCGATCACCTTGAGCGTGGTGTCATTTTCTGATAAACCATAGAAAGATAAATAAATAAATAAATAAATATCAGGGGCCAGTGTCACACCAATTGCCCTAGTCCCAAACTAAACTCTAGGCTTGTACTAGGGGTACTAGACAACGATATAAATACTTATATAGAGAAATACATAGAAAAAACTCAGGAAGAAATATTTGTGCTCATCACACAAATATCTGCCCTTACCGGGATTTGAACCCAAGAACGCCAGCTTCGTAGGCAGGGTCACTGCCAACTAGGCCACCGCGTCGTCACAATATATATATGTGGCTTTCATTTTTGATATAATAATTACACTCCTTCATATAAATTTATTAAGATACATAAAGAAGTATCACAACATCAGCATATCTTGTTTGATTCAACACATAATATTTTACAATATATGTACAACATTATTTTACAAAAAATAAATTCAGTCTTTACGATTTGTTTAAGTTGTTCTAAAATAATCTAATCAGTCCATAACTTAGCATCTTTATGACTTTGTATTGGTATTGTTCAAGTGCCTGCGTTCTTAGAATTGTGATGAGGTATGATTTTTTTTGGTGTACTGAACGTGGTTGCTGGGCGAGGGGAGAGACGAACAACCCGGCGTCAAGACGGGCTATAGGGAGATTCCTGAGGGAAGCCAACTGAGACCGTCATTTTTCTTGCTATCCCAGACATTTCGTACTATTAGTACTATTACTTTTTGTACTATTACTTATCCCGTGTCCCAAATCCCGCAAACTCCTTTTCAATCATTAAGGAAACTAGGTATTTTACCATAGACATTATTGTGACGTGTTTATTTTAGTCATTACATACACTACATTGTTTTCATACAGCTTGTGCGTGTTTCCTCGCCTACTGATATTTTCCCTGAACTATTACCCTGACAAAATGGAAGCCCGCATATGACCTCAGGCTCAAGGCGTTATCCACCCCTTCTACCTCTTCTAACTCGACATATATTTTATATGTATTATCATATCATACAACGTCTATCTGAAAAAAAATCGAACCTCCAAGTAAATATTTTAAAATTAACTTCTAGTAAACTCTTTACTCCCGTAAGGCTCCGCTCGCGCACGGAACTCTAAAAACCACATTAGTTATCTGAGGGTCCCCTGGGTCCCGGACGGAATTTTGAACTTTTTGAAGTGACAACTACTTATGGGAGGGTAGAGCATAGAGGGAGTATAAAAACATCTTATAGAATAGTACTCTTCGCACCTGTATAAATGCCCTTCGTTAAAAAGAGACGTCTATATAATTATCACCTGTGTGGTCACTTTAGTATGCGTTAGTTTCTAGTCAGTTAAATAATTTTCTATATTAAATAGTTCAACTTAGATTAGTTTATGTTATCACTTCTGTCGGGCGTCCCGAGACGCACACGTTTTTTGAACAAGCGGGCGGTCGGGAGAAGCCTTTGCCCAGCAGTGGGAAACCAATTCAGACTAATAAAATAGCGATCTACAATGTCTACATGGACAACTTAGGCTCTAACCTTTTAAACAACCTTACAACATTGATCAACAAAGGACTAAAATAAGACATAATGACACGAGATGTTTAGCTAAAGTTCGAGTGTCATTATGGTTGTTTTGTCTCGCGTTAAACACTCTACTTTTCAATGCGAGGAAAAATAACTATGTTCTATACAAAATTACAATATTTATTGTAACAAATCTTACAAATTTGTTCCTTTTTTTGTAATTAATGTGTGGCTTTAAAAGCTTAGATTCATTTTATTAAATATATTTTTGCTGTTGTCATTTTCAGGTCATTTCCACGCCCTAAAAAATATCTCTACACAGTCACTGAAAATGGTGATATGATAATCCTCCATTCACAAACACCGTTGGTGTTTAGGGGTTTCCAAAGTAAAAAAAATATATCCTTTAGTCCCTAGAGTCTAATAAGGAGCTTTATGCCCGATATGCAGAGACACATTTTAAGAGCATGAGAAGTGAAAAATATACTAACTGCTCTTCTTTTTCTTATTGACCCTAAATGCTATAATGCTAAAGCGTAATGTTTTTTTTCTATTTATAATAAAGTCATTAAATTCCAATACAAATATCTACACCTCTCAGTTAAAACAAACAATTAGGAGTAGATTGACGAAAAACACCGAAGCTGGTTATTTACTTTTGTAGTTAGTAGTCTCAATAGCATACTCTCAAGTCATGTATGTAAAAGAATGTTTGATTTCCATACAAACTCATATTCAGTAGTCTAAGATGAAAATATTCACGCCTTGATTATTAAAAAATCATCATCATCATCACCTAACTCCTATACAAATTTAAGCCTCCCGTTTGACCTTTTATTTAGGAGCAAATGTTTAAGAACCGGTCAAGTCCGGTATTTAAAAGTCGGACTCACGCACCGATGATTCCGTATTTAAAATAATATGGTTGGAAAACGCAAAAGAAAATACTCATTTCGTTATGATTGTTATGAACTATATTTTCTACGCAATAAAGTCTAAGTAAGTATAAGTTTTTACTAAAAACAGATGCGGGCAAGCAAGTTATACAACTATGCCAAATTTCAATTGGAAAGCTTTTATAGATTAGAAAAACTGCTAAGACAGACAGACAGATAGATGCCGAAGTCTCATCATAAGAGTTCCTTGTTTATCATTCTGGTACGGAACCCTGAAAATTAAAGACTTCTTTATAAACTTCCACCCTACTTCACACTCTAAGGGGTGGAATTTCGAAAAACCTTTTCTTACTGGATACCTATACCACAAAGACATCCTTTAGGTTTATTTAGCCTGCGCGTTGATATATCAGTCAGTCAGTCGTACAGTCAGGAGTCTTTACTTTAAATTCAACATACAGATTTATGAGGGGCGTTCAATAAAAAGTGAGAATGAGTATATTATAAACAACTTTTATTAAATGTCATTTTATTTTTCGACACAGGCACCTTCTAGCATAATACACTTAGTATATCTTTTTTCCAAACATAAAATTCTATTTTTAATAAAGGTCTCGTCTTGTGTACTTCTTGTGCTGCAGCGACTACCGCGTCGTCGTCTTCAAATTTCTGGCCTCTCAGGTATTCTTTCAATCTCAGATATAGGTAGAAATCACTGGGGGCGAGATCTGGTCAATACGGAGGATACTTAAGGATATCAAACCCAGCATCACGAATTGTAGCCATTGCAACGGCGGACTTGTGTGCCGGGGCATTGTTCTGGTGGAACAGCACAACTTTCGAGAGTTTACCTCGCCGTTTTTCGCGGATCTCATTGCGCAATGTTGCAAATTTGTTTGGCATATAAAGTGCCCTTAATAGTAGCTCCATGGTCGAGATACTCAATCATTACTACCCCTTTACCATCCAAAAAAACGGAGCCCATGACCTAACCAGCAGATGGGCCCACCTTGAATTTCTTCGGAGTTGGAGATGATGGCCTTTTCCATGTCATAGACTGTCGCTTCGTTTCAGGGTCATAATGATGGAGCCATGTTTCGTCCATTGTTATAAATCGCACCAAAAAAAGTTCCCAGTCTTGCTGTATCATGTCCAAAGCTTCTTGACAATTCTCGACCCTAGTTTGTTTTTGCGTGTCAGTAAGCATTCTTGGTACCCAACGCGCAGATATCTTTTTCATACCCAAGCGCCCATGTAAAATAATATGCACGCTCCCCGTTGAAATCTTTACATTTTCAGCAATAAAACGAACCGTGACACGACGATCTGCCAAAACGAAAATTTCGCCTTTTTTCACAATTTCTTCAGTTACTGCTGTAGTAGGGCGTCCGGAGCGGGGGTCGTCCATGGTCGATGTTCTTTCACGTCTAAATTCGGCGCACCAAAGTGCGACTGTCGAATACGGAAGAGCTAACTAAACTGTCCCGCAAATCTAAACTGACTTGGTCCGTAGATATTTTTTTCAATCACAGGTATTTGATAGCGGCGCGCAGTTCAATTTTCTCCATTTTCGCTAACGTACTCAATAGCATTGCAAAGAATTACCGAATTTTTTTGTAAACAAAAGACAGTTAGTTTTTTTTTCATAGCAATCAGCCGGCCAGTATGTAATTTCCTAATATTGAAAGAGTTTGCATCTCATTCTCCCTTTTTATTGAACGCCCCTCATAATGTTAACTTTAGCGTGCTTTTGCGTTATTGGAATAAAAGAAAACTTAATCGAAGTTTTAAAAAAATGCAAAATGGCTCGCATTAGTACTTGAAAATGCCGCTGTAATGTTATAGACAGACGGAAGACGAAGCCGTACTATAAGGATTCCCATTCTCCTTTTTGGTACGGCACACTAAAAAAGGAGAGACTGAATGGTTTGAGTAAAACGACAGAACGCTTATCAATTATATATTTCAAAGATAAACTAATTGGCTCAACAAATGGAACAGTGTAACACGATAAACATTTGGCTAACAAACAACGCATGACATGCTTATTAGTTATTATACACAACTGTACAAATGCACTTGATACTAAGAAGGTATTTCGTCGAGGCGAAGAAACGTTGAGTTTAATTGTTACAGATAACAGAAACCATATTATCATCAAGCTTTTCAAGTACCCGTTATGGCGCTGAAATCCACATTCACCGGTCTTATTTTTAAACTTTGTTGAAACACGTTTAAATTCTGAAATATCTTTTCGCAGCAAAAAATTATACCTAATTCGCTTTGGTTTTGCGCATTTGCCAACGAAGGTAATGTGTAGGCAGTTTAAAAAAGATGTTTATTTTAACTAATTCTCATTCTCACATAATCACAGTAACAAGCGCTTTTCCACAAAAATCCGCCTCTTAAGTTGCACAAACTCTACAATAGTGATGGACTGATGACAGAGGACTCAGTTTTCATTTGTAATATGTTCCTTTTTTTTACAAAGAGCAGCTAAATCGAATTGACCGTTTTATAAAAGGTGATACAGCAGCAGTGCAACATCAGTAGGCTCAGCCAGCATGCGCAATTGCGCAATACTTTGAGAATCAATGCCGAAGGTCCTGTCCACATCAAGGCGCCGTGGAGAGGCAAGTCTGTTGCTGTGCCCATAAAGATGCGATGGTGAGGAGGCACTAGTATTACTCGAAAACACGAGTTACAATTTTATTTATGGCGCTTCTACACGGTGTGAGTAACGTGCACCTGTTAAAGTTCTAAGGCAGGTTTTATGCAACGTGTAAATAAGGTATAACTGGCTACTACGTAAAAATAGTGTGCGGTTATATAGTGTCCAGTAACTTGTGCAGTCGCTCGGGCATACTGCTTACCCATTTAGCCTGCGCCATTATTTACTTGCACCGTGTACCATTATACAAAGTAGTATTTGCTTGTTTAATAAGAAGATACTTAGAGGATTCCTTTCTAGGTCATGTTTACGCACAAGTTATAGAATAGACAAATGTTTTGAAGCGGAATGAGATATGGTTGGGTAACCCACAAAGTTGGGAACTGAACGTTGCCCACCATAAAAACCCTCGTTTCTTATTATCTCTGTTTCAGAATTAGTACGGCGTTATACTGTTTAAAATCCACATTTAAATTGACGTACATTAAACCAACCGCGCAACGTGAATTTTAGTGGCGGGGCGCGCAGTCGTGGATTTAAAACACTACATATTAGGTATTATTAAATCGTATTGTAATTAAAACCTTAGCAATGATATGAAAATAGCAGTGACATACAGCATGGTTTATTGTAAAACAGTCGACATAAATTATTTATTGGTATCCTGCCTTATCGCCGAAATATGTTTGGCTGAATGTATCGTTTCCCAATTGTTTCATTTGCCAACCCGCTTTTTTTCTGTAACTGTAAATTTTTCAGGATTTCTTGCAGTACCACTGTGTAGAATCCTATAGGTTAGGTTAGGTTAGTTCTATAAAAATCCTAAAATATTTATATTACAGGAAAAAAACAGGTTGGCAAATGAAAAGGTTGGGAAACGATACATTCGGCCAAACTGCCAAAGGCCTTTATTTATTGTTTCATAAAAATGACTTGATATATCGTCTACACAAAATTGAGCTTATACGATAATTTTGTTAATTAATATTAAAAGATATAACCTGAAGACAGAAAAATAAGTAAGTAGGTAGGTACAATGTAGATATTGTCTTAGATCGTAGTAATAAATCAAATATAGGTAGAGACAATCTGGCACCAATTGACCTAGTCCCAAACTAAGTTCTAGGCTTGTGCAGGCAACGACAAACACACTTACATATTTAGAGAAATACACAAAAAACTATATAAAAAACGTTCAAGACTGGATCAGTGTTGCCAGACAACGATTTTTAGGGGACACATCCCCACTAGCCGGAATTAAGTCTACAGCCCCGCGCAATCAACTAGGCTAATTGCATCGTCAAAATTATGTCACATAAATGTACAGTGGTGGCCAGATAATCAAAAACGCTTTTGATTGTCCCATACAATTGCCTACAAATATCACTTTTGACCAACTTTATTGCTAAATACAATTTACTTTAAATCATCAACCGCGGTTCAGACTGATATACAGTAAACTAGTGCTGCAAGTTTTACGACTTCGTATGAAAGACATTTTTTTTTTCAAATTCGTGTATAATGAAAGGTTCGTTTTTAACAGCGCTAAATTGTGCATACATTTAAACCTTTGTATATTAGTTAAAGATAAGTGTAACTAAAAATAAAATTGGTTAAGATCTTTTTGATTGGTTGTCAAAATTGAAAAGTCATATTTGTAGGCAATTGTAAGGGAAAAACGAAGCGTTTCTAATTATCTGGCCACATATTTGAATGACAATAATAAAATCAATTCCCAACCATAATAGGGAATATTCATGCATTTTTTTACAGCTTCATTAAAAGCTACTTCATGTTACAAACAGTTGAGAAAAATCACTTTTTGAATAGCTATAAAAATAACCAATATAAGCCTACAAAGATTTGTTCCTATCTCTTTCTAGCAAAACAGAATTCTATATGACCGAACACAATGCATATCAGATCTCTCTGTCTTATTGCTGGCTAGTTAAATTTTCACCTGTTTGTAGGTGTATCATTCGTATTTCTTGGCCGATTTTAATTTTAATTTTACTTTTGTGATCTATTTACGGTATTTTCATATTTTATTGAGAAATGCGATTTAATAATCCATGCATATTCCCTATCGTGTTCCATCACAATTATATTGTAAATCGACCATTAAAAATAATTGAAACTTAGGTAAATATTTAAATATTTATATTTGTTTTATTTTCAATTATTTTTCATAAAAAGTCGGGGTTAATTTTTAATCATAAAACTGAGGAAAAAGAACGAATAAATAAAAGAGTTATTTTTCTCAAAATGGACAGAACTAAATGTTAACAAACCATTTGGCTCCGTTAATCAGGCAATCAAACCTACATTTGACACTGTTTTGTGATTTACTCACGCTGAGTTTAGATTTAAATAAGTACTTATTACAAACGACAGAGAACGAATGGTTGTAGCCGCTACAACTAGTAGAGGATTGTGACCCCACTCTTAAATCGCGAGTTGTCCTAAAAATTCCATAGGTACTAATTTAGCTACGGTCTATTACGTTTCTCACCTAGCGTTGTTAAAGTCCGGGCAGAAATCCCGATATTTTCCAAACAACTCGTTTTTTCGGATTTTTATAGAAAAAACAATGTAATTTTCTGCTCTTATTTTAAATTTAATTCGGTCTTATTTGCACCTACAAATGGGCGACATCGATGACATGGAGGCCGAAGCAATGAAATAGGGAAATAGGTGGCGAGAGTGACAGTGAGAGTGAGTTTATTCACATAAAATTGTCATTATTCGTTTGTTGTTTTTCCAAAAACAACCCGAAAAACTCCGAAAAAAAGGGAAATAAATTTCAAAACCTTAAGGAATTCCGGATTTTTTAACGCTATTCTCACCTCACCCCCTAAATCAAGTCCGGTTTTCACGGTTTTTGATTATATTGTAATTATGAGAAACTACGTCTGTACTTTCCCGGCCCTTTATTTTTTATTACTTTCGTGACCTAGTTTTTCATAATATTTACAAGATATTCACAAATCGTAAAAATCCGACTAGGTTTAAGGGGAGAGAAACGCTATCGCACTTTGTATGGATTTTTTAGCTTCACAATCCTCTTAATAACAATCTTGAGCATTCAAGTCTAGAACAACAGCTGTCGTCACCAGCCCAACTGTGGATAAAACATGTTCACTTAATATAAGTATCTATTTACCTGTAGATAAAGTAGTATTATGTAATAGTATCATTCTATTCTATCCAAAAATAGACAGCACGACGGTATGATAAATAAAGGCACATTATGTAAATGGATTGACTTAACATTCCACACGTAGTGTCACCGATTTGCAGCGCGTGGTCGGCTCACAAGGTGGCTGGTGTTCACTGGAGCACGGCGGGCAGTTAGGTGTTTTTGTTGTCAAAACTTCAATGTTGACAAACTTAACTTTATAAACAAAACCTCCGGTGCCTTCATAATAAGTCAAAGCAATTCAGTCAACAGATGAAGCGCTTCACATATATAAATGCAACTTGGAAGAATGTAGTAAACTGTAGGTATGTTTATTTAGGAAAATAGTTTAGAGATAAAACTTACTTTAATTCTAAACAACATTTTATATAAAATGCTAAGTCTTATAAGTATCAACATTTATTGTTTAACTGAGGCAGAGTTTTGAACGAGTGTAGGTAGATTTTTTTCCATTGAGAAAAGACGAAAAGTTTTTGTCACACTTTTCCTACACTACACATGTAAGTACTTCGGCTAACCTTGATCTTGATCGTGAATATAATTCACAAAGGACTGGCTATCACAGATAAAAACAGTATTATAAGTAACTTTTTATGTATCATGGAAACCACTCGACGACGTTGAAAAAATCTATTGTTCACACACAATTCTACGTTTACCTTTTTACATGAGCGCGAAGAGTTTTTGTACTAACTGATTATTGTGCAAAATTAAACTTTTTGTGCGATATCAGTAATTTAGATACTTTTTACCCAAAACACTAGTGTAATTTCACTAATTAACAAAAAAATAAATACTTAACCTGGCCATTTGAGAATCTTATATCCTCACAATAAGGCTCACTAGCGGTCTGCAGTTATACTGTTAATGTATGGTCATTGAACGCCCATTTTTGCAGATTTTTATTACTCGTTTTCTTCTAAAGTTTTTCGTGTTTGTCTTTGAATGTTTTTTGCAAATTGCTAACCTTTAAGGTTTTGGAACCAAAAGTCATCAACGGGCTCAAGTTAGCAAAATATTTATACTAAAGATAATGAAAGTTACAATTGCAATGCAATGTAGTTTCTTCCTGCCTGTGCCTATTAATAATCTTTTGGTTTCTGAGTCGCAAAATATGTTGCTACGACGTAGTACTTGGTAAATAATTGTTTGGGTTTTTTTCAACTTAGCCGATCGTAAGTGGTTTATTAATTTGTGTTTACCTATTTAATTCAATGTTCTCTGTAAGTACACCATGATTAAATGTTAAAAACATAACCGAATTTGTTGAACTTTTTGACTAAGATAATCTTTGTAAATTACTACTTAAAATGATATTAAGCATTGATATTAGGCGACATTGCCTTTGATGCCCTGATGCAAAACTTTATTCATATAATATATAATAATTTTAACTAGCGAAGACAAAAAAAATAGTATAATTCAATGCAACAAGCATTAAAACTACTCTTAATTACAAACAGCAACAGCGGCAGCAGTTTTTGGTATTATATTATAATAGTCATACAATTTATCACCTAGCGAAGGACTTACCATTACTTTGTTAGTCCTAACCAATGTTACCTATATTGAACAAGACTAGCTATTTCAACACGTAATCAACAAACATGGTTCAACAGTGACTTTCAACATTTCGGCATGTCCTTATTAAAACTTTGATGAAATAAGCTCTTAAAAGTCTCGCCTTTGTACAATGCCAAGAACGAAAAGATATTCTCATTTTGTATGATTAACAAAAGGCTTCCCGACTTCAACGGGGCATCCGTCTACGTGGTGTTTTGAGATGAGGAAATGGGTCCGCCATTTGGAAGACCTACCCGTACTTGTACGTAATGGTGTTCGATCATGGATCAATCGTCAGTATGTACCCAACTTTAGTTTCCATGGGGACCTTACCTTGAACTTGAGAATGTAGTTCATGACTCTACATTCGATATCAAGGTTACCTTGCCATAACACCAGAATTCACAACTCGATTAAGCTCAATCCTCCCTTCCTCTGCTAATACTAAACCTACGGTGGAACTTAAACCCCTTCTTTTTTTCTTTTTCCTCGGGTTTGCCTTCGTGGAGGTTGTCAGCGCTCTTTGCCACTTGAACGCTCTTTCTTCTGTTTTTCATCGACTTCACTAGCTTATAAAACTTTCCTCGCTTCTTAGTTGGATCTTGCGTCATATCCGCCGGTTCTTCCTCCACTTCTACGCTGAACTCTGATGATATGTCTCCTAAGTCTTCGACGCTTTGGCTGTCTATTTGTTTGTGTGGCACCTCTAGTTTGGCTTTCGAAGTTTCCGGTTTGGGCTCCTCTGGCGCTGGGGGTGCGTCAGGATCTATGCACTGAAACCCATACGATTAATGAATTAAATAAACTGTTGACTATAGGTTATGGGTGCAGTGGAGGGTCTTACGACCGCATTCAGATACAGTTAATGGCGATTAAGTGGTTCCTTAATAGCAATATTTCATACCCTAGTTTGAAAAAGGAACGAGTTAATTGTCTCTACTTAAAATGTCTCTGCATACGCCGGTTAGTTAGTAGTTAAATAGTCATGTGCATATTGTTAATGATCTCTATATTTTTCTTATTTATATCTGTTGTAAGTAGTGATTAAAGTGTCCATTTTCATTAACCAGTTCGATATTTTCATTGACAAAATACCGAAAGGGATCGCTTGGATGTTAGTTTACCCTGACACCAGGAACCTACAGACGAGTTTGTGCGCGTTTGCGAACTTCGACCTGTTATTTTTCTATGACACTCACATCCTCAAGCGAGATCCTGTAGGCCGGCACCTGTTCGGGGTGGCGCCAGGGCTTGTGGTGTGGGTAGTCGTTGAGCGCCTTCCAGCCGGGGTACCGGCGTGCCGCCGCGTGCAGCTGCTGCACCAGCCTTGGCGCTAACTGAGCAGTCACCCTGGCCAAACAATAATTGCCATGATAATTAACATTAAAGCAGCAAACGCAAAGAGAGCGAACGCTGCGCGTTGGAGTGTTCCAATACTTGAAACGCCTCTGTCACACCTTTTAAAACAGGGTGCAATTCACAACACGTGCCGCCAATCTGGCTCTTTGTGCATTTGCATCAAAAAAGCAGTGTAGGCAACAGCTGCATCGGGCTATTTATCAAGAAAAATATATTTCAAGGCCTCAATTAAACAGGGTATAAACCATATCGTCTTTGATCTGTTATCGTATTGTCACCGTTTTGATAGCTCTTATTTACTTGACAGTACCTACAGGTCAAAGACGACACGTTTTTTATCGTCGGGAATAGAACCCCAGGAAGATAGAAAAGGGTAGAGTGGCCCCGAGAATTACATTGCCTAAGGGCCGCAACATGGTTAATCCGGCCGGATTTGCCGACAGTCAGTAGTCAGTGATATATTGGTTTACGCCGCCTCGTCACGACATGTGGCTTGTAGTGGGCGGTGAGTTACGCGGAGCAGCGTGTGGCGAGGTCTTACAAATATGCATATAAATCGCCCCCTCGCCAACCGCAGCGTAGAGTGGAAAGCTTTAATAAGATGCTCTGAGAACTCGTTTTAGTTACAGCCGCTCACTGCTGCTGCTGCCGCCGCCGCCTATAGTCGTGGCCAGGCCGATATACCCACGCACCGTACCCTGTATTAACACATACGCTGCTTTATATCCCGGAAAATTGAAATGTTCTCGAGAGAATAACGAAAATTGAAATCTAAGCGGACGAAGTCGCAGGTAGAAGCTAGTTATAATATAACCACTAGTGATTCAGCTAAGCTACTAGAGGCAGCTACCAACTGCGGCAACTGGTGGCGAGTGCGCGCCGGCCGGCCGGTGCGCGCGAGGCGACCGATAAAACGCGGTCACTCGGACACTTGAATTGCGCCTTGCGCCGATGCCACACCAAATATATGAAAAATCTCCTCCTCAGCTTGTGGCGGCCACAAGTGGCGTCGCTGTGGTCACTGCTAGTGGTCTTATGTGCAAATCTGAACATCTTTATAGGTTGGCGAAAGATTAAGATAAAATTGAACAGGCCTATTTTTATTCCTTATAATTGTTGCAAGGGGTCTTCTTATTTAAATGTTTATATTTCTATCTTACTTAAAGTTGCTGCGTGTAGAATATCATTTTGCACGCCAATATTTGTTTTACTTAATTGTTCATTATCACTCTGTAACATAATGTTTTTTATCAAATTTCAATGATTGATTGATTGAATGATTGTAAAAAAGTACCAATAATTCGTTATTTATAGAATTTCGAATAATATCGTAAAACTCTATTCTAAAACAAACTAATATAATTGTATACAAACTTTAAATATAAGAAACATTTTAGAATATATTCATTCGTACTGTAGAGTAACAAATATCCATTAATTGGATATGGAGTTTTCGTCCTAGGAATTAAACTATAAGACAAGGTTTTCATTTCCCGGCAGAATGTCGAATATCTAATTTAAGTGTAGGCAACAATACCTCTGGAAGTTTTAGGAGTAACCAATGAAAACCTTAACCGTGCCAATGGGCGATTTCACTCAAAAGTGTACCACAATAAAAATGCGGCCGCAAGTGTATAGCTAATTTTCATCACAAAACTGACTCAGTTAAAGTTCCTTAATTTTTCTCCTTAACCCCTCAGGCGTAGATTTTATAATATTACGCGACTTATGAATTTGATTTAACGTTTAATTTTGATGTACTTACATCAACTTTTACATATCACTTGACGGGATAATTGGGGTACACGTTTTAGTGAAAACGCCCCAATATGCTTAATATCACCAATGCATCTAGCTTGTAGTAAATGGAAGTAACCAGATGTCCAGTAGGCATTATTTAAAAGAATACCTATGTGTTGGCAAGAGAAAATCCATTCCAATATCTCTCAGATACGGAGTAAGCGTTTAAGGAAAAGTGATTCCGACTGAGTGAGTCAGCTTAGATAGGACAACTAATTCACTTTACTGCCAGAAATGCGTTTTATTTTTCTCTTCTTAATAGAATTCTAGGTGCACAAACAAAATAATGTATATATTGTAATTGTAGGTAATAGTAACAATGCGTTTGGCGCTTCACAAATTTCATTTGAAGAGTTTGAGTTTGAGTTAAATCTAAAATTCGATAAAGATAGCCCATTATACTAACAATCGAATACCATTTACACCAACTCCATAACCCTAATCTGATACCTAATTTAAACATAAAGCATGCTCGTTTTATAACACTTGCCGTTAATTACAGATAAAAATGTAAGCCAAAAGTCGTTTTCTTGCAAGGCATTGCATACTTCAGTTAGGTGAAGTAAGTAACACCGTCGAGGAATTATACCAAGTATAGTATAGATCGTCGATGGTAATAAGCAGGTCTTATGTTATAGGATAGGGAATAATAATAGTAGACGGCCACACGATACTTATTTTTAAGTAGAGTGGCGATATTTTATTTCTTTTACTTTTCCGTTACATTATCGACAAGTCGATGGCTATATTCCGATTTAAACCTAGTTGTCAATGCAACAGGAACGAACAAAACAATAAATATAAATTGGTTTATTATTATATAACATTCTAACAATTATTTTATCCTTAAACCATTTCGTACATACCTAGAAATTAAAAAACAAAGGAACCTACAGAATAATCTTAAAATACCGGCGAGATTACTCTTTAAGGGATATCCTCCAGCTATCCCTTGGCTAAATAAAATAAGTAAGTACCTAAGTGTAGATACAAGACTTAACAATGTTTCTATATATTCAAAATGAATAGGCTGTCCAACCTGGGGCCCGATACTGCGAGAATTGATCGGCTTGGCGCGGTTTTTAAGGCTTTTTTTTCTCTCGATAATGCCTTTGACGGTTTAATTAAGCCTGGTTACGGGAAAAGATTATTCACATTCCGATATCTGGGCTTTAAAATTAAGTTAAAATCAATTATGAAATTATATCACGATTTCTTTAGTTTGGGACTTTAGACATGGATGCCAATGGGTCCGAGGCTGTATGAATCATTCTAAGTATAAGTACCTACTTACCTATAAAGTTCTGTAGAATATAATGTATATAGTGTGTAAATGGTATACGGGCGTTCCTTTTAACTGTGGTTAGTATAACCCCTACTGAGCACATTTAGGCAGCTTTTGTTAAAGTTAAATTTAAAAAAAAAGCCATACAAAATAATTTAACACGTAATGTATAACGAAAAATGCAATTAATTAAACATTACGTACTTACCTGACAGACATGGACTTCGATGTACATTGCGGGTCGATAGTATGTTCAAAAATTAATAACGGTGTATACGTTAGCGTAATCAAAGTAATTCTTTCTGTTAATGATTAGTAGAGTCTTAATCTATGTCCAGTTTTAATAAACGCCCGTATACCATTTACACACTGTATAATTGAATTTTGACTTTTGCTTCTATCAATAATAGAATGAAACTGTTCTAGAACTACGCGCCTAACTTGAACATAAAGCAAAGAGTTTTAACGTTGAACACCTGTAGTCGTAGTTTTTCTCTAGGCTCCAGCAATGCTGGCAAATGAACAAGAACACAATAAGTTTCCGGCGCACGTATAAACAACACTGCGGGATTCTATAGCATACAACAATGGCGTAACACGAGCTGAAGGTATGGTCAACTTTGTTTGAGCCACCTTTCTTCGATATCGTAACCATATTCTTAACATCAGCTTCATTACTTGACAGTAAAAGGACCTCATTACTATGTGCTCTTTTGCGTTCTCCATGCCAAAAAAAAGCACCCCTTTTAGGGACGGTTCTAGATCGCTGCCACCATCCCTACTTACTGCCTAGCAACTTGGTTCTCATTGTTGTCCGGTGTATAGGTAGTGTTAAGATTACCGGCTAATGACTAGCTAAGAAGCGTTTCATCTAAGTTCTCAGGGTTAGCAACGCATTGGCAGTAGGATTTGCAGTCTTGACATTGTACGAGTACCTAATCTGGAGATTGCAAATGTCTTCAGTGTCTGATCCTATTTAACATCACATGGCCAGTGTGCTCGCTTGCTTTCTTCATGTCATATAAATCACCCTTGTTAATGGTTACCTGTTGACAAGCCAGGCAGGCAGCGCGCCGCGCGGGTCGGAGCGCGACACGTAGCCGAGCCAGCTGCCGCCGCCGCTGCGCGTGCGCACCACGAACCCCGTCAGCAGCGACTGGGCCCTGGAACCAAAACTTGGTCACTTGATCGCTCTAGATCTGAACATTAAGGGCCGTGTTAATAAAGTGATCTCGGCTGAAACGCCCGTCACAAGACGCGTCAGAAATGACAGTTTTCTATGGGTTGACGTTTACTGTGACGTATCTCAAGACGGGCATGTAAGCCAAGATCGATTTATTAATACCTACGGCCCTAATGCCTTTAGGGCCCTGATCTTTATCTAGACGGCTGTTTTAAGACACGTAAGAAGGCCAACTTAGTCAAGATGCAGTTTATAAATACGGCCATTAGTTAACTATAAATGTTTTCCCTTATTATTCTTTAATTGGGAATTCTAGTTCGCAGGTAAGTAATTCGTTTGCAAAATATAGCTGATTTTTAATCTGTCGATTTTACTAAAAACCTTTTTTTTTCCATCCATCATTACGAAGTACGAAGTGACCAAATATTCTAGTCCCGACGCTACCACAAGCGGGCTAGCTCCTTGCGATGTTTGTCGCATTTGTTCGTTCCATCACAGTTCTAACGCTCCAGCAGCCGATCGATGTGAAATTGAAGACAAACGCAGGGTATTTTATAACTCGGAATATCAAACAAAACTCGAGATAAAAGCGGCCTTTCCACGTAAAGTTTGGACCGCGGGAAACGCCACGCGCCGTTCCAATCTTCGTTCCGAACCGTACATTTTTTACTATTTTACTATTACAGTTTCATTTACACACACGTACGGTTCGGAACGAAGATTTCAACGGCGCGTGGCGTTACCCGCGGTCCGAACTTTACGCGTGCAGGCCGCTAATAGCAAATAAATGCTTCAGCGCGGACATAGTCGCTGGCTAAGGCTAGTATTCATAAACTATACAGGGAGGACAGCTCTCAGGAATTTCATATCTAAGTACTTGTATCACTTTCGGTTATTCAGGAGATTTTATGAATAAATTGTCAAATGATTAACCACTCATTTATTATTAGTTTAACATTGCAACAAATAACAATTCTTTAAATATTGTTCTTTTAACCGATTTCCTGTCTACTAATCAATCGACAAAACCAATAAGTTGACAAATCAAATATACCTAAACTACACCCCTTTCAAATCAAATATCTAAAAGATAGTGAAACGAAAATTCGACCGATATTGAAAACTCGGCGAAAGTAGACAGCTGGAAATCTGTCGGATAAGCTCCAATCGAACTAAATCTTCTCCGTAGCTATTCATGCCAACTGCAGTTTTTACCCGACTGTGGCTGTAACTGTAGCCCAAAAGGAGAGTTATGTGCTTGTACCTATATATATATGTCCGCTCGTAACACAGGCGGCTAAACCGAATTTCAAAAATTATACGTGGTTAGATTCGTCTTAACCACTAGAGTGTCATAGGCTATATTAAAATTATTTAAATGTGAAATCGGTGAAATGAAAAATGAATATATGATTATTTAGCTAAAAATATAATTATCTATCTTATTTAATATAATATTCTATAAGAATATGTTTTTTCTTGATTTGTTTTAATAATATCTTTCTCTATCCTTCTTTTTTAATAACTCATACTGAACAGGATTACTTTTTATTTTACTTCTCCTTATTCTCTCACCAAGTTTCTTTTTTTCTAACTGCTCTTTTTTATCTTGTTTTGTTTTGGCCTTTGTTCATGTTTTACCTTGAACATAAAAAAAGTATTTATAAAGTTTTATGAGTTTGTTAATTGTATATGTATAGATTATTTCATTTTGATCTTATGTTTTTCAATTGCCCTTAGAGATATTTCAATGTAACGCAACTGTTAATTATCTAATTATAAGCTAACAAATAACGTATAATTTAAACGGCTTTTGCTAGCTAAAAGATATACAGATTGTTCATGTACGTTTACTTATATTCATATTGAGTTATTTTATCGCAATTCGATTTTGTCTTAGTAATATAATAACACAATTAAGAAACACAATTTGGACGTGTTAAAGTTGCATTTAATCAATATTTTCAGTACTTTTTGTATGAAGTAAAATTGTGTTCGTCATTTCGGCGTCACTGCGTCATTTCGGTGGGTAAAATAACAATGGAAATGACGCCAGCGAAATGACGACAATCGAGTATTTTGACAATTACTGCTAAACCAATCATGCTACGAGTATGAATGTACAGACTTTAACTAGAAATAATAACAACATATAATTTTACGTGTCAAAAGATAAACTTGAATCCAAGTTTTTTTGACCCTCATTTAGTATACCACGGAAATGTCGTTAAAGTGAACCAAACTGGGTCGCGTAAAATAATTAACTCTCAGTCTAACAGTTAATAATCCGTTGTATCGCGTCCACTCCGCTTGACAGCCGAAGCACAACTTACGTGCCTAGAGTAACGCAAACATGACGGTACAACTGTCGAGTAACGAGTTATTCGCGGGTGTTTGAGCGTTATGATTTTAGTTGCTAAGCGTGGGACAAGATTACATTAGCCAATATATTTTTATATCAAAATGCATTTCTAATAAATAAAACACTTTGAAATGCGTCTTTTATTCTAGTTTCTAATTATGTATAATAATTATGAACACGTGTCGTTTCTTAGACATGCAGTTATGCTAAATTGTTTGAAGTAAACCGCAAGTGGGACAATGCTCACATAATTAGTGCATCATGAACCTAGTTCTTTTTTTTTTCTTGACCTTTTTAGTATTATAAAAATGACAAAAATGAAATGCCTGAACGTATTATAGTGTGTTTACCTAATGTGTAAAAAAATAACTGTAGTGTTAATTTTATTTGCTTTCTTTTAATGAGCTTGGGACGTCTAAAAATACGCTCTAAAAATACACCCAAAGTTATACTTGTGCTACCAATTTATTAACTTGAGTTGTTCTTTCATAATGTAACAAATATGAAAGGACATAATAGTTGGGTATCATATTATGAGCTACTCTCCTTTACACATGGTTAAACTTCATTGCCGGACCTATGTTGGTAACTCTTATTTACTTCACAGTAAAGGCGGCCGTATCGTTAACAATACGATAACAATATGGTTCAATGCAAAGTGGAACGTAGGCCCCTGGGCGACATTCGACATGGTCTAATTCGTTAAAAAATCAATAACGTTCTCTCACTGATCGAGACCTTACCCCGTGATTTACCATTAGAGATGCAGCCAATACAGCGCTTTTGTCTTTTGGTTCTTACATATAATATATACATTATACAGGCTACATAACTTGAACCATTTGATTTTCTGAAAGATTGTAGAATTCATTAAATACACGATCAGCCTCCACCTGCGCATCACCGCCGTTATTAGTTTTAATCCTATAAGTTGGTATAAATTAATTCTAACGGTGTGAGGCGGTGAGAATCGGGTCCACTGGAACAACCTTAAACCCTAAATATTTTGTTAGGAATACAATATGTACATATGTACGGCCTTTAATTAAAAATCGAGTGCGTGGAAGTCTCCAAAGTGTTATTTTATTATCCGACGCGGCTACGGCACGCGGGCGATTGAACTATTTGTGTCTGTCTCTCGTTTTGTTTTATTTTTTCTATTTTATTTTTAATAGAAAATAAGTTTGCTCTTGATTAATTCTTGCATGTATGAAGAGCACTTATAATATAAATAGCACGTCTTGTTAACACGTCCCACGTAAGGTGGTTTTGCACATGTATACAAAATAGCCTAGTTCACTAATGTTGCGTTTCTGTTTTTTTAGGCCTTTATATTTTGTTTTTAAAGATTATTTTTTTCACGACATTTATTGTATTTTGTACTTTTTGGTGATCATAAAGCTGTTACGTAGTCCCACTTCTCAATTATTATGAAACTTTAAGGCATTTCCAGATCGCAAGCACCGCCGCGATACTATATATACCTATATACCTAATAATATTTAAAAATAAATTAAGTAGGTAATTTTCTTCATCAAAGTCGCTCAAATATCTTAATCGAGATATCTCATCGCCCCTTATCTGTTGGTCTGGTACCTATGGTCCGTGGTATCGCAGAATACTGTAGCAATGCGGCGGGCCACTCCTAACCTATTTACCTTTCACCTTTGTACGATGACTTAGTAAATAGAAGATTATAGAAATTACCTTAGTAACACACCTAAGTTCTTAGGGCGCACCATTTTTGCTAGAGCTCCCCCCTCCCCCTTTTTATTGCCTATCCAAGTAATACAAAAGTGAAAAATATTTTAAATGAAACGAATCTAAAAAGAAAACTACCACCATTTATTGTTTTTCGAGATAGTTTTTGTTTGTTTGTAGTAACAGCTTCGGAACACGACACTGAGCATGGTCCAATATGTTCTTGCCCGGTTTTTTTAATATACCTACATAGAATGGAAAAGGTTAACGGATAGGTACAGGTGACACCTGCCACTTATCCTGTGGCAGCACCTAAAATGATCTTTACTTTAATGTTATTATTACTTAAATTATAATCGAATGTTTATGCCAATTATTCATCATATGACGTCGACTATTGATATAGGTACAATAGTGATCCTTTTGTTCGGTGTCCATATTACATACCTACCTAGTTATTACTAACAAAAGTCTGACAAGTCAGTAAAAATAAGGACAATCGTCTTTAACGAAAATTAATAAAGGTCAATTATACAGCGATGTCGAAGTTTTTACTGGAACCTTAAGAACTCGCTTCAATTCCTTTTATTAGATTTCCTTCAATTTTAACGGTAAGTGCTCCTTTTAAACCGAATGGCCACGGTACTTAACAGCTTTCATAGCTTTGTAACGATTTTGCCAATGTCTCGTTTTTACTGCGAGGTTGTCTGGAAGAGATCGAAAATTTGCGATAAGCCTTTCCGTTGTATTTTTATGAAAGCATTTTGCAGCTTCTTACTATTTTCGTGGTTTAATATGCGTTGTGTAAAATAAAGCGAGTAATAGGTATGAATTACTAGTTTAATGATTTACTCAACTATTTAGATTATTAGGTTTCTTATATGAAATTTAATATGCAAAGTAAATTTAATAATGCGACTTTAAATAAGAGGTGCTCCCTCTTTTTGACCGACCATCAAAAGGGAGCACCTCTTATTTATGTAGGGACAATGGTTGATTTACGGCCGTTCCCAATATTCAATCTAAATACAGTTAAAATGGTTATACATATTCATACATTCAATACGTTTTGACAAGTGACTGGTTTTTTGCGATGACACTATAAAAGACTAGAGGACGCCCGCGACTTCGTACGCGTAGAATTAGTTTCCCGCTACGCCCCCTATTTCTTCCCGTTGGGGGTCAATTTTCGGGAATACCTTTCTTATTGCATCCCTAGACCTCATAAGGAACCTATGTACCGAATTTGAAATCTTTACACTGAGCGGTCTGTGTATTTGCATTACATCAAGCTTTTATGTAAGTTCAACCTTTTTTGAATAAAATCGGATTGAACTTAGTTTTTAAAAATGTGTCAAAATAAAATCAAAACCAAAATCAAAAGCAGTAAGGAGTATTTATATCAACTTTGAAGCAAATCACCCCCAAAATAACTTTCTACCCCTTTTTCACCCCCTTATTTCAATAAAATATGGAACGCGTCTTCCATCAATTCTGTTAAAGAATGTTTATGCGAAATTTGAAGTAGATTGGACCAAGGAATCACGTTTTCCCATACACACGTTGCCCCCCTTTTTCACCCGCTTAGGCGTAGAATTTCGAAAAATCCTTTCCTATCGGATGCCTACGTCATGCAAAGAACACACCCTCCCACGATCAGCGGTTTAGGCTGTGCGTTGATCCGTCAGTCAGTCAGTCAGTCATTCAGGAAAAAGCATTTTATATGTAAAGATGGCAGCCTATTCTATCTTAAAATAGTAGAACATAAGATAGATTCAATATTGCATGCGAGTATTGCGTTTGTATTCCATTAAAAATATCTGATAAAGTCGTAAAATTGAGGAGCGCGCTTCTGAATTCTTTTGTCTTTACCTTTTTGACTAAATGTAACGTCAGAAGAGTAGCAAGCCAGTATCAGTACGATATTTCTAAAGGACGAACCAGGAACGTACCTACTAGGTTCTAATTGCTTTATTATTTAAGGATTTTATAATTTAAAAATATATAAATGTACCAATTTAAGAAACTAATTTAGGGCGGACCCGAGAAATCGAAAACAAAAAACTTTTTATAAATCGCCAGTTAATCGAGACTAACTCTGTTTTACGTTTTACCAATGATAATTTTAAGAATAGTGAACCTATTCGGGAATAGTTACTATAGATAGATAGGTACCACCTTTTCCCGTGGAATAACAGAGTTATTTTAGATTAATGTAATGGCGTCCAAATTTTGTTGGTGATGTCAGTGCTGTCAAATCAACTTAGCACTCATCTATGGCACTCATTTTCCAATGACAGTTATTTTCCAGTAATATATAATACTATAAAAGTAAGTAGACATGACTAAAGTTTTGACATCGTTCCGTTGTAGGTACAACAATATTTTTTTGCCGCGTTATAGGTACATTCGTTCATCATTCACTCTACTTAAATGGAGCTTAATAATAATAATACTCGTACAATGTATAGCCTTACCTGAGGTTAAGTGGAAAAACGTCTACTGATTTCCTCGAGAATAAAATTGTGAAATAGACATATCCTTAGTATAGTTATTCGCGTATTTATTCGAATATGGTCGAATCCGCCCTTACTTACATTTTATTGTAGCAATGACTTATTCGCGTTATTTTGTAGTTAATACTTTACGACTTCAACCAGTTGCCGCCTTTTGATTCAAAAACTAAGCGAAAATGTCAAGATCAAAACACGAATCGCTGACCATGAGGAGAATATGGGACGAATGTACGACTGACCCAAATTGCACAGGTTCTGAAATTATGTATATTTGCAATTACAAGATTACGACCGTTGCCAACTGGACTGAGACAGATTGCTCTATATACGAGAATGGTTCGAAAATGAACACAAAATTGTAACAGCATATGGTATCAACTAATCTTTCTAGCAATTCCCTTTTAGTGAGGCCGAGGTCGCCACGGATTGACGCACACGCTATCTTATCGGAGTGCCGCGCAAATAAACTAATGACCGTCAATGCCGCGAGTGGAAAAGAGAGATTAGGTACTTCGGACATGCTGAAATTTCACAGATGCCGGATTCCTCAAAACATTATCATGAACCTATTTAGGTACGTACGAAAGTAAGATTTATAAGTAGACTGCAAGTGCAAATAATAAATAATAATACAAGTAGTGACCACTGATTACAATTTGATGTAGGTACTTAGCTAAGATGGTTTTGATTAAGCTTTTTGTTGAAATCGAACACGGCTTTATAAAACCTGTGGGTGAACTGTGCTACGCTGCAAAGATAAGTGAAATTAACCTACAAAATCATAAGCCACAAACAAAGTTTCTTATAATGCGTGATTACGTTGGATATATACTTAGTTACGAAAAGAAACATAAAGTGTTCAGATTTTTAATTTTAGTCCGGCCAGCAACCGCTGGTCTTTGTAGGTACTTGCTCATTACGATTATCAGAGGTTGACGAAATCTTGAATTGAAACATTTATAAGCAAAAGCTTGTACTTAAGTATATACGAGTACCTATATCCAAGTATATCTTGTATGAGACGAGCTCGAGCACAAATATTTTAACCATGATGCGTGACGATTTCGAATCGCCTTTACTAGGTAATCAAATACGTGCTCCAAACTTATCCGTAGCACGAATCCCTTAAACAGACTAACGTTTCTATACATCATTTTACGTATACTTCACCTACGCGATGACGATACGAATGTCAATTTGCTAGGTAACAAATTTTAGTACTTACTAAATAAGGACACGTGCCCATACACATTTTTCGATAACGATACTACTTACGTTAACGTTACTTATGTTCTATTTATAAGTAGAAGGTAAAACTTCGTGCTCGGGGAACAATTGTTAGAAAATACGATTCAGCCTTGAATCACCGAGACTCATTTCTTAGAATATTTAAGTTCGCCAAATTTTCATTTCATGGACGGTAATTTACACGTGTAAGAAATATTGTTTTGGCAGTCACAGGTATAACCTAACCTAAACTTACGTAACCCATGCCTAAGAATAAAGATACCTAACCTAAAAACAATAAGGTTTCAGCAGAAATTTGCTTTTGACGAAATTATACATTTGATGAAATGAAAATACCGTAGTTTTTAGGTGTAAGTAATCAAATGCAAAATTACATTGATTGAAATCATTGATGAAAAAAATCTCTCTTGTGTGTCTTCTCCAGATCTTCACCACGGTGCGCTCGCGATACTTGGGTATTTATCCAGCGCGGTTTCTCGCACCCTGTCTCAGATCTTCAGTCGACCTTATGGAAGGCCTACTACATTGCGCCGTCCGGACCGTGGTTGCTTCTCAAGAACAAGTCTAACTAAACAGTTATTGGTTGTTGGAACGGTTTAATGTTAAAATAACTTGTTATTTATTTATGTATTAATAATTTAGTGACAAAGATGATGAAGGTATCGTCCAGCTCTAATAGTTCCAACGGAAGACGGAAGATAAATATGTATCTGAGACTGGATAAAGGAATCCGATTGCGAACTTTGAATTTTTAGGTTTTTACATACATACATTAAATCACGCCTGTTTCCCAGACAGGTAGGCAGAGATCACTTCTTTCCACCTGCTACGATCCTCACAAATTCCTTTCGCTTCTTCTTCATTAACACATCGAGTCATGCGAGCACGTTGGTTTCGGGTATTTAAAATTCGGCCCTTTTCAAGTATTTCTCCGATTTGATTCGAAAAAGTACGCCCAGGGCGGCCCCTTCCGACCCTCCCACTCACTTTCGCTCTGTATATCTCTTTCGTCAATTTTCTTTCATCCATCCTTTCCAAATGACCGAACCATCGAAGCATGCCCTTTTTAATCTTAGTCACTACATCTTCTTTTAGTCCACATTTCTCTCTGACCTTTTCATTCCTTACTCCATCAATCAGTTTCACACCACACATACTACGCAAAGAGCGCATTTCAACTGCATTTTAAGTTTATATCGTCATCTAAATGTTACATCATCGGTAGGGTGGGCCATTTCTTTTCTTTTCCCCTGAAACCTTAAAATCACAAAACTCTTACAAATAACAAATCTACACGCAATTCATTGTCATTTTTCGGTTTCATTCATCACCTACCTCCGAAGCCGAAGAAAACCCACACAACTCTTCTGAAAGAAGGCTTTGTTACTTATTTGAATAAATTTATTTTAGTTTGGCTTCAACTTACATTTCCATTTTTAAAAATAAAGACATGGAATTATGATGTATTTTGAATATCAAACAAATTATTTAGGATGATAAAAAGATATATACTTGGGTACTTTTTAAGTATCTAGGTTTTTACTTTCTAAGTATAATTGTCTAAGTTGCATTGTACTTGTACTTATGCCATTATTTATTATTTAAGGTAAATATCACAATAAAGGTACGGCGTGATTTCGTTTCTTTTCTTGTCAATGTTAACAACGATAATAATATTACACACAAGTATTATTTTATAAGAAAGGAGAATACGAATTCGTTACGTTATATTTTGACCGACCATCGACGTAATAATTTGATTCAAAAATGCAGCGGCAAAGCATTTTCGGTTTGTAAGGTGGATGAAACGACCGTTTACTAATTTCGTGTGCAAATTATTCAATTTAAAATCACGGCGGGACGATGTTGACTTTCCTTAATTGTGAACACAAAACGGCTGCATTTTTTTTCTTTGGTAAAGACAAGTGATTCTATGGTAAAAACAATTCTTCTCCTTGGTAAAGACAAGTGAAGCTAAAGCTTCTCTAACAAACGTGAAGGCCTATACTGAAGAAACGAGCTCTCTTATTGCCGTGAATATATAAATTTCCTCTCATTTGTAAATCAATAACTATAAGATATATAAAACCAGCCGCTGGTGACCCTTCTTGCCGAGCTGATATCTCTTCAACCGCCCGATCGATTATCATGAAACCTAGCTAAGAACCACCGCTAGAAAACCTCCTTTTAAATAAAAGCCACCACATCTAAATCGATTCATCCTTTTAAGAACTACGGTGCCACAAACAGACTCACACACACACACACACACACACACACACACACACATAGCGATCAAACTTATATTATAACACCCCTTTATAACACCCCTCTTTTTGCATCGAGAGTTAAAAAACCACAACATTATAATGCCGCAAAAATGAGTTAACGATGTCAAGAACCACAAATTATATGTGAAAATGTAAAACTAGAATACCCTACAAGGATTGGATTAAGTTATTTTAACTTAACTTAACATTCAGTATTCGGGTTGAAAATTTTCAGCCTTTTTAAAGCTTGCTCGATGCCTCGAAGCCTGTATGATGCACTTTAAGGTCGCCTATCGATTAGGTACACTATCTACTTTGCTTAGTTACAACCCTAGTGAATAACGGAACCTAAAGATGAGCTACATAGCTTATTAGCGTCATGCATCAGACATAACATCATCATCATTTTTTACATGGTATGTAAAAAATAACACTATAACACTTTTTTGCATTAACACAACACAGTTGGTTCATCTTTACGCTGCAGGTTATATTCGTAACTATAAATAAGGGTACCGTTATTTTATCCTAAGCGGAATGAACTGTCACTTTATTCGCTTCTTGGATAATAAATGCAGATTAGTTGTCTATCACGCCTAAGCTTGGGCTCCTAGGCGGACACAGGGATAATTAGGGTTTTTAGATAGCTTACAATGGAAATTTAGAACGGCGAACACCTTTACGCACTACTGAAACTGACATAAATTGTTTACGTAAGGCGTAACGCGATTCGCGTTAAGCTTATTACTCGTACGGCAGAGCAACGCCTAGTTAATGAAAATGCCTTTACCTGATATATCGCCACTAAGCACTTAATGTGGTAACATCAGCTGTGGTTTAAAAGGAACCCTACTGACCTGACGAACCCCTTGCGCGGCGGGTAATCCTTGTGGTAGACAGAGTGGTTCAGAATCAGCTTCTCGTCGCCGGTGTCCAGCCAGGAGCGCTGCAGCACGAAGTCGCGGTTCTTGAGCGGCGCCGGACACGACACTGCGACAAACGACAGGCAAATGCGTCAATTATTATAAACCTTTAACGTGTAACGTTTCAGGGACCAAAATAGGAATGTTACAGGAGATTTTAGGTTATATACATTATTTACAAAATTTAAAACAACTGTTTTTAGGGTTCCATGCCCGAAGACAGCCCACCCTCTCTGTACATCCGGCGTACGTCGCGTCCGTACGTCCTAATTTTTAAGAGATGTTTCTTATAAACCGATGGAACCGATTAAGGCAACACTCAATTCCGGTTCCAGTCACTAGATCTATTAGTACACTTTAAAGGGTTTATTATTTTAAACTAAAGGTGTGAACCTAGCTTTAGCTATTGTTCCGTTATCAGGAGCCCGCGGCAAGGATTCCTCGTTGTCTCTAATCGAATTGTTCGGCGCTTGTATCGGAGAATTAATCGACTACCCTCCGCGCTAATTGCTGTGGTCTTGTTATTGGGTCGATTGATTCTCCTGTTTCTACGAGGGTGCAGAAGATAGAGAAACGACTCAAATGTGGCGTATGCCTGTTTTGACAGATATAGAAAGACTAGTTGTTTCCCGAAACTCCGTCCACGCAAAAAAATAAAACATAGCCTGTTTATCAGAGATAATGTAGGACTGTAATGGTGAAAGATTTTTTCTAATTGGTCCATTACATTCGGAGCCTATTCAATGCCAACAAACAAACAAATCCTTCCTCTTTATAATATTATTATTAGTGTAGATTGACGGTGATTGAAAAAATAAAGTATCTATTGAAGATTATGTTTGGCAAAACGATGCTTTACTGTCCACTTAAATTACTTACAATCTTGTCTTGTAACTGAAAACCAATAGGTACTTTACGTTTTTCATATCAGTTAATTGAATTTTAGAAATATTCTCAAATGACTCGAATGGTGGCGGAGTAAAAAAAACCCAGAAAAATAGAGGCCCGGTCTGCTCTCATTCAGATCTTGTTAAGCGACGCCTCGTATTTAAGTATCGTAGTATGATCGATCTCCTCAAAAATCCCAAAGCTTATCTGAAAGACCATCATTTCTGTGTAAGAAAAACCACTGCTGCTTTTACTCGTATACATCCGATATATACTAAGAAAAAAAAAGTGTTGTGTCAGGTTTTTCGCATTGCAGCATTGCCATTTCGTGTTGACATTTGTATTTGAAAGTGAAAAACCATACTTTTACTAAAGTAGGTTTATTTTATATTTACAGATAAGGGGGTACCTACTCGTAAGTATGTAACTTGAACGCGTATGATTCATTAATCCGATACCTCGAAGCGTAAATACCTCCTGTTTGCGGGCGACGCAGAACAAACAACAGTTTGATTGGATTGGCAAGTACCTACCTACCCACCTGCACGCAAATTTACCGTATTATAAGTACACAAAGTTTTAAGAGATGAGAGAGATTTTTTAAAAGCTATCCAATGGTAGCTCATTCGATGACACAATGTAAATAAGTGCGTCTATTTAAAAAAAAGGTTATATTTCACTACCTTGTCGGCGTTTTTTAAATGTACCTACCTATAACTTAACTATGCCTGACTGTCTGAGTTAAGCTGGACGGACGGACATGGCGAAACTATAAGGGTAGGTACTAAAATAATAATAAACCTTCTTGTCATGCCCTTGAAAAAGAGCCTTCTCTTTTCCCTCTGTCATGAGACAAAGCGAAATTGGCTTCAGTACCCCGCTTCAGTGCGACGCAATATATTTGCAAAGTGCCTATTTTACAAATTCTTTGACGTCAGCAGTTTCTCTCGCGATCTACGAGTATCGCTGGTATATGTAGTAGATACACCTCGTTGGTTAAACACAAAAGCGACACAAACCAAAATGTGTTTGTGTTGCATTTAAAATCTGAATGCTATTTATTTACTTTAAGTTTTAAATCCAACTATATTTGTTTTTGATTAGTGGCGCTTTTGTATTTAAACAGCAACCTATACTCCGCAATTTTTGTGTTTTTATTATTTAAGTGATAAATTCAGGGCCCGTAATTTTCATGCCGTTGACTCAAAAATGACGTCAGGTTACATAGAGTATGATTCCAAATGGTTTTATTGTAATTATTAACCATTAGTCGTCAATAATTTAATCATGTACAAATGAGTTCAATCTATTGACGCGTAGAAAAATAAATATCTGCTTTATATCTAACACGTAAATCAAACTATTTGATTGAGACGGACCGTGGCTAAAATCATCGAGTAACATTATCATTAAAAAAAATAGGTTTTATGTTGTAATAAGAATTTATGCGATTAAATAGTCATACATACAATTATCGCATTGACATTCATAAAAGAAAATTGTCTCCATTTGCCATTTTTAGTAATAAATGGTGAAAAAAAATATGATGCTGCCGTGATCCGTATTTTGATTGGGATTAAGCTGTATTTAACTATAATCACTTTGCCGTTTCTTATTATTTATTTTTTGTACCAGTTAATACATGGAACTGGGCCGGACATATCTGCCGCATGCCTGACGACCTTTGGGCAAAAATATCCACAAATTGGATACCGCAAGATCGGGTACGACGACGTGGCAGACCCCGGCGCAGATGGCGCGATGAGCTTGAAGCCTTTCAGCACAATTGGCGGGAGATTGCCCAAAACAGAATTACGTGGAAAGGTGGGAAGGAGGCCTTTGCCCAGCAGTGGGACATTCCGGGCTAAAAATAATAATAATAAATAATAATAATAATACATACCTTAACACCTGCCAAATGAAAGCACCCTGTATGTAAAATTACCTCATTTTGACGTCATCGGCATTAAAATTATGACCCCTGACTGATAAGTTAGGTTGCTTAGTATAAACTTTGTGCATGCATTGCTTATTCAACAGTATAAACTATGTGCATGCATTGCTTATTCGACAGTATACGCAATGCATTGTATACCACCTGTAATAAAAATCTTTAGGTTCAAGGTATCTATAAAACAAAATTTACTTCCCGTCGCCGTCTTTTCTTCTGTATGTACGCATTGATCTTTCAAACAACGCCGCAGATTTTAATGCTGTTTTCACCATCAGTCAGAAAACTGTTCACAGAAGCTTTTTATTATAAATTCTGGTTTATATAGGTACGGGTGTTACAGAAAACACACATAAACATAAGGGAAGCGAGGGTCAGACACCAGAGTCAGATAAAGTGGGTTAAATAAAATTGTTCGCATTATTTATGTAAGTTAATTATGTATTAGATAACTTCTGTTTTTAGTTACGAGTATAGCATACATAATATAACCATATCAGTTATAGATTTTATTATTGTACAACCGCAATGGCGTTGGCAGCACCTTCCGCTATTCCGCACCTGCACGACACGGATTTACACGAGCAGCTAAATATTTCTTGTGTAAATGTTGTTTCAGTATTAAACTACAAACGTATAACTACATGGGGCTCTTTTTTACTCTGTCAAACCTAATTGCTTATGACATGTTATCATATTGTCTACTTTATTACATAGCTCTGACTTACTTCAGAGTAATGGCGGCGGAGTTAACAACAATACTTATAACATTTGCCGAGTAGAATAGAGACCCAAGAAGGGTGACGATCCCATTAAAGACTTCCTACATGACCCAACAAAAAGCATCTACTAACTCAATTTGACGTGAGTCATATAGCCCTATCCCACATTTCAACGCGATTCGGCGGAATATCTTATACCGAATCAAATATTTGATCAAATCAACGTTCACGCCGGCGTAGCTCCACGCTTGGGGGTTATTCTCAAGAGCATTCGTTTTGAATGATTCGGCTTGTCTGAAATAACGACGGAATAACAAGTACCTATTAGTAAAATATAGTTTGCTATTCCGTTGAAATAACTATTACATTTTAGAAATTTTAGTGATGCTTTGCAATCAAGTTTTATGTATACCTAAGTTAAGAGGATTGAGCGCCGCGAAAATCGCGTAGCTGTTAAAAAAAATCCATACAAATTTAGCTGCGGACGGAAACGTTTCTCACCCTCTAAATCAATTCTGATTTTCACGATTTTTGAATATGTCGCGATTATTATAAGTCCTAGGTCTGTACGTTTCTGTTTTGTGTTTTTTAAATTTTTCTTATCCATAGAAGAATTTTCTTGGAAAGGAAAACGTACAAACGTAGTTTTTGATCATATTTACAAAATATTCTAAAATCGTAAAAACTGGACGAAGTTTAAGGGGAGAGAAACGTTTTCGCATTATGCATGGAGAATTTTAGCTTTACAAATTTTACAATCCTTTTAATGGAAACCTTTCTCATTAATTAATTTACCTAACCTAGTTACCTACAACTATTTAAAATAGGTTAATTATTTTGTGCTTTGCGAGCTTGATTTCTATCAAGCTCTGTTTTCTTCATTCTCTCTGTTTCTCTGTGTTTCTACATTATTGTGAATATTGTGAAAATAAGTATCTTAATTAAAAATCATAAGAAACAAAACGCTCTTGGATGCCTAACTCTTCTAAACGTCGACGAAATCGAACAGACCGAGTAAGTATGTACTTAATCCAGCTTAAACAACGCAATATAATCAAAATGTTTACGAGATCAGGGGTCAAGATATGATGGTCAGGCAATATCAGAGAAGAGAACAACGTTTTCTGAGAGACTACCTACGCCTACACGCCTCTTGCTATTCATGACGCCATCCGACGTTTTCATGACGCGTCAATCGCTCGCCATTCTTTGCACGTTCCTGAATGCGTAGTTTGCTTTGTGCTCAAGGAATTGTATTATCGCTTGTCATTCCATAAGGTTATGAAGATATTCATCCTCATAATATTTATGTTATTTTTCAGTTATCGCGGACACAGCTATGAACACTGGTGATAGAAACTAAATGAAATCACGGCGTAGGTAGGTATTTGTTAATTATTTTATGAGGTTACAATAATTTTACCTATAACTATGAACTTTTCTTTGTCCCTTATTACATTCAAATGTTTTTAACCGTCGTCCACGTACATCTGTACCTATATCCTCGTAAATCTACACATTTATAATATTAGTAAAATAGGATAAGTAATACAATTCACCAAGAGCAGGAAAATGGCAGAGAATATCGAAAATATTGCTATGAGAAATACTTAAATACCTATTTTATAAAATATTTTGGATTCGCGAATCATTAAATCAACCTTAAACAAGTCGGTTAAGTAAGTAGGTGAGTACCTAAGTACTTCCAACGCAAACAAAACATATAAGGTGTGTTTTCTAACAATATATAGGTATACCACAAAGTATACAAGCGTCTTTCTGTTAAGCCAAGGCAAGGTTAAGTAAGTAAGTAGTAATTAGAAACAGAGGCAAACTTTAAAACAAAGCAAAGCACTCAAATACCCAGAAACACTAAGCTTCAAACAGTTTCCGAAATAAATCTGTTATTCTACGACCCTTCAACTTTGTGACAAATAAGGGGTTTAAATGTTATTATATGGTTACCTTGGTACTTATAGCTTACAGTAAGTTACGTACGTTAAGGGTTGTGGCCTTCGGACATACCTAGTGGCAAAGCTGACACAACATAGGTAATTTAGGCCAAATTGACGCAGTTCTTGTGTAAGATTGGAAGCCACTAATTCTACATTCATGGAAATGGTCAAAAATACATGATATTAATATTACTTATTTATTCAGTAAATTGACCCCATCCGGGCTCTTTTACACGTCGATGTATGGAGTGAATTTACCTTCGCCGATCACCAAAACTAGATATTATATTGATTAAAAAAAAACAAAAACCCGCCTTCATAAATGCAAAAATAACTTCTTATAAAATGGTAGGTAGGTCATTCCAACTGTATTCGGCTTTTGGTTTAAAATTGTATTGTAGGACGCCGACTTCAGTTGGACTAACCTACCTGCCATTTTATAAGAAGTTATTTCTTGCATTTTCGTAGGCGTACTTTTGTTTTTTTTTTACTTTTGTTTTATTTTACACTTTATAGTGATCCTATTTATGCTGTTATGTAGTCCCACTTCTCAAGAAGAATTTTTCCTTAGAATATTTCAAGCTCGCCGCAAGCAACGCCGCGGGAAAGTCATAGGCATATTTAAATAATTAAATGTGTCATAGTCGCTCAACTACCTTAATCGAGATATTTTATCGCCACCCTTCAAATAGGTACCGTTAAGGAGTTCCGGTGGCCATCTGTGGTCTTCATCATCAGTTCCATTTGATCATATAGTACTTTTCAAAAGCAAATGCACGAGTAACAGTGAAAAATGCCGAAATCTCTATAAGTGTGCCTATATATATATATATATATATTTTATGGTTTAGGAGGCAAACGAGCAGACGGATCGCCTGATGGAAAGCGATTACCGTCACCCATAGACACCTGCAGCACCAGAGGAGTCACAGGTGTGTTGCCGGCCTTTCAAATGAGAGTACGCTCTTTTCTTGAAGGTTGAGGAGTTCCCTTGATTTCTACAAGATCCCTTCATCAGATCCTGACATGTTGGCAATGGGACTAACTAGAAAGTACCCATTTAAAACCACGAAAAAAAATTCTAATCGGTCCCGTGGTCTTCGAGTAATCGGGGAACATACATAAAAAAAAACCTGATGAATTGAGAATTCCTCTTTTTTTTAAGTCGTTTAGAAATGTAGATAATGAATAGTTCTTTAAAGTTAATACAAATGAGAATTGGCGTTATATTTGAACTTGTATATGCATACGTACTCAATCGTAAAGGCCACCAAGCGATATACCGATACCTTTTGACCTTCCGCGTACCACTACTGAGTAGGTGTACCTATATTCAAACAATGCGACCTCTTAGAAAGCCACGGGAGCTGTACGCACAACTCGGTCTCTGCGGAGAAGTATACAACAAACAATGTATATAACAGAACTAATTAATTAGTAGGTATACCGACGCGCTTTTGTAAGTGAAAAGGGCTGTACGAGCACTGTTTGTTCCTCACAATATGAAAGTTGTGTACCTAAGTACAAAATGGCGAGCGTAAATAGTGGGACACCGTAAAGAATTTTAAACTGTCATATACTTCTTAGTAAGTAGTTAGTCTTGGTCTTTTTTAGGGTTCCGTAGTCAAACTACCCTTATAGTTTCGCCATGTAAGTCCGTCCGCAGCCTAGCTCAGAGACCCTTAGAACTATAAAACTGTAATTTGGCATGAATATACATATAAGTCACGCCAAAAAAGGCGTATTATAGAATATTGAATGATGTATTTTTTTTTCTCGTCTTGTGTGGGGTGTCGTTGGATTGGTCTTTCAAAAATATTGCGGGTTTGTAGAAACAATTTTTGGATTAAGGGATCCGTTTATGAAATATTAAGCATTAAAGCGCAAATTTTTGTTACATCAAGTGTCGTCGTCCACCCCTCCTCCTCCTCAATAAACGTGTGTGTTCTATAACAGTTAAGTGACTAGTCTATTTAAACAATAGGTAGCCAGTAATTGATTGGGTATTTATAACTAACGTCCGTATAAGTGATCCACTTACGCCAGGACTTTGGTAATTATAAGTGTGCCTCATGCCCCTCACCGTAGAAATGTTTGAATATTTCAAATTTAAACGTCCTCTACGTTTTTAATGAATGTAGGTAATCAATAGGAGACGATACGAAAACAAAGTAGGACTAGAATTGGGATTTGTGACAGTAGGTAACTGAAGTTATCAGGCACTAAAAGCCTTGCATGGTACAGAATATCTAAAATAATTAATTTCTAAAATGAACCCGAGGTTCAAAGAGGTCAGTTAAATTACAGCGATACCTCATCGTCTTACTTACAACATTCCTAACTACTAACTTAACGATCTGCTCGCTAACCATACGCGTTTCCTTATGAAGTTTTATGATTGTCAAAATAAGGTTATATGTACAATACTGGTGTGGCTCATGCAGCACGACTAGGTATAGAGTTACAGAGAATCTACTCGTACTGTCAGTAGTAGGATAGACTGTGGTAAATATTATCCCATAATATCTAATTTGTAACAGGAACCCATTCCATTCCTATGTTCTCTTATTCTTATTTTATATATATTATTACAGGGCTCGGACAAGTCATCGCAAAACAATCGCAAGACGGGAATAGAACAAGATCAATAGAATCGCATTATGTACAATACTATTTAATTATATTTTTCAATGACATTTATTACTGCAACCCAAAATTCACCATACATGTGTGAAGGTATTGCAATTAACATTATTTTTAATGCTGATGGTTGCATTGCACATACGCAACCATTAACTTCTGCATTGTCTGAACAAACCGATGACAGATATGCGACTAAAAAGGTCAAATATTAAATTATAAATTACGATAATAATATATCAGCTTTAGATAATAATAAATAATAATCTTAAGTCGCGACTCTATAATAGTCTTGTCCCATGTCCATATCAGTTTCTGCGATGACTTGTCTGAGCCCTGTATATTAAGTACAAGCAACTCTCGCGCACGCGCCCAACATAGTTAAGTTATTTTAGACCTTAAGGTAGAATAATGTAATTTTTAAGTTTAATCAGCTAAATACTGATTGTTCATAATTATTATTTTATATTGTATCCTCTTGTTTTGTATTAAAGTGGGGCTTGTAAGTTGTAACACAGAGTATCCTAGCTCAGTCCCCAGAGCCGCTGTTTTGATTTATAAGTTTTTATGTAATAAACATTTTTCATTTTCATTTTCACTTAATAGAATAACTAAAAATATTTTCTCTTACGCGTACATGGTATAAATTTAAGTCGCTCCCGCTGTCTGTACGTTTACATCTTGTAAACTGCGCAACGGATTTGACTGCAGCTTTCAGCAATAGGTAGAGTGATTTAAGAGAAGGGTTTTTAAGTATAATGAGTTTTGTATTATGTACGGGTATTACAGAAATCTGGGTCACTAGTTGATACAAAACTAAAAACTGATTGATAGAGTAAGGAACGAAAAGTCAGTGAGAAATGTGGAGTAAAATCGGCGTACTTTTTCGAATCAAATCGGAGTAATACTGGAAAAGGGCCGAAACCGACGTGCATGCATGATTTGATGTATGAATGTGGAAGAAGCGAAAGAGATTTGTCAGCATCGAAGAAGGTGGAAAGAAGTGGTGTCTGTCATTTTAAGAGACCAATTTCATTAATGCTGTTCTTGATCCAATAGTTTTGTTTTAATATCGTTATTTATTTAGTAGACATTTTATGGATGACAGGATTACTTTAAATTTGGTTTGGCATTGTCTAATAAATTACAACAAATAAAATCATATGTAATTATAAAAAGTGATTGTAATTGTATATTAAAACATACTATTTCAAGCGGTTTTCGCCTAACCCGTAAGATACACCTACACCTAGGAGGGCGTCAAGCCGAAAACGAAAGAAACAAAGGTTAAATATACTTTTGTAATAAAATTTTGTATAAAATAATGCGGAATGGCTTTAAAACCCTATTCCTCGAAAAATTAATTTATGTATGTGTTAATTTAACTTCGTGTATTGTCTTGCCTATCGTGCGTCGCGACGCCTCGGAGCGTCGCGGAGCTGTCCCACGAGCGGTACACGGTCACTAACCGGTATGCCCATGTCACCGGAACGCGACAAGAAACCCGCAGAAAAATATAACACGTAAATGGAGTCACAGTACAAAAAAGGAACCCCTGGTCTTGGCCAACCTTAGATACAATTGAATAAATTTCCAAAAACACAAAAGGACAAACATGCATAACACGCGAATAAAAACAAAAGTGAGGGCCGTTGTCTTCCTACTCAGTATTACCCATTATAATCAATACAAGATCATAGTAGAAAAATGTTAGTATACTTAATTCGATTTCTTTAGGTACTTTCCGTAAGTGCCACAAATTCTTGTGTGCCCAAGGGCCCAGCATAGTTTAAGACGGCTTTGCGCCTAAGGACATTCAATCTCAGGCTTGTGTGTTGGGGACCAATTCTGAGGACCAAGATGTAAATGCCTTTGTTAGTTATTTCAAAGGTTGTCTTACGTTTCCTAAAAAAAAACAGTGTCCTTAAACCATTTTATTTTATTTTATTTATAGGAGAAATAAACAGATATAAACAACACACAGAAATTAGAATACTTAATATGCTAAAATTAATTAATTAAAGACATACCTTTTTTTTATCTATGTATTTTTTACAGTGCCTTGAGAAAATGTCCGCAGGAAACTATGTACCTAATCTTTAATCGTCGTTATGATTATGAGCAAGCAAGTATACGTCCCCGGGAACCGCTGCGGCTGCGTTCTTAAATGAGCACTCTGGCTCGAGGTAATGAGAACAAACAGCCAGTCGATTCCAACGTAATGGGTATGTGTGGTTAAACATTACACCTGGTACCTTATTGCTCCTGGAAGAGCACGCGTGAGGTGTACCCGAAGGGTACTCAAGACTACAACCCTGAGGACCCCCCCCCCCCTCTCCTCTCCTCTGGCCTCTGTGCTAGTAATTTTCTCATAGTTGATGATTTCATCAACTATAATCCGCACCGATATTGACTTCGAAGCGCTACGTCGAAAAAATAATCGTACTTAGTATTATACTTATTGTAATTATACGGTCCTTATTTTTTTTCAGCCTTGTGTGAGCAAAATTAACCATATGATTCAATTAAGCCCTTAACTATACATTGGGTACAACAGGTTTTGAAATTCACCCATCACAACCGAGCATACAACGTTTTCGAATATCCTTAGAAAAAGGTTTACTAAATATTGATGTTCAGTAATAAAAACATTATTTTATTCATTTTATTGAGGAACTATATACATTCTTTTAAAGTCCAGTAAGCGGGCTAAAATTAACTTCCTACACATTCCGGCCAAAGAATCAAAATTCCGGACTAATTAAAACTCCTAACGCTACCCTACGTAGGAATAAATAGCTAACATGCTGGGAACTAGGTAGGTATACGCAAACAGCACAGTCACAGCGGCGTTAAACTCCACCTTTGTCTAGTTAAAAGTGTTAAAACATAATAACAGTGTAATTTTTGTCGCGCACACACTTTACGAAGGGCCGCCATCATAAGTTAAAGTACTTTTTTATGTGATGAATGTTAAAATGTTGTACATTGTATTTTATAGCGAGTTCAATGTTACCAGACGGCGCGGTACTCAGAGTTGTGCACGTCGTACAGTGTATAAAGAAGTAAAGGACTGACCAGCGTAGTAGCTGACGTCGATATCGACGTTGATGTGGCCGGCGTCCTCCGCCACCAGCATGTGCGTGTACCAGACGGCGCGGTACTCAGAGTTGTGCACGTCGTACAGTGTATAAAGAAGTAAAGGACTCACTGGCGTAGTAGCCGACGTCGTTATTGACGTTAATGTGGCCGGCGTCTTCGGCTGCCAGCATGTGTGTGTCCCACACAGTGCGGTACTCAGGGTCGTGCAGGACGTCGTACAGTGCTTCCGGCTCCACATCCTCAAACTCCGCCACCACCTAAAAAAATTAAAAATTTTAATCCAAGCGCCGAAAGTATGTCATTTCACACGAGTCACGAGGTGTCTTGGCCCGAGCTGCAAGGAGCTATCATAATGTTAAAATAAGATACCTAACATGTCAAAAGCAGGTTTAGCCGTAGCAGAATAATTAGAGCCCCAGTATTGGGATAAAGAATAAACAATGAACTGACATAAGTAAGCCAAAAAAGAACAGTACGTACGAGTTTACTTCTCAAACTCATTATTCAATCTTAGAGTAAAATCGCAGTTCCAGATCGTCTATCCTATTAAATATGATATTGCTTAAATATGAAATATCATTTGACACTAATCTAACCCAAACCTAAGGGTAATATTTGGATCAGAGTTTCGTAGATATTTGTTGGGCTGCACATCGATTTATGAAACGCTACGCCGCGCCGCAAGGAACATTAGACCGTTGGTTGTCCGTGGATTACTCCGTTGCTCTAAATAATACGACCCTTTGAAAACTCTGTCTGTCCCATTCACTCTCTAAATGTTACGCTATCGGGTAAACGGACAGCCTAAATTTTACGACCTAACATGGACGTAACTCAATTTTTGCATTTGACTTGTCCGTTCCCTTTTAACTCGTTGCTTCCGTTAACTAGAACGGTGCTCGTTCGATAAGGACCTTTGATGAAAACTTATATATAACCTTCCTTCCTAGGACCGGTGCCAATTCAATCTATTTTTAACCTCGACCGAAAAAGCGAAGTGTAAAAGTTTTGATCACCTTTAAGTCGTCCTGTGTGACCTGTGTCCTATATATTGCAACGCACCAAAAAGATTGGATCTTTTCAAGATGTTTTTTGTCCTATGTTTAAATTAATAGCGATTGAGTTGGGGTTCGTCGTCTTCGAATATGGTACGTAATACATAATTGATCAAAATAATAGTGACTTCGTGTTGTAAGTGCACAGTAACATTGATTGGAGAAAATTTCACATACTTACCCTAAGTATGCTCGTAGGGAAAACAAATATTGGAAGCTGTAATAAATTACCACTTAACTTTCCTCGTAGCTTGTTTAATATTAAGCTTGTTCAGATAATCTGTTTATCTGACGCTCACCGAGAGATGAAAGAAATCACGACCGTGAGCCTCAGTCGCTCGACGTGAACAAGTAACTCTATTAGAGTTCTGGAGCTACTTTCCGAGCCCCATTTAATAAGTTACTCGACTGATAGCGATTTTACAATAGGTATATCGCTTTGGCCTTACGTTTGCATGATTTTATTTGTGTCAGCGTATACAAATCACAATCACAATCACAATCGCATATTTTTCATTGATCATATTTGATGGCGATTGTTTATTTGAGACAAATAGGTATTTTTTTAGGAAATTTCGATTTCATTTTTATTGGTCTTGAGATGGAGATTATATTATGAAACCATTTTACAAATCGAAGGGTGGTGCATGACGTTTCAACTCTCAGCTGAGGAACAAGGTAACTAGGGTTTTTATTATTTGTTTATTTTGTAGGTAAGGAGAACCATCACCTAGTTACAAAACATACAGTAAAAATCTTTGGTAAGGTAATAAAGCCTCAGCAGGAAGCAGGCTCTCGCTAATATGAACATTGGCCCAATAGTTAGACTTTGTCCAAGTTGAATTGACATGCCTTCACACCGAAAGTTTCATAGAAACAGCGGGCTTAAATTTTAATTTCTTTGAATTGACACATCATTTTGTCTTACTAAGCTGCCAGAATACCAAAGAACTGCATAATAATAGTATAAGCGTTTAATAGTAGATTATACACCAAGGTTATACTCGTAAAGCACTGTTGTATGTCACGCCGCGATATTGAATCAGATTTAACTCCCGAGTGAAGCAAGGGTGTTACGAGTTAATTCCTTAGCGAAGCGAGGGAATTAAAACGGAGTCCTGAGTGTAACGAAGGATTAAAAACTCGCCCAAGATGGAAACAGCTTTATCCCAAAGGAGAATACTCTACTTTTCTCACCTTTTGCAAGACAATTAAAAGCAAGGCTACTTATTAGAAACAACGTCAAATCTCAAATCACTTTCGCTTTCATCACTCGACATTTTTATTCAAACTATAATCTTTCAACTTCACCCTCCTGCAGCGTTTTGCAGCACTCGCGGCTTTTCTTTTGTTTTCTTTGTTTTGCGTATATGGCTTGTAGTGGCCAGTTCGATTTTCAAATAAGTTCTATAGAGACCTACAACAGAGGTTTCTATGGAACATTTTTTTTTCATACGAATTCAAATCTCATTGTTACCCAGCGGGTTATAATGACCCGATGATGATGATGATGGGTTGGTGATGCGCGGACGTAAACGGATGTGTGTCACTGCGCAGTCAAAATTATTATTTTAATTAATAATCGTGAATTGCGCGGCTTTTGCCGCTGCTCGCTGGTGTTATTATGAGTTCACAAGGACTCGTAGTGAATGAGCTTTTGGCGTTTGTTCAGCACGCCATCGACACCATGGACGAGGTCAGCATCGTGCAGATCTGCAAATCAAACTTCAAGGAGGAGGAGATTTGCAGTGGCAAGGCGCTGCTCTACGAATCATTCGGCAAGACCGATAAGATGCCGTCCCGCCGCAGGGATGGAGGCGCGAAAAGTGTCCAGGACATCATCGTTCTGTTAAAGGAGACCGACCCGGACGACGTGCCTGTTTTCGTCGCGAAGCAGCTGCATAAGCTGCCTCCTGTGACGTTCGATCACGTCGATGTCACCAGACTGCTGAAGGATATCATGGCCCTTGAAACAAGTCTGGAAGAAGTTACGCTTAAGTTTGAAGCATCGCAGAATGTTATTGCCGAGTTGCGCAACGATGTCAACAGTTTGCGTAATGCCCCAATTACTCGGCCGTCTGCTGATGCGTCAAATTTGTGTGTCGCCGAACTGAGTCATGCTGATGCGCCGTCGTCGGCTGGTTGCGGGTCGACGCCGCTGCGACGTGACACGTCAGCACCTATTGTCGCTCGCGCCGCCCCGCCGCCCGCGCGCTCCCCGCGCGCGCCGCAGCCCGCCGCGCGCCCGCCGCGCGTTTCGGAGCCCGCCTCAGAAAAGCAGCCGAAGACGCGCGGCTACGCTGACGTCGTTGGCAAGACCGTGGGACTCCAACAACGGTCTAAAAAGGAAGGTGCTCTACCAACATTGAGCGAGCGCCCTAGTATTTGCGTGGATAAGGAGGGATTCACGCTGGTACAGAAAAAGAGTAAGGCTCGTAGGAAGCCTTGTAAGAGTCAGTGCGGCACCGCTAGTTTGGACCCAAAGTCAGGACTGCAAGCTGCCACACCGAACACGGCGCTCTACGTGTCGCGCCTGCACTACTCCACGTCGGTGGGCGACGTGGTGGGCTACGTCAGTCAGAAGACAGGTTACACTCTGAGGGTGTTCCAGCTTCAATCGCGGCGCTATGTGCACTTCACTTCTTTCGTGGTGCGAGTGCCGCGGCCGCTGCTGGGGACGGTCGAGTCGCCTGCCTTCTGGCCGAAAGATGTCGTGTTCCGGCGGTTCCGGGGCGGCCTGCCAGCGAGCGTGACTTCGAACGCTGCGACACAACAGAGCCATGCTGTTTTGTCGCCAAGATAATTTAGAATATTGTTAAGTTTATAAATATATGTATTTTAGTCAGTAAGGTATTTATCTATGGGCCTAGTAGCCTGAAAATAAAGTTATTTATTATTATTATTATTATAATGAGATTCAGTACAATATTATTACCCGCCGGGTTATGATATTGTACTGAATCTCATTATGACCCGCTGGTTAGCCGATGGTTATAATAACTTGCTTTAACTGAGGTTTGCATGATATATAATTGGGCAATTTCGAGCATGTGGTGTGAAAAATTAATTTTGTTACCAATAGAGCATAGAATACTTTGAATACTGCTGTTCGTCAAAAAGTTGATCTACATAGGCGGGGTTGTGTCCAGTCATAAAAATACGTCATAAGATACCTAACCACATGACGTCGAGTAGTAGAAACCAGTCTGCTATAAAATATGATAAAATACGTCATAGGCTACATTTCACTTAGATAGGTACATAAGTTAGTCTGTCGCTTGTCGACTTGGCAGTTTACTCTGGTCTCTGTCCGACAGATGATTATGTAGTACGCACTGCGTCCATTCCAATTCTGGTAAATTAAGTAGGGCCCTGACAACAGTCCGAATTATCGGGTTTCGTTCTTAATCGCTTATACAAAAACTTCCTTGCTGTTTAAGTATATAATAATCGTAAAAATCTGCTGGGAATAGTACAATAAGTGTGTGTAAACCTACCTATCTCAATCCCAGAAACTTCGTCAATCTAATAAAAATCTGTATTTTACCGACTGCTTAACCATCAAAACTAAAACACAACAGTGCAAACACTGTTGCTTGGCTGTGGTTAGCGGGTAAGACGGGGAGATTTCTGTTTCCACACGACCCGACTAACTAAAGTGGTTTTAATAATACATCATTAAATTGGAGCACCATCGACCTAATGCCCTGAAACAACATACCAACCCTTCTCAACCGGCAGAAAAATTGACTTTGATTAGTACTAGATACACCCAAGGTGAACCTAAACCGTCTAAACACCAGGAATTCATTATTAGAACTATACGAGCCACTTTACCGTGGCAATTCTAAATTCCCGTAGAGGCATTTGCCCTCTCCACATACCTACTCGTAGCAAATCCTTTGTTTGCTGGCACCACACAGCCCTTAGGAAACATAAATGCAGCAATCCCAAATACCAAGAGATATAATTTTATGTTACTAAATACTTTGTAATGAGTGACTTGTTTAAAAGTATACAGAACCTAGAGCATCGAGGCCTACATAAAAGTTTAAGTAAAACTTGTAGTCCTATATCTCACCATCGAATCTATGGAGGTTACATTATAACATCGCCATTCTGTTCAGTTCGCGGTGAGTGAAAAGGACATAACTATACTAACAGATAATTGCTCTAGCTCGGGCCCACTCATTCGCAGTAAACCAAACTAATATTCGAATTTATATTCCATTGAGGCGCAATAAAACTATAGTATTGTTTAACAATATTGATTCTGCAGGCCCCAAATTAATTGTAATAATGTCTTGATTATTCTTATTAACAGAATAGTACCTAGCCACCTAGTTCATTTTCAAAATCGGATTATAGTTCCAAAAATGATCTACCTGCTCTAGGTAGAATGGAAAAACACTACTTCGCTTAACTAACTTTTCCTTGTGCGAATATAGATTGTTATCGAATTACTACAACGACTCCGAAATAATTTCCTTCCTCCATAACAAAATAAACTCATAGGGAATTCTGGAAGCGAAAACAAATTTCGAGAACGCGTAATATCGGAACGGGCATTCAAGCCGTAATTGTATTTGTTATGGTAAATGGACGCTTTCCACACCTTTTTTGTTGCGTTCCTTGATTTATTGCTTTTTTATGAAAGGAGTCGCGATAAAAAAGGAAATGAAAGAAAAATCAATGCAATGTATAACGTCACCTTGCAAATAGCAAGAAGAATTAAAAAACAAAAAACCGCCTTCAGCAACGCAAAAAATAACTTCTATTAAAATGATAGGTTAGTCCAGTGGTCCAACTGAAGTCTGCTTTTGGTTGCAAATAGTGTGAGTCGCAGACTTCAGTTGAATTAACCTACTTGTCATTTTAATAGAGGTTATTTTTTGCATTTTTTAAAAAGGTTGTTTTTGGCTTTTTAAACCTATATTTCACTTTATAATTTTAGTGATCAAAATGAGTTTATGTAGTCCCACCTGTTAGTTGATATGAAACTTTAAGACACCTAAAGCTCGCCGCAAGCAACGCTGCGGGAAAGTCATAGTCATCTTAAGTCAATTTAGTCGCTCAACTATCGGTACCGTTTAGGAGTTCCCGTGGCCATCTGTGGTCTTCATCAGATCCACTTCACCAAATGATACTTTCTGAATTCAAATGCAAGACTTATTACTAAAAATACTAAAATCGCTATATGTTTGAGTACAATATTTGAGGAGTTCCCTCAAATCCTAACTGATCTATTCAGATTTAATGACCATTTTTTTTAATCAGTCCACAATTTACGGGGAAATCGGTAAACATACATAAACAAAATCATACAGCGGAACGTTTAACCTCCTTTTTTTAAGTTGGTTAAACAAATCAGCCAGTAGCGATTATTAAATTCAAATCTACCTTCCAAACAGTTCGGAAGATTTAATCAATGGTATTTGTTAATTTGTATTACCCCTGCCAAAAAGAGCAGAACTTCAGTGTCTGTGCATCTTGTTTTTCAAACGAATGGGCCGATTTGAATAAGGTTTTCTTAAAGAAACCAAGTTTAATCGGGGTGGTTCTTAGCTAGGGTCTATGTAAATTGGTTGGGCCATTTAAGAAATATCAGCTCTGAGAGAAGGGATGCTTTCGTAATTTCGTACGGATGGTTACTGTCCCCAGCAATCAGTTTATAGGCTATTCGATGCGTATACAAGCCAAATAAATTATACATTAGTATCACTTATAGTAAGAAGTAAAAAATGTTATTGATTTTGTTCAGTTTCTCTTTACTAGTTCTTTATTGTGCGAAATATCTAAACGCTCTCAAAGCAATTTTGTGAATCTCCAGAGAATATATTCTGAAGTCAGCCAGCGGTATATAAATTTCATCTCGTCCACGCATCACTCACTGCTAAAGGTAAATTGGCACCGAGCAGCCGACCCGTTTTGCAAGGGTTGCTTCCAGAATTTTCATTACTTCATTAACATTTCTAAACGGTTTACCAAAAAGTAAACTTCCTAAAGATAAGCAGTTTTTTTGCTACCTACTTATAATACATATTTCGTTAGAAAGCATTAAAGAGGGCGCAGAGCTTTAAACTGCTCGGGATAATCGTTTTTATGGCTCTGAATTTGAATCCCGACCATAAAACCGGCACAGCCGGCGCCTTCGCATCTTGACAACAGCTTCCGCAAACATTCAACTTTCCAACAATGTTTTACTCCCCCCACCAAACTTCTCTCCTCTATAAAACCTATTCAACTATGCTTTGTGAAACAAACGACTGTGCTTTGTGAGCGAATTAAACGTCCTAAACAAACCGCTAGATCAACAAACCGGCTTGAAGCTCCAAAACAAATGTTTACTGTCCTCGTTTATAATAAAAATCAATACGACTTCCGTGTCAGATGCAAACAAGTGGTCGTGACACGAAAAGATAGTTTGAATAGCTTGTGAAAACCGTGTGAATTTTTGAAACGGTTTGGCAGACCTTGACTGTGCGTAGCGCGCCGTGAGCGGCGTCCTCAGCCCAGACCTTGACGCCGTCCTTCTCGTACTCCAAGGACCAGCCCTTGTCGGAAGCGAGAAGGGATCTGAGTGTTTCGAAGTCCGAGTCGTCGGCTACGCGCGCCTCGCCGCGCGCCCAACCCGCCGCGCCCATTCGCGCGCGGACATCCCAGCTCGACTGAACTGACTGCAGCGTGGCCGTGGCTCGCGATGGCTCGATACCACGCATGCGCGAACCGCTACCCTACATTTTGCGCTACGCCACAGATGTCTTTAGCGAAGCCAGCCTTTTAAAAGTAGTGGAGTAAAAAGGCGGCTAAAGTCGAGTTCAAAAGAGAGCAACTTTGTAAGGTATATCTTGAAAAACTTTGACACTCATGGCGAACCTAAGTCGAATTGACCCGTGTCTGCGATGCACGTATAAACTTCGTGTATGTATGAGTCATCAATGGACGTTTCTATAGCAATTCCTCACTCCGCATAATTCCTACGAGAGGGTCTGGAAAAAAATGATGTGGAGTAAACGATGAAGTTTTAGTTCACAGCACTGCTACACCCTCTAGATTATTTGGAATTAAACACCTTCGTAAGATATGCTGGTGCAAAAACCTTATTATTTTGTAAAGTTGAGACTATTCTTCAATCTTCTGTAGGTAAACTTAGACACCAATCGTGCAATCTAATAAAATCTCTTAGTTAAGATGTCAATTCCCCTTCTGCGAAGGAAAATATACACATAAAGCCGTTTTATATCATGAAATCACCGGAAAAAGCATATCAGGCCGTGCGCACTGGCATAAAAGTTTCGGAGGTAAGAAGTCAGTCTCTCCTCTCATAATCCTGGAAATTGGGTAAAACTGCTAGTAGCATGATGACCCACCTGGACGTAGGCCACCAGTGCCACCATCAATGATTGCCAATGCGACCGTAGATGTTTGCAGGTTAACCTTTTGATGTTAATGACGCTGAACCCACACCCTTGGCAGATTTCAAGTCATATAAAAATACTATACTTTTTTTAAAATAGGTTTCAGGTATTCTTAGTTAACAGCAAAGTTAATGGTAGAACAATGGTTGAGATTCTAATAGAATGCGGTAGACAATCTAGACATGAGGAGAACACTTAAGCTATTCATACCAACTTAATCATCCGGACCTGCGTACAATGGTAAGCAGTTACTTTGCAATAATAATCCTTGTTTCTTTTTAGTCTTATGCATTTCTTCAGTTCGCATATTTTCTCTATGTTTATGATATAATTGATCGATAAAGGAACATTGTATTATGTATCTATTACCATATAATACGTATATTTACGGCTTGTTGACCTGAATACCAGTAAAAATAAAACATATAAATAAAATAATGACTGTGTGTCATCGACAAGCTCTACGTAGTTCTTCTTTCACCCTCAACCGCCCATTGTCACGTAAATAATACGTACGTACGTATATTTTCTGCTCTAGCATATGAGATAAATACTTATTTACCTAATTTCAATAGCGGATCAGATAAATACACGAGATGCAATTTTACAGACGTTTGCAGTCGTTATTTTTTTTATCATAAGTATGACGACGATGACGAACGACATCAATAATTACGACTCCATCATTAGACCAGCTTCTACAGTGTTTCTCAGCTACGATGAGTCCTGTGACAGCCGTATTTCGTAATTTCAATCACTTATTGTAGTTTCAGACCCAGAGACCCACGCGCAACCCACACAATCTAGTTTTTAAAATTCAAAGTTAATAAAAATCTCGTTAGGTAGAATACGAGGAAAATTCATTGTACCATTTTTACCTTAAGCCGATCCAAGATTTAATCTTCGAGAGTCGAGAGTATATTTGACTCAGCGCCTTTACTTAAACTCTTTGAAACCTTTCGCAAACAGTTGAGTGGCCAGCTTAATGTAATCACTTCTTGATGGAAGCGCGGCCTGCGGCGACTTTACGAGTTCTTTCTTCACATATTATTTCTTTAATTTCGTTACTAGATATAAAGATAAAAGTCATTTATTCAGTAAGGAGGCCGCACGGACACTTTTACACGTCAAGAATTTACCAGCGCTTCCCAAGAGGGGACCACTGCTGAGAAGAAACGCCGCAAGAAACTCAGCAGTCCGTCATTTTTTAAACATATTTCATATTACAATGGTACTACTTAGTCTAAGCATTATATAAAGCTATAAATATTAAATTAAATATAATATAAAATAACATGCGTAGTTCAGCAGGAAAACATGCCAAAAATCTTACGAGAGAGATAGGGCCAGAAAAGAAAAACAAATACTTATGTGTGTGTATATAAGACAGTGCAAAACGACCACATAAAAGTTTCGATATGTTTTCCTACATCAACGGTGTCCCCTAGACAAGATAAAGCTTTTGCATTTGAATACCTAAATGATTATTGACTAAGTTTCCGGTTAAGGCCATGCATTATTGCCTGTTAGATAATCCTCGACCCTATAATTTATTATAGAAATGAAAGCATTGACCAACAAATGATTTAGGTATATACTTTACGGACACGGAATTTTCTGACATTAATATCATTTGTGACCTAAGAGACAAACTTTGTCGCCGGCTGTATTTTAACACAATCATCAACTGCTTATCAAGCCTGAACTAACAAGTCAAAACTTGATGAATCTACGTTTAGTACAGCAGAGATCCTGTAGCCACCTTCCGACTCCATCATCAGATCAAGTCTGTATAACATAATGTCGAATTGCCCTCGAGTTTACTTATGTATTCCAAATTCTATTCCATTACGATAACAGCAAGTTATACATTTTTTGCAAGATTTGAACCGGAGTAACACATACAAACGAAAAAAGTTAAATATTTGAAAAAGAAAGTCCTTCCAGTCGACTCCATATGCTCCGTCACAAACTAACCTATGAGAATTGTTGCTTGTAACCGTTGAAAGTATTTTCTTTAAGACGTACGTCGTGTACCTATAGGTGAGGACGTAGAACTAGTTAAGCATTTTTGAGGCACCGTGGAAACTTTACGGTACAATTCTTTAATGATATTTAAATACAAAGTTAGACTGGCTGAAGGGTTTGGAACTAAACCAAATTATGAATTTTTTAAAGTAGTGTACCTAAGTAGTTTTTTCTAATGCATGGCATGGAATAACTTTCGTTAGTGTCACAAAAAGTCGAGCGTGGCTTTACCGAGTTGACTTTTGAAAAAAAGGTTGTATTCGTAATGGTCTGGACCATAGCTAAGAGTGTTGGTCTGGGCAAAGTTTGTATGAAAATACCGGGTGACGACGGGTACGAACAACTAGTATACTTATAATTATCTATGCAGTTGAACCGGAAACATTTGATGCATAGTGTGTTCTACCGAATTGAATAGAGCGAGAAGAAAAAGATAACAATAATATTAACAATGGTAAAGTATCGCTATTGACTTCTCTGATCACTAATAACGGCTCCATGCATTTTTCGAATTTCTTTACATCGTTTTCATTCTTCCTTCAACCGCAACTTTACCCACTTTGTAGTAAAAGTGAAGTTTCACTCACTTAGTAACTAGTAGTGAAGTTTCAGGCACTTCTTGAAACAATAACGTTTTGCTTAGATATTGAGGAACAGGGTTAACAAGGAAAAGTTTAAGCTCACCGGATGCTCAACTAAAACGCTTGTTATAGCAGTTCAAAGCGAAAACTTGAAATTATCTTTTTAGAGTTCCGTAGCCAACAAGGAAACTTTATATTTTTGGCTGTCCGTCAGTCCGTCCGTTCGTCAGTCCGCCAAAACTCTCGGAGACTCTTGGTACTACAACGCTGTCATTTGGCATAGTTATATCGGCGTGATTAATATTGTATAGTGACGGACGTTAATTTGCTACCCATTTCAAAGAAAATCTGCTTGAAGATGTCATTGTCATTTATTAGAGATGCCAAGTCATTTGTTACTGTATAGGAAACTCAACCTTATTTCTGTAGAATGTCAGATTGACTTTGGAACTAAGGTGGGTGACTAAAATTCCTTGACTGTAAGAAAAAAAATATCACTCCAACAAAGTTGTATTTTTTTTTCGTGCTACTCTTAGAAGTAGAACTGCATTGGTTCTCGAATTACAGGCGACTTAAATGTTACACTAGGTACCGAAAATCATATAAAACTACATCAAAAATTAGCTGATGCTTATGGTTTCGGGAGATAGTTTTTAGGGTTCCGTTTTTTGCCATTTGGCTTATAGATTCGTCATGTCTGTCCGTCCGTATGTCACAGTCACTTTATTCCGTAACTATAAGAGCTATACTATGGAAACTTTGTAAGTAGATGTATTCGGTGAACCGCATTAAGATTTTCATACAAAAATAGAAAAAAAGCAATAATTTTTTGGGGTTCCCCATACTTAGAACTGAAACTGAATTTTTTTTTTTCATCAAACCCATACGTGTGGGGTATATATGGATAGGTCTTCAAAAATGATATTGAGGTTTTTAACATATATTTTTTCTAAACTGAATAGTTTGAGCGAGAGACGCTTCCAAAGTGGAAAAACGTGTCCCCCCCCCCCCCCCCGTAACTTCTAAAATAAGCGAATGATAAATGTAAAAATAATATATGATGTACATTACCATGCAAACTTCCACCGAAAATTGGTTTGAACGAGATCTAATAATTAGTTTTTTTTTTAATACGTTATAAATCGTAAACCGCATTTTACCTTTCATTCAATCAACTCCAATATAATAAAGAATAAAGAAAAACATTTATTTATATGTATAGTGGTACGGAACCCTACGTGCGCGAGTCCGACTCGCACTTGGCCGGTTTTTTTTGTGTTTGTCTTTGTATTAACGGCGACGGAACCCTACAATGAGCATGGTCCCACTAGTTCGTGCCTGGTTACGAGCGTCCAGTGGCGTCCTTATTATTATTATTGTGTTTTTTATTAAACTAAAGTCCTAAAATTGAAGGTGGATTTTTGTTGTACAAAATATGTTATTGTACTTTTAATAAATGAAAAAAAATCCATACCGAATATTTCTCTCGTACATACCTCTGACGCAAACTGAGCCGCAGGGTGCCGATCGAAGCAATTAGAGCAGTAACCCGATCCCAGCGAGTTTATCGAGTATCGACGTCATATTGCACTCTGAATTTCCCAAGAGTGTGGTAGCCGCATCGCAACAATGCTGAATCTGATCCCAACCGCTATTTGACCTACCTACTTATTGGTTACAATCTTACTATGGTCACATTGGTCACATACGACAAAACCAGTCCGCTATCGAAGAGGAATTGGCGCTTTAAAGCCAGTTAACATTTGTCTTAAGCGCTTTTTGTCCAAATCATGGGGAATATATTTTTTGGGATTAGAACTCTATACATGTGTGACCTGCATATGTAAAAAAGACCTCTTTAACATTAATTTATGATCTTTAGTGAGAATGAAAGTTGGAAAGTCGTTAAAATTGTGTGTACGCTATGAATTTTATTTTGCTGTTTTACTATTACGTCATATTTCTTTGTAATCGCAATACGTTTCAGTAAAAATATAAAATATTCATAGTGTAGAAGAAGTTGATTCTTTAGTGGCAGCTACTGATGTCGGGTAGAGGCTTGCCCTTGCAGTGGTTGCGCCACCCGTACCACGCCATGAAACCGTGGCGCTTGAAGATCTTCTTTGCGCACTTAGAAGCCTTCGTTATGTCGTCAGTTAAAAGATCTAAAAAAAATCAGTGGGTAATCACATCGGATCGGATACATTTGCTTATACACTTGACAGTACAGAGGATACAATAGTAAAACAGACTTTGTAGACAGACAGTATCCATGAAGTTCAAAGTAAAAGAACTTCTAATTGCACTTATGCTCTTCTTTACGAGCTGGATTGATACGTAGGTACATTTGTGTAATTATTTTTATAGCTTCTTTTGTTTTTAGTAATTAGGTGGAAAAAAGCTAACCAAAACATTAAAAAAATATTGGAGTCAGGAAAAAGTCACCAGTTTTCAATTTTGAGTAATGACTCTAGTCAACAGCTGTCAGTTTCCGGTAGACCATCACTAACCGGTACATGTGATGTGGCAATCCTTTCCAGGAGTGGTGGTGTTGCTGCACCAGTACTTGTCGTTGATCTGGAACAGTCCGTAGTCGCGGGAGCCGTTGTGGTTCACCTTTCCAATGATGTCAGTACGGCTGTGGCTTTTGTTCTCGACGAGACACACCCCTGGATAGCCACAGGTGAATCATAGCACCATGGCATGTTTGTGAACAATATTAGCTACGTGGAAGACATGGTGTTATTGGGCCCTTCGATCAACGCCCTCAATAAAATGTTTAATGTTTGTGAACGGTATGCAGATACCGACGGGCTCAGGTATAACACCTCTAAGAGCGTGTTGCTGGCGTTCAAGACAGGTACTACTAAATACTACCCAGGTTAATTTATACGGTACTCTGAACATAGTAAACGAGTTCAAATACCTCTGGGTACTGGGTTACTGAGAGACTGAGCGACAACGACACGTCGCGTCGTCGTCGCGTAGGGCGCTGGCAATCAGGAGCAACATGATAATTCGTGGGTTTGCAAGGTATTTTTTTTTTTGTACTTGTTGTTAGGTGTAAGCAAATAATCGTTATTTCTTTCTTCTTTCTTTCTTTCAATAACGTTAAAATTACCCATTTCAAGGCGTTTCGTCAATCATTTTACACCTACAGCCTCTGAATTTACTATACGCGAAAAACTTATTGCGCCCTACGAGTCCATTATGATGCGGCCTTTAGGAGGCTGTTGGGGCTCCTGCGGCCGCGCCATTATTCGCGCCATCGGGGATGTTTTGCAAGGCGCGGACGGATGGCTTCCATGCCATCATGCGTAAACAAAACATGCGCCTGCGCGGCAGCCCGAACAGCCTCCTGCAGACTGTGGCGGCGCGCCTAGATGTCCTTTCTGCTCCATTGGTATAACTTGCACAGGGCGTCTAACTGATAAGTTGTACCCATTAGTAACGTACCTAACGCTAGGTACTCAACATAATTTTAAGGCTCATTATTACTAATATATTATATGGAATAAAATAAAAAAAATTATTATATGTATGTCTTTACCAATCACGGGATGGGAGTCCCGGACTTTTGAAAGGCGTACATGGAGCCGAAGCCAACACGCCAGAGGCCCTTTAGATAAGTTTAATTTAGTAAAGTAAATTACTGGAGCTACGAAAATTCAAACCCCTGACAAACATGGCCTATAAAAGTCACTTAAAACTACCACCTGAATACAGGGTAGGTATCAAAAAACTTATTAACCATCATTCATTCGGGCTCTAGAACATTATAGACAGAGACTCAAAAACGTAACCCCTCTTTTTTTGGGTCACGGCTTCATTCAATGAACATAAACATCTTTTTTCTAGCACCTTTACACGGCTGAATGTATCAGCGCTTCCAAACTGGAATTTGAAAAGCTTGGAAATGCATAACCCCTTAATCAAGCCAGGTCACGGCTTAGACGGAAGCCCGTCAAAGTTATATCGCGAATACTTTGAAATCCAGATAGTTTACGGGCACAAACTTACGTGCATGGAATTTGAATGATGCAAGAAGTTAAGGTATCTGTGAACTTCTTACAAAGTTTTATGCACACAACACTAAGCAAAGTTTTATGCAGTCGTGCAATACCTTACGTCTGTATGTCTAATTAACTACACTGTTTATACGATAAGTAAGTATATTGTTAAACAAAATCTGAAGTACTAGTAGCAAAGAAGACTTCTTGTTACAAGATTTTGTTTGAAAAAATTAAAACTAGGATTTAAAATAAAGACCGAAAACATAAACGATAAAATTTGAGAATTCATCTGCGGAGAAGTCTTGTGATGTTGTTATAAATATTTCATTATTTCGGGGTAAAAAGCTTTGCCACTCAGAAACACACTAAATGAATAGTACTTAAGAGGATTGTGAGGTGCCGCTAAAATCGCGTAGCTGTCAAAAAAACCCATACAAATTTAGCTCCGGGCGAAAACGTTTCTCATCTCCTATAAATTTAGTCTGATTTTCACGATTTTTGAATATGTGTTAGTTATTATAAAGACCTAGGTCTGTACGTTTCTGTTTTGTGTTTTATTTTTATTTGTTTTTACTATGATATATTTTCTTAGAAAGGAAAACGTACAGACATAGTTTTTCATGATATCTACAACATATTCAAAAATAGTAATAATTGGACGAGGTTCAAGGGGAGAGAAACGTTTTCGCGTTTTGTTTGGAGATATTTAGCTTCACAATCGTCTTAAGTAGGTACCTAGTTAGTACAAAACTAATATTTAGGGTCAAAGTTTGTTTCAAATTAGAGGGATGCGATACTTACAGTTTCTAAGATCTCTTTCAAGAAATGTATTTTTTCTCAGCGCCTTGACCAATTCGCTTTCAAAGTGCTTGGACTGGCACGCCGCTATCGCCACCGCAAACACCAAGCACTTCAACATTCTCGTTAAAACAAACCAGCTGAACAATGCCTTCGTGTGTGATCCCGTAACGTACGTTAAAATTATACATTATTGGCGATTTGCAATGCACTACAGTTTGTATAGCGAATGTAAAGCGATTAGATTAACGAGAGTGTGTCGGATGCGATGGCTTAGAGTTCCGCAGATGCTTTTTCATTTGCCTTTCCTGTAGGCACCAGGTTAATCATTTATAATTGGTCTTGATTGGAAGTATGGATAGTCCTCCCACAAGCAGTACCCATGACCTAGTAAGGGTAATGAGAATCCGCTAAATACGGGCAGCACAAGATCGTTTATTTTGTTTAAGAACCGATCTCAAAAAAGGAGGAGGTTCGCAATTCGACTTTTTTGTTTCTTCGTCAACTGCGAATCGATTTTGAAAATATAGGCCCGGGTATAGGCCCGAAATGGTCACCAAATCAGTATTTGATGACGGGATCTGTGAGTAATTGAGGAAAGTCCTCTAATATTATTGGCATACACAAAGCGGTTTCCAGTAACATGCCCAGCATTTCGCCCAGCAGTAAAGTGAAACTCATGAACAAGACCAAAGTTGGCCACCGGAATGGAACTCCTCAACCCCCTTTATAGGGACCCATATAAAGGGTGGCGATAAGATAGTTGAGCGACTATGATGAAACGCATTTAATATTTCGTAGAAGTAGACGTTTTTGGGTTGACTGGCAACCATCAGATCCAGAACGACGTCGAATTTGGGTGTAATATACCAGAACGTAAGAGGCCTTAACACAAAGCTCACCCACTTTAGACTCAACCTATTGTCACTGGATTGTGATGTGGTAGCCGTAACGGAAACTTTTCTGACTGAGGCCATTGTCGACTCCGAGTTGTCTGGTGAAGGTTGGAGTGTGTTGCGCCGTGACCGTGCCACAGGTGCGCGCGGCGGTGGCGTGCTGCTTGCGGCGCGCCCTGGACTTCATATCAGGCGGTGTCGCAACCTAGAGACGGCATCGGGCGAAGATTTGTGGGTTTCATTCGATCTGGACTATGTAGTGTGTTATATGTGCGTGGTGTACATCCCACCTGGTGTTTCTAATGAAACGTATATGAACTGGTTCGATTCAGTTGAGCAAGCGATTGAGACTCTGAATGGTGTTGTGATAGTAGTAGGCGATTTGAATTTGAATCCGCTGTATACGTCACGTAATGTTTTATATTACTATTCTTACTTCCTAACTGTCTGTGGCCTGTGCGAGACGAATGAGGTGAGGAATGCTAGTGGAGGAAAACTTGATGTTGTGCTGGTGTCTGAGCGTATTCGCAGTGTCAGTGTCGTCGAAATTGATGGCGGTGGGCTAGTACCACGTCGTGACTCGTATCACCCCCCATTAGAGATATTAATTCCTATTAAAACTTCTTTGCGACCCCACATCAAACAGCTTGACCCGAGTAATTTGGACTTGGGAAGAGACTGGAATTTCCCAAAAGGGAATTACGAACTCTTGTTTAAGCTCGTTTCTGAGGTAAGCTGGCAGGATTTATTTCAGTCTGGAGATGTAGACTATGCTGTGGACTACTTCTACAACATAATGTTTCGCATCTTTGATGTCGCTATACCTAAGAAGATTCGAGTCAAAGGAACCAGTAGACGATATCCTGTCTGGTTTACTGCGGATTTGATTGCTCAAATAGCGCTGAAAGCTAGTCTTCACCGTAAGTGGAAGGCTACTAAAAGTAAAGACATTTACGCTGCATTTAGTTTGCTTAGGGCTGACATTAAAAAACGAATCACTATAGCTTACAACTCTTTCCTCGACCGAATCCAAGATAGGCTAAAGATCAATCCGCGCTCTTTCTGGCAGCATATTGGTAGCCTTAAATCAAGGGGGGGTTTTGTGAACGAAGTTATAGTCGACAACAAACAGGTCTCTGGTGCAGAGGTGGCATCAGCTTTCGCGAACTTCTTTTCTGGTGTATTTTTACCACATGCTCCTAGACTTGATGCAAGTGCACAGCATGGTCAGGGACGTTCTGCCAACTATGTGAATGTGGCGTGTATAACTTTGCAGGAACTAGAGGCAGGCATAAAGTCGCTCAAAGCCTGTAGTGCGGTTGGTCCCGACAATCTCCCTGCATTTATCATTAAAGGATGCATGGACTGTCTGAAATTCCCTATACTCCACATGTTCAACTTAGCGCTTTCCACTGGCACTTATCCTTTCCAGTGGAAGATTACGCGAGTAAGACCTATCCCAAAGACTAGCGAGACAGCCCATGTTGAAAATTATAGGCCCATAGCTATCCTTTCGGCGTTAGCCAAATTGTTTGAGGGTCTACTCCATCGGAACATATCTACCCAGATAAAACCTTCTTTGTGCGACTCGCAACACGGTTTTCGGGCGAAGCGTTCCGTGGACACGAATCTTCTCACCCTGGTGGACGATATCTCAGAACATCTCGACAGAGGCGTCCAAGTCGATGTCATTTACTTCGACTTCAAAAAAGCCTTCGATCGCGTGGATAATGACGTACTACTAAGCAAGCTAGATGATATTGGTTTCTCTCCGAAGCTGCTTACATTCTTTGCTAGTTACCTACGCGATCGACAGCAGTTTGTGCGGCATGGATGCTTCGTGTCGCCGTTTTATCATACCCGTTCCGGCGTCAGTCAGGGATCTATCCTAGGTCCTCTCTTGTTCGGAATAATGGTTAACGATTTGGAGTCGGTTGTTAAGCACGCCAAATGTCTACTGTATGCGGACGACCTTAAGCTGGTATACAGAGTAAAAAGCCTCATGGATTGCGAGTTTTTACAGGAAGACATCACATCTGTTGTCCGATGGAGTGAGCTTAACAAACTCCTTTTCAACTCAGCAAAATGCAGTGTCTGTACTTTTAGCCGTGCAAGTGCCCCTCTTCATGCTCAATACATGCTCGGAGATGAGTCGATCCACCGTGTGTCCTCTATTAAAGATCTCGGTGTTGTCTTTGACACGCGACTGAATTTTCATGAGCATATCCAGACACTCGCCAGTAATTGTTTTCGGAAACTTGGTTTTATATTGCGACACCTAAAAGATTTTCACAACCTTGGAGCTGTAACGCTAGTTTTTAATGCTCTCGTGCGAAGTAAACTTGAAGCGTCGTCGGTATTATGGAACCCTTACGAAGTTACCTACTCTCTCTTGCTGGAAAAAATCCAAAAGGCGTTCCTCAGACATTTATATAGGAAACGGTTTGGATATTTCCCGTTCCTATATCCGTCAAAATTTTTGCTCGGCGCTCTAGGGTTTAACTCATTGGAGGTCAGGCGAAATATTAATTTACTCGTCACGGCCTGTCGCATATTGCGGGGCGAGCTGGATTGCCCCGAGCTTGTGGGGCGGGTCGCTCGATTGTTTGTCCCAGAAGTGCCGCGCATAGGGCTGCGGCCGCGGGCGCGAGCGCTGCTGGCCGTGCCGGCGGCGCGCACGCAGGCGCGCAGACATTCCCCGCTGCCGCGCGCACTCGCGCTGCTCAACGCGCTGCTGGCATCAGCACCGGAGTGCGACCTGTTCGCATCTACTTGGACCATTGTGCGTAGCGAATGTTTGCGATTTTGCGAGGCGATGGATGTGAGGCCATCCAGTATTAGTACCTAATGTTTAATACTTTTTTGATCGTATTGTATTGTTATTGTTGTTATTGTTGTTGATGATTGTTGTAGTTTGTTAATTTATTCGGTGCGCTAGTATCCACTGTAATGCCGTATAAACATATTTGTAATAATAAATAAATAAATAAATAAATAAATAAATCACCACATTCATCTCAAAATATTCCCATGGTGCAGAAACGATAACAATCTATGGTATTATCTCCGCTAAAGAAAGTATTGTTATATGTATAGTATAGAATTAAATACACGATCAACTACTCTTCACATGTGTGCCCATAAAATTATGAATACGAGAGAAAACATCGAGCATCCGACCCTCCTTAAAAGATGTTGATGCTTTTTGTCTTTTAATCACACATTAAACAAAACCCTATAATATTATTCTTTAGGTAGAGCTGTGAAATATAAATCACTGTTAGTTGCTCGCGGTTTCTCTCAAAGGCATGGCATTGACTATGAATACTATCATGAAACCTTTTCACCCGCAGTGCGTCACTCAACGATGCACTTGTTATTTTGTGTTGCAAACGAACATGATTTAGAAATGGAACATGATGGTGTCACTATAGCATTCTTAACACGGAGATCTCTCTGATAAGATCTATATGGTACTTTGATATAATTAAATACAACTTTCGGGAACAGTAAAAAAAACGAGGAAAAATATCTTGTAAATACTTATGCACGACAAAAATCCAAACAAGCTCACAAATCTTAACAATTAAAATATTTCCATCGACGATATTAATAAGATTTGAAGTTTTTTTTATATATGTATGTTCGTCTGAAAGTTTTTTCGAAATATGTCCTCGTTGGCTCACCTCACAGACCACTTAGGGTGTCTGTGGCTGACCTAAAGGTTTCTAACGCTCATAATTGTAGCCATCCCAATGTCGTCAACATAATATGTTTCGTAGTTGGAAATGGATTCACGTTCGTATTCTAGTTTCCTACTTCTGAAATTGTTTACTTGGGTAGGCTGTAATCCAAAACAATTTGTACATTTTTTTTACTTCATGTAATGAACGGCTAAGTCTTGCAATGAAAATGAGATGTCAATTAACTTATCCGCTCGTGATTTGAAGCCGCGACTAAGCTTACAAAGTAACCAACTCCTATTTAATACCTGACTACATGACGGAGCTGAAATTTAGCACTTGCTTACCAGGTCAAGCTGCTTTATTTTTATACAAAAGCTTCATAGGTAACTCGTATTCATATTCATCTCACACAAATATTTTAATGCAAAGTATCACATTTAACTCACAAACTTATCAAGTTAAAATATATAGAGCGATAGTAGACGTACATTATGTGAAGAGGAGGAAGACCAAGATTAACGAAACTTTATCGCTAAAAAAACTCAGTCTAACTCTCAACATATTACGCCAGTACCTTTTTCAAGTGCTGACTTACCGGATAAAGGTTTGTCAAAAAGTAAGTTTAAGTTTTGTTAATAAAAAAATTACCCCAAGATCCTTAGCCGTATTTGTAGTAAAACGCTAGTGTAAAATAATTATTAACAATTAATTCCACAACTTTTTCGGTCTCGAGTGTCTCGACAGAGAGCCAAATGTCAAATATTGTAGTAATTGTACGGATCCCAATAATACAAAATTATGTGACAGATACTGTAACATTTTACATTGAAATTTAGGCTATGAGTTAAACAACACCTACCTATTTAATCGGTAAATTATCGACTTTTACGAAGTACTTCTTTTTGCGTTTTAGCCAATAAATCACTACTAAAACTACTAATTTCCAATGGTATCTATAGTATATATATAAAATGCAGTCCAAAGAAAAATATCAATAACATACTAATAAGTAGGTAATATTTTTTTATTTTATTTTACATAATAGAACAATACAAACAACAAGTATTTTTTTAAAGATATTCCAGTATTTCTTTTTTAAAAGTACCGTTACGTAAGTTAGTTACTTACTGTTTTTTACCAAGCTACTCATAAAGTGTCGCTGTTTCTATGTCAAATACTTGTCGACTGGCGAGAGAGCTTTCTCAGGTTCTCACTTGTTTTACTTACATTACTATTATATATTTACATTACTCGGGTACAGCAGTGACTTAGCTATACGAGTATACATTAGGGTTTACAATCAGCGGAGTACTGTCTACCAGACAACTCTGTACCCGGCACGGTACTAACAATCTATCGGGTGGCCTGTAGCCCGTTTCACAAAGCGACATATTACAAATTACAAGCGGAAGTCTCTTTCTAGCAAAAGTAGTTAGAAAGAGACTTCAGCTTGTAACTTGTAGCTCCTTGAAACGGGTCTCTGGCCGCTGATTAACCACGCTGCTGCTATTCTGAATAAGAACCTACCTATTTAGAATAGAGCGTTTTAGCGTTTGACGAGTTTGAGCGTTGTACTCGCACTCGCACATACAGTGAGTGAAAGTCTAATGTAAGTAATCAATAAAAATGTTGAGCGTAGAACCTTGTACTGTTACTGTACTTATTTTTAACGCCTAACACGAGCTAATGTCGGGCAGAGGCTTGTTCTGGCAGTGGTTGCGCCACCCGTACCACGCCATGAAGCCGTGGCGTTTGAAGATCTTCTTGGCGCATTTCGAGGCCTTCGTTATGTCATCAGTCGTTACGTCTGAAAATAAAAAAGTCCTTAAATTTTATATACTTTTTAGCGTTTTTCTGGAAGGGACATCATTGTTCTCCAAAAGGGGTATTTACCGTATCTAAGAAAGACAAATTTAGTTACGTTACGAGGCTAAGAGTGTGAGTTGAACTACACATGAGCCTCATATCCTCTTTTTCCTGATTCTGTATTAATGAAATGTTGAAATCTGCCTTTTCAGATGTTAAATGGGACGGAAATATATGACTGCTTTAGCGCTGTCTCTGTCAGTGTCTATTACCCGGCAGGACAGGAATTAAAAGCTATCCTATGGGGAATCTTCCAAAGTTTCTCTTACCAGCGCAAGTGACGTTGCAATCCTTTCCAGCAGTGGCGGTTTTGCTGCACCAGTACTTGTCGTTGATCTGGAACAGCCCGTAGTCGCGGGAGCCGTTCTTGTTAATGGTGCCGAGCTGATGCGTGCGTCCGCCGCTCTCGTTCTCAACCAGGCACACCCCTGGAAGATACGAAGATGAATATGACAAATTTGCAATGGAAGACACATACATACCTCCGCCGTAACACGTTACGTAACGAAGCGGTTTACCCTCCCATAAGAAGTTATAACATCAAAATGTTCAAGTCGGTTAAACTATATGAACTTATTCTGAATTTAAACAGTATTTACTAGAAGTTCTTTTACTCACTCCGCAAAGTACCTACTGTAGAAAATTAAGTTAAATACTCATAAAAAAAACCGAAAGGTACCTATCCTACCCTACCTATCTAGGTACCTACGCTTATGAGACCTTGTTTTATTTCTTTTCAAACTATCTCCTACCCATGGGAACTTCAATCAAAGGTTACAATGCACAACGAAACGTTCCTTAATTAAATACGAACTAGCTGTTGCCCGCGACTCCGTCCACGTAGTAATTGTTTACCGCTACTCCGTATTTTGGGTAATACTTATAAAATGGTATAAAAAAAAAAAGCTCACAGTCTCTCATCTTTGCTTCCGGAAATCCTTGAGCCCTCAGTTCCCGAACCAGTGCACACCGGTTCAACTGTCGGGCCTGACACGCCACCACCACCAGAGCAAGCACCATGAGTTTCATCATTGTATCGAATCGATACGTTATTCTTAAACAATAAGTAGTACGATGGTTGGACGAGGTATGCCTGAAAATAAACGCTGCGGAGTTTATATAGCGGAGCTGTGTAGATAAGTCTGTAAAAGGGGAATCCTCCGCTCGATTGTGACCCGTATCATGCGCGAACGCAGGCGGGTGAATCTACACGCTCAAATAAAACAGTACCTACTCTGATTTCAATATTACAAAAAAATACTTAGTTACTGGTATTCAATTTTTATTTTGCATCTGTTGATTACTTACATAGATTTATATGTGACATTAATAGTATATTCGACTGGGAGACTTATTTACCACATTTCGACTCTATTCGTAGCTTTTCACTATCTTTTCATGGTTCAAATGGTAAAATCATACAAAATTTTCTTCAGTCCATCCTAATGACATACTAATGGGCCCTATTAATGAACCGGAGTATTTTAATAAATCCTACATTGCCAATTGAAGTAAACCAAAATTATATCAGTTTGATTTTAACTAATTGAGTTTAACTCTACGGCAGATTTACCCATGCTAAAATCGTCAAGGAAAATGTTATTGTTGTTTATTTGGCGAGTACTGCGAATGAGTAATAAGTTCGCTATCTGCTTAGACGGGATGAACTTCAGTTTTAACTTGTGTATACATGCAACATTCATTTGAATAGTATGTAAGTTACCTGGGGCACTATTCTACTCGATAAAACCATATAGCGTTTGGCATTTTTGTCAACGTCATCATAGCTCTTATTACCAAACAACTACTATGTAATTAAAAATCTAGTTTACTTATATTTGCGTAATATACTTTTTAACGTGCTTAAGTCAATACAAATGTTTAATGAACGTGGATTTACCAAAAAAATATGGTGTAATAATAATTGTTTTTGAAGCGATCTTCGGGAGAGTACCGGTGTTGCTGATAACTCCGCGAGATATCAGCTCACGCTTCGTGGAGCTTGAGGTCAAATATCCGAAATAGGTAATTTATGACAAAAATAAGGAAAAAAAACATTACAGGTGTGAGTTGGATTTGGGTTGGGTTTAGTTACATTTTTTAACTAAAACACCAACACAAAATTAAACTAAATTAAATTTGTAGGTATTAAACTAAATTTGTAGGTCGTTCAATTTCCAGTTTCCACTCACGGAATGTATGGAAAAAAACATCTATGAGTTTTAATAAAAAAATACATTTATAATAAATAACAAACAGCAAGCTTTCAAAAACCCGACTGTTGCTCACCAACTTTAAACGGTTATAAATCGCAAATGATCGTTTAAAAATGAAAAATGATGACAGAAACTTAAAGATGATTTTTAAATACCTATTCAACAACACTATCCCGATTTTTCATAATTCGTGAACTTTATTTTTTGCAATATGCGGCGTCTGGTTGCCGCCGCACTAACAAACAAATCGATTGACATAAGAATCATCAAAATCGGTCCACGTGTTTCGCGCCACAAAGGAACAAACATACATTCAATCATATGTTTGTATACACATTAGGTACTCTCCTTTGCGTCGCGCAATTAGGTGAAAATACTAATGTGTTTAAAAAATACAGGAAATATTGGTTCCATAGAAAATGTATGTAGGGTAAACCCTCCAGTGAATGAACACTTAAATAAGCATTTGTTCAACTTTGAAAAATCATTACTCTGTATTTATCAATAACTGACATAGCTTCAACTAATTTAATCAATCGTCGTTTAATAAACAACAAAGTAATTTCTGCGATTTTTTATTACGTTTATAGTTTTCAGCTATAGCAGAATTTATAAAAAAGTACCCAAAAACCCAGTAAATGAACAAAAAAAAGTAATGAATGAACACAGTAAAAGCCAGTGAATGAACATTGTTTAGATCTTTATAATCAACATAAAAAACATTTTTAACATATAGAGAAGTCTATTTTTTCACTGATTAATTATTATATAAAAATTAAGGTAGGTACAGTATGTACTTAATATTCAAATTGTGTATTTTTATATTATAACCCGAGCTTTATAATAAAACTTAATTACATACACTCATATTTTTTGTTGCATTATAGTATATTAATATATATTTATTTAAGGTATGTAACTATTTATTCTAACAAAAAGGTCTAAAATTTAATTCACGCTGTGACTGTAATCTTTTGTTTTTGTACAATACTTTCTACTGTCTACTCGTTGCCACATTCTACTTTTTTTATTTTTCTCAATCACTCAAAGGTTAGCTCGAAGAGATCCCTTAAAGAGATAAGTTCGTCTTTGTATTCCTTTTCTGTAAATATTGTATTTGAATTTCTGTGTTTTGTACAATACCTAAACAGTTTACATACAAACAATCATTAAACTCTATTGATCCTTCTAAAAAGTCTTTAATCAGTCTCTAATTAGTCAAAAGTATCATCATTTGGGACAAAAAAACAATTTAGGAACTAAATCTTGTAAAATGTACAAAAAACCTTTGTTGTAACGTTGTTCATACATAGGATTAGTACTTATCTAGTAAATGAACGCAGCCAAATTTCTATAGTCCATTTACTAGATTTTTCATGCCTATAAATGAACACTAGTGTTCCAATACTGGCTCAAAGAATCAGAATCGTTTTCTATACAGAATCTCAAAAAACAACCTTAATACGATTACGTTAATAGTTAAATTTAGGAAAAAATCTAAATTGAGCTACCACCAGTAAATGAACACACTGTTTATTTATTAGTTTTAGAACATTTGAAAAGCCGGTAATGGAACACCAAAAAATTACGACTTTATCGCAAAAACAGCCACCAAAGTGTACATTGATAGAAGGTTTAAATCTTATTCTTACTGAATAACTAAACTTTTTACTGTTATACATCAAAAAAGCACTTCTGATGTTACTCCAAACATGCTCTGTTCTTACCTGGGATCTAATTTCTCCATACAAAACTTCAAAAACAGAAACCCGTGAACTTCAAACGCCAGTCTTGTTGAAATTGGTCGAAAATAAATTTAACATGTGTTGCCATTACATAGAAAACCGAGATGCTAATAAGAAAAAAATACGACAAGTGGTAGACATGGCTATATTTCTTATTTTAGGCAAAAAACTTGATTTTGTTCATTCACTGGGGGGGGGGGTTCATTCACTGGAGGGTTTCTCCATACAAAACTTCAAAAACAGAAACCCGTGAACTCCCGTGAACTTCAAACGCCAGTCTTGTTGAAATTGGTCGAAAATAAATTTAACATGTGTTGCCATTACATAGAAAACCGAGATGCTAATAAGAAAAAAAATACGACAAGTGGTAGACATGGCTATATTTCTTATTTTAGGCAAAAAACTTGATTTTGTTCATTCACTGGGGGGGGGGGGTTCATTCACTGGAGGGTTTCTCCATACAAAACTTCAAAAACAGAAACCCGTGAACTCCCGTGAACTTCAAACGCCAGTCTTGTTGAAGGGGTTCATTCACTGGAGGGTTTACCCTAGGAAAAACTAAAGTGGCCTGTTTTAAGTTTTAATATTCAAAATTCCTGATATAATAATAAAGACATTTAATGAGTTTTGGGGTTTCGTAGTCACCAAGGGACCCTTATAGTTTCGCCTTGTCCGTTTAAAGATAAAAAAAAAAAAAAAAGATGTTTATTCAGTAATTAGGCCGCACGGGCACTTTTACACGTCAAAATCTACCAGCGCTTCGCAAGAGACCACTGCTGAGAAGAAACGCCGCAAGAAACTCAACAGTCAGTCGTTTTTTAAAACTTATGATATTATACAATTATAAAGCTTAACCTAGCATGATATAAAACATTGAATTTAACATAAAATAAAAATAAAAATAAAAATAAAAAACATTCAAGCGTAGCTTGTGCAAGAAAATGTGTCAAAACTAAGAATTTTCATAGGGAGTAATAAGTAGTAGTAATAAAAAAAAAAATATTTATATAAAATATGTATATATATTAAAAAATATATATATATACTTTCCTATGACAGTGCAAGACAACCACCACATACAAAGTTTCGATACATTCTCCTACAGAAACCGTGTCCCCTAGACAATATACAATATTTACATATTTTTATGCCTATTTTATTAGTCAGTTATTTAGGTGTTTAGTTAAGTTTAGGCCAAGCATGTTTGTCCGTCTGTCCGCTCGTCTCTAAACTGTGATTATTCTAAGATGATGCCGTCACAGCTCATATAAACACTTATTATTACACTTATTTCTTTAACTTTACATAAACACTCGGTACGTCGGTACAAACTTAGCAACGCCGTCCAAAAATTTAAATAATTAATCACCTATTTTTACCCGACTGCGGCAAAGCCCAAAAAGAGGGTTGTGTTTTACTTGTATATCCGACTTAATGTCCACTTGTAACTACTAAACGGCTAAACCGATTTTATTGAATTATACGTGGTTAGATTCGTCTTAACCACTAGAGTGTCATAGGATAATATTAAAATTATTTAAATGTGAAATTAGCGAAATAAAAAATGAATACACGATAAGTAACATTACTTTGACGACATTATCCAAACAGCAGTAGGGTTTTTTAAAGCTTGCTTTTAGTTAAACACTTCGCTTGTTAGTAGGTATAGTAAGTGATTGAAGTTACTAAATACGGCTGCCACAGGCATCATCTTAGAATAATCAGAGTACTTTATACACATTATGATATTTTGATTTTGCGATCGCATCTATGGGGATGATACTGTCTAGTACAGAGGCCTAAGTTCATGCCAGCGGGACACGGGAAAAATGGGTGGATAGCAAAAATATTGTACATAGTTAGGGATTTCATTGAGATAACGTTAATTTTCTTCAATTGTTTTTTATTTGTGTAACGTAAATTATCCATATGATTATATGACTAATCTTGGTTACACAAAGGAAAAAGTTAAGGGCTTACCAACCCTTTTTTAATTGAGCCCTTAACTATGTAAAATATATTTGCAATTCACCCAAATGGTCAACATGAAAAACAAATTTGTGTCTTTACATTCAGGAGCAATGCAAAGCAAAACGGGTCACTTTCTATGAAAACTCTATACAAAGTGACCCGTCTTGATTGCTCTTGACTATACACAAGTTTTTTCCTATCAGTTAGCACTCAGCAGACCTATTTTTACACCCATTTTTTTTGTTTTTATACGTTATTAGTAATAATAGGTTCCTCTTTATCTGTCCCGTAAGTAAAGTCCCTGCGGGGCGCCCCCTCGCTTGACTGCGGGTCATCAACACCTCTCATACACGGCCATTGGTGTTATTCTCTGTCATTGTTTAGATATTTAAAATTTTGCATGTTTTTTCGCAAAAATATGGAGCACGTTTCCGCAAACAAAACTGACAAAAATAGAAAGCTGTAGGTACTCGTATGATTACGAGTTTAAGAAAATATTACCTGCCGACCTAAGAACATGACACATCTAGAAAAGAACTGTATAAATGGAAATGGATAACTGTGAAAATACCTGTCTATTTTTGGTTAGCTTGATTATTTTACTTTAAGATCGCAAAGGTATCGTAGATTTACTTTGGACTAAGGGACGCCCGCGACTTCGTACGCGTAGAATTGGTTTCCCCCTATTTTTAAGGGGATGAATTCTAAAAAATCCTTCCTTGTGCACCCTTAGGATATTCCCTTAAAATTCCTAAGTCCAGCGGTTTCGGCTGTGTGTTGATCGACCAGTCAGTTAGTTTCCACTTTTATGTATATAGAAGAAACTGACGGATAAAGATAATAACCTACCTATATTTGTTCCTACTAATACTTAAATTGCTATCACTAAAAATAGATACGTAACAATAGTTTTATGTACTGTAAGCATGTTATATGTACCTATGTCTTTTTCCATACTAGTCCCTGGTGAATGTAAGTGAAATTAACTCAATTTTTTTGTAGGTAAGTAGGTACCTCATTCTTGGCGAATTAAAGATTGGAGATTTATGATATGATTTATGATTGATTTCGACTAGTCTCGGCAACCAGCGTCGTAGACATGGTTAATCGGCGATCTGAACGCGTGCAGAGGTCTACTAAGATTGGCTTATTTGAGATTCGATTCATAAGAGAATAACCACTTATTAGGCTGTTATCGCTCTGGGGTCACGCCACTCAAGCGCTGCCGATAATCATTTTTTAGTACTGTTTTATTTTATATCCGCCTGCCCAAGATTGTCGGGTGTAAATATATTATAATGTGATCTTCTGTAGACTAAACGGCTTGACGAATTGTTAAGTGCGGGTATCGTAATATCGTTGCAGTTTACGTAGGTAATTAACATCAATAATAATACGTACCTATTTATCAAACGAATCACAGGAAATTGAGTCTTAAACCTCAAGCTGGGGCATTATTCTACTTTGTCTCTACAATAATTGTTATGTACCTATAAACTGGGCTAATTACGTGACACGCGTATTTCCCGTGATACCATGATTCATGTGTATTTTGGAGTTAAACGAGTTAATTTAAATAAATAAATGCAACCATATAGTGCGCCAATAGTTTATACCGCACTTTAAAATAGCATTTATTGATTAAAATTAACTCGTTTATCTTCAAAATACGCATGAATCATGGCATCACGGGAAATACGCGTGTCACGTAATTAATTAATTATTAATTAATGTCAGTTAATGTCAAACCATCGAAAACACGGGCTTCCGAGCCAAGATTGAAGAGAGGAGAACACACAAGAAGAGATTATTAATAGGCCTTTAATTTTTCGACTTTACATGTAGGTACTGTCAAGGACACCAACATGTATACACCAAAAAGTTTCGAAAATATGTACACAGACCTCATTACTACGGCAATAAGGTCTATGTGTACATATTTTTGCCACTTTGTGCGGCTATTTGTTTTACCCTTGACTGTACCTAGTCGCTGTAGTGTAGTCTAGTCATTCTGACGACAGGCGGTAGACTTTTGTTTCCTGTTCGTTGCGCGCTTGTGGAGGCGTGCTTTGTGTTCGAAGATTGATTCTTTTGTCTCAGGAATAGTCGCGTCGCATGGGCAGTCGCGTCGGCTAGCTCCATCCGTCTAGGGCTGCCCGCCGTCCTGGTTTTCCAGATTATCTATATACTAGGGTAGTTACTAAAAAGTGTACTCAAATAATAATGTTGAAAGGTGTCTGTAGGATCCCGATTTAACATTAATTGTGAACGACGTTTTTCCCTTAACCAATGGCTTGTTAAAAAAAATTAGAAAAAGAGAAAAGAGTTTTAGAAAATCACCACGGTTTTGTTAAAGATGGTTAAAGAGTATTTTCTCTTTTAGACTACCTACTTCAAGTGCGGGGAGACCTTATCCGATTTTCGTACTATAAGTGTGGACAGCCCTAATCATGGCTTCATCCTATGGGGGTAATCGATTGGCATGAACCCTTTAGCTGACAAGGCAACTAAAGCTGAGTAGTTTTAATTTAGTCTGATTAAAATTTATAAACAGGTTCTACATATATAGGTAGTAAACGTGTATAGGGCAAGTGATTGTCAGCTTCAAAGACGTGGTAGGATCGAAAGGTTCAATAATATATCCACACAACTCTATGATTAAGATCGCGTAAACATATTTTGATACTATAAATCATGCATCGGATTTTTGACTGCGCTTTCTTAAGAAGAAACAACAAGAAACCATGGTAATAAAAGTAAGTAGGTACAGAAAATAAAAATACAATGTAAGTTTTGATACAGAAATATTTAATAATAAATAGATACTTAAATGAGAAATGACTTTTAATCTGATTAAACAACATCAATGTAAAACGTCAAGGTGTAAAGGTTTACGAATCAAATGGCATCATTACGCATCTACAAAGTATAGAAGAAGTGTGTTTACCGGCATAATTAGGTAAGTATACAAAAAGTTTGCTAACGAGGTATGAAATGAACCTTGCTACAAGCAAGAGAGCATGTGCAGTTGTTAGGTATCTTGTTACATCGATACTCATTCCGTAGAATAAGAAAAATAAACGTCAGATAGGTACCTATGTTTTGTGGTAGGTACTACTAGGTACCAAAGATTGTAACTCAATAATGAAATAAATATTTGTGATATCCTGAAATCATGACACTTTTGCCGGTAGAAAATGGCAATTGGTGAAGTTATAGGCTGTACACTGCTGCATTTTACTTATCGTCTTTCTAATATTGATACAAATTAGACCAGGAGTAGAGTGTTTAGCTTTGAATAGGTTGATGTGCGTTGTCAGCAGCCGCTGATGTCGGGCTTGGCGCCCTGGCAGTGCGCCTTCCAGGCCGTCCAGCCCGCGAACCCGTGCCGCGCGAAGATGCGCTTCACGCACGTCGCCGCCGCGCTGATGTCGTCCGCGCGCAGCGCTGTACACACTCATGCATTACAAATAGGTAAGGTAAGCAACCTCATGGTCGGTCCTCTCAAGGCCATGGTACGAGTAGTTGCAATCCTGCAAAAACTAGGTGCTGGAAGTTCAATTGCCACGAAATAGCTGGATTAATTACCCTAGTGGTATTCCATTGCTTTGACACTGTATAATTGGGTGATGACAGCTCGATAGAAGCGTATGGATCAGCGCAATCAGCCCACTCATGGAAAAATTGCCTTGGCCAAATTAGTTTTTCTGTGCTGCTCACGACGCGTCAACGTTAAAGAGGCATGGGGTTTTACCCGGTTGGCATTTCCAGGTGTTTAGGACTTGGATGTGGTGGATTAAGTTTGTTATTTTTTATCTGATTTCTAGCGACGACAAACTATTCAATGTCGTGTCCTCCAAGCCCCACTGGATTTGTGTAGGGACTTGTCATCTTGTTACCAGGTCAAAGCAAGAACACTATGATAATGGAGTTAAATACTCGTTATTTCTTTATATACTGGGAATCGAACCCAACCGCTACCTTCGCAAGTAGCATCATTAGTTAGATAAATACTAACTCGGTTAACAGTGTCGTTGTGTGGCCCAATAATTACATATGATGACATATTATCTTAGGTATCTTATCGTGTATCCGTCATCACCGTAACAATGTTTGTGTAAGTACCTGCGCAGGAGACGTTGCACTCGAGGCCGGGCGGGCCGTCGCGCGTGCACCAGTAGCGGTCGTTGACCTGGAACAGCCCGTGGTCCCACGACCCGTCGCCGTTCAGTTTGCCTATGGCGTCCGTGCGGAACCCGCTCTCCTTCTCCACCAGGCACACCCCTGAACATGACAAACTCATCAGCAAATATTTGGGTGACTGTTAGTGCCACCGCAAACTGCCAGCTAAATCATCGGGTGATTGAGACCTATTGTTCCATAAACTTTGTAAAATTAAGCTCGTCCATCGTCCGCGAAATTTTGCAGTTGGTGGAGGCGCTTAGATCGCAAAAATAAATACTCGCACCTGCATCATTCGTACATAGGTATTTTTTCCTGAAATAGGTACACTTGACACAACTGAGTTAGGGAAGAAGACATGTTTAAGCGCTATTTATATATATTATAGTTCCTACAAAATATCCAGGACACTAGTTCCAATTAAGCTGGTGACATCTTAAAATCATTGGGACAGATTCCGGATTTTATACCTGGATAAGTTTACAATAACAGGGAACAACAAGTTAAGCTCATATGCTACGCCTTTTTGGCTAGAAGCTGTTGCTGTCTTAAAGTCTGCGATAAAGTCGATAATGGTCACAGTTTAGTTTTACAAAATAGCCTCACAGGAATGAAAATTTCCACTAGGCGAACGTTTTTTTGTTGAATAAATCCGCCATTTTCAAACATAATATAAGGACAGGACTAGCTTTCCCTAAAGATGTTACTGGTGTTACACCATTTCGATAAACAAACATGTCACGTGTTACGTAATTTTACAGTTAAACAGAATTTATTCGGTCAAAGTTAGGCCTCTTCTTCATTTGTCGTAGACTTTTATTTCCCTTTGGGTTTAGCGTTTATTAAGAATACGAATATTACAGCTCTAGTCTGGAAGAAATTCGAATAGTCAGACAAAATATTTTTTGCCCAGTCCAGGATATCTATCTCTGACTAGCCTCTAACGATAGAGAATCAGTCAAGTATGCCATTTGGGGTTCAGGCTGGCTACTCACAGTCTCGCATCTGATCCTCAGGAAAGCCCTGCTTGCGCAGCTCCTTCACCAGCGAGCACTTGTCAAATTGTCGCGCCGAGCCCTGCGCCACAAGCGTCGCTAGTACCACCACCACCAACAGAGCCAAATTCAAGCGAGCCATCTTCGTGTTGAGATCTTTGCAAAGTCGCTAAGACGAATATGCTTCAAGCAAGGAACACACCTCTTTATATACGGTGTATAGTTTCCTGTAGGTAGAGCTTGGATATACCGAGTGACGAGCCTAAAGGATGAACGTACGATTAAGTGGTTGTGACGTAGCGTGAATCAGAAGTACACAATGACATGAGTAGTGCGCTTGGAGATACTACAGTGTTATGCAATTTTTATGTACAAATTTAAAATACGTAATTACCAAATTCAAACTAATATTAAAATCATAATTAGAAAACAAGCACAAATCTACAAAATAGCCAAACATTTAAACAACTAGTATTTGTAACAAACCAATATTGTCCCCAAATATTTTATAAAAAAAATATGTTTATTTTTACAAGTTGTTGCTGGCCCTTCCGGTCTGAGACTTGGACACGTCTCCACACTTTCATTGCTCCTTCCGTCTTATCTTCGAACGCATCATAAGTACTATAGTTAAGCTACAGTTGAGCTGTTAGAAATAAACTCGTTGAATTGCAAATAGTGGATTCCAATCGACCAGCAGTAAACTAAACAACCCATACAGTCCACGCTCACGACATTGGTCCATTCTCACCGTCATCGTCACGATTTACGTTGTAACGGCGAAGATCACACTATTTAAGTTTTTGATTTATTTGTTATCTAATTTATTTAACTAATCACATATTATGACTTAGACCTATGTATGTAAACAGATTATTGTAAGAGAAAACAAAATAATGAAGATGAAAAAAAACATGTATAAAGGTGAAGTTATCCCTTTAAGGGACCTCTAACAGCTAACCCTTGAGATATTGAAAATAATGATGTTATACCTACAACATACCTAGTACGTAGGGAATTTACGGGGCACAAACTTCACAGTGTTGTAGCCAAATATTTTTGTATGTGGGAAAAACATCGATGTTACTGTGTAACCAAACCATTCCAAAAGGCGGTATCTGAGGCAAAACTGCTGTAGCAAATGGTACGGTAACGGAAGAGGATTGAATCTGCTATCGCTATTGACTTTGAGATGCCGCCTGTTGGATTATAAGGGCAGAATTCGGTCATAATTACACGAGTTGTAAAGCCACCCGAGCAATTTGGATAATTATATAAGGAGTAAGAAGACTAACGGCCGCACTCCATCTTAGTTAATGACGATTAAGTCGTCACTTAGTGACGATTTTTCATACACAAGTTTGAAAAAGGAGCGAGTTGTAGTCACGAAAATGTTTAAAAAAAACAAAAAACCGCGTTCAAAAACGCGTAAAATAACTTCTTTTATAGTGGTAGTTTAGTTATAGGTCAGTCCAACTGAAATCGGCTTTTGGTTAAAAAGATTGTAAGTCGCCGACTTCAGTTGGACTGACGAGCTACCGTTTTAAAAGAAGTTACTTATCGTTTTTGAAAAGGCTGTTTTTTGTTTTTTAAAACATTTTATTTTATGTTTAGTGATAAGCTGTTGTGTCCTACTTCTTAGTTGATATGAAACTTTAAGACATTTCAAGCTCGCAAGCAACGCCTCGGGAAAGTCATTGTCATATTAAATCAACCGCCTGTTTAACAATCGAGAAATAAAGCATAATTGCCAGATAAAACTAGCCCTTTCTCTTTCTTACACTCGAAAATAGACAAGGAGAGAGTTAAGTTTAAATGGTAGATAAATTTACTTGTCGATTGTGAAACCGCCCTAAATGTTCTTCGTTATAGTTGTTCAACTATCTTAATCGAGATATGTTATCGCCGCCTTTGAAAAAGGTACCGTTGAGGAGTTCCGTTGGCCATCTACGATCTTCATCATCAGTTCCAATTCACCGAATGATACTTTCTGAATGCAAATGCTGGACTTGTTACTAAAAATACTAAAAGAGGAGTTCCCTCAATTCCTCACGGATCCCCTTATCAGATTCAGATTTGGTGACAATGGGACCAATTCGGAAGCATACTCAACCAACCCAAAAATTAATTTAAATTTTGACCATAATTGACGGAGAAATCGGTGAATATACATAAAAAAATACTTATACAGAACATGGAACATGGAACCTCCACCTTTTTTGAAGTCGGTTAAAAATATCTGAGTACGGCGCTAAGTGACATAGAAATAATACATATGGAGTGCTAGAAGCGTAGTGTGAGTTTTGTTCCTAGGTAAAACCTAAACGGCAAGGAAAGAATGATGACGTTGGATAAACCACCACACAGTAGGTATAAGTACTGACATTTTATAATTTACCTTTTAGTTTATTTGTATGTTATTACATTATACTTATTTGACGTACTTGCTTAATTTTAACACATTTATAAATATGTAAATAACTATCGCACAATTTAACAACTAACTAACTAATAATAAAATCCAATCTTGAAAGTCATTTTTTTTATATCTTTTTAAGTACTAGTAATTGTTCCACTGATTTTAATAAAAATATGGCTAGGAGAATGCTGACGAACATGTTACCTAATACTTATGCGATTCCAATGAAATAGTACCTACGAGTAGATTGTTCAACAAGGGACGTATATGACACGAGATGTTCAGCCACCCAAGCGGAGCGAGGGAGGTTATAGCTCGAGTGTCATTACGGTTGTTTAGTCTCGCGTTAAACACTCTACTTTTAGCAATGATAGAGCCGTAGATTATAATATATGTAAGTAAATAAATCGGCGATACCAGGTGCTCCTAATTTGTTTCTTTAATACAGTTTTTTTATCAATGTATGTTTGTAGGGTAATTGCACTTTTAAATGTCACGACAAATATCTACCTATGGTAGATGGAAAGCGATCTCAGAACATTATCATTCATTTTCATAACTAGGTAGAACTAGTAAAGACTGGAAATACCCAAAGGGATTATTTTTAATTCCTATGTTACCCATTGATTCTTGCATCGTATTTTAATACTTCATCACATCACATAAGGGTCATTGTTTTGGGTAAATGAAGTGAATGAATCAGTAGGCGCAACAATTGAGAGGAAAATACATTGTTTCATAAGTCCTACTTATGAGACTCCTGGTTTGTTTTGTCAAAACCACAGGAGCAATGTAAACAGCTTTATTTACATGAACATTAAAAATCAGGTTTTTGTTTACGTTGTAAGAGAGTAATAAAATTATGGTGTATCGAATTCGAATTGACTGCCTGAGTACTTATGCATACCTATACCTTTATGAGTTAGTCATATTACAATTTGCCACGCTTGCTCTACCTTTGAATTTTTAAACATAAAATGCTAAAATAAGAGATACCAACCTACCTTCCTAATTGGCCAAGCTATAGTCGGACTCAGCAAGGGTTCATTAAATCATGGTCTATTAAATCGGTTCGAATTCCAACTTCTTTATTTCATGTGAATTGAGTTTCTAGTATTCATTCATCTACCTATATGTATATCTAAAAACGAAACCCTTTTATCTTTGGTCACGCATGCCATAACTCGGGAATGACTCGACGTTTTATATTTTTTTGTGTTCGTTATTATCAGGACATGGTTTGTATGAAAAATTACAACCGGGTGGCGCCGGGCACGGACAGCTAGTAAATTATATTAATGTACTTTTTAGAACATTTCATCGTGACTATCGAAGATCCACTGAGCCTTTAGGTACTAGCTAGAGTTCCGTGCATTATGTCACTGTTACCTTGTTCAATGTTGTTTATTCGCACTGCTTTACTAACCGTTAATACAAATGTATCCCTCACGATTTTGTTATGTTTAGTGTAAGAGAGCTCTACGTTAGTGTGGTCTAGCGAGCGATCGACGACGTCGTCTGTCTGACCCACCGGTTGAATCAAAAATTTATATTAATTCGCCTTATCATCTAAAACAATATTTGTATAAAATATTTCAATAAATATTTACAAAGGGACGATGAATTATTAAAACCTAAAAGGTCGTATTTGTAATTACAAGTAATTCGAACGGAACCTTAAACGAGTTGTTTTTAAGTGGTATTTTTTGCATGATGTTTTAATAGTAGATTGTTAACCAAGAGATGAAAGTGATTAATTGCATCCCGAGATATTTAGGCTGCACTGCACAGTTCGAGGGTGTAATTCATACTTTCACTCAAGTTACCTAAACGTAGATAGGTACAGTCTACGTCAAAGATATGTTTCAATTTTATTGGAATCTGTTATCTTATTTAGTTATTAATCTGTGGTCATTTGTGACACTTCTTGACGTTTGACCTTTTACTGTTTGCTGTGTGTTGCAATGGCGGTTGCATTGTATCGTGTCGCTACATATTAGAAAATAAAGTCAATCTCACTTTATTATGGGGCTTTCATTTATATAATTCTAATAGGTTATGGGCCCAGAGCCTATGATAAAGTAAGTCAGATTGACACAGTTCAGCGTAGGAAGTATAATTGGATTGACATAAAAAAAAGTCAAGTCGCACGTGCATCATTTTTTGTCTCGAGGTAGTGGTTCTTTATTACAGAAAAAAAAAGCAACCAAAAAAATCAGAACGATGACGACAACAACGATGCAAATACCACAACTAGAGAGCGGTAATTTCCAAAACTGGCTCTTCCGAATCAAGATGGCACTTGATGAGAAAGGCCTTAAAGATTTAATAACAAAGATCGAAACTGAAACAACCAAAGCTGACGCTGAGAGAGTAAAACAAGATGCAAGAGCACGGAATATAATTATTCAGGCATTGCCAGACAAATTTTTGGAGTATGTGAAAGACGCCAAAACTGCTTTTGATATGATAGAAAAACTAAAAAGTGCATTTCAAAGAAAAAGTACAATAAGTAGTTTATGCCTAAGAAGACAGTTGATACAATTAAAGTGTAAGAAAAATGACAATGTTCAAGAACACATTAATAAGTTTGAGAAATTGGTACAGGATATTGAGTCAAACGGTATAAAAATTGAAGATAAAGAAAAAGTTTGTCAATTACTGTTGAGCGTAGAAGACACATATCCACTACTAGTAACTGCACTAGAGATGTCTAATGTTGAGCTCACAGTTGAATTTATAAAAGGAAAATTGCTAGATGCAGAAATAAAAGAAAAGACCCATCAAAGATCGACAAGTTCTACAAAACCTGAGTATGTTTTTCAAAGCACCTTGGTCAAATGCTATAACTGTGGAGAACCAAACCATTTCGCTCGGAATTGTCCTAAGAATGCACAAACAAGTAACTTCAACCATCAGAGAGGCAGAGGTCATCACAGAAGATACCCACGAGGAGGTCATAGGGGGACAAATTACAACAGGAGACCAGCTGCTAATGTTGGAGAAGAGAGAGAAGTTACAAACAGCAATACTATATCATTTGTTGCAGCACAGGCTCATACAGCAGAAAATATATGTATTGAAAATAAGGAGATAGTATTTGTAATAGATTCTGGGGCATCATATCATATGATAAATGAAAAATATCTTAATTATATGACAGAGGTACAGGAAATTCCAATAATAAAGATACAAGTAGCAAACGGAAACACAATATCAGCTAATAAGAAGGGGAAACTAATAGGAACATCAAATGAAGGTGTGAATATAACTATAGAAGACTGTCTTATAATAGAAAATTTATCTCATAATTTAATATCAGTAATTAAGTTAAATGAGAAAAGTCTGACAGTAACATTTGATAAACAAGGCACACAAATAAGCAATGATAGAGTAAAAATACAATGTGAATGCAATGGAAAGTTGTGTACTATTAAATTAAATTTAAATAAGACAGAAGCATTGCTCACTAAGAAGCTAGATAATAATTTATGGCATCGCAGAATGGGGCATTTAAATTATGGAGGCATGAAGATACTTGGATTGCCTTTATCCAATGAACGCTGCTCAATATGTATGGAAGCAAAGGCAAGTCGGTGTCCATTCGTTGAAAACCCAGTACCTCGTACTAAAGCTATTGGTCAGTTAATTTATTGTGACATTGGAGGCCCTGTCACACCCATGAGTAAAGATGGCGAAAAATATTATTTAACAATCATTGATGATTACTCACACTTTACGGAAGTACACCTGCTTCACTCAAAAGATGAAGCAAAAAGCTATATTATGAAATACATTAAAATAATGAAGAACAATGGTAATAATGTGAAAAGAATAAGAACAGACAGAGGTAAAGAATTTGTAAATGAAGAACTGAAAGCATTCTATGAAGATAATGGCATAATACAAGAAACTACATGTGCATACACTCCACAACAAAATTCGATATGTGAGAGAATGAATCGCACACTAGCTGACAGAGTCAGAGCTATGCTACTGGAGACAAATCTACCAAAACATCTATGGAACGAAGCTATCAGATGTGCAGCTTATACTATTAACAGATCACCTACAAAAGCACTTAAAGGAAACACTCCTGCTAAACTTTGGTATGGCAAGCATAACCTAGAGAAGCTAAGAGTTTTTGGCTCCAAAGCCTGGAGTATGATTTTTCCAAGACCTAGCAAACTAGAACCAAGAGCAAAACCAATGGTCATGATAGGATATTGCGGGTCAGGCTACAGATTATGGGATCCTAAAAATAACGAGATAATAGAGTCGCGTGATGTTAAATTTGATGAGTTGAACTACAGATATGAAGAAAATGAAATAATTCCACATCCTATTATAAATGATGAAGAAGATGAAGTAAACAATCACTTGAATTCTCAAGAAAGCACAATGGATAGCACAATGGATTTGACAAATATTGAAGATGCAAGTACAGAACAAGAAGACGAAAATCAGCAGCGAAAAAGAAGACAGATAAAGTTACCAACTAAGTATACCGACTATGATATGACAAATATAGCATATGCATTAATATCTGAAGATCCTATAAGCTATAACAAAGCTATCGGACAAGAAGAATGGAAAGAAGCTATAAACCAGGAATTAGAAGCACATAGAAAGTTAAAAACATGGGAAGAAAGTGATTTACCAAAGGGTCACAAGGCTATTGACACAAAATGGGTATTCCGCACAAAGGCAGACAATACAAAGAAAGCCAGGTTGGTCGCTAAAGGATTCCAAGAAGAGACCACTCAGAATGTCTATGCACCAGTTGCTAGAATAACTACTGTAAGATTATTTCTAAATAAAGCAGTACAGGAAGATTTACCTATAAAACAACTGGATATACCTACAGCTTTTCTAAATGGTGAATTGAAATCAAACATATATATAAAATATCCTGAAGGACTAGAAAATAGAAAAGAAGGAAAAGTATTAAAGTTAAAAAAGGCTTTATATGGATTAAAAGAAGCTCCACGTTGTTGGAATGAAAAGCTTAATAATTTTCTAACACAAAATGGATTGAAACAATCATTAAGTGATTTTTGCTTATACACAGGAACAAATGTATACATACTAATATTTGTGGATGACATTTTAATAATTGGAGATGGACAGAATATTATACAGAAGTTAAAAGAACAATTTCAAGCTAAAGACATGGGAAATATTAGTAAATTTTTAGGAATGGAAATAACAAAGTGTACAAGTGGTATGGAAATAAAACAAACACAGATAATTGAGAAGATTTTATTAAAATTTCATATGCAAGATTGCAAAGGTTCAAATACACCGATGGAAGTTGGACTGAAAATAAATGAAAATGAAGAAATATCAACTAACATTCCCTACAGAGAAGTCATAGGGTCACTTATGTATTTAGCTACAATCAGCAGGCCCGATATAGCATATACAACTGGATTTCTCAGTAGATATATGGATCGTCCAACACCCACTCTGTGGACAGCTGCGAAGAGAGTCCTGAGATACCTGAAACAGACAAAAGAAAAAGGATTAGTATACAAAAGAGAAGACAATAATAATAATTACTTACAGGCTTTTTCAGATTCCGACTGGGGAAGTGAACATATGGATCGGAAAAGTGTTAGTGGTGTTGCAATATTCCATCAAGGCAACTTGGTCAGCTGGAGTTCAAAGAAGCAGACGTCCGTGGCACTATCAACAGCAGAGTCCGAGTATATTGCAGCAGCATTATCTGTAAGTGAAATAGTATTCATTAGAGAAGTGTTAAAAGATTTGCAATGTGATAAAAATTTAATTTGTTCATTATCAATTGACAATCAGAGTACAATAAAAATGATAGAGAGTTATGAAAACAGCAAACGATCAAAGCATATAGATATAAAAGTCCATTTTATCAAAGATATTGTAAACAAAGGTTTATTAACATTAAAATATGTTTCTACTAATGAAAACAAAGCAGACATACTTACCAAGTCACTGTCTCTAGTTAAACACAATTACTTTTGTGAATTACTAGGATTGTATTAAGCATGGTTTATGTGTAACGGAGTTCGTAAGTTTTAAGTTGCTTATTTTTTTTGAGTTTAATATATTGTATTGTATAAGAGGTTATGGTTTTTTAATTGTCAAATTTGTTAATGTCAAACGACGTCATGATGACAGATAACAATGTTGCTAGTTTTTTTTTTGATGCAAGTTCAAGTTCATTTGCCATTTTCATGTATAAAAGATTTACTATAAAATAAAAACTTGATCTTGAGGCAGGGTATTGGAATCTGTTATCTTATTTAGTTATTAATCTGTGGTCATTTGTGACACTTCTTGACGTTTGACCTTTTACTGTTTGCTGTGTGTTGCAATGGCGGTTGCATTGTATCGTGTCGCTACATATTAGAAAATAAAGTCAATCTCACTTTATTATGGGGCTTTCATTTATATAATTCTAATAAATTTTTCACCTTATTCCATTGAAATAAGGTCCAAAAATGTAAACATATCTGTGACGTGTCGACTATAGGTACCTACTTTTGATTTCGACTCACAAAAATGTTGTACGTTATTGTCACGAATTTTGTCTTTAGGTCGTACAAAGACGTGTTTGGTTTGGTCACAATTTTAAAAAGAGTTTAATAATTTCGGAGTTATTTCGTAATGGCGCATAGACATTACATAAGAGCAATTTGTGGATAACGCTGTTGATTGTACAATTAGAAACATCATATTGTAATCATTAGTTAGTACAATCTATTGTCTATCTAAAATAAATAAATAAATAAATAACTAAATGGCTGTATGTATAAAATCCTCGGCTATTCCCAGTTGTCTGCACCCCTTTGTTCCACAGCCCACATTCTTCCATCGTCTTAGATAAACAATGGCCTGGTAAACAACAAAAAAACATTTCTGCGTACTTAATTACACTACCTACCCAAAGTACCTACCCGACTGACTCTGCGACCAGTAATTTTATTTTCGCTGGTATATTAGGTACACAAGTTACAAAAGTGACATCTGAAAACATTTCTACACCCCCCGTATATTTATTACTAACTTCAAGTTCTTTGCCTACATATATACTACTTATCATAATTACGTTTGCAAACTGATTGTAAACCTACCGAGTTGCAATAAGATGGTGCAATTAATAGCAAAGGTAGGTACTTAATTATGTACGTACTTTTGATTCAGTTATTTTTCTTAACGTTTGCCTTAAACTTACTCTGATTCTGTTTTTTTCCGGAACACCCCACAGCGCTTCTGAATCATGCTACGTCACAACCACTTTGTTCGTTCATTTACCATTCTTAGGGATTACCGTAAGCTAACACGGTTTTTCTCCAAGATTAACCTGCAGGAAACTTAACACTGTATATAAAGAGGTGTTTTCATCGCTTGAAGCATACTCGTCTAAAAGGCTTTGAAGAGATCTCGACACAAAGATGGCTCGCTTGAACTTGGCGCTGTTGGTGGTGGTGGTACTAGCGACGCTTGTGGCGCAGGGCTCGGCGCGGCAGTTTGACAAGTGCTCGCTGGTGAAGGAGCTGCGCAAGCAAGGTTTCCCTGAGGACCAGATGCGGGACTGTGAGTGGCCAAATTACATTCCAGGATTAATCTTAAATCATATTTATTCATTAAGCACAACTTTTAAATCGTCTAGCCTCGGTATTACCAGTGGTGCGATTAAATAGTGCAGGCAGGGTTCGGTTCAGATCACTGATCTTAAATAAGAGTTCGAGAATGTTGTTAATGCATTAGAAGCCATATGTACCTACCTATATTTGTATGAGCATTTATTGTGCAATAGATCCGATTATACACCGTCTTCGATGTACATTATACCTATGTAGGTACTAGGAGCTTATTTTGTTAGAGCCAATGCGGTAAGACTTAACACTGTTTAGTGGAAGTTGATAAAAAATAGAGGTTTATTCTTTGGTATACGTATTTTTGCACAAGTAACGAAGGTACGTAAAGATGTTGAAATGTTTAGTCAAAGGCTACCAAAATACTGCACCTAACCATCATAATGTAATCATGTATCTGAGCTATAAATAGGCACTTGCATATAAGATTTCAGAGTTAAGGAAACCAAAAGAAAAAAATTCAAAATTCGATTTCTGTCTTCATGACTAAATTACGCAAACAGCTAAGTGATCGAGTCGTTCGCAGGGGTATGCCTGGTGGAGAAGGAGAGCGGGTTCCGCACGGACGCCATAGGCAAACTGAACGGCGACGGGTCGTGGGACCACGGGCTGTTCCAGGTCAACGACCGCTACTGGTGCACGCGTGACGGGCCGCCCGGCCTCGAGTGCAACCTCTCCTGCTCAGGTATTTACACATTTCTGCACTTTAATAGTGCTTTCAATCCACGAATTGCAAAGTTGTGTCAAAATACGTAGGTGGGCTTCCATGAAGCTGTGATGATCGCTGCTCCATAGGCCCCTATCGAGATGTCAAACCGTGTAGTGTGGCCTTAAGAGCCACAGTACAATTAGAGTAACCACCTATTTAATGACACCCAAAATACAAGCCGCACACACCTATTTATTTGCAGAATTTCACTACTAAATCCTTTAAATAATAATAATAATAAATATCAGGGGACAATGTCACACCAATTGACCTAGTCCCAAACTAAGCTCTAGGCTTGTGCTATGGGTACTAGACAACGATATAAATACTTATTATAGAGAAATATATACTTAAATACATAGAAAACATCCATGACTCAGGAACAAATATTCGCGCTCATCACACAAACATCTGCACTTACCGGGATTTGAACCCAGGACCGCTAGCTTCGTAGGCAGGGTCACTACCAACTAGGCCAGCGCGTCGTCAAAAACAACAAAACAGGATTGACCGTATCCATAATTCGAGACAATAGCCTCGTAATGCCGAACGTCCTAAATTTAAGACTTTTGTCGAAGTGACTTTTGACTTTACTTGACCGACGTAACATACTTTTTTGAACTTAGCTAAATTTGACGTGGGCCTTACGAAGATAGGGTTACTCACTGTACTTATTTGTAATGTAATGTGTGTACAGCGCTGCGCGCGGACGACATCAGCGCGGCGGCGACGTGCGTGAAGCGCATCTTCGCGCGGCACGGGTTCGCGGGCTGGACGGCCTGGAAGGCGCACTGCCAGGGCGCCAAGCCCGACATCAGCGGTTGCTGACAACGCACATCAACCTTTTTAGTGCTACATCAGCGGTTGCTAACAACGCACATCAACCTTTTTAATGCTACTCTTCTCACCAGGTCTAATTTGGATGAATATCATCTAAATTGCCATCGAATGTTGCAGTGGATGAGAGAGAATTCGATTTATTTATTTTTTGTGTAATTAGATTTTGACTTATAAATTATAAATAAATAAAATAATTTATATTTTTATACCTACATTGTTTTTTTAATTGCCATACTTTTTACCCGACTGCGGCGAAGCCCAAAATGACGGGTTATTCCCACCTGTTACCACTAAAGTATCTACTCGGTGGTAACAAGTGGGAATATTTTTCCCATTTGTTACCACAAAAATATTTGGTAATAACTACTGGGGAAAAAAATCCCAGTAGTTAGTGGTAACAGCTGGGAATTTTTCTTCCAGTGTCCAGGTAACAGTTGGGAAAAAAAATCCCAGCGGTTACCAGTGGTAACAAATTGGTGGTAACAGGTGGGAATAACCCAAAAGGACGGTTATGAATTTGACCAGCATGCACACTCGCGAGCAATAAAATCGACTCAAGCTGCACGTTTGGGTTCTCCGCCCAGTATCCCTTGACCTATTCAGAATATCTAAAAATGATACCAAACGAAGTTGATAATGTACCTAACCGTAAAAAAAAACAAGAACCCTGGGAATCCGCCCAGGATTTTTCAAGTTATTTCTCATTTCCCGATATGTGGATCATTTACTCGTTCCGAAACGTACGAGGTGTGCCCCTTTTGACCCCTATAAATATGGGGTAGGAGGGGAAAATGTCATCAGTCACTTATCAGAAGTTGACCGGTACACATCTCTGCTAACGACCTTACTCGAAAACCCTGAAGAAAATGGATACCACCATGACTGAAGTCGCCCCAGTCGTGGCCTTGCTGGAAGAGGCACACAACCAACGCTTCGTGGCTGACCAGCTGAATTTGAGCCAGTCAGCGGTATCCTGCGTTTACTGACGGTTTCGGGAGACTGGGGCCTTGAGACGAAGACCAGGTTCTGGCCGCCGGAGGTGCACATCTGAGAGGGATGACCGCTTTATCGTCACTTACTCTCAGAAATCGGCACCAGACCGGCGTTACTGTCCATCAGCATCTTCGGGGTGTACGAGGGGTTACTGCCAGCGAGTGGACAGTAAGACGAAGACTCAAAGAAGCTAACCTGACCCCAAATCGGCCCGCCACGGGCCCCAGACTGCTCCCACGTCACCGCCAAGCACGCCTGGAATTTGCATCAACACGAAAATTGGACCATTGACCAATGGACCCCAGTTCTTTTTTGTGATGAGGCCAGGGTGTGCTTGAATGGCTGTGACAAACGAGGAAGAGTCTACAGGAGGCCAGGAGAACGGATCGCACCATGCTGTTTCAAGGAAACAATTGCCTATGGCGGAGGGTCCGTCATGGTGTGGGCGGGCATTTCCATCGAAGGGCGTACAGAGCTCGTTTTCGTACCTGGGGTGGCCCGTGGCGGTAGGTTGACCGCTGCCAGGTACCTACATCACTGACATCCTTGAGGAGCATGTTGTTCCTTACGCTGGTTTTTTATGGTTTTTATGGTTCGTCCTGATGCATGATAATGCCCCTTGTCATACCGCAAGGATCACTCGAGCCTACCTTGCCGAAGTCATCATTCCCAACATGAACTGGCCAGCCGTCAGCCCGGACCTGAATCCCATTGAACATGTCTGGGACTACCCGGAAAGGTAAATTCGGAAGAGGGATTCAGCTCCTTCAAATGTTACGGAGCTGAAGACGGCTCTGCAGGTGTAGGATGCCATCTCCCAGGAGCTTGTCAAAAAGCTGATAAGATCCATGATAAACCAGCCAGCCAGGGGTGGAAATACGAAGTATTAATTAATAAATAAAACCTTATTTTCCTTAAAATGCCTTTTATTTTACGATTTCCCTTTTCTTTTCTTTTTGTTTTTTTTCATGCATCTCTGCAACAAACAAGCTGTCGGCGAGTGTCACTGGGTACTGGGTAGGTACATACAATTCTTAAAAAATATCCTTCAATCGATTCTATTGTTACCAGAAGTAATAAAATTAACACGTAGGTACGAGGATTACTTGCTGGTTCTACAATTTTTGCCTAACAAACAACAAGCATGCTTCCTCTTGTAGAATTCGGAAGAAGTCGGAGTTCTCAGCTGCCGTAACTTCTGCAATTTTTCATACACGAGTCCTAGCATATAGCTAGGACCTACCTACTTAGGAAGAAAACTCATTAAAACTTGAATTAACTATCAAGCTTTAATGATTAATATTATATAAGTTAGTTTCCAATTGGGAATTGCTTTTGGAGCAAGTTTTTTATCATTTCTCGTAAAGTCATTCACATTTAATTTAAACCCTAAAACATTGAAAAAGTATGCCCTATATTTATGCATTTTAAAAAGAATAGTGGTAACAGGTGGGAAAAACCCAAAATTATCTGACACGCTTTTATGTGTCTAGTAATAAAGGCGTGACTTATTTTTGAGCCGTTGGATAGTATATTATTGCTGGTGACTGTACAAACTCTTTCAGAACGTGCACAAAATAACTTTTTGTTCCAGGACGAGGAGGTAGGAGGTTCATGTGGGTACATTTAAAATAAATAAATGTGGTACCCTTGAAATTCACTTCGTTTCCTTAACGTTAGATACAAGTCTGCTTGCGTACAACGACCAAGAAAATTGTGCCTCATCGAATTAACATCAATTTCACAGCGACCGGCCTTGTAATGAGATTGCGGAGCAGATTAAAATTAGAGCGACTACTCTTCCTTCATAGCTAGGAAAACAAGCTCAGAAAATAATATTATATTAAGGTTATATTAACAAAAACTATTAGCTTTCAAAGAGTGTTTATTTACTATGAATTTATAAAGAATCTCTATTTATTTAGGTACCTAACCAAATTTAAACAATTGAGGTTTCAGTGTTCTGCTCCAATTGGCTGAAACTTTATCACGTGGTTTTTGTTTACATTTTATAAAGTACTTCAACACATGGAACAGGTACAGGTGGTACAGGTTTTATTTTACACATATCCTTAAATAAAAATAAATGGTTTACGTAATTGCAACGATTGGCGCGTATTAATCTATTAGTCTCATCATTAGAGCATTACCGACACTTGTGTTGATAATAAAACACTGTATGTAACTTAAATTATAACTTTCGCCGCCTCTGATTCTGCTCTTCAACTCTTCTACATACGTCCTTCATCTTGTTTAGAAGATTATCCTGCATGGCATTCAACTGAAAGATAACATAAAGTACATAAGTAAGCATCCAAATTAATAAAATAATTATAAATAAAAACTGCAGTACCAGTTTGTCAGATACGTATTTGCCCCATTACCCATTGGACATAGGTCCCTAATTCGAACGACGTTTATGACTTTCTCATTCTAACAAATAGCTGCGTCTCATCCAGCCGGACTGTCCGACCGTTGGTCTGTTATGCATAGTGTTTAGAGCTCCTGCTCTCACACCTTCAAGGTGAATCGACTTTTTACGGTTTCCTACTTACGCTCTTAATAACATGATCCTGGATAGTGGCGAGCTCCGCCATGCCGGCGGCCTTTTCCTGCTCATACTGCGCCGTGTCTTCCTTGATGCTGCGAGTCAGTTGCACCGCCTTCTCTGCCTCCTCGGCAGAGCGCTTGCTACTCTCCTCGGACTCCCGAAGAGCGCTGCAGAGTCCAAATGCAAATCAGTTTAATATTTTATACTAGCTGTTCCCGAAATGCCATGTAAATTTAAAAAGTGATATTCATAGATTTCTTGCTTGAGGAACCCTCGCCGATATTCGACAGAAGAACCCGAGTTTAGGAACACATAGAGGACAAACATACAAACATTCATTTTGATTTATATTGATCGATTATAACTTTAACTTTATTATATTTGACGACGCGTTAATCTAGTTAGTAGTGACCCTGCCTACGAAGCTAGTTGTTCCGGGTTGGATTCCCGGTATAGGCAAATGTTTGGGTGATGAGCATTAGTATTTTTTTGAGTCTTTGATGTTTTCTATGTATTTATTTAAGTATTTATATCGTTGTCTAGTGCCCATAGTACAAGCTTAGAGATTGTGACTAGGTCATTTTGTGTGAAAATGTCCCCTGATATTTATTTATTATTCACTTAAATATTTTACACCTGGCTTTGTTGCCGTAACACCGAAGATAGCGGCTAACTGAAAAGCACATTAAATTGAAAATGTTTTTAGTATCACGGCAGTTAAGTTGTACATACTTGTAATAAAATCAGTTAAACAAAATTAATATTAAATTATGAATGAATAATAAATTATTATTTGAACATGTCGATGTTATGAGCCCGCTAAGGAATGCGACCATAATATATCAATAATAATAATTGTAAACATAATAATACGAAAGGTTTGTCGCCAGTATATAATAATATTTCACATTTATATTTATAAACCAGCGACCGGCCCTCACTTCGCTTCGGTTAGAGTCCTTAGAATTTTAAAACGCGTTCTCGGAAAATGCGTCTATTTCACTAATCGTTTGTGTCGTAATTATTCATAACATAACTCAGATAATTCGAGAATATAATAAATCCTTTTTTAAAGAAGAGAGTCTTGGGACTAAAATATTGCTTTTTTGGACTACTAAAAGTGTATTCTCCTGATAGGCCTTCTCATATTTTGAAGTTTGTAGTGACTTTACAGCTTCTGTTCTGAATCAAATCAAAAACTCAAATAATTCAATGGAATCTATCCTTTACTAGCACGCCTTGGAGATAGTTTTTTAATTTTTTATTCATGAAATAATCGATACTAAATGGTAGTTATTTTTCGCCAAAAAACGGTTAGTATTTTTATATACATTTTATTTTTAAGTGTTAAATAGTTTGGGCTACATTATATTGTAAGGTTTAATTTATTCACTCTTTGACTGGATGAAATTCAATAATATAAATAATTCTAACCGCAATTGGTGTCCGCCGATGTACAGTCATCAGCAATAATATATAATCCAATACTGCACTAAAATATATTACATCTGACACGGTCCTATACGTCACGTAATAAGGCTTATTCACGAAATAAAGTAGCCACATAAGGTCGGGTATTCATAATTATATAGATAGATTTTCTATGCTAATACGTCATATTCTAACATAGATATTGTGTAGTTTAAGAAAAATATGTATTAGATGTCATTGACTTAATATAATCAACATGCCGAGGATAAATAAAAAAATATACAGGGTGGCCAACTTGGAGGTATACATCTTTTTTTTGCCGCCATTTTGTTTTGGCGGTAAATATGACAGTTGTTGCATGAAAATTACTTTGTGTAGATACGGCAAATTTGTTATGGATCGTTTTACGACGGAACAACGTGTTTTAATTATTAAAACGTTTTACTCAACCCAATCATGTATTGCGGAAACTCTAAGAAAATTGCGGCCAATTTTTGGTAGAAATCACTTACCTTCGCGGCTAACAATAGCTCGTTTAGTGAATAAATTTGAGCAGTATGGCATCGTAACAGATAAAGCAGTTCCTCATCGTGTCAGAAGGGCTCGTACTGAGCAGAATATCCAAATTGTTCGTCAAAGTGTAGCCGAAGAACCCACATTGTCTACCAGGCGACGTTCTCAACAACTCGGACTTAAGAGGACTTCTCTACAGACAATTTTGAAGAAAGACCTTGGTTTGTTTCCGTATAAGGTACAGATAACTCAAGAACTTCAGCCTCGAGACCATGAACGCCGTCGTGATTACTGTAGTGTTATGCTAACCAAGCTGGAAAGAGACCCAGATTTTCATAAAAAAATAATTATGACTGACGAAGCTCATTTCGACCTCAGCGGATTTGTTAATAAACAAAATTCTCGCTATTGGGCAGAAGAACAACCTTCTTTGATCCACGAACGACCTCTGCATCCTCGTCGAGTAACAGTTTGGTGTGGAATTTGGTCAGGAGGGGTAGTTGGGCCTTATTTCTTTGAAGATGCTATGGGTGATGCTGTTACAGTGAATGGAGATCGGTACCGTGAGATGATAATCCATTTTTTCTCGAATCAAGTGAGTCAATTGGGCTTGGGAAACATGTGGTTTCAACAAGACGGGGCCACGTGTCACACGGCACGAGCCACAATAGAAACATTAAAAAGAAGGTTTCCCGGTCGATTAATTTCGAGAAACGGTGACATTGATTGGCCCCCAAGATCGCCTGATTTAACAGCTCCTGACTTTTTTCTGTGGGGCTATCTAAAGGGACGTGTCTATGCTAACAGGCCAATGAACCTTCAGCAATTAAAACAAAATATTCGAGACACAGTCACTGAGATAACGCAGGAAATGTGTGAAAATGTGATGAAAAACGCAATGAAAAGGGTTCACATCTGCCATGCTGCTAGAGGTGGACATTTGTCTGACATTATTTTCCATGTTTAACTGCCGGCTCTAAATACTATACTTAACAAGGAATAGTTAATATTTTTTATATTTCATAGAATAAAATTACAAAACTAAAGTGTATACCTGTTATTTGGCCACCCTGTATGTACCTTATTGTACTGAAAAGGGCATCACCATGCGTCAACTCGTAAAGAGACGAAAAATATCTAAAGATGGCATGCCAAACATTATACAAATGTTTGCGGAGTTTGATTTACTGCGACCTCCTCGCCTCGAGCTCGCCCAGTTCCGTGCCGAGCACGTCCAGCTCGCCCTCCGCGATGTACAGCGCGATATTTGTGCCCACCAGGCAGCCCTGGCCCGGGCCTGCGAGCGCCTCCCCCAGCGCCGCCTCGAGCTCGCCCAGTTCCGTGCCCAGCACGTCCAGCTCGCCCTCCGAGATGTACAGCGCGATGTTTGTGCCCACCTGTCAGCCCTGGCCCAGCCCTGCGTGCGCGCGGCGGCGACGGCGGCGGCTGCGCGCGCCTACCCCAGCGCCGCCTCGAGCTCGCCCAGCTCCGTGCCGAGCACATCCAGCTCGTCCTCCGCGATGTACAGCGCGATATTTGTGCCCACCAGGCAGCCCTAGCCCGGGCCTGCGAGCGCCTACCCCAGCGCCGCCTCGAGCTCGCCCAGTTCCGTGCCGAGCACGTCCAGCTCGCCCTCCACGATGTACAGCGCGATGTTTGTGCCCACCTGTCAGCCCTGGCCATGACCTGCGCGCGCCTCCCCCAGCGCCGACTCGAGCTCGCCCAGCTCCGTGCCGAGCACATCCAGCTCGTCCTCCGCGATGTACAGCGCGATATGTGTGCCCACCAGGCAGCCCTGGCCCGGGCCTGCGAACGCCTGCCCCAGCGCCGCCTCGAGCTCGTCCAGTTCCGTGCCGAGCACGTCCAGCTAGCCCTCCGCGCTGTACAAAGCGATATTTGTGCCCACCAGGCAGCCCTGGCCATGACCTGCGCGCGCCTCCCCCAGCGCCGCCTCGAGCTCACCCAGCTCCGTGCCGAGCACATCCAGCTCGTCCTCCGCGATGTACAGCGCGATATTTGTGCCCACCAGGCAGCCCTGGCCCGGGCCTGCGAGCGCCTCCCCCAGCGCCGCCTCGAGCTCGCCCAGTTCCGTGCCGAGCACGTCCAGCTAGCCCTCCGCGATGTACAGCGCGATATTTGTGCCCACCAGGCAGCCCTGGCCATGACCTGCGCGCGCCTCCCCCAGCGCCGCCTCGAGCTCACCCAGCTCCGTGCCCAGCACATCCAGCTCGTCCTCCGCGATGTACAGCGCGATATTTGTGCCCACCAGGCAGCCCTGGCCCGGGCCTGCGAGCGCCTCCCCCAGCGCCGCCTCGAGCTCGCCCAGTTCCGTGCCGAGCACGTCCAGCTAGCCCTCCGCGATGTACAGCGCGATATTTGTGCCCACCAGGCAGCCCTGGCCCGGGCCTGCGAGCGCCTCCCCCAGCGCCGCCTCGAGCTCGCCCAGTTCCGTGCCGAGCACGTCCAGCTAGCCCTCCGCGATGTACAGCGCGATGTTTGTGCCCACCTGTCAGCCCTGGCCATGACCTGCGCGCGCCTCCCCCAGCGCCGACTCGAGCTCGCCCAGCTCCGTGCCGAGCACATCCAGCTCGTCCTCCGCGATGTACAGCGCGATATTTGTGCCCACCAGGCAGCCCTGGCACGGGCCTGCGAGCGCCTCCCCCAGCGCCGCCTCGAGCTCGCCCAGTTCCGTGCCGAGCACGTCCAGCTAGCCCTCCGCGATGTACAGCGCGATGTTTGTGCCCACCTGTCAGCCCTGGCCATGACCTGCGCGCGCCTCCCCCAGCGCCGACTCGAGCTCGCCCAGCTCCGTGCCAAGCACATCCAGCTCGTCCTCCGCGATGTACAGCGCGATATTTGTGCCCACCAGGCAGCCCTGGCCCGGGCCTGCGCGCGCCTCCCCCAGCGCCGACTCGAGCTCGCCCAGCTCCGTGCCGAGCACATCCAGCTCGTCCTCCGCGATATACAGCGCGATATTTGTGTCCACCAGGCAGCCCTGGCCCGGGCCTGCGAGCGCCTCCCCCAGCGCCGCCTCGAGCTCGCCCAGTTCCGTGCCGAGCACGTCCAGCTCGCCCTCCGCGATGTACAGCGCGATGTTTGTGCCCACCTGTCAGCCCTGGCCATGACCTGCGCGCGCCTCCCCCAGCGCCGACTCGAGCTCGCCCAGCTCCGTGCCGAGCACATCCAGCTCGTCCTCCGCGATGTACAGCGCGATATGTGTGCCCACCAGGCAACCCTGGCCATGACCTGCGCGCGCCTCCCCCAGCGCCGACTCGAGCTCGCCCAGCTCCGTGCCGAGCACATCCAGCTCGTCCTCCGCGATGTACAGCGCGATATTTGTGCCCACCAGGCAGCCCTGGCCCGGGCCTGCGAACGCCTCCCCCAGCGCCGCCTCGAGCTCGCCCAGTTCCGTGCCGAGCACGTCCAGCTAGCCCTCCGCGCTGTACAGCGCGATATTTGTGCCCACCAGGCAGCCCTGGCCATGACCTGCGCGCGCCTCCCCCAGCGCCGCCTCGAGCTCACCCAGCTTCGTGCCGAGCACATCCAGCTCGTCCTCCGCGATGTACAGCGCGATATTTGTGCCCACCAGGCAGCCCTGGCCCGGGCCTGCGAGCGCCTCCCCCAGCGCCGCCTCGAGCTCGCCCAGTTCCGTGCCGAGCACGTCCAGCTAGCCCTCCGCGATGTACAGCGCGATGTTTGTGCCCACCTGTCAGCCCTGGCCATGACCTGCGCGCGCCTCCCCCAGCGCCGACCCGAGCTCGCCCAGCTCCGTGCCAAGCACATCCAGCTCGTCCTCCGCGATGTACAGCGCGATATTTGTGCCCACCAGGCAGCCCTGGCCCGGGCCTGCGCGCGCCTCCCCCTGCGCCGCCTCGAGCTCGCCCAGCTCCGTGCCGTGCACGTGCAGCTCCCCTCCGCGCTGTACAGCGCGATGTTTGTACCCACCTGTCAGCCCTGGCCATGACCTGCGCGCGCCTCCCCCAGCGCCGATTCGAGCTCGCCCAGCTCCGTGCCGAGCACATCCAGCTCGTCCTCCGCGATGTACAGCGCGATATTTGTGCCCACCAGGCAGCCCTGGCCCGGGCCTGCGAGCGCCTCCCCCAGCGCCGCCTCGAGCTCGCCCAGTTCCGTGCCGAGCACGTCCAGCTAGCCCTCCGCGATGTACAGCGCGATATTTGTGCCCACCAGGCAGCCCTGGCCCGGGCCTGCGAGCGCCTCCCCCAGCGCCGCCTCGAGCTCGCCCAGTTCCGTGCCGAGCACGTCCAGCTAGCCCTCCGCGATGTACAGCGCGATGTTTGTGCCCACCTGTCAGCCCTGGCCATGACCTGCGCGCGCCTCCCCCAGCGCCGACTCGAGCTCGCCCAGCTCCGTGCCGAGCACATCCAGCTCGTCCTCCGCGATGTACAGCGCGATATTTGTGCCCACCAGGCAGCCCTGGCACGGGCCTGCGAGCGCCTCCCCCAGCGCCGCCTCGAGCTCGCCCAGTTCCGTGCCAAGCACATCCAGCTCGTCCTCCGCGATGTACAGCGCGATATTTGTGCCCACCAGGCAGCCCTGGCCCGGGCCTGCGCGCGCCTCCCCCTGCGCCGCCTCGAGCTCGCCCAGCTCCGTGCCGTGCACGTGCAGCTCCCCTCCGCGCTGTACAGCGCGATGTTTGTACCCACCTGTCAGCCCTGGCCATGACCTGCGCGCGCCTCCCCCAGCGCCGACTCGAGCTCGCCCAGCTCCGTGACGAGCACAACCAGCTCGTCCTCCGCGATATACAGCGCGATATTTGTGCCCACCAGGCAGCCCTGGCCCGGGCCTGCGAGCGCCTCCCCCAGCGCCGCCTCGAGCTCGCTCAGTTCCGTGCCGAGCACGTCCAGCTCGCCCTCCGCAATGTACAGCGCGATGTTTGTGCCCACCTGTCAGCCCTGGCCATGACCTGCGCGCGCCTCCCCCAGCGCCGACTCGAGCTCACCCAGCCCCGTGCCGAGCACATCCAGCTCGCCCTCCGCGATGTACAGCGCGATATTTGTGCCCACCAGGCAGCCCTGGCCCGGGCCTGCGAGCGCCTCCCCCAGCGCCGCCTCGAGCTCGCCCAGTTCCGTGCCGAGCACGTCCAGCTAGCCCTCCGCGATGTACAGCGCGATGTTTGTGCCCACCTGTCAGCCCTGGCCATGACCTGCGCGCGCCTCCCCCAGCGCCGACTCGAGCTCGCCCAGCTCCGTGCCGAGCACATCCAGCTCGTCCTCCGCGATGTACAGCGCGATATTTGTGCCCACCAGGCAGCCCTGGCCCGGGCCTGCGCGCGCCTCCCCCTGCGCCGCCTCGAGCTCGCCCAGCTCCGTGCCGTGCACGTCCAGCTCGCCCTCCGCGATGTACAGCGCGATATTTGTGCCCACCAGGCAGCCCTGGCCCGGGCCTGCGAGCGCCTCCCCCAGCGCCGCCTCGAGCTCGCCCAGTTCCGTGCCGAGCACGTCCAGCTCGCCCTCCGCGATGTACAGCGCGATGTTTGTGCCCACCTGTCAACCCTGGCCATGACCTGCGCGCGCCTCCCCCAGCGCCGACTCGAGCTCGCCCAGCTCCGCGCCGAGCACATCCAGCTCGTCCACCGCGATGTACAGCGCGATATTTGTGCCCACCAGGCAGCCCTGGCCCGGGCCTGCGAGCGCCTCCCCCAGCGCCGCCTCGAGCTCGCCCAGCTCCGTGCCGAGCACGTCCAGCTCGCCCCTCGCGCTGTACAGCGCGATGTTTGTGCCCGCCAGTCAGCCCTGACCCGGGCCTGCGAGCGCCTCCCCCAGCGCCGCCTCGAGCTCGCCCAGTTCCGTGCCGAGCACGTCCAGCTAGCCCTCCGCGCTGTACAGCGCGATATTTGTGCCCACCAGGCAGCCCTGGCCCGGGCCTGCGAGCGCCTCCCCCAGCGCCGCCTCGAGCTCGCCCAGTTCCGTGCCGAGCGCGTCCAGCTCACCCTCCGCGATGTACAGCGCGATGTTTGTGCCCACCTGTAAGCCCTGGCCCGGCCCTGCGTACGCGCGGCGGCAAAGGCGGCCCAGCGCCGCCTCGAGGTCCCCCAGCTCCGTGCCGAGCACGTCCAGCTCGCCCTCCGCGCTGTGCAGCGCGATGTTTGTGCCCACCTGTCAGCCCTGGCCCGGGACTGCGCGCGCGCGGCGGCGCGGTCGCGGCGGCGCCCGGCGGCGAAGGCGGCGGCTGCGCGCGCCTCCCCCAGCGCCGCCTCGAGCTCCCCCAGCTCAGTGCCGAGCACGTCCAGCTCGCCCTCTGCGCTGTCACTATCCAGGTCGCCGTTCTCAAAGTCCCTGCAAACGAAAAACATTTCGTAACGCTTTCACAGCAGTGAAAGCTCCCTTTGTTTCATAACTCACTGATGAACCTGATGTGAACTGTGACCGTGACTGATTTTGTGAAGCCTTAATATTAGTCCTAGTTACAATTGTGACCATTCTATAATGGTACAATATTATTTTACACGCATACTTATAATTATAATTATAACCGATCATTCGCCCGTTCCGTATATTTGTGCTGATTCTCTTAGGCCGGTCGCCCATTGGACACGTTTTCGTACGAAATATACTGTCCGGACACGCACGAAGCCGCGGGAACGATCCCGACCTTGAAAGTACTACGGGAGCGCGCTCACTGGATACGAATTGGTCGTACGTATACACACGCGTAGGTGCGACGTTCGCATGAATCCGGACTTGTGATTTTAAATATGTTCGTACGTTTTATGTCTTCAATAATATAACGAAATTCACCAAATTCCTCTCTTTTTAAATATATTTGACGCACCCACAGTTCTAAAATTTAAATATCATCTAAAATTTGTAAATTATATTCATTTTGCGCTAAAAACCCTACGTCAATGCCAACAAATCACTGACATGATTCACGCAGGTAAACGAATTCAGTGAGCGCACTCTATTCGTACGACCCGCATTGAACGTGCACATACGACAGGAATTCGTGTCGTACCAACCTTAAGTTTTAAAACTAAAATCAATGTGTGAATTGATGCTTAGTGATTAGTTACTTTTCGAAATGTTTTGGAAAACTTTTTACCATAACATTCTAATGCTTTTGTTGTTCTAATGGTTTGCATTCTAAAGGTTCTGGACACACAAACTCACTTGATACTGTCAGCCACCTTCATAATATCGTGCAGCATTGTATTAGTCTGGTCCAGAGTGGGCTTCAGAGTCTGTAGATTATTTAGACTGCTCTCTTTCTGTGTCAAAGTAGCTGATAAAGCACTGAGCTTCTCCTCTGCTTCTCTTACGTTCTGTGCTGCTTGTTCGGCCTGACCTCGTATATCTTCTGCATCATAGACCTCGAAAAAGATTATCCTTAGCTAAGTATCACAAACTGACAAGTTGAGTTCCAATTGTGTTAAAAAGTTAAAATGAAATTGACAGAAATAGCAACCACTAACACTATCGCATTAATATAATCAAATTAAATAATTAAATACTTTTAAAGCCTTCTTTCTTGCATTCTCTGCCAGTATGCCATCCCTGTTCGTTTTTTTCTGTTCTAACAAAAAGTCTGTCTGCTTGATTTCCTCCGTAACAGCCTCCAACTCTTGTATGACCTCTGCTTCAATCTCCTTCTCCTGTTTTACTTCTTCTTCTAGTGTTGGTATATCATGTTTAAGCTAAAGGAAATCCACACAATTTAAAAAGTTGTTCACATTTTGGAATCAGAAGTTTTATAGGAATGAACACACACTTAACTGAATAGTTCTAGTTTACCTGTTCCAAACGTTCTGCACGGTTGCCTTTTTCCACAGCTTCCATGTTCCGCATAAGAATTAGGTTATCCTTCTTATCAACCAGGGTCTTAACCTAGAAACAGAAGTAGTCATTGTCACTACCTGTTTGGAAAACTCAACAATGAATCGATTTTTTTCTAGGCACATACATATTACGCCTACAAAATTAGAGGGCCACAGAGGATTTCAAATCAATCAATCTATATTTTATGCTATTTCAATTGAAATATGGTATAAATGTCAATGCTTTGATAGAGCCGAGAGAAATCCCTTGCTGCCGAACCTTATTTTTAAACTGCAGATAGTTAAGGCTTACTTCGGGTTGAAATGTGACATTTGCCCATACTAAATGTGTCATATTTAAATCCGAAGTAAGCCTATCTGTCTGTGGTTTGAATATAAGATAAAATACTTAATTGCACAAAACTAACAGAGGAATATGTAATGCTACAAGCATTCTTTACCAGTAACCTTAAGATAAACCAGAAATCTATCAATAAATGCAATAAGAAGACTTCCTCAGTCATCTAGATTTTATAATTGTACAATCTTACATTATTATCTAGGGAATGTATACATATATTTATGCCCTTGACTGTACATAGGCGAACTTATCCCATATGGGATCTCTTCCAGTTAACATAATTACTATAACTATGGAAATGAAATTTACCTCATCCTTATGCGCAAACAATTCATCCTCACTAGGGCCGATATCTTCCAACCGTGCCTCATTAAACACCATCAGGTTAAACAGCACCATGAGTACAGTGTACGACATCATGGTTGTGGGCTGTAGGAGATGCATGATAGGAATGGACAGGTTTGCTTCTGGCATTATGGATACCACATGGTTGATGATGCGTGTTGTGTTGATGATGGGAAGTAGGTCCCGGTAGTAGCTTGTATGCTCATCAAATTCCTCAGGGGCCTAGAAATTTTGAGAAACATATTACACGATATAGCTTTTAGAGCAAACATTTACAAAAGCAAAATTATCTATCTAAGGGATCTCTTTCAGTTAGCTTGACTGTGATTGAGGAAATGTATTTATACCTATTGCTAATAGGTGTTTAAAACTCATCTACAATTCTTCTCGAACATAGGTATACTACTACTATTCTAGATTATTTCTACCAATTTAGCTTTATACAGCTGGTTACAGGCATGTATCAACTAACACCTGATAAAATAAATAAATACTCTCGAGATCAAACGCAAACTGGTTATTGATTAAAAAAAAATACTGACTCATTTTCATGTGGTTGCTTATAATAACTTGCAATTCATACGAAAGTTACAATTCAATTTTGTATTCTGGATAATTCCAACTTACAACTTCCTACAATATAATGCAAAACAAAACATAGGCTGTATTGGTCAACTTGTCTTTAAAGCCACATAGTGGTATGAAGCTTCTCAGCAGTGGTCTCTCCTCTTGGAAAACACTGGTAGATTTGGGACGTGTTAAAGTGTCCGTGGGCCTATTTACTTATTAAACATCTTTTGCCATTATCTTTAATCCTACCATCAAAACAGCATCTCTGCTGACACCCAGTCGGTCGAATATATGAAACAGAGCCACCATAACTGCCTGCGGTCTTTTCAGGTCCGCCAACGCTAGAGGCATATCAGGAAACAAACCATTCCAGTTCGAAAGAAAGTTGTCCACGGCAGCTATTGGCACTAGAACAGTAAATTACTATGTTACATTTGGCTTGTAGGTATTTTAAACATACAAGTAATATGCAAACCTGACTTACCTTTTTCCATTTTGCTGTAACAAGCAACTGAATTGCAGAAAGAAAACTCTCTAAACAATTTTCTATTTAATGGATGCTTTAAACAAATTATAATGTTTTTAAACTTTATAACACCCTAGAAAAATCTTCGAAATCAACCAGTAAAGTACCTAATTTCAAATTCAAAACAAATCCTCAACATAAATTAAATCTCGACAAATCCAATCCAACACGTAGTGATTATATTCTCTTTGCAATCCAACGAACACAAACGAATTGACGTTTTTTCAAAACACAGGCTGAGCACAGATTACATATGAAATTATGAAATACATACCTATACCTCAACTGCTGGGCCGTCACCATCACACTCGATTTCTGTGAAATAGGGCAGCAGTATAACAACACAGAAAAGAGAAATATTGTAATTTAAAAAATGTAGGGAAAATAAATGTTTACGAGGTTAATAAAAAGCAATGATTTCTAGGCTGAATGGTTAATGACTATAGCTTTTAGTAAAAGTAACAATCACAAAACGCAAAACGTCATAGCAACGTCACGTATGTCATTCGATTTCATTTGTTGGATCGTTTCGTTGTTTTCTGAAAAATAATTAATAATCTCTATAAAACTAACACAAATTTGTTATGACTTATTAATGTAAACATTTAAAATGCGTATAACTAACTTAAGACGGGGCAGGATTGCCCGTATCGGTGGTTTATGTGCAGTTTTACTGATCCTTATTTACTCTCTTCATAAGTGGTCTAATGATAACGTCGGCAAATCTCAAGAAATTTTATTTTCGGACACGAAGTCCGGATTTTATAAATCGCATGCAAATGTTTATCCCGTTTTGAAGACGGGTATGTTGTATTTTACTTATGTTATTGTAAATGCAAATTTTGAACTGCATGAATGATTACCTACAGTTACAGTTATGTGGCCGACTGGGGTGAGCCGCGCCGTAGAGGCCGGTGTGCAGTCACATTGTTTTTATTGCCAGCGCAGCGCTCAGCGTGCGAACATTGTTACATTTGAATAAGAAGTAAGCAGCAAACAAGTAGTAAACCTACTTGTTTGGTGATTAGGAACCTGTATAACCTGATAAGTAAAATCATAAAGTTATGTTCGAAAATCACTGCTGGAATTATGGGTTCTTCATTCCAGACTTGATATTAAAAAATACTTTGCATAGTGGTCAATAAAAATGAGTTCTATCTCAAAAATATAAAATGTTCCACTACTAAATGAAGGACTTGCTCTTTTTTTATTTTTATAATGCCTAATATTCAATCAGATGTATTGTTGCTATCACAATTTGAACTTCTGCTAGTATAAATAAGATTTATTTACATTTATTGTATTCCATAATTACACACACACACAGGTGTTACTTAATTAAATTAACTTTAAATTTACGAGTCTTTAATGATCTTCTTTTCAGCATATACTTGTCCACTGCTGAACATATGCCTCTTCTTTAGTTATACATAGGTTTCATTTGATGCAGATTCAAGATCTTACTGAGCAACTCATTATTTATGGGACAAGGCTTCTCAACCTGTTAAATGACACAAGACGCTTTGATAAATAGTTATTTGCTTTATTAAGTGTATTTAGTAATTTAAATAACCATTTTTGGAGTAAAGTAGGTGTTGGAAATTATCAAAAATGGGTCTCACAGGGATCACAGTCCGATTGACAAGAATATAATTGGTACAACATTATATCGGTGCTTAGTGTGATTAAAATGTAATTTGCATGTCATATTTATCTTTTTTTACCAGGCTTTATTTAAACAACTTCAATTCAAAACAAAAGGTGAACTCAAAAACAAATTATTGGAAAAAATGAAACTTCCTAAAAACTTTCACACCCATTTCACTCTTTGAGGGTTTTTTTTAATCTCTGTGTAATCAGTGTTTTTAAATAATTCTGTATCCCAACTCGTTTCTTAGTTTAAAAGTATCTGACTCCCTTACAAGCCTACCCTTTAATTCACCCATGCAGAAGTTGTTGATTTTTTGCAAAGTCCATAAATTGTTTTACTTCTGTTTTACTAAGTACCAACTTCTTTGTTGATTGAATACCTACTTCCACCCACCTGTTCACCCTCTGGCGTTGCAGATTTTCTGAAATAATGATTCTGAATTCAGATGAGAACAAACTTTCATACATACTTTCCATTTCCCACCATTTTAGGACAGCCTAGAGCATTGGCAGACTGTTGAAAGTGCATGGTATTATTTTATTGTTTGTTGACTTGTTTAGGAAGCCTTAATTTTTTTTTTACTTATACTGTTTATGCCTGCTGTAAGACATTGTTATTGTTACAGAGTTAGGCAACTTTGAGCCAAGAGAACATAAGGCCGTGAAGGGTCCTGGCGAGGAGGGAAAGCCCTACCACATGTCTCAGGAGCGCGCTAATGACATCACAGAGTCTGAGAGTGAATATGGCATGAACATTGCTGCATCTGATGACATTGCTATGAATAGGTAGGTCAGATAAGTATTTGGTACAGTGCATTAATAGCTCTAATAAAGTCTTTTTGATTTGGGGAAAGTCAGTTGATGATGAGTGGCGATGCCGCCGAGGCAGGTGGGCGGTCGAGTGGCTCTCCATTCATTCCGCCCAGAAATTCATTCCGGGAAAGTCAGTTAGTATGAGAGCAAATGAGAGAAGTAAATTAAATAAAAGCTATTTACACTTTATCCATTCGTATTTATATTTCTAAACTTAAAAACGAAATTAGTGAAACATGAAACAATTTTATTTTCCAAGATATATATAGGTCTAGCCTATTTGTTATTGGGGAATATGCATGGATTTTTTTAAATTGCATCACTCAACAAAATATGAAAATACCATAAAAGCAAACACCAAAAGTGAAATTGAAATTGATATTGGCCAAGAAATACTTATGATACAAGCATTTTAAACTGATAATTAGACAGAGAGATCCGATGTGCACTGTAACGTCATGTAACAGGTCGGCCGTATAAACTCCATGTTAAATTCTGTTTTGCTAAAAAAAGATAGGAACAATTTTTTGGTTTCTAATATCCTGGTTATTTTTATAGCTATTCAAAAAATTATTTTTCTCAACTGTTTATTACATGAATCAGCTTTTGTGGAACCTGCGAAAAAAAGTCATGAATATTCCCTATTCAGCAGGTAGGTAAGCTATCTCCATTCAAAAAGTTTATCCATATATGTCCCTAAATCTCCTCTGTGTAACCGATCTAATTATGCCAAGAAGACTTTCTAGAGAGCCATGAAATCAGTTTTTGCTTGTAAAAACCAGGGATCGATTCTGGTATTAAATAAAATTGAAATATCTTCCTCACTTTGCAACATTTCCTTAATATTTTTGATTGGAATTTAGGTAATAGCACTATACTATTATATAAATTCACTGAAGTTCAAAAATGTTCAATAATAAGCGGGTTACCAAAATTGAATACCGGTATTGTTGTTTGAAAATAATACCGGTATACGATCCCTGATAAAAACAGCGATATAAGACAAGGCGGGTAATAAAATACCAAATAAGTCCATAACTTTTTATGCATTTGATATCAAGAACTCGCTAATGAAATACCGATGTTACACTTTTTGTTTTCGTTAAATTTGTAATACCGATACCGATATAGAATCGACCTTATTTCTTATAACGAAAAAAGACATTATGGATTAATACTTTATTTAACGATAGGCACACTTGCAACCAACTTGCAACTTACAGAATGGCACAGATGTAGTAAATAATCATACGAACTCGTTTTATGTCGGATTCTTGCGTAGCTTATCGATGGGTACTGAAGCTGGGTGAGAAAGTAAGATATAATAATATATCAACAAGTCCGAGAAAAAATGATTTTGTTTGATTTTTTTCTACCTACGTACTTAAGCATTGCGCAGCGCTAAGTTATGTTTTGTAGGTCCCTCGACTCGACCTTGTTCACTCGATGGAGCTCTGCCAAGGTCGTAGGTATTTAACGCTGCGTTTGTTAGAGGGAACGGATTAAGTTATGGCTGCCGTTGATTACAAGTGTCGAACAAAAGAAAAAATATGTCGGGGCCACCTCTTCGGGATTCAGCAAACGTTAGCGTCTTTTATTTTACAGATCCTCCTTCCCAGCATAGGTATGGTTTGTAACCTGTAAAAATACAACATGCTAATATTTTTTATTTGTTGTTGTTTTTCTATTCATATCAATGTTATGGAAACTACTTTGGTTTATCTATTCTATTAAACGCTCACTCTCTGTGATTCTGAATAACCTGCCGTTAAATGGACTTTTAGGTAGTCTAAATAAATGTTTTCATAAGTGAACAGGAATTCAGTAAAACTTAGTGTAAATCGACCCTGTAAAATCATCCGACGACTTTTTTTGTAAATTTTGTACCGTTGCGTACAGTACTATCAGTTTCGTCAGAGATCGTCTATCTTCGTTTTTGTAAGAAAAACGAGTGACAAATATACTGTCCGCTGCGAGTGCAAGTGTGATACCAATAGCCAGCTAAACCGTATAAAGAAGCTGGGAATACTGTACATTGATTTTTCTACAACTTTAAAATGTTTGTAATACGTATTTAAGATCCGTTTACTTGTCAGGTCTATCCCGGACACGAGACAGAGCGAGTGCAAGTACTGGCACTATCCGACGGCGCTTCCGAAGACTTCGGTGATCATCGTGTTCCACAACGAGGGCTTCTCTGTGCTCATGCGCACGGTGCACACAGTCGTCGACCGGTCGCCACCTGACGTTCTGCACGAGGTTGTGCTGGTAAGGATTTTGATAACGAATTGCACCAAATAATAATAATAATATTATTTATTTCTACTTAATAACTTAAAAGGTTACACTTTTTAACATTACATATTTCACAAACTCAGGCAAGTATTACGCGACATAAAAGTACTTCAAGAATTATGCAATTTACTCCCCGTACTAGTGATAACTGTATTACGGAAGAATAACATACATAAGTTTTCGCGGTAAAGTATAAATCTTACTTATTTTAGGCTGGTAAATGTTCCATCCGCCTTGAAATAATCGCGCATGTCGCGTTAGTTTCAAACGGACTTAAAAGGGTTACTGCAAAAGTTTGTAGTTGCATATAAATATTTTGGTTCAATATACTACTCCGAATTCTATACATCGGCTCATTTTTCAAAACCAGTTCTCAGAACATGAAAGAATGCGATCTGTGTAAGGTCAAGGAAAAGTTCACAAAAGTTTGGTCACGCATCATTTTATTTACGGTTGAGAAAGATAAATTCACTCGGGGACAGGTTAGGACTGTAGAAAGAGGATGCGACAGTAACTGAAAACCAGTATTGTTCGAGAAATCATTGTTCTTGCGGCGGTGTGTGCAGGTGATTATCTTTATGGAAAAGTATTCCGCAGGTGCCGCTGTTTGGGCTTTTGTCACCAAGTTGTTGTAAGTCCAGGGGTAGGCAAACCTATTTGTGGCACTGACTAGTAACTGTTCTTTGATCTGCAAGTTGAATTACAGCTACTGGCTCGCAGCGACAAAAAAACGGCGTTAATTTTTTTTGCTCACGTCACATTACGGCAACGAATTTTAAATTTTAAATAGCTGCCTCTTTTTCTACAGTAGTCACTGCCATATATTGCTGCCGGCGGTTACTTTGTTAGGGGCTCATAGCAGTGTATCCAGGACTAACGAAGTTATAAAACATTTTTTAAATCGTTAATGGGTTCTGTTACCTATAGATATGCATTCTCTAGACTATAGTACATTGTGCATCAAGGGTAGTATGAAGGGAATTACTAACGAGTGTTAGAAGCCCGACGCCGTAGGCGGAGGGCTTTTAATGACTCGAGTTAGTAATCCCCTTACTGCCTGTGATACACACAATGGTTTTAATCACATTTGCGAGGAAAAAAAACAAAGAGAAAACACTTTAACTCTGCAAAATATAAAGAAATAACTTTTGACGAACGGGAACGTAAATGGAAACGATATTTTTTTTGTGACCTCTATCTACCACAGATAATAACTGCGTTTAGTTTCGACCTGGATTCGAGCCAGATTTAGCCAATTTGATAAAAATGTATAATTAATTAATTACTAAAATTAATGATAAATGTTGATATAAACTTGAAATAGGTATAAAAATAATGAAGTTTAATGAAGCGTATAGGTTTTGTGTAATGTAAGTTAGTCTATAGCTAATTTTTAAAGATGAAATTAGAAACCGATTTAATTTTTGGCTGAAAATTAAACCTCCTTAGTCAGAAATGATGTACGAAAGAGTTGCAAATTTTAAAAAGACAGTTATTACTCCCTAGGGATGACAAACTCGCCATAATTCCCGCGGGAACAATTTAGGCCATTGTCCTTCTGTATACAGGCATGGAATAACACCATTTACGAGCAAGTGTGATGAAAAAATATTAAGACTGCAATCCCAAGTCCGCAAATTCGTTGCCAACCCTATGCACTAAGATGGAATGTTAGTAATTTCACCGGTTGTCTTATCCCCACTTCGGAACACAACAATGCGAACACTCCAGATGACGGGAGATTTTTAGGATATCCAACCAATCTACTCGCCGCGTTTTTACCCTTCGAGGTCAACAAATTTAGAATCCAACGCGAAGCGACCTTCCTGGCGCGGATATGATGATGTTAAATACCCGTAAATGCGGGTTATCCAATGCCACGTTAGTGATCTATTTCCCGCGGTAAAATATTTCTTAGTTGCTTAATCAACCATTCGGCCAAATCGAGTCTTCTGACGTTTCTTCCCTTGACAGCCGTCCTGGTGGGTTGAAAATTACATTAAATAGATATAAAAAGAACAAGATAGAAAAATTGTTGCGAAAGTGTCCCAACTCAGCATTCGCTTGCCGAAAAGCACTGGCTTTCCGTTGGAACCGCTTGGTGAAGAGATGGAAAGTGACACATTTAACACAAAACAACTTTAAAAGAAAAACAACATGGATTAGCTAGCTTGTTAGTTGCATAAGTCTAGCAGACCTTCCCTATCATTTTAAAACACCACAATTGCCACTATCCTAGTGAAGAAAGAATCAAAAACTAAAAAAAACAGGTTAATCCCAGCGATGATAACGCTCGTGATTCTATTCCGCTCCGAACTTTTACGAAGAACCTGATTAAGAACCATAATTAACCGGTATTTTTCGAACCGTTCCTAGGCCGCGGTCACAGCTAGTACTAGACTTAAAAAACAAAACGAGGCTACAAACAAAATGACGTCATGATATAAAAAAAAAAAGCCAGTAAAGAATAATAATAAAAAATAGTATGCTTTTGAGACTAACCTCTTTAAAGGCATGTTTTTTATCAGAACACCTTTTCAGAAAAAACCTGTCCATTGCGAATAATTCTCAGAAATCGCGCAACCGGAAAAGTGTAATTACACCATCGTCCACGTCCAGTAGGTACTGTAAATATTTTTTTCATCTCTCCTGTTCGGAAAGTTTAATTTGAATGGGTGGATAGCTGGGTGGAAAATTGCGTTTTCATCTCTAGGGTGGAAAGTAATTTTTTTTTAATAGTTACGATTGGCCACGGAGTATATGATAATTGAGCTACGTCATATTATTAAAATAAAAGATTTTCATATATCTAAACTCGGCTATACGTTAAACGATGTATTTATTACGGCCTATAAGTAGGTTCATATGAAAATCATTTTAAGACTGGTCTATTTTTTTCGCAATTACAGAAAATCAACATTTAAAATTATTCCTCTATTCTGCTGCCCGCCATAATGCCGTGATAGCATAGCATGACACTTTTTCTTACACGTTTCGGCATGGCCATCTAGAAAATACACTACTGCCAACATTAGAAAAGTTTAATCGAGTTGGTCACGACCAAGGAGCTTATTAAACAACAAGGAGGTTGAACACCGAACATCCGTTCGAAACAAGAAATTTGACCTTTATTACGTCACGAATATATTCCATCTCTTTCTTTAGTTAGGGTAAGAATGAGATGGAAGTCATGCTCCTTGGCCGTGACCAACTCAATTTAACTTTTCTAATGTTGGCAGCATGTGTATTTTAACTTTTTTATGAATCCAGAAAAAAAAAGTTTTCAATAGATAAAGCGGGAAACGAGATTAAATATATTTAGGTAGGTATACCGTGTCTTTTTTCCTCACAGTCGAAATGAAAAGTAGTGTCTAACTCGGGTGAAATTACCCATTTCCCCTCGAACTATTGGCGCTCTCTCTTCGTTCGAGCGCCAGAAATATCTCGGGTGAAATGGGTCACTTTCAACCCTTGGTTATCAATCTACTAATTGATGACGATAGTTGCGGTAGCGTAAAATGTTGGTTTAAATTTCAGAATGCTTAATAAGTTTGCGTGTCCTATTATTGTAAATGTATGAAAATCAAGAAATATATAAATATAAACAAGCCTTGATGAATAGACGACATCAAGATCACGTGTCATAAAATCAAGAGAATAAATTGTATGGGTAAAATGACAAAAAAGAAATATACCATATTCCAAAATGTTTAATGATATAGTTTGGTAGGAATATTAATTTTTACGTTATATCCCATTTATTATAGTTGAAAATAACCACACACCAGTACCTATTACATTTTATGGATAATTTATCGACAGTTTCATGCATGTCGAAAACAACTATAAAATTGATTTGCATGCTATTACGAAGAGCGTGTTCACAATCAAAATCGCGATTCATTAGCGTCTATTTTAATCAGTTTTGACTCGACCAGATAATATCAGTCAAGCGTCATTGTGGTTAATCAGAATCACCCATCCGGTTTATATTGTAGCATTTACCAATAAAACATATGCTCCAGATATAGAAGTAATTTTTGGTCGCTACAGTACCAGTACACGTACAGTACGTACATTTCACGTTTAAAAATATACTCCAGATAAACAAACCATTTTACCATTGACTCCGTAAGCAAGTATTATAGTCTACACTCTTACCCCCTTACTAATAAACGTTGAGTAACCGTGGTGTAGTTAAACCATGCTTTGTCCTTATCTGTCATTGTGAGATTTGATATTGACAGATAAGGACAAAGCATGGTTTAGCTACACCACCGTTACTCAAAGTTTATTAGTAAGGGGGTTAACCATTATTTTTACATGCATAGCTTAAATCATGTTGCTTATGAGTCATAATCATAAGCAACATGATTTAAGCTATGCATGTATAAATAATGAATTATGAGGTTATATAATTGTATGTACATACAGCCTGGGCCAAAGGTTTGGCCGTTTGGAGTACCCCACATTTTCCTTTGTAACATATAATTAAAGTATTATTTTTCAATTATTCAAAAAATACACAAAGACGTAAAATATAAAAAAAAGTGTTTGAAGATGTGCAAATGATAAGTAGAAATCGTTTCGAAGTATAGCTCTTGCAATTCACGATGGCGAGTAGGCTGTGTTAGTGGTTGAACGTGTACATGCGCATTGCGGTAGTGTGCGTTTCTGACGGAGCGATCAGTCGCGAGGGCGCCGTCGCTCAAGTCAATTGTGCATATTGTTTCCACGACGCTAACTGCCACGAAGCAGAATGTCATCATGTTAATCATAGTGAGGTTTAATAAAGTATTTTTATTTTGAAACATGCTAAAATAAATAAATAGTATTTAGAACTGTGGGGCCTATCCGTGTTCTGACAAGTATGTAAGTGCGAGAGTGACGGATGTTTTATCCACGTTTAGTCACGCAATAAACACGGCCCTAATAAGCCCTCTGAAATAAAGACAAAACGTACAGATAGGTTTTAATTAACATAAAGGACAGAAAATAGGAAGACATTACAAATGATGACATTTGTAAGTCTTCGTAGTTCGCGACAAGATACCTAGAGTTACATCTATTTCGTAGAAGATGCAACCAAGAAGGTCCCTACTACACGCATGACGAAATAGTTCGCATATCACTTCAAGAAAATAAATAGTTTTTTGTTTGTGTCAATGTTTTATCTTATTTTATATTGTAGACACGAATGGTCGCCAAAGTATTTCACTTAATAGAATTTTCTCTTTATTTTTTTATGCTTACCATACCCACTTTCGCTCTCACGCATACTTTGACATGTATACAGATATGCGTTTAGCACAAGTAAAACCATCGTTAATTGCAAGAGCTATAGCTATTTGCGTATAAAAACTGAAGTTAGAAGAAGTCGGGTTTACAGTAAAATGTAGAATAGAATAGAATGGAAAATATTTATTTTGCTTAACTTTTACATATTTTTAGTCTGTGTAGAATGATTAATTGTATTTTTTTTGGCTGAATTTCCCTTAACGTCATTAAAGTTTACCTTTCCGATAGCTATGCAACTTTCTATAATAAAAGATATAAATGTACCTTTTAATGTTTGACTTTTATATGAAAAACTCAAGGCTGCTCAATAACTTTGGCCACAGCTGTACTACCAGTTACCTTATTGATAGCGATATATAAGGTGCTAACAAATTAGTCACGGATATTTTTACAGCTGATAGTACTCGGTTCTCGGAGTACATTTAAGTATGAAACATCATAGGTTTTCTTATGTTTTTTTGGAGATAACTAGGAAACAAATTTGCTACGTTAAAACACCCTGTTAATAAGATAATTAAATGAGACCTCTTTAGACATTCTAGAACCTCTTTAAACTATCATTCAAAAGGCCTCTTAAAAGTTGATAATTAAAATACTTTAATGTCAATGTTATGCAATTTGCTCTCTGATTGTGTCGGTTGCAAAGAAATTTAATTAATTAGCGCTATGCCTTACCGCTACACACATATCGAGTACTTAAACATGGTTACATGTTATGTGAGCAGACACTAGTATTTAATAACCTACAGTTTTCCCGCCGAGTCATAATGACATTTACGAAAAACAACTTTTGACAGACGTGACATGACAGACAGTGTTTAACATCTTGACAAGTGCATAATAGCGTGATTATTTTAAAGATTAATTATAATTTATTTTTTTTGTTCGGTAAATTAAAACAATAAAATGATATACAAAGGTTCCTTAATTACAGTTAAAAGTTAATTAATTTAATGTAATCTATTATCTCTTAAAATATCCGTGACTAATTTGTTAGCACCTTATATATCTCACTACTCGTAGTCGCATTTTATAGTATATTTATTACTCGTTTCATTGAAACAATAGGAACTAGTAGTGGGCATAGAGGTTCGGAGCGAGAGTTGAGGTGAATGATTACACACACAGTTACATAGAGTACAAGTGGCAAAAAGGATAGCGAATTAATGAATGTGATGTTAGTACCCGAAGAATGTGATGTGGATACGTTAATGCATTTATTTTCAAAAAATAGTGAACAGCGGAAAAATATAATCTTTCCAAAAATACTAGTCACTTGAAGGAGATATTAAAGTTACTTACTCTAATACTTTGGTTTTTTTTTTCACATAGAATAATTACAGTCAAATCTGCACTCGGTTCCTTTAATAACGTCGATCATACTAAAAATACATTTTTAATACAGTTGCTCAAAAAGTGATACTTTTCGTAGCTGTATGTCCAACCAAAGAGTTTGCATGTTTAAATAAAGTACCTACCATGAGCGCAGAGGTAGGTAATTAGGAGGGTAGCGCGGTGCGGCGCAGCGGCGGGCGGGGACGGGCGGTCGCGCCCGACACAACACGGATTATAGGCAGGGACCGGACCCGCTTACCCTAACCCGGGTTTTTAAAGGGTTTTTATAGCGCTGATTTTTATAAACCCGAACATTTCGGTAAGCGCTTAATCGGTTCACACATTAAACGGATAATCCATTCGATCGAGTTAATTTGGCTTACCGCTTACCAGTATCAAAACCTCCGAATGTGTTACCGCTTAAAATACCTTCAAGCAAATTTAGTTCTTTGACAAACTACGTACGACATATTATTGGACCGTTTAAAGAAACCTAAACTCGGGCGGCGCGCGCGCTTCAAAGGTGAGTACATATAGTGGCACGTGGCACGCTGTAGGAGTAGATAACAGACAAACATATTACACTAACACTCGCACAAACTTTCGCATAAGTATTATAGTTTTATAGTAGACCGAGCGAGAAAAATAAGTAACATTAAATTATTCATAACAATTACTTACCATTATTATCAATTTTAATATCAATTAATAGACTAAGATCACAACGAAACGACCTGTCTGGTATCCTTTCCCAGTTTTACTGTTCATCTGTAGCCAATAGTGCCAATACCAATACACGTAAAAATAACGGCGCGCGCGGCGCGCGGGAAGGGAGCGAAAGGGTTACCCTAACCCGAACGGTAAGCGCTTATTCAAATAAATATCAAACCCAACGACATTCGGTAAGCGGTTACAAAAGGGTTACGGTTAGGGTATCCCGGCTTAATAGGGCTATCTAATCGTTGGGAAAGCCGGTGAAGAGGTTACCGAAACGATTGGCTTACCGTATGAACGGGTAAGCCGTTCGAACGGCTTAAGCAAAGGAACGGGTTTTCCGGTCCCTGATTGTAGGTAAGGTAGGTACTTCTAATGTTTATGCTTTCCTAGTATTTAATTAAAATTTAGGTAATTTCGTACATAGTGTGTGCACACGTTAAGCTCAGTTAAGCAAACTCACAAGGTCCGGGGGAAGAGGAGAGTTACAAGAGATACACAGATAACCACATACACATATAGACATTTTTTCGCAAATGTATTAAAAAACGTCGTTTGGTACACGTGCGGAACTGTCATTTGCGATCTTTCCGAGTCTTGTCCCTCGCTTGCAGCTCGGGCCAAGACTCGTGTGAAATGACATACTTTCCGCACTTGTATCAAAATCTACTATTGTATAAATGTCCTAATTCTTGTTATTAATTATTTATAGAAGATACATGTTGTATTCCATTTCTATTTTTTTCTTCGTTTAAGGCGGAGTCGTTTTTAAAATAACGGTAATGTGTAAAAAGAGAAATTAAAAAAAAACCCGCCTACAAAAATGCAAAAAAAAACTTCTTATAAAATGGTAGGTAGGTCAGCCCAACAGTATTCGGCTTTTGTTTTAAAATATTGTAGGACGCCGATTTCAGTTGGACTGACCTAAGTACCTACCATTTTATAAGATGTTATTGTTTGCATTTTTGAAGGCGGCTTTTTGTTTTTTTTTTAACTTTTATTTTATACTTTTTGTAATCCTATTTATGCTGTTATGTAGTCCCACTTCTCAATTAATGAGAAACTTAGAAAATTTCAAGCTCGCCGCAAGCAACGCCGCGGGAAAGTCATAGTCATATTTAAACAAATAAATGTGCTTCGTCATAGTCGCTCAACTACCTTAATCGAGATATCTTATCGCCACCCTTCAAATAGGTACCGTTAAGGAGTTCCGGTGGCCATCTGTGGTCTTCATCATCAGTTCCAATTCACCAGTAGTGGTCTCCGAATAATCGGGGAACATACACAACACAAATAAAAAAATAGATACCCCGACGAATTGAGAACTTTCTCCTTTTTTTGAAGTCGGTTAAAAACTAAATAGGTTCCACAATTTTCTTTGTGTTCTAGGGTTCTTTTTAAAAATAATAATACCCATACATCGAAATATAATAAGTATAGAAGGATAACTGTCACTCAAAATGTGTTCCACATACTTAGTGCTGAAATGGGCGGAGCTAATACTTGGTGCTCAACCGGCTTCCAGTAGGCTTTGAGTTATTGTGTCAAATGGTTGTCATTATAGTTTTGTAAAATAATTATAAATAACTGATAAATAAGATAAACTATAGCAACAACGATGCCGACGTGCATCGTAAATTGATGTAGGAGTCGCACGGACCCTAAAAAGGATGTAATTTCATTCCATTAGTAAGTAATTACAATTAAATAATTTCCTTACAAAATGGACATGGCCGATGTTGTGCAATATAAGTTCTGAAATAATTGTAATATTAAAGATTAATGTTTTTTTTTAGTTTTCCTAGAAATGAAGAAAAACGTTTTGCTTGGATAGCTGCAGTTCGTTTAGAAAAACGCGATGAAACGTGGCTTCCCAGCAAACATTGTAGGATATGCAGTATCCATTTTGAAGAAACTGACTTTTTAGTTTCAAAAACTGGGAGACATTTTTTGAAATGCTCAGCGGTTCCAAATTGCACAGTACCATACAGTAACTCCCTACTGCAACGCAGTCATGCAGACTAATCAGCGCCGTAACGGCATCGCCTCGCCTTGTATGAATGAGGCGAGGCGATGCCGATCCGTTGCCGAGCGGTTATGTCTGCGACAACCCTTAGTAGGTAATACTTAGGTACTGCAACTTGTTTTATTTAAATTAGGTACGATCAAATACCGCCATGCCTCATCTTAAAAAATCTTGATTTACCTATTATAATAATGTACTATTATATTATATCCGTATATAATATCGTTATTTATTGCCACTAAAACATTATTTATTGCTGTATAAATAAAGTATACACCTTAACTTTAAATTACGGATCACTTCTGCATTAAACCATCCAAGTTCAGCAAAATGTCAGATGTGTCATTTTATAGCGTGTTTGAGTAGGCATAATCAAAGTTTTCTTATGGGTGAAAATATATACAACCTCTAACACTAATGGCGTCTACTCAAACGTTTCAAGCGTAGAGGAAATGGGACGTATTTCAAAGTCAAGTTTGTTCGGTGTTACTCTTCCATACTTATTATATTTCGATGTACCCATACGTTTCTTGTAAAGTACCTTCTTTATTTACTCAATGGTCTTGACAGTTTGAGAGTCTTGTCATTGTAAAATGTATCCAAATACCTGCAAACGGAGGACGTACACACCTACTTAAGTAGGTTTGTTTGTATGTTTAAACAAAACAATTTCTTGTACAAAAGAAAACAAAATAACACATTAACAAGTCTAACGAAAAGCAAGCTTTAAAAAAAACACAAATGCCGTTTGGATAAGGTCGTCGACGTAATGTTACTTATCATGTATTTATTTGTTCTTTTGCCAATCTCACATTTAAATAAGTAATTTAAATATAGCATATGACACTCTCGTGGTTCAGACGAATCTAACCACGTAAAATTTATTAAAATCGGTTAGACGTTTAGCAGTTAGAAGCGGACATTGAGTCGGCCATATATACAACCTAAACACATAAACCTCCCTTTGGGCTTCGCCGCAGTCGGGTAAAAAATATTAACAATATGGGTAGGTACCCATGTAGGTACCTACCCATATTGTTAATATTTTTTCTTCTAGTTACCCTTACAAAGTATTTGGGATATATATATATATATGTATATATAATTAGTTTTCATATAAATTGATTTTGAACAGCTTATATCGCGTGGGGTATATTTAGTATCGCGTTGGGATATAAAAGTATTATTAATAGTTATGTTGAGAGAAAGATAAACAAAATTATAAATATATAAATAATAACATTAATAACTTTTTAGGCGACATATCTAGCCTAAAAAATAACACTAAAAATAGTACTAAAAATAACACTAATTTCAAAATACTACTACTCAATACATAACATGACGCTGTGGGCGTGACGTCAACTCTCGTGCCGATACCTGTACTGTACACGATTAATACAGTCCGTTAAAAAAAATTTTTTTTTCGATGTAATTGAACTAGGAAACCATATGTTATTTTCACACTTAATTTTAATACTTCTACATAAATCAAATCAATTTCAAACACAAACCATAATCATAATCACTAACAATTTATGGCATTACTTCAAGGTGGACGACTTCTCTGATAAGGACGATTTGAAAACAAACGTTGATAACTACATTAAGCGGTGGAGGGGCAAAGTTCGCTTAATCCGCAATGAGGAACGGCAGGGGCTCATCCGGACTCGCTCGAGGGGCGCCCAGGAAGCCACGGGAGAGGTCATAGTGTTCCTCGACGCGCATTGCGAGGTCAACGTTAACTGGCTGCCCCCGCTCCTCGCCCCCATCTACCGAGACTACAGAACGATGACAGTGCCCGTGATCGACGGCGTAGATCACAAAACTTTCGAGTATAGGCCTGTATACGCACAAGGTACCAACTTCCGGGGTATCTTCGAATGGGGAATGCTTTACAAGGAAAACGAAGTACCAGATAAAGAATCCGATCTTCACAAGCACAAGACGGAGCCGTATAAGAGCCCCACTCACGCCGGTGGCCTCTTCGCAATAAATAGAAAATATTTCTTAGAAATCGGGGCGTATGATCCAGGCTTGTTAGTTTGGGGTGGGGAAAATTTTGAACTGAGTTTCAAGATTTGGCAGTGTGGCGGCAGCATTGAGTGGGTTCCGTGTTCAAGGGTAGGGCACGTTTACAGAGCGTTTATGCCCTACTCGTTCGGAAACTTAGCCAAGAACCGAAAGGGTTCCTTGATCACGATTAACTACAAAAGAGTAATAGAAACTTGGTTCGACGAAGAACATAAGGAATACTTCTATACTAGAGAGCCCACGGCGAGGTTTTTGGATATGGGTGATATTACTGACCAAGTGGCGTTGAAAGAAAAGTTAAAATGTAAAGATTTTGGGTGGTACATGGAGAATGTGGCTTATGATGTATACGACAAGTTTCCAAGGCTGCCGAAGAATGTCCTATGGGGCATGGTGAAAAATAAGGCGGGAGGCGTCTGTCTGGACACAATGGGGAAGGCTGCGCCGGCATATATTGGTAAGCATAGTCTTTGCTACAATCTTATTTTACTTGGTAAAATTGGTTATACTCGTAGATTAAAGATTTTAGTGCACATAATATGACGACATGAGTGCACTTATTAAAGAGTGGACAAACGAAGCCTGTTAAAAAACAGCTATCGCTAATGTTGGTTGCCATTTGGATTTGATTGTAAATTGTTGAAACGGCAATTTAGACGAAATTCTTGTACAAATTGTACTATAAAAAAAGCGACTCATTCCAGTTCTTTTTTACGCTACAGACAGCCAATTTTTGTGTCTATAATTATTTGCTCTATGCTTTATACATATGACGTCCTGCTGGCGTCTGAGACCCGTTTAAAAACTAACAATCGTAATGACTGTGGCATCAGATTGTACTGCAGTAAATTAGATACCAATAAAGCTTACTGTGACACTCAATTCGAGCGCAAAGGCGTTTAATATGTTCATGTTTCATCGCGAAATGTTGTCCACGTACCAAGTTAGCTTGAACCAAGTACATGTACATACAGGTACGTCATCATGCCACGGCGCGGGCAGTAATCAGCTGTTCCGACTAAACGCGGCGGGCCAGCTCGGCGTGGGCGAGCGCTGCGTGGAGGCCGACAACGACAGCTTACGGCAGTCTATCTGCCGCCTTGGGACCGTTGATGGGCCCTGGAGGTAACTACTATGCAATTGCTAAATATACTTTTTACATACTTAGTGACAATTTAACCGAGTCAATGTTAAGTATACAAATTTCTTATTTATTTATTTGGGAGAACCAACCGCTACAAAAATCATTAGAGAAGTCATAAGCAGTAACATAAAGCCAATTATAGAATAACATACGAGGAGTATAACAATGAAATATTAGTTAGGTACTTAGTAAGAAATATCGCTCATCGTGCAATTGCCTTGTATCAATTGAGTGTAAATAACCGGCCAGCGGACGACCTCTATTTCACCTGAGGCTGCTTATAAAGTGCTTGGTTCAGTAACAGTATATTTTACTCTGACCAGTTAGCATAAACTATCAAAGATATCACACTTCAAACCCCGCACTGTTTGATTGATTAAAAAAAACAAATGTGAACCTTACGAAGGATGCTTTTTTTTTTTTAATTGTCGTATTAACTCATAGTATCTTCGTTATAGCGTGATTCGGGTGTCAACTATTAGGATCACGTGACAGAGAGAGATAACAGTCGATCTAGTTTATCTATAGCTTGACGTTTACTTTACATTTACGTTGACGTGTCTTGTGAAGTTGTGACGGACATTTGGTTTGTTATAGTTTTATATGAGATAGGTTATGTGGTCTCGTTCTTCCAACACGCAAATCATTGACATTTAACAAAAAAAATCATAACCCATGTCATGTCGGAAACATACCCATTATTTATCGAAACAAATTTTAATTTTATCGAAAGGCATTTCTCGGCGCATGAGTAATTTTTTTTGGTAGTCACAAGCCTAACCTGGTAAAACATCATGGTTTCAGGAGAAAATGAAATAATACAATCGATCAAGTGAAATTCGATAAAGTAATGGCCTACAGGTTATCAGTGTTATCACAATGAACGTGTGCGCAGGTACGACACCGAGCACAGCCACCTGATCCACCGGCTGCGCGGGCACTGCCTGACGCTGCAGCCACACTCCCGCGCGCTCGCGCTGGCGCCTTGCGACCCCAACAACACGTACCAGCAGTGGTCCATCACGCACCAAACACCCTAGCCTCCCCAACCCGATACTTAACTAGCTCCCTTCTTATTATTATATTTCTAGGAAATACTAAGGTCCACGGCCCCTGCCGCTTTATTCTCGTTCCTTATATTCAAACCCCGGTTTAGGTACTTACAGATTAAATTTGACACTTGCCACATATCTTAAGTACCGAGTAATTCTAATTTCTCCGCTGTTTGAATATTCGAAACGGGCCTTAGAATATGTCCTCATTAAGGGAACAGTGAGCGGTTGGCTTTTTGCCTCCGCTTTGCCTCCCTATATCATTTAAATGAAGTGTCCATACAGCGCAATCAGTTGCGACAAAAAAAGAATAGAAATTAAATAAACTGAACTTGAAAAAAAACATGGTATATTGTTGCCATGTTTAAGCATTTTACTTCAAAAATGTGGCAGTTACGTAGAAAATGGCGCCCTCATTTTATTTCTACTTTTTTTGTCGCACTGTATAAAGGGTGGCGAACTGGAGGCAAACAGTTAGCCTCTCACTGTTTGTCTAATGAGGCCACAGCCTTAGACAGTTTCTGACAATGTCAATCTGTAGGGTAGCATCTCAGTAACTGTCCACTAAAATATGTCATTTGGGTATTTGTACAAAGACACCGTTAGTATAATTACTTAAAAAATGCTCAAAGTTTAGCGTTGGAAACTTTAATTTAATTACATTATTATCGTTAGATTAATTGGTAAACTAGGAATTTAAAAGGCCTCGCCGTATGGCTGAAAAGACATGAACTTTTTCATTGTTACTCGTGCTGTATAGATTTAAAAGGCATTTATTTCTGTATTTCTGGTACCCCTATACATATTTTTTTCTGAGTATCTATTAACTGGGAGTTTTAACAGTAAATGATAAGTCCGTTCAACAGTTTACTTTGTTAGCAATATTAATTGACAAACTTACTGCTATGGTATATGAACCCAAAAAAGCGATCGCGACCGAAGACAATTATTTATAGCCACTGCCATTTATAAACTCTAGAAAATGTCAAACAGGTTTAAACCTTATCATTTTCAATTTCGTTTAGTTTGCATCGAGGAATCTATTTGAGGTAGTATCTATTGAGGTTTTTGGGTATAATTAGGTCATTAGGGTAGTCGGGCTATTGTATGAAGCTCGACATTGATTGGTCGAGCGCCTTGTGAGATTCCAGTAAGACTAAGTGACGACACTTATACGTAAGCTTTAAGTTATTAGGCTTACTTGGCATTACCGAAAAGCTAACACGGCTAACAACATATGACATATATTGGTACAGATTTCTGTTACAGATTTCTATCTCTACAGATTCGCAATTCAACAGATTCCCAATTCTACATATTATCAGCTCTACGATTCCCAGGTCTACAGATTCCCAATTCTACAGGTTCCCAACTTTACATTCTCCTAACTGTACATACAGATGATACGACACGTACAACAAATAATACATTTCACAGAATCGTAGGTAGGTTAGGTTAGGTTTGTTTTTATATGAGGCCCTGAGGGCCAAAACAACCTAGAAATAGGAGCTCCGTCGATTCTGCCAAATTAGACTATCTAAAGTTTTCTAACTCTATGGACACAGAGTGAGCTACCGCCAAGACCGAAAAATAAGGGACGGTTGACTAGGTCTAGGCCTTCTGTAGAAATGGGAATCTGTAGAATTGCGAATCTGTAGAATTGCGAATCTGTAGGATTGGGAATCTGCAGAGCTGGTAATCTGTAGACCTGGGAATCTGTAGAGCTGAGAACCTGTAGAATTGGGAATCTGTAGACCTGGGAATCTGTAGAGCTGGTAAAAATCGGTTAAAATAAAAAACTATTTCACAGTCATGGCATTATAATGTTTAACATATTGGCTAGCGGATGCCTTTGTAATATCACGGGATACAGGTGAATAGTTAACGCCATATTACCTAGATTATCTTATTTTATTTCGTCGCTTTCGCTCGTTTGTAAATTTTTCATGACAATGTAGTCCTGATGTTAAAGTGACAAGGTACAAAAGTTACTTTAAAGTTAGTAAGTAACTGTAAAGTGGGAATATACAGGTGATCAATCCAAATGTGGCAGTATAGGTGAAACCAAATGATGCATTTCTTTCGGGATTAACTACTTGGATCGATTCACGATTAGTTCCTATATGTTTATAATCTTTAAATGCGGTTATTCCCTTTTTCAAAATCGAGGTCTATTGTTCCAAAAAACAGATAAAGAACCCATTTCGAATTCCCCAAACTGACCAATTTGGATTGTATAGTAAACGGAAAAGCCAGAGCGGCAAACCGGTGAGCCAGTAACAGTTGAATCAATAAAAGACTATATTATGCATTTATTTTCACGAATTACTCATGACGGAGATTATCATGAGGATAACTATTTTAAAAAGCTCAGCCGCCATAACGTAATACTTTTAATTGATGGATTAGATGATATTTCAAGACATCTATCTCTTTAATATCGCTATCATCCAAACTCTACAAATATATAATAAAGACAGGAAGAACATTGCGGGAACCCGCAGTAAAAAGTTTGTCCTAAGTGTCTGCGCTCAATAGTCAAAGTGGACTTCCATTTTGAGTGCGTTTGTAATGTCCTAAATATTTTTTAAATTGTTCATTGAGACGGGAGAATCACTAATATGGTTTGCAACTCTATCGTATTCGTTATTTTCCCTGTAAGTTTATAGCACACATCAATTAAGTCCTTTTCATATAGTAGTCGTACAGCTGAATCGTATTGTCCGTATAAAAATGTGCCAATTTCATGGAACTTAGGTGCGATTATCAAAATTTCCATGAAAAAATATTAAATTACATGCCACTATTATAACTTAACTGTACTTAATTATCTACTTTTAACGATATCATTGCTTAGTTTTTATACGTTGATTAAAATGGACGCGCAAATGAATCTCTACATTAATTTTACTATGCCAACGGCAAGATAAGAAATCGATCATAACAGCAGTCCTCGTAGAACAACGAATTGTTTGGTTTGAGGTTATAATTCGTCCTGGGATGGCAAATAATCACTGCTATAATAGTATATAGGCATTACTATGTATTTTATGCGTGATACACTAGTTGTATTTAATCATATGAGGAAGTTGTATTTTCTGTAGCTCGTCCAATTATATTTCCACGGTACGGTGTATCAGCTAGCTGGTTACTTTCTCAAACTCGTTCTTATTTTCTCTCTAAATAATATTATTTATAAATTTAACCCGTTAATTTACCTTTATCGCAAACCCCAGCATTATTAAAATGATATGATCGTTACTAAAAACTCACACAATGGACATTCTCAAATTGACAATAGCCGCTGTCTCGTAACTTCAATTATTCAAAGCGATTAAAGGGGTAATTTCTGTTTGTTTGCCGAAGTCATTAACGAAACAGTGCCGGTGCGCTGTAATTGAATTACACTTACAGCGAACTATTCGAGCTTATCTGAGAAGCAAATCAAGCATGCTCATATGTAAGGTCTCGTCATAGTAAATGTGTCGCGTTTAGCTTTGTATTATCATAGTAAAGTCAATAACTGTATGATTTGAGAAAGCTAGAAACCTCATTTCAGAGCTGATATGATAACTTTTGATCGGTACGGTAACCATTAATCATTATTATCCAATATTGGGCGGCTCAAATACATCTGACATATTATTACGGCTATGTCATCCCCTTTTTTTGGGTGGGGGTTTAAAACACCAACTCATTTACCAGATTTTGATATTCAACGTTCCTTGACGGCAGGTGACGTGTAATTTTTGATGGTTAAAACGATGGGTAAAAGGTTTCAGGGACAATCCTTTTTACCGGCCATATGACCCCGGTCTGTACATTCGATATTTGGAAGGTTGCAAATAACATAATTTGGATTCGTATAATTAGTGCTTGCCTATATTTCTTATGAATGTGCATTGTCGTTATACGGGAAAGAGTCCAATAATATTATTTTAAATGTGTGTGTTGATAATATTTTTGTATATTTTGTCTTTGTATTTTACCTTTAAAATGCATTTGAGATTGAAAAAAAGTTAATTTAGTATTTTTATGTGAAATCGGACATTATTGTACGAGATTAATTTTGAACTTATTAAAATACGTCTGACAAGAATGTAGCATATTAATGTATGTATACAATCTAAACTAGTTTAATGAATTGCACTCAATGTCCGATTCAAAATACTACGCAAACTTGAATAGATCCTCTCCTTGTACTCGTATGTACCTATACTATTTGATATTCTTACGGTTAATTAATTAATGAATTTTAAAAACATATATTGGTACCATATATCTCATCAAGATCCATGGATTTATGGATATTTATATTTAGATGTAAAGTGATATACATATTGGACCATTATTGTCCCTAAATTTAAAAATGTAGAATATAAATGTATAGTTAATTCGGATGTTAACGTGTATTAACGTGTATTATGACTATCTTTGACCTGGGCAATCGTCTCTAAATTATCATTATACTGTGAGTCCAGCAGTTTTATATATTTCCACTTTAGATTGTAAATAAATTGATATTTATTGTTGAAAGAGTTTTATTAAAAGCTTATAATCACTAAAATATAAGTAATAATTATATTAAAACTAGGGCAAGTATTATCACAATAAAAGACATATCTGGTTCAGTCGAACCACATGGACTTACAAGGTTCAAGATATAATCGAACAAGTCAAGGCGCGACCTTCCGTGGGGTTTCCGGGGGGAATCTAGGGAGCGGGAGGGGGTGCGTTACACTACAGCGCGCCGCGTGCTGGCCGACTCCTCGCCATCCCGCAGGATGCGCACGAATTTGTTCGACTATAATGGATCAATAATTTAGGTGAATGGCGCCAATATTTTGATACTGTAATTATTCTGTTTAATTTTAGGGCACTTCTATGACTCGTTTCCTAACTTGGCGCCCGTATCACAAAAATCCCAACTATGTGACAGTTGCATTTGTTGTATTATTACGAACACGATAAAAAAAGTTGGATTTTCCGTTACTCTTGTGATATGTTGGCACAGTATTGCCACTGAATGATCATACCTATAATGTTTTCCACAAATACAAATACGTAACTAATAATAACATTACAATAATGTGAATAGTAACATTATATATTTTTTCCTTCGTCTATGCCTTACACTATTATTTACTTCTTAGCCTATACCACAGATTAGAAATATAATTATCACCATCAACTTAACTGAGAGCTGGTTGTATGCTACTGGGGATACACCGAGCCACGCCCGTTCACGAGCTAACACGAGTCTTAAAGCATGCTTGCCACTCATAGCGAAATTGAGTTTGTATGGCTTAGCTTGCAATTGTACTCTTCGAAATAATGCCTACCTACTGTTTAGTTGTGGTGAGAGTACTACTAAGAATTTACATTTGCTATTTAAAAGGAGACCGTTCGGACTTTATTGCGCTCGCGGGGTAACAATGTTACAGGCTTAAGATTTGACATGGAAAGAAAAAATAATTACATTATAAAAAATAATTAGGGAATGAAAATTAAAAGAAGAAATTCATATTAATATACGATGTCTCACTTACTGAGACTTGGTAAATGTAATTTTTTTATATTAAAATATTTCCAGTAGCCATACATTTTTTGCTCACCTCTCAAATCACAAGGTCAAATAAGTTGCTGTTGCCTTATTATTATCACATACTTATAATTATAACATCACAGGGGTACATCACCTGACTGTGGGTGCGTATCCACTTAAAGGTAGCGAAGTGGAAAGAAATTTTACCACGACAGCCGTACCTATAACTGCTACAGCTCAGTACCTTACACTCGTCCTAGAGCTTAGCCATTTCATGGTAACCAGGTCCCCAGGTCGCTTGCGTTCATCTGTGCCGCGTATAATTTTATACTTAGCCAACTTTATACTTAGCGAATATTCGGAATCATACCATAAAATAGTTCCATCTGTCTGCGTGTTCTCTTCGCCTCTCGTCTCGACTCGCCGTTCGTCTTCGCTCCTCTCCACTCTTTATTTAAGTGGATACGCACCCTTATGCCTGTTACACATACTGGCACGAATGGAAAACTGAATCGAACCGAAAATGATACAATACACGACGCTAGTAAAGCCATAAAGATTAATTTGTATTAAAATATATCGGCTCGCCTCCGTTTCGCATACGCGGCAGTATACTATCCACATGCGTTATAAGCACGTTCTCGGAGCGTTGGTAACGTAACAGTAACTTATGCAAAACTGATTCCGCTCCGCGACCGCGCTACACGAACAAATGTAAAAAATAGACTAGCATTATGAAAGTCTTCTGACAGACAAAATTTACCTCTATGATAAAAGAACGCGAGGTTCAAAAGATAATATCTATGTCCGATCAATTTTAGCATTTTAAGACGCTGTCATAAATTTTACGTCTCTGTGTTTTTACTGTCAGTAAACCCACATTGCGCGAACGAAACGAAAAAAAATTTTAGACTAGTAATTAAAATTTACATAAATATCCCAGTATTAATCTTACTTTTATCACATACAAGTCATTTAAAAATCACGATAAATGAGGACTAGTTAAATATCAACAGTAGTACATAATGGAACACTAAATAATAGGAATTATAATTATAGGTCATATAGGTATATCCATTAGAGACTAGTAAATCCACAAGTTTTAGTTATGTAACTAAATAATAGCCTTCATTAATTAACACACTGATACCCACTTAGGGGTAGGTAGGTACGGCAACCGCGTGTTATAAAGGGCAACAACTTTTTTGAAAATTATTTATACATTTAGGAACCACCAAATACGCTCTAATATACGTCCAATCTGTAAATAAATATAGATTAATTCCCGCATTTTTTACGGAGCATCACTTGAGAACGACTGGACAGTTTTCCTGATTTTTTTGTTGCCTCGCACGCGCTAGTTTTAGGCAAACATCGAATAATCTTGCTCCAGCGCAGGAAGGTACATTATATCCCCGTCATCGTCATCACATTCATCAGGCATGGGAATTCTGTTCCGTTGCACAACTGATTTCATCCAATAAATTCGGTATCTCAGGTCCTGGAAACAAACATACACTAATTTAGGTACCTTCAAATTATGGTTTATGATAAAGTAAATATGAATAATAGTAGATTATACACCGAGGGGATAAAGCGCTGTTTTATGTCACGGGCGCGATATTGAATCCTGACCAAATGAGGGACTCCAGATTTAACTCCCGAGCGCAGCGAGGGTGTTACGAGTTAATTCCTGAGTGCAGCGAGGGATTCAAGCTCGCCAAGACGAAAACAGCTTTATCCCAAAGGAGAATACTCTACTTTTCTCACCTTTTGCGAACAATAAATAGCAAGGTTACTTACTAGAAACAACGTTTTATTAAAACTTAAAGTACCTTATTTTAAATATACGTAAAAGTTATAATTTTTCATACGAATTTAAATCTTATTATTAAGCAGCGGGTTATAATGAGATTCAGTACCATATTATGACCCGCCGGGTCATAATATGGTACTGAATCGGTATCCTGCCTTTTAGCCGAATGTATCGTTTCCCAACAGTTTCATTTGCCAACCCGCTTGTTTTCTTGTAACTGTAAAAAAATCAGGATTTATCTCAGTACCATCTTGCGGGTTGGGTTTGTTTTAAAAAAAAACACATTACATTTACAGAAAAATAAGCGGGTTGGCAAATTAAACAGTTGGGAAACGATACATTCGACCAAATATATTTCTGCCAAAAGGCAGAGAACCTACTGAAACTCATTATACTCGTAACCCGCTGGTTAGCCGATAGCTATAATGACTTACTTTCGGTGAGGTTTGCATGTAATTGTCTAATTTCGAGCATATGGTGTGAAAATAAACTAATTCAGTTTTAATTATGAGTCTGCACGAGGGCCAAAGGACGATGGGTAAAAATGTCCCCACCCACCAACAGTGATGAAACATGTGCCAGTTAATAGATCTTGGCAATATGATGTATTTTTTCTATGGCGACGATCACCATATGTATGGGGTTTTCTTGAATAATCATAATCTTATCGTATGGAACTATGGAATTTGTTTGAAAATGAACACGTATGTAGATGATTTGCCTTGCCTGGCCCTTTGTTTTCATTAAAAAAATCCCATTGATTTTGCTACGAAGATAAGTATTTTGTCTTTTATTGGGTCCTAATGAACATATAGACCTGCAGCCCGTTACTGTTGGAGGGGGGGGACGGGGTCCATACAAAATTGCCCATAACCCTTTGGTAGTAGATAAATAATGACTGCTTGGGTTGTCAACCAGCCGAACCGAACCGAACCGAACCTGGAACGGAGGGTAAAATCTTATAGTTCGTAGGCAAAGTTAGGTACTTCCAACGAGGTTAACCGCATCATTTTATTTTTAAATTACTGTTTTAAATACACCGATTAATAAGTAGCCAACAGGAGAATCGTGTATTTAATTGTGCGATTTATTTTATAGGTCATATTTACCATTTGTTTAATCGGACTCATCTCTAGACTTGGCGCACGCCACATCCTTTCAATGTCGATTTCCTTTTGAAGTTCACTGCGTAGGGCAGTGGCTTCTGCGAGCGGTTTCTGAAATAATAAAACAAACCATATATTATGGTAAACTTTACGAACAAAAGAACCGTCAAAAACTATTTTTTGTAAACATATTTATACCACGTTCGTCACTACTTTCTAAACTTCGTATCTGATGGAATACTTAAATAGGAAAAGCACTCATGTTCCCTAAACAATAAATACTACTTTCTTGTCTAACTATTCGATCAGATACGAGGTTGAGAAAGGTGTACTGTATTTAGAGGTCCAAAACTAATCTGTGTATAGCATTTATCCATCTAAACAACCTAAAATGGCTAACGCTTATACTAGACCCACATTAAGTTTAAAAAAGAAATGTTTATTCATTAAGTAGGCTGCACAGGCACTTTTACACATTAAAAATCTACCAGCGCTTCCCAAGAGGAGACCACTGCTGAGAAGAAACGCCGCAAGAAACTCAAATTATTTACGACTTGTAAGGATTTTAAGTTGGTTAGCAAAAGTCGGGTTTTTAAAGCGTACTTTTTGTGACTATTATTTAAATATAGCTTATAGTTGTTTAGATAGACCAAATTAGCATAATGCTTAGGCTATGGCTTCGTCTATCCCCTCCCTCCCCTCGTCCCTCGCATATACACTGGGACCAACGGGGCTTGCAACACCCTTTATTGCCAGTGACATCATAACTATGGAAACAAAAAACTTGACAACTTTGTATATTGTTGACTAATTTTGTGTTTTACTGTCTATGAATAAAATATATCTTCACACGACTTAGTGTCAAGCGAACATTATGTGTTTAGATTTTTTGACCACACCCAACGCTTAGAGTACATTTACCTAAGTACATAAAGATACTTGCCTGGAGCATCTCGCAACCGCGGGCCCCGGTTTCGCGCAGTTTAAATTGGAAACGTAGATCGGAAGCAGTCAATTCGTGCTCCTTCTGTCTTTCCTCAAGTTCTAAGCGCACGCGCTTTGTTTCTCTATCCCTCTCTTTCACTGAAATTGTAACACAATCAAGTAAAATAATTATATAAGCCAGGTACGGTCGAGGTCAAAAGTAGCTGTAAACTTAATTACCTACCTTATCTCAGCCATTGATATTCTAAATCCAAACACTCACTTAAGTAGGATACTGCTACAAGGACTTAAATATAGAGTGAGTAATGAGATCGACTGTACAGCCCTAATACTAAAGAAGGCGGCTCTGCATAGTAACAGTTTTAGAATTTTAATTTTGTTGCCATTAGATCATAGAATACTTCGTAGTAATACATTGCAGTTTATACCTATGAGATTTTACTATTTTTACTCAGTCAGCTTAATGTGGCGTGGTGGTGGTGGCTGGTGGCCACTGCAAGGTATTGTTATTCCATCTGCCATCACGTCATAAATGTACTTTATCTTTTTTTTTACCATTACGAGCGACGGGCGACTGGGTGGCAAACGACAACAAACAAATAACATACGTAGGTTTACATATTTAGGATCTCCGCCACTCTTTCAGATTGCTTTTTAGTATGGGACCGCGCCGCCACCTCGCTCTGTGCGGTTGCGGCTTTAAAGGGCACTACAGACTAAACAGTTTGACCTGCAGTCCTAAGCCTGTCAGGCCGGCTGTCAGTCCAAATCAATCCAGTTCAATGTCCACGATTTTTAAATATGTTGTACCTAGTTGTTTTAAAAAACTAGGTTTGTAAGTTACCGTTTTGTTTTTTTTTTCATTTGTATCTTTAAAAGACATATTTTCATGGAAAGGAAAACGTACAGACCTAGTCTTTCATAACATCTACAACAAATTCAAAAATCAGACAAGTTTAAGGGTAGAGAAACGTTAACGCATTCTGTATGGACATTTTTAGCTTTACTATCCTCTTATGAGGAACTAGAGGGTTATTATGACATAGCTATGCAGTTCATTACGCTCAGAGAAAGGGACAGCGCTATGCGCATCTATAGCTCTGTCCTTTACACTCGCCGTAAAATGAACTGCATAGCTATTACATAATAACCCCTGATAGTCTTTGTTTCAATACGATGAACTGACGGGGCCTATATCGGCCGGCGGACTGCATGTGAGTCTGTGTATTATAAATTCAAATGTGACTTACGTATTTCATCCCACTGGCGCCTAATCTCGATCTCTCGCTGGAGAATTTGCTGTAGCGGCGTCGGCGGACTCGACGACTCTAAAAGTGTCTCCTGGAACAAATAGGGCAGTTTTTAAAGAGAAAACACATAACACATGCAGTTAGCCTGGTTGGTAGTGAGCCCCAAGTCTAGCTTAGCCTATGTATCAGTAAATGTTTGAGATTCTATTAGTATACTGGTTTTTGAAACAAATAAAGTTTAGCATTTTAATAAAATAATATCATGTTACCCTAATTATTATTAAAATTATGGTCACCTAACGTTTTCATGTTAAAAACTTGGAACCTATTTGAAAATCGAACGATCAGACGAGTAAGAAATTGAGTATATAGGGTGGCCATGATCCCAAAGAAAATGACTTCATTCAATGTTTATTTGCATAAAAAACAAAGTAATTGTCTTTTAAACGTTTTTAAATCTATTACGTTATGTACCTAATGGTGTAGTGAGTTTTAGTTTACTTTGTTGCTACACGAGCCCGCAGTCACCTGTATATACCTCCCTATAAACACCTACAAGTAGACTTAATTTCGGGGTTAGATCAATCTGTGTGAGATTATTTGTTGGTAGTACTGGAAAATATGATAAAAGTAGTTTACATTAAGCTTCAGTAGCTTTGCCTATGACCTATATTTGTCAGGACTTTTAGCGAAAAATTGACAGATATTATTACAAATGGATAGTTTTGGGTGGAATTTATTTAGACTGTTTTTGACCCTTAAAAATCCGATGTATATCTCTAAATAACTCTAGTAAAAAAAATTGCAGAAGGTTGTATTATTTATACATATCTACCTATATTAAGTAAGTTTATTTATCATAAAGGTGTAACAAAATGTATTTTAATTAGGACCAATCTGTTAAACGTATTATAATTACATTTCATCACAAATTGCACCAAAATAACCCAGAAGCAGCACAGTTAAGTAGGAAATAAGTAATAAAACTATTTAGGTACCTTTTCCTCCACGGTGCTATCCGGTTCGCAGGAATCACATTCCACGTTCATAACTTCCATTGCACTTAACCCACGAACTTAATATCACACTAAAGTTCTCAAAACTTGACTGTAACTTATATAACAAGGATCGATAACAACGCAGCAATGTTCTTTGTTAGTGGCAACTCTATCGTGTCTAAAAAGTTTTTAGTAAAAATGCCGGCCGATGCTGCCTTTTTATAACTTTGGAAGAGTGGGGTAGTCCATTAGGACAATGTAGCTTCCTAGTTATACGATTATCGCACTTACGCGTTGCACTTTAACATGCTTTTGGCATGTCCACTGCAGAAATGACCCAGGTAGGTGGGAAAATCCTTTTTGCGGACTACCTGCCGATAGTGGAGTGTTTAGGTTGGCCAGACTTGGACTAGACAAAGTGACGCCAATGACGAGATAAAATGATAGAGAGGTAGCTTTTCTTACTAGACAGATTTTTTAAACTCAGGACATTGACGGTGGTGTAATGTGTCTAGTCGAGTTCATAAAACTGTGTACACTTCAGATCTTTGTCACTTTAATCGCTGTGGCAATTCTTATATTGCAGTTTAACATGACATTAAATAGACAAGGTACTAAAGTGTATATGAAGGTACATATTTATGAACTCGACTGCTACCTACGTAATACTTCCAAACAAAGCCCAAACCTACATCCAAATTTAACTCAAAATACTGTTATTTTTAACAATGTGTTTAATTCGTCATGTCAATTAATTAATTGAAGTGTAACGTTTATTTTTTTGTCATTAGTTAATTGGCGATAATGGCTGTCTTTAGTGGTTAGTTATGTGTAAAGGCTGTTAATTATTGTAATTTAACTAAGAATTCTCGTTTATTTGTTAAGTAGGGAGCATGTACTTACGCGCTCTGGTTTTTAAATGTTTTTTTAATAATTTATCTATTTATAAATGTAGGTACTAGGGGAGGTCAATAATTCGCGGAATGAAGCAGAAGATCCATGCAGAAGATGTGATAATTCTGTAAAAACTACATTATTGTAATGTGAACTTTTTAGATATACTACCTATGTCAAATTTCAAACCCAGGTTGTCATTTGTTATTGAGATATTGCCTTTATACAGCATGTGTATTCCATACGATCCTAAATTTTAACATACGATAGATTTAAACAATATTAAGAGGTACAGTAATAAATTTTAACAAATACTTTCAATAATTAAGCGTAATGATTTTTTTTAAGTTTTCCCGGCCAGCAATGTAATACAAATGTTGAGTTGACAATTTTGAAGGGCGGTTTGGTTTAATATAAGTTAAATTTGAAAAAATATCTTTGTTATCAGCCGAAGTTAATAATTGCTTAATTTCGGAATTATTTATTAGATATCGCTGTCGGTTTTATTAAAGTGCTTATGTAGACCACTTGGTTATTTGAATACATTGCGTGCCGAATTAATTTGTATGAAAAAAATAATGTTTTCTTTTGCTAACTTAATGTACCAATTTACGTTAATTAGGGTCTTATCTAACTGCCCTTAAAATATAGGATCGTATGGAATACACACGCTGTATAACAAATTGATTCGTCGCAAAACTGCGACTGTGGAGCAAATGGGTGTCAATATAACCGGAGCTTACTACGCAATGTTGTTGGAAAATCTGCGAGAAGTCATTAGGGAGCAAAAGCGAGGAATGTTGAGAAAAGCTGTATTGCTCCTACACGATCATGCATGCACCGGTACACAAGAGCAATGTCGCGACAGCTGTATTCACAGATGTGGTTTCGTAGCGCTCCACTTGTCCTACAGCCTGGACCTGGCTCCCAGCGATTAATATAGGTATGTTACCAACTTAAAAAAAAACTAATAGGGAAAAAAAATTTACATCCGGGTCATGCAAAGATGGTTCATCAAAGGAGAGCAATTGCCGTGGAAGTTGGATCGTTAGCGGTCCGTCGCGTGCTAGCTGCGGGAGACGCGGATAAGCGCCGCCGCCGCTGCGTCGACACCAGGCCATGACGGCACCCGCGGGCGCACCCTTGGGCGCCGCGCCGGGCAGCGCACGTATGCCCGTCTGTCGGTCCGGGTGGCTTAGCGTAGTTAGCTGCAAAGCGGCGGAAGCAGTCTTAATAAATACATTTATTGAAATCTAGTTTAATATGGAAATACTTAGTTCTTCATACTAGATGCTACTAGCTAGGTTTGATGGTTAGATGTAAATTGGTTAGGAACGTTCGTAGGTTGTGCAAGAACTACGAGTATCATCTCTGAGAGTCGCAATTACGAAATTATTTATAGTTGGGTAATAACTTTTCCAAAAGGGTCACTCGTATGCACTTACAATATTTTTTTGAAATATTATATGTACCTAATGTACCTATTATTGATGACGCGGTTAGCCTAGAAACATACAACCTCGTTTACATCGAAGTACGACAAAGTTCGAGACACTTTAGATCATGTAGTTTATAAGCGAAATCAGAGACGAAGAATATAGAGATGAGACAAAGGTATAGTAGGTATATATCATACTTGTTTTATCAGATGGGTAAACTGATACTTAGTTAATGTAAAAAAAAATATAATGTTTTAAATTGTTTAACCATATATACATATTATGTTAATTTGTATAGCTATAAAAAATGTATTGAAAGATGGGTAGGTATTTAAACAAGTTTTGGTAACATTTTCAGTTAACTACCAAAAGAGCGACCCTAGAACTATCTGTTTATTTAATCTAGGTAAATAAAATACTATATACCTGCCAATCACTTAAGTTAAGTGCAAACCTGACTTTTTAATACGACAATGCATGCAGGTATAAAATCCTGTGAGTAAATTATGTCGACTCCTCCCTAATAACACCACGTTTTCTACCTGACAAGTTAGCGCACGGCGCTAGGGCCATAATTAGACCGGATTATTATTTTTACTTCACCATTGTTTGCCAGTTGCCAACGTTTTACTGCGAACGGCCCGGTGGGTCCCTTCCTAGAAAACGCAAATACTTAAATGGAACACGTAGCTTTTTTAACACACCTTGTAAGTAATTGCGGCTTTAAGTATGAATAGATAAAGCTAAAATTACTATAGGCAAACTCACATTTAAATCCTTTTGAGTAAGTAGGTAACTTTTTTACAAAAAAAAACCCTTCGGTCAGGATTATAAGGATAAAAGACGCATGTTTCTATTTTAAAAAAGATGGTACAGTTGTTTACTTGAACGTTGCAAGTCAAAATAGAACTTAATTTGTATAAAATTGTTTTTATACGAGTTAGAATGGCCATTATACTCTTGAGCAAATATCCCAAATATATCAAGGGTTATCGACGAAAAAAAGCGCATTTGTTAGCTTTAGGACATATTTTCTAATCATCCCACCACGATTGGGGTAGTTATTAATTTCAGAGTTGTTAACTGAAATGTTACACGAACCTGATTTTTATGAAATATTATTAGCTAGAACAACCCATCTCAAATAAAAATGCGATTCGTCAGACCGACAACACATTTACAAGGGACCTTTTTGATAGGAAATAGTATCTGGGTACTATCAGCCCAACCCTGAGCCACCATAGAAATGTGTCACAGTAACGCCAGTAACGCTATGATTCGTAAGAAGTGTCAAACAATTTGTTTTATAACGTCACTGAGACACCGTTCTATGGTGGGTCAGGCTGTTTGTCCACCGCCGCCGTCACCGTCACGTCACCGAGAACGAGATGACGGCGTCGAAGTAGCGGTACATACATTTACTTAAGCCGCGTGTCCACCGCACATCCGTCACCCGTCACATGACGTGACGGTGACGGCGGCGGTGGACAAACAGCCTCAGGGTTCCATTAAACTGATAGTACCTACCTCATATATAGTACCTATCAAGGAATTTCAATGTTAATTAGCAGTGGACTAGCTTAGCCTACATTTCCTGACGTGACACGAACATACAGTACATTGAATAAATGACACGTGGAATATGTAGGTGTAACCCGGCAAATTTACTTTGGTACCTGCTGGCCTATTGCTTAACGCACTCGCAATCGCAATCGTTTTCATTTTGAAAATCGAAGGCTTGTGTATCTGTATCATCATCATCATCATCATCATCATGTCAGCCGAAAGACGTCCACTGCTGGACATAGGCCTCCCCCAAGGCTTTCCACTCAGACCGGTCTTGTACTTTTCGCATCCACCGCGGTCCCGCGATCCTGACGAGGTCGTCACTCAATCTTGTTGGAGGCCTACCTACAGCTCGTCTTCCGGTCTTTGTATCTGTATACAAAATGAAAACAATTGTGCTTTGAAGTCGATTGCGATTGCGAGTGCTTTAGGCAATAGGCCAGCAGGTATCAACCTGCTAAACATTTAAATTACTGAGGAGAGTTTCGAGCATCGGCGTAAAGTCGCTTGTCTCTCGGTATTTTACAAGGTGTATTATGGAGTGTGCCCAGGAACTACGTGACCTCATCACACCCTCCACTTTCTTACATCGGTCTTCTAGACGCCGGGACGGCTTCCCTCCACATGTAGTAGAGTAGCATACCCAATGGTTCGCACGTAGCGGTTTTTTGTTGCGTCGTCGCACTGCTACTTAAGGATTGGAACGCTCTCCCTGCGTCCCTGTTCCCGGAATCATTATTATATCCTTGCTGTTTTCTAGGCAATAGTGAATAGGCATTTTCTGGGTAGGTAAGCGTGTACCACCTCGACCTCGTCGTCACTTATAAGATCAGGTGAGACAGAAAAATATTCCCCGTTTGTTACCACTAGTTGTTACTTTAGTGGTAAGAGATAAGAAAAAAACGCAGCTGTTATCATTGGTAATAAATTGGTGGTAACGGGTGGGAATAACCAGAAGAGAGCTACTGTGGTTTAAGTAAAAGAAATTTGTTTTCTGTTAATAAAATGCTTTATTATAACAATTTTTCAATCTAATAAATGCTACCTATTTTGAGTACAGTAGATTAACTAAGCAGTTGTTAATTAGTTTCGTACAATGCAGAGCGCGTTTATAAAAAATAACAGTTTATATATAAGCAAATGCATTATGCTCATTTTTACAATTAGCAAAAATATTCCGAGATAGAGATAGTATATGTGAGACAGTGAGTTAATGTTTTAGAATACAATAAGAAATATTACTTTCCTTTTACATTAATTTTACTACTACGGGGAATTTAATGCTTTCCTGATGTGTAATATCAATATAACTAGCAAGTCTTGAAGCGCAGCCTAAAAAAGCTGTGCTGACAATGATGGAGTTTTTTGTTGTTCTTGATTGCTAAAGTGAAATTGAGTGAAATAATAGAATATAGTTTAATGACTCTTTACATCAGGGGAGTGTTTATTAAAAGCTTGTAACTTGTAACATAAGTGGAAGTCTATTTTTAATACATATTATTGGAAAGAGATTTCCACTTGTAATACAAGTTACAAGCGGTTGATAAACGGGCCCCAGGTGTAGTTAAAATGTGCGTAATGCAACGTTTTGTAGTAATCTTTTCAGATAATTAACTACCACACTATTTACTGTAAATATACAATGATAGCTTCCATCATTACAAAATATTGCATTTCACATATACACACCATACACAGGGTTAATACATCTGCGAATTTCACCTAATTTCATTTTGATAATAAAGAAAAATAATAACAAGACTGCGAGCACAGCTTCTGTAAGAGACCTCTCAAGCCTAGATCTCATTCCCTGGGTATTTTCGACCAGTATTGGCTCCAATCGGTCACGCGTTGGGATGCATTTAATACGGACCAATTGGGAGACGGGACATCGGGCGCCAGCCAGTTAAAGTCAGCTAAGCGGTCCCAGTTGTTGCACTTTTTGTCTAAAGATGACATATTGAAATGTTTCTCCAAATCATCATACTCCAAGTTGTAAGGCGCCGTTCGCACCTCTGAGCAGTCTTCTACAATCCCTTTACTTGTTACATGTAAGTATACGTCACACTTGGTCGACGTGTGCATTCTGAGTTGCTGGCAAGCTACAACGATCCTACAGTTTGTGCACTTATCGAGGAAAACGGACGACGTAACAGGCCCAGAAAGTATCGTGCAGTTGTTTAAATCAGTCATGTGCAATGTACCCATTACACCTTTTAAACAGACCGTGCAGTTCTTAAGGTTACGGAGTGTAACATCTCGCTGGAACAAGTCCTCATTATCCAATGCTAGTATTTCATTTTCTTTTGAATCAAATCCAAACAGTTTTTCATCCCATTTGCTTTCAATTTTACCTGCACCGTCGTTTTCATCCACCGAGCTCTGTTTTGGAATGTCAGATTTAGGCAACTTCTTTCTCGTGAAACCAAATTTCTTACGCGGAATATACCTATCTTCTAACTCGTAACATTTTGTTTGTAAGTTTTGGACGATACCCAAATATTTACGCATGTTAAACTCTTTTAAGAATAAGGCTGATGTTATGACATACTTTTGAAGCTCATTTAGCTCCTTTTTTATATTGTCAAAATGAGATGGAAGGATCTTGAGTTCTAGTGTTGGAACGGCAGACAATAGGTCCTCAATATACTCGGATTTAATTTTAAATGCTCCAGAGAAGTATTCTTCATTTTCATCACAAGCATCTACTTCTTCCTTCGCTTTGTGAGCCTTATGCAGTTTGTCCAACCGCTGTGCATCTCTCTTGCTTAATCTCTCTAATACTGTATTTTTATCACTCATTTTTACTTTTTAAGAAGTTCTTCTAGTTTCTGACTTAACTCCGAATTCTGATTTCGCGCGTCTTGTAACACTTTCACTGTTGCAAGGGCCTGTCTTCTTGCGTCCGTGTGTTTTGACTCCTCATCATACTGTTGGCAAATTAAAAAAAACCCAATTTATTAAATTACAGATCAAATTTACAGATAGGTGTACTTCATACTCATAGCATATTAATTTGAAAATGTTAATGCTCGAAAAAGTATCATGATGGGTCAAACCTTGATTAATTAGGAACTATATACCAATGATTGCAAATGTTTTTTAGTTGAAATTACACATGGATTGGATTACTATCTTGGAACTACTGAATCATATAAATTCATGGCACTATGCTGTTTTTCTAACCAGGTCTACATACAATTTATTTAGTTTTGATTATAACACAAAAAATATCAAACGCACAACTGATGAGATAATGTTACCAACTTACTAAGTAGGAGTCAGAGAAAAGCAAAAAACCGAAATCGACTGTTTTGACATTAAGAATTTCGAAAAGGATCTTAAAAATTACAGACAATGTATGAAGAATCATGTGCAGTCCAATTTCGATCTTAACATTCTATGACAGCTATGCAAAAAACATCACAAACAGCCCATAAAAACAGAACCATAATGACCTTCTTGAGTAGTTCTTCATCAGGTTTGGCCACCTTGAACATGGCGTAGCCTAGCCCTCCGAATGTCACCACCCAGAAGGTGGCCTTAATAGCAATGTTCATCTCACCGCTAGATCTTGCCCTCGGTTGTCCACACCTTGTAGTCAAGTTCTCGAGTCTTAAGGTCTCCAATCCTCTCTCCTATGGAGTAGTAACCTTCAAGGACCCAGTTGCAATTCTGGCGCATATACAGACGGAAATCTGACGACAGAAAATTGTAACATTTAAATGAATGATTGTTCATTAGTATTCACACATTTTGACAACACTGATGGCCTAGATGCTAGTACCCAAAGAAGCTAGCAGTCCCGGGTTAATTTTGTGTGATGAGTATTTATTTCTTTATATAATTATTTGTCGTTGTCTAGTACCCATAGTACAAGCCTGGTGTTGTTGTGAGATTGTCACTTGATATTTATTTATTATTAAACTAATTAAGTAAATTAAGAGTGACAGGGAGTCAAAGAATTTGAGAGAAACCAAAGATGTAAAAATAATATCTGTTTGATTTGGAATTACATAATGATCAGAGGTCAGCAGGATGTAGATATTAATATGGTTAAGGTGTATCCATAAAGAAAAATTAAAAGAAGACATAACTGAAATAATTAAACTAAAATGAAAATGCATTAAGTACAAAACAGTTATTAAACTTTTTTTTATTTATTGTATATTTTCTGTGCTATTGAAATAAATAACTATATATTTTTCTATTTTTTCTATTTTTGAATGAGTTTCGCCTTGAATTTAATATAGATTTATAGGTAGAAGTAGATCTTTCTACATCCACTGAAGTGAGTGGAGTGAAATTGTACATTAAAATGCTGTGCACCAAAGATATCTCATTTGATCTAAAGTTACAAATGCATCTAAAATAGACAGTTTAGATTCTTGGAATTTCTTGAGGGCATATACAATTATTTGAAAATTCTCAACAATACATTTTAGGTTGTTTCGTAAATTTTCGGTTTGTATAATTATTTTCGGCACTCTTATCGACGTTGCTACCAACAGTACCAACGCTTTTAATGCCCATAGGATTACTTTTAATTCCTCAAAATATTTTTCATAATATCACTTTGGATGCAGGGGCAAATTAGGATATTTGTCCATTATTATATTTTATTATTTTCTTTAATATTTGAATCCTTCAAAAAAACTTCCTTTAGGTTTGAAATAAGCAAATCCACATGTGGATACAGGGAACGTATTTTTTAGCGTGCTTCATGTTCGGTAGTGAATTTTTCAAAATTCGGCCAGGCCTTGTATGCGACGCCATCAGTACTTAGCACTAGGACATTTTCAATTTTGTAGTCAAAAGATTCACCCCACATATTTTTCAGACTGTCTATGATAAATGCTGATATTGTTTGACTATTAACTTTTGTTAACAGTTTGTATGCTATTAAATAAGGTCTTTTAAACGAATTCAATGTCTTCACTAAAAAATGCACTATATATCGCCCTAACAAGTCAGTCGTTTCGTCAAGAGAAATCCATATTTTTTCATTTGAAACATTCTTGTGCATGGAACTGATTTGCCTCTGATACAATTTATCCAAATAGTTTATCCTCAGGCATGACGTTTTACTTGGAAGTGCGGGTCGGATTGCACACTGGCAGCATAAATACTTAGAATTTATTTTTCAAAGCCGGATTATTTAATTGAGACCAAGATATGTTACACAAAATGAGAACTCAATTAAATTAAAACAAAAATCGTCATCAGACTTCTGATAATTCCCATTGTCTCTCTTCGTCCCTTGATGTGTCTTTGCACACAATTTTTTTTTCTTGTCATACTTGTTTTACATTTTGTACAAAATATCGTAATTATCATTTAATGTCATATCGGGTTCATTTTCAATCCACTTTAGGACTGTTTTTTCTTTAACTTTCAGCATACTCAAAATCGCAATAATCTTTTTCAAATTATTAATTTAATTATATAGCCACTTATACAGTTCTTATTGACACTATAGAATAATAGAATAATGATGTTGTCATGATATTTCACCCAGAGAGAATATGGCATCTTTAAACAGATTTATTGCCCATATGAAGAGGTTTGATATCATATGATAAATCACTTGATTAACCTTCATAGTATCAAATGATATAATGATAAGTTTGCTTTAATACTAGTTGAAACTGTTTTCCTACTTAAGCGAAAAGCTGTGCAAAATAGATTAATCACATTCCGTAGGTTCTAATAAAATTAATGATTTTATTTGGGCTTCGAGCTTTACATTTCCATCAAAACAAATCTGATGATAAGGTATGTCCAAGTTAAGCAAAAACTGAAAACAGCACACCCCCGCCAACCTCTGATTATGATGTAAAAACTTAATTGAAAAAAACGAATATAAATAGACAAACCGGTAAGGTGTTGAATTTAGGAAAAACTCATTTGTACTTATAAGCACTACAGAAGTATATAATGAAAACTTCACATCTGTAAGTCTAAGCTTGTGGGTTGTGCTCATGCTTCTCCCCAGCCTATCATGACCATTAGCTCATTAGCTTGCATTAGCAAGATTGAGCCCCATGTAAACCTTGGAGCGAGACAAAACCAGGTTCTGAGATTCAAATAAAGTACCTGAACCCTGTTGTTAATTCAATAAGTTAATGACCTAATTAAGTGTTACGCAAATTACATCACTCAACATTAAACTTAAACATATACAAACAGGAGAAATCAAACTTTATCTTGTATATCACTTTATGCTTTGGTAGATAAAATCAACATTGACCGGAATCACACATGTTACGAATTAAGCCCAAAAGAAAGTATATCGTTAGTTAATGTTGAAAATCTATCATTAGTTAAGAGGTCAAAGACTAAAGTTACCATTACAAACATAATTTTACACGTTTTTATTAGCAACAATGCGAAGTCGTACCTCTTTCTCTGTTTAGCTTAACATACACTCCGTACGAGACTGCGAATCCGAGCGCTTCTAGAACAAATACGGTTTTAAGAGTTTTGCCAATCCACTTAGAGTAAGAGGCAGGCGTTGGCTTTTTTACTAGCATAATACAAAAATAATGGAAGAAGCCAAATATCCGCCTGTACGCGCAATATTTATAGAAATCATGAAATTTTCAAGAAGGAAAGAACGAATGGGAGAAATGAATGACCCGAGATGACGTAAAGTAAATTCTTGTTTTTTTCTTTACTTGCAGCCGACTTGAGCCGACGACGTTCACGTTTGGGTTGCCCGAACTAAAATATACGAGGTATTTATTTATGCCTAAATAAAAATTCTATTCACTTTAAAGCATTGTCCAAATGCAAATAGAGTCTGTCTAATGAAAGCTGAACCTGGATTTTTCTTGGCTGACGAGTCTGGCAACACTATTTAATATGACGTTTGGACTTTGTTGTTGTTAAAACTTGTCAATTCGAGATCTAAATTGATAAAAATACGGAGTAATCATGCCGTCGACGATAAGAGGCGGTGTCCGGGAGATTCTGTATACTATTATACAGAAGTACAAAGAAAAACAAGAAGAAAGAAAAGCATTATTGATGCAAAAAATTAATTGTTTAGTTACGGTGACCAAATTTTTAGGTTAGTACGGCTTTAGTACGGCATGTTCATTTTGATACTTCTTATTTCTCTATGTGCAATCCTAAGTTTAATTTACCTTTTTCTGTCTATTATACGATGAGATTAAGAAATTAAACGAAATTAAATTCGTTTCAGAAAACCTGGACGTGCACGTTGACAAAAGTGTGCTGGAAAACGTAAAGCAGCTGAAAGAGGTTGAGGAAACTGAGTTAGCCTGCCAGACTCAGACGAAATATTTGGAAGAAGTATCTTCAATGACCGGTAATTACTAAAATTATCATTGTCTTTCCCTATATAATAGGTGTAGGTACCTATTGTCTGTCCCTATATCATGTTGAATCTCTTAGCATTCACAATTTTATTAAATTAATTTAATAGACAGATGATTAATGTAACTGACACTCATAGTTTCAATAAAACAATAAGGAGGTGTTTAGTTAAAAGATATCATAAACATATTATTTGATATGTATTTTCTGTGTGCGGAGCAAACAGCATTTTGTTGTTTATGAACCAAATGTACACTGTACAGTCGATTTCATAAATATGTGTACACTTTAGTACCTTATCTATTTATTTAATGTCATTTTTGATCGGCCAGATATAAAAGATGTTCGGGTTATATGAGTCTTCCTTGTTCTTAAACCGTTGCGATTAGAACCTCACCGATGCAATTTCATTTCACCTAAACCCAAATGTTTTTAGGGCTGTCGGACTGTACAATGGGGCTGTACTGCGCAACCACACAATGTATTTCTAAATGGTGTTCTGTTTATTTAACACTTTCTTTCTTCTTACAGATATCAGTGTTTCATCTTTAAAAAGAATAAGTAATGAGGGAAAGAATAAGTCAGTGGGGTCCTGTCTGTTCACGCTTGCAAGAACCTGTTTTCCAGTTAGTTATTTTAGTTATCGTTCCTGACGTAGAGACCTCGTCATGTTGTTCTCCTAGTCACTATTTTTAATTTACTCAATGTTATTGAGCGTACATTTGTAACGACTAAGTTTGTGTTGTTAGAAATAATTATTAATTACTTTACTACCTGGTAATGTTACTTTTAAGAATAATTGTATTTTATGATTGGAAAAAATGATCTGCTGGAGTTTCTTGCGGCGCTTCTTCTCCAAGATATAATTGTCGTTAGATAGAGGTGTAAGGGTGATGAGAATAATGTTACCTCTAATTACTTTATTAAAAAGGTTGAATATAATATTCCTCATCATCATTGTTTTATTATGCTGTGTGCGACACAGACGAAAACCTCTCGTATCAATGAAATCTATCAACAGCACGACTAGCACAAGTTGCTCGTGACTTGTTTGTCGCTCGGATCTCCCTTACTATCTAGTCTGTTACGATAGAGACGCACAGAGCGACAAGCGAGAAAATACAACTTGTGCTACACGTGCAGATCACTATATTTTCATGTCAAATATATTTCGAAAAACCAAATGTGCTCCAGTCACTGTCATCGTATTTTACCTAAAGTGCTTTTCATCAAAATATAGCGCTCGTAATAATATTATATGAAAATATAGTACGCGTTTCCTCTTCCTTTGTGCCCACCAAAATAAATAAAATAATAAAAGTATCAATATCGTTTATTCCTTCATTGATCGGTAATACCATATCAAGATTTTTTGAATTTGCCGCTTTTTCCCAGGTTCAGCTTTCATTAGACAGACTCTACTACTATCAGAAATATCACAAACTTGCCTGTGAAATGATTTCCCACAACCTGGATATATGATTCTTTATTGCAGCCATTATAGCACAACTCGTATTTACCATTGTTTTTAAGACATTCACATAATATAATAACACATAAAAGCCGAAATAGGTGTTTAAAGTAAAGAACTACCAATCGCTATTTTGTCTTATAAGTGTTGCTACTTGCTAGTTTTATTCTTTACACTCCTAGGTACCATTACCATGATGAGCAATGATTGAAGCGGGTTAACTTTAATATTAATCTAATAATAATACTTTAATGCATTCCTAGTGCCTAATTGAAATATATATACTGTGATAATTATCACACTTTTAAAAATCAACATGTGCTACCAGATAACATTTCACACTAAGAACATAGTATCTTTTTAATATGGCAACTAAGGCTATAAGAGGGACAAACAAAGTCAAAATAAGTCTCTTTAGGCTCGTACACTTTACTCTTCACTATTTCCTTCCAAGCTAGAGTCTGTCTAATGAAAGCTGAACCTGGGAAAAAGCGGCAAATTCAAAAAATCTTGATATGGTATTACCGATCAATGAAGGAATAAACGATATTGATACTTTTATTATTTTATTTATTTTGGTGGGCACAAAGGAAGAGGAAACGCGTACTATATTTTCATATAATATTATTACGAGCGCTATATTTTGATGAAAAGCACTTTAGGTAAAATACGATGACAGTGACTGGAGCACATTTGGTTTTTCGAAATATATTTGACATGAAAATATAGTGATCTGCACGTGTAGCACAAGTTGTATTTTCTCGCTTGTCGCTCTGTGCGTCTCTATCGTAACAGACTAGATAGTAAGGGAGATCCGAGCGACAAACAAGTCACGAGCAACTTGTGCTAGTCGTGCTGTTGATAGATTTCATTGATACGAGAGGTTTTCGTCTGTGTCGCACACAGCATAATAAAACAATGATGATGAGGAATATTATATTCAACCTTTTTAATAAAGTAATTAGAGGTAACATTATTCTCATCACCCTTACACCTCTATCTAACGACAATTATATCTTGGAGAAGAAGCGCCGCAAGAAACTCCAGCAGATCATTTTTTCCAATCATAAAATACAATTATTCTTAAAAGTAACATTACCAGGTAGTAAAGTAATTAATAATTATTTCTAACAACACAAACTTAGTCGTTACAAATGTACGCTCAATAACATTGAGTAAATTAAAAATAGTGACTAGGAGAACAACATGACGAGGTCTCTACGTCAGGAACGATAACTAAAATAACTAACTGGAAAACAGGTTCTTGCAAGCGTGAACAGACAGGACCCCACTGACTTATTCTTTCCCTCATTACTTATTCTTTTTAAAGATGAAACACTGATATCTGTAAGAAGAAAGAAAGTGTTAAATAAACAGAACACCATTTAGAAATACATTGTGTGGTTGCGCAGTACAGCCCCATTGTACAGTCCGACAGCCCTAAAAACATTTGGGTTTAGGTGAAATGAAATTGCATCGGTGAGGTTCTAATCGCAACGGTTTAAGAACAAGGAAGACTCATATAACCCGAACATCTTTTATATCTGGCCGATCAAAAATGACATTAAATAAATAGATAAGGTACTAAAGTGTACACATATTTATGAAATCGACTGTACAGTGTACATTTGGTTCATAAACAACAAAATGCTGTTTGCTCCGCACACAGAAAATACATATCAAATAATATGTTTATGATATCTTTTAACTAAACACCTCCTTATTGTTTTATTGAAACTATGAGTGTCAGTTACATTAATCATCTGTCTATTAAATTAATTTAATAAAATTGTGAATGCTAAGAGATTCAACATGATATAGGGACAGACAATAGGTACCTACACCTATTATATAGGGAAAGACAATGATAATTTTAGTAATTACCGGTCATTGAAGATACTTCTTCCAAATATTTCGTCTGAGTCTGGCAGGCTAACTCAGTTTCCTCAACCTCTTTCAGCTGCTTTACGTTTTCCAGCACACTTTTGTCAACGTGCACGTCCAGGTTTTCTGAAACGAATTTAATTTCGTTTAATTTCTTAATCTCATCGTATAATAGACAGAAAAAGGTAAATTAAACTTAGGATTGCACATAGAGAAATAAGAAGTATCAAAATGAACATGCCGTACTAAAGCCGTACTAACCTATAAATTTGGTCACCGTAACTAAACAATTAATTTTTTGCATCAATAATGCTTTTCTTTCTTCTTGTTTTTCTTTGTACTTCTGTATAATAGTATACAGAATCTCCCGGACACCGCCTCTTATCGTCGACGGCATGATTACTCCGTATTTTTATCAATTTAGATCTCGAATTGACAAGTTTTAACAACAACAAAGTCCAAACGTCATATTAAATAGTGTTGCCAGACTCGTCAGCCAAGAAAAATCCAGGTTCAGCTTTCATTAGACAGACTCTAACAGAAGTCGGCTTTTGGTTGAAAATATTGTGGGACGCCGACTTCAGTTTGATCCTTTAAAAGAAGTTAATTTTTGGTTTTTGTAGACGGTCTTTTTAAAATTTAATTTTAGTTTTATACTTTTTAGTAAGTGGTCATTATACAATGTGTGGCCCAAAACCGGGGCGAAAAATTAAAACGTAGATTCTACTCCTCAAACTACGCAACGTTTGTTTGACGACTTTGAAAAAAAACTTGCGGTTTGAATTTTATTACATTATAAAGTTAATTCGAACACGCAATGTACTATGAAATTGGTTATGTCTGTAGAGTGACTAGACTGACAGGCGATGTCAATTAGACGGAGTTTTAAGTACATTGATTATACTATTTACTTTGTTTGAAAAATGAACAATCTAAAAACTTTATGATTTTAAAAAGTTGCTAAACAAAAGTTGTCTAGTTTGAGGAGTAGAATCTACGTTTTAATTTTTCGCCCCGGTTTTGGGCCACACATTGTATGCTGTGATGTAGTCCCAGATTTTAAACATAGGTACATGGTGAGACTTAGACATAAGGTACATAAAGCACCTATTATGGACAATGCTCCAGTGATGAACATTAATATTTTTTTAAATAAAAACTTATCAATACTGAACATTTTATTCTAATTGTGGTAATTCCGAATAAAGTCATGTAATCTAATTGTAACACTAAAAGGATATCAATCTCAGAAACGTATATTTATGGGATTGTTCATAACTGGAGCACTGGCCATTACTGTCCATAATAGGAACTTTTACCTTGCTTACCTAAGGCATAACGTACACGTAACGATAACGTATATAATGTACCTAACGTAATAATGGCGAAAATCACTCGACATGTTTTGGACTCGTCTGGAGCCGTGAGAACGTCTGGAACTCATGAGCAGACGCGGTCGCAGCACGACGCCACAGCAGCAGCAGCAGCGGAGCAGTATACAAAACCGTTTTCCGACGGTGGTACCGACCGTATCTTTATAGTTCGAACGACGAGTCGACGACTACTTTCGATAGCTTTGCGTTCTTTTCCTAGGAATAAAATATGTAATTTATTTATTAGGAATTAAGGGCTAACGACGAGCCACATGGGACACGTCGAGCGATTTTCAAGATTATTTACTTGAGCAACTCGTTGTTATGCTATGTCTTTAATTTGTTCTCATATGATAATTTATTTTATTTTATTTGTACTTATCTTCGTTTGTGGTACAACCATGTTCCCCAAAAAAAAACAAGGCCTTTGTAGGTAGAACTACAGTAAGTATAAACTTATATTAGAGAAACCCTTCCACAATTTCGATTTTAGAAAATTATAGACTAGAAATTGGGATTATGTAAATAAAACACTTTGAAGAATATAATTTATTCATGTATTCATTTTTTTACACTGGCTTTACTAAATGGGTTTTCATCCATTTTCTAATGCATTTTATCGGTTTTCATCTCCGAACCGAGATTACCTTTCATTTCTTTAAATTGTTTTTATGCACTTTCTCACAAGATACGGGCCAAGCATATAAGAAAAAGCCTAAGTAGTTAAAACCGGAATTGTTATTTTTAATGAATGCTCGCAAAGCTTTTCAGGGGACCTGCAACCATGCACAAAAAGGCTTCTTTCCACACTAGTGCAATAAAGTATTATATTTTGTCATTATTAATGTTATAAAACTTACGATGGTCGGCCGGTCGCTATAATGATCATGCGGAGCAAGATTGTATTTACTTGACGACGCGCGACGGTACCCTATAGTGAAACATGGCCATTTATATCTATTTAACGCGCGCTAAAGCGTCCGCGCAATATACTGTCTGTATTATTATTATTTAAAAAAAATGTCAAACTTGAATCAATGCAAAATAAAAGAATTCTTCTTTTTGAATAAATCCCTTTTTCTGGAGCCCCATGGATGCCCCGGCGTTATCAGGTTTCTTCGACGTTCAGCTGGAAAAATACATATAGTCACAATTATACATATTATGAGTTGTCATACATCCATAAAGACAATGAGTACCCACCAGTGATTTCAGTGTTTTCCTCGTCATCCGCACAAGGCTCCTCGCACTCCAAGCTTTCGAAGACGTCAAAGTTTTCCTTACAATAAGGCGGCACTTCTTTCTTGCTTGTCTCTCTTTCCTGTAACGTGATAATTAAGTATCTAAGTTTATACCTGATATTTATTTAATCAGGTCCTGCGTGGCTTGATGTGAACTGGGTGTAATGTACAGTAAACAACTTAAATGTTTGAGTCATCATAGAGCCATCGGGTTAATGACAGCGTCAAATCACAAGTAAGAAAATACGTTGAAATTAATCAGTAGAACGGAATGGCTTACGTCAGGATTATACTTCTCCACAGCTTCCCCATCCACCAAGTGGTACCTCTCGCGGTGCTTGTACCCCTTCACGAGGCCATCTTGGCACAGCCCTAGGCATTCGCTCCACTCTAACCATTGCGACAATGGGCACTCTTCGGGCGCTTCTGGGTCTATCTCTAGAGGCGGTTCACTTGAGCTAAAATAGTTTAATTACGTTAATGACAGCTGTACACATTCCTGAGACTACGCGAGAACATGCTTTGGCCAATGTCTAAGCGAGAATTTCGGCGAGACGCTTCTCAAGGCAGCGTCGCGTTGAAGAAATGCGTGCGTGTTTTGTGCTATACCCTAATGTTTACGCACTCGTATTCGGGTGTCGCACCACTCACACCTAAACTGGGATTTTCCTTAGATGATTAGAATGACAGGTCATTTAAACACCAGTTACTCTTAATCATTTAACTTTAAATAAATACTACAACGGTACAAACCTAGCGACGCCGTTGAGGAATTTAAATAATCACTCAATCGCCATTTCTAAGCACATGCCAAGCGAAGTCACTTACATCTCACATCACTTACTATTTATACCTAGTGATTGAGATTACGAAATACGGCTGTCATTCTAATCATCTAAGGAAAATCCCAGTTATAGTGTGTACGGTATCCAATATCACACCCAAAAATATCTGAAACGTTGAAGATGTGTCACAATTTTTTTAAATCCAAATATTGTTGACATAATATAGTTAGTAACTACCTACAGCGTACAGCCGGTATAATTAAGCTTCTTTTTACCCTATTTAAATGTCGAAGGGTTAATAGGTATACCTCAATGGTCGAAAGTGGATGTTATTGAGGATATTCGACGCTGCTGCAAAAAAATCCAAGCTGCGCCAAATAATCGAAATAACCGCAATACCACGGTGTGACGGTGTGTCTCGAACTTTGATGCGCGTTATATTTGTCAATTTTGAAAGATTTGATGAAGCAAACAATACGTGTTCATTATTTTTTGGTAATCTTATTGACAGGCAGATTAGAATATATACCCAGGACACATCCCTATTGCTCCTGTAGATGTGGCTCATAATACTCACAATGAGGTAATAATGACGAGGTTGGAGTGTGATAGTTCAAGATTATATCCAATAAAACAATCATTACAAATACAGAACAGTGGCTCACCGGCCGTGGCCGTCGCTAGGTATGTCAGGGTTTTGATACCTGGAGGGGTCGTCGGGCTCTTGGCTGCCAGGATCAGGCTTCTCCTCCGTATTTCGGGAATCCGTGTCTTCTTCTGTAACAATCGCATTCTTTTTTTAGTAATTAAAAAAAATACAGGAAATGTAAAACTGAGTAAGGTACCTACTTATAGCTGACAGAAAAAAAAATACGCGGTGACAGTGAAAACAGATTAAGTAACAGTTAAGGATGGCGCAAAAAATGGCATAAATATGGCTCAATTGGCCATGTGATATTAGGTAGCTGAGAAAAATACCTGTACTTAAAGATCTATTTAGTAGCAGCAGTTTACCTGAGGATTCCTCGCATTCTCTGTGATACGTCCTAATCAGTTTAACGTGCAGGGTCCCAAACGGATGAAGGTCTTTCAGATCAGTTTCGTAAAATGGAGAGTTCTTGTCGTACGAACTCATTTGGACCCTGCCTACAGCATCTTGTGGGTACGTCTCGATGTTCGGGGACTGGTAAAGTAGAAATACATAATATGTTAAATATGAGTGCTTTTTAAAAGTTGGGGACGTATAGGTATAGGCTGATCAATATAGCACAGTGGCATATCTTCCAAAAACTCGATACCATATAGCATTCTTATTCCTTGAAAAATCATCAAGACAGAGATAATGTTAACAAGCTACGCCAGTGACTAGCGTCCGGTGTATTAAACATTCTTTATTGTATTATTCTTACCTCGTAGGAGACCCCGCTGTCGGTGCCTGCATCCCATGGGTACAAGTTGAGTTCTCTCTCCTGGAGCCAAGTGTTGTCTTCCTGGCAGAGCTCGAACCTGGTCACGCCCAGGAACCAGTCAGGAGACGGGTAAAGTGCCACAGCCGTCGTGATTAAGTGATTGACATTGTCAGCTCTGAAGAACGCGCGGGTTGGTCTATTCATCTTCTTGTAACCGTGGCCTTTGCCTTTGATTATGGTTCGAATACCGTCTCCGACCTGTGTTATAAGTTTTATTTGGTTATTCCGTGATTCTGGGTCACATCTGTGCGATTTTGGCGAATAACCCGTGGGCGTCTCTTTTTAGAACATAGAAATGAAAAAGACACCTACATGAATATTCGCTGGATTGCGCAAATATGGTCCAGTCCATTCCATCTCCGGTATAAGGAAGCTTTTTAATTGTCTGAACTTAATCCGACACATTACAAACTGAAATTGTATCGTGATGACGAAGCGGAATGACTGGTCTGGTACAAGAGTCTTATTCCCTTGAGAAATAACTCAATCGTTAACTTTACTGGCAATCGCATCTCGATTCGCGTTCCCCTAACCATACGTAACGGCAGGTAGTTACATACGTATCTACTATACTATACGTGTAAATTAACGGCGAATGACCTGTCTGTCGAGTTCGCTAATAATGTTTCTCAGGCGAACAGTACTGCAATCACCCATTATATTGTTCATCTTCACAAAGTCAGATCAAATGCGGTATATAACGAATGTCGTCATAGCGTTTTTAAGCGTTAAGTACCAATAGTGTGATGTAAATTGCTATTGGGTGGGAAGAGAAGAGAGACTTACATGTTTATTTTACCCACCTTTTCCCTAATCTCGCTTTCAAGCTTACTGGTGTTGGCGCGCTCAGCCAGGTCACGCAGCCCCTCTGAGGCGAGAGTGCCGGGGGCCCACAGCACCAGATCAGCCGCATGCGAAGCACCCACCAGGTCACCGTAACGGGGCAGCCACTCGGTCTCTGGGAACAGCCGGGGGTGGGTGTTCCGTGTCCAGAGACCCGTGAACGTAATCTGACAAAAGGAATATTTTGGTTAGCACAGTAAGCGTCATACTCATAGCATACGATAGAGAACTCTTGCCACTTTGACGTCAAGTTGGAGCTGTCCGTGATATTGTTTAAGAAGTTAAAATGACAGGATGAGGTCTCGATCGTCTAAGTAAATATGACGTTGATTTTACCTACGTGGCATTTTGGTCCATGTCTGAACTGTTTCAGAGAGTTTAATGTTCAATGAATTGAAAGAAAAGTTGGATATTTTACCTGCGGCATTTAAGGAATATTCGTCATGAAGTCTCTATCCTTATGTTAATGTACGCGATACCAACTTGAATCTTCGCTGAAGCCATATGCATATTAAACCCACACATTGGATGCGGCATAGCTTCCCGGTATAATTCAATATCAGAAGACAATTTTATGAGTATAAACCTAGTCCTAAAATACATCAATCACTCACGTCATTCATCTCACAAATATTCGCCTTTACCGGGGATCGAACCTGCAACCGCTGGCTTCATACACAAGGTCTCAGGGTTAGGGCAGTTAGACTGTAATGATATTACTTAAAGGGTAATTAAGTACAGGTAACGAAATTCGCCTACCTCCTACTTAGTTATACCTATCTATAGTTATTTGAAAATACATACGTACTTCATACTTAGCTTCATCGCAAACTTTACAATCGTAGTTAATATTTGGCGATACATCGTCGGGCTGCCGCATGTCCTCACACAGCTTCAGGGTTAGTGGAGCCCCGTCTTCGAACCAGACCTCTTGGCTCTCGGCGACCATGGCTCGCAGGGTCACGCACCCACTGCCAGCAGAGGGGGCTTGCCAATAAACCTGGAAGCGTAGTCAAAACGCCATAATGTCTCAAATTTATTTTCACATGTGCTGCTAAAACAGAATCAAAGCTTAGATGATTCTTTTGTGCCCTATATTTAAGAACGCGAATATTTTCAAAACTCAACATTTTGAAAACCCACATAAAGTAGTGTTTTTTTTTTAATAAACTCGTTTGTCATAAATAATGGCGACATGTCCCCAAATAGTTAGTACTTATAAATATTACGTATGAAACACATAAACATTCGAAAAATAATCAACTACGAATTCCAAATGTAAGTATGACTCCTAAAGTATGAAAATGAAATTGCAATGGCCATCAAAATTTCGTGGACTTAAGAAATGTGAGTATTCGCACTTACCTCAACAGAAGATTTCGGATAATGACTCGACTGTTCAACTGAGTTCAAACATCGATCGCTATACTTGCCAGTATCAGGACTGTGTGGTCTTATTTCCCCTGGACTTTGAGCCACAAGCCTTCTTGGATTCCTAGGGTCTTGCTTCAAGTCACCTTCAGCTGTTATCACGAAGGCTGTGAACTGGGATTCGTCGTCTGTTTGTGTTAATTGAATCGTGTATGCTTGGTCTGGTAGGTAAGTATCGTCGGTGTCTAAGGCGACTAACTGGTATCGACCGTCAGGAGCTGAGGCTTGAGTGGTAGTCCCGTACGGTCTTCTGTCACAACGGAAACTGGAGGCTCCATTTGTCATGTAGAACATGAGTAAGAGGAACCATTTCTCAAACCTTTTTTTTGCCATTTTTGATTCTGGAAATTATTTTCAATTGATCCATTGAATTTTAAATAGAAACTGTATATCCCTGAACTGAAATTTACCCTTATTAAGAAAGTGGGTTCTTTGTAATGACGTGGTTTTTATTGTAGCTATGCATGTTTGCGTAACTTGCTAAATACTTGTTGCCAACTTTCTGTGATGTCGAGCTACATAGATAAAGCGATGTAATTTATAAAATAAGCTACATTGCGTACTAAATATACTTAGTGTGAGAAAAGAGAGAAAACTAAAACTTACGTGAAAACGTTGAAATGTAACTATTAAAGAGCGACTGGAGCGAGTGTTGTAGTCTCAACGATTAGTTAAAGAGCGAAATAAAGTCAGTGGGCCGCGGTAGTGGTGTTATTATCCTACGCAGCAAAGATGATTTATGTTGAACGAAATAGTAAGTATAACATGACCCCAGCATACGCTACGTGATATCATATACTCTACGACGCCTTGGATGAGCGAAACACGTAAACACGGTTTGCCGCATGATTCTTACACGTATAACTTGGCAAAAGAGCTCAAGTTTAAAAAAAGTTTTTATGAAGTTATCAATAAATAAATAAATAACACACTTTACTGCTGACTGTACTTCAAATACTGGTGATAAACTATCAATAAACCAGTCAAACGAGTCCAAAATTGACGGATCTTCTACAAGTCTACGAGCCAATAAGAAGTTCTGTTGGCCACCTTCTGTCTCCATCATGTTACCAACTCGATTGTATATTATAATGGGATTCCCTTGACTCATCGACACTCACTTGAACGAATTTATCATTTTATCGAATTTCGTTTCGTCGGAAACTAATTTCTAACTGCTGAAACCGTTATTGGTTTTAGGTTATCTTAAGCATGGGTTCCGTACGTTAGGTTATTTTAGACCTGTGACCACCAAAAGATTATAACTCCTACACGTGTCCTGTCGAAGAAATGAAAATTTGGCGAAGTAAAACATAGTAGGAGCAGGTTAAAATCTAGGTACTTCCAAAATAGTGTTACACTGTCTGTTAGTTACTCTTAGCTAGAAGTGATTCTAATATATTATAGTTAATAAAATTGGGCGCCACTGTTCAGAGTCAATTTGACAACATGATCAATTTAATACCCAAAACCTGCTGCTTTATGTGTTCTTAGTTAGAGAATATTTCTGCCGACAGACAGATTCCCATTGCCTTTTTGCTTTGGTCGCCACATTTTAGTTCCGCCTGTCACCAGTCTTTTTTGCAAAGCAATATTCACAGTCAAACAACGATTCGGCGGTAGAACGGTGGACCGCAAATTAAATGTTTCGATCGAGAGAATTCGACTTCATTGCGTAAGGGAATAACACCACAGGACGTGTCGACGGGAAGACACGAGATCCTACGCAATTACTCCACCACTCAAGCTAATGGATATTTATTGCTTACATTCTTGGGTAAACCCGATATGACCGCGTAGTATTTCTTTACGCTGTCATATAAATAAATACATGGAAATATACAAGAGCAAGTTTCAAATGATATACATACATACATATGCACTCACGCCTTCATTCCCTGTGTGGGGTAGGCAGAGCTACAGAATTACCAACAAGTCTAAAAATTTGTTGTTAATTCTGTAACTATAAATTTTATATGATGCAAATAAATAAGTAGTAAACAAGTAATTTACCAGCTCGCGATATTGGCCACGTAAAACGTGTTTATCTTTATTTCAATGAGCCGTTTTTTTTTTGCATATGATATATTTTTCTTTCCCAACGGCTGAGGCGACCTTCACAAGTCACACGAAATTTCATCAGATATAAGAAATCTACCCATCATTAATAATTTAATAAGCTGATGAAAATCGCTTTTAAATATCATTCTGATACTTTTGATTTAGGTATATCGGAATTTTTGTTAACAGTTGCATAGAACACTAGGCAGTTGTGAACAGGTAGGCATACATACATACGCGGTCGGGTCACCGGTTGCTGCTTAATTTATACCTAACTTCTATAGTTCTCTACTTATTTCTATTATACTGTGAAAGTAAATTTATAAAGTTGATACGGCTAAACGGCTAAACCTATTTTATTTACACTCGAGAATGGACATACTCGTAGAACAGGTCCCTAATTTTACGCACAATAAATAAGTTCTTAAGAAAAAAATATGTACTCGTACGACGAAAGATGAAGCCGTGGGGCTTTGCTTTGTATTAATAATAAGTCGAATAATCCATCAAAAAATACATTGTTTGAATTATTTACTTAATTAACTATTGTGTGATTATATGGCAATGATTCGATTAGAAAGAAATGTGTGTTAGTGATATAAAATAAAAACCGGACAAGAGCATGTCTGACCATGCTCAGTGTTGGGTTCCGAAACCTTTACTGCACAAAAACTATCGCAATAAACAACAAGTAGAGTCTGTCTAATGAAAGCTGAACCTGGGAAAAAGCGGCAAATTCAAAAAATCTTGATATGGTATTACCGATCAATGAAGGAATAAACGATATTGATACTTTTATTATTTTATTTATTTTGGTGGGCACAAAGGAAGAGGAAACGCGTACTATATTTTCATATATATTATTACGAGCGCTATATTTTGATGAAAAGCACTTTAGGTAAAATACGATGACAGTGACTGGAGCACATTTGGTTTTTCGAAATATATTTGACATGAAAATATAGTGATCTGCACGTGTAGCACAAGTTGTATTTTCTCGCTTGTCGCTCTGTGCGTCTCTATCGTAACAGACTAGATAGTAAGGGAGATCCGAGCGACAAACAAGTCACGAGCAACTTGTGCTAGTCGTGCTGTTGATAGATTTCATTGATACGAGAGGTTTTCGTCTGTGTCGCACACAGCATAATAAAACAATGATGATGAGGAATATTATATTCAACCTTTTTAATAAAGTAATTAGAGGTAACATTATTCTCATCACCCTTACACCTCTATCTAACGACAATTATATCTTGGAGAAGAAGCGCCGCAAGAAACTCCAGCAGATCATTTTTTCCAATCATAAAATACAATTATTCTTAAAAGTAACATTACAAGGTAGTAAAGTAATTAATAATTATTTCTAACAACACAAACTTAGTCGTTACAAATGTACGCTCAATAACATTGAGTAAATTAAAAATAGTGACTAGGAGAACAACATGACGAGGTCTCTACGTCAGGAACGATAACTAAAATAACTAACTGGAAAACAGGTTCTTGCAAGCGTGAACAGACAGGACCCCACTGACAACACCGGCCTTGTGAGGTCGCTTTTTTCCGGGAGTACTAAAGACACCGTTGTTTAATTTTCCCTCATTACTTATTCTTTTTAAAGATGAAACACTGATATCTGTAAGAAGAAAGAAAGTGTTAAATAAACAGAACACCATTTAGAAATACATTGTGTGGTTGCGCAGTACAGCCCCATTGTACAGTCCGACAGCCCTAAAAACATTTGGGTTTAGGTGAAATGAAATTGCATCGGTGAGGTTCTAATCGCAACGGTTTAAGAACAAGGAAGACTCATATAACCCGAACATCTTTTATATCTGGCCGATCAAAAATGACATTAAATAAATAGATAAGGTACTAAAGTGTACACATATTTATGAAATCGACTGTACAGTGTACATTTGGTTCATAAACAACAAAATGCTGTTTGCTCCGCACACAGAAAATACATATCAAATAATATGTTTATGATATCTTTTAACTAAACACCTCCTTATTGTTTTATTGAAACTATGAGTGTCAGTTACATTAATCATCTGTCTATTAAATTAATTTAATAAAATTGTGAATGCTAAGAGATTCAACATGATATAGGGACAGACAATAGGTACCTACACCTATTATATAGGGAAAGACAATGATAATTTTAGTAATTACCGGTCATTGAAGATACTTCTTCCAAATATTTCGTCTGAGTCTGGCAGGCTAACTCAGTTTCCTCAACCTCTTTCAGCTGCTTTACGTTTTCCAGCACACTTTTGTCAACGTGCACGTCCAGGTTTTCTGAAACGAATTTAATTTCGTTTAATTTCTTAATCTTATCGTATAATAGACAGAAAAAGGTAAATTAAACTTAGGATTGCACATAGAGAAATAAGAAGTATCAAAATGAACATGCCGTACTAAAGCCGTACTAACCTATAAATTTGGTCACCGTAACTAAACAATTAATTTTTTGCATCAATAATGCTTTTCTTTCTTCTTGTTTTTCTTTGTACTTCTGTATAATAGTATACAGAATCTCCCGGACACCGCCTCTTATCGTCGACGGCATGATTACTCCGTATTTTTATCAATTTAGATCTCGAATTGACAAGTTTTAACAACAACAAAGTCCAAACGTCATATTAAATAGTGTTGCCAGACTCGTCAGCCAAGAAAAATCCAGGTTCAGCTTTCATTAGACAGACTCTATGAAATAATTCTTTATTTAAAGTTATTTAAATAGATAATAATCGTTTTTTTTAGGAACCCGCCATAGTTTCGAAATACCTATGTATCAACACCCTACACGATGGACTAGACGAGAAAAAAATACATCCCCACGTTACGTATAACGGAGAATGATAACGGAGAAATAGTAAAAAAAAATTTTGCTCAAGATTCTATTTTACCACTTTGTCAGCGTGAACTAAAAAGCTATGGTGCGGACGGAGGGAGAATTGAATCTGTCTTTACGTTACGGGACGGACGGAGTCAGGCATGGAACCCTAAAAACGTTAATTACCACACGTAAAATGTTGAGGAATACCATTCGGCGTGCCTATACCTTAATAATCTGTGGGCGTGCCATTCACTATCATAGTTTATTAAGTTCGTTATTGGGTTTGAGGGCGACCCTGTAGCGACACTTTTTTTTCAATTGGGTCGTGAGAGATGCGTTTAACAAGCAACTGTCACAAATGTCACCCAATGTCCTGTCATTTCCTGCTTGCTTTTGTATTCCATTCGTTTTTTGGTTTGCCCAGTTTAATGGGAGGGACAACGGGGCGCAGTATTTGTGGAATTCGTGATTATAAACCAAGTTTCCTGAATTGCGTTCGTGACAAATGTTAATTAAATGTCTACTAAGCCATTAAAGATGCCGTCAGCGACGAGAGATACGACTACGACTATACTCAAGATTGCGGTGGAGATGCTAAATGCGCCCGATAAGGTGCCACAATTGATCGAGCTCGACCAGAGCCAGCCCTTATCAAGCATCATTCAGCTGCTTTGTAAGCCGTGGGGGCTGCTAGAACCAGACAACTACGCATTACAGTTTTCAGAAAGTAATAATCAAAACTATATCACTGAAAAGAATCGGAATGAGATCAAAAACGGTTCCGTACTGCGATTGGAGCAGTCGCCAGCCAAAACCGTGCAGGAAATCTTGTACAAAATTAACAATGGTAATGAAACAGAACAGGCTAATGCTCTGACTAAACTGTCTTCTCTGAGTAGCGACCTTACTTTCGCTCTTGAATTTATCAACAAAAAAGGCCTAACACTAATCATTAGTAACATTGAATCTGGGAAATTCAAAGGTACTTGTCTTAAACACGCTCTAATTACTTTTGTGGAGCTCATGGATCATGGTATAATATCCTGGGACATATTAGAAAACCAGTTTATTAATAAAGTTGCTAGTTTTGTCAGTAACCAAAGCACAGTCCAAGATCCAAAAGTTGTCCAGTCATGTCTGTCTATTTTGGAAAACATTGTCCTAAACAGCTCTGGGAAGAATTCACAGGTGGAGAAGGAGATAACCATCCCTAGTCTTATCTCACAACTACAAAATTCAGGTCAGGATATTATCATTCAACAGAACACCATAGCTCTCATGAATGCTATTCTTGCAAAGGCTGACATGACAAAAAGGAAGATCATTGCAGCTACCTTGTCTTCAAAACAAGCTCGAAATGTAATTTATGACAATTTAGTAGGGGCTTTAGTCTCAGTCCAAGCTCAAGATACCGAGCTAGCACATCAGTTGTACGTTTTACAAACACTCATGCTTGGTCTGCTTGAGCCAAAAATGAGACAACGAGCTGACTCTCAGGACCAAGAATCCCAGGAGAAAATCAAGGAACTGCGGAAAATTGCATTTGAGAATGATAATAACTCCAATATAGAAGTCACAACAAGACGTCAGCTTGGGAGTTTTTCAAAGGATTTCAAAAAGCTTGGTTTTAAATGTGAGATTGATCCTATAAAAGACTTCAATGAAACCCCTCCTGGTGTATTGGCACTGGATTGCATGCTGCATTTTGCAAGGAACTACTCTGAAGATTACACAAAGATTGTCCTAGAAAACAGCTGCCGAGCTGATGAACATGAATGCCCATTTGGCAAAACCAGCGTGGAATTGGTGAAACAATTATGTGACATACTACACATTGGTGAGCCACCAAGCGAACAAGGTCAAACATACCACCCTATGTTCTTCACCCATGATCATCCATTTGAAGAACTGTTCTGCATATGCATTGTTCTACTTAATAAAACTTGGAAAGAGATGAGAGCAACCACAGAAGACTTTGTAAAGGTGTCAAGTGTGGTCCGAGAGCAAATCAGTAGGGCCCTCTCTGGATCACCAACAGGTTTTGATAAATTTCGCCAAAGAGTCCACAAGCTAACTTATGCAGAAATCACACAAATTTGGCAAACAGAGAGGACTAATAGGGAAGTTTGGGAATCACATGCCAGACCAATTGTAGAGCTTAAGGAAAAAATTACCCCAGAAATCATAGATTTGATTCAACAGCAAAGGTTGGGGGTTCTGGTTGGAGGCACCAGGTTTAAAAAGTATTCAACTAGAGGCCAAAGAATCAAAGATAAGTTTTGGTACATCAGACTGTCTCCCAACCATAAAGTGTTGCACTATGGCGATTGTGACGAAAAAAGTACGCCAAGTTTAGAAGAATTGGGCAATAAACTGTCAGTGGTTGACATCAAAAATGTTGTGGTTGGCAAGGATTGCCCACACATGAAAGACTTGAGGGGAAGGAAAATAAACCCGAGTTTAGCTTTCTCCTGTATTCTGAAATCTGCTGAAGTTACTTCTCTGGATTTTGTGGCCCCGGATGAACAAATATTTGACTACTGGACTGATGGAATTAATGCTCTCCTAAAGGAAAAGATGTCTAGTAAGTCATATGAGAATGACCTGGAAACCCTGTTGTCTATGGATATAAAGGTCAGGCTGCTTGATGCAGAGGGGATAGACATTCCTCAAGACCCACCCCAGATACCAGATGAACCTGAAGATTACGATTTCTACTATGATAATAATTAATATTTTAAGTATATTACCAGATAATCATTTCCTAGCGCATATTACTTCCAGGTGTTTTGAAATTTTCTAGTATTAGTAGTTGAATAAGTTTTAAGTGAAATATTTATTACCTTCTAATTAATTTAAGTGAATGTAATCTGCATTTCCATTTTACTGTGTATTGACTGAATTTTATCAGAACTTCCATTTGCTAATAATAAGCTAATTGTGGCCATATTCCATATTATATTTTATATACCAAAGATCACATCTAAAGAACAAGATTATATATTTTAAAATGTGCATGTACAAATAAATGTTTTTTTATAAATGGGGCTATTATTTTTCACATACAAAATACCTAACATACTCTGTTATTATCCGTGATTGGTATAAGTAGTCCAACTACAAAAATACTTCATACTCTTATAAGGTTTTTTATCTTTAAGAGGGCTGTATAGGATACGTTCTCGTTAGCACACAGTGGTGGCTTCGACGCAAGTGTCATGCGGCTCTAGTGAAATGTTGTGCTCTCGGTGCAGCTTATTTGAAGACACGACAACTCAGGATATACCTCAAGTTGAATATTTGAAAATATGTTCTTGTCATATTGCCATCCCAGAGTGGAGTAGGCAGAGCTAAATAATTACCAACAACTCTAACCACTTGTTGTTAATTCTAAGATGTTTACCATGTGTATATTAGTGACAGGTTGCAAGCCCATCGCCTAACAAATACTATAAGCCTTTAATCCCTTAGTCGCCTCTTTTAATGATAATTACTTACTGAAAAATAACTTAATGGACAGATGAAATTTAAAGTAGAGTATAGAACTTTAGCTTTTACTAGTGCAAGTTAAAAGACAGACGCGAACTACGATTGCTCCTTTGCCGCTAAGACTCACGAAGGCAATTCGCTTACATTGCGATAGCTCTTGGTGCTTCGGATTTGTACTCGTCTCTCACTCGCTCTCATATGCTCTTAGTAAGAGCGAGTGAGAGATAAGTATAAACCCGAAGCAACTTCTAAGTGCTCCCAGACTTTATGTAGTTAGATTGTAGTTAGCTAGTTGTTAGCTAGGTTAGAGATTAGTACATGCTCTTAGGCGACTGCAGACCACGGATGCGATATCATACATCTTCATACATAATGCTTACTATCGTCTTGAAAATTGCCATATTTGCATTTTTTTTATTGCTTGAAACAACAAATGTGCACACATGCCATCACATTAAAGTGTTTTACCCACAAAGACTGGTGCAAATAAATTGGTACGGCGCCTTCGTGGATTAACACTTTTACCTATCTATTTACATTTTTAATGGGGTCACAGAAACAGCAACAGCAGCAACAGCGATGGCGCGGCTTGCATGTGTGCGTGCCTCGACCTCACGCGCTGCAAACCCAACAGGTCATACCAACCCGGTTTAGTCGGGGTCGCGCATTCGCCGCGTTTGGTTGCGTGCGTATAAATTAGCGAGCGACGCACATCAATACAACCCTAGCACCCGAGCGGCAATAGGTAATGAACTTGGGTGTTTTCTATGTAAATAAAATATTTATTTCCTAGTATCCATAGTACTAGCTTAGTTTGAGACTAGGCTAATTTGTGTGCGATTGTCCCTAATATGTATCATCTACACTAACATTATAAATAGGAAAGATTTGTATGTTTGTAACGAATAAACTCAAATCTACTGGACAGCATTCAAAAATTCTGTCGTCATGAATGCTACATTATTCCTGAGTAACATAGGTTTTTTTTTTTCTTGCGCAGACGAAGTCGCGGGCAAAAGCTAGTTTATTAATACTATGGGTTTGACAATAAAAGGCAAGTTTATTAGATAAGATAATGATTTATTAAGTATCTACTGCATCTTGGACACCTCAAACTTGGTGTTGACGTTCTCTTCGTCAGAGTCCAGCAGCGGCAGCGTGCTCGCGGGGATGTGCTCCTCGACCCAGCGCAGGTCGGCGTCGAGCGAGGGCTCCTCTCGCTCCGGCTTCTCGTCGGTTCCTGAACCGCGCATCTTGACGCCGTACGCGTCGTTCACGAATTGTTCTTCTTCTTCTGCAATTTATAATTTACTTTCTAAATTCCAAATATTTATTTAGGAAATTGGACACGAGGACTCTTTTACAACACGGTATTATGGAGAATATGGAGTGAATGTATTTACAAGCGCTTCGAAGAAGACCATCGTTGCGGAGAAGCGACGCAAGAAAGTCTAGCAGACGGTATTTTTTTAATCATGAATATTTAGAAGCACGTTACATTACAAGACAATAAGCAATAAGGTAATAAATGATAATTATTAACACTACCAAAAAATTAAAATATTACAAATATAAGGTCACTAATATTATTTTATACTAATGATAACTAGGAAAGTGGGTTAAGTTCGCAGTTACAGTCAAAAGCACTAATATATGTACGGCCAGCTAATAGATAGATAGATAAAAACTTTATTCAACATAAACACAAACACAGGCTCTTAAATTAAACATAAAACATTAAAAATATAGACCACAAACATGAGACTTAAAATATACATTGACTTATATACGGTGAGAGAGCCATGTGTTGTGCTGTGAAGCTGGGCTGGGCGCTGACTCAGCATAATGCTACAGAAACTGCAGCGTTGGTATTCTGCCAGAACCATTGGAATCAGGTCTGTGGCGCCCGAAAGAAGCCGAAAGATGTGCCAAACGACCATGATAATATGAATATTAACACTAAGTTATCTACTCTGTGTAATAAACTGCTTTACATCGCGACATACAATAACCAGATGGTCAGATGAACTGACAAAAATTGCCGGAATAAATTGGCTAACAGAAGCGAATGATAGAAAACGCTGGTCATCTCTGGAGGAGGCCTTTACCCTCGCAAGAGGGGTTCTTGCATGATTTATTTGATTTATTTAATTACCTAGTACTAAATAATGGTAATGATTAATAATAATATCTGACATTAGGTTTAAACTTTATTTGTTAATTCAAGTAATGATTTTTAAAATTGAATTAATAATATACTTAATACATTATTTATATCAGTACAATATTAATTGTGAAACATATCGGATGAAATTATTATTATTATTGTTTTAGATATTTATTTAATTTTCGGGATATTTATTATTATTATTATTATTAACTATGAATTAAAAATATGATCTCGAATGACATTTATCAAATGAATACTATTTTAAAAAACATTTAAATATACATGAAAAATTGGATAATGTCATAAATTGAATATTATTATTGTTCTTTGAATCTTTTTTAATCACGAAATTATATTACTATTGATAATGAACTGTCAAATAAAATAATTATAATTAACATTATAGGTATCTTAAATGTAAAACTGAAATATGTCAAAATTGATGTATTCTTTAACAGCATTTACGTAATTTAATTTAATTTTGGAATGCGAGAAATAAAAGGCTTTTTTATTTTATTTTATTTTTATCTACTCTGTATCAGTTTTTGCATACTATATGTTATATTACTCTAGCCTTTAGTTTTTAATATTATGTATACATGTACGTTATTAACAGCGGCATAGGAGCGTGTAGATTTTTTTGTCTTAGGAACGCGTATGTATATGCTGTGACTGTACAATGCGATAATCTTAGAAAGGCATTCGGGTTTATTTCTCTCTCTCATACGCTCTTATGCGAGACTAACCCACTTTACCAGAAACCGAAAGACTACCTTGTTACTACCACAAAAAAAATGTATCAACTGGACCTGCAATACTGTAAAAACCAAATCGTTTTTGACCTGTTATCATAATGTAGACGTTTTGATAGCTCTTATTTACTTGACAGTAACGGCGGCTGAGTTAAAAATAATACCATAACAGGTCAAATACGATTTGGATTTTACCGCCTAGAATAGAGGCGCAGTATGAATGCACACAGCGTGTCGTGTTATGTGCATAAACAAATAATAAGGCTTTGTATCATTAGAGCTTTTATACTATGAAAATTATTTTCTTTTAATTTCTAATCTTGCAAGGAAGATTTGAACCACCTTCCTGGGACCGATTGAGCTGAAATTTGACATACCTATGTAAGTTCGATGACAATATCAATTTATGGCACGGTGGAGCTGGTCTGATGTTGGAGACGTAGGGTTGCCATTGATTCTCTTAAATAACACATGATAAACCCGACCGGGAAACCCTTGAATTACCAACATCATTTGATGATTCGATCGAATGTATCATTTCATCGAATTTCATTTCATCAAAAGCTAATTTCTGCTGAAACCTTATTGTTTTTAGGTTATCATAAGCATGGGTTACGTAGGTTAAGTTAGGTTAGACTCGTGCCTGGCGATGAAATAAAAATTCGGCGAAGTAAAACATAAGAAATTGCTGTTTTCTATGTATTTAAATATATACTTCTCTATAGTAAGCATTTATATCGTTGTCTATGTCTAGTACCCGCAGAAGAAGCCTAGATCTAAGGTTGGGACTAAGTCAATTGGTGTGATATCGTCCTGATTTTATAAGTAGTCGGCAGCAAAAGCTTGGCTCAAAAGATGTTTTTATGTCAGAAAGTTATTTACCGTCGTCTTCGTCATCGGCATTGTCGAGCAGCGGCGTGAAGGCGTAGCGCTGGTTGTTGTTGGTGGGGCGCCACAGCACCATGATGGCGGCGAGCACGCTCGCGAACAGGATGTGCCAGTACGCCTCGTCCATCCACACCTCCTTCCAATCCTGTATGACGTCAATCGATGTGCAATATGAACTGATTCGAAAATCGAAAACCATTTTGGGAAAATAGCCTAAATTAAGCAGAAAGACATAATGGAATGTTGGTTTATGTTTTACAGATGTAGTGAACAATCCTTTCGCATCGTTTTTTGTCGGATAAGTTCGTAAATGTCTTGCTTTCTCAATTAGCTTCAGTACCCATTAATAAACCAGCTGAGAAAGCCAGATAAACACGAGCTTATCCGACAAAAAACGATAGGAAAGGATTATTCACTGCATCTGTACGAATAAAAGCCTGCAAACTGCAATGATTTAAGTGACCTTTTTAACAAAAGTCGTCACTATTATATAGCAATCGAACTGGCAATAGCGGGCACGTCAGTATGAAACGTTTACAAAAAAAAAACAATAAGCTGGCCTACCTGGTATTCATAATAACTTATACATTAGTAAAACACTTAATAGGTAATTATACATTAACTAGGCATTTGAAATTGATTTTATTTTATGTTATCTGATCACGACCTGACATCATACCGTATCTGGTATAAATACTAGGCTGGCGGGCAGCCAGAAATATTGTTTATTTTGTAAACGTTACAAATTGACGCGCCCGATTTTTGCCCGCACGATTGCAAATGACGGCATTTGCAAACGTTTCATAAACTGATTAATTTCACAAACATATCATTTTACACAACGCTCTTTTATTGAAAATGTATATATTTCAGGGTTTTTATAATGTTAACCTATGTGGTTCCACAAGACGGTCCTGAAATAAATCCTGAAATATTTACAGTTGTGAAATGTTGTTTAGCAAGTGATTGGATACCTTGCAATATACATCTGATCATCTTTGACACGCCAATGACAGCTAAAAGAATTGCAACCATTAGGCTCCATACGCTGATCCATTTGAAGCTCTCAACCGTTTATAAGTCGTTTAACAAAAATGAATGACCGAGAGACCACACATACGAACATGTGTATAGTAAAACTGTACCAAGGGTAACATAACTAAAATGATATTATACTATATTCCAAATAATATTCATGATTGGTTCGTAGATATGGCTAAGCGGAACAATATAGGCACATTTTAAACAAACCTTTCAGTTTTCGCTCTAATGGATTTTTATGTTGTCATCATTATAGATAACCTCATACTTACAGTGATACAAGGCAGTACGCGGAAGGCTTTAATGGAATACAGCATAAACACCACGGATGAGATCACGGCGAATATCAGCGTGTTCGTGAAATGTCGGTACAGGGACAGCTTAATGGTGTTTCTGTAAAAACAAATACAAATAAGATGGCGGAACCACTTAATGTGTTTTAAGGTGTTCGTTTTTTTTAAGAGGATTGTGAATCAGATACTTGATATGTGAAATGCGATAAAAGCGCGATTTAAGGCGTTTAAAAGGTTAAGCGTCGTCGCCTTAGAATCCTCTTGAGATTAGAATAAGTGACCATTATTTTGCTCACGAATTCGCGTTTAACGAAGTCAAACTTGGAAATTAAACTATTGTCTCTTATGCCTATAATAATATCGAGACTTAGAATATTTTCAGAAATAGTTTTCATTATTATGTACGTTATTATGAACGTGTGTTATTGTGACCCTAATTATGTTAAAAACGAAATATAGAGCATAATTTTAATTTATCGGCAACATTCGGAAATGAGCACTTTCTCTAAACGTGCAGAAGGATCACTTTCTCGCATGGTACGCTGTCTCTAAAAGTGCACTTTGAAATGGGTACACTTTCTCAAACAGTGCATTTTCTTGGATAGAACACGTTCTCAGATGATACATTTTCTCAGTAGGTGCACTTTCTCAAATTATCTCTACTATAATGAATCTCTAAATTTTAAAACTAATCAGCCAGATTAATACCAGTGTTAAGTCCTCACCCAATAACAATTAAAAAACAAAAGATACTGAAATATTTAGAACATTTTTTTTTATTACTTAAGAGTTAAGTAGCGTGGCTAGTAATCTAAGATTAGAATAGTATGAAGTATAAATGGTACCTTAAAGAACGTATAGGTATAGACTTATAAATAAATGGTTAAAAAAATACAAGCAGAGATCAGTTAGAAAACATTACCATTGCCACCATGACTCATGATCTTCATCTGAAAATTCGTGTGGACTTTGTGGTAAAGATGGAAATTGTGCATCTTTTGAGTAAGTGCCGTGTAAGTGTAAGGGAAAGTGTACCTTATGGGAATGTGTGTGTTTTGGAAAAGTGAACAGTTTGAAATGGTGCACCGTTCGAGAAAGTGCCCCAGTTGGGCAAGTGTTTCTTTTGGGAGTGTACATTTAGGAGAAAGTTTATTTTTAGATAATGTGCACATTTCGGGAAAGTGAGCTTTAGGTACAAGCCGGACCCATCTTTATATAATGTACTCGCTGTTTTCTGCCATTTTAGTCGTCTTCGAATATTGAGTTATATTGGTACTAACCGCCTGAGTTGCAGCGTGCGCATAGTGTGTGCGAGCGAGACAAACACCCACCAGCAGATGGCGCTGTCCAAGAGAGACATCGGCGCTTCGGATAGCAACAGGTCGCGGTTAGAATCGTCCGCCTGCAATAAAAAATCAATAATCGCTACAAAATTATCTAAACTTAACTTCAATGTTTTTTTTTGGTAAAAGGTGTCAGTTGTGTAGAATGAGTTCACATACTCCTGAAGATTAATAACGTCTATTATTAGATAAGTATTTGGTTCTTTAACAGTTGAGGACACATTTTTAATAACTTTACATTATGTCAATGAGATAAGGTTCAAAAGTGTTTATCTTTGTAATAGAGTTCAAGAACTTTTTAATTGGTGGTCAAACTTTAAAAGTCATATTTGTAGGAAAGAGCATGTAATAGTAGTTTACGTGACGGTTGCGTAATGACAGGCATTACAACATGAGTGTGGTTTATGAAACGAGCCGCAAGGCGAGTTTCATAATAGATGACACGAGTATTGTAATGCCAATTACGCAGAGTCGCGTACAATACTTTATCTACACACATATTATAAGTACTCTAAGATGGGTTCAGAAGCCGAAAGGCAAATTACCTGCATTGCTACCAGCGCTACCTGTAACATATCTAAGTACCTACCAATTTCACCAAACGATGTTAAATTTAATCAATGTCAATCAATTGTTGTCTACTTGGATAAGCAGAATTTTCAAGTGGCACAATAAACTCTACAAAGAAATGAACTTAATGAAATCAATTTACGACTTACGATACGACGAATTGACAACAAAAATGGCGGCAAAAGAAACCTGTCATGTGTCACAAATAAGAATGGTTTTTTTTTTTAAATCATATGATAGACATACTAATAAAGGCCCTATTCTCATGTCGTTCGAAATTCAAATATCCCACGATATTGTACTAAAAAATATACCGAGTTGACGTTCCAATTGATACTAGAATTGGACCTATTTAAATTGTGTTAATTTTGGAACATGTTCCAAATTTGAAACTCATAACCTTACCAAAATCTATAATGTTATAACCATTACAGTACAAATTTTACCTACTACCACAGACAAGAAACTTTTCATAGTAAAATTAGTTGCAATAATGCTGGTCATTTCCTACGGGTTTTGAACGCATAAAAGAGGACTTACGATATGTGCGTAGATAAAAAACGCAAGCATCCCTAATGTGACCACCACTGTATGTGCGATAACCAGTGAGTGCGCGTCGCCCGCGGGTACCTTGTGGTGCAGGCGCAGCCACGCCTCGATGGCCGCCAGCAGCCCCCACAGCGCGCCCGTGCCCACCACGCGCTGCAGCGCCGGGCCCAGCCGCGGCCTAATACAACACACAACCTTATTTTACCACTAAACTTAGCCTGCATTTACATATATTTGCAAGTTATTGCTGAAAGTTTTAAAACAAAAGTATGTGCAAGACAGAGATGCAGATATTTGCCACACACTATTACCCATAGTTGCATCTCGAAACATACAGCAATAAGTTGCAAGTGTAAATGCTGTCTAGGGATCATTCCTATTGCGCCATATTAGTGTCTCGACACATTCCCTTTTGGCCGCATTCTGTTTTGGCCATGTTCTTGCATGGACACTTACAATGGAATACAAGAGAAAAATAAGCTTACTTAACGATCCCGAAGCCGAGCGAGACGATGATGACCAGCATGCGTGCCAGCGCTCGCTTCGCCACCGACACCCACTCCGCAAACATGTACGCTTCTGCGTTGAACAACCTGCGACACAATATGACACGCCGTTCATAAATCAGCATGTCAATCATTCATAACATGTATCTTTTTATACTCGTATTTACACATAAAGCTCTTCCGTGAGTGACTGACAGTCTACGTATAGCCCAAACTGCTGAACCTCTGACCACCGACATGAAATTAAGAAGGAATATTCGTTCGGTACCTTTCATCATAAAAAAAAATACCACAACAATTGAAACCTTGTAAGTAGCAAGCATTTGTTACGAGTATCTTACCCAGAACGAGCGATAGCGGAGTAGACCGCGTAGTAAGTAGCGCTCTCCACCATCCCGAGCAATGCCACCCCCCCGATCCAGTACTGGATGCGCAGCAGGTCGCGCCACTGCAGCGCGCACACGCTGAGCCACGCCGCGCACAGTATCGTGTACACCGCGCACATCACGCCGAAAAACTGCAACAATACATATATCGTCGTTTGGCGTTCATTACCGCGAATGTTTTATTGATTTACAATGTGACATTCGCGGTACTGAACGCCGAACGACGATATGCTACATTGTTGTAGAGGCGGGGAGATTGGGAATAGACGGTAGGGTCATGTAGAGGGCCAAACTGTTTTTATTTGTGTTTAGTTTAATAAGTACTGTAATATATTGAAAATACCCAAGAGTGATAATTATTATTTATCGACTCAAATTGTGGAATGCAATAAACGCTTTAGTATTTGAGTATTATAATAAATCATAATTTACATATTTATTTTTTTCTCACTCGCCCAAAGCTTAACATACATATACAATACAATAAAATGACTGTTGAGTTTCTCTTCAACATAAGTAACCACAGCAAGCGCTGGCACTCACAATTTGTATTGTCGCAGAATAAAAAGGTTCGTCACATTTCAACTCAATATCAATGCCCATAAGGTCTAAAATTGACCAAAATAAAGCTCTCATTCAAAATAAAGCTCTCATGAAATTTCATCACACAAATATCATTTAGTTACATCCAGTAAACTCGAAGTGTCTCAAAAGTGATACTCGAAGGTAACCTGGGGGTACTCACCGGTAAAAGAGGATAAATGGCAGCAGACAGGTAGCTGTCCCCCGAAATCATCTCCACGTGAACAGTTCCGTTGAATTTCGTTGAGCTCTGCACAGCTATACTTAAAATATAGATGCCTTCTGTTTTTACAGTGATGAGAGGTCTACTAAATTTCTAAAACAAATGAAAAATAAAGAAGTGTTAGTGTGTGGGGATCGAATCGCTCCAGTTAGTCTTCAACCAGTTTCAGTAATGGGAACGGTTTGAAATATAGTGCACATATTACTAAATTACTATGGTAGTGGTCGTGTCGATAGACATTAAACGTGGCTCCAACTCCATGGATCTTTATTTTATTTCTACTGGGATGCTAAGAAGGGTATTTTAATACGACGGACTACTTAACAATTCAAAAGCCAGCAAGGATTTGATAATAACAAATGGTTTTTGTGTAAAAAATGGATTTCACATTTTTACTTGACCCACATGGTGACGAAAACTTTGTCTCCACTTTTTAACCAAATTATGTATTCTTTATGCGGACGAAGTGAAAGTTAAAAATAAATGAACAATGCTTGGCTTACCAAACATAAATGAACTAATACGGGTCCCAAAGGTTGCCGAGGCCGACCTTATCAAATAGAAGGTGCCAAAATAGGAATGTGGACGAATTAGGTCAGTGGACCATTTGACAAGACAATAAGGAAAACTTTGTCATTTTGCTTCTGTGTCTCTGTGTTATTGACCATTTTTTTTTAACTAATTAAATGTTCAGTTGAAAATGACACTTTACGGTTGGGCGTCATGCTATAACTTTTTTTGAAAAGTTGTATTTGATCACGTACTTATGAGGTAGATTAAAAAAATTATAATCTGATAAATTATGAATTATTTTGTATCTTTACTTTCTGTACCATACATTATAGTGACATATTGTAATAGGATAATTCGATATTAAGCAAATAAATAACGTATGTGTGTATGTTTAAAAGGCATTATGAAAATAAAATCAATTACTTGTTACTTTGTTGGTTGTGATTGTGAGAGATTGCCTTTATTTATAGTGGTTTTAACATTGGAATTATGGTGCGTATGTTACTAAAAACTCGATTGGAATTTGTCGCTTTTTTCTTGCTTTATTGTACGTGTCTGAGAAAACTAGTGTTTTATGTTTCCTTGTCAAGGTTAAAAATAAAGTCGACGCGTAATAACAAAAATATGTGTACAAATGTATCTCCCTTACTTTCCCAGTCAGTACGAACGTGTCCGACAGAACAATATTTCGTATGATATTCTTTATATGTATATTGACTTAAATTACCATAGTAACAAGGTTTATACACAGTTTTGTAACTTTCAAGGAGAAACAAATGTATACGTTTAACTAACAGTGAATTTAAAATATTATAAGGTTCATTAAATATTACTAATTTCACACCACACTTAAGGGCCTATTTCACTACGCGGTATTCAGGGCCCGGTATTTTGGGAGGCCTGGCCAGTCATAAGGGCGTTTCTCTTGTCACACCGTCCCGATTTAGACAAATGTGGTCCCTGACCTGAATACCGCGTACTGTTATACCTCCATTATTAATTATTATGTTACAATAAATAAGGAAAAACAATGCGTTACTTGTTTCAATGAGTAATTGTATTCATAGGTACTTTGTTATCGCACAAGTGGGCAGGATATAGGAGAATAACAGTATAAGCACTTTACATTAATGTGTGTTCGTGTGCGTGTGTGCGTGTGCGTGTGTGTGTTTGTGTGGTGTGTGTTACGGGGACGACGTCGCGGGCAGACACTAGTTATTTAAAGCCCGTGTGTTTCGAGGTTACTAGCGACCCGTCCTCACATCGCCTCGGTTTATGGGAATTTTCTGTAACACCCGTATGTAATCCAGAATTCAATTTATGATATGCCTTCCTCTTGAATTACTCTCAGTATTGATAAAAACCGCATTAAAATCCGTTGGGGAGTTTGAAAGACAGACGATGGAAAGCGACTTTGTTTTATGTGATAGAGATAAAGTTAAAAAGAAAACTTTTTTCGCCATTTGTCAAAATATTATGATTGTGTGCCCATGAAAACTTTGCATTCTATATTTCCCTCTGTAGTAACACTGTAGGCATGCCTAAAAGCCTACACTTCAACTGAGCTGATATCGCTCGATATGGATGCTAGTTCGTATTATCAGTGATATTAACTTTAACAAGCCACTCCGCGAACCTTGAAACGATCTGCCAAACACCAGTTGCTTATAGATTACATTATATGAACAAGATTTAAAAAACAAACATGCGCAAACGCTATCATGTACTCGTATGCGTAAGTTCTAAATTAGAGCTTCTTAGAACTCCACGAACAAGCATAATTTAGGAGGTGAAAGCGAAATTAAAAAAATAAAAGCTTTAAAAGAAAATTATTAAAAGCTTTATCCTGCTTTTCTTGTCTGGGGGACACCGCTGATGCAGGAAAGCATATCGAAACTTTTATGTGGTCATCTTATTTTATTTTATTTTATTCTTTTCTATCTCCCGTAAGATTTTTGGCATGTTTTCCTGCTGAACTACTGTTATTTGATATTATATTTAATTTAATACTTGTAGCTTTATATAATGCTAGACTAAGTTGTACCATTGTAATATGAAATATGAAATAAGTTTAAAAAATGACTGACTGCTGAGTTTCTTGCGGCGTTTCTTCTCAGCAGTGGTCTCCTCTTGGGAAGCGCTGGTAGTATCTTGACGTGTAAAAGTGCCCGAGCGGCCTACTTACTGAATAAATTTCTTTTATCTTTCTTTTATCTTTTTATCTTTTTTTTATTATTAAACGAAATGATTTATATGGGTAAAGATCGTACTGCGACTTTCTGAGAAACGGGCCTCTATTCTAGGTGGCCAAAAACCATATCGTCTTTGGCTTGTGATGGTATTGTTTTTAACTTGGCCGCCATTACTCACAAGTAAATAAGAGCTATCAACACATTGCCAATACGATAACAGGTCGAAGGGGATATGGATTTTTACCGCCTAAAATGTCGGCCCAGGATACTACCTAACGGTCGCACTCACAGTGAGCTATTCACGATTACAACACCCCGGGATCAGACCAGAGCCGCCGTCTCATTTTAAAGTTAAACATTGAAAAGTTAGCTTTGATTTGTGTTATTACAATACATTACTCAGTGGACAAGGCGAGGCTTGCGCCCCGGCAATTGTTTTAACTTGAAAAACGTATCGTACAGTCGAGTTCATAAATATATGTACACTTTAATACCTTGACACTTTAATAATGTTACAGTTCATATATGGCAGTTTAAACATGACTTTAAATAGACAAGGTACACAAAGGTAACACAAATCAAAGTTCATTTTTCAATGTTTCACTTTGAGCTGTTGCGGTGCTGATTCGGAGCCGTGGCGTTGTAGTGTACGATGAGCTTTAATTGTAGGTATCTAGAATTGCCCTAGTACGTCGGTATCGCACGTAACCTAGATGCGATAATGACACTTATTCTGCAACAAATAGTATCTCAGATTTAATTAACAAAGAAGATTCAATCCTCTCCCTTACATAACGGTTGTAATAGCTACAGGACTTTTATTTGAGATGCTGCTTTGGCTTAGCAGGGCAGTATTATAAATGTGAAAGTTGTTTACTGTGTGTGTGAGTGCCATTTTGTTTGTTACTCCATTACGCCAAAACGGTTGGACGGATTTAAATGAAATTTGGAATGGAAGCGTATACCTTGGATTAAGACACGACTAACGATTATCTCGAAAATAAAAACACTGTTCTCGTTGAATTGTCGAATTACTTACTTTACGCCAACGAAGTACAAAGTACAAGACAGGTTGATAAAAATAATATCAATCCTTATAAAATGAGAAAACTTCATTTTCAACAGACATATTTTTATCGTTAGTTTATTATTAGTTAAGAAAGAACAAAAAAAAACGATTGGTTCTTAAAATTGAAGCCATATTTGTATGGGAAAAGCGCATGCGTTACTAATTATTTGACCAGATGTTCATCCAGATTTCCTCCTTATCGGAGAACTGAATGTTAGTTTATAAAAAGGACACAAGAATGAATCAAAGGATTCTAGACTCTATTGCATCTTTGTATAGGTACATAAATAATTTAAAATTATATTTTTAACCTCATACATAAACTCACTCCTTCGTTTACAGAGTGTGGTAGGCAGAGCTACAGAATTACCTACAACTCTAAAAACTTGTTGATAATTCAGTAATCACATTTTGCACAATTAGGCTAACAACAAGATGTTTACCAGCGTAGTAGTGACATGTTGCAAGCCCATCGCCTATCATTACTACAAGCCTTTATTCCCATAGTCGCCTCTTAAGACATCCAAGGGAAACATGGAGTGGCACTATTCTAACCTGGCAACCGATCGCGTTCTATGTCCATCATATTGAGCCATCGTGGACATCGTCATTGAATCCCGCAAAACAACACTGCCTAGTGCAACTAATTATTGATCATCACCCTAACTCGAAGATAATCATAAACTTTGTAATAAAATTGAAGAGTATATGCATATACATACAGACGGTAACTCGCGTGTGCCATCTTTCTTGTCGAGATTGGCCGAGGCAGCATCGTCGCTAATGTCGACCCAGTGTCTGCCACGACAAAGCATCCTGCGCTCGTCGTTTGCGTACGGAACGACGGTTCGATTCCCTCTATCGCTTGAAGGTTTTGTGCAAGTTACAATACGCTGAAACAGGAATAGCACTTGGTTCATCTTTATTAGTTAACTAGCCCGCTTTCTAAAACTCGCCAAGCTACACCATAAGGCCGACCCTCGTATGGTCTGCTGGACAAGGGAGGGGAACGCCCTTGACCAATCAGATAGCGTCACGTGACTGTCCACTCTCTTTCTTTAGCGATCAATAGGTGGGTCTTATGAGGCGTTAGAAACAATAACGCGAAAATTAAATTGACAATATTGTCATGTTGCTACTAACATGCGGGACCGATTAAAATAAACTTATCAATCATCAATCACAATATATAGAGTATTTTCAGTTGACCTACAACTATGATATTTGGCAAGTAATACCGTCTTATATTACAAGTAAAGTGTAGGGAAGAATCTGAAAACTATGCATTTTTATTAAATCACAGAAATCAGGGTGTGACCAGTGTCATGTGGGATATTGTATGAAAATCTTAGAAACGGAAGCCTGGTTGTGCGAGTCCGACTCGCACTTGACCGGTTTATTTTTAATTTTTAGTATATTCACTGTAACAACACAAATTCTGAAAAAATATATCAGCCCACTATCTATTTCTTTTCAGCTCTTTAAAGTTACGATAGATGAACGGACAGAAGGACAGCACAGGCATATCAAGTTGGGTTCCCTTCGGGCACGGAACCCAAAAAAGTAGAAGAAAGTTTGTGCAGTGGTTACCTTTTCAAAATAATGGAAGTAGTCGGGAGAGCATGAGCTTTGTTCCCAACGATATGATATTGTTATGTTAGTCTCCACATTGCTACAACCAACTGGAAAGAAAATATAATTTATATATGCTATATCATTCAAAAGTAATTTTAAACATCACATGACTGCCCCTGATTTATTTTAAATTGGCAGAATGAACTATGCAATTATGGACCAATTTCCTAATGCATGCTAAAACTTGGGTTCAATTGGTTAATTACAATTTCATGCACACCTATAAGTATACTTATAGTATGTACCGATGTTATTTAAATTGGTGGTGGTTAGTTATAAATGTTATAAAATAGAACTTTTAACATATTTGTTACTGACCTATGTACAGTCAACAGCATAAATAAGTGATCATTTATGTACCTTGTCAATTTAACGTCATGTTTGAAATATCATACAAAATTGTAAAACGATTGAAACTGTACAAGATAAACAAGCCAAAATTTTTAGCAGTAAGAAATACAACAATTACAACAATGGGTTGATAATTAAATACTTATTAATAGAAAATCAACAACAATGGGAAATGGGAAAGAACCTTAACCATTTGAGTTACACAACAGTATAAATATACGGCTGTGATAAATTTCAGAACCATGCAATCTGAATTACAGGGGTTTCGCAAACCCACACCAAGGTGTCAGTGGGTAAACATTAGATGTGTGCGAGCCATAATTTGTGTTAGGGGGAGGTATGTACATGTATGTAAACTCTATATTGTACAAAACAGAAATTCAAATACAATATTTACAGAAAAGGACAAGCCAAACTTATCCCTTTAAGGGATCTCTTCCAGCTTGCAGTAAAAAAGTAAATGGAATGAAATCAATGTTTTTTTACAAAAGTCAGTATGACTAGATTGGACTTTTATTGTGCTGAGGTTCATGTGAAAAAGCTATGTCAACTTAAATTCCTTTTTCCATAGGACCCCAGTTGGCAAAAAGCAAAAACTCCATAAGTAACCTACACCTTACATTCATTCCATGATATATGGTCTCTATAGCTTAAAGCTTTTATATTTTTTTATAACTTACTTCCAACAAAAACTTTTGAGTCTTCAAACAATGACTTTGCCAAAGTAAACTCGCACTGTTCCTGTAATAACACAAAAAATATGACTAAATACAGCAGAGCAATAATCAGGCCAAGCAAGTCAGCAATTTCTTGAAACGGTAACAGCAATTTATCGTTGAAATTATTGAACTAATACAGCGATAATAAGGGCGGCACTCATAAGGAATGAAACATACAAAGATAATATGTTTGTATATGTTTAAACTGCATTTTCACAACTTTGTCATTGACCTATATCATTTAATGCATGTACAGCAGAGTAACAAGCGTAAATACAACATATTGCTTACCCCATTAAGCGGTAAAGCCCATTTCCCGACATCGGAAAAACCTAGTGAAACTGTGACAAACGCTAAAAGTAAAACAATGTGGTGCCGTAACATTTTGAGTCGTATTAACAGCAATAAAAGGAATTATAATTTATTTTATTATCGAGCTACCACCCTCAAATTTACCCCCTCGCATTTTTATTTTATTGAAACAGTAGTTTACACTTTTTCCATGAATTACATATACGAGACATTCACAGAAATCATACCACATACATACAGTACAGGGGCATTTGACATGACATAACATTTTTTTTCTTTTTTTTTCTTTGAGCGAAGGAAACTATGCCCATGATGACATGGTTTCAAACAAGTTTATTCAACAATTTGTGAATAGTACGTTATTTTATATTTGTTGATGAGTTGTGAAGGTAAGGGGAACACCCCAAAAACTCAGATTACTTAATTCCGAATTTGAAAATACGTAATTTTATAATTCCGAATTTTTATAATACCGAAAAAATGTAGGGCCGAATGATCAAATCTCGAATTTTAAATTACCGAATATTAAAATCACAAAAACGTTTTTCCGAATATTATATTCACGAATGTTGACAATTCTGAATTTTCTGTTTTACGAAAATTGTAATTCCGAATATTTGAATAACGAAAATTCACAAACCAGATCGGTAATGTAAAATTCGGAATTATGAAATACACCACTTCAATTGAATTGAAGTATTCTTACTTGAAATAAAAGTTCGGTGAGATGACGAGCACATTACTAAATGGGGTCAATCTCACCTCGATAGGTTAGGTTAGGTTAGAGTTGTACATATCGGGACGCGCCTTAGCTACGCGGAACACGAGTTCTGCCTAGCGGTTGCTCCGTTGACTATGTCAGACATTTCTTACAGTTTTTAAACATTATGCATGTTAAACATTATAATCGATGTTATACAATATTTTAACAGGGGCTTATTTAAATAAAAAATCTTTGCGAATTCCGTGTGCTAAAATTTCGGAATAATGAATATTCGGGATTCGTATTAGCAATATTTGGAATTGCGATATTCAGAAAAATATTTTTCGGCATTTTAATAACTCGGATATGTGAACATTGGGAATTTAAAAAAATCCTGATTGTGATGCTTCGTGAAACTTAAATTCAGGATAGTGATGATTCGGAAATTTCAAAATCGGAATTCTAAAATTCATATTTATCAAATTCGGAAAAATATCAAGATTATTTCTAACCTTGATTTTGAATTCCATAGAATTCTGACGTTTTTTGGTCTTGATTAATTGATTGATGATTCTGATCCTTGTTATTGCATCTTTGGACTTTTTTTTCACCTTAATTGTTCTTTGTTACAAATCCATGTTATCTATTTAATGTACTTAACTCATGTTAAATTCTATTGAAAATCCGAAAACGTCAGAATGTGACAGTAGCCAGAATTCTACGAAATTAACAATCAAGGTTTAGTGTACCCGTAGGCAAGTCATCATTCGTATGGTCGTTTTGAGAGGCGTGGCGGTGAATGCGGTGTGGGTCCAATTCGCATATTTTTCGCGGGTTATTGTGCGACAGTTTGTATCGGTATTTCGGCCCGCGTCAAAAGAGCGCGCTACATTCACGCGCGAACGCGTGAAAGTGTGAGTGTAGTGTGAATGTGTCGTTCGCGGGTTCGCCCATGTGTCGCGCCTTGACCCACTTGATGTCAGTATTTTGGCCCGCGTCAAACGGCTACAATTACGCGCGAACGCAACAAGGGTCCACATTGACGCGCAACTTTTATAAAACATTACTTATAACACTAATACTGGACAAAATATTACAAACATTATTCTATTACGATGAATACTCGCCATCCGATACCTTCGCTTCACATTCGCTTCGCTTCGCATTTCTTTTTAATTTATTATTTACTTATAATGTAGTCCTATAGTGACATCGTCTACCGCGGAAACTATTATGTGAACACTGTAAATGTGGAGGAGCCTTGGAGAGTTCACGTGCAATATTGCACGTGAATTCGCGACGCAAATTGCGCGTGAATGTAACGCGCGTTATACATAGTATACATCTCTTGTCTGTTGGCTTTAAGGACATCCATCCAGGCCATAAACATTAAAAAAACATATCTCTTGTCTGTGGTGCTTCTGCTTTCAGTTTGACATTTTCTAAACATGGTTGATTTCGTGTCAAAATATTTTTGTTGTGTTTTACGTATTTTGCTTTAAAACCAGCGGAAAATGTACCAATTGTGATATGTTTTTTATCCTTGTATGACACGAAACATCATACAGCAATAGTATTTAGGTACGGGGATAATGTTTTCTGTGATGTGATAGTCGATGGTGCGCCTTAGTCATTAGTCATGTCCGATTGCGCGCTGGTGTCCAGTGTAAGCGAACACGATGCCAGCATGGACGTGGGGGGCGACAAGTCTCTCTTCGAGCCAACTGTGGATATGATGGTGAATGACTTCGACGACGAGCGCACGTTGGACGAAGAAGAAGCGTTGGCGGCGGGCGAGCAACAGGACCCCAAGGCCGAACTGAGTAGCCTGCAGCAGGAGGGAGACATGCCCCTGGATGAACTGTTGGCGCTATACGGCCTCGACAAGAGCATGGACAAGCCGGCCCCCGAGCCCGTTCCTGAGCCCGTCCCAGAGGAAACAGAGAAACCCGAGTCAGAATTACAGCAACTGTACAATGAGACCACGAGCCCCGAAGCCACAAGGTGCCTACGCTCTGGCTCGCGACCTCCTTCTGAAGAAGAAGATGACTATGACTACAGCCCTGAAGAAGATGACTGGAAGAAAACTATCATGGTTGGCAGTGATTATCAAGCAGGTATTCCAGAGGGCTTGTGCAGCTATGATGATGCACCACCCTATGAAAATGAAGATAAGTTGCTTTGGAATCCTAGTATGTTAGAGGAGAATGAAATTGAAGACTACATGAGAAGGAACTGTGCACTTAACTCTCCAAGTGGTGTTGATGCTGTGCCTAAAGGTAAGCAGTTGCGTGACGATGAGGAAGCATTATTCCTGCTTCAGCAATGTGGACACAATGTGGAGGAAGCTTTAAGACGCCGTAGTATTCTGGCCCAAACCCCTGCTCACGCTAGTCTGTGGTCAGAAGAAGAATGCCGAAATTTTGAAAATGGGTTAAAAGCTCATGGCAAAGACTTTCACTTAATCAGACAGAACAAGGTACGGACCCGATCTGTCAGTGAACTAGTTCAGTTCTATTACATCTGGAAGAAAACTGAACGCCATGACATATTCGCTAACAAAGCTAGGTTAGAGAAGAAAAAGTACACTTTACATCCTGGCCACACTGATTATATGGACAGATTTTTGGAAGAACAAGAAGCTTCAAGTGGGAGTGGAACTTTAAGGCAAGCTTCACCATCTCCAATGATGGTGTATACTCCGTCTTCTGATGCTCAGCCAGATCCACTTGCATTAGGTGAGAAGGAAGTGTTCTCACAGATGAATCACTCCACACCTCCGAGGACTATGTCCACAGAAGATCAGGACCATGATATGGGTTCGTAATCCTTGTACGCATCAGGGTCACATTGCATTGTAGTTTGTACTAGCCATTCTGAATTTTAGTAGAATTGCCATTTTGGACATCTTAGTAGAATTTTTGCATTTATGAAGTGGCCTAACCTGTGGAGCGCCATATGCACATAATGCAACTGTTTTGTGTATAACAATTGCATTATGTGTAATCTCTAATTGTCAATATAGAGACAATTACCTACTTGTCTATATTTGACATCAAGTGATTGACAGGTTATGATTGAGATGGTTTTGCAAAACTTCTTTCAAGGTTTAGCAGTAGAGTTGCAAGGTGTCCATCTGGGATCTGGCTGGTATTTTTGTTTTAAAAAAAAACTAGGGATGGGATGGTTACATTGTATCAAGCTAATGTATGATAGATAAATAGCAATGAATGACAGCATCTCACCACCACACTGGTGACTAATCACAATTTATAATTTAATTTATCCCTTACATTCTTAAGTTACCACACTTACTGCTCCCTCTTCTTTAAACATTTACAGGTGCCTTATGATTAAATATGATACTGATGCATTATTCTTAAAACGTCTACGAAAACAAACATTTCTTATGATTGTTGAACTCACCATGAAATCCATGATCTAATTTGATCTGGGAACTGAAGGATTGAGTCCAAAGCCTTTTTCTAAGAAATATAGATCATCAAACCACTCTGTTAATAGTTCTAGCTGGTACAGTCATTGGCAGTTTATAAAAGTATATATGCATGTTAACACTTTATTGTACAAAACGCAAGATACAAATACAAAGTTTACAAAATAGACATGTCAAACTTATCCCTGTAAGGGACCTCTTCCAGCCGACCTTTGGATCAAAAGTCAATAGCTTATTGATAATTATAAGTGAAGGAACAAGAAACTTAACACATTCACTGCTGGTGTTGCTTTATGAACTTTCACCTGATGTTATATCTTTTGTTTTACCAGACACTGGCAGGCTGTAAGAAAGCACATATACATTTAAATCACTGGGGAAAGTCAGGATAACACATAATGTTTATCTGGCAGTGAATGCATTAAACTAAAAACTTATGTTGACTGTGAGCCACAGGCGGCACCAAAAGATAAATCTAGTTTTAGTCTTGTTTGGTTGAGTTGTGTGAAAATGTAAGGAACTTTCATAAGTAAACCTGGTGTTATGGCTTAAATCTGATTAAATCTGAGAAAGACTAATAGCCAATTTACATTGTTCTCAGAAACCCAGTCTAAACATTTACACAGTATTAAGTACCTGATCATTATTTTACAAGTAACTGAATCCACTAGATCGATGTAAATCAGCTATGATGGTCTTTTCACTTAATATAAGGTAAGGATGTGATGATGAACGGTTGAAGTTAGTTAATTAAGGATGCTGGTAAGCAATTATGTTTTAAGCCTCAGTGTGAATTATTTTGGGTTGATATTTTATGTAATAACATCCCAAATACCTTTTTTTAAAGGCTTTCATGTTTTATTATTTGTCTAAGTTTGAGACATGGTCGCTCACAATGAGCCTCATAAGATGGCTCAAGGTCACTTAAAGGGTGATGTAGAAAGCTATGCTGGGGGTCTCCTTGCGCGGTCGAATTAGGAATGAGGAGATCCGCAGGATATACTTATATAGCTCACCAAATCGCAAACCTTAAGTGGACGTCTTGCGGCTGATGATGATGAAGTTTTTTAAATTTTCTTGGCTATTCAGTAGCCTGAGGCCATTTTATTCTATGATCAGGACAAAAGAAATAAGAGTTTTGAGGAGGCCAGAGCAGTGTGAATTGGGTCAATGATTTTAAAAGGCCTCTAACCCTGCTGATATAGTTTGTAAGAATTTTACTTACGTTATTTGATAGTATAAAAGTAAATGTTGTGGGCTTGATAATTGTAGGAAGAAAGGAGCGCCATTATTAAATCATAGTTCTACCTCCAAGGGAAGTCATTCTCTGCGGCAGCGGCTTTATTTGCCGCGTCCAGCACGGTGAAGGTGTCATCTTTGTAAAAAGTCGAGGCACGGGCGATTGTTTTGTTCCCGTTTATTGTACAAAAACGACATAGACGAAAAGACAAAATGGTTTAACCTCTCCCCGCCTTCACCTCGACTGTAAACATGTAAAACAAGATGCGGCGCGCCCGCTTCTCGACGCCCCGTCGACTCGAGTGTGTGAGCGACTTTCCTCAGTTTTTTGAAATGACAGAATCAAGTGAACGAACTAGATATCATTGTTAAGTTTGATACAAATTTAAAGGATCTTCATTAAAAGATTACCAGTACTTGTCTAGGGGTGCCATCTCTGAAAAATCTTAGTCCAGAAAAAATTACGGGCTTTGGTCTGGACGTGTTAAAATGTATTATTTAATTTGATCTCGATCATGACGAGTAGAGAGGTTTTGCCTGATGTCCGACACTTTGTCCTGGTGGTATAACCCTGATGACGGCCCCACCGCCAACCACTGGCTGGCTTATACAGTGGTAAAGAAGAGATGCCTTACCTGTGTTGATTTTTTATAAAAGCAATCGTGTACCAGGGAGTTGAATTAACTAAATGTCATTGTACGCAGATAACACATGCAATGAAATTTTCTGAAGCGACTAGGGAAAAAATCTTTATAAGTAGCAGTAATTGGGTATTTTTAAAATAATGTTGCCAATATAATCCAAAGCACTAATTATGTACCTATTCAGTCGTAGCCACATAATCAGGCAAGCCTGCGTTTCTTACCATACAATTGCCTAGTGCCTAATAGTACTTTTGACATTTTGGCAACCCTACAAATTCTAAACTAAATTGCTGTCTTCACAAGACACATCTGTAATATTCTAGGAGCCCACGACACTGAACCTCGTTCGATTAGACTACCGGATGATATATACATATATATATCATCCGGTAGTCTAATCTAAATAATTAATGGGGGAACACGCTTTAAAAAAAAAAGTAACTCCGATGTCTAGTACGATAATAAGGCTCCCAAGTTTCGTTTATTCTTCGGAACAGGGGAGGGGAAAGAATATGCATAATAATGCAGTGCTGCAAGCCCCCCTGATTGGCCTAATCAATGTCAGCAGCATGATAAGCGTCGCCTCGTACATAAGTATATTTTATGATCGAATTCCTCAAAAAACCAAAACTCATCTGAAAAATCATAAAACTCGGTGTAAGAAAAGTCACTGCTGCATTTAGAAATCAAACTTAAAATTAAAAAACAAAAAAAAAATGTGCCAGGTTTTTCGCATTGCAGCAGTATTGCCATTTCGTGTTCCACCATTAATGTTGAGACTATATTTTAACATAAGTAATATATATCATCCGGTAGTCTCGATCATATCGAACTCCGTTTAGTGCCGTGGGCTCCCCTAAAGATAAACCTATTATTATGATGCTGCTTATCATTCGATGTTTTTATTTGACTTGACTTTGAAAGATAACAAGGTTTTCATAAGTAGGTAATGAAATTAGTAACTATGCATATGAAAACTAGTTCAGTGTTGTTAGGTATTAGGTGTTATTATAAGCTTAAAAATATAATAGGCTCAGAAAGACTGGGTTTACTTAGCGGAAATATGTCTGATTGAATTCGTGGCCTCAAGAAAAAAACGTTTCATGTGTCGGCATTACAATTGCTGATCTACCTTCATCGGTAGTTCTTAAACGTACAGATGTAGTGCATAATTATTTTCCTTCGTATTTTCACGGAAACGTCCGAACGTGTCTTGCTATTTCAGTCGGTCACAGTACAAAAACTACTGCGGTTGACTGAAGTAGCATGACACGTTCGTACGTTTCCGTGAAAATACGAAGGAAAACCATTATGCACTACACCTGTATCTTTTTAACCGTCAGCTGCTTATACTAATGGGTGTTCCAAAAAGTATAAGCACGAGTTCTTTATAAAACAAAATGTTGCAATTTATGTTATTATATATATTTTTAAATAATTAAAGATTCAACTTATTATCTAATGAATGAAATGATGTACATTTTTTAACAACTTTAATGGTATGCCAAAGATGACCTTGGCACCTGAAACTAGACATAAGTTTATAATTTCACGATTTTCTTGACACACTATAATTAATGTAGTTTTATATATTTCTGATATACCTACTTCTAATTTCACGGTCGGATGACCTTTGCCGACGCAACTACATAAACGTGATTTTTTTCTTAAGGCCTACGAAAATAGCGGGTTCGGAGCGCTGTTCAGCATTAAGGTGTCATTCCGCAGCCGATGAGCCGACCGCAGTCACGCCTGTCGCTAGACCGCAACCGCACGCGTCACTGACCGCCGACCGCAGACCCAGTAGTGACGCCGACCCCAGACGGCAACGGCACGCGTCACTACTGGTTTCTATGCATTACTATGAAATGCCTTCCGTGGTCGGGTGCGCAATCACGACCGCAGACGGTAGACTGCAGCAGCAGGCATCGGACGCTTGCCGTTGTCGTGTGCTTTCGGCTGGGGACTAACACCTATAGGATTGCACTGCAATTGATTGGTTAATATCCCACACGCTTTCAGGTTTTTTACCTATGTGTACGTAGTTAAGTTTATGTGTAGATATAAGTTGTGTTATTGTATTGATAGGTATTTAAGGCTTGAAAATCCTTGATTCAATATTATAAATCAGATTGTATTTCATCCTAGTTGTTGATTGTAAAAGTTTTAAATTGAATTATACTGAATGGAATGACTAGTAGAATTAGAAAGTAGGTAAAAGTATCATAAATAAAATATGATAAATTTCTATAAGTACAATATGTAATTAAGTAAATTATGCTAATAATTATGTTTTGATAATTTTATTTATAAGGGAAACCGCGTCGGTTTCAATAAATATTGTGTCAACAAACTGAAACATGATGGTTGGTGTAAAATTAAATAATAAATAATCCGACATTAAAAAGTGCAAGTCACGGTTAGTGTTTGTAATGTTTTATTTAAGGCGGAACCCAACTAGGGGCGTTGCGGCGCCTAGACCCCTCAATGGCTGCCCAAAAACACCTGAAAATGAGAAATCCTTTAAAACCTACTTATTTTTACAAGAAATGCTAACATTATTTTCTTTTTAATTTGACGTCGAAGTATTGATTTGTTGGTTTCCTGACGAAACAGGAATACGACAAATCTGGAACAAATCGAAGTATTAACCAGCAAACTAAAGTTACACGTGCTGGTAGTCGCATAATAAAGTCGCGTTTATCGCGGTGGACACAGCATCTCGCACTAACTGGTCAGAAAGATGGTTTATTTACATCTACAAACACAATCATATAGTCCGTCAAGAAAGTCGTGAAACGAAAATGATTTTATAATTGATCCAAAGACCTAAATTACCTACAGTATAAAATAGGCTAATAATACACAGCAATATAGTATCTAGTCTCTTTACTGTATTTTTTTATTATGCTATTACATACTGTAATTTATCTTTTTGGGTCAATTATAAAATCATTTTCATGTCACGACTCGAATCGTAACGTCACTGTGACACAGTTCTGTGATGGGTCAGGGTCCCTTTGGGCGGGTATGTCTCATTCCATGGAACTACGAACTTTATATTGAATATTACGCCATACCTAGTTTAATACAAAATGCGAAGTTCCATGGAACAAATGGGACACCCCTTTGGGCTGATAGTACATACATACCGTTAGTACAAAGAAGCTGTGACAGATACACCCGAAACACTAAAAAAAGGTGTATTTTAGAAGTTACTATTTTTGTTCGTAAATTATTTGATCCTTACTTCCTTATCCTCACTTTATTATTATTCATAGATATTTATTTAATTTTCTGCAAATTAGGTTTTTTATAATAAACATTCAAATATAAAAGTAAAATAACAATACTAATACAAAAAATATACATTATAAAAAACCTAACCTACGGGTGCCGCCGGCAGCGGGGCAGGGCTCAAGCTACCGGTGGTTAGGGCTGCAGAGAGAGGAACCTCCTCACAATGCGTGCCGTGTCAAGGAGTACTGCCTTCTGTATCTGGCCCTTGATCCAGCCATCTAGCGAGAGTCTCTTGAGGTGTTGGTCGAGACTCTTCGCTATAAGACCGTTGGCCGAAACAACTATTATTATTATTCATAGATATTTATTAAATTTTCTGCAAATTAGGTTTTTTATAATAAACATTCAAATATAAAAGTAAAATAACAATACTAATACAAAAAATATACATTATAAAAAACCTAACCTACGGGTGCCGCCGGCAGCGGGGCAGGGCTCAAGCTACCGGTGGTTAGGGCTGCAGAGAGAGGAACCTCCTCACAATGCGTGCCGTGTCAAGGAGTACTGCCTTCTGTATCTGGCCCTTGATCCAGCCATCTAGCGAGAGTCTCTTGAGGTGTTGGTCGAGACTCTTCGCTATAAGACCGTTGGCCGAAACAACTATCGGGACAATGATCGTCGAGTCAACATCCCACATGGCGGTCACCTCGTGAGCCAAGTCAAGGTACTTGCTGAGCTTGTCCTTCTCGGCCTTCACGAGGTTCTCGTCATGCGGGATGGTGACGTCGACGAGCACTGCCCGGCGTTGAGATCGATCTGCCAACACGATATCAGGCTTATTGGCGACAATAGTCCTGTCCGTGATGACAGATCGATCCCAATAGAGCGTAGCACGACCATTTTCGAGAACTGGCGCCGGTGCGTACTTATAGTACGGCACTTCAGAATCAACAAGATCATATTGAAGGGCAAGTTGTTGATGGATGATCCTGGCCACGAGGTTATGTCTGTGCAAGTACTCACCGTTGGCCAAATGCGAACAACCGGAAATTATATGTCTGAGGGACTCGCCGGGGCAACGGCACGCTCGACAAATGTCAACCGTGCCATCCCTCAGAATATACTTCCGGTAATTGTTCGTCATTATGACTTCGTCAGCAATTGCACAGACAAAACCTTCGGTTTCCCCAAAAAGGTCACCAAAACGTAGCCAGTTCACGGACGCTAAAAAGTCTACATCAGGCCTGGTTAGGGCCCGGTAGAAGCGTCCGTGTAACTCCTTGCTCTTCCATATGTTCTTGCGGTCCTCAGTGCTCAACACCGTTGGTCTGCGCCAGTTCCCGTTTGCCAAGGAGAGAGGCGTGAGGTTCCTGTCTACTGCAACCACATCGCGATGCATCCTACACTCATTGTTAAGGAAATAATCCCTGAGATTGCACACCTCGCGGTTGTGGAGATTCTTAGCATTTAAAATGCCTCGACCTCCACATTTCCTCGGGATGTACCTCATAACAGATGAGCGCGGGTGCAACATGCGATGTGATTTAAGCAGTAGACGGACTCTCCTATCCAGAGCATCCAGCTCAGTCTGAGTCCATCTTAGTATGCCAAAGGAGTATGTGAGCAGCGGCATCACCCAGCCATTGAAGGCGCGCACCTTATTGCCACCCGACAAAAGACTGTTAAGAACTTTTGTCAAGCGACAGAAGAAGCGCTCCTTCACTGACTGCTTGACATCGCCCACCACGATTGCTTGACATCGCCCACCACGATTATTATTATTATTATTATTATTATCATACTTAATTTTATAAATGCGAAAGTTTGTGTGTGTGTTTGTAACTCCTTCACGCTGTAACGGCTAGACGGATTTGGATAAATTGGGAATGGAGATAGCTTATACACTGGATTAACACATAGTTTAGTTTTATCCCGGAAAAAATAAAAGATCCCGAGAGAATAACGATAATCGAAATCGACGCGGTTGAAGTCATTTTGTGTGTATATTTCAATGGGTTTCTGGATGGTTCGAAAACACAATTGGATCCGGTAGGTGCGGCGCTGCTGTCGGTATGTCATCAACTCCCCCTAAACGGCTGGACCGATTTGGCTGAAATTTTGTGGTTATATTTTAATGGGTTTTTGGATGGTTTGAAAACAATTGGACCCGGTAGGTGGCGCTGCTGTCGGTATGTGACCAATCAACTAACTCCTAAACGGCTGGACCGATTTTGATGAAACTGCGTGTGTATATTTCAATGGGTTCCTGGATGGTTTGAAAACAAAATTGGACCCGGAAGGTAGCGCTGCTGTCGGTATGTCAACAAATTTAATTTAATTATAACTGAATTTAATAATTTTGACATAGTGGCCATAATAAAAAGTGAGATACGTAATACCTATATAATGCCTATATATAAGTATTTTTTCTCTACGTGTGTTTGTCACCTAACTCCTCCTTAACGGCTGGACCGATTTGAATGAAATTTTGTGTGTATATTTTAATGGGTTCCTGGATGGTTTGTAGACACAATTGGACCCGGTAGGTGGCGCTGCTATCGGTATGTCACTAATCACCGAACTGTTTAGAAACCTTAGTGCTTTTCAAAGAACTGACGAAATATGTGCCAGACAGACGAAGACCCGACATGCATGGGGGAGAGAGATATTCGAATGAAATTTGGAATGAAGAAAGCTTATTATCCTGTATTAACACATAGGCTACATTTATGCCCGGAAGTTTAAAAAAATCCCGAGGGAATAACAAGTATCGAAATCTACGCAGACGAAGTCGCGCCTGGCGGAAGCTAGTACACTAACTACAGTAACTTTAAACTAAACTTAAATTGCCTACCTCTGCATTTTTACCCGACTTCGGCAAACCCTAAAAGGACGGCTGTGTTTGACTTTTATATATGTCCAACTCAATGTCCGCTCGTAACTACTTAAGGGCTAAACCGATTTTATTAAATTATACGTGATAACGTGGTTTGATTCGTCTTAACCACTAGAGTGTCATAGGCTATATTAATATTATTTAAATGTGAAATTCGCGAAATAAAAAATAAATATATGATAAGTAATATTACTTTTGAAACATTATCCAAACAGTAGTTGGGATTTTTTAAAGCTTGCGTTAAGACGTTCGTTAGACTTATTAACGGAGTGAATGCGTTAGTTAAAAATTCAAATCTAATTATGTAACTTTGAGAAGCTGTAATTTTCGCCGTTAAGGAAAGTTTTGCAATGTTTCACAAATCAAATTGCCCTTCACTAGTCACTTCTCCTGTTCCTGCCGCTTGTACTCGCACTGCTTGGCGCTTGCAAAATTAGCGGTTTTGTAAGTTTTGTTGCGGAAATTAGAGTCCTATAGAAGAAGCGTAGTGAGTAGCATGTAAACACCTCCCCTTGGAATTTTAATTTCTGACAGCGCGAGCAGCAGTGGCAGTGGCTGCAGGTAAATGAAGTAATAAGGAAAGCTTTTTGAAGCTAATATAGTGTTAGATAATATTATCTCATAAATAATAACTTGACTTGAAACTTCGGAGCGAACATTGAATGTGGCTGGTTTGAAAATTCGATTGGGCGGTAACCGTGAACCACTAAATTCGAAACTTTGAGTGCCGAGTCCCTGTCTTGTCACTCGAAACTAAATTTGAGAGAAAGAGATGGAGCTAACGTAACTTAGAAATTCTGCGATTTTTAAAGTAGGGTCAGTTTTCAAGTAGTCAGCACACAAACGGTTCATCAATTCTTTAATCATATATTATTTATACAATATTTAATTGTTGATTTTTTGCCATTGCCATTACCGTCAAGTTTTTTTAATATACGTTTTGAAATAGCTGTAAAGACAGTGCCACAAGTTAAGAGATATGCCAATACGAATATTACAATAGGGGAAATGTCAAAGTAAAATCTTGGTCCGGTTTATCACACGAAAGCGAGAATATTTAGCAACAAGCTCGTCGGCTTTTTCTAGTTTCGCTTTCGTGTGTCTGTGTGCTACGCTAGGCGTAATTGTGGGAAATGCGGGTAATAGAGGTTGTACTTATTATAGTCTGGCAAATAGTCTAGAAATTAAGTGGCAGCACGTAGTGTCATTTTGCCTTTCAAATCAATCTGAGAAAAAAGGGCCGACACTACAGTGTTGCAACGTTTTAATTTCAAGACTTTTTGTCAGATTATATATATCTACGATGAGGGTGGTGTCATTATAGTCATTAGAGAAAAAAGAAAAAAAAAGAAAAAAATCTAGTAGTTATAGATTATTCTAATTCTGTGGCAATTCGCACGCATGTACACCTTCGTTAGTATCCCTTAGTAGTCTGTGCACACCTTGGTAATCTGTGGCATGCACAGAGTACATACATGGAGGGAACGCACGGATCGCATGTCTGTCATGTCATACGACCTGTCAAATTAAATGTGTCAAAATGACATTCTCTGCTTTTGATGATATTTTTGGTATTACATTACACTAATTTCTTAAACTGTTTTACCTCTGACGAAAAAGAGGAAGTGCAAATTATCTTATTACTAATCCTAGCGGGTTATATGATTTAAAATCTTGATAAATTTTACACGGCCATCTGGTAGTAACTTTCGATTTAAATCATTAAATAAATTGGCAAAGGTTTCAAAAGGCGGCCCAAATTATGGCGGAGACATTTGAAAATATGACTGAGAAAGAGGTACTCAACGATTTCAAAGAAAGTTACTTGAAAGTCAGGAAATTACTCGACGAGGACAGCAAAAATGATCCGGAAACCGAGCCATACTTATCTAAATACAAAGCTAAAGACTTGTTGGTAAATATGCAGGAATCATTAAATAAATTAAAAGATTCGCCGACTGTTTTGGATAGGGTGAAACTTGAGGCCATGATCGGAACAGTGCTTTTGAACATTGGTATTATCTACATGGACACTGAGGAGTTCTCGGCCAGTGAAAGGGTCCTTACTGAAGCAGTTCAACTTCTTTCTGAGAACCATTTAAAGCCTGAAGTTACTACAACTCTATTGAATATTTATAACAATTTGGGCATTTTATGGTGTAGCAGGGATGACCCTGAGAAATCAAAAATATTCCTGCTAAAAGCTAAAGGATTGTACGAGTCTTTCAAATGCACTTTGCAAATGCCACTTCCCATTGAGCAAGTGATTGAAGCTGTAGAAGAGGCACCAGTAACTGATTTCATGATTCTAGAGAAAGCTCATACTTTGACTCTTTATTATTTGGCCCAAGTATATGGTACCTTAAAAGAGAATTTGAAGTCAGCGGTCTACTGCCATGTCACATTACGCAGGCAATTGCAGTATTCGGACTATGAGCCTATAGATTGGTCTCTGAACTCTGCTACTTTGTCACAGTTCTTTGCCGAACAGAATGGGTTTTTCCAGTCTCGGCACCACTTGGCAGCGGCATCAACAGTTCTTGAGAGATATGAAGAAAAATTGATGGCATCACCTAGTAATGATGACGCATTTTTAGCTAAGGTGGAGACACTTAAGCACAGGTCTGCAGATGTAGCCCGGTGCTGGGCCAAGTACTGCCTGCTTCTTATGTCTGCCTCCAAGTCTAGGCTCATGAGTGATGATGAAAGAAGCCCAGAGGCTATCACTGGTAAGTTGCAATAGATAATTATATGAACTATGTATTTATAATTTATTAGTAATAAATATAAAAATATATAAGGTTTTGAACGAGGGATTATTGTAACTATTAGTGGTGTTAGGACCTTGTACAGGGTTCAGATCACTACCACCATCTTATCCCTTAATCTGGCAAGCAGCAGTTAGCATTGAGTTAGTGTGGGGATAAGGCATCTGGTAAAATTGCTGGCATAGAGGCATCATTCCATCGTATTCCTCAGAGTTGGCAATTCATTTGCAGTCTTAGGACTGCAATGAGATCCCATCCCTTGGTAGCCTGTGTGCTTGTTTGTCTTCTGTTTGGTATGAAAAACATACTAACTATACTTCAGTTGTAATACATTTCATTTCTGTTTTGTATTTTGATATTGACAAATTGCTATGTACTATCTGGATATCAGTTTTGTTTAGGTATGAAGCAATTTGGTATACTATTGTAGCTAATTGTGGGTAACTTTTGGTGTTAGTTGTTTGTTAATTAGTAATTAATTACACATGAAGCATGCTGTCCTATTTTTGGCTACATTTTCTGCTGTGGTATTTTATTATATTTTTCAATTGATAAAGAAATTTAAATCATTGTATGTTATCTTGCTTTGGTCAAGTTCACTTAATTGGTATTTTTTTCTTCATTTCAGATATGTCAAATTTAAAATTGGAAGATGATGAAAACATCTGTGGTGGTGACTTCAAAAAATTAATATTTTCTGACTTGGATGTTTGTTTGTATGAGAAAAAAATTACCGACAAATACCTTCTTACTTACCAAGATGCTAGAGAAGTATTTCTTAGCTGCCAAACTTGGCTAAACAAGGCCAAAGAGTATTACAAGTTGGACTCTCTGGCATCTGATCATATTGAGCTTATTCAAGACAGTTCCCAAGCATATAGTTACTTGGCATTTTATGAGGATGATGAGGAGAGACGTGCAAAAATGTACAAACGACGTATTGATATGATTGAAGAATTGATAAAGGAAGTCAACCCAACATATTACTTGCAGTATTGCCGACAACTTTGGTATGAATTAGGCGAGGTTTACACTGACCTTCTGAATATAAAATTGAGTAAGATCAATATTTCAAGTGAGAGGCCTACACCTCACGCACTAAAGAAAATAAATACTTTGTGTGAGAAGAGTATAGAAATGTATGATCACTTTGTAGATTCCGTTAAGGATAAAAATGGAAAGATTCCATATAAATTAGAGAGTGATCTTGTGAAGCCTGTAATAAGTGCTCATGCATTTGTTGGCAGGAATAGTATGAAAAGAATTTCAGTGGATAAGAATGCTCAACTTGCTAACTTAAAAAAAAGTCTAGATTCATACCAAGCCGTGGTTGACATCTGCAAGAATGATTGTGATGCAGCTGTTATGATGCAAGAGGAGTACAGTTTGTGCAAGGATATGGTTCAGATATTGCCAATCAAAATTAAGAAGTTGCAAATGGAACAAATTCAGTAAATGCTAGTTTCTAAAATTGTATTTGTCAGTACTGCTTTGCTTCATTACTTACGTTGTACTTACTATTGTAATGATACCAGCACTCGTAAGCCTGTTTTAGAATAACATACTATTTGCCATACTCTTGGTGTACCCATATTGTCTATAAACTCACTTAGTATGGCCATTAATGTAAATTTAACCCATTTAAAAAATGTGCTTGAAGTTATAATGACATTTTAGAGATGCCAAGTCATTTGTAACTTGAAATTCAATTTTATTGCTGCAGAATGTCGGATCGACTTAGGACTTAAGCACCTCAGGTGGGTCACAGATTAGTCTTCTTTGACTGTACATATAATTTACTAATAACTCAGTAAGTTTTGCCTCAATTGACGGCAGGTTTTTTTTTTAAAAGGTGTTCTCATTAAATCATTTTTATAGAGATTTGTCTCAAAAGCATACTTATCATATTATTTATTTTTTATTATTAACTTACTTTGAATATTATCACTATTATCAGTGTTTGCTACTGACTAGCCACTAGTGGTCGGAATGACGTCATTTTGTTTGTAACAGGGACCGGACCCGCTTACCCTAACCCGGGGTTTTTAAAGGGTTTTTATAGCGCTGATTTTTATAAACCCGAACATTTCGGTAAGCGCTTAATCGGTTCACACATTAAACGGATAATCCATTCGATCGAGTTAATTTGGCTTACCGCTTACCAGTATCAAAACCTCCGAATGTGTTACCGCTTAAAATACCTTCAAGCAAATTTAGTTCTTTGACAAACTACGTACGGCATATTATTGGACCGTTTAAAGAAACCTAAACTCGGGCGGCGCGCGCGCTTCAAAGGTGAGTACCTATAGTGGCACGTGGCACGGCGCGGCGCGCGGGAAGGGAGCGAGAGGGTTACCCTAACCCGAACGATAAGCGCTTATTCAAATAAATATCAAACCCAACGACATTCGGTAAGCGGTTACAAAAGGGTTACGGTTAGGGTATCCCGGCTTAATAGGGCTTAATCGTTGGGTAAGCCGGTGAAGAGGTTACCGAAACGATTGGCTTACCGTATGAACGGGTAAGCCGGCTTAAGCAAAGGAACGGGTTTTCCGGTCCCTGGTTTGTAAACAAAAAACATTTAAAAAGAATACCTAGTATACTTTTAGGAAATTCCATGGCAGAAAGTAACGTAAGTTACCAATTGCTAGCATTTTTTAGTTATAAGTTTAAAAAAACGCATCGAAATTGTAACTTTCGGTACATTATTGTGAAATTACCCTTTTGATACAATCCTCTATATACCTAGTCAATGTTTTTGCAGAACACCTTTTTAAATTTCTGCTATAAATTAACGATATGTAGTGTCTTGGCATTCACACTGGAGACATTTAGTGTGTGTCTTGTCGACGCGCTGGCCTAGTTGTTAGTAACCCTGCCTACGAAGCTAGCGGTCCTGGGTTCCACTCCCGGAAGGGCTGATATTTGTTTGATGTGTGCGAATATTTTTTCCTGATTCATCCATACAGGGTGTAATCGTTAAGTGTGTCCAGGCGATTATTCCGTAAATATAACAGATATCAGAAAACTTTAAACTGATATCGAAAGTATCCAATGAGTAAAAACACATTAATAACTTTTTTAAATAAAACCCAAAATATCATAAATATTAACTTCAAACACTGTCACACTTAGTACGCCGTTCATTGAGAGACACTCTCAAGTCTCGCAAAAATAAAAAATAAAAATTATAAAAAATATATATATATATATATATGCGATTTTACTCATTGGGTAGCGTATTTTCGATATCAGTTTAACGTTTTTTGATACCTGTTATATTTACGGAATAATCACCTGGACACACTTAACGATTACACGCTGTATAAGTATTTATATCGTCGTTCCATAGTACAAGCCCAGGGCCTCTATTCCCGACGGTAAAAACATATCGTCTTTGATCTGTTATGGTATTGTTTTGACGTGAGCCGCCATTACCGTCAAGTAAATAAGAGCTATCAAAACGGTGACAGTTGAATAGAGGCCTAGAGCTTAGTTTGGACTAGGTCATCAATTGGTGTGACATTGTCCCCTGATATTTATTTATTTTTCTTCATTTTCTATAGATTATAATTGCCGCTGCACCGGCCCAGATATATTTTTCTATTTTCACATAAATTGAATTAAGTACCTAAGTTATTTTTTTTTTGTGTAGGTATCTAATATGTTGAGTAAGTGAAAAAAGAAGTAAAATACTCGAGTGATTAAATTTACAGTAATAAGACTGAATTAAATTAAATTTAAAAGTACTGTTTTGTATTTCTTTGAAGTTTACAGCTGTGTATTCGTAGTGAAATAAATTAAAATCATTTTTGCTTATTTTTATTCAACAGTTTATTGGCAATCAAATAAAACATTTCGCATTTCAACATCTTTTTTTTTCAAATTGTATTCAAAGTAAATCTGTTAAAATATTAAGCTAGATGGTATTTGTATTTCCTGGGCTTACCTATGTGGTAAACAGATGCACGACTAAAAGATCTAGGTGTATTGTACGAATCAGTGATATTACTTTCATTTTTGGGTGGTTTTTTACATTTCTTATAGATTAATATAAGCTCTTTTCAGATCGCAATAGAGAAGGAATATTATAACTGTCAGGGGGCCATTTCTCAAGGCGTATTAGTCTTATAATTTTAGTGTTTTGTCTCATAAATAAAACTAGAAAATGAGACAAAAAACTAACATTATTTACTTCGTTTATCTGACAATTAAAATATGAGCCTAAAAATGTACATTGTTTACCACATTAGAAGGGAAAGAGAGTGCACAGTCTATCTAAGATGTGGTAAGGTCAACATTTCTTTGCATCCCACTTGCACATACACGGCCAATCATTTTCCCGTCAACGGTCTAGACGTCTAATTCTATTCCAAAAAAATAGAGTTACAGCTATTGTTGTAACGTGTAATAAAACAATAAGATCGATATCATCCGTGTGATTGTGAAGGGGACCTTTAGCGATATTTTTATTGAACAAGACCATTTCGTTGGGCGAGTGTATAACTGTATTTCATTCGTCGTTTACATGGTAGGCCTACTTGTAAATATATACCGAAAATATATTATATTACTTAATATTCTTATTTAAATTTATTCGATAATATAGGAACTTGTATTTTTGGCCGCAGCATGCAGTCAACAGACTGAAGGGAAGGTTGTCTTTAGCACTACAGGGACAGATTACTTTACTTACATAAAAGGCTACTTAGTGTAAAGGTTATTCATGTGAGGTACCTAATGTAATGAATTATTATATTGACACATGTTTTGCCGGCAAAACAGTACTATCCACTTAAAAAAATGGAAATCCGTTGTTTGATTTATACACCATTTACCTACTATATATAAATATTTTAATGTTAAATTAACTTAACTACTTACATTCTTTTAGATTAAGACTCACAATTTTATACTATTGGAAGTCTTATGATTGCTGTAGAGATGATTCAATATTCTCTGTAGTCAAATCAAACTACCAGAATAAAGCAGAGTCCTTCGAAGTAGAGTTTGGCAAAAAAGAAGAGTGTATCTATGGCAAACAAAAACCAAAAATTGAAAGTATGCCCAATTTACTCGTAATTTTTCAAGTCGAGATTTTTAAGAAATGAACGAGACCAACGTTAGTCTATACCTACGTATTTCTACCAACAATTATATAAGTACCTACCTACCCAACTAATAATTACATTGTCGTCTATAGTAATTTTGTATTAAATACAAAAAGGTCCTTGGCGATACGTAACTATGGCCGCGGCTCGAGCCTAGGCATATAATATAACAATAATAACAATAATATGACGTGGTATGTATGAGTTGACGCACAAGTCGAGTTGGAATGGGATCCACGTTCTTTCTCATATGCGATGAAAACACGGGTTGCTCGCATGTACACTTTTCCAGCGTCACAAACCATGCGTTCTAACTTACGTTAACATTGGGCTAATATTAGGTACATTTGAGATAACACCTGTTATGCCGTCTGGAACAAAGCCATCGCGAAATAGCATTCAATGAATTTTCTTCTTCTCCTTTCCGAAACTAGCACTAATCGATCTTGGGATAAGGTTGAAAATAATGTAGTGTATAAATAATATTAGTAGAACAAGTGTTCCTAGTAATGTAGCGAATACGTCTAAAAGGGCGTATTCGTGGAAGGCGAGGTGTTTGGCCTTTGTGTGAAGCGGTGATTGAGGTCCCCAGCGCAGCACCCGCTCCGTCCAGTATACGGCTGTGTCCAAGGGGTCGCTTAATCTGTCGCGCCAGATCTGAGACGCTCGCCGGGCGCTTACACGCATTCTGAAATGAGAGGAATGATGCAAGTTATTTAATATTGACATAAGAAACACGTCACAAAAGCCCGGATAAATAACCTTATCTCAACTCTAATGCTCGTCTCGAGAAGCGTCAAAAATGTCAGTGTTCAATGGTTTGGCGTTTACTTTGACGTGTCTTGTGACCGGCCTTACAGTCAAGACGAGTTTAATAAGGCCCTAAATATAGTGTGTCAATCCACGACGGACCAGCCACTTTAATTTTAATTTTATTGATGGTGCATGGTTGCGTCAATGTATGTACGTACGTAGACTTTAGTGGTGCGGTATGTGCGATGGTGGCCAAGTGGCCTAATCGACTCGAGATCGTAAACTACCAAGTTCGAACCCCCGCGGTCACCATGTACCAATGAGTTTTTCTAACTTAAGTACATTACCCGATGCTCTTACGGTGAAGGAAAAACATCGTGAGGTAACCTGCACATTCGAACAGCTGAGTGTGTAAGAGGGTAATTGCACTAAAGATCCTAAAGGGGTCGAAGTGTATCCGAGGGAGGTGCCCAACTTTAAGATAAGATAAGTGAAGCGGGATTCCGTACATTAAAAAAAAAAAAATGTAGGCGTCTAAAAATGCTCGTATAAGAGCATTTATAGCAAAAGGTCATTAATTACTGCCGCTTGTTAACGAACGATAACACTGCTTACAAATCTTACAATACCTTAAATTTTCACATCACCAAGATTCAGACAACGTACCTACAGCCATAATTAAAAATAATTAACTAGGAAGCGTGAGGACCATTATGAGAAACTATGTTACGTCATTTGCTATGAAAATTGAAAATCATGCATCCTTTAGTAATAAACATCACGTATTTAGAAAATGGCGTGGAGCCGTTAATTGCAGTTATAATCGCCGTTACTGAGCAGTAAATTTACCCCATATTATACTATTTAAGTAGGTACCTATGTCATTTTATTTTCTGATGGATAATTTACTTTTTTAGGGTTCTGTTTAATTGGAAGTGTGTTGTAGGTAGACGTCTTTGTTAACTAATAAAACTTCTACGAAATTTCGTAACGGTGACTATATTACTTATTTTATTCTCCCCAGTTCTACATCCCCAATGGGAACGAAAATTCTGTTACCAGAGATTAGCGCTGTGCCTACTGATGATGTCTCACTACCTATGAAGTTTGTAATCTTTTTAGATACTCACTCAGCAGAAAGCACGCTTAATAGGCCATCGAGCAGCGATTCTTCCGACAGATCGGCATACGAAAGCACTTTGGCTAGGCCTGCTGCTTCTGCTGTCGCAGCGTTCTGGGGCTGGTCTCCGAAGAAGGGCACCACCAGCATAGGTTTGCCGGCCGATATGGCTTCCGTCATACCTAGGAGACCCCCATGCGCAATGAATGCAAGCACCTTCCTGTGGTCTGAAAAGTGAAAATGTTTTTAAGCTAGTTTGAGAAATGTAATGTAGCCATGATAACCAAAGAAAAAATCATACCTACTTAGTTCAATGTGTAAGTAAGCCACGGTCTAAACCATTCCAAGTCATTGGCAATGAACCTTTATCGCCAAATGCTTCTCTTGTTCTCTATAACTAGTGTTCCAGAAATGGAACAATCAAAGATTTACGTACCAGAACAATCAGCTTAGCGATCTACGTTAGTGATTCTCAAAGTTATTTGATTAGCGATCCAATTAATACCTGCTTGAGACCTAACAGTAGACCTCGTAGCGCCCCATACCTAAGGAAAGTCTGATCTAGATATTTTCTAAGTTACACAGTGCTACGACCCTGTTAATAACGTTAGTGGGGTTCAATTGATTAATATCCGAGTGCAAATGCCGCTAATGTGTAATGGACGTTATACGAGTATGTACGAGTATGTATCGGTCAACAGAAGCCGTACTACATATTATCTGGCAGTACTCACCGCACACTATGGCTATTTAATTAATTGGATAACGATCCACACGTCCCAACCAATACTTGGGCTTGACATTAAATAGTAAGAAGCAGGTCGTCAGACCGAAGGTAAATTCCTTATACCGTGATTTGTGACGTAACATTTATGGTAGCCAAATAAACTGTCGAATCAACTAAATCGTTTACCCGACTACAAGCCTGCTAAGAGAGGTTTGCGTTGGGTGTTGCTGAGCATAGTTGGGCACTAGCCAAACACCATAGTTCCAACAACGTGAAGCTCATCGATGAACTGACCTTTTGGCGCGATACAGTTATCTTTGGAACACACTTAATAAATGTATATCTGTAAGACATTATATTCTGTACCTACACTTAGATAGCTACTATTAATAATCTCGAGTTTTGCGAGTAATCCTTAATAGAGTTCCTAAATCTTATTTAGTCAGAACAAAGTCTGAGGTGAGGACAGTAACACATTGAGTGCGGCCGCGAGTGCATTCCTAATAAAAGATTCATGAAGAGTCCAAAACATGCTGAGTCGATCCTTACAATTATTCATAAGTTGCATTATTAAGGGATAATAAGGGATAAGGCATACCTATTTACGTAAATCTCACGAATCTTTATGTTTAATTACGTCACCAAGTTAGCAACCTTAACCGCAGAGCGTGATGTGCCAAGGTTATCAGTATTTTAATGAGATCATAATGTTTCCCCTTATGATATCTTTCTTAAAAATCGATAGATTTATAATGAAAGATAACTGGGCTGCCGCGCACGTTTTTACATAGAAATGATTGTCAATGCGCCTGCAACATTTAACGCACACACAGAGCGCTACCGATTTAACCAATTAAAATAAAGTGAATAAAATTATTGCTTAATATACAGCAGCTGATAGTGTTTTGTATAATGTTTTGGTTAAACATGTTGTCCTTGGCATGGCAATAAAGGGTTAATAGATAGAAAAAGTCCGGACATCACAATTGCACAATCGGCTGGATGTAGCCGAAAGGTAATGCTATAATGCTATTGATCATTATTAACGTAATTAATTTCTCGTGACTAGACGCTGTTATTATGACAGGGTTCTATAAAGTGTCTCGACAGTGAAAGTAATTGACCGTACCAGTTAACGTCATAAACAAGTAGAAAAGTAACTTTAGTATCTTGTCACTGCCATAAAAAAATTACAACCTTTTATTTTTAACCAATTAACTGTTTTCGAAATAGCTGTTAGTCTTAAAGCACAAATAAAATGTGGTCAAGTATTTTTTGAGAGAAAGATAAAAGTTAATAGGATTGAATATTTAGGCAGATATAAAACACGACGAATGAATTGTTACTTATATTTAAGAACATATGTAAAAAAAAAAAATTTACACGCTATTAAACAGCCTCTACAACACTCGTGTGAATAGTGGACCCATCATAGGTCACAAATACATTCGCTTCTCAAATAACAACCGGTCCTTCTCGACTTGCTGTAACGTTAAAATTGTAAAATGGCTACTTACTCAGCAACTCCATTTGCGGTATCCATCGCACCCTCATAATGTTGCCAGTAATAGTGCCGTCCTCGTCAGAGTCCTCATACTTCCAGATGACTCTCTGCCTTAGTTTGGAGAGAGCGCTGACGATGATCTCCTCTCGGTACTTGGGGATAGAGGCGGTCTTGATCAGGGAACCGAAGCTGAACAGCACGACACCTTCGGTAGACTCGTTTAGGAATTTCTCGATGTGCTGGAATAAATATTAGGTCATGTTATTACATTATTATTGTTTTAACGCAGAAATGACAGTCACAATACCAACATTCAATTATTTTATATTTAAAACCGAAGAAATAAATAAATAAATATCAGGGAGCAATTTTACACACATTGACCTAGACCCAAACTAACCTCTAGGGTTGTACTATAGGTACAAGACAATGATAAACTAACTTATATAGGCTAAAGTGTCAAAGAAACATCTCCTTTTGCGATTGTTGAGAGTACTCAACTCATGGTGTATCGGTTTGGATGGGCAATGAAAATGTAGGTTGAGTATGTTTGGATTTTATCATTTGCTAAGTATCGCCAGTACGGTCAAGGAAAAAGTAGTACCTACTCATTTACAGTAATAAGTGTAAATGCACAATGCACCCATTATGGATGGTTGGTTACGTATATTGGCAGGCTTTGTTAAAAAATATCTAAATTAGTCCAAACAATTACCCCATGCCTGAACAACATCAATCATACAAAATCTATGCTCCAGAAAGCAAAGGCTTTTTAAGGCCCTACAGACTTATAGTGACGTATTTTAACAACATAACAACATACGAGTTGGTCGTTTATTTTATTTTAACTATATTGACGTGTAATGATTTCTTGGTGATTTATTTTCAGCCCATTGCCTTGGTCGCTGTGGCAAAAATAAACCGTATTCCGTTCGACTCGTAGCGCTTACATTGTGTGTATCTATTATATTGTCTATGACTTATTTTATTACACGTACAGGACATTCACAGTTCAAAGTATTTGTCACAGAGTTATGAGTACCCTCCTACCTGAATAGCTGCAATATTTTAGTTTTTTAAAGATTTACTTTGCGATTTCAAGAGGTTACGATAATATCGCTATAGGTTTACGATTTATATATCATACCTAGCTGTCAAAAGGCAAGTGGCAAGTAAGACCGGTTTAATACAGAAATTGCCCCCGAAACCATTTTTGCGTGAACGGATAACAAAACTGAAAGCGTGAATAACAACTTGTTTTTGATTATCAACGCTGAGCAAACGCCGATATCGCTTTATGCTCGATGGCAAAATAATGGAAGGATCATTTCGGAAAGAATTTCAGTATACATGATACGTGATATTTTCTCTCTGTATTTTTTATTATAATAACATTTAAAATGTAGCTGTATGTAAATATACTCTTTTCATTTTCAAAAAACGAAATAGTGGGTGTAAATTTCAAAATGGGGTTACTACAACTTAGTCCTAGTGGGTTATCATATTCAAGCGCTTCATTAGCACATTTCAAACCAGGATAAATCTGTAACTCTGTAACTTAAAAACCACCTTTTTCCTCGTGGCCTAACTGATTTGCCAAACTGGTTTCGCCACGAGGAATTAAATTTCCTTGTGATCAACCTGTGGATTATTTCACGTGTTTTCAACAATTTTCTACACCCCCTATGTTAAACGTTTGATAGATAAATTAGAACAGACATCAGTTAGTCAATATAAAAACTGGATTACGTAGATGTAGACTGGCCAAAATTAACAAGTAGGTTAGCTTAGGTTCGTTTCTATATCAGGCCCGGAGGGCCAAAACAACCCAGAACCAGGATCTGTCCAAGAGCGGAACACCGTCGACTTCGTTTAGGTCTGTAAAAACGCTAGGTGAAATAAGCAGGTCGACCACGACCGACGACTAGTTTATACGTGTAAGTACTTGATATAGTACATGCATAGTACGAATTGTACAGGAGGAACCAGTTTGGCAAATCAATTTGGCCATGAGGAAAAAGGGTAAATACCCTAGTAGCATTTTACGTTGGCAAACATTAGCCCAACGTAGGGTGGCCAACGTAAAATGCTACTAGGGAAAAAAAGCTGGTCAAAACACGAACCCTGTTTATTTGGCCGGAAAACTGGTTAAATAGCCTAGTGTCAGGACACCTGGCGACCTCCATACCAGTCCTGACAATCCAATTTGTTGATAAGATTATGTACTAGGTTCCTGGGTGAATATTTGGGCGTTTCAACCGCCGTCATTGTTGTCTTCAATATATTGACGAAAACAATAATAATTACCAGCAACTTTTAATGTCAAAGTCAACGGACCCGGGGGTAGTATTAATTCCATTTAAAATCATAAGACAATTAAAAAGTTTATCTTGAATAATATGCGAAGACAATAATGACGGCGGTTAAAACGCCGAATAATCACCCTCCTACCTAAAATCAACTCTATTGCATTTCATAACAAGCAACAGCATTGAACTTCACAGCTGTGTTTAGGCACTTGTCCCACTGCCGGCGAGGAAGCAATTAGGACTATCTCCAGAAATGAACAGAAGATATTTAAGTAGATCCCGTGTCAATAAACGAGACACATACATTAATAGTTGATCGCTGGCTGTTCTCACTGCCAGTCAGAACTCTCTCCACTAGTTTGTCGAAACAAAAGATATACCATCTGTACCCTTATCATGAGTTACAATTACCGTACTCACTAGCGAGTCGAATGCTCTGTCCCTCGCACTCTATAAGAATATTGCGAGGTGCGAGGGACAGAGCATTCGACATGGTAAGGGTCCTGTTCGGCGCAAAGCACCATACACGTGTTTTTAGGGTTCCGTAGCCAAATGGCAAAAAACGGAACCCTTATAGATTCGTCATGTCTGTCCGTCCGTCTGTCCGTCCGTATGTCACAGCCACTTTATTCCGTAACTATAAGAGCTATACTATGGAAACTTTGTAAGTAGATGTATTCGGTGAACCGCATTAAGATTTTCATACAAAAATAGAAAAAAAACAATAAATTGAATAGTTTGCGCGAGAGACGATTCCAAAGTGGAAAAATGTGTGTCCCCCCCCCCGTAACTTCTAAAATAAGGGAATGATAAATGTAAAAATAATATATGATGTACATTACCATGCAAACTTCCACCGAAAATTGGTTTGAACGAGATCTAATAATTAGTTTTTTTTAAGACGTTATAAATCGTAAACCGCATTTTACCTTTCATTCAATCAACTCCAATATAATAAAGAATAAAGAAAAACATTTATTTAGATGTATAGTGGTACGGAACCCTACGTGCGCGAGTCCGACTCGCACTTGGCCGGTTTTTAAATGAAGTCGTAGTACTCGTAATCAGGGTGTTATTTTCTTAAACACGGCGGTCGGTCGGACGGACGAGCGAAATTGCAGAGGCGAGTTTAAGTAGTCCTGTCCGAGCGAACATAACACATGTAAGCGCGTGCATTCTTAATTAAGCAGCCTTATACGTTTGATAAGCCATGCTGCCAAATTGGAAATGCATGCGCTAAAATGTGTTTTTTTCGCTCTGACGGGACTACTAAAACTCGCCGCTTGGACATTCACTCGTTTGGGCGTCCGACCGTCGTTGTTGAGAGAATCACACCCCAGCCTTATCGGTGGCGCATCGAGCGCCGACGTAGAGTGCATATTTCGGAACTGCCGCGACCGCGGCATTCGATCATAACGTTAATAACATTTTAAAATTCCTTGAACATTTTTAACTAACATAAGACTCTTATAACAAGTAGAACTTTTATGTCAATAAACAACAATTAAATTCCTCTCTTGTTTTAGCATTCACCGCAAATCCACTACGAACATTTGTCCTTCGAACCGGACTTAGTCAATAAAAGAGACATATTATACAGGGTTATTGGTAAGTCGACCTATTCCCGTTAGGAGGTGATAGGGGTGACTATTTGCGATAAGTTTGACCCCCATATGCATTATGCAAAAGTGAACCATTTTTGAGTTATCGCGTTTATTAGTTTTTTTTTAAATTAGTCGGAAATTCAACTTGAAAAATTTATTACAAAAAAAGTATCAATTTAAATCTTTTTTTTTCTTCTGATTTACAAAACCGATTAAACACTGGTTATTTCTCAATATTAAAACAATAATTATCGGTCCAAATTTAAAAAAGCGAGACGGAAAACGAATTTTTTTCAATATTTTTTGCGATCGCTTTCCACTAAAATGCCTTAAAAACAAAAAAAAACGTTATGAAACTTGGCTTGCAGATTATTTTAAAAACTTAACTGTTTTCTTAGCTTTCCAAAAACGCATAACAAGTAGAAAATTATATAAAAAAACCTGAAAAAATAATCATCACAAAGGAAGCGGGCGGAAACAAAAGTCACAAATTCAACTTCAAAAATTAGAATTAAAAAACATACCAAATTTAAATCATACATTTTTTATGTGCTTTTGTACAAGATGCATTTGTTGTTCCAACGCAAAATTAAAAAAATATTATCTGTACACGTTTGAGAATGCGAGGCCGAAAACTAAGAAATGCATGTTTTTTTATCAAACTCCAACATAATGTACACGAAAACAGAAAAATTTACCAATACATTGGGCGTGCAGATTACACATAAAACATTGACCTTTTTCCAGCTTTCTAACGAGCTATTAAAACTAAAATGAGTTTTGTTAAAGATTGCTGGAAATAATTGATCACAAAGGAAGCAACAAGGAAGTCACGTCCGAACAAAACTTAAAATTAACCAACTAAATCTATCAAAACTAACTGTTATACTCGTAAACACAAATAACAACATTAACTTATGTGAGAATAAGAAATGGAGGTAGCCATTTTGAAAATGAACTATAAAAATCCTGATTATTTCAATTTTAATTGTTTATTAGTTTTAATTTTGTAACTTTTTACATAAGTTAATGTTGTTATTTGTGTTTATGAGTATAATAGTTAGTTTTGATAGATTTAGTTAGTTAATTTTAAGTTTTGTTCGGACGTGACTTCCTTGTTGCTTCCTTTGTGATCAATTTTTTCCAGTAATCTTTAACAAAATTCATATTAATTTTAATAGCTCGTTAGAAAGCTGGAAAAAGGTCAATGTTTTATGTGTAATCTGCACGCCAAATGTATTGGTAAATTTTTCTGTTTTCGTGTACTTTATGTAGGAGTTTGATAAAAAAACATGTATTTTTTAGTTTTTGGCCTCGCATTCTCAAACGTGTACAAATAATATTTTTTTTAATTTTGCATAGGAACAACAAATTCATCTTGTCCAAAGCAAATAAAAAATGTATGATTTAAATTTGGTATGTCTTTTAATTTCAATTTTTGAAGTTGCATTTGTGACTTTTGTTTCCGCCCGCTTCCTTTGTAATGATAATTTTTTCAGGTTTTTTTAAAATAATTTTCTACTTATTATGCGTTTTTGGAGAGCTAAGAAAACAGTTAAGTTTTTAAAATAATCTGCAAGCCAAGTTTCATAACGTTTTTTTTTGTTTTTAAGGCATTTTAGTGGAAAGCGATCGCAAAAAAATTTGAACAAATTTCGTTTTCCGTCTCGCTTTTTTAAATTTGGACCGATAATTATTGTTTTAATATTGAAAAATAACCAGTGTTTAATCGGTTTTGTAAATCAGAAGAAAAAAAAAGATTTAAATTGATACTTTTTTTGTAATAAATTTTTCAAGTTGAATTTCCGACTAATTTAAAAAAAAACTAATAAACGCGATAACTCAAAAATGGTTCACTTTTGCATAATGCATATGGGGGTCAAACTTATCGCAAATAGTCACCCCTATCACCTCCTAACGGGAATAGGTCGACTTACCAATAACCCTGTATTAGTTTTTGATCGCTGGCTCTACTCGCTTCCCGCTCATCGTCGGCGATGGGACAAGTGCCTTATCAACCAGACTCAAAGTCAATTAAATGAAATGCACAGTTTTATCCCCATGGGTTTTAAACACGATGCACCAATCCATTTCAATAAATGCAGAGTCACGATGACGGCAATAAAACCCACTTTACGAGGAATCAATGGCATTGTTCTAATCAACCGGGTCAATCGAGTCAAGTACATACACATATGTAGGTAGGACCGATAACGCTCGTATCGACTTAATGCTACGAGTTTTCAAAAGGGAGATGTAGTCTTGAAGACTTTCTAACGTAAATTATGTTATTAGTATTACTTGTACTTAATTTAAGTGAGGAGGTTTCATGTCTTGGAACGCTACTTACTTACAAGGAAAGGTACCCAACTGTTCGGCTCCGATTTTGTTGATTTTGATATATGTTAGAGAGTAGTTTAAAATAACAGACTAGTATTTTTTTTAGCGGCCCAAACTCAACCGTTTGGGAGAAATTGACCTCCGAAGTACTGAAAAGTGACTAAACCCTCTAACTTATATAGAGATTTTTTATTTTTTTATTGCAAGCTTCATAGTTTTGAAGTTCGATGTGACCCTGCCTAAGAAACTGGCGGCCCCGGCTTCGATTCCCGGTATGGGCAAATGTTTGTGTGATGAGCGCGAGTATTTGTTCTGATGCTTGGGTGTTTACTATGTATTTAAGTAGGTTAGGTAGGTATATATTTCTCCATACATCTATACATGTCATATAAAAATGAACCCCTGTTAACGGCATAACACGAGAAGGGCAAAAAATTGCAACCGGGTGGCGCCGGGCACAAACAGCTTGTATAAGTATAAATAAAAAATAAATAAATGAATATCAAGGGACAATCACACAAAAGTTGAACTAATCACAAACTAAGCTCTAGGCTTGTAGGTAGATATTTGTAATTATAGAGGAATAAATACTTAAATACATACAAAAACCTCCTAGACTCGAAAACAAATACTAGGGCTCATCAAGTCGTAATCTTGCAGAAACTAAGCTCTAGGTTTATATTATGGATACTAGAGAACGATAAACATACTACTTCATAATATTCTAGACATAAAGATATAGCGCTGCAGACAGGCCTTGATGAGTATCTCTGGGCATATTATCTCAGTTATTTACTTATTGATTATTAGATCTATTCTCGGGACATCTGTCAAGCAGATAAATTAATAATTTGTGCTGTTATAATTATTGTTGGTTACTGGATAAAGTAAATAAAGTAAATAAAGTAAATAAATAAGTAGTACCTAGAACATACATACCTATCTATATCTACTTACACTAATATTATAAAGAGGTAAAGTTTGTGACGTTGAAGGGGTAATCTCGGGAATACTGAACCGATTTCGAAAATTATTTTACCAACAAAAAGCCAGGTTATTTGTAAGTGTCTTAGGATATATATTACAACTTCTATATTGTCACTTTTAGAACACGTTTTGGTTGGAATTTTTGTGTCTGCCTGTCTGTATGTTTAATTCGATCACGCAGATACTTCCGAACCGAATTTGATAGTGTTTAACCTGATGTAGCATATAGTGTAGTTAAATTTACTAAACGTGTGCCCTTGTTATTAGGGCTAGAATGGGAATTTGGTAATTTTTAAATATTTCTTATGTAAAAATCTGGATTTCAGCTACTCTTTTTACTTATACGTATACTGCGCACTAAAACCAATAAGGGCCACTTGCACCAAAAATTTTACACTGGGTTATTATCATTCAACTGGGTTATTCCTATAATCATTCACGCTATAAATTCGATTGCGAGATATTAGCTCTAATATGAGTAAAAGCCGTCGTACTCAGAAATATTTTGGAGACAATAGCTCGTTCCTTTTTCATACCTACTTGTGTATGAAAAATCGTCACTTACTGCCGCACGTCGATGACGTTGTTGCTACTGTCACTTTCTTTGGTATAGCAATAGAATAAGACACCACGTCACTAAACAAGCATTAAATTTAATTGACGTCTCTGAGTGCGGCAGTAAGGAACGAACGATCAACTGGCTCTGAGCGCGGCCGTAAGTAGGCTAGGTACCTACTGTATGTTAATATTGTTTATTTAAACCCTATTGAAATAAAAGAAATACAAAGCAGCAAAGTAGGTACAACAACTGTACTTGTTGTAATAATTACTTCTGCGGTAAAAAGTCGTACGGCCGAATAACAATAGATTGACGCTATCATCTACAAGGCACGCTTGAACAGTTAGGAAAAAAGAGCTGAAACTAATGTACGTTAGAAATAACTTTGAGTGACTGCCAAGAGCTTCACTCGATGATTTATCTAACCGTAAACCAGTGAATGTTACAGTTAACGTACGGCGGCCGTTAACCGCTGGCGAGTGCGGTAGGACAGAGAATAACGCTTTTTAATTGACCGATGGTTGAAGATTATTACCGATCAGGGCCGGTATTCTAACCTAACCTAACCTGCCAAAATAAATTAGATATTCAAAAACTACAAAGTTTATTATTTATTATTGCTATCTATTTTTTCGAAGTATTCACCGTGAGCACGTACTGATACACTTTTTCATCCGGCTAAAACACTTGGAAAATGTCAATGACCATTCTTGTTTGAGTACCTCAGAAATTTCATAATTATAGGCAGCCAGGGCATCTTCTTTGGTTTCAAATCGCCTTATTTTTAATTAAAAACCAATTAAAGACAGTTGCACGGGAACAAGCACACTCACCAAAAGTCGTGGTTAAAGGTTCAAAACATTCTTGGGGCTTAAAACCTTTTTTAAAGTCATAATAAATCATAACTCGAAAATCTCGTCGACTAAGTTTGATTGTAACCGTAAATTCCCGCCAGATGTAATCAGAAAAAACATATTAATACGCAGATTTCCCGGGTAGATATTCCATTTTTAAATATAGCTATTTTATCAGCCTTCACGATGGTGTATAACTCGCCAGTATCAATCAAATGAGCATGGGGTATCTAATTTCTTTTGGCATGACCCTCGTATCGTCTTTGACCTGTTATCGTATTATCAAAGTTTTGATAACTCCTATCTACTTGACAGTAATAACGTCGGGCATACAAATGCGTTGATAATCCTGACCAACATAGAATGCCTTTCTATGCTAGACATTTGATGATCATAAAATTTCTGCTCTATAGGTATTATAGAGCTAATTTTAATGGCAAATGGCTAAATAGCCATTTTGATTTGATCTTTACTATTGTTATAAATTCGAAAGTGTGATTATGGCTTGTCCTTATTTCACGCAGCAATGGAGGAGGAATAAGGTACGTGATTTTGGTACAGCTAGATAGCTGGAGAGCCAGAAGTGACTTCTATCTATCTTAACTTACCATATTATATCTCATCTGATCTTTTAGGTAGGTAGATCTTACTTATATTATGCGAAAGTCTGGATGTGATTTTAAGATTTCGAGGAAATAGCGATAAACGACTTCTACGCGGACGGAGTCGCGGGTAACAGCTAGTAATATGTTAAATGTTAAAGTAACTTTGTTTGTCTGATTGTTTGTAATGTAACGTGTAATGTGGCTTCTCAATTAGGCAGGCTTTTTACGTTCGGCAGAAGCACTGCTGCCCAATTGAGATCCAATGCACGCCCTAAAATGTGTTTTGTACGCTCTGACGAGACTAATTAAATTCGCCGGTTCGCCGCGTTCACTCGTAAACTCATTCGACCGACCGATCGCCGTTTTTAAGAGAAATATACCCGTGTTTATAGGCGTTGGCGATTACTTCCCATCAAGTAACCCGCATATTCGGCTGCCTCGCCTCTCTTACTAATAAAAAAAACATTTGTACTTTAATAAATTTATATACTGTGAGCCTGTATGAATGATTAATAATCATTTATCAGTAAGTACCTATATATTATGCAGTATAATAATCAGTGGTTTGTATGTCGATCTGCGAATGAACTCTTATCGGATGGCTCGCCGATGCACTGCCTGTGCGCAAACCCGAGTCACCATTATGTGTCTGGTGGAAAGTAGGTAAATATTTATAATAAATAACTTTCTGACAAAACGTAATTTTTTGAACATACTTTTGCTGCCGACTGTAGTTTTTTGCATATTAATTATCTCCTTGTCAAGACAAAATTAACGAGTCCCATCCATCACGGTGGGCAGAGATCCAGTCGCCATCTTCCGACAACATAATCAGGTTAACTCTTAGATACCATAAGTATGCATTATGATCGCCCACCGGGTTTACATTATGTCATCCACATGTCAGCCCTATTATGGTCTTTAATTATACGCTCGAAATTTCAGTACGATTAAATCAATCTTTAATTGATATTTTTAAATCCAGATTCCAGAGAATAAGTCACGTAATAATAACAGCATGTGTCAGCCGCAACAAGCTAGGTAGCTAAATGTAAAAACTACTCGTATTGTTTTATTTAAAAAAGTTGTTTAAATAAACAAGTCTATAAAGTTTGCCCTGCAATGTACATAACCTACTCTTACCTACTTAGTCATCGTTTCTTGATTTGCTTCAAGTACTCGCTGCAAAGTTATTCAAACGTCTTCTGTTTATTTCCTGCTAAGTAATTCAATTTAAAACTGCCACAGCTGTATCGCATCAGACAGGTCGCAGTCGGTGACACGTATTGCAAATCACCTTAGCGTGCCGCGGCACGGGCGGTCAAAGGTTATGTTTCAAAAAGTTACACCCATTTGACGAGGCAGTTGAGTTGAGTTAGCCTACACTCTAATTTTGATGTAAACACGGATTACACTTGTTTCTTTAACTTTACATAAATACTACCTTGGCACACACCTAGCGACGCCGTTCAGGAACTTAAATAATGAATCGCCGATTTTGAAGAACCTTGCATGTGAGTATAGTAAGTGATTGAAATTACGAAATACGGCTGTGACGGGACTCATCCTAGATGAAATAGATTATAGTTCGTAGTGACCCTGCCTACGAAACTAGCGGTCCCGGGTTCAAATCCCGGTAAGGGCAGATATTTGTCTAATGAACGCCAGTATTTGTTCCTGAGTCTGGGATGTTTTCTATGTATTTAAGTATATATATATATGTATATATATATACTTTCATATACAAGTAAGTTTATCGTTGTCTAGTAGTGTCTAGTACAAGCCTAGAGCTGAGTTTTGGGACTACGAGTAGATACATTTGTGTGACATTGTCTCCTAATATTCATTTTATTATTACATCGTTTCTTTGCCACATAATGTAGTGCCTGACTATACCTATATTTGAAATAGGTAGGTACATCATAAATTGTTTCATTAAAAGCAACCTATGTCAACGTACCTATGTGTATGTATGTACTACCCTACAAACTATGTATTCGCTATGCTGTATCGGAATCATCGAGCGTGTAAAACAATTTGAAAAAGAGATTAATGTGACGCTGATATTGATTATTATGGTTGGTCACCAATAATATTGAAGTAGGTACTATATGTATAACATTCATATTTCTGTTTAAACGAGAAGAATCACGGAAGGAAGGAACAACAAGGAAGTATATCACAAAACAAATGTTCAAAAACTAGACTGCGTTTTAACATTAAGTATTTTATTAAGATTGCACAGAGCAAACGTCGAGCGTCAAGTGGCGCCCGCATTACTATTATTGTGTTGATTAACTAAATAATTTCCATGGAATCGGACGATGGTTTTTTGAAGCGCAAGTAAAACACAATTTATTAGATACGTAAACAACTTTAATAACAATTACCCTTATATATGAATATAGCGTTTCCACTATGAAGTGATTTCGCCAGTGTCAAGTATATATAAGTATAAATCAATATCGTAATAAAACAAAATCCAATCTTCTCTAGGAAGATTGGTGGCAGCACTGGCAACGTTGTACGGTGATATGTAGGACAGAGGCCAAGATAGTTTTAACCTCTGTACCACTGCGAGTCTACTTGAAACGAGAAGTAAGATGCCAGGATACACGAAATAAGTCCAAGTCTTGTGTCACTGTGCAACACAAAGGCATTAAAAGTACAAATCACTAACAAAAAAGAACTTTGAACACCTACATACACAAAAATAAAAACTAAAACAAATTACACATCCGCCATCTTTTGACGTTGCAAATGGCCTCCGCCGATTGAGTTAAAATTTTACTTGTGATTTGGATGACAATGTTATGCCGAGAGCATTGTACCTATTGTCACTATGGCAATATGGCAGACACCAGTAATGTGATAAGTGATAAACAATCAGTTCCGGCCGTTAACTCTTCGAAGTTGGAGATCACCTTCCTAACCTTGGTACCTAAGTACTGGTAGGTACGTGACTTGGTCGCCGGGCAAACCGGCATGTATTGTTGATAGTAGATTGTTCAGCAACAGACTAAAGTAAGCCATTATGAAACGAGATATTCATCCACCCGAGCAAAGCGAGGGTGGATGAAGTTCGAGTGTCATTATGGCTTTTTAGTCTCGAGTTAAACAGTACTTTTCACTTTAAAAGCGAGAAAAAGAACGAACTTCTGTATAAAATTGCAATATTTAACAAATATATATGTAACAAAGTTACTGACATATTTATTTCGCGGTTGTTAGTTTTTTGTAGTGACATTTTAATTGCTTGCATACTTAGTCAACACACATAAACTTGAAACTAACTTGCAATCTTGAGATTGCCATCGTTATATTGCAGGCTTGAGATTGCCATTGTAAGATTGCAGTCCTGAGATAACCATGATAAGATTGCAGTCTTGAGATCGCCATCGTAAGATTGCAGTCTTGAGATTGCCATCGTAAGATTGCAGTCTCGAGATGACCATCGTTAGATTGCAGGCTTGAGATTCCCATCGTAAGATTCCAGTAATGTTGGTACTTTTAATATTTCCTCACATTGCTTGGGAAAAGCACTATACAATCCTATGCTTCTGCCAAAAAACCACTATACATTTGAAAAGAAAAAGTACTCTAGTCCCTAGGGAGTAAAGTGTCGTTCAATCCCTAGGGATAAAATACATCACTTTAGTCCGCTTATACAAGGCTATTATGAGTCATTTTAGACCCTGAGAAGTAAAAACATTTTTGTTCGAGTCAAGGATTATCTTATAAGAGCGTCGCGTCGGTGGCCAAGAGGCCTAGAGGAAATGCATAATGCTAAATTGACTGTTTTCGAAAATTAAATTGATGTAAGATAATGACGATCGCGTCGACCGCTTCTCATACATTTTGAGTATATATTATAGTTCAGAAACGTTACTTAGCTATATTTGCATCTTTGCCAGGCCTACGACCTTAGGGTAGGGTGTGTCGACATATGTAATCGTATGGTACCGAGTTCAAGGGCCAGTTTTGTAACTTGAAATTTCCCGATTCCTCACACCCGATTCTGCACATTCGAACGACGAGAGTGAAAGAATGGTAATTTTAAATAAAAAAGATCGTAAAGGGTCAGTATTTCCAAACGTGCTCACCTGTACAAGTTTTAAGGCAAGGCCCGTGAAGGCCCGTATTTTAATACCTTTTGCTCTTTGGAGACTGACGTTGATCAGTGATCACCCTTCTTTAGTTAAAATGTTGACCTACTTATAATCTTACATCGGCCGCGTTAGACTTATTTATTACGGTTATAAATCGAGATATGTCTCTTAATTTTAGCTTTTCTGCTTGCTGCGCTTAAAAAAAAGGCTATGAACATGATTGAATTTTTAAGCACATTGTTTTGTAGTCAAGTAGGGTATTTAGTGCATTACTGGCCCTCTATTCCACTGGGTTAAACGATATCGGTTTCGATTTGTTATCGTATTGCCAACGTTACAATAGCTCTTATTTACTTGACAGTAATGGCGGCCGAGCCAAAACAATACGATAATATGCCAAATAGGTTTTATCCAGTAAAATAAAGGGGCAGTATTATTGGTAAGTTTATAAAATTGAGCGAGTCCGGATCGCATTTGATTCATTTTTATTATTTTCAGAAATCATAACCTACCTACATACTTAGGTACTTACGTAATGATGTGTTTGACTGTACACAACGGTTTCTATTGGTAACTTCCGTTCTTCTTGAATGGATATCTAGCGTAGGTACGACAGAATGCACATTTCTTGATAACCTTTAAATTAAATCATGTTGGGCAAGCAGGTAAGTAAAAACTTTGCTTTGACCGATAAGAAACACACTTAAACATATAAGACGCAAATTGATTTGTTCGTTAAAATTGTGTTTGTTAGTTTGTTGGTGCGTTCGAACGTAGGTAATCTCTGGAACTATTGAATGGATTCTAAAAAAGAATTTCTAATGGGAAGCTAAGTTATCGTTGAATAATGTAGGGTACCTATGTTTAATTTTTCGTTTAAACCAGAGCGTAGACGTACCTATTAGTCTATATTACCTACCTATTTTCGAAGGACTTACCTATTATTATTATTATTATTACATTTCATTCCTGGAAATAACATTTTATGCGTAAACTTTTGTAAATAATAAAACTTTGTTTGCGATAGTTAGAAAACTAAATTTTGTCAAATATTATTCATGTAGGTAAATAAACACTTACGGGCGGTATCGGTTTTCTCGTATGATCCAGATGCATGCCACCGACCTCCACCACGCCCGGCAAGAGAGGCTTCACTCCATTCAAACCAAAGAAACTATTTAACAACATCAAAGATGTATTCCGCCCCAGCTCTGCCAGATCCGTGATCTTCCTGCCGAAATGCTTCTCGATTATCTCCTGTTCTTTAAATTGTATTTCGTATCTGAACCACCACTTAAAGTAATATTGTACGAACGTGTTTTCCAACCGTTCCATGAATGTCATTTGATCGCTGAAAGGCGTGCTGATGGTATGTACGTAGGATGGATTGTCACTTACGCCGACGCGAGGCGGCGACCACGGCATCATTCCACTCGACAGAACGGCAACAATAGGAGCCTGTATATTATAAACATGTAGCAAACCCAGCATGCAATCACTGTTAAAGTTCTCCACTAACACTAAATCGTAATCATTCTTCAGAGCATTTGTTAAAGCCGGCCAATCCACGAGTCTCCGACATACATTCAAAGCCATATCAGCTAACGGACTAAACTCCATAATCTGTTTTATAATCCGTTCCATACCCAAATAGCTGAATAAAGTCTTCGGGGTTTCGTACATCCCTAGATCTATAGTCTCTACTCCTATCGGAGCGATCCCTTCAAGGCTGATGTCGGTGTAGTTAGCCGGTGGATTTTTTAACGGGAAGAAAGATACTGTGGTGACATGATGTCCGCGTTCTGCTAGTCTTTTTAAGAGCGGTTCGAAGACCATCTGGTGGCTCTTTCCTGTGTGTGGGAATAGGCCGAGTATGCGCGCTGAGTGCACATAATTGGAGAATGAAAGCGCGACGGCGAGTATAACAAGCGCGCGCATCGCGACAGTGCTCGGCGTCGGGTCGGAGGAGACTGGCGTGCTTACCGAGTTTGCCGACGCGACCCTTGCAGCGACGCGTGCATCACCGACTGGGGCGCTATTTTCAGCTTTGGCGACGTCCGATAGGGTAACGTCCATTAACTGAATTACACTTGAAAGAGGACAAGGCTTCCGTATGGACGGTAATCGTACGATCATATTGCCATTCAAGTGTTTTAAGGTTGGATGTGTAATCCTAATACTATATATTGCATCCGTTAGAATATAGAGTCGTAAAGGATATTTGAAAAGAAATTTATTTATAAGAACAAGTACAATGGCGAATTAATCTTTGAAATAATGTTAAGATACTTACCCTAATGATAAACATACATAGGTATGTATATAAACTCACGCCTTCATTCCCAGAGTGGGGTAGGCACAGCTACCTAAAGAATTACTAACAACTCTAAAAACTTGTTGATAAATCTGTAACCACTTTTTGTACAATTTGGCTAAGATGTTTAGTTAGTGTATTAGTGACATAGGTTGCAAACCCATCGCCTAACAGTAGGTATAGAAGCCTTTATTCCCTTATGACCCGGTTCCTATATTCAAGAAACGAATCGTTATCCTTACCGTATGACATTTTGTACGTAGCGTTATGACATTTGCTACGTACAAAATGTGTCAAATTTTAACGAGGCGTAAGGAAAACAATTCGTTACATGAATATACCGAGCATTAGGAGTCGCCTCTTACGACATCCGCGGAAAGACTTGGAGGCACAAACAGTCATAAATAAAATAAAAATATTATGTCGTTATTGTTATTTATTATGTTGTTCCACATACATAAATATTTTTGTATGTTTGTAACGAATAAACTCAAAAACTACTAGAGCGATTCCAGCGGTAACATACTTAGGCTAATTTAATTCCCGGAAACTATTTCAGTGGGATGTCAAAAATACGAATTCTACGCGGACAAAGTCGCTGGCAGAAGCTAGTCTGAAAATAAAACTCAATATGCAGGACACGCGTTCTTAAATCCTAACGAAAAACAAAACTGTACAAATATAAATGTCTCGACAACATTTTGACGACATAATATACCTAAGCGAGAGGTTTATTTGTCGCTGTGTAAAAGTTACTATGGCAGATATTAAAGCGACGTAGTACCAAAGTGACCTACGGAACCTTTCTCAACAGTTTTTTTTAACTATGTAGAAAGGTATTGTAGATCACAGTATGTACCTTTCCATTGTAATGAGTTATCTAAAACGGCTGCATGGCACACATTACATAAATTACGACTTGAACAATGCAAGAACGTACACGTGATCCCTATCAAAAGAAGATTACTTACCTAGAATATTATTTATATTCAAGCATCTTTCTGCATTTTACAATAAACTGTTAGAATTCTCTATTTACGATGTACCTAGTTATTATATAAGTAGTTAGTAGATAGAAAAAAAGGAAATATAAGGTAACTAAATGAAAAAACCAGGCTGTAAAAACCCGTCTGCATTTTATATATTATCGTCGATATAAGTACCTATACTAATACCTATGTTAATAATTGAATTGATTTATTTCAGTTTTAACAGTTTAGGTGTTCTATGTCACCCGGGATGGTGAAACGATTTTTTTTAAGACGTTTAGATGTTATGGTGGAATAAAGAATCGTACATACATACATATATGAACCCTGAAAACTCTCCTTTTCTGGGCAGTCGTGTAAAAAGAGATGAGCTCGACGAGCAGTCATTCAAAAACCATTTTGAAGGATAGGGCTTCTTACTTGACCCATACATTTGTCAGAATTTTTAAATACGATAAAACATAATATAGAAATAACCACGATAAGTTAGTTATTCATTTCAGTTTCCTTGAAAAATACGTATTAATAATTGCCTACTAATATTATAAATGTGAAAGTGATTAACTCGGTCAGTCTGTTAGTTACGCTTTCAGGGCTAAACTGGTGAACCGATTTCGATATTTGGTTGGTATAGAGATAACTTGAATTCCGGCGAAGGATATAGGGTATACCTACTTTGTATCCCGAAAATAGTGTAAAAACGTGTTTGATTACGTTGAATATACATAATTACATAATATAGTTAAGCTAATTTTTTTACAGCTCCAAGTGACCGGAGTCCCGGACAGAGAGACGGACAAGGAAGAAATCCGATTAGGGTTACTTTGAGGTACGGAACCCTAAAATGCAAAATGAATAATAAAACAAAAAGTGTACTTATATGAGATTTAAGTTGGTAATAGAGAATACCTTAATAGTCTGGTCTAGTATAGATCCGTCTAAGTAGTGCTTGCTCGTTGGAAATTAAAAACCAGCCCCAGCAAAAGAGCATCTTCATGGCATTTACGTCCTTTTGTCAAGAAGCGCGGTTTTTTGGCAATAATTTAACTCAAAAACTGTACCTACATCAGATCATGTTCAAAATAATATTTATTTTCGTTGAACGTATTTATCAAGGACATACGGTACGGGGGAGGCACAATTTATGCAATTTTCGGAGTATTCACCTGATAAAAAAAACTGCTTAGGAACCATAAAGTGTTTTTAAAAGAACTGTCAAAATATGTGCCAAATAGAGCAAAATAGTTTACAAATATGATCACTACATACCTATTCCGAGTCCTTCTAAGATACTTTACTTACGTCTAATATGCTTTTCACTTTTCAGTAATACAAGTAGGCACAGTAGTCAACAAAATGTTATGATCCTACCAGGTAGGTGGTGTTGAGTAATAAAAGGCTATTCAGAAAAAATTACTTTGACATCGCAAGCATATATAACGTACGCCTTTGTTTCATAATGACACTGAACATCGTGTGTATGCTTACGGGGCTTACTTATTCGTGGGTTAAGTATTTATAAATTTGAATAAATTAAAATTCTCTTGTGCCTTGTGGAAAAAAACATGTTGTTTCGTTTCACGAGACAATAATGAAGAGAATTATAATTAGATAGTTTAGATTGTAATAGACATTTAAATCTTAGTTTCATTTTGAAATACATGTTAGGTAAGAAGTATCTAAGTTGTTTACAACTTCATGATCATCATAATTCAAACATAAATAATTAATTGGTGTATTCGTTTATCTGCTTAGCGTAGTATGCTATGAAATCGCACATTTCATAGCGATCAAATTATTAAAATAAGTGTTACTAAATATATTTTTTCAACACACTTGCTCAAAACGACCTTTTTATTCCACCGATTTTTGGCTCATAAACCTAGATATTAAACACGCGTGCTTTTTCAGTATATTACGCACAAGTGCCTTTAGTTTATTAACCCAAACAATTTACATTTGTAGCCTAGTACCAAGTTGTAAGTACGAAGAAGAAGCGATATAATTTAGTCGGGTTATACCTTTTTTTTTCTTAGCAGCAAACAGTTTTTATGCGGCAAATTAATTATAAAAATAAATTGGTGAAATCAGCTTTATTACTAAAAAATAACTCAATTTCATTAAAATCATTTAAATTTTTCTGTAATTTGTATTTTAAACATGAATTATTACATTTTAAATTTGGCTGTTGGCCGATCTCGTTCGCGCCTTAGCCTTGCGCGCGCATCGGTATCGCGGCAAGAAAAAAAAAAAAAACCAACGCGCCAGCCGCCATTTTTCGTAAATAATTGACGGCTGTGACGAAGATAGTTTGGATTAATTATTGTGAAGTTTAATATTAACGAAAATGTCTTCTTTAAGTAAAGAAAATGAAGAAAACTTATTATTAACTCCGCCGGAAATAATTGTTCATCGCCGACATTCACCCAAGACAATGAAATAATTAACAACATTACACAAACCGTAATGCCAAATAAAACTGTTCAGTACCGTTTTGAAAATTGTAATTTTACCAACTGTTTTAATAATTAATTAAAATTTGACTAAATGAAGTCTTGTTTTTTTTTCGCAAGTGTGTTGAAAAACGTCGTATGTAACACGTGTGCCTGTGACCATAATATACGCGGCTTTCTTGTGGCGCACTCGCTTCCGCTCGTGCGCACACAATAGCGCCTTGTATACAATGGTCAACTTAGCACACTTGTATCATAATGTACTATTACAACACGCTTTATTGCTGCCGACTGTCACTGATAACTAACTCGCTATTAAAATACAGCAACGAAGAGAGTTTCAACTCGACGCTGCAACTATTATCCATCGAGCCCTCTACTTCCTACAGCCACCTTCCGTCTCAACCATCATACCATCTCGGTTGTACCATATTGTGCCTTTCGAATGACATAAGTACTTACCTAGTTATTAAATTACATAAGTTATCCAACAAAATAATAAAGTTTTAGACTTAAACAGCAGTGTTCACATTGTTGTGTTCCGGTGCGGAGGTAAAACAACGCGTGAAATAACTAGCAAAGAGACATTCCATTTAAGTTCTCAAGGTTGGTTATGATATGTAGTCCCGAGATTATCATCGTAAGATTTCAATCTTGAGTTCGCAAAGGTCTATGGTCATCATCGTCAGTATCCACTTATATCAGGTATACCAACAAAAAGAAGAAGCTAATCAAAGCGTGTTAGGTACGTACGAGTATAGTTAGCTACAGTCGAGTTCATAAATATGTCTACACTTTAGTACCTTGTCACAATTCATACATTTTTAAACAAAGATGACTATTAAATAGACAAGGTACCTACTACAGTGTACAGATAAAATAATGAACTCGACTGTACCATGTAGGATTTAAATAAAAAATGGCAATAACAAATAATCTGTTGAACATATTAGACACTAGAAAGAGTTCTGCTTGTCCCGTTGATAAAGGCTCCCATCCCTACCATAGTAATTTCGTTTAAGTCTTCAAGAGGCACAAGTTTTTTCCCTTTTGCAATATCGAGTTTCGAAAGTAACTTAACAAGATGCGAGTGAAAGAACTTATCGGGTAATTGTATAATTCAATACAATCGGGTAACATTTTGTCACTTTGGCACTTGTCCCACCGCCGACGTTGAGCGAGAAACGAGTAGAGCCAGCGATCAATTATTAATATATGTGTCTCTTTTATTAATACGGGATCTATAAATAATTAAATATATATTTCGTTCGTTTCTTGAGCGAGAAAATATAGGTGATAGCTAAGTCATCGCTTCCTCGCCGGCAGTGGGACAATTGCCTTACGAACGGAAAAATTCGCACCTCTAAAACAACACTGACGTAAATGCAAATTTTAAGATTTCGAGATAAACGGGAAAAATACATTATTTTTTCTTACTAATCTGTACCTACCTAAAACTATTTTTCGTTAGGTATTCTCAGATATTTTACACATAAAATAGTTCTAGAATACATTGAGCTTCTTTTTAGTAAAATATGATTTGCTTTTGTGGTGTAGTTTTTTTCTATTAATATGTCATGTAATTCAGCGGTTTCGTACATTTACGTCGTTGTTGTTCTAAGATAATTACAAAACCTCAACGATTAAGAGGGAATAACGGCGTAAATGTCAAACAATGACCCATAACTCAAAATAAAATCTCTTAATCTACTCCCGAACATGTATTTTGTGTAAATTCTTATCTAAAGGTTTAGTTATACGCACTTCTAAAGAGCGATACACGTCATAAGAATTAAATTAAAAAAATACTTTTTAATCAAACACGTGGCACAGTAATTCATCATTCGCATAATTGAGTACGAAATGTACGAAAAATATATTTTATTAACGAAATAAACTTCCTATAGGTAAAAAATCTCAAATAAATGACACCGATAATGTAGGTAACTCAGTTAAGTACTAAACCTTTACCCACTTTTAAGTTTATACACCGCTTGCTTGCATAATAAAATCAATGAAGAACCATCTTTTCTTATCTTACTTGCCTTCCCTAGCGTCTTTTAATATTAAGTACCTAACGGGATAAGTAATGCAGTTTTTGACAAACAAATAATCAACAAGAACTAAAAAAAATATACTCCGTAGCAGTTTAGGTACCATACACATTTTAAATGCTATGATTGCACTGGTAGTACAAAATAATTTGTTAACATTCCAGGTACATCAAGAGACGCCACCGACATAGCAGAGCAAGTTACTGATGAACTATCTCAGAGGAAAACGCAACAAAGCGAGCCTGCATCTCTGATGACGATTTTAAACCTTTGTCACCTGTAAGAAGCTCAAGTAGTAGGTACCTAGTGGTAATAGAAACTCAAGCAATAACAAAATTCTTCGTCATTCAGTTCTGAAGACGAGGATGAGGCTCAGACAGATGCTGTATTTGTAGCTCTAGGCACATAGAGACGCCACCGATATAGCTGAGTAAGTTACTGATGAATTAACGCCAAAAATGAGCCTGCAAATTACATCTTGTCTGAGGCTCATCCTCATCTTCTGAACTTGACAGCGAAGAATTATTCCTTTAGCTACTAACCACTACTACTTGAGCTACTTGCGGGTGGCAAAGGTTTAAAATCGTCATCAGAGTCAGTTACAGATAAGTCTTTCTCGGAATCGAATGCTTCCGGAGTTTTCTCGAGACTCACATTTCTAGTAGGATCGTCAATTTCGCTGACAAAATTCATTTTTCTTGTAGTAATAGGAAGTTTAATTTTCTTTTAGCTAATCGTACTAATTTTGCCCAACGTAATTCCATTAATTGAAGCAACAACGACCTAAAAACACAAATACGCTTTTTTGAACAAAAAGGACCTAAAATCATGAAAATCCATAAAAACCAGTATTTTAAAGCAACGGTCACATGTCGAAATGTCGATATTGTACCAAATAGTAAATATACTTTTTTATTATTCGTGCTACAATGACGTAAGTGACGTAACTGTATAAAACGTCAATATTGCATTAAATATCTAACCGATTTTTTAAAATATTCGTGCCCCAATGACGTAGCAATGGGTCAGGTTAGGTCAACGTTGTTCCGTAACTAATTTTTAAAAGGACGGCGTAAATACCTTCATGTCATTGTAGCCTCTTGAAGCAGCCTACATTCTCCGCTTTTCGCGAACAACTGACCAAACAGTCGATGTAGACTTCAAAGGCTGCTCCAATGACACACCCACACATCTCCCGCTGCCGGTATCTTGACGAATTACTTGACAATCGATTTCGCACTACAAAAGTTGTTTTTGCGTCTTTGGAAAAAGTTGCCGTTACGTCATTGTTGTTTTAGAGGTGCGATATATTTAGCGAATCTGATTGTACCTACATACGCATCCACTAGCGTTTCTTTTGGATATTATTTCAGAACTAATTAATACCGGATGCCTAGAACTATTTAGGTGGGTGAATATTCGGGCGTTTCAACCGCCGCCATTGTTGTCTTCAATATATTGACAAAAATAATAATAACTACCAGCAACTTTTGATCTAAAAATACTCAAAATCAACGGATCCCGTTGATTTTGAGTATTTTTAGATCAAAAGGTGGTGGTATCCATTCCATTTAAAAGAACAAGTTATACCTAAAGTTTATCTTGAATAATATGCGAAGACCATAATGACGGCGGTTAAAACGCCGAATAATCACCCGGGTATTTGGTAAATATTGTCGCTTAGAGACTCCCCTTTAATGAGAACCCCTGCCCCCTTGCCATGAGTTACAATTACCGTACTCGCTAACGAGTCGAATGCTTTTTCCCTCGCATTCTATAAGAATATTACGAGGTCTGCGAGGGACAGAGCATTCGACTCGCTAGACATATATATATTTAGTCACGTCATTAATGGGTGAACACGAAATGGCAATGCTGCAATGCGAAAAACTTTTCACATTTTTTTTTGTTATAATTTCGATGTATAAATGCAGCAGTGGTTTTTCTTACACAGAAATTGATGATCTTTCTGATGAGCGTTGGTTTATTGAGGAAATCGACCATACTAGATACTTAAGTTGGTACGAGGGGTCGCTTATCATGCTGCTGCCACTGATTAGGCCAATTTTGGGGGCTTGCAGCACTGCATTGTCGTATATTCTTACCCCTCCCCTGTTCCGAAGACTAAACAAACTTGGGAGTATACTGCCTCTGTTGGACACGACGAAATTTCAACTAAAATAATTAAAGAAACTCAGCAGTTTCGAACTAACTCTACCTCTGACACATATTATTAACTTATCGCTACAGAATGGTGTATTCCCAGAAATTTTAAAAAAATCCATTGTTAAGCCGCTTTACAAGAAAGATGAAAAGGATCAACTCAAAAACTATAGACCGGTAACTTTAATTCCCATTTTCTCAAAGTTGTTTGAGCGTATTATGTTCAAAAGACTTTTGAAATTTTCCAACAAGCATTCTATTATAGTGAATGAACAAAATGGCTTCCGTAAAAACCGTTCAACTAATTTAGCAATCTATCAACTTCTAAAATCTATACAGTGTGTGGCCCAAAACCGGGGCGAAAAAAGTAAATGGGGATTCTTTAGAACATTTCAATTAACTATCACAAGAATCTATTATTACAAAGTCTATAATTTTGGAGAAAACAGGTTACAAAGTTAAAAATCGTAGGTAATGTATTTTCCCGTCGCGATATCGTCGCTTGGTCACTTGGTACGCGGTATGTCTGAGTACAGGGTGCCATTGTCAACACGCGGTAGATTTAGCGGTGTTTGCATTACATTGAATTTGCGATTAAGTTTGTTAGAAAAAAACTGAAAGTTAAGTTTTGATTTTAATTAGGTAAGACCATTATAATGTAATTACCGGTGATCTATAGAGCCCCTGCTTTTAATATTATCCCCGGTTTTGGGCCACACACTGTATACAGTTGCATAGATAATAGAGTTTACGTATCAGCAGTCCTAACCGATATGTCAAAAGCATTTGACTGTGTCAATCATAACATACTCATCACCAAACTTGAACGTTATGGTGTAAGAGGCATAGCAATCGACTGGCTAAAATCATACCTACTAAACCGAGAGCAATGTACAGAACTAAATAGCTTATGCACACTTAGCAAGGAAATTAAATCATATAGATCCGAATTCAGAACAAACAATAGAGGAGTCCCACAGGGTAGTATATTAGGACCACTACTTTTTCTCTTTAATGACCTACCGAATCATATCGAGGACCAAATGGTCCTATTTGCTGATGACAGTACTTCTATAATAAAATGTAACTACTTAGAAAAATATGAAAATAACATTAATAGTACACTTACCAATATTATACAATGGTTAGAACTCAATGATTTAAATATCAATCTATCAAAAACAAATATACTTAATACAGTTTCACACTCCCCATAGACTTCCCGTACCATTAAATATACATCATAATGAGAACAACGTAGAAGAAGTTAAACACACACAATTTTTAGGTCTTACTCTGGACAGTAATTGTAACTGGAAACCACATATTGAAGATCTTTGTTGTAAATTATCAAGATATGTGTTTCCGCTAAGACGGATTATAAAAAACACATCAGAAAATGCAGGATTGATGGCTTACTATGGATTTGTTCAATCTAAATTAAGCTACGGTCTAGTGTTCTGGGGAAATTCTACAGATTTTTTGAAAGTGTTTAAAATGCAGAGAAGCGCTGTGTAAGAGCTCTAGGTGGCATATCCCAAAGGGACTCATGTAAGTAAGCCTCTTTTTAAGCGTTATCAAATTCTTCCTCTTCCATGTCTGTACTATCGAACCAACGGAACCCTGACCCACCATAGAACCTTGTCACAGTGATTGACGTTAGGACTGTCATACGAAGCTATACGACAATCGTACGTCAATCATTGTGACAAGGTTCCATGGTGGGTCAGGGTTCCGTTGGTTCGATAGTACATCAAAGAAGTTGTAATGTTCGTTAAAAAACACCCGTCACTATTTGAAATAGCTACTCATAATATCAACCTTCGTAACAAACATAAATTAGTTTATAATTCTAATCACCGCACCACCCTTTATTCGAAAAGCATGTACTACATCATACTACATGTCCATCCAAATTTTTAATAACATTCCATTTAGTTTTAAATCGTATGAATTGTATAAATTTAAGAATTGTTTGATGAAATGGCTTTTTAAAAAACAATTTTATCATTTAAAATACTTTTTTGAAAACAGCGGATGCCTATAGACTATTTATTACCTACTATTATTATTACTGTAGACTTTTACTTTATTGTTTTACCTACCTAATTAGATTAGCAATTATTAATATTTTTAGTGATTAGATATTTTAATGTAAATAAAAGCTTCAAAAAATTAAAATTATATTATTATACAAGACAAATTTGTAAATACAAAGGATAACAAGGTGGTGGCGTATGGTAGGTATAGTATGTAATAGTCTTAGTAACGAGTAGAGTTAGGTAACTACAAAAAATGTCCTTGTTTTTTTTCTTTTCTATTGAATTATTTCTTTATAATATTAATGTTACCTACTAAATGTAGCTTAATTAAGTAATTATATTGTTATAAATTCATCAACTACCTATTGTTTATTGACGTATGTCAATTATTGTACACCATAATTATGGTAGATTGTAGTGATGCACACACAAATGTATTTAACACCTGTATAATGTTATTATACTTGATACCTACAGTCATGCAATAAAAAAAAATTGATTTTGATTTTATTATTATACCGGACCTACAACTAAAAAAAAGCTTGGCCTGGTTTTTTGAATTGCAGCATTGCCATTTCGTGTTCCCCTATTAATCACGTGACTAATCCGGTAGGTAGGTAGTAATAATATCGAACTAGGTGTAGTGTTCTGGGGGCTCAACTACTAATCCAATCTTTTAATTTGTTGCTATTAAAACAAAGTAAGTCATATATAAATTATAGTAATATACCTACCTACCTACCACTCTACTTCTGGGAACTTTTCAGCATGGTACAGTCGGTTTTATAAGTAGTTGCAGCCAATTTTTCGAGTGTCTTATAAATGGTAATATAAATAAAATACCTAATGTTGAAAAATTAAATACATAATTCTAGGTTGTAGTAACGACTTTTTTTTTTTTTTTTTCTTTATGTCATAGATGGCAAACTAGCACAGGCCACCTGATGGTAAGTGGAAACTGTGACCCATAGACATTCGCATTCACAAGACTGCAAGCCTAGCCTCCTGAGGCCCAAAGTCCTACCTGTAGTACTTAGTGAGTTCGTTATTCAGACCCAGCTCAATCATCAGTTGTGTAGTCACAGCGTACCAAGGTCCTACAAGTAGGACATATTAAAAACGCCGCCATTTTGATTTAAAATTTCGCGCTAATCTAAAATGACGTTTCTCAACTTCTAAACGAATAGTTTGGCTTGTCTGTGAACCCAGTACGAAGTCCGAAAAAATAAACAAAGTGTCGAACTGACAGTTTTCAGCCGGCGACATGGGAGGTCCGCGAGGAAGAGGTTAGTAAATCCAAAATAATTTAAGTAATCTCGAATTATCTTACGTTTATTTATATATTATCTTAATATTTATTAAGTATGTCATGGAGTAAAACAAAAATTTAATGATTTACGCATAAATTTTAAAAAACACGTGGTGTGAAAATCTTTAGTCCTATGTGTAGTACCGCGGGACTTAACTAAAATGTATTTTTATATTGAAATGGGTCGGGTGATAAATGCATGCATTGACGAATTTTGTTTTTATAGGTTTGAATGATAAAGAAATAGAATCTGCTCTCAGCGAATCTGAAATTGAATTGGAGGATGATGATGGTGCAGATTTGTGTGACATACACACAAGTTTTGTGCCAAATGGATCCAGAGACGATTCCTCTAGTTCTGATGATGATGTACCTCTGTCGGAACTAGTTTCAAGACCTACAAGTTGTAAACTTATATTTTTGTTGTCCTAATGGGAGATCTTTTGTTATTTTTTTGAAATATTTAGTAATAACTTTTGGAATTATATTATCTAAGCTGATATATTAGATAATATTGTTACATTTTATTGATTTATAAGACTGGTTGTACACCAAAATGATAAATAATTGTGATTAAAAAGACTGTGCGGAGTCTGTGGATCTGCTAAGCCACTATAGACTGATTAGAAGTGGTTAATACTTTATATTCTTTAAATAAAGCTACAAAATAAGAAATTACTAAGTTGTTTTTATTTTCCTATATTTGAAAAATCACGAAAATCATGTTCTGTTAAAGCCCATGGTCCTTTCTGTAGTAAGTACTTATTTAATTAAATTCAAATTGTCAAAAAAGGTATCATCCACATATAATATACATGCCCAGAAACTATTGGTGCAGTACAAGTACAAGAACATGAAAAAATTGGGCCTGAGTACTTGGGTCTGAATGAGTATAAAACAATAGTACTGCTGATAGGACCATGGTATGCAATGACTACATACTGAATTTTGCGTTGGGCCTCAGGAGGCTAGGACTGCAAATGCGTTGCCAACCCTGAGGACTAAGATGGAATGCCTCTATGCTAGTCATTACACCGGCTGTCTTATCCCCAAACCGGAACACAGCAATGCGAACACTGCTGTTTGGCGGTAGGTTAATGGATAAGATGGTGGTAGCGATTCGGACGGACCCTGCACAAGGTCCTACCACCCGCAATCTTATAAACCTAGGTATGTTATTTTCTTTTCAATAGCTTTATAAAGTCCAAGAGTTATTTCTTACGGAACAGTTTTATGATAATATTAAGAACATCACTTGTTTTAGGAAAAATAACTTTACTCCTCTTGGAATTTCTTAGATGACTTTCCCCAACGCATTTTTTCTTTTCGCGTTTTTTCCCGAACGTAATATTTATTACCAGTCGCCTTTTTCCCGGCAGTTTATTTTCAAATTCGTGTGTTTCCCCTTGCCAGTTTTATCCAGTCGCTTCTTTTCCTATCATCATATTTTCACTGTAGTATTTTTCCCATTCCATGAATCAAAGTTGACAGAGTCGACGGAGATCCGCTGTGGCGGAGCTCCTATTTCTGGATTATTTAGCCCTCCGGGCCTTTTGCAAAACTAACATAACCTAAACTTACCTACATAACTGTTCTTGTTTTTTTTTAAATGTTGGTTACATTTTTCTCTTGAATTATTGCCTTATAAAATTAATGTTACCTACTAAATGTAGCATAACTAAGTACCTAATAATTTTGTTATAATTTTGTTTGTATTTAACAAATGTATTTAACACCTGTGTTGTAATATTATTATTTATTACACTTGATACCTACAGTCATGCAATAAAAATATATTGATTTTTGATTTGATTTGTTTTTTACGATGTAGGTAATTACTTTTGAGAAAAAGTGAGACCGGGATAGAAATCGATCGGCAAAAAATGCGACTCGGAAAAAAGTCTCACGAGAACAAAAGCGATGGTAATAAAATCGACCGGGGAAAAATAAAATAGGGTAAAATTAAGAATGGGAGAAAATGCGAAAAGAAATATCGCTTCACTGACATAATAATTTCGTGAAAGTTATCTAACAATTCCCTCTTGGTACTAAAAAATACTTTAGGTACACAGTTGGCATAGGGAATTAACATTTCGAAAACAATTAAATTAATAGACATATTCTGGAATGTTGTGAAATGGTTTCACTTTTTAGCAAGTGTATAATAGGTAGGTTGTTATTTTTCCCAAGAATACCAAAGAACGAAATAGGTAATGAATTCTGCGAGAAATCAGAGTGACTTCGAAAATCTAAAAAAACAAGTGTTTCTTACACTTTTGCTTTAACACCAGGTTTTGCAATTGAATTAGTTAATCTTCGACAGCCACCCTTTTGTTGAAGTCAAGATTTATAGTATGTATACCTTATTAACTAAATATAAACAAACCAAGAGGCCATTTGCAACGTCAAAAGATGGTTGATGTGTAATTTGTTTTAGTTTTTATTTTTGTGTATTTAGGTGTTCAAAGTTCTTTTTTGTTAGCGATTTGTACTTTTAATGCCTTTGTGTTGCACAGTGATAGAAGACTTGGACTTATTTCGTGGATCCTGGCATCTTACTTCTCGTTTCAAGTGGACTCGCAGTGGTATACAGGTTAAAACTATCTTGGCCTCTGTTCTACATATCACCGTACAACGTTGCCACCAATCTTCAGAGAGAAGATTGGATTGTGTTTTATTACTATATTGATTTATACTTATATATACTTGACACTGGCGAAATCACTTCATAGTGGAAATGCCATATTCCCGCGGTAGTAGCTGTTCAAGTCGCGGCGGGGCAAAGAAAAAAAAAACAACCAAACCACGTGACTCTGTTAAACAACAAATCACAACTATTTGACGACACGCTGGCCTAGTTGGTAGTGACCCTGCCTACGAAGCTAGCGGTCCTGGGTTCCACTCCCGGTAAGGGCTGATATTTGTTTGATGTGTGCGAATATTTTTTCCTGAGTCATGGATGTTTTCTATGTATTTAAGTATATATTTCTCTATATAAGTACTTATATCGTTGTCTAGTAACCATAGTACAAGCCTTGAGCTTAGTTTGGGACTAGGTCAATTGGTGTGACATTGTCCACTGATAATTATTTATTTATTTCTTTATTTTGTCGAGCTTCAACGTGTCAGTGATCTGCTGTTATCGTCTGACGAATTAAATAACGTGTTTTTTTTGTTGACATTTGGTTAAGTACCTTTCTGGTATAAGTATCACGCACTCAACATTGTAACTAATTGATAATGATAAGACATATATCTTCAGTAGGTATTGCCCAATTGAAGAGTTAAAAAACAGATAAGATTAACAAAATCGTTGCCACATTACTATATTTACGAAATGGACACCTGAAGTGCTCAACATTTCGTTCGTTTCGCTCATTTTCGTTCCAAATGCGCTATCATATTTTGCCGACCATGTACCTAGTAAGAATAGTAAGAACCAACTGCCATAATAATCTAAAGCTCGCCGCTTGAATTTGTTGAAGATTATGTTTCCGAATCCGAACATATACTGTCCAGTTAGGTAGGTCCAACTTTGAGTAAAAGGTCAATCGTCGACGCGGACATATTTGGGCAGCGTTAGGGAAGCTACGTACAATTTTCTCGTCCAATATGCATCATCATCATCATGTCAGCCGAAAGACGTCCACTGCTAGCTGGACATAGGCCTCCCCCAAGGCTTTCCACTCAGACCGGTCTTGTGCTTTTCGCATCCACCGCGGTCCCGCGATCCAATATACAGCATTGACTGAACTCGAAAGTCTTTGATCAGTGCATATTCCTATTGCAGTGATTACCACGTGGGCGCTAACAAAGGGCATCATAAAATAGCTCAGTCACTAAAAGGGTAATGGAGTGGGCTATGCTCGAAATGTATCTCCGTGAACAATCAAAAATGAAGATTTAAGAGGCAGGGGGCAAGAGCATTGCTTCCCGAACAGATGGCCAGTAGGGTCAGAGATCTCGAGCAGTGTCAGCGTACCGGACGACGCCGACCTTAACCAGAACCAGGTCGACCGGACCGACGTCGACGGCTGAAATAATGACGATGATCATGCCTACTAGTAGCGTGAAACTATTTTTTTTAATATGTGTACCTACTCCTGTATTTTCAATCAGTGATACATCCTCCAAGTGTTCATGCGTAATGAAAAAAGCTCGTAACAGAGGCTTTGGGTTAATTAGGACGTAACGTATTTTTAATCGTGACTAGTATTTTTAATGTTTTTGGTTGTTATTTAACTGTATTACTAATATTATGTATAAGTATTGTAAAATAAACAGTAAACTCAATGAGATTTACGCCAGTAGTAGCAGTAGGTATTTTAAAATTAATTAAAAGAAACCCTTAAAAGCAACTTACCGACCCAGCTCAAAAAGAAGGCAATGGATATGTGCCTACTTCCCACAATGACCTATGCATGCCAAACATGGAAATTTTCATGAAAGGCTATAAGGATGGTAGTATCATGCCAAAGAGGGATGGAACGGAATATGATGAGGATAAGAAACATACAAAAGATAAACCATTCCCTGATTAGGAATAGAAGAAAAGTTATAGACGCACTGAGTCAGGCTCAGAAACTCAAATGGAGTTGGGCTGGACATGTCGCCAGACTTCAGGACGAGAGATGTACATCCCGAATAACCTCATGGAAAGGTCCAGTGGGTAAAAGAATGAGAGGTGAGCCTCTGGCACGCTGGGCTGGCGAAATTGTTGCGATAGCTGGAAAAACTGGGCTTGGAAGGCCCAAGACAGGAAGTGGTGGAAACCTCTGGAAGTGGCCTTTACTTCATAGAGGGTTCTGGTGTGCAATTCAAATATAAAAATCCCAAAAAAAAAAATATACCAAATAAGCGCTTTAGTTTGTAAGTTTATAATGTTAAACCCGGAAATAAAAGGCTTTTTATTTATTTATTTTAGGATTTTTAGGTACATGCGTACTGACGTGTTGAATGAACTAGCCGATCCGGTTAATTTTTAAGTTTGGCGGGTATCCGGGTAGACTCATATTATTTACTATCAAAATTATTTGTATTATTTGAAGAGTACTTACTTACTCGGTATCGATAGTGACACGGCAACATCCCTCAAGCGTCCATGAGACCCCAATCGCAAGGTAGTGAACGGTCAAGCGATATGCGCTGTCTCGCTCTAACGTTTTATGACCCAGTGCGCCAGTTTGTCTTGCGGCAGGTATAGTTAAACAAGATCTTAATAAAACTAGGGTTAGGTTCATAAATTATTAGCAGTAATTTTTATTATTAAAATACTCTTCATTAACAAACATTCCACTAGCATCATACATAAGTATAATAACAAAGTACAACCTACCTACCTATAACCTACCCTGATAGACCACTGCTAGTTCGTGAGAAATACAACAGACGACAGACCAGTCCAACAATTTAAAGCGCGAATAGCGTAACAGCTCAAAGGCTGCTTGACCCTTGTTATCCTATCTTATCTTATAATGATGACGAGATGCGTCCGTTAGGACACACTTGGACCCAGAAGGATCTGTACGTGGCTCGCAGTTCCGCGTGCTTTCCCTCCCCGCCCCGCTGACACCTGGGAAGATCGAGCATGAACTTGTTGAACTTCAGCAACACCAATGATGTCCAAAAGGAACTTTCTCGAGTGTATGCAACTTAAATATTGATTTAACTCATTCATTAACAATATTACAATCACAAATGAACTTAGTTGAGTGTAGATATAGTGAATAAACATACGACGAATAACTCGGTTTTTCAGAAAATTTTACTACCTACCGATTGTTAAACAAATTGAAAAAGCAAGATGGATACTAACTTAACAGACAAACCGATGTTGTGTAGATCTGTACTTATTTATAAATATCAGATGATAAAAATCATTACAAGAAGCAAGTTCACATTATGTTTGTGGATTAGTCAAGATACTTTTCCAGTTCCAGTATACATTGAATCCAGATTTAACTGCACTTAAGGCTTTATATAAGAATCGTCTAGCTAGCCCTAGCTGATGCCTTAATTACCTTAATGTTAAATTTTATTTATTTCTTACATGCATTGGGTATTGAGTATTAATTGGTGCATAAAAATTAAATGACTACCTTACAGTTGGACAAAAAATATACTTTAACTATTAAACAGAATTTCATGTAGCCCTTAAAAAAACAGGTTTGTGTTAAGAGCATAGCATAATAATAATGTAATAAGATAAGACATAGGACAGGGTACTGATGGGTGCATTATACACAAACACTGTTTAAATAATAAGAAAGTTTACCTGTCCATGTTCTCACTGAATGTAGTATTACAATGATATTGAAATCTACAAATGATTTTCTGATATCACACAATGTTGCGCATACCATAACTTGGTTTGGTTTTAAATTTAGATAAAACATTGCAATCAATCTCCAATTACTTATAATAACTATTAGTTAGGTTATTGCTTGACATTATATACATATAAAACTAACAGTACCTATCAGGAATGTGGCTCCACAATATAAGTTTGTTCTTTACACTACATTTTTGACTTAGGAAGTGCTAATAAGAAAGTTGACTACTTCTGAATCTGACAAGTTAAATAAAGCAAGCAAGAAAAGAGTTATCATTCATGCAATTCCTAAGTAATTTACTTTATACCATAAATTACTTAGGAATTTTAATATATACAAAAATTACATTTAATATTATCAGGTTAGCTTGCATGAACTAATTTATTATTTTAATATGTTTTTCAGTTAAAATATACTTTAAAAATCAAATAAAACTACACTAATACATAACTTTTATTTAAAACTTACAAATCAGAAGAGTCTACTTTCCTATTTTAAACAACAGAAATTTTACTTATTGTTAGATTTTTCAAATTAAACTGCAATCAACACCACTATCATCCTGAAATAAAAATAGCAACAGTTAATATAATTTTTCTAAGTGAAAAAAGTTATAAACAAGTAAACCTATTTCTTAAAAATGTAACATGGTTTCTTTTTTTCCTGACTGCTTGAAGGAGCAATAGGAGCATACTGTTTTTCTATGAATTTCAGTCTCTTTTGCACTGTCAACCATCACGGAAACATCCTTTGATAGCATTGAACCAGAGGTGCACTTAAATCTATCAATGGAGTAGAAAAGGTTAAAGAAATAGTCACAATATGAGTTCAGATAATGTAGTTTGAACCAGAGGTGCACTTAAATCTATCAATGGAGTAGAAAAGGTTAAAGAAATAGTCACAATATGAGTTCAGATAATGTAGGTTTTATGTGATGTATGAGATTGATTTACAGCCAAACCCTATTTTCAAACCACACACAGATAAGGCTTACTGCTGGTTAAAATTTGACATTTGCCCATACACAATGTGTCCAATTTTAATCCGAAGTAAGCCTATCTATCTGCGAATTGTATATAGGGTTACACTTGCTATTTCTATTAAACTCATCAGGTATTCTAATCAACCTTAACTTGGCACAAGAAATAGTACACAAGTAAAACAAAAATTAAATATGAACTAGAATATTTGACTGCCTTGCATAAGTGTTGAGTAATTGAAAAAAAATGTATGGCTGTGATCCAAATCCTAATCACTCATCAGGGATGCAATGTTGATTGCGCTACTAGGCCTTGACTTACCCATATAAGTATAAGAAGAATGATAGCAGGTAGAAGGCCAATTTAATCCAGCCTTCCCTTTGGCAAACTGTCAAGACATCCGAATTCATAATACTTGTGGGGTCATACAGGCCAGGCCCCGACATTACTGGGCGCGTTCGATATCTGCATTGCAAAACAAAAGCATGACTAAGTCACTAAGGTTCATCTTTAATTAGCATTCTTGTCACCAAAACATAACCCCACTTTTACTTACCTGTGTATGTGATACAAAATTAAGGGCACGTTTATCAACAGCGAAAACCATTCCCCTGATAGCAAGAACAGTACGTTTATCAACAAGTGTAGCAAATACTCAGGCAGGACAAGCTGAAAACAGGAAAAAAGAGGTTAGTCCAAAGTCATCGGTAGAGTTTCTATGTCATAGAAATACTTACTGGGTTAAGGCTGTTGCATTGATCAATTGGATTTTTATAATCGGTCTTAAGCTCGTCAAAAGCTATCACATGGAATATGGAGAAAAATATAAGGAATGCATCTATTATAAGGGCTATAATATACGAGAAGGCAGGAAAGCTAAACGCCATTTTTACAAAACTGACAGAAAGAAAGACAGACAGCTAAAATGACACTTGTCACCCTACCATTGTCATCGGTAGCGTTCTGAAAAAATCTTTTGTTAAGAATGCGTTCAATCCATACGTTATGTCAAAAAAGGAACTTTCCGCTCTATCATCGTCAAATGTAGGGAATGAAAAAAAATGATACCTACTTGTGTTGGAATAATCGTCTATTAACAAAGTCATTGGTTGTAAGTTTATGGACACGAGACTTTATAATTTATAATTCATAATTCATAATTCATAATTCATTTATTGCATTTATGGGTTTTACAAGGTATTAAGGCTAAACATGGTTCCAACATAAACCCTGTTAGGGCACAGCAATAACAGTTAAACTAATTTAAACTTATTCTTTATAGTATCGATATAAACACATCATTAATTATTCCTTATAGCTAAAAAACTCTTGTAGGCTATAAAAACATTTATTTATTAGGAATTTCTTTAATTTATTAAAAAACATAGCCTCCCTATCTATTGCTTTTAAATCTCCAGGAATATGATTGTATACTTTTACAGCCATATGGCGTGTACCCGTATTTACCATTTGTAATTTTGTAAAAGAACTGACCAGTTTAAAAAAACAACAGCTCTAGATTATGTGTAATGAATGGGTGTATGTTAAATATCTTGGAAATGTGGTAATACCAAACTATTACGTACAGACGAAATAACGTTCAAACCTATTGGATTAAATCATATTTTTGTTTGTGACAGAGAACTGTCATTTTATTATCATCTGTCGTGGCTGTCTCACATACATCCAACTCATTGGACAATTTACCCTAACAAATTTGGAGGAGTAGTCGGTAAATTGCTTAAACTATTTACTTATGCGACTTAACTCCGCCCGCTTTAGCGCCATTTGACAGTTGCAGGTGTTGCAGCTGGGTTTTTGAATTTCTGTCGTGTTATAACTCAGTCCAAAATTTTATTGTGTGAATTTTGCAGTGTTTAGGAATTATTTTGGATTGGATTACCTACTTGTTACATATGATGATTGTTTGATAAAACACAAAAAAATGATGAGGGTCGTTGGTTTTTTTGTTGTATGTTATATTGGAGTCGTTTTGTGTATAGAACACGATTTTAAAGGTTTCGACGATAGTATTCTTTTTGGTATAAATTGGCCCGGTGCTGATGAAGCTCTGGAAAATCTAGTCGAAGGAGAAACAAAACCTCAGGTAAGTAATAATTACATAGTAACAAACATAATTATTGCACATATCGGTTGACATTTGGACGATCCCTGCACAATGTTTTATTTTTACTTTACTACTAGTTTCAGCCGAGACTTTGTCCGTGTTGACTAATTAGTTGGAAATATTGAAAATTTATTTTAAATATGTTCTTTTTTGGTCTGATATGATGCCACACCCACACCCAAAAAATGGTCCATGACATTTAATAAAAGTTGATTCTTTTAAAATAAATTAGTTAATTTTGCCTACTTTCCACCTAAAGCATTTAGTATTAAATGTTCTGGTTGCTTAATTTACAGAACAAAGAAATCCATTTAGTCACAACATCAAATCAAGAAAAATACGAGTGTCAATTGCCAGAACTACATACCAGAGAGACAACCGGCATTGAAGAGTATGATGGTCCAACTACAATCAACCTTCTGAAGCTACTATTTAGTCAGAAAATATGTTCCTATCGGCTGGAAAGCTATTGGAGTTATGAGGTGTGTCATGGACGGTACATAAGGCAGTACCATGAAGAGAGAGATGGTGAGTTAGTATTCAGTATTTATTTACGGACTTGTTGGGCTTACTGACCATGTGTGTGTGTGTGTGTGTTACCCATGTACGAACTTGTTCAACTTAGTTATATATTTGATTAGACTAAATTCATGGTCAGTAATGGCAGTATGTTCATGTTTTTTGCACAGCAGGCAGTTATGATTTTCGGTAAAAAGGTGGTAAAAACTTGAAATATTCTTGATCTTGGCACTAAGGAGTGAATAATTTTCATAGGGAAGTCTGGTGTCAACAGTGTTTGTTACTTTAGCATATAATATACGAGGGGCGTTCAATAAATTCTCCGTATGGGTAACTTTTTAGGCGAACCTTTTTAGTAAACTTCTTAATACTGGCCGCTAAGAGTCATTCATTAACAGTAAAAAAAAAGCCCACACATCCTTTTGTTTTTCTGCTACTGCTGAACAAACGTGATCACCATGAGCAATTTAACAATGTTAATTAAATTGGAGGATCGAGCAGTGATAAAATTATTGACTAAACAGGGAAAAAATCAAAAGTCTATTAAAGAAGAAATGGATTTAGTTTACCCTGAGTCTACTCCTTTATTATCTACTGTCCAAAAGTAGTCAAATGAATTTAAGAGTGGGAGGGCGAGCATAGAAGATGACCCTAGAACTGGTTGGCCTGTTGAAGCTACTTCACCAGAAAACATTCAAAAAGTGGAGAAAATTATACTGGAAGCTGGTTGAGTGAAGGTTAGGCCTATAGCACAAAAAACAATATTTCTATTTGTACAATATATGATATTATCTATGATCATCTTAACATGTCCAAAGTTAGTGCGAGATGGTTCCCACGAATGTTGACACCGTTTCAGAAGCATACGCGCGTTGCTTGTTGTTGCGACTTCATTGAGCTGTGTGGTGAAAACCCTGATGGTTTGATCCATAAAATTGTGACTGGAGATAAAACTTGGGTTCATCATTATGACCCTGAGAGCAAACAAGAGTCGATGCAGTGGCAGGTTAAAAGTGCACCTGTGGGCCTAGTATGGTTGCGTCTATATCGCGTGTCAAATGTGGATAAAGCATCCGTCACTGTCGTACTTATTTACGAGTCAAAAGGTGACGGATGCCTTATCCAAACTTTGTCACACGATAAACGCAGCCATATTAGGGCCCCTGATCCCAAGAAATTCAAAGTTGTCCCTTCAGCTGGCAAGATCATGGCGACAATATTCTGGGATTGTGAAGGGATGTTATTAATAGATGATAAAGAAAAGGGTTTAAATATTACAGGAGAGTACTATGCTAACATTTTACGCCAATTACGGAAGCAATCACAGAGAAGAGGAGGTGAAAATTGACCAGAGGAGTGCTGCTTCTTCATGACAACGCCCCTGTGCATACTGCTCACGGTGCCAAGGCTGCTGTTCTTGAATCTGAGTTCGAAACTATTACTCACCCGCCGTACTGTCCAGACTTGGCCCCCAGCTACTACTTTTTGTTTCCCAACCTTAAAAAGGATCGTCATGGACATCGATTTTCTAATGATGAAGCGTTGAAGGAAGCGGTGGTGGAGCATTTTCACACCAAAGACAAAAAATATTTGTATGAGGGATTAAAAAAACGAATTGACAGATCTTATAAGTGTATAAACATAAGGGGGAATATATAGAAAAATAAAAATAGAACACTAATCATATGCTTTTGTTGTTCCTTCTCATGACGAGAATTTATTGAACGCCACTCGTATATGCCATATATGCATATAAAATAAAAACCAACCTAAAAGTAGATGCTACCTATAGAATGTTCCCATGATTTTTTCAGGCAAAGTAGTAAAGACCCAAGAGTACTTCCTGGGGCACTGGAGCATCGAGAAGCAAGTAAAGCTGGAGGAGGAATCCAAAATGGCGCAGGTGGCGCCGCCCCCCACCACCAAAGTTGAGGGTTCCGCGCTGCCATACGTAGAAATTGTTATGGACCAAGGTGAGATAACATTACAGGTTTTTTATGTGATTAACTTTATACTATTTTATCAGACTATTTTAATTTACTTTGTAATTATAATATCCCATGGTTTTTTTTATACTGTTCCCTTGGCAAAAAAGAGCTTGACGTGGTGACAGATAAAACTTATAAATATACTAAACTGACAACGACCACATTAAGAAGCAGTTTTTTTTTGTAAAGAGATTATCATGTTGCCTATTCACTCTGAACAGTGCGATACATATACACGGTGTAACACGAGAAAACCGAATAATTTTAACAGTGTGTTCCTAAGGCCGTAAGAAACAAAAAACATTATATGAACCCAGGTCGAAATATGATTTTAATTTTTGTTATGTTTTCATACATAATAAATTAATTATTTTTCCTACACCAGTAAATCAACACCTTAGGATAAGCTGGCAACGTTTCTTATTGTTATCTCTTTTCATTAGAAGAGGCAGACATACTCATAGAGCAATTTCCTTGTCAAACAACTCGTTTCAAAGCAGGATTTACGTACAAATGCAAACGAAACTTCTTACTACGTTTGCAATTGTTATCTCTTTTCATTAGAAGAGGCAGACATACTCATAGAGCAATTTCCTTGTCAAACAAATCGTTTCAAAGCAGGATTTACGTACAAATGCAAACGAAACTTCTTACTACGTTTGCAATTGTTATCTCTTTCCATTAGAATAGTTAAGTAACACTTGGAGTCAGGCATTATTGTTTAAAAAAATATGACATGAACAAGTGGCCATGGCCTACCAGCAGTAAGACAGTAAAAGTAAGCAAAATATTACTGAGACTAAATAAATTAAATGGATTTTTTTAAAGCAAAGTCTACAAAAAGTAGCCCAGAAACAGTTATTTTGAACTGTCATGGGTACTCCTTACATCAAACTGAAAACTACTGGCCACTTCATTCCGCAATCATAATGACATTAATGACTTACATTGCGTCATTGACATTGTTGTTATTGATATAAGATTTGTACGACGTAGGTACATTTTGATTTTCACAACGTAACTTTTATTATCTTGTACTGGTATTTATTATCTTGTCAGCCTTATCTAGTTGTTAAACTAGGCATAAGACGTTACAAAGTGTCTTCCGAAATAATGAATGTTAAATTGAAGGATTGACTTATGGAACGGAGACGTGGTCCCTCACAGTGAGCCTTTTAAATAAGCTCAGAGTTACTCAGCGTGCTATGGAGAGAGCTGCTCGGAGTTTCTCTACGGGATAGAATCAGAATTGAAGAAATCCGTAGAAGAACCAAAGTCACCGACATAGTTCTCAGAGTCTGCAAGCTGAAGTGACAATGGGCTCGTAGAACGGACACATTGCTCGTAGAACTGATGGCCGGTGGGGTGTTAAGGTTCTCGAGTGCAGACCACGGACCGGGAGACGCGGTGTCGGTCGGCCCCCTACTAGATGGACCGACGACCTGGTGAAAGTCGCCGGACACCGGTAGATGCAGAAGGCGTGTGACCGTTCGTGGTGGAAGTCTTTGGGGGAGACCTACGTCCAGCAGAGGACGTCCCCGGGTTGAAATGATGCAAATAAAAGTATCTATGGTATGCTTTTACTTAATAAATAAAACAAAATAATTTTGTGTATTATTTCGTATAATTTGTGGATAACATGAATTGCATAAGTAAGATTAATTAGTAATTACAATAATAAAACGAAATGTTTACAAAATTAACTCTCAACAAGACTAGTACTACTCCTGTCGACAGTATTCATTCATAAACAAATAAAAATAAACTGCATATCATAAAAATATTACATCCATTAAGATTCCGTTAAGTACTTACCATCTGAGGCCCGTGGCAAATTCATTGGATGGGGCCCTCTCAGTAAAATCGTCATGTTACTCCTGGGCTCGCAGCCTCTCGGGCCGGAAGGCTTTCTCGGGCCGAGGGGCCTCTCGGGCTGGGGGCCCGTGGCATTTTGCCGACTTGCCACCCTGTAGTTACGCCACTGGTATGTACCCAGTGCGTTGCTGTCGGTGTCTTTCTTACACTTTGCTACTTGATACTCCAACGAACTGGTAATAGCACGAATACTTTTAATCCGTCGGCTTCATCATTATCACCATTTCTTCAGCCTGTTACCGCCACTGGTGAGCACTCGAGTACGCCATTCATCCCGAATCCCGATCATATGCTGTTCTAATCTAATCCAAAATTGATCCGGCTTGCCTTCAGTAATTACAATGTTCCAAGATTTGTGAAAGTTTCTTCATATTTGTTTTTTTTTGTCATAGCATTCAATTGAATATTGGATTATTAATATTAATTTATCGATATTTTTACGTTTTTGGAGAAAAAATATTAAGCTGACGTTGACAGTCATGTAAACATACTAATGACCAAAGACTACTATTGTATACTAATGACGGTTCTGAATGAAAGTCAATTTACAGTCAACTTAGACGTGGCGGGCTCGCAACGTCGCAATTGTAAGGGTGTTTTGTACTGGAGATTTCATTACGACTTTTTTAAACATAAACGCAAATATCTCAAAAACCAAGCTGAATCTAGCAAACATTATACGACAATTTTAACTCCAAATAATGTCGGGAATACGCTGTTAAAATTATTCGGTTTCCTCGTGTAACACCGTGTATATTCATTACGCAACAATGGTTGATTGATAAGACCCTGTGCACATTCTATATAAAAAAGAATCAAATCTAGATAGCAAATATTTATTAACTTGTGACAATAGCAATAGGTACTTAATTTCTTAGCCAATATTTTGCTCGGAAATATTATTTATTTATTTAACCTTTTTGCACAAAAAAATCAAAAAGCGGATTGAATGCCTAATGGCATTCAAATGCTACCAGTTAGCCAAATAATCATACGGAAATGCTTGCGCAGCAGTTCTCTGTAAAGATTTTTACCTTACCTTGATACCCCTTTTATTGAACATTGCTGTCCGCCAGGCACAATCTGCGACTTGAACAACAAGCCACGCGTAACGCGCGTCCGTTATGTTTGCTACACCCATGGGAAGCACGAAGTGTACTCATTTAAGGAAACCTCCACTTGCGAGTATGAAATCACTATCCTCACCCCTAGCCTTTGTGAGCATCCCCAGTTCAAGTCCAAAGACGTTGGTGAAAATATCATCAATTGCTTTCCTGTTGGCGACACTCCTAAGAAACCGCGGAGTCTTCTCAAAGCGGAAGTGGAGAGCTTGAGGTTCCATCATCAAACTGTACGGTTGGGTAGTAATGTGAGTACAAGTAAGCATGGATTTCAAGTTTTAGACGGTTGTATCGTAATTGTAGATTTTGTTTGAAAAGTTAGTGTTTGAGTTTTATTGTTTGATTTTTAGAATCAACTTGTTAAAATTGTTTAGTTTGACACAAGCATGGAGTTTTCATTCACTAGTGTTTTTTTATGCTGTTTATTCTTTAGCTATGTTATCGAATTACGTCGTTTGCACTTGTTAGCAATATAATTAAAATATTAATAATATTAGATTCTTAGGTTCGTCGTTTACTGCCTGCCGTCCGATTCTGAGCTACGACCGGGTCTAATCAGCGATGTGCGTAATCGAGCGAATGGCTGTCTGTACCTAAGCACACTGACGTTTTCTAGAAGCGTATAGTTCAAACTGACGGCCTAGCCACGATTTTCGGCGACGGTAAGCGGCAAAACAAATGTATAGAAATCACCGCATTGCCGCTACAGTAACTAATGTCATGCTTCATACATCTCTATGCATTAGTTTGTTGCCGCTGCAGTCGCCGCCGCACAGTCGCGACCACGCTGTGGGCTTTGTGTGATCACTCTATTGAAAATAGTATTGGACGCTAAATGATGAATAACTTTTTTCTACTATATCCGTCCGTTTGTCTTTCCGTTCATTCTGTTAAGTGGCCTGTTCCTGGTGCCTTGTGCCGTTTCTACGCCATTTGACTGTTTTAGTTGCTAGTAGTGTAGTAATAGTGCTTGTTACTGTTTCTGTTGGCATGTAAAGGAGAGAGATGCTAAGGACGTACTAGCTGTCTTGAAAGTTGAGAAATTCGACAAGGTAAGTTTTTGTGGACTTTAGTTTTTTTGCGGCTTGTTCTAAAATCGATTTATCCTTACTTGTTTGATCTAGAGATTCTAATCTACCTAGATAAATTTAAACTTTCGGCAGTATAATGCCTAAGTCATGACATAGGCTTAAAGGTCTATCTTAGAAATTGGTATAGGTTCATGATGAGACGAGTAAGGGTGCATGTTTTATGTTAATTCATTCTATTAAAATGTACGCTATAGCAATTTTTTTCTTGTAAAGTAAGCATCATAAATAGTACTTTAGTATCCTGTCGCGTTAACGTCATGTTTGAACTGTCAACCGAATTCGCCAAGGGCGTTAAGGGGACAAGGTTCTTACGTATATATCTATTTATGATACTAGCTGTACCGTTATGCCTAAGCCTTTGAGTTCCATTACATAGATTCCGTTGTTTGTTATATCGTTAAACTCTCCTAGCTGTAATTAATATATTAATGTTTTAAAAGTTTTAACTATAAGTTTGCACTGAAATCATATACAAATTACACGTAGCCCCGTTAATTTTACGTTATTATACTGAAGCTTCTATTGATCTCAATCATAGAATTATTGTCCTAAACTGATTCTATACAGCCTTTCTTTTCACGACAGTATATTTTCTTTAAAGGATGGCGAAACCCATTTAAAGTTCGAGTTGCATCCTATAAACGAGGGTGACTTGATAACGGACGAAAGACCGAAGACAGCGCCGGTGTCTGAGAAGCCTCTACCGATTATATCAGACGACTCCCCTGTCAGAGCCTTTCTTAACGGAGAGAACTGCCTTAACGGGGTAAGTAACCATAAGAGGTAGGTAAACAGTCAGAAACGGTAACTAGTCATCTAAAATTCAATAAATTAATTGTGCGAAACGTGGTTACAGAATTATCAACAAGTTTTTAGAGTTGTAGGTACAACTGTAGCTCTGCCGACCCCACTCTGAGATTACAGTTGTAAAGGTACGTATGTAGTGTGTATGTATGTCAAATTAAATTAACAAAGCAGATTCAATCCGTTAGCAACATGGTCGCACTTGCTACAGGAGTTTTGTAAATTATGTTACTCACATGACTAAAGTTACCGTTTCTGAATTTTAGACCTTAAACTTTTTTGAAAATTATCTACCTATACGCTCATTTTTTTAAGACTATGCCTGTGACAGCTCATATATATAAATATGTAGAATTTTATATCACAGTTTCGCATTTCTGTAGTTAGAAAAGTTAAAATTGGTACTGCGTTGGTATTGGGTTGGTGGATGGTTTTTACTACACATAAAATTAAAATATATTATATTGGCGATTAAAAAAATATTCCCAAGGGGTTGAAATGGGGAGTAGAAGTATGTACCAAATAAATAAACTGATATCTATAAGCTATGATAATAGCTGTAATGTACTGGGCGTAAGTACACAGTCTGTTGGTTAGGTTATTTTTTTTTGAATACCCTGGTATGACCCAGTGTGCTCCAAATGCAGTTGGTAAGTAATTTGTTTTGACCATCCAGAATCCGAATTGGCTTGGTCAGGTTTTATGTTATTTTTTGACCACTAAATACCGAAAACTAAACATGTAAAAAATTCAATACACTAACTATTATTTATTACCTATTCAACTTTAAAAGTATAACATCTAAATGGTAAAAATTGTTCGGTGTGAAGTTGTACGGCTTTAGTTTATACTTACATGAAAGTACCTATACAGCGACAAAGTTCTTCGCAGCTTGTCGTGGACGCCGGGAGTGTAAATAGGAGCGGCAAAGCCAGCTTGATCATTCTTACATTGCTTGGGATATTGTCGGTTTGCATTATTCAATATAAACTTAAGATTCTTTTTTTTGTATAATGGTAAAAATGGTAAAACACACAAGCGTAAAATTTGGTGTGATTATAATTATGTAGATAGGACAAACTCTAATAAAACTACAAATACTGAAAACCGATCAAGTGCGAGTCGGACTCAAGCACCGAGGGTATTTTTATTGACTACTATTTCGGCCAGAGAGATTGTGTGACCTGGATGTACCTAACTACATCCTATCCTACATAATATTATCAATGCGTGGGTTTGTTACTTCTTTGCTAAAGCGGATGGACGAATTTGGTTGGATACAATTTGGAATAGAGTTTGCTTATACACTGGATTAACACATAGGCCACCTTGAATCCCGGAATAAATCAGTATTCCCGTGGGATGGCAAAATTACTAATTATCTAATAAACTAATTCTTCGCGGATGGAGTCGCGGGCAGAAGCTAGTACCTACTTAATATAACCGACATTGGACTGTACACCTACAAACTTCAGTCATTTACCACCATCTTCCACGCTATCTTTTTCGTCAATAACCTACTGCTCATCTGTAAGCACGCTTTCTTACTGTTGCATTCCGGTGTAGGGGCACACGCGGTGGAATGACTTGCATGCATTTTGCATTGCACCAGAGCCCTAAGTTCTCTTACTATCAAAATGCCTGTGTGCCTACGATACCATAAAAATAATCTTATAATTAGCTTAACCAACATCAAAATCAATACCTTCAAAGTTCAATCCATTATCCCAACTTCTGTTTAATATCAGGGCGCCGGGTGGTGGAAATACGAGTTCTGTTACGGGCAGCGCGTGGTGCAGTACCACGTGAGCCGCAGCGGGGAGAAGACGGAGTTGCTGCTGGGTCGGTTCAATGAGCAGGCGCACTTGGACTGGATCAGAGACAACAAGGGAAAAGCACCCAAGCCGCTCGGTGAGATAATGTAACATTATAGGCCAATGGGTATACTGTACAACCTAAGGTACTGGTCCCACCTCCGACGATGAGCGGGAAGCGCGTAGAGCCAGCGATCAACTATTAATACACACACGCATACACGAATAACTCTAAAAACTTGTTGTTAATTGTGTAACATTTTACACAAACAGGCTAAGATATTTAACAATGTACATTAGTGACAGGTTGCAAGCCCGTTGCCTACAAGCCTTTATTCCGTTAGTCGTCTCACGACTTTCGTGAGAAGACATGGAGTGAGTACCACTCACTCACTCAGTGTCAAGAGACATATATTTTTTGTTTCCTCAAACTAGTGGAGTGAGTTCTTGCCGGCAGTGTTAACAGCCTGCGATGAACTATTAATGTTTGTGTCTCTTTTATTGACACGAGATCTATATACATACATACACACATACCGTCACGCCTTCATCCCAGAGTGGGGTAGGCAGAGCTACAGAATTACCAACAACTCTAACAACTTGTTATAACCACATTTTGCAAATACAGGCCAAGATATTTACCAGTGTATATCAATATCTTTTGTTCGTTTCTTGACTGAGAAAATAGTCTATAGCTAATCACTTTCTCTTATTGTACAGATCAACGTACGTCGATATCCCACTTCTACTCTGGCGGAGATGTATGCGACAAAACCGGCAAGCCTCGTCAAACCGAAGTCAAATTAAAGTGCTTAGAGAACGCGAGTTCAGCCCAAGTGTCGCTATACCTTTTGGAGCCGCGCACCTGCCACTACATACTAGGTGTGGAGTCACCCTTGATATGCGACATACTGCCGTACGCTGATGAAAATGGACTTATTAAGTCAAAACCGGTGCTAGGGAAGATAGAAGAAGTTGTAGAGCTGAAGGAAGAAGACGATGTTGTGAAGGCTAAAGTACCAAAGTTAGGAAATGATTAGATTAAATGTTTAGGCAACATTTGGTGTTTTATTAAATTGTTTGCTTCTTTTTTGTTTTTCTCATCAGTTTTAGAGGGTCAATTACAACTCGGGTGCCGCGTTTCAATAGAGTGTATTTTTATATATTATATGTCAGAGCCTTTATTCTACTTCGTTTACCTATTGCTTATGACTCGCCGTCGCCGCCTTTACTATCAAGAGGTAAGTGATCATACTTAAACTGTAATTCTATGGAACTTGCTAACTATGTAAACAAGCCGCCATACTAAAATTGACATTAGATGTCAATTTTAATATACAGGGTGTTAGGCAGAAGGTTGGACAAACTTCAGGGACTAACTCTGTAGGTCATACTCATCAACTTTTATTATGGGACCAACATCCAAAATTGCGAAAAAAAAACAGCTTCTCCAAACAAACTTTGAGATCTAAACAGCCGAAATGTATGGAACAGGTGTTTTTTTTTCGCAATTTGGATGTTGGTCCCATAATAAAAGTTGATGAGTATGAACCTCAGAGTTAGTCCCTGAAGTTTGTCCAACCTTCTGCCTAACACCCTGTATTGTTTGTTTACATAGTTAGCAAGTTCCATAGAATTACAGTGTACATGAAGTTAACAACACTAAAACAATAGGGGTAAAGACAATGTAGCATGATGCTATCTGATGACGGAGAGTAAAGAATTTAGGGAACTTTTCTAATATTGTCCTTATGTTATGTCTAATTTAAGATAGAGTTTAATTCTGTGGGGCAACAGTACTAACGCTAAACAAAGTATTTAGGATACAGAAAAAATGTCTGCGCTCGATTAGTGGCTCAGCACAATTAGATTCATGTAGGCCATCGTTTAAAAAAAATAAAAATTTATCCCTACCGTCGTTGTATGTATGATTGTTTCCTTTTTCGGCACATTCCTTTTTGGACATATTCCGTTTTCGGCATATTCTTGTTTCAGCACATTCCGTCTTTGTTAAAGTCTGCTTTGGTACATAGGAATATTATGTTTATGAGCGCAAAAATATACAATTACTTAACACATGCCCTACAAAAAATTGGCATGCCTACTTTTCAATCTAAGTTTTTCGATTGGTGTTTAAATAAAATGTACTACAGAGTTTGATAATTTTCAACGCGAATAAATAAATGTTTTTTTTACCTGCTTACTACTTGGCATAATATATTTGCATTCATACTGTATTTCTTTGACTGTTTTTTTTAAATTGTAATTTTATAAGTGTTTTTTACCACTGACATACCCAATGAAACCCTGAGCCATTTTATTTGTTAACTATGAAGTAAATAATAACAATTACTATTTCCTATAATATGATTAATTAATGCTTTTTTAAATATACTTAGTTACCTATTTCAATGACACCAACATCGAACTGAACCGATCGAACTGAGTCGATTGATATTGAACTTATCAATTTGTATGCCTATTTGCAGGTAAAAAGTGGATGCTCGTTTTGTTATATGTTATATAAGACCTATTTTGTGTACCCGCTTCTAACAAATAAATATTTTCAATTTGAATTTGAATATAATATATTAGCGATTTTAGTATTTTCAGTAACAAGTCCAGCATTTGCATTCAGAAAGTATCATTTGGTGACATGGAACTGATGATGATGATCACCGATGGCCACCGGAAATCCTCAAAGGTAGGTACATATGTCGGTCGATTTGTTTTTAAAATGTTTATTTTTATTTGGTCACATCAGGATATTATGTAGTTATTGTAAAGTTTTTACCACTTTCTGGGGTTCCATTCCTAAAGGGTGCTTAACGGAACCCTATTATTAAGCCTACACTTTCTGTGTCAATCCATCCGTTTATCTGTCCTACGTCCGGACTGAGCTGTAGGTAGGGCATGCAGTACCGGGCCAGGTTCCAAGAATTCCATTTCCCGGTTCTAGGCGGGGACGGTATCGGGATTCCCGGTTCTCCCGGTTCTATGTTTTTACCTCAAATCCCCGCCACCCATGGCCATTAGAAAAATAAAATGATTTAAAAGACATTATGAAAGTATAATTGTTATAAATATGCAACAAAATCATGCATGTTTTCTTTAACAAAAACATATCTTAATTAAGTAAAATACTTGCTAAAAAGTTATTTGTTCTTCCTTTGGTATCACGTAGAGATCAATTATTGCAAATATGCCACAAAATATGATGGATGTCGATGCGATCTTGCTGCTTGTGCCGGCGTCGTCACTCAGGGAGTGATTTGTGATATCTGTGATACGCGCCACGATATTTGTTTGGTATTTATGGAAAGAACCGGGAGAACCGGGATGTAATCTTCAGTACCGGTTCTTAGGGCACTATGAAACTCCCGGAATTTCCCGGGAATTACAGACCCGGGAATTGCCGGGAGAATGCCCTAGGTGTAGGGTATCTTTCGACCTGAAATGGATAGCTAGGTTACCTACTTTTGTTTGTGTTTTAATGGTGGCACCTCATGAAGCCTGAATTCCACTGCGGCGCATGCTACGCACGCGTTACACACGCAGCAACATGAATCGCGAATCGAATTCTAGGCGCACTAAAGTCATTTCGTGCGGGCGCGCCGCTATAAGCTACACACATTATGATACGAAGCGAATTTATACCCACCCACGTGTAGCGTGCGTAGCTGTGCGCCGTTTTGGACTAGAGGTATATATTTTTTAGGGATTAATAAGAAATCATTTTGTATTTTAACTTGACATTTATTTACATTCATATCAACGAAACAGGTGTTGTATAAAACAGTTCTTTTATGTTCATTTTATAACATTGTATACTAAAAAAGGTGCCTCGAAAATGTGTAAAAATAAATTTTGCGTCTGTATTTTAGGATATGACGTGACTCGTGTTGGATACTCAACTAATCTGTCCTTAAGCCGATGTGGGCACGCCTTTAGAAGATAAATCATATTGAACGAAGTTAGTACTTACACCGTCAAAAATATGACCTTAGATCTGATCGGTACATATTGAGCCGTATTGGATTGGAAAACTTGCAGCCAGGCGTGCTCAACTTTGCTGGAATCAGAAATGAGATTTATTCCAATTTGCCTGGACGACGCTTGAAATAACGCTCGGTTTAGCACGCTCACAGCATGCAAACATTATAAATGTCTAACCAAAGTTCATTCTCAAATAATGAATAGTTAAAAGGAAAACCTTGGTACCATTCTACAGCCTTGGATAATATTAAACTGCCTTAAACTAAGGCCATATCACTTTTTAGTTTCAGCAGGTTTTACACATTTCTTATAAATATAATCGAAAAAATGACACCTGATGATGTTAATTATGAGAGTAAAAAATAGATGGTAACAAAATAATAGTCGGTGATCTGCTTCTCCATTGCAAACCTGTAAAAATCAGTAGATTGTCATAAAAACCAAATTCTCCAGGGCCTAAGTATTTACTGAATTTTAGTGTATTTTTGAATTACATTACAGTTTTAAAAAAAACCAGTAAATAATACCCATAAGAGATGTGCCTTATTGAGAAGTTTTCCGAAATGCTGGCTACAAAAGTAGGCATCCAAAATTATACTAAGCAAATTTTACTGATTTTTATTTTAACAAATATTTTATGTCGAACAAACACAATTTTAATAAACGGATTTGTACACTTTAAATGGTTAGGTATAAACTTTGGCTGCAGTGTTTGGCGGGAACTCAGATGTACAGCACTACTCTAGGATAATCGAAAAATAATTCGTTTCATATTCAAACTCCATGACTTCCACGAGGCATAGGGCATGCGACTCCGGGATTGGTTTGTATGAAGTACCGGAACTGGTACCGGTGTTACATACAATCTAATCCTGGAATTGTATGAACTAATGAATGAGGCATATTTTGATGCGCAACAACAATGAGGTCTCCCGTCTTACATACCTAGGCAGTATTAAGTAGGTAAAAAACCCTCCACACTATATTTTTTGACAATTAATTTTAAATCATATCTATCTTACAGATACAGACTGATTTGTAGTGTCTTGGTTTAAAGTAACTATCGAAATGTCAAAATCAGAATTAAACAATACATTCCCCCTTTAATAATAATTTATATTACAACAAGAAAAATAATGAAGATAAAAAGCTATTATGGTGCAGGTTCTACAGAACAGTAGATAAATGAATCACTAGACGAATGACTGAATCGCTAACGCAGTAACACCTACTAGGGAACTTATTCAGTCTAAATATTGTCTTTCTTCAGACATCGAAACATTACTAAATTAGAGTAAATAACTTATAAACCATCTTAATAAACCTCTCTTTAATATAATACTCAACTAAATTTAATTAGATATAAACGATGATCTACATCAGTTCTTTAAAAGACAAAAGTGAACAAGTAAAATTACAACGGTATAAAAAATTTAATTGGTCATTCATGTGCACTTGTTCGGAAAATATCGCTTTGGCATATTGTTGAAAAACCGTTGAATCGGCCACATTCGTCTGAAAGCAAGATAGGTTACTTATAAATGCATTTGAGTGTAACCGCTATTCCTCACAGTCACCATTGCATTTAGAGAGTACCTAGTCACAGCTAAAACCAAAAGTATACTTTCTGGTTAGCTTTGAGGCGAGCGTGGCTCATTTCAAATAGGTTACAAGCAATGTTTTAATAATGCGTTATATAATTAGCATTAAGGAGTTTGAAGAAATATTCCAAAAATATGCCAATGATTAAGGAAAATATATTATAAGCAAACAGTGCTTAAGTACCTGAATCCGTGCTATGAGCAATTTGTTATAATCTGTTTGTCTTTAAGCAAGTATCCCGAAGATATGACAGCTCATAGTAGGGCCAATGAATACCGAACTTACTTACGAAATTATTCTAAATATTAAATACTTAAACCTAATAAAATTTTGACTAAAGGTCCAGTGTTCGATGTGTTTAATAAAAATAGGTAGGTATAATAAAACGAATACGATATTCGTAGAGGGAAGTCAACGGACGCCGAGTGTTTGGCGTCCTGGTGGACGTCCATTCATGCATTTACAGAAACAGACAAACAGACAGTTAAATATTTAAAAATACGTCAGATATCTCAAATACTCCCGTATGCCTCTCAATTTCAATGAAAAGTCTTCTTAGTGGAGAGAATTTATTTCTATTGCCAGTTGCCAGCATATTCAGTTATGTATTTATTACGCATTAGATAAAAAATCAAGGATGGCGGGCATAAAAACACAGTAACAATATACACCGTCAGAATTGAATAAAACATTTGAGATATCTACTACGTCATATGAATAATTCATATTTTCGGGTCCACATTGAAAGAAAAGTTCACAGTAGGTATGCCCCACGGACGATACTACAAGTTTAAGTACACTATTGACAACACGCCAGGTTAAATAAATACACTGATCACTTTGAGATCATCTCGTTAGTCTAACGTCTTATTTGAACAGAAACTGGAACAGAAATAAATGGCCACATGTATTATTTTAATACGATCGGTAACACAAAGAGGATCAATGTTACGAAATAATACTTATCTAATTAATGTTGTTCTAATTTAACGAAACAAAACAATCAAATAGCAATACTTATTTGGTAGGTAGTTCCGGTGTTTGTTCACCAGTAGTAGCTTTGGATGGCATAAATAATATATCTCCTTACACATACGAAATTAGATTTATTTAATCAAGCGAGCGTTCGACGCACTTGCGCGCTCGGCGCCAGCAGCCCTACTCCTGAATTTGGTGTTTCGAGTCATGTTAGTCCTGTCTATTTTCATGTGCTCCATATCGGATAACAGGTGAGACTTAGAGGACTAACGAGTTTTCAAATTTCGCATTACGGAGTAACCCACCAGCTCATTTTCGTCCGCACAAAGTATCGGCGTCTAAACGCATTGAACTTATGCTTAAAGTGACTAAAACTTAAGTTTAAAACATATGAATAATTAATAAACAATTTGGGGAATACTTTGGAAACGATAAATCTTTTGACACAAACCTTATCCTTATACTTATTAGTTAACAACTGTGCACATGGACTCGCGTTTTCGAACGAACGTTAACATTTGTCAGTTCAAAGTGCACCGGATTTCATCACAACAAACGTTCAATAGTTACAACCTTTGCAAATTTTCCAGTTTTTTTTTATCACTAAGAACTAGTCGCGCGTGTTTAACTAGTACGGTCTTGATAGTTCCTTGGAGCGTTTCAATTGAACTTTGAGTCTTTTTGTACCTATTTGGAAGCCGTTCATGGCTTGTATGGCGGCCTGGGCCGACGCGGCGTTGTCGTATGAGACGAAGCCGAAGCACTTGGACAGGTTGGTCTGTTTATCTATGAACACTTTGGCCGAGATCACGTGGCCGAAGGGCAGGAACGTGGACGCTAGGTCTGTGTCCGTGAACTCTTGCGGCAGGTGGTATATGAACAAGTTGCCGCCCTCCGGGCCTGAAACGGGAAAGATCCATCATTAGCAGATAAGGAACATGCTAACCTTCGTGACTGACTGACAAACAACGCACAGGTACTGATTGTAGAAACGTGAAATTTGGAATACATACATTATAAATATAAGAGTTGGCAAAAATTTATTTCACATGATAACAGGTAGAACTCATTATTCTTAACACCTTATTGCCAGGCATGAGACGTAGGTTATAAATTGGATTATGTTGCCAATTCACTCCGAGCAGCGCCCTCCTTTTTCCCAAACTCTTTTTTCTTCAGTAGTCATGTGGCGGTGCACTAAGAAAGAATTTTTTGAAATAACTGAAAGAAACACCTTGTTTGCTGGTGTTGTGTTAAAAAGATAAGTACCTTCAACCTGCTTGCCGGCGGCGGCGGCGGCGGCCGAGCCGAGCACGGAGCCGAGCGGTGCCGCTGCGTATGCGCTGCCGAACTGCGCCGCGTACGCAGAGCTAAGCGGCTCCGCTGTAGACCCTGCGCAAAAGCAGACAGTCACACACAACGGTTAAAACTTGAACGCTGATGGGAGAGAGTTACAAATAAAACTTGTGTTAGAGCAAGATCTATACGGCCTCGAACATTCTCAGCAAATACAAGCGAAGTCGAGTGAATGCATTTAGTTACGCGTCAGACTGAGATACAATTTTAGAGATAGGCGGTTTAGCTAGGTATATTAAACTCCAATCTACGGTGTACGTTCGCGAGCGCTCTGTGAGAAGGCCTATCGGAGAATGCGTGTATTACGAGCAATGTAACGGCAATACGCCCGCTCTCGCGCCCGACCCGCCCTCTGTGTGAATTGCGCTTTACTGATTCGTTTTTATACATTGGATTTATTTTCAATGAGATATCTACGCGTTTACCTTTAGGTCAAACATTCCACAAGAGCTCCTGATATTTAACGCAGTTACATGCGTCATTATCACGGGTTAACCAACATAAACGGCAATCGCGGTTAATATCCCAATGAAAATAAGTCAAATACCTAGTTTAATATATCTCTTACGATCGCCGATTATCATCGAACTTGAAGAATTCACATATAACTAATGCATGACAGCGTCACATGGCTGGCTAACCCGATGATAAAAAGCATTACCTACTGTTCACAGCGTTTAAAAAAGGGGAAAAATATATAGCGTTTGTGGTTAACTCACTGTGTGGCTGCCACTTCATTATCATATTTTATTACAACCATAACTATAATATTAGTCACAACACAAACATTAGTATCAAATTTAAAAAGCTAATAATTACTAACGAATATTACTAATGAACGAAAAACGTGCATTTGGACTTATTTACATAGGTACAATTTTTTCTCATTATTTTTAACAAGTTTTAGTGAGGCACTGATGGGGGCTGAAACTAAAACAAACTCTGCAACCTATGAACGTACCTACTCATAATAGAGACCGAACTGCTTAACATCACCCGATATATCTATGATAATGTAGCAGCAACCTTGTATCTACAAAATACGCAGTGTTATGTTATGTAAAATTACGATAAACATTCCCCCGTTTCCCTGTATTAATTTGAATTTATTCTTAAAAGTCAAATATTAACCGTATCTAGCCAAGTAGTGAAATATATTCTACGCAGTAAATAAATACATCAGCCTATGTTAAGACTCATCATCATCATCATATCAGCCGAAAGACGTCCACTGCTGGACATAGGCCTCCCCCAAGGCTCTCCACTCAGACCGGTCTTTTGCTTTTCGCATCCACCGCGGTCCCGCGATCCTGACGAGGTCATCACTCCATCTTGTTGGAGGCCTACCTACAGCCATGTTAAGACTGCACCGAGATAAATACAATGTATGGCACAGCAAGTTTTAACCTTCGTGTAGGAGAAAGTGGCCACCTTTTTCCGCTAAGTTGAGTGTCATAGGTATACCCTATCAATTATTGTGTATTCATATATGCTACATATAACCACTCTCCGATTTCAAGACAATACCTTATTAGAAAACACAATAGTAATAATGAGGATACCACTGGACTCTCGGTGTGGTAGTACGCTTCCAAAGTTCCAAAAATATGTCTACACGACTTTTTACCGTCGGTACACAAACTTTTAGTATGTTCACCCCCTCAGCAACCTGAACAAATATCTGAAGGAATTGCCTAAGTTCCTGCTCACGCATTCTATACCCCCTTTTAGGCCATTTGTTGACTGGAATAATTGTGGATCAAAAACATATATACATATATACGTAAATATTTGGTCACACTCTTAATTAATTACACAACATAACACCAAACATTGGTGACGTCGTCTATACGAACTTCTACCGAACGTCGGAAAGATTGACAAAACATGCATTTATTACGCCAAAGTTATAAATTATAATACAAATATCCAATGTCACGCAAATGTTTTAAAAGTAAAAAATACTCTCGTCAAATGATACTTGGTTGTTCGTATGCATACCGGTCTGTGAGCACTTAGAACTTTCTTACTTACTTACTTCTCTGTCACTCGCTCTTAATATGAGCGTATGAGAGCGAGTGAGAGACAAGTATAAACCCGAAGCAAGAGCTATCGCACTGTATGACTATTATACACGACGATAATATAATAAGCCATAAAGTATAAACTATCTCCGTACCAATCTTCACGTCAGTAAGTTAAGGTGTTAAACCAGTGGTTCTTAACCTTTTAGTCCTGGGGAAACATTTGACAAAATTTCCGTTATGCAGTCGATTTATTGATTTGGAGGTAATAGGTAATGCGCGAGTAAAGTTATGTCGACTCTTGTCACTTATTTATGTCCACATCCATGGCTCGCGGACCACTTGAGATGCTACCAGTGGTCCGCGGACCACCGGTTAAGAACCACTGTGTTAAACCGTGACTATACGGTACAATTAAATAAATATAGTTTTGCATTTATAATATTACACATACACTCGTCGAACGTTACGGATCAATATCCGTTTAGTGACTGGAACAAATAGTAGCGGGTTAGCGTCAAAAGTAGATACCGACTTTTGAACCTTGTCGCTTTACAGTCACGGAAGCAATGTCAAACAAGATTGACAAACCTTTTAACGCGATAAAGTACAAAAGTGATCCCCTACTTTTGACGCTGACTGTACCTTATGCTAAAAATAAGTATACTTCATGAAACGCTACATGAAAATCTGTTGATGTGTCTTAGAGCCCGTTCTCACGAGCGCTTTTTCAACGCGCGTTAAAAAAACGCTGAAATGACACAAATTGATAACCATGTGTTTATTCACACGAAGGCGGTTTTAAAGCGCGGCGCTTTTTTATCGAACACTGTTCGATTTTCGACGTTGGGCGTTGGACGTTAAATTGAATCAAGCTTAAAATACCGCCAACGTCGGGTTATAACGCGACGCTTTTTAAGCGCTCGTGAGAACGGGGCCGTGACGGAGGCGTTGTTTTAAAAAGGCAGGTAATAGTGCAGGGCCTCTATTCTAGACGGTAATAGCCATATCGTCTTTTAACCTGTTATGGTGTTTTTTAATTCGGCCGCCATTACTGTCAAGTAAATAAGAGCTAACAAAACGTTGGCAATACGATGACAGGTCAAAGACGATAAGGTTTTTACCGTCCAGGCGTCTAGAATAGCGGCCCTGTAGAGTGACGAATATCGAACAGTAACACTACCTACAAATAAACGTTACAAGCTTCTTGTAAAAACAGTATAACAAAAAAAAATGTTAGCACTCTCATGCAAAACAGATACTTTTTAAATACAGAAAACAAATTTTGTCTGATAATTGGTGTCGTGATTTTGCAGGAGATCTAGATCCTTGTCGAAATTGCACTTTCACAAATAAATAATTAACTCGTAATGATCAATTTACAATAAAAAAAACAATAACAGGCATAAAAAATACAAATGTCTCAAAGTTAACAAGTTCGTTAAATAGTTCAATACCAGAATGACAACTAAGAACACAATATGTATGGATGCATCAGACATGACTATCCCTAATAAACCAACTGATACCAAACAAGCAATCTCAATCGTTATCTACCGTAAAATAAACACTAATCACACCCATTCTCATCAATACGAGTATTATGACATTTATGACAACAATACAAATATTTGTTACATATGCTATGATTTAAAAACATTTTAAATGGCTTTTGCCTTCTTTAGAAAGCGTTGTACAGCCTGGTCAAGCAACATCTTGAACATCGAAATCAAACCAAGCCAACCTTAGGAGGATGTTCTAAACGAGAAAAGAAAATGTTGTAAAAAATACCATTTTAATTATAGGGTTCATTCGATGTAAGGTTTTGTTTATACTATTTATAAAACGCTTATCTTAGTACAACCAACTCTGTAACAAGAGATGCGCGCCCGGGAAGCGAGCAATAGCTAGTTGTGTTAGTTGATCAAAGCTTAACATCAACAACAATATTATTTTGACTTGGGACGTTTTGATTGGTATGCCATTGTCGTTTACATCAAGCAGCCATGACTTTGGGCCGACCGCCAGTGCGTTACGTGGGTCGGTGAGCGCGGCGTGTGCCTCCCTTGATAGGTACTTTTCTATGTGTTTGTTTTTGCTGCTTGTCCTCATCGCTTGCGCTGCCGCTTAAAATCATGATCAGACCGTATGACTGTTTGAGATGTAAATGCTGTATCTTTGAGGGAGTAGGTAAACCCAGAAAGAGACGATGGCATATACCTACCATCGTTCGAAAAATGTAAATTAATAATTAAGTTATTTCTCGTTTAGAACATCGCAACTAGAAGCCAAAACAGAAAGGCATTCCATATAAACAAAGGCACACTTTCGATTTTATACAAATTCGTCTTTACCTGTTATGTTAGTCTTCCCGAGAAGACCTGAAGTGTGAAAAATGTTCATCGTTAATTAACGTTTTTTAAAGTTCTCTCAATTACATAAGCCCAACCTGAAATAGGAAAGTTTGCGGACAAAAAGATCGTTATGGTTTTTATGGGTTCTAACTTATGTAGCTACATCCCAATTAGGGATCGGGCAGGACTGGCAATTAGTGGGAATTTATTGCGGCTTAATTGTGCTGGTGGACGAGTCCCGGGATAGATGGCAGGGTTACGCGGGCTCCGGGCCCCATACTTATCAAGAGTCCCTGCTTTACCCCAATCAAATTCTTTCATGATTTTTCTTACGTTGAGCCTGATTTAAAACTGATAATTGTTACTCAAACAGAACCATAGAAGCGTTAACTCATTTTGCGCCCGATTCTCAAAATTATCTGTAACTGAATTTTCAATTGTTTTAACTCATTGCTGCATCGTTTGATTGTAATGTCGACTGCAACTATTGCAACGGAACTAATTTGCCGGATATAAAAGTGCAACTAATCGCCCGTGACCTAATCTGAATGAAATAGTTTTCGCAATATACTAAATGCGTTCCACTGATCCGCAATTTCGGCAAGTCATGATTTCTAGTTATAACAAAAACAAAAATTGATTCGGTGTAGAAATCTTAACACAAGTAATTTAGCTTACAACCTTTTAAACTTCTTAGCAAACCGTATTGACCATCACACAACGGTGACTTTACGCCTATCCCCACTGAATGAAGCTAAACAATATACCACAAAATTATGATCAACGTTAACTGCCAATTGGAATCATCAGTTGCATTGGAAAATGCACCAATTACTTATCCATAGCTACTTAACTTAGCATAGTAATTTGTTTTTGAAATCCCCATGAGCGGAGCTAACGTATAAGATTTTTAAGAACAAACTTACATAGCTGTGGAGCGGGCGGCTGCGGAGCCGCGGCGGGCGCGACGGGCGCCGCCTGCGTGACCACCGGCTGCGTCATGGCAGCCAGAGCGGCCAGATTCTGCACCGACACCGGGGCCAGCAGCCCGCTCAGCTGCTCCGACCCGCCCATCCCGCTGACGGCACTACCGCTCAGCCCTGCGCCATTGAAAGCTATATCCTGATAGTTTACACCTACGTGGAAGCAAACAAAAACAAATTAAAAAGGAAAGGGGCAACATAACAAGAATAAAAGGATTGGGCGGGTAGGTTAAAAAAAACAAAAATAACGCTGCTCTACATAGCCATAGATCTTAGTTCTAATGTACATAATCATTTTATTAAGTAAATTTATTAAATTTATTTTCTTAAAACATTTTTTTGTGTACCAAACGACCTTGTAAGCGTTTATTATTCCATTTAGAAAAGCATTAATATTATGACTTAAACTAATTTCTATACACGAGTAAACTATAATGATTAATGACTCACTTCGCAAATGAGAAAAAATTACCAGAGGAAATTAAAAGTGTCCTCTAAACTACGAAAGCCATTTGTAGAAGCACTGTACTGACTCAGTTCAACAACGAGCATGTTTGTTTGTCACAAGACTGAAGTCACCTGATGTAAATTTATGCTGCAATTTCGAATAGGTGCTTGACGATGGTCAGTAAACAAAAATGTGAGTGTAAGCTTTATAGCACATTAATACACATCATTAAAGTTTGTTCGTTTATTTACTTACTACCTTTTAGTAGTTATTGTCATAAAAATAAAAAAGCGGGCAAGAGCATGTCGGACCATGCTCAGTGTAGGGTTCCGATCCCAAGCCGTTACTACAATCAAATTAGACCTCGCGACAAACTTAACTTTGTCGTTGGAAAACTGTTATCTCCATACATCGACATAGGTCGCGGTCAGTTTAATAAATAAGTTTTCGGTAGGTATAAACATTTTAACCTTTTGTAACGGATCCCTTAATCGAAAAAATTGTTTTCACTAACCCGCAGCGTATAATAAGCGCATACTGACAGCGTCAAGTGAGGAGATATAAATTACGTGGCCATTAATCGTAGGTTTTGTACGACAAGGTTCTATAGTGGTATATCAATTAAAGTCCGCGACCGTACAAGGCGCGTACACACAGAAGCCAGCAGTATAAAATAATTGTGATAAAACCTCATGATTATACCGTAGTAAAAACTAACCTTGCAGTAGTGTGGAGCCCTGTCCTTGTAATAACTGTTGCTGCAACCCAACGGCTTGCAACTGCTGTAGCAGTTGTAGCTGGGTGGCTGGGGACAGCGCCGCCTCTGACGCGAGGTACGCCGTCGGCGTCACGGGCGTCGTCAGCCCCCACAGGCTAGCCTGCATCGCTTGAAGCTTCTTCTGTTCTTTCTCTTTCTGCGTGTCGGCGAACTTGACCACCAGCGGGGCGGAGCAGCCTTCCATAGTCTGACTGTGGTGCAACGTCTGAAAGTTGTTGTTAAATATATTAGAATTATAATGTGCCAGGACTAGGACTAGGTTGTAAAACCTAATTTCTCGTAATTACTACAACATATTCAAAAATCGTGAAAATCGTCTGTGTTGCTAAAATGTTGTAATAAACTACAACCATCGGAATCTAAGATACCTACACACGAACTACTATAGGTATAGTAATACTCGTAATATTAGTCCAGCGATAGTTTCGAATCGTCATCACCATTCATATTTCCAGATTTGTATTTTATTAGACTGATCAGACGTGGTGCGGAAACGAATCTCTCACACGGGAGCTCCTACTGGTTGCCTAATTCCTGTACATGACATGAGTATTAGGAGCATTATAAGGCCGTCAATCGGCGGAGTATTGCTGTCTAATGCCCACGGGACCGCAGCGCTCCTAATTGGGACCCCGTAATGGACCCAGTTATTAGAACGGTCCAATCCGCTTAAAACTTTACCGCCCGAGTAACCAATCAAGAAATTCGTAACAATTTAAAAACCTCAAGCGTTTAACTCAAGTTGGAGTTCGACTGGAAGTTTTCTATTCAATTGAAAGCGATCCAGCTTTAAGGAGACTTGGTGCGAAATCTCCATTGATTTTAACACGGGCGATTAGATTTCATTATTGTCCAATTCTATTCAGGTTCTTTCTGAAATTGCAAGCCAGGAACTGTTTTAATGTACACATTTTTGGTGTTTCTTTTTGAAAACTCTTCGAACTGATTGCAGTGACTATATTTTTAAATCTTACAAGTTTGTGAGGTAGTCTTTAAGGCATACGGCCAAACTTCTACCATTGCGTGTAGTAACTATTCATAATATAAGGCAGATAGATTGCAGGCAGATAACAACATCGTAAGTCTTGTGTTTGATTTATTTACAACACTGCTTTCTGGAGGGTTTAATAAGTAAGTTTCCATATTGAAACAACTAGTAGGAATCCTCTTAACCTTGTCTGTCACAGAAACTTTATCTAATGTTACTGGCTACTAGCTGAATACTTAGAGTACGAGTAGGTATAATAGATACTCCTAGTACAGAAATAACGGAATGAGGTTGAGTTTTTACATGTATTGACAGGATACAATTTTATCACGCGTTTTCATCCAATAGAACGCGAACTCAAAATAATCAAGAAATGTTAAGAAAGAAATACAACACAACTATAGACCATAATTGTTTAAGCCTTTTAAAAAACCTTTCAATTCAATTCAATTCAATTATTTATTGCACTCATAATAATACATAATACACTTACATAGGTGATATTCGCACACTATGGACCCTGTTGGGCGCAGCAATATAAGAGAGAGGAGGACTATCCAACTAATAATTAATCAATATTAAATATTTCCATTTTTGTATTTATCTATATATCTATCTGTTTATTTTCTTAATAAAAACTCAGTGTAGTATAGTTTATTATGTTTATACTCTTATTTATTATATTATAATTTATCGCTTAGATACTCTGTTATATTAGAGTAAGCTTTTTCATATGAATATTTTTTAGTTTATTTATATATAGGTGTTGATTCTTTTCGTTACGTATTGTTTCAGGTAAGTTATTATTAATTTTGACTGTCATTACGACGGGACCGGAGGAATGGATTTTTAAGCGAGAGGAGGGCAATAATAATTTGTGTTTATGGCGTATTGGTCGTGTTGTGGGCAGATCGTCTCGTTTGTTAAAGAATTCGTCGTGTTTGCATACGAACTTACAGGCTTCCAAAATGTAAATGCTAGTAAGTGTCAGTAATTATTTTTTTTTGAAGAACGGTCGGCAGCTATCAGTTTGCTTGATGTTCACTAATATTCGTATAAGCTTTTTTTGTAGGGTGAATAGTGACCGTGCTGTTTCCCCATAGGACGATTCCGTAGCTGAACCGGGAATGCGCGTACGCTTAGTATGTGGCCAGAGCCGTCTCAAAGTTGGTGGTTTTCTTTATTAAACTAATCTACCTTTATTCAACCGATATAATGTCGTCGGTGAGTGACAGCACACTGTCATGACACTGACTGATTGGTCAAAGGCGTTCCCCTTTCGCATCCCCATTATGGTGGCCAAGCTTAAGTACGACGAAGAAACTAACCTTAATGGCGGCAATAGCTGCTTGCTTCGAGATGAAGGTGACGAAGGCGCAGCCCTTGCTCTGGCCCTGAGCGTCGCGCAGCACGGTGCACTCCTCGATGGCGCCGTGCCCCGCAAACAGCGCGCGCACGTCGTTCTCCGACAGCTTCTTGTTGAGCATGCCCACGAACAGCTTGCGTTCTGGTAACAAATAAAAAAAAAAACTAAATTGGATAGCTTTTTACACGAATTGACCCTTGTGCTATCGGTCTAGACCTCGATGAGCGCTGATCATGATTATGATTACACATCGTTACGATGATCTAAGTCGAAGCCTAAACGCGCCAAATTAGGCTAACCAGGTCGTCATATTTGGGACTGAGAAAAGGCCACGAACCTTGTAGATAAATTAAATAATTTATACAGTTAATTGGTTTCTGGTCAGGACATGTTTCTGATCTTACAATGAAAGAATAGCCATTGCACGATATCGATATTATCGGTCACAATTTAACTGCTTATGAGACTCATGATCTCATTAAAAATGTACTCGGAAATTCTTTTTTTTCCTGCTTATTATACAAAATCCCTGCACTGGTCAAGCTTTGTAACAATGCCAACCTTTCCAGCTAGGAAAGTTTGAAACAGAACTCTCAAAGAGAATACGCATACGGTATTCCAACAAACAAAAGCCAGAGGATACAAGTCATTCGCCAGGAGATACGTTTGTTACAGGGAGCAAGTACCTGCGATGTGGGTGTTTAAAACTTTGCCCCGTGGCTGGTGTTCTAGCAACATTCGAGCTCGAGGTTAGAAAGTTTGTATTTGTTTTGGTTTACGTTTAAACGTTGTTTCAACCTAATCCTACCATCCCGGTTCTATAAAAATAACATTTTTGAAACCAATTTTATGTGAAAAGCTTTGTTGCGACAATCTGAGGAGATGCCTCTGAAATATTCAGAGGCAGTCGCTTCCAAGTGGCATGTAACATTTATGCATTGACGCCGCGCGGGGCGACGCCGCCGCGGACCCCGGCTCGAGTGCATTGTACATTCGGGGCGACAGTGTCAGGAATCCTTGTGTGATCCTGAAATATGTAGTCCGCAATCCGCCGCTCGCCGGGGTTGAGTACGAATTTACGACTCAACCCGCCACTGATCATAAAGCATATATGCTTTTGTGCATACGAATCTTTTCAACATTTCGAAGATTTCAGACAGTTTCCTTAAAAATGTAGGTCATAAGAAACCGAACGTTTAGGTGAGAAATGTTCTCAACATATACATCGTACACAATGCAGTGAGTTTTACGCGTAAAATTCAACATTCGGCGCTCTCAATCCCCCGCGGGGGCGAGTTCTGGCGAAATTGAAAAGGTACGAAGCGGAGGCCCGCCTGTTACAAATATTTCATGCCCGCAAAATCAGCACGCTCGTGTGGAGATTAGCATGAAAATGGTGCGAGAAAACGAGCCTGCGCGAGTGAAAAACTCACCGGCGCCGGGTACAACGGCGCTGTGTAATTCCACCGCTCTGCTTCGCACATTAGCCGTCTGTTTAAATTTGTGATCAACACGCGTGAATTTCCATGTACGGTTCAGCACACGGTGGAATCAATTCAATTGATACCTACCCATTTGATAGCGCTTGATTAAGTATGCCGCCCTTTCGGTCTCAATCCAAGTCGAATATGATTGGACGTATTTCAGTAGGTACGTAGAACGTTGAGCGGCATTATTTTAAAAGTTTCTCTAGTTTATACATTTACAAGGACTATAAATATAATAGTTTGATCTTGAACTACATCGTAAGACTCCATCGTTTGTTCTAAACGTGCACATATTACCTACATGCAGTTTACCAGCCTTCTGTCTGTCCCGCGATAGAGACGCAAAAGCAGCAGTCTACCAGCGCTACGTCACTTTGAATACTAAATAGGTATTGTTTGCGATCGGTCCCAGGTGTCGTATTCTATTAGGTACGGTATTGTCTAGTTTATTCCTCCTGCTACTGCAATTTACATGCGTAGGTATACGCGACTATATCGGATCGGGTCGTAGAAGCAAAAGTGAATATGCTGTGCGGGGAGCCGGAGACTCGAGAAAAGATACTGATATTACAAATCATGATAGCGTCCTTTCCATTTTGTACTTAGCCATAATACAAACAAAAAGGAAGTCTTTAATAAGAAAGATGAGAGTGCGTCTATTCATATTCTATTCTAGGTCCGTTTAAATATTCCTCCAATTATGGAAAAATATCATATATTTTTCAGCCTCGCTAGCTATTTCAGTTATTTCATTACTGACGGCAGCCGGGCCAAATTGCCAAATAATAATATTACGTACCAAAAATATTTTTTATTAAAGGTGATATCGAAAATATTTTACCGAAAAATGCTAATTAACGTACGTCGGGACCATAAATTTAACGTTTATCGGATCGGTTAATAAGTATAGTCTCCACGCGCTTATGAATATGGCTCTGTAGGTATAGTTTATATCGGGTCCTTTTAATTTCTATAGACATGGTACTATGAATACTATGATTTATGATGCTACTCATGTTAAAGTAACAACAATACAAAACTTTATATTGAATCTACAGGTACAAAAACTCGAGGACGGTTTGACCGATTTGAATGGTATGTTTTTGTTGTGTTCATAATTGTTATAACAAGGTTTATATCAAAAAGAACAGCTAGTATTAACTAAAAGTACAATGACTTCTCGTTCCATGAAAAATATTTTTGAACTTCAATACGAAAATAATTTTGTCTCCAGCACTTAAGACGGTTAAATCCTTCAGCCGCTGAAAAGAACTCGAAGCGAGCGCAAGCAAAGGCCCGCAATTTACTTTACGCTCATTACGTTGCAATTCATTATTGTAGTACAAGAGCCGAGGGGCCTCGTCAGGTTATGTAAATTGGTTAACCAACGTGCCTTCACCGGCGAGACGGGCCACTTAAACCTTTAGCATTTTAAAATGGTATTTGCTCTAAGTACACAATTAGCTCTGCGTTTAAACTGATCGCCGTTTCCCCCGCGAAAGAGGATTCACTTTAAATATTCTAATTAGTACTTGACGCTACTTAGTGCTTTTTTAATGGACCTATATAATTTAACAGCCCGTCCTTCGGGCGCTTCACGAGACAGTTTAAATTATTAACATTGTAATGGTGATTACAACAATATCATGTTTGTGGATACAGACACCTAAATAAGCTTTGTTTATGCTATTGTAAAAAAAAGTTCAGTAGTTTAGTTACTGAAGTGACACTGCATTATGAGCGTGTGTGACGTTTTTACGCTAACAAGAAACCGTAAAGAGATTTGTTATTTAGGAACAAACTATACAATTAGTCATTATAAAATTGATAAAGTTAAAAATAAAACGGTTGTTGTTAAACCATGACATCACACAGAAACAAACTACTGATTTAAATTACTCGCCTTAAATAACCCACTGAAATTATTATTCAGTGTATCTTTATTTTTATTTAAGTACCTACCACATGTATCACTTGTATTGTACTTAAACTGAAGTACCTACATCAATTAATGTAACGTACGTACTCGTACCTATGTATAAACAGAAAGTACATTAAGAAATCAGAATAATGTTCGAAGATAGTATTTCTATTGCTGTCAGAACTATATCGTACGTTGTGTGCTAATTTAAATTCGTCAGTCAATTTGCATATACTAGAATCAGTTAGCTTAGAGTTGAGTTAAGATTCAGGTAACTACGAGATTAAACTTCCAATAAATTAAGGATGTAAGAATATTTGCTTTTTTATGACCAACTAGGTAAGACGGTTATCTGTCCGTTGTTCGTGCCTCGACGTCCAATTCAGTCAGTAGGAGGACTTAAAACCCACCTTACTTAAAAAAAATACGTTTTAGGTAGAGTTCAGGTTTTTCTATGATATATAGATAAAAAAAAGATAAAAGATGTTTATTCAGTAAGTACGCCGCACGGGCACTTTTACACGTCAAAATATACCAGCGCTTCGCAAGAGACCACTGCTGAGAAGAAACGCCGCAAGAAACTCAACAGTCAGTCGTTTTTTTTAAATACTACTTATGATATTATACAATTATAAAGCATAACCTAGCATGATATAAAACAATGAATTTAACATAAAATAAAAATAAAAATAAAAAACATTCAAGCGTAGCTTGAGCAGGAAAATGTGTCAAAACTAAGAATTTTCATAGGGAGTAATAAGTAGTAGTAAACTGTCATAGGAAAGTAGTTTTAAAAAAAAATACTTTCCTATGACAGTGCAAGACAACCACCACATACAAAGTTTCGATACATTCTCCTACAGAAACCGTGTCTCCTAGACAATATACATTATTTACATATTTTATTAGTCAGTAGTAGTAGTAGTAGTAGTATTTAGGTGTTTAGTAAAGTTTAGGCCAAGCATTTTTATCTGTTAGATAGTCCTCGACCCTATACTAAGCTTTAGACATCAACGACTTTTTCAAGTAACTTTTAAGTATTGGAAATGGTAACTTTAAAACTGAGTCAGGTAACTTATTATAGAAAAGAATGCATTGACCTACAAATGATTTGTAAACCTTACGGACACGAATTTTTTTAATAGCAATTTTATTTTTATTTCTTGTATTCAAATTATGTATATCACAATTCTTAACAAAAGAGTCTTGATTTTTAATGACATAAATAATATTCTCATAAATAAATTGTGACGCTACTGTCAAGATACAAATTTCTTTAAATACTAATCTTAAGGAATCACGGGAGTCAAGGTTATATATAGAACGAATGGCTCTTTTTTGTAACACGAATATAGTCTGTATGTCAGCAGCTTTTCCCCAAACCAGAATACCGTACGACATAACACTATGAAAATAACTATAATAAACTATAAAATGGTACTACTCAAGAACTATTTCTCGGGAAAGGCTTAGAACTACATTAAATTTTGTATTTCCCCCGTGCCAAAGTCGGGGAGGGTTGCTTGATTTAATTACTTAAACTCCTCGACTTTGCGGCGCCATTGTTTAAATATGTAGAGAGTTGCTTTTAGCTATAAGTAAAAATAAGAATTATTTTTCAAAATTATAATCATTCATAAACATTAAACGTGCCGTTCTAAGCACGAGCCTCGCTCGTCCTTCACGTGCGGCCTGCCAAGTGCGTTTGCTTGTACGCCAGGACAATGTGTCGTTAAATCGGAGTTATGACACGGGGCCGTTTTACGAGACATAGACAAGGTAGAGGAGCTCTCAGAACAAGGTCGTATTATACCTTAAAGGATTAATTAAGGTTAGTGTGATGATTGATGGTTTATAAACATAAATTACCTCACACAAGGTTTATACAAAGACACTTTTCTTTGTGTTAAAATGTTAATTTAAAGCAGCGTAAATCGGTTACACCCACGGTTCCAAATGCTAGGTTAAACTGATTTAGTTATAAAAAATAAATATTTTACAAATCAGTGGGAGTAAAGCTCTAATCTCTACGAGGCCGCGGAAGGCGCTAAGAGGCTGTACACACGCCGCCGACACCGTGACATACTGGCACCCATTAATATTAGCCTTCACGACTTTATTTCACGTGCGAAATAACCATATTCATGAGCGACGTAATTAATGTTTGTTGGCATTTTTCGTAAAATGGTTTATTCTGGTACGAAATTATGGAGACAAGCAAAAAACTGTCTGAGGAAGAAAGTAGCGAAGTAGGTACAAACATAACGTAGACCAAAAGTTCATAGTGGTAACGTAGACAAAAATCCTTCACGTATAAATAATGTGTGTATACGAGTACTTACGTTATTAGACAACAATATCTTAAATGGGTTAGTCAATCTTAGTACATACTTTACGACATATTTTTTAATACAGGTACTTAAATCTTCGGTCGGTCTGACATTAGAGTTCCAATTCAGACTCAATGTAAAATTATACGCTATACTTACAATGTTAGTCTTTCTAAAAACTTACAATATTAATTGCCTTATTTCTAACTCAATCTGATTAGACTTGCCATTTCCAGTTCGGGTAAAAAATAATCATTTATAAAAAGCGAAGCGACCTGTTGCGCGCGAACGAAACAAACTTCGACCGAAATCAACTGGTGCCTAATCAACCCCCTCTAATAGGCATTAATGCCTGTTTAAAAAAAAGTTTATCCCTGGAAAAATGTCATTGCGCTGCGGAAAATTACAGAATTATGTAAGAAGAAGGCCAAACAAAACAATTTCAAGATTAAAACGTTACCTTTTCAAGTTTTTCATTTTCAAAAATCGTAATCTTGGACTGCAGAGGAAAACACAAAAACCAGAATCGTATTATTTAAATTGGTTAAACGTGGATTCTTTTGGTGGTGCTCCACGTATGAGACCAATATGCGGCAACAGTACGAGGCGGCCTAAACAACAAAATTGAGCCATTCAGTATCACTGGAATTTGTAAAATTTGTTTGGAAACGCAAAAACGACGAGTTAACTTGCACACGTGGAGATTAACCATAATAATATGAAACGCTTCCAAAGTAATCGTTAGAGCATCCAAGCCACCTCGTGACACGCGCAGCGAAACCTTAGTCACTAGCATTTAAACGTTATTATAGCACAAATCACGCCGCAATTACTAAACGTATACGCCCAAGTGCACGTTTACGTTCATTCTAATGTCTCTATAATGCTTAAACACGGTTAATTGCGAACTAGAAGGCGACTCGGGAATTAAACAAACGTTCAAAGCACACTCTAGCGATGTTTACGAGTTTAAACAATTTCCCGGCCGCCGGTCGAATTATGGCTGGAGGTGGGAATATGGGCAATTCCCTACGCTTTTATCGCTAATTGACCTTAGTTTACAAATCAATAAAATTAAAAATTTCAGCAGTTTGTGGGCGAATATTCGGGGATTTCAGTCACCGTCATTGTCTTTATAATACTGACGAAAACAGTGATTACGAACAGCAACTTCCGAAGTAAATAGAAGCAAAACCGGGGGAGTTTCCATTTCATTCAAAACAAAAAGAAACTTATTAATTATATCTTCTACATCTCTCCATATATCTTTCTATATTATTTTCTTCTTCTTTTATTTCTCGTTGATATTTATGCATATATAGAATAAAGTTAGGTTAGTTGCACCATTTTTAACTCAAGAATAGCTTACCGATTTTTATGACTTTGATTTTTTGGATTTGTCTCTGCCCCAAATGGCAGAATAACTATTAAACAGGAGGCGATGGGCCCGGATTCATTAGTTTCAAATAATATGCGAAGACATCATTGTCGTCTTCGCATATTATTTGAAAATAAAAGGTGGTAAAAACGCAAGAATCTCAAAGGTATTGAATTTGTTTCCTCCTAGCATACAAGTTAAGGTAAAGTCTGGAATAGATGTTAGCTAAATTCGGCGGTGCGACTACATATTATGTAATAAAACATCGGTTTTGCTTTATTTCGCATCAAATCAAAAATAAAAACGAATGAAACTTGCATTTACAAAATAAGCCCCTCGACCATCCCGCGTTTACAAACGAATTTCCCTAGCTAGTGTTGCCGACCGAAACACGCATATTTTCGAGTTTCCGCTTGCAGGCACGGTCGCGATAAGCGGAAGCGAACCGCACGAGACGCGAGCTCGCGAAAAATTCGCAAACAAATACCGCGCTCGCGTTCCGCACGTCGAGCGAACTGCGGAATGGGGTGATGCTCTACCACATGATTCAAATAAAAAATGCTTTAGGTACCTTAGGTATCTTATTCCTTTTTGGCTAGTTTTTCGTTCACAACGTCAATACGCAATATGAGGTGCAGGATTATTCAGATTGAAAGCGAATTCCTTGGATAAATATACAGCCGGATTTATAACCTCTTCTTTTGTTTTTATTCGCAAAAATAACACGATATTTAAGAGGAACGAGCCACGTATATTTTGGCCATAGAAAACAAGCAAATATGGATAAAACTTTGTATTGAAAATTGTTAAAATTGAAATAGTAGGTATTTGGTCAATTTCTGACGACGTTAAGGTAATTCCTTATAATTTTACTTGCTGTGCAATTATTATCGTAACATTATTATAATATTAAATAATAAATTCTGAATCTGGGGCTATATTCTCCTCGACAAAATCGTATTGTTTTTGGCATGTTAATGTATTGTTTTTAACTCGGCAGCTATTACTGTTATTTAAATAAGAGCTATCATAACGTTGCAATATACGATAACTTGCCAAAAGCAATACGGTTTTACCGATTAGTATAGAGCCCCTGCTTTTATATCCATATGGAAAATGGCCATTCAAATAACAAGTGATTCCGCGGCTTTCTCTAGCGTGCGCTTCGTCCTTTCTTTATTATGTTCGCTCGCTTTTCAGCAGATTCCAAAGCGGGATTAAGAGGAGACATGCTGTCGTAGATATGACAAAAGTACAGAGAATTTTATACAGGTATAAGGTACGGTCATGATCCGAGCCGTGACACAATAGGCAACGATTAATTTTCACGTAATTTTCTTGTTGTCATTAGATGCTGACATTAATAACAGGGACAGTCAACTACTAAAGGCCTTCAATTTGTTTTTCCAATTGTTTGGCAAATGAAGAGTTTTTTAAACACGTATAATATTCAAAACTACTTATTTAAATTTATTCATGACTTGTGACATGTGTACATGGTCATGGCCAACCGTGTGCAAATGTAAATTTGACTGTGTTACCATATATATATATATATATATATATATACATATCAATATACTCGTAGACAAACAAGAAGCATATTGTCATTTCGGCATTGCATCGGAATTTAGGGCAAATCTTTCCATTGAATACTAGTTCATTATGTGGAAATTTTGTAAATATATTGTTGTCTTTTGTTATCGTTATAGAACAACATAAAACAACGTTAGAAATAGGCCTTTTATTAAAGAACACACGGTTTCTACTGGTCACACTATAGGCCGTATTAATAAAAATGATCTTGGCTGAAGTGGGTTACCACACACCCAGAAGCAAGGGGAAATTTTGGATTTTGAGTCAAAATCCAAAATTTCCAATCCAAATATATATAACTCAGCTGAGACCGTGGTAAATCTCATACGTAAATTCTTGCACACAACTAAGTGAAGGCCCGCGACACTTTACATACTTCACAAAAAAATATTTGCATTGAATTCTAGGGATTATAGACAGAGAAATTAAAACTAGACATTATCAATTTTCCGTAACGTTCCATTGTTGTACCTTCATCGCTTAAATGCGGGCGTTTCATTTTCGATCTATAAGGCTTTAGTCACACAAGGACATTTGAATAAAGTTTTAGGTTTTATTACTTTTTAATGAGCATTTATTTTAAGGTGTTAAGGTGTTATTGTATCATTAATTGCGTCACTTCTTTCTTGATTTTTAAACAAAAGTTTGAAAAAGGAATTAGCTGACAACCAATCTAAAATGTCCAGCGGATAGATTTAACGTTTACATGGTTTTAGCAATACACGACGTCACGCCCCGCTATTAAAATTGACGTTGCACGGTTGCGTCCATGTATGACAGATGAAGTAGTGGGGCGGGACTTCGTGGAATAAAAACACTATAAAGTGCATTGCAAATGGCGCCGCTTTAACTTAAACTACCTTAATGATGCTTTTTCAGAAACGTGTTTTATTATGGAATACCTATAGGTAATTGTTGTTAGTTACTTATAGCATTTACTTTTCAATTGATTAAGTAACTTGAACACGACAGTGTAAATGAGTAAAAAAATGGCATTCCACACACACATTTATTTGCTAATGGTGTGCCGAAATGATGAATCTATATGAAAAAACACAAAAAAGATGAGAAGGGTCCCCTCTTTTCTATCGGTTAGCGTCCATTCTTTGATCTCGCGGTGGTATGGCTAGTTGGTGGGAGTGTGGCCGTTGGTTGGTGAGTGTGGCCGCACACTAACAGGCGAATGCTAAATAGGGTGGGAAGTGTTCCACGAGACGTTTCATTTCCACTCGAATCGGTCGGTAAAATTGAATAAATTTGAATGGCGAACAACGAGCAAAACGGCGCGGGGGCAGGGGTTTCACGGCACCGACAGTAGGAAACGGACAAAAAGATTAGAAAAAAATATGATTTGGCGGAAGGAAGAGTAAATAATAAAAAGATTCCAGCAGGCACTAGTAACTTATTTAACGGTTGTCTGACTTACTCAGATAAAGTTGTTCTATTTTTGAGTGTTTCCGGTTATATAATGTAAAACTATGTGTTGCTACAGCAATACGAGAATTTTTGAGACCAGAGTGGCAAAGAAATCCCAAAACGTTACAGGTTTACAGCGTCACGAGAAACGTTTTCATGCTTCTCACTAGCGCCCTTGGTGTTGCCAATAGTGAGCCTATCTTTGGCAATACAAATATATGTGACTCTTGGTTACTAAGCATAATAATTACTTGTGCATTTAAAATATGCTTGTCTCCTGCTACGTGTAAGATTGTTTAGCGTTTTTGATAGGTTGTAAAAAAGATATGCGTTCGTCAGGCCATGCCAGGTTGTTTACGTGTAAGTTAAACATGGCTGTTTGCGAATTTCACGCACATGAGTTTTACATAGTCACACCATAAATGTATATTTTTCAGGATCGCGCAAATCGACTGGCTGAAATCGTTACCTGAACAAAAAGACGCTAAATTTCATCTCATTGTTGTCCTTTGACGGGAAAAGATACAAAACACAATAAGAAAATAACATCCAGATGCCTAAACGGGGAGAAATGAAGGGGGTATAAGGAGGATACACCCCGGGGAATTAAGAAAACGTTACATTTCGTGTAACATGATAATATTTGTGCAATCCCCGTCATAATGTAGACACGGGTTAAGTAACAAATACTGACATTCGTGTTTTTCATTTCTGACATAATGGGGTTAGATATTGTCACGGAACGATATAGAGTTTCATGAATTGTGTGTTTTCTGTTACGTTCGGAAAATGAACTCGCCAATTATACAGAATTCGTTAATAACAACAAACATGTTTGTATATATACCTTTCTATGTAAACATTGCTCCTTAGAAGCTTTTTGCCATCTGATATGTAGGACGTAACCGCCTAATCAGATCATTCTATTTTATTATCATACAAAAAGCACTGTTTCTCACAATAACTGGTTATCGCCATAGAGCACGGCGAACAGCTTTAGACGGGGGAATGTCATGCGCCATTATTGCAGGAAGCATCAATCAAGCGAAATGATGTTACTGCTCATTTCTCTATTTAATTACTAATTATAGTTTACCGTGGATATTTTTTTTCTAGATAGTATTTTCTGTTATTCTTGCTTATATTATAAATAAAAAAATAAAAAAATGGGTCTAATCCCTCTTTATAGTAGGTAACATCAGCCAAGTGGAACCCTGACTCATCATAGAACGGAGTCACAGTGACAATGTAAAACAATTTGGATGACACTTCTTACGACTTGAATCACAACGTCACTGTGACACAGTTCTATGGTGGGTCAGGGTTCAGTTCAGCTGATAGTACCTACTGATCAAAGTAAAATTAGGTACAGAGATAGTTTAGCCCGAAAACGACGAACTAATAAGGGAAAGAGCTAGTCAATATATATAAAAATGAACCCCTATTTCTCCTGGTCACGCTATAACTTGAGAACAGCTTTACCGATTTTATTCATCGTTATTTTTATGTTTTCTAATACTTCGTAGAAGCTTCTTACAAAAAAAATAAGAAAGAAGCGCAGAAATAAATCCACTGGGAAAGTCGGAAATTTGCTGCGGGGCGAGCCGCTGGCGGGCCACTAGTACCTATCTAATAAAAACAAATTATCGCATTGTTAGTAATATTAACTGACACTCGTCATGTCATATTAATAACATATCGTCATCATCGTCGTGTCATCTGCGAAAAATGAATATAAAATATTAGTGTAAGTAATAATGCTGCTAAAAGCCATACAAACCCCAAGTGGTTCTAAGATAACTTTCCAATTCCAACGTTCGTTAGTATCGAAAGTTGACATAAGTCATCCGCATTATTTAATTATCACTTCTCCAACGCACCATTTAATAAAACAGTGTTATCCTTGATAATATCCACCACGGCACCTCCCTGGTTAGCCGCGTCGATGCTTGGAATCATTTATCTGTCGTCAGGACAACAAAGGCGCGATAATGAAATTTTATGGAAATAAGCACAACCAGGCGCTCATTGGCCGAAATCGAGATAGCGGCCGTGATGTGGGAACACACCGCGTGATAAAACCAAGGAGTAAAGGAGATATTACTTCTGCCGAGACCTGTGTAGACACCGAGATAAAATATTCTTGGACAGGGCATGCATTTTTTAAACTGCTACCTCATATAATAACAGTCATAACGATATCCATAATATTTTATTTTTCTAAATAAGTCCTGCGCCTCTATTCTAGGCGGTAAACACCATTATCGTCTCAGACCTGTTATGGTACCTATTGTTTTTAACTCGGCGGCCATTAATGTCAAGTAAATAAGAGCTATCAACGTTGACAATAAGATAACAGGTCAAAGACGACATGGCTTTTACCGCCTAGAACCAGACCTAGGCACACTTAGTTAGGGTACATTCAAGGGCAATATGTTCTCCAACCTTGCGCTCCAAATATCTGACTGACTGGTGACTATACATACATAGGCGTAGTTACAGGCTAAACAGTAACTACCTCTAGTATTCAATAATTTTATTTTCATGTTAATAAGCGTAACATTTCTAGTCGAAAAAGATAATTTCCCTTTTAATTGAACTCTACGGCGGTGTGCCCGGGATTCATTCGAGCAAAGCGTGTGAGAAAATTAAACAGTCACATCATAGCTTTCCATTTCACTTGTCTTTATGTCGCTCGCGTTCCGTGAGACGACGCGCGGTTACCTATCCATCCAGTTAAGTAAATGTTTACGCTTATATTTGAATTTAACGTTATGCATAGAGTTTGAAATTCGAATGAACAAAATAGTACCCACTTTAAGATGACTGTTAGGACGATGCTAATATTCGCAAGGCCATTTTCTTATAACCGTCATTGCAGTTTCAGGCTAAGGCCGGATTTGAAAGTCTATGTTTTTTAGTAACATTACAACATGATAGTTAATCTAAGCACAGCTGCGTGCCATATCTGATCATAAATACCTCTATAAACCCGTAACTTATAAATGGGGAATTGGTACCAATATGCAATCATATTTGAAGCTACCACATAACAAAAGAAATCAATTAAACAGATTAAACAATTCAATAAACGAGTAGAGAGCGTTATTTGCAAAACCTATTTGTTTGTGATTATAAGCCTACAGACGAGCTAAAGTAAACCGTACGATCTAGCAAACAAATACTATGGAACAGGAACAGACAAGCAACGAGGAATTTATCAATCTGTGAGGTCAATAAAAACTAAGACCACGGTATTCAAAGTTAAGAAAACACCCCTTCTCTTTATTTCCCGCGTTATTTTAAATTATTTTCATTTTATTCAGTACTCATTACCTATTGCAGATTTTTTTACAGAGAGTTTTAAAACCTCAGTAGGAATGTCTGAGCTACTTTAATTTCTGACTTTAATAATGTTCTATCTGCAATTAGTCCCACCTATGCACTTGATCCTTATATGTACAGGATCGATGGGAATATAACAAATTATCAACACGCCTTTTGCCTCTAAATACTCTGTATTCTACATACTTACAGATACCCTAAAATAGTAGCTTTTCGAAATTTAGCATTTTATACAAAATAGTGGACGAGACGGCTCACTTATGTTTTACAAAATATCATTTGGTACTTCCCGCTGTAGTATTTTAAATAAATCAAGTTTACAATTTGTTATGGTCAAAAGGCTAACCTAACCTAACTTTTTAAATAAACCCATATAGGTACTATGTATTGCTTTTTTTTGCAATGAAAGTTTGTAAAACGATACGTTTGCCCAACAAACTTTTGTCAAATTAATTAACTTCGGCCGAGGCTTGTGTCTATTAGAGAATTGACGCAAAAAGGAATAGATCCAATACGGTGACATCGAGCTAACTGGCCGTGCCTGCCGACGTAATCACATTACCGCATCAGAAACCGCGAGCTCAGCGCCTGTTGACGTACCAACCCACGGTCTTCATCCAATTAGCATGCATCCTTTCAGTCCACATTGTTTACATTGCATGTTCAGAACTAAAAGGCCCCGGTCTGTATGCATTCACATGTACATGATGCATTACAGTTTTACAATCTGGTATCTAGGAGACCATTAGTTGTAAGTAAATGTATTTGCTTGTGCGCTTTTGTCATTTTTGAATTTTCTTTTACTGTCTGTGCGAAGAAAATTCGTTTGCCAGTCCAATGACTGCATTCTGGGTTTATTTTGTGGAGTTCAATGGCATTATTTTTATGTTGTAAAGAATGCAGTGCACTGCAGTGCTTTGAGTGGCTTTAGAATGAGGATTGGATGGACTTTGGCAAAACGGAGAAAATATTTAAGTATAGCAATGTTAACATTCTCCGAGAGGACATCGTTTTTATTGAATTATACATCTTTGGTTGTACACTTAGAAAATATTTCAAAACGTCCATTACAATATATTATCTTCTTAATTTTAATAAGTTACACTCAAAATTCTTTCAGTTAAACGTGTTAGATAGTGTGGTCTTCCACTATTAAACCATTATGAAATAATGTATTTTACAGCCAATATACATTGTGTTTCCAGACGCAGTGCGGGGCCGCTGTTGAATAATTTAAACTTTAATTAATTAATACAAAAGTTTACGAAATACGCGAACAATTTAAAAATGATAACAGCAAAATATTAATCTGCTCTAGCCTATGTTTTAACTTCGTAAGTGAAGCAAAATTAAATAGTTCTGTTATTTAGGACAGCCATTTTGCTTCGTATAAAACCGAACAATGCTGCCGTCCAAATTATGTATATCTGACACATCTAGCCTTGTTGACCAAGCGTACGAAGCTATAGCGGTCCAACGTTTGATTCCCGGTATGGGCAAATATTTGTGTGATTATCGCGTGTCTTTGTTCCTGAGTCTTGGATATTTTCTATGTATTTCGTTATATAAGTATGCCCATAGTTGCTTAGTATGCATAGTACAAGCTTAGCCGTGTTTTGGAACTAGGTCAATTTGTGTGAGATTGTCCCCTGATATTAATTAATTATTTATTTATGCCTTTTCCTTTTGGATAAAAGTATGTCAGCTCTTAGCATCATAAAGTATTCTAAGCTGGTCCTTTTACTATTACTGTATTGCAAATTTTAAAGAAGCCAAATTTAGTAGTAGATATATGCAAATAAAGTTCCTATTTACTTGCCAACCAGATCTCCGTATCGCTTCGAGCTCGAGAGCTGTTTGTGTGGAAGCTTACATTTAAGTGTATCCCGATCATAGGTGCTTTTATCACCGAGCGTAAAACGGATTTTGCTCGGTCAGAATTTTAATAACAAATACGAGATGCAACTTGAGACGTGCCAACTGACACTTGAGCTCATAAAGTTGGAATGTAAAAATACATTTTATATTCAAGTATCCGCACAATTGCTTATTTATAGAGTGGCGATGCATTTGCATGACGAGTGTTGTTATATTACTGTGAATAAAAATGTACACAAAGGAGCGAATCTCACAAAACATGAAAAAAACAGAAAGAATCCTTCTTGGTAAAACCATATTGTTATTGACTATTAATCGTAGCTTTCAACTTGGTCACCATTACTATTAACTAAATAAGAGCTATCGTAACATTGAAAATACAATCATATGTCAATAGCAATATGGTTTTACCGAGTGTTATAGAACCCCTGAGGTTTCAGAGTTGACAATTTACATTGGCTCAACTGGTCTTTATGGAACTTAGCTAAGAATCACCAAACATAAGCTGAGCGAAATCGCATTGATTGTCCGGGGGGACCCAAGGTGTGTGGGACTCACCGACCGTAAGCGGCCGGAATACCAACTAAAAACCCAGTAACTCTCCCTTCACACCGTTGTTGGCGAGGACCGCAGGTTCTGCTTTTGCATTCGACTACTCAAAACCCTAAGCGTAATAACGTAAATACTTACACGCAGAATGAACTAAAATTTACTTGTCTGAAATAACTCCACGCGCAAAAACTCAATTATTTCTGTGTATTGTGACAAATTAAACAACTGCAGCGGAACAATGAGCCATGTCTTAATTAACGGAGTCGGTATTCACGGCGCCACGCCATCGCGCTTGTTTTTCAATTATTTATGCTTTAATAAATAAATGGAGGATAAGTTGCGTTCCATTTCTATTTCAGCTCTATTGCAGTGTTGCTAGGGTAATCACTTATTAAAAAAATACGTAATGTGCTGATAAAAAAAGATATTGAAAACAAACTAATATTATAAATGCGAAATTAACCGTTTGTTACGTTTTAACAACTAAACTGCTGAACTGATTTGCATAAAATTTGACATAATCTAGTAATTAACATACTCAAAGCCAAATAATTATATCGTGAAAAGCTTTTAACGTTAGATCCAATCCCGGTTGGAATTCAATTTCCCTTTCACTATGGACACTATATATTGAATGTCTAATCGTCAAAGGACCCTTAATGACAGAAACCCTCAAACAGCACCCCTTATAGGCTAGCGTTGCCATTTGGCACCCCATGTCGCAGTTAGAATTTGTTCTTTATTGTACTATACATCAAAATTAAATATAAAACATTTAATCAGCCTTTTATGGGTTAAAACACAGAGCTCTATTGGACATGTGATTAACACCGTAATATGCGCTGAAAGGTGCACCAGTACTGTGCAGCGCCCAGGGGTGCGATTCGTTCCGAGCGGCGGCGGACCGAGCCGAGGAAAACGGTCGGGATACGAACACACGTTGAGTTATTAGCTCTTGGGATTCGTACGTGTTTTAATCGCATCGCCATTAAAAGGAAAATCTTCAGTTGAGTTGAAAGTAAAGAGGAAAATAGCAGTGTTTAATTTAAAATTATTTAATGGTTCTCATTAAAACGGTTTGTAAAAAAGTGCTACGGAGCATTCAGCGGGAGCCTGAGGGGTTATGCCCCACAGTGAAGAATAAACTTGTAGAACTCGGTTATGGCATTCAAAAAGCGTGTGAAGCTACGATTATGTATAGTCCAGCTGTTCTCAAACTTATTTTATAAGCCCAAATTATCAAAAACCTAGTATGGTATTAGTTATTCATAGAAATTAAAAAAGACATAGTTATCCTTCATAACGCAGAGCCCTTGCCAAGTCCTTGAGAAGTCCTTCCAAGATAAGGGGTCCCAAGGCTCCGCGGAGCACACTTTGATAATAGCTGGTCTCGTCAATATGATTATATGTACATTTATAGATACATTATGATTAAAAAAAACCTTTAATGTTAATTAGAAATCAGTTCAATATTCTTAATTTATTTTAAAAAGCGCAAGATTTAAAAAAAACACAGAATAATTTGAGTAAATACTTGGCAGCCAAATCGTTAACATGAAACTTAGAATAGCATCTTGAATTCAGTTTGTTTCTTTCACAAACGTCACCGTAATTAAAAACTGAAATAATAAGTTGCAACTCGCTGGCGAGAGATTAACCCAAAAGGTTGTCATTGTAATTACGTTTGGCTGGCAAATATATTTTTCAGACTAATTTTAACTAAACAGTGGCAAAGAAGCGGTAGACTCAATTCTTAACCTAAACCTATTCATTAGCTTTATATAAACATGACAGGCAATTAAAAAAAAAAACTTTAATAGCTTCGGTGGCGTAGACCATGTACCATCATTTTTTTTAATATATATTACCCGATTTTATTACCCCGATTGATTGTATATGTATCTAGCAATTACTATGGTGAAGGAAAAAAATCGCAAGGAAACCTGCTTATTGGAACAGCTGAGTGTGTAAGAGGGTAATTGCACAAGATATCCTAAAGCGTCGAACTGAATTCGAAAGGGCACATCTGTAAAATAGAATAAGATCTCTAAAGTTGAAATGTCACACTGAACAGCGCGGTAGGCATAAACTAAACCTATCCAACTATTAAATGTACTTACGACACTGTTATCGTTAAAGGAACACATCAGTCCTTCGCCAAGCAAAAAGACGTTCATTTACTTTGGAATAAAAAGTAAACCCACACCCTTATCCGACTACTAACTCGTACAAAAATCATGTCATCCTCGCAGGTGACGCCACCTGACCTCCTAACTGCTATTATTTTTCTATTAAAAACAAAATATCAGCGATTATTGATATTATAATGAACAATACTCAGTATAAAGAGGAAGTATTAATTAATACGGAAGATATGTTTTAGGTATCTATTCATAGTTTATGGTATAGAAAAGGCAAACGTGCACTTATGACGAAGGCAGTAGTAATTTTACAATCTCAAGATAATCTAACAATATTGCGAGTAGGTACTGCTGTTTGCCGGTCATCGGTCTATTAGCGGTCAGTTTTGTAGGTCAAGGTGCAAAGGTACCGGCCCCAGTTGATACTTATGTATCTTAATTAACCCTAAATCTTAGTATTCGCCCACACAAATTCTTCTACGCCACTACACAGAAGGCGTTATATAATAAATTAACAGGCCAAATGTACCCTCAGACCTCCGGCCTTCTGAATATTTCATTGGGGCCCTTTCTTGCGCGTCAGACTGGTACCCTTATGCTCTGTATCAAATTTGCCTATTGAGTTATGCTCCCTTTGTGCCCTAATACTGGTGAATTGAGGTGTTCGTATGGGTGAATACCTTGAGCTTCATGGGTGACTTCTTAATGCGGATACAGGTTATTTAGGTTCCTTAAGAAGTGTTATCGATCGGTGAAAAGACACGCTGTTACGCATAGACGCTGTTACAATAAGTCTATCTAAGATAAGAAGGTATAAAAAGAAAATTGAATTTCATTAGCTGTGCCTGTAATTTCACAGAAAGAACTGTTTAATCATCAGACACATGACTATAGGTATAATCATAACCACATTGTTGAAATCAAAATGCCGTATCTTAACAAAAATGCATGAATATATTGGGCTATGCCACCAACAATAACACCTCAAAGTTTAATGAGCATGTATGTTTCACCGCCACGTATTAGTCGTTATCGGCATACGGCATCATGGAGCGCCATGTCACTCAATATCGCTAGGCAGGTAATTGTCGTAGTTACCAGTGGGATCGAGAACAGCCGAGGCATCGCACGCATGCCCTGTCTACGTGTTCACGGCTAGGGTTGATAGGTCACCAAGATAATTACTGAAATTTCACTTAAATATTGTATGCTACTGAGCTTGGATTTTCTTTTGAGGAGTTATGGTTTCCTGACAATTATAACTCTTACTTTCACCGACTTTTTTAGTTGTTTCAGAGTTATGCGACTGCTCGTGCTTATGTCAAAATTCAAAATTCAAAATATTTATTTATAAATTGCCCACATGAGGGCTCTTTTACACGTCGTTAATATAGAGTGATCTACTAGCGCTTCGGACAAGACCATCATTGTGACCATCAAGAAAATCCATCAGAAGGTCATTTTTTCCCATAATAAAATACAATAATACGTAAAAGTAACATTACAAGGTATTAAAGTAATAAATAATTATTTTAAAATTAACACCAATAAAATGATTAAAAATGTAAGCTTAATATCATTGAATTATAAATAGTGACTAGGAGAACAACGTCACGAGGTCTCTACGTCAGGAACGATAACTGAAAAACAGGTCCTTGCAAGCGTGAACAGACCGGACCCGGATGTGATTTAAGGTTCTGCAGAATTTAGCTCTGCATCATTATGCAAGCAATATTTGTCAGCTTGTTTAATTGTTTTAAACGAGGATGCTAATAAAAAAGAAAATATGTACAGTTTGTACAGTACCTAAGTAAATATAGGGGTTTTCGGAGACGAAATCCTAACTGTAAATTGTATTAGAAAAAATAATATTATATTGCGGAATTTCGTAAATCTGTAAAATCAAGTACCAGAGCGCGCCTTCGTAGATTTAAACTTAGAAACAAGTAAAGGGTCCTTTGGTTTCGCTCTGTATGATAAAGTTAATAAAGTTAATTAAAGCGTATAATTTGCCATACCCTATCACAGACAGCCCTGCGTGCTGCCAGTATCGTTTAACTGGGGAGGTGCGAAGTCGGCATAACAGCTGCATTGTTATCGCCTCGATGTGACACACACACTGGGTTATTTCATGCCTACACTCGTAAACCTGATAGGTAATACAAAATTTGCATATGTGTTTGTATATCCTTTACTATGTTACGAAGAGGCCAAGGGCGTTGTGTATATTTTTCTTTCTTCTTTTTTAAACATTATAATAATTACAAACAAACAATAACTCCCTCAAACGATTTCTTTAAAAGTAATCCAAGGTCGTTTTAAAAATCACATTGCTAACGGCTATCAAGTAAATACAAACTCTGCGTAATATTTTAATCAATTTGTTGCAAGGCCCTATTAATATACGTCATACGGAAAACGCCCCACTTTCCCGCTTAGTTCCCCCAAAGATTAAAAATCATTATTCTAATGACAAATCTCTAAGAATCCAATTCCAGTAAGTACCATTACGAAGAGAATTCTAACTTAATTGAGACAAATCAACGAAAATTGCCAGATGAAAAGTTCTGACGATTTCTGAGTAACAATTTATTTCCCATCGTTTTTAATTGAAGAATAACTTGGTAAATATAAGAGATATTTACCAAGTTATCCTTGTATTTGATGAGATGTTAGATTTTAAGATTTTTACGATGATTATACCTACTTTTTAAGTTGGCGTAGTTCTAATTACATCGCATGCGTTTGAACTGAATATTATTTACTCATAATGAGAAAAAAATATCAGTAAACATGTACCTAATGATAATTTAGTCAAATTTATACTTTAAATATTTTTTAAATTAATTATCGCGGCTTTATTCTACTCGGTAAAACTATATTGCCCTTAACTTGTTAACGTATTGTTTTTAACTCGTCCGTCATTGCTGTCAAGTAAAAAAGAGCTATGATCATAAGTCATAAACGTTAATCTTAATATAATATGAAAAATGTCGAAGAAGACTATGAAAAATTTACTTAGATACAGAAAATAAAAGAACGTGCAACTTGTGAAATAATTGCCAAAGAGAAGAGGATTGGAAGTTCCACTAACGAGAGCACGAATCTAAAATAATATTTATATATTTATATATATACACGAGTATATATAGATAACAATGTCCCTGGAAGATAGCATTTGTATTTGAACCTGAATGCCCCATTGACCTACATTCAGACCTGCGATATTGTAAACCACTGCAGGTAACCAACAACACTACATATGTACCGATATCTAAGTATGTTAGCGCGGTTAAGACTATGCACGACCGCGTATACACAACACAAAACATACGTGTATAACCTATAAACGCTGAACACGGAGACGCAGAAATTGGCTACATTTGTACCTATTGTTAAAAATACATCAGCACAAATGAACGACCTTACACATGATAATAGAGTTGCCTGAATACAAAAAAATACGACTTGATATGATTTTAATCAAAAATTGGCTAAGTGCAAGGAGGAACGAGATCAACTAATCAGTGGTCCTGCACAAGATGCATTCTACGAACTTAATTGCTATCAAAAATGTATACGATGACATAAGGTGCCGGGCGGGCAATGTTTTTGGCAGTTTTCGAAAATCGTTTACGTTAGCGTTACGCTTGTTGTCGAAAGTCTTGCCGTTATTATACTAAAACAATTTTATACTATTCAATACTCCGTTAGAAGCCAATAGTTCGTAAGTTTTTTTTTGGCATGCTCCATTTTGAGCGCAAGATTATACATTCTATGCAACAGTAGGTACATGCGCGTTTTTCATACTTAAGAACTAATTTCACTTTAGTAATCGTAAACTAACGGGTCTGGTGCTCCATCGGTAGCAAACACAATAGCAGCGTACTCGAGGTGCGACATTCCTGACACACTGACATGCCAACGGTGGGCGAGCGCAAGCAGCCAGCCATGTATACTTGTACTAAACGCCAGCGAATAGTCCTAAAGGTAATCTGTCTTCAAGGAATTCTGTTATTACGAAATGTTTTGACAGCGCATCAATAATAAGCACGTTTATTGTTTAGTTAACGGCTTTTGTTACCATTAAAAGCTTTACGGCAATCATAATAATTAATAACCAATATTTAAGTATCTGGCAATCACAGTTTGAGCTTTACATTATGAAACCGCGACACCATTGCAAAATATTTGCTCTCTATGAAGAATAGTTACATCCTTTTACTATAGACTCTACAATATAATATACAGACAGAAACATATTTCAGTTTTCTATCTCATAAGTATAATGTATTGACGTTTGTATGTTTAGAAAAAAAATCTCGACATTGTAAAGTCTTTCCTAACTTACGATGGCGCAATATAAGACACACTATATAAATATAGATACTGTGATTCGCAACGCTATAAATTTGTGATTTTTTTTTTTTCCAAACTATACTTCAGCGAGATAAAACATACCCCATTTATACGTTTTAAAGGTATTGTAACTCAAGATAACTTAAAAACGCAAAGTTAGGTAAACATTTTTTTCTACGATTACATAACCGTTTAGCAACAGTGGCGAAGAAGGTCAAGGATGGCGTTGACAATAACCATTGTGCGAGCCGCCGAGCTATTCACATAAACCATCACTTTTCACTCAATTCCTCGACGTGTACCCTTACCATGCTCTGTCCCTCGCAGACCTCGCAGTATTCGTATAGAGTGCGAGTTAAGGTAGTACAAGGCCAAATGGTTCGTTGATATCTTTACTTTATTAACCTATTTACACACATAATACAAGGGCAACCTGGGCAACATAGGACTGAACAGGCGTTCTCACCAACTTTTAACAACGAATTGTTAACTTTTGCTTGGTGAAAACGGGCATAGATCACACAGCATTAGGGCCACTAGCTGATGTACGTCATTGGACGTTCTCGCGTTAAAGCCAAAAGCGCAGGCAGCGTGTTCAAATCGACGGACTATTAATGCGAATACACGGGAATAAGGTCTCACTCGTCATTAAGGTTCACACGTGAGGGTCGGTTAACTACTCTTAATATTGTATAAAGGAGCACTAGGAAGTAATTAAATAAAACGCCACATTAACAGATTTTCCTTTGATTGTAGAGGTACAAAATCAATAGGTACGTCCATTGTTCACAAAAAATAAACATTAATATAATTAATGTTAGATTTCACATATTTTTTTCTAACTTAAGGATTTATGATAGTTTTTTACAAGTAGGTACTAACCAACCGAGTGTACATAAATCAAATCTGTATGGAAGATTTATTATGACGATAGTGGCAACCCTAGAGTATTTCCGCTGCCGCGCGTCAAGTATCGTGATGCACGGTGCACCGCCACCACGCACGTGACCCGTCCCCCCTTTCCTGGTAATTCAACAGGCCGGGACATGTCGCAACCGATTTCGTTTCTACAACTTCTTTTTCTATTCTATTTAACCATGAAGTAAACAAAGTAATTGCCAGCTATGTTAATCGAAGATGACATACTTGACAAACTGCAATGATTGCCTATAGGCGAAGGTTAACATAGTAAAATACGAATATTGAAGTTAACAGTAATTCTTTTACGAGAAACACTGCGCTTTACCGAGTGCATGTTTTCTTGTGATCAAATGTGACACTAAGGTGTCCCTTACAACAAATAAAGTCGTACCTACCTACAGAATGTGACAACGAGTTATTTGCTGCGTTTAATAGTGGTTGTTTTACGGGTGTCATGTTGCAATGTAATTTTTTTGTAACTACACGTACTTCTAGGACTACTCGTAGTACATATATTTGCGTTATTTGTAAATTTTGTAATATAATGGTAATCTGGTTCACAAGCACCGAATGCATTAGCACAGTGACAGTCAAATGTTCGGCAAGCAACGAATGTAAACTTAACGTACCTACTAGATATTAGTTTTCTGCTGTTTTTGTATTTATGTAGGGGAGGTAGGGGACCATTGGGCAGTCGGGAGGTTCGGGCACTACCATATACCTAACTTGTAAGGTTACTTCGCACAGAATTTATTTGACACGGAGATTATGGCAACTTAACGCATTTATCGCTTTAGCAATAAACATTTTTTTCTGCGTGTGTGAAGAAAAAAGGAAATAGGCTATGTAATAGTGTCACGAACATTCAAATTGAATGTGCGCATGAGTCATTCTTCCGCCGACCCCAAATATGAGCATGCCGTAATTGTATGTCATGCACGAGTCACATAATTTCGCACTCAGTTGCACCTATTCTTTCCTTTGTCTTTAAACTGAACGGAAAGTAAACTTAATACACAATAAATAATACAAAAATGCTTAGAGTTTAGTAGTTTAAAAGGCGATAAGATCATCTAACTGAAGCTAATTTAACTAAAACATCTGAATCAGACCCATGCGGGGCGTTGATAGTTAATTTCATTGGGTATCAAGATCCATTTTACAGAAATCACAGGTATTATTAAAGTGTGATATACCGTTTGATTTGGCTGGATGTGGTTTCGAAGTGAAGCGCGACGCTGTTCGGCTCGCTTTAGGAATAGGTAATGCCAACGCAGTCGTAATTTCGCCTCCGAAACTGGTCATTTTAGCCAAATCGAGGTAACATTATCCGCGCGCTGGAAATTCAATCAGATTTTGAACTATTGAGGTAATATGCTGGTAGTAACCTTTTGATGGCAATGAGTAACTATTGAATTAAGGGTTTTATCTAAGTCAGGGCCAGTATGGTCACCTTTATCGCGGTGGATAAAGCATTCGTCACTCTCGCACTTACATACTAGTCAGAAAGTAACAGATGTTTTATCTACATCGATAAACACAAAAACACAACTATAATACACTCTCAGATTTATATTAAGCCTAGATAACTTTTTATAATCAGGATATGTTTTCAAGTGATGAGTAGTAATGTAAATTAAGGGGTTTCACAAGTAATTTGGGTCTTTTAACACTTATAAACGAAACAAAATACTGATAATAAGCACTACTTTCCTGTGAAAGTGTGGTTACCACGTTCAAGACGGCTGATTCATTTTATAACCAGCTCAATATTCAAAGCATTGTTGCACTGTGCTTCATAAACAGCTTCTTGTATGTAGGAGAGAACAAATATATGTAAAATAGGATATATAAGTGTATACATACATACCTATATGTATATCATTGTAATTTGTAATCTTCTGTGCAGAGAGGTTCATAACGCAAACGACACCGTAAAGTCCATACGTTTAGTAGAATGCTATGACGTTAATATACTAGTTAGAACGAACAACACGTTAAATTCTTTTCTATAATGTGGTATTCCTCAAACACTTGTTTAATTGGTACTAATAACTATAGGTTTAAGGGACACAATGCATGCATAACATACTAAAATGCAGTAAATCCTCTCACAGTCATTTTCCGTTACAACTGTGAAAACGTAAAACTTCATGAATGGCCAGCTATTGTTTTTCATCGTCTGCCAACTTTTTTTTTACCGTGCTAGGTGTGGGTGTAACTAATTCGGTCGTTTGCGGACGCGCGGAGTCGGCGTGGATGCTTGTTAATTGAGCCAATTTAACCAAGTGTCGGATGCAAAATAGGTTTACCGAGCACCTATACGATAGAGCCTAGAGGAGACGGTCCCGCCAACCACTCGCTGCGGTAGACGTAATTGAAATAAAGCTGGCATTCACTGATAAACTCCAAAAAAAGGCTTTGATAATGCCCCGTCAAACGTTTCTAATGATAAAAGAGGCGAGTGTTTTACAAAAGTTATTATAATAAAAAAAGGATATTGGAAATAAATCACACGTAGGTAATTTAGCCTAAAGCTTGTTTTCCCATACAATGTGTTAGTATTAAACTTTGTAAGAAATACTTACTTATGCTATGGTTATGTTAATAAAAACAAACAAATACCCTTAACTCGCACTTACCCTCGACGTAACGATAAGTTAAAAAAAATATTAAACCATTGGCCTGATCTTAAAATATCTTAGCTGTAACATGTTATATTTCAAGCACAACTTTGTCGACCCTCAACTCAAGTCGTAGTCAGTAACAGCCATAGAATACCAAAGACAATGTATTTTTTCAAGACAAATCGAAAGCTCCCACACGCGGGGTCGCGCCGGACGAGGCGCACGCGCAGGGAATTTTAAACAAACGGTGTGGATCAATAACCCGCGATAGGCATCCGTGTCGAGTGGTGACACGTACCTTCCAGCCCGTTATTTAAATACACTAATGGTGCACTTATGGTACAGTCAAGGAATTTAATTCTTATACCACTCTGGACTATGTCAAAGTGACACTGTAAATAAAATCATACGAAGTCTCTTACGTTCTGATTGATTACGTCACTTTGACATTGTACTGTGGTATATCGTTAAGTAGGTTGTCACAAAAAGGGCAAATTTTACTCGTAGTGTCAAACTTTTAAGCGATTTACCTTTGATATTCTGAAGCATTGATCAGAGAAAAGAACTTGGCACTTTTTTACCTTCCAGCAGATCAAAGGTTAAGTCGTTGTTTCGAATAGAAAAATATAAATTAAAAGTTACAGACAAAAGACGAATATTTATGACAACAAAATGAAAATTTGTGGTTTATTTAAGTAATTTGAACTTTTATTTTTCACTCTGAATTATCGCGATAGACCGCAAACTTCAATTGTTCTGATTGGGTTGTTATTTAACTTCGACGTGTTTTTATTTATTTTATTTTATTCGGAAAGCTTAATGCCTACGTCAAATTGATCGACCACACTTTTGTTTAAGTTTAGATTTTTTATTACAAAACTTAATTTATATGAATCGCTACGAGTCTAAGGTTCTAGTTCAACTGGATCACGTAGAGTTCATTGATTAGCTCTGTGGTTTTGTTGTTGAATAATGTCAGCTCCATCTAACCGCTTTATAATACCTATCTGCGTGTCTCATACAATTGGTTCGTACGTCAAACCTTTTATCTATAGGAAGTTATAAAACTGTTCCGTAAGGAGCTCACTGAAAGGCAACGCTCAACCTAGAGTACTGAATGTAGCAAGTTGTTTGGAAAAAATGAAGTAACTAAGAAAGGCTGTATGTATTTAGAAACTAGGTTTTTCTCACGACTCTGTCCGCGCGTGTTGTTTCCTCGGCAGCTGAACAAGTACTCTATGGCAGTCTCTGGGCTACAAACTATATTTGTGTCAAATTTTACGTCGAATAGTTAAGGCATTGACCCAAAGAAACACTCCAAAACAGTTTTTTTCATTATCAAAATAGATTAGTGAGTATACAAGTAGACACAACTCACGGAACGAAACATGGGAATAGAAGTGGGAAGTCAAAAGGGATAGGTGGTAATTTATGATAAATTAATCATAACGATAACATAACGATAAACTCATATTAGTGAAAAGCTAATAAAAATTGCTTCGAAAATATAACATCAAATTGCTCGGTTGCGGAATGCTAACGCGGCACAATTCCAACCGAGCTTGCATTTCACAAAATAAACTGGACTGGAATATCTGTCTGGACCTGGAAAGGGCAATGAAACGTTTTTTGATATAACGTAAAATATTTTATTAGCTTCGTTTGAATCTGTCAACTACATAGGCGACCGTTCAAATATGGCGTTCCCGCTTTTCCCGTGTTACGTTCGTTTGCGCTAAAGCAAAGCGAATGTGAAAGTATTCTTATTTGTGCAATTTTGAGACAAACGTGTGAACCTTTCAATAAGTAAAATAGTTTTAAATGTTGTGTAAGTGTTGACGATAGTGTATCAGGAAAACCAATGAAAGGCGGCTTTCCTTCCTTGTTTTGAAGGAAGGGAAGCAGCCTTTGAAATTGGTTATCGTATATAAATAGTGTTCAAGGAAGTTTTGTAAAATATACCAAAATACTTCTGGATTTTTGGGTTTATTATACAATTAATAATTACTTTTGAACACTGAAAAACACATACCTACTACTACTGTACACAGCTATATTGAAAACGTTAGATTCTTTGTTCAAGTGTTTTAGTATTTAGTTAGGGCATAGTAATAAATTCAGTATTAGCCGTTCCGAGTGCTTACACTAAGCTCACTGGGATTTCGGCCCGGAATTAAATTTGCCGTTCTGAGTCAATCGAATGGAACAAAATCTACGGGCAGGAGATTATACATGGAATTAACTGCTCCACCGGATCCAATTCTGTCACATTCATACATTAAATAGTGAATATATACGGTAAAAGGTTCAAACAGTTTAAAACGATTTAAGAAATACTTTAAAAATTTAATCACACATTTCGCAGTATTTTGAAACCACCGTGCTTTGACAGAGAAGCAGAAGTCTTTGTTCCACCCGGATAAAACAATGAGCCAAAAAGATTTTTATTTCTAAACATCTTTCAGCATAATCTCTCTAGTCATTGTTGCTACAAAACAAAATGATAATTACAACCTATGCTTCGCTTGAACCATATAGCTGTACTGCAATCCTTAATATACAATGAATTCTCTTAATATTTCGTCAGCCACTTTCGAGACTTATTTAATTTATCATTCTAAAGTGTTGACGACGCTTGAAAACATACTTTGTAATTCAAGAATGGGATGACGCCATGACTCAATACAATACTAACATTTTGTTTATAAATAAAACCGCATAGTTGTTTAAAGAGGAGTGTGAAAGTGTATAAATAGCCCACTAATAATAAATCACACAAAACTGTTCCGACTCGCCGAGGCGGGTCGCTTTGGCTATCGGGTTCATCTACAAAAATTTCAAGTACCCTTTACCGCAACACAAAGAACTTGAACTTTAATAATTCAAACGTATTAAAACTCCCGTATTTACAAAACTCTCTGCTGAAAAAGCCAGTATATACGGGCTGTCACTAGTTATAGTAATGATTAGTCAGTTTATGGGCCGTTGGTTTATCTTTTAAAATTATGACCGGGATTGCTGTTTATTTCATTACTCTTTCCTTCATTATTGTTACCATTACATTGAGTTAATAACCTACGCGATATTTAATTAATTTCATTATTAATATTGTCTATAAAGAAAATGACTGGTTTTTTTCATAAGTAGTATTTTTTGAAAGACCTAACCACTTATTTTCTAACCGCACTGTTCGCGTTGTATCTGACCGCCTTATATTCCGAGAAGCGTAAAAACAATACCAGTCACAGAGGGCTATTTGTGCAAAATCAATACGCCGTAGGTTGTCTACGTAAGTATTCCTTATTAATAAAAATACCCTCCTTTCATGCCTACGCTTGTCGATATCAATTCGGATTCCGCACGTGCAAGACGCGTCAACGAATGAGCTCCCGAATCGAATGCCCCGGCGGCCATCGCACCAGGAATGTAGGGAACTGCTCAGGAATTCGAATGCCCTTTCTACATGTGAACTTTTCTGCATACGTCCACCACCTTAAGTGCGTAAGGGTCCTCCAGGGACAATACCGAACACTAGCATTTACTCATTACTTCATATATTATTGTTGGAGTAAAAAGTACACTTTCAAGTTTTTTCAGGTTTGCATATTCCAGGAAATAAGTGATACAAAATACATTTTTGGTAAGTCTCTATAAGCCTGTCAAATAATAAACTACGGCTGTAAAATATTTTATTGAATTGAAACAGAACGTATTAATTTTACTCGTTACAATGCGCATGACATCTATAATCCTACGGGCTATGGGAAATTGGAAAGGCAAAATAGCATGATGAAAAAGATTTATTTAAAGCTTGTAAATGCACAAAGGCAAACGCTTAAACGTAGAATATTTATCCCAATAAACAATAATGAATATTTTTGGTGTAATTACAAAACATTAATTTGCCGCAAAGAATTTAACGCTTTTATTTATATATTTCTATACCTTTATCTAGATATAATAATAATTAAAATTGTTTAATAACTTAACTTCTAAGAATATCTCGAAGCCAATAAAGCATACATTACAATACACGAATCGAAATTACCACATAAACCCAATAATCATATTATTATAATCCCTTAATGATATCCTTTGATGTGTGATGAGCTTGATCTTAATTGCAGTCGTTAATGGTTGAAGCCTGAGCTTGTCGAAAACTCCAGAAACGCGGATGTGAACGTCTATTATATCATATGTTAAGGGCACCACAGAATAACAGTTAAACTGCAGTTCCAAGTGTGTCAAGCCGCCTGACAATCCAAAGTCTATATATCCAAGAAATAAATATATGCAACTTCAAGGGAAAAAAAAAACCTGTTGACTACGTCTTCATTTATCAAGCAAGAAAAAAGTCGATCGGTCACTAAAACAAAAACTACTCAATATCAAATAAATAGCCCTGCTATTTAAAGCAGATTTAATTCAAAAGAGGGCAAATGATTTCTCAGATTTCCCAAATAATTCCATGCAAAGATTGAGTGTCTACTGTTCCCTCAGAAGCCGGTGTCGCCCAGTCCGATCCGTCACTGTCGCACGGTTCCGCCCACCTTGGCAGGAACTATCATTGAGATCGAACGAGCGCACGCAAGTCGCTTGTAACCACAGTTATTTCAATATCATTTAAACATGTAGCCAGTAGCTGATTGGGGTATTGTCACCCTGTCACAGATCAGCAACGTAAAGTCACCCGGGGCTCTATATCGTATCGTTCAGTTCGGCTGGCTATCGTTATCACCCTTGCATTCGTAACTGACTATATCTGTCACTCGTGTTCTATAAAAAAACGAAGATAGCCGATCTACATTAAGAAACTGGTTGTACTGTAATGATATTTTTGACGTTCTATACCTCTTACTGTATTTATGTCCAGTAAATAAGAAATACCATAACGACAAAACTATGTTTACGATATGGAAGTAAGATCACGTTTCGTTTGGTTAGTAACAGCCCTGATTGAAATCTCCCTATCTCTCCCTAATCAATCCTTTTCCGTGTTCTTACTAAGTACATATTATATTTCTCACATTACCGCGCAAATAATATTTCTAGTACCTATCGCAAATTTATTTATATCGGCTGCGGTGACCACTTACCATCAGGCATTATAATGGCGTGCACTTTTTCTCGACGTTTCATACAAATAATTTGATATTAATTTACAAATTTGTACCTGTACTTTATACACCGCACAAGCTTAAAGCTCTAAGCTCGTAAAATTCAGACGTTATCAATTCAGTGCCCATACTATTTCGTTACTTGATGACTCGTCATAAATCCATACAAATAATAATCGCGAGCAGCGAATGTGTTAACGAAACTTGACCCGCTACCACAGTCCTAATAACCGCTATCAAACAAAACGTCTGCACTAAAAGCCGAACATATCCGAAGAAAGCCGAGCGTGTCCGGAGACGGCCGAGCATATCCGGTCGGCTTTTGACGGATGAGATTCGTAATGTCCGGTGTTTAGGAGAGTGTGTTCATAACACGCACGCGAACATTGGGTGGTCTATGTACGTAGGTTCGAGTATATGGTTGCTTTCATTTTATACTAGCGACCCGCCCTAGCTTTGCTTTGGTTTAAACAAAATAAAAAGTAGCCTATAGGAGTCAAGGATAATGTAGCTTCCTATTTACTAGTAAAATATTGATTTAAATCGTAAGTAGTAAGTAATCGATAAATATATAAATAAAATGGGCAAGTGAAGAGTTATTGCAGATAAGTCTAAGAGTGCCTGGAAGGGGTTAAGTTTTAAGCGCTTTGATCCAAATAGTACAACCCTTTTTTGAATTTCAACAACAAATGTCAAAAAATCTTACCATTACTTGGGAAACTATACTTTTCAGATCTATGCCTAAAATTGAAGCCTCACTTTCGACTTTGGCTTTCCCCTAAGCAGTATATTATTGAGTGACAGACACATGCAAAGTGTTTTCAATGCACCGAAATCCCGCCTCACTATTGAATTTGACATACATTGACGCAACCGTGCAACGTTAATTTGAGTGACAGAGCACGCCTTCGTAGGTTGAAAACATGAAACAGTATAAGAATCCACCACAATGGAGAATTCAACAAAAACATGCTCGAAACTGAGACCTAACGCATTAAAATGCTTGACGAAATTCTCTATGAAAATAATGGCCAATTCACACCACCGCTTGATCCCTAGATCACACGAAAATGAATCCTGCTGCCGACGTCACAGGGATCATGTGAGTCGCATGAGTAACGTTGTGTAAGCGGATCCGATGACGGTAAGCGGTGAGAGCGTCGGATGAAGGATCGCATCTGTGACAACGCGGTGACGAAACTTGCTACGTAGAGGGCTAAGCACTAGTTGTTATCGGGAGATAAAGCGTCCATCCCTTTCACACCAGCTTATTCATCAGAAGGTGACAAATGCTTGTGAGCAGTCGGGATTAGTGTACAGTCAAGGATAAAAATATGGCAGTGGAAAACGTCTTCAAAAACATGGAATATTATGCTATTAAGCGTGGATATATTATATGAGACTTTTGGTGCTCACATATTTTTATTCTTCGCTATTTAGGTGCTAGGATAATTACTGAGTTTATTGGATCCATATGTAAAACCAGTTAGCCATCTGTTTTTGAAATTCGGTAAAAGTAATGGTAGGTATATACATAGATATACTCGCACATTATAAATTGTTAGTGTTTAAAGTGAGACATAGTTATACCGAAATCAAACACAACTAATGAGAACTAATTTTATCTAGCCAAATATATAACTTTGAAGTAATATCCTCAAGATCTAGATAAAATAGTTAAGGTCTACCTTCCCGTTGTAAAGAGATCGAGAAAAGGTAGTGACAACAATAAAAGATCGTATCGAGGGTCGTAGGATAATTTATTCATTTAATCTTTATTGCACAGAAGAATACACTTAAATACAAAAGGCGAACTTAATGCCATTCGATTCTTTACATAATTAATATAATGTCATTGTCCTCCTACTTATACAGACTAAGTGGGGTTGTTAACATGTTATCCATATTTTCATCATAGATTTTCTTTTTCATTAATAACGTCGTTGCAAAGATTTCACTCACAAGCAAACGTACCTATGTATGAATTTATAAGTATGTGGCAAATGATGGTTAACTAAGAGCGGTAAACATTGCACACATAATCATAGTTATATACAAACGTCAACGACCATTAGGTACTCATCACGTGAAGACGCCACAACACAGGTTTCCATACGGCAAGTCTAATATTGTTATCTTACGACATCAAAGGGCTATTGAGGCATAGAAAACCGACATGTCTATCGCATTGATATCATTTGAATAGGCAACACAGCACCCTTGGCTGCAGATCGGTGTCAATGCTAGTAATAACTGTCAAGAGCTAGTAACAATTGACAAGAGCGTCTTGTAAACAAACCGTTCGCGTGTTGCGTCAGTCGTCAGGTGAGCCACTCTTCATAATTGACGTAGGTACGAGTACATTATGGTAATTTTCTATGTTTATCACTCTTAATCGTGATAACATAACCATTAAAATGTACCCAACCTACCCATCCTTATTAACGGTCCAAATTTCCGCCAGGCCAAAAAACCATTTGACATTTGAGCCAAAAACAGCTATATAAAATATTTTAGTTTCCTATTTCTATTATTCCCGTCAACGTATAGCGCCGAATGCGCACGAAAAAGATATTTGACATTAAAAACTGCCACGCGGAAACAGGAAAAAAGTTCGGGCATAAAATAAAATAATAGCCCGTGCGGGTCGAAATAAAAACTGTAAACTTTGCCCGAAATGCACATCGACACAGCGATACTGCGATCATGATTAATGGACTTATAATTCAGGACTGCGAAATTACACAGGGGGGGGACGGAAAAAGTTGCGTTATTGCCTATATTAAGCTGTGGGGGAGTGCCCCCCAAGTGGGAAATAGTGAATTATTGCCCCCGCGTGCATTGCGCGCTAGGACGACAACGGCGCAGGAGGTTCGGAGAATGGTGGCCGGACGCTAATAGCAATAATTTGTCTTGTCCATAGAAAATATTATCCCCGCTATATGATATCGCAATAATGCCCGTCCATTTCTCACTCAGTGTAGGTATTTTTAGAAGATAAAGAATATGTTGACAATGCTAATCCATAAAAGGTCTTTGCAAGAGATCCAAATTGTATTCTCTCCCCCCTCTGCTTTCACGAAAATTTATTAATATCGGCCTCCAAAAATATTAAGGAAATGCTTTATGTAAGACTGAATATGATGACGAAAAAATAAACACCCATTTAAACATTTTTCTATTGGATTGGACATAATTGTACTGTGCTATAATAGCTATTTATAGGTCCTTCGAATGTTTACCTTACTCTCATCTCACTCGCTCGCACACGCTCTTAAATGCTAGTCTGAAAGGGCTTGCAGTTCAGTTAATTGTTCTAGTTGCTTGTTACATTAATTCATATACTTTTCGACGTAGAGTCCTCGTCGTTTTGTTTACCAGGGAGCCTAATATGGTTGCGTTTGGCCGGCAGGGAGCCTAATGTGTATACAACATCCGTCACTTTCGGACAGGTACGAGAGTGACGAAGGCTTTATCCACATTTTGATCACGCGATAAACGCAACTATACTAGGCCCGCTGGTGATATATATTTAGTAATGATTTTATTTGCGCTAGTTTTAATAATAATAAATTATAACTTAAAACTATTATTGTTGACCTACTGGAGTTTATCGCGGGCATCGCGGCGCTTCTTCTCCGCAATGATGGTCTTGTCCGAAGCGGCTAGTAGATTTACTCCATATTACCGACGTGTAAGAGCTCTCGTGTGGCTAATATACTCCATAAATATTTTGAATTTAAAATTATGAATTTTATAACCTACTGAACCCGAACCAGAACGAATAATAATAGCACTTTAACTATCAAAATTTAAAATTTAAGAGAGTGCTAGGAAAAAACGAATACATATTACCCCTTATGAGATTTCGTGTCTTATAATCTACATGTTTTTTGTAATCAAAATAAAGTTTAGTGTGTCTGCCATTGAAGTTTTAAGCTATTAAAAGTAAATTCTTTTAAAGGCGATTTTATTTTTACTTAAAGAAACTACAGATGTAGGTAATAATTTTTTCTATCGTTTTCTGTCGGATAAGTTCGTATTAATCTTGCTCTCTCAATTAGCTTCAGTACCCACCAATAAGTCAACTGAAATAGCAAGTTAAATACGAAAATATTCAAAAAAAAAATCGAAGATGTCTGACAAGTATTCATGAAACTATTGTTTATAGTTATCATCTAAATCATGGCCACTGCGTTAAGTACCCCAAGCTTTTGTTTAAGTTTGATAAACAACACGATAAAATGTGAAATATCCCCCCATCCGTCGCTCCCGGAATACATTTAACCACATTATGGCCAATATATGCACATAACAAGCAACCTTGAGTTACCTACTTATCGGTTCATTTGATTCGCTCTGGGACGACACCGATACATTCAAGAGCGTTCCCCGGGGCAGGTAGATTTAACCGTGCGCCGTTTATTTTTTATATTTTGGGGTCTATTTAAATGATAATTTACATGACTTTTAGATTGTTTTAATGTGCTGGGAATGTGTGTCGCCATTTTGTCCCGGTAAGCTGTAAAGAAAAAAAACTCAAATTGATGCCCGCTCCGATCGGTCACCAAAGTGTTCTGTCTATATGGCCCTATATACAGAACACACAGGTCGCGTGAGACCATTAACAAAATTTAATTGCCTTTTGAATATACAGGTACCATCCTTGATCGTTAATCATTGACCACAAAAAGCCCTACCGGTGTCCGTAAGTTTACTGAGGCCGCAATATGAAGTTTACATTTGTCTACCATCATATTTTTTTGCTGGTTTAGAAAGAGATCGGCTGCCTGTCTACATGAAGCAGTTCGCTACGTATCTAATTGCCTCTAGCGAGTTAATTATATCCAGTACCAAAATACACGTAAAACAATACTCAGATCTAGGCGGCTTTGCCCGCAGGTGGAGATTGACACGCCGCTCCCACATTACTTCTGCATCGGCATTCGGGAACCGACGCTGTTAACTGACATCACTATTTATACAAACCGCCATTATATAAAGAACCTCCAAAACAAACGACAAAACCCAACCGGCAGCGCGGTTTAAAATGGTCGATCTATTTAAGCTGGCGTTTCGCTAATGACCTATGCGTCACAGTGTTTTTTAAATGTATTTTCAGAGACAATGAGATTAGTGAACACCAAATTACACGTTTGTCTAATGAGTTTGGTGCCATACTGGCAGGGTTTACCCCTACTTTTCATATCGCGAAACTCCATGCAATTTCGAAAGTACAAAAGGATATTTCCGCCGCAGTTTTCTAACGACCACACACGGCTGTAACATCAAAAAGTATTGGATTTATATTTACCGGCAAAAGAGATGTTGAAAATGTAAACACGTAGTTTTTTTTTTTGGTTTAAAATTAGTAATACTATCAAACATCTGCAACGTCGATGACACGAGATCAAATTAATTTCACAAAATCTGTATTACTATTAACAGTGGGTGCTTCTATGACAGCGCGAGAACGAGAAAGAGAAGTGAGAGAAGTTTCAGTTTTCCGTGAATAATTTCACAGTTAACTATCGTCTTTAACATCACGGAAAAACAAATGAACGCGCAACGAAAATCTAAACTTAGTTGGTATATTACATCGACGATGTGGTCATCGTGTTTGCTAATCACAAGCTGTTTTTGGCAGTGGATGGGTATGTGCACGGAGCAAAGTTCGCTCGTACGACGGCCGATCAATAATCTTTTATTAGCCGCCCAATTAAACACTAAAAAGGTTCATGGGTAGTAAATGTAGGCGGTACTATGCCGTTAGCAGCATAAATAAAAATGTAAGAAAGATGTATGGAATAATCGGACTCGCTTGGTAATAAAGTCTTTAAAGAAAGTGACAAGTGACCAGACACTTTGTACTAATCGTGCTGAAATATTGGTCTAGCATCTAGCATTGAACACCTTTATGCAGATACAATAATGTAGACCTTAAACAGCGTGAATACATTTGATATCCGTAAAAACTTTAAACCAATAATAATCAGTATAATTGTGTAAGTTATTGATCAGAGGTTTGATTAAATTTGTGGGTGTCATCTTTACGAGTATTATACTAGTGCATATTAACACATACACACACACACAAATTAAACGCAAGGTCTTAGCGATTTACCACCGTACTATCGGTTTTTTTGGTGTACCTTCCCTACACGTAACGTGGGGGTGTATGTATATTTTCTCGTCGACCCCATAATGTGGGGTGTTGTTGAATATGTCTCAAAAATATTGCGGAATAGCGTAAAAAAAATCGATTAAAGAATCCGTTTATGAAATATTAAGCTATAAGCGCAAATTTTTGCTAGATTCAAGTGTCCTCCCCCCACTACAACCAAAATTGCAATCACTAAAAATCTAAAAATATCTTAAAAACTTACTTGCGGTGTTGGCAAACTGACCGCTACCTATGTCGATGTATGGAGATAACAGTTTTCCAACGGCAAAGTTAAGTTTGTCGCGAGATCTAATTTGATTTTAGTAACGGCTTCGGATCGGAACCCTACGCTGAGCATGGTCCGACATGTTCTTTCCCGGTTTTACAAATTTGTGTTTGACAGAATTCAAACTAAGGAATGACTTAATCATCATTAACTTACTTGTAGTGCGGCTGTTAGCCCTTTGATAGGCGGGTAAACTAAGAAAACTCTTATTTCACACGACAGAAATTAAAATGACAATTACTTGTGCGTGCGCTTAAAATCTTGCCCACTTGTTAGAGACATACCATTTGCATACATCCTCGAGACCCAAGACAATGACTTACGTAAGGCACTCGTAGCATAATGACACTGCGTGCGTCACTTATGTTATTGTACCGTGTATATATTTATTGTTTCTCATAGATGTGGTAAACAAGAAGTCTACGTCTATCTATACTAACATTCTAAAGAAGAGCAATTGTTGGTAGGATGTTTGAAACCATTGAGCCGATTCTTTAAATTCTTTCACTGATAGCTCACGGAAACTTAGGTGAAGACGCTCGAGAAATGCCATAAAAATATTAAACCTCATGAATTGTATATTTATTTAAGGCTATATTTCATATATTCTTGAATATTGATAAATCAAAACGCTTAAAGGAACAATTGTGTAGATAAAAATAATGTCCGAAGTACATCTCGCGTCATAACTATAAGAATCACGAGAAAACCTGTATTAATAATTATTTGCAAATGCTCTGCATCGGGCTGCTATGGAAAGAGAGGGGAGAGAGGTGTAGCTCTTTATCCCTCATTACCAGAGGAGGATAATAATTTAAAAATGATGAGTTATTTTAAAATATAAAATACGCATTTTGCTTTTCCTATTACTTATGTGATGATGGTCGATTATTTAACCAAAGAAAATACGCTGCAAAGTATTTATGGCATTGTCCTCAACCTCACTGCACAGACGAGGCTTCGTGGAAATCGTCCACAAGGTCGCATTACAAAACCCCACCACCTAAACTAATGCGACGGCAATATTTTACATTCGACGTCCATTGATCGCCTGTCAGCAACTAAGTTATTTATGAATGCTTTTAAAAATGCAATGTACGCGAAGGCCGAAATATTGTCGTGATGATTTTGAAATGTGTAAAGTTGGTGCTGACCTTTGAGCGTTTGTTACTTGGTAACTACTGGATTTTCTAATACTCGTACTGTTCATGGGATTTGCAATGTTAATAGGCACGCCGAGTTCATTGTCTATGGTTAAAACAGGAATTTATGGACAAAAAAACGTGTAGCGTTGTTTAACACTTGGACTTTTAACTCTTATTGGTAATCGTTTTCAAAACAAAAAGAACATGAAGTAACTTATAATTCTGCTGAGTTTGTGATGAAATACTGATTCATTGCACTGCTTTAAAATGTTGTTGGTGTCCAAAAACGTACAAAATCTTAATTTAAAAATTACTAATTACGGATAATTAACATATACTACACAAAATTTATTTAAATGGTTGAAATCGAGTGCATTGAATCGCCCAAACGCGGTATTTAACGGCTTGGGTAAATTGACATTTACAGATTTAAAAGATTACTTACTGTGTGTGCAGTCAGTGCTGTCATTTGAGTAGTTGTAAGAAATTTTGTATATCATTTTGGACATGTTAAAGGTTGTCAATTTTACTTTCATCTTAATTGTTGTACTTACCTACGAGTACACCCTATTTTGGAAATGCTCATTTTTCTTCCCACATTTTTTTTCCTTGCCCGACAATCATAACTTGACCCGGGTGCACGTAAATATTATAAGGAGAGATTGCATTAACATGTTAAAATGGGACCACGGTCTAGCGACGGCTATGTATGCAGATTATACGCAATAAAGGGTTCAATAAAAACCACCTGCAAAATTAGACATAAAATGATAGAGACACGAGGTTTTTTAAAAAAAAACACCAACACTATAATTTGATAATTGTTGTTGTCATGATTTTTATTTAATAAGGTTCCTTTTGAATTGGGCTCCTTGCTACCCTTTTGATCGTATGAATAAGAGGCTGAGACTATAAGCAAGCTCCACATTCATTGGTTTGACTGTACTACCAACCTTGTTGTGATTAGCGCAGTCTTGCCAACTGTCCGCGCACGCATCGCTGGTACGTTGCTAAGTACAGGCTCACAGGAAAGTGTTACAGTTACAGCACAAACCAGCTTAAAAAGATGCAGTATTCATAACCTTAGTTAGTTAAATAGTGATTTTAATTTACCTACTTCATATTTCCAGAACATGTAGTAAACATTTTTGATTATTTTCTCGACTCTATGTTAAAATATCCCAGTTATTCTTCGGCTTCGTTTAGTTGCAATTAGTAGTATACGTTGCAAGATTGAAATAATGTACTATACTAGCCATTTGTCAAAATGAATTGACCATCAAATAACGGGACATTTTAGTCACTATAATTCAGTTTGTTAAAGGATCGATAGCCATTTTTTACAGTTTTATTTTGAACAGAACGGGACTACGTGTAATTGTTGAATGCTTAAAAGCTTCGGAGTACGTAAAGCTCATCAGACAAAGCGCTAACTAAGCCCGAAACTAGATCCCGACAAAAAGCTCCCGGTCAAAAGCCCGACAATTACGCCGGATAAAGACATTGATTGCAGAGCCGATCAATTTGTTTAATTGCTTATTCGACGTTACTTCATGCATTTAGATTTGGAACTATAGCTCGGGTTCGCCCTACACGGGAAGGTTATCGTACAAGTTGGAAAAAGTAATTTCTGATTGCAAGAACATTTTAGAAGTTTCAGAATTTTACGCTTATAACGAAATAACGAAAAATAAAAATGTAATTATTCCATGTATGTATTAGTAAAAAAATCACGTCCTGCGGCTTGCGATTGGCTAAAAATCTCTGTGATTTGCGTTTATCCTTAATAAAGTACCTACTTACCAAATTACTGAAATTCAAAAATAATCCAAAATATCATAAATAATTAATGTCAATTTGACCATTATCAACTAACTGTGACTTCAAAGTGTTTTTCTTTTTAAGTGATGGTGAGTGTCCTAAACAATAAAAAATACTTATATCTTAGAATATGGGTGTGTAGCCATATCATACATCAACTTAACGTAGAATGAAGTACCTTAATGTCTTGATTTAATTGATGGAGTCGTTTGTACAGCCTATCGGCTTGGAGCAGGCAGGTCTAATAGACAAATTATCGGGTAGATGCATTGAACATGCATCGCCGGTGCATTCAATGCATCGCACGGGAATCAATTAGCAAATTAGTCATTCATTTAATTCAAATTTCACCGTTCATTAGGACTTAGGTAACCGTTAGTCGAGTAGTCCATGAATGCAACAAAATCAACAATAAATAATAAATAACTTTTATAGATTAATTCTCCGCCAACGCTGTGGTCTGCTAAAGAACAGAGTTGATGATGAATGAAAGCAAACGAACGAATAACAAAAAAAATTTTTTTCATGTCAAATGAATAAAGAAGTCATCAGTTTTCAAGGAACGAATTAATGAAGCACGCAATCGAAATTCGATCTAATATTATGAGCAGATCAAAGTTATACGGTTATTATTATTTGTTTATCACTTAGTAACTTTTTGTAAAATGTAAAAGTATGCATATTACGGACAGCTAGCATTAACTACAACCCGCCGGAGACAACTGTACCTGTCTACTCTAAATAAGTAGGCTTGCATATCAGTAGCATACTTACACTAATATAACTAAGTACAACAGTGCTAAGTGGACACAAACATAGACCGAGACGTGACGGGTTGGTAAGCGGACCTGCCAATTGATCCTTGTGAAATCAACACGGCTTAGCGGTTGTATATTAGAGTGTCAAGCAAACGTTGACCGATGTTAGTCTTCTTTGCTTTCTAGTTGTAGTGTGATGATTATCAAAATTTACAGAAAGATTTAGGAATAATTAGAACGCAAAAGTAGAACGAGACATGCGTAGAAATTGCTAGCAGAAATTGAACGAAGCAGCTTAGGATAGAGTTATCTAGCGCTATTTCATATTAATGATGATATAAAATTGAAAAAAAAACCGGCCAAGTGCGAGTCGGACTCGCGCACGTAGGGTTCCGTACCACTATACATCTAAATAAAAGTTTTTCTTTATTCTTTATTATATTGGAGTTGATTGAATGAAAGGTAAAATGCGGTTTACGATTTATAACGTATTAAAAAAAAACTAATTATTAGATCTCATTCAAACCAATTTTCGGTGGAAGTTTGCATGGTAATGTACATAATATATTATTTTTACATTTATCATTCCCTTATTTTAGAAGTTACGGGGGAGGGGACACACATTTTTCCACTTTGGAAGCGTCTCTCGCGCAAACTATTCAGTTAAGAAAAAAATTATATTAAAAATATCATTTTTGAAGACCTATCCATAGATACCCCACACGTATGGGTTTGATGAAAAAAAAAATTGAGTTTCAGTTCTAAGTATGGGGAACCCCAAAAATTTAATGTTTTTTTTCTATTTTTGTATGAAAATCTTAATGCGGTTCACCGAATACATCTACTTACAAAGTTTCCATAGTATAGCTCTTATAGTTACGGAATAAAGTGGCTGTGACATACGGACGGACAGACGGACGGACAGACATGACGAATCTATAAGGGTTCCGTTTTTTGCCATTTGGCTACGGAACCCTAAAAACCAGGCTGTGGAAAATACGTAATGTTAGAACTTTATAGGCTTTGTTTATTCGGTATAGACACGTATATTATTTTAACTGAGTGTATTCTGTAAACGCGGCAGACGTGTACATAAAGTACTAGTAATAAATTAATAATAATAACACGGCACGCAAATAGCACAAACGAGGATAATCTCACAGACCTATGCGTCGTCGCGCTCTAGTCGTACTGCGTTGTATAGGCCTTCACCGATGTAGGTACTCATGTAGGTTTGGACATACTTATATTCACAGGAGACAGACCAGTATTAGTTCAAGTATATTGTGTAATTGTGTAGTAAGCTAAACATAAATAAACACATTAACGGCCGTAATGGTTCATTTAATTTAGTCATTCCTTAGAGACGATTTTTTAGGCTTCCGTAGTAAAACTAGGAACCCTTATAGTTTCTAAATGTCCGTCCGTCCGTCCGTCCCTCCGTCCGTCCGTCCGTCCCTCCGTCCGCAGCCAAGCTCAGAGATTCTTAGTACTAGAAACCTGTAATTTGGCATGGATATACATATTAAGCCTATATATACATATAGCGCCAGGAATGTATGTATACCAAGGTAGAGAGGTTGTGGGAGTGGACGCCGTGGAGGCGTTTGCTAGGCATTTCAGCTCTGTGTTCCAACCTAATGTGCCGACACTTGACACTGAGGAAGCGATGCAAGGTACTGCAGGCCATCAGAGCCCCGCTGATATTCGTTTCACGCATATATCTTTAGATGACCTGCGTCGTTCAGTGCGTAGGCTAAAAACTGGTTCATCTCCGGGGCCGGATGGTATACCTAGTTTCATGGTCAAGGACTGTTTGTCTGTGCTAGAGGGGCCCTTGCTGTTCATATTCAACCTCTCAATTGCAAAGGGAATTTACCCGTCGTTGTGGAAAGTTTCAAGGGTTACACCAGTTCCCAAAGCGTCGTGTTCTGCGGACATCACCGATTTCAGACCTATTGCTATCTTGTCTGTTTTTGGGAAGGTTTTTGAAAATGTCATCAATCGCCGCATCACGTTGCAAGCATCATCTTACTTTGACGACTCTCAGCACGGTTTTCGAGCTGGTAGGTCTACCTGTACTAATAACGTCAACTATGTGGACTATGTGCTTCACCATATGGATAGGTTCAGGCAAGTGGATGCTGCATACTTTGACTTTCAAAAAGCTTTTGATCAAGTTGATAACGATGTCCTTCTACGCAAACTCTCCATTTTCGGATTTTCCTTCGACTTATTAAAATTATTTGCTGATTATCTTACCGACCGAAGGCAATATGTCCAAATATCGGGCTTTACATCAAAAGACTTCTATACTCGATCTGGCGTAAGTCAGGGCAGTTCCCTTGGGCCAACCCTGTTTTTGATCATGGTCGACGATCTGCCAGCAGTCGTCCGTTATTCAAAGTGCCTACTGTTTGCGGATGATTTGAAGCTGTTCGCAGCCATAGACGGGCCTGATGACTGTACAGCGCTACAGTGCGACATAAACTCTGTGATGGACTGGGCACATATAAATAAGCTGTACTTCAATACTAGCAAATGTAACGTGATTACATTTACTCGATCCCGTGTGCCGGTGGAAACGATATACTTTTTGGGAAATACTCCTCTAAGTCGTGTAAACAGCGTCCGCGACCTTGGTTTGCATCTCGACTCTAGGCTAGATTTTCATGAGCATGTCATTAAAACATGCAAAGACGCATGTAAATCCCTAGGTTTTATTATGCGAGCAGCTGCGCAATTCAAAAGTGTCAAGGTTGCAAAGTTGCTATTTAATGCTTTCGTCCGTACTAAGCTTGAATTTAACTGTATTGTCTGGGACCCTATGGAAGCCAAGTACACTCTTATGCTGGAAAGGGTGCAACGGAGATTTGCTAGGTACCTATTTAAGAGGATGTACGGGTATTATCCGTTTCTATATCCGTCTCTCTTTGTGCTTGGAATGGTCGGGCTATACACACAGATGCACAGGCGGAAAACACATTTATTAGTTCACTATTGTCTTCTTCTGCGTAACGAGGTAGACAATCCGACTGCTCTTGAGCAGCTTCGGTTGTTCGTCCCGGAGCAATACGTGCGCGCGGGTGCGCGCCGCCGGCACCCGCTGTTCGCGGCGCTGCCGGGGCTCCAGACGCGTCGCGCCCGGAACTCCCCGACCGCCCGCGCGATACAACTGTTAAACGCGCTACTTGCCGAGCTCCAGGATACCGACGTGCTAGCCGACCGCTGGCACATTTTAAAGAGTAGTATTTGTGTGTTCTTGTGTACTTCATTTTCGTTTTAGTGATCGTAATTTAACCCTATTTGTGTAAGCGACTCCTCCTTTGTTTTCTTTGTTATAAATTTTAATTCTTTATATCTGTAATCCTATATGTCTCTGTATAATATTCTGTAATTGTTAGCATGATAGGCGATTTGGATAAAACTGTAAGCCTATTATTGTGGAAATGAATAAATAAATAAATAAATAAATTAGTCACGCCAACAAAGTGGTAAAATAAAATCTTGAAAAACATTTTTTTTAATATACCTCCCCTACACGTAACGTGGGGCTGTATTTTCTTTTCTCGTCCAGTGTGGGATGTCGTTGAATGGGTCTTTCAAAAATATTGTGGGGGTTTGTTAAAACAATTTTTATTATGAAGGTATCCGTTTATGAAATATTAAGCTATAAAGCGCATTTTTTTTATTAAAAGCCATTTTCCAATACAGCCAAAACTACAAATACTAAGATATGAAAAATATCTCCAATGAAAGCGCATATAACGAATTTAAAGGAAAAACTATCACGACTAATGGAACGTGTCAAATTTTAACCCGAAGTAAGCCTATCTATCCGCGGTTTCAAAAAAGGATTCGGCCATAAGTAGACATCATTGGTTATTGAGATACAGGCGATTGAAGTGTTTATACCTACTAAAATCATCTAAAACGGCACCAAAGACTTATTTACTTTATAGACTGTTTTTATGTGCTAGTACTTAGCGGCTTCGGAACCCTACACTGAGCATGGTCCGACATGCTTTTGCCGGGTTTTTATATACAAGTTTGAAAAAGGAACGAGTTCATTGTCTCTAAAATGTCTCTGAGCACGGTGGTAAGTATTTAAAATTTAAATGTTGCCTAATAATACCTACGTATTTTGTATATTTGGGCAACGGGGGGTTAACTGGCAAGCGATATTAATAAGCTACGACAGACAGCTCAGACAAGTAGTACAGTTTCGTGGTGACCACCAAAAACAAAATAATGTATGTTTTACTAATTAAAATGATTATAATTTTACGTGGTTATAGATTATATAAATAAAAAAATAAATATCAGTTGGATAGTGTCACAGCAATTGACCTTGTGCCTAGTTGGGACAAGGTCAATTGGTTTGCATTGTAGGTTTGTATTATGGGCACTATTCAACGATATAAATACTTATGTAGAGAAACAAATACTTAAATACATAGAAAACATCCATGGCTCAGTAACAAATATTCTTCTATATTGCTTATCTTACAAATATATCCACCGACGAGATTTTAACCCAGGACCCAACTTCGTAGGCAGGGTCACAACAGGGTCATCGTCGTTATGCTAATGAATACCATGTCTAATTATCCCACTAATATTATAAATGCGACAGTTTGTGGATGTGTTAGTTCGTTAATTCTTTACGCTGCAACGTCTAGGCGGTTTCGGATGAATTTTGAAATGGAGATAGCTCTGGATTAACACATAGCCTACTTGTCATCCCCGGGATTTAAAATGTTCCGAAGGGAATAATGATAATCCAAATCTACGCGGAAAACGCCGCGTGCAGAAGCTAGTTAACAGATATAGAGTAAACGATCAAATATCTCACATCAAAGCGTCATAGGGTGTAAAACGTCAGAAGAACACGAAACTTGACAGATTTTTACCGTAAAACTACGAAAATGTACTAAAAATAAGTACCCTAAACAAAATATTGATGTTCCAAATTAACTACAGACACATTTAGCTTTCCACTAGATTATTAATAGTGAAGTAGTAGACGTACCGGCCGTCATTACAAGCGCTAATGACACAATAAAACACGGAGCCACCGGCGGGCAGCGCGAGCGCAGCGTCAATTGCACTGGCCACGTGTTGCGGCGCGTAAATCAATCGTGTAATAGGCCCGATTACTTACATATATATTCGAACACGTTTGGGTCTAAACGAAGGTGTTAAACTGTGGGTATTCTCACCACTAAAATACTTCTTATAATCAGATATTCGAGTTCGTACCTTGCTTCATATGACCTTGAAACAAACAGGAAACGTAACATGAAAATTTTGCACAAATATTAATAAAATACAAATCTTTTTGTTTTCATTTTTGGTGTGACAAAAAAACATTGGATATTTTCCTATTTTAGGAGTAATATGATATATTATTCTGATTGAAGATAATATTATTGAGCGACATTTAAGAAGAATTTAAGTTACGACAAATGACGTATTAATATCCATTACACGCGGCTATGTAAACTTGCAGTTTACCTGAGGGTTGGTCCCCACTGCCGACGGAGACACATTATTGCTCCGGTCTGTCTCGTCGAGTGCACCGCCGCCATTACCCGCAGCGGGCTGAGACATTTCCATCGTTCTTTGTTGCGCCATGTCAAGCGCATTTCAGCTCGAAATATCTGTTTTTATTTCCCGATCAGCGACGATAAAGCTGAAACCGTTTCCTTTAGAAACCGCATCTGAAAATCAGATTCTCAACGCAACGTTTACGTTCGATTTTCAGATGGGTCTCACTGTCAATATTGTCTTTTAATACACCGTGGAATAAACGGCACGTTTTAAGTAAGAAATCGATAAAATGTTGTTGATCAACGTACAGTCCGAGAGTTATATAATATTAAAATCCATATGTTCCGGCTCGATGAAGGCAACTGTAACAACGATGAATATGGCATCAACTTTTCACGCGCACTCACCGCTCGCCGGCTGAATTGTATCGTAAGAGTCGTAAATATTTGAAAAAGGCCGGGGGCAGCTAGCCGCTGTAGCGGAAAGTTGAACAGCGAACTGTCCGCCGTATTGTCATATATTCTGTTCTGCTCCGTTCTGGAACTTAAAGCCGGGCTGAATCGTTCGCTCTATCAATTTCCAAGTCGGTCGTAACGCGGTCTCGGCTCGGAGTGCCGTCGCGGGTGGATTGAGACGTTAGCTGCTAGATGTAGCGGGAACTTTAAGACGTGAACGTTGGAACTTTAAAATTTGATGCATATTTTACAACTGTTATAATACTCACGGAGCCAGTATTTCATTAATTTTGGTTAAATATCATAGTAAGACCATTGGAAAGTTGAGTCGATTTATTCCACTTGTACTTTCGTCCAGCTGAAACAAGGGTTTCCGCGACGCAGTAAGCGCCACATCAGCCGAAAGGCCGTAACACTCGGCACCCGGAACACGACCACTTGTCTCAGTCTGGAATACATTACCATGTTTATTAAATCGCAGACTGTGCCCTCAAGCCGTCGCATGGACCACTCTAAAAGTATTATAAGAGGCGAGCAAACAAAATATACGGCCATTACCTCGGGCCCCGGTATCCACTGAACTTATAAATTACATTTCTCGCTACATTCCCGTTCCGGGCAAAGCAAACAGCGTCAGTCGCTGTGCCAACAATATAGTCGCAATACCGGCTGATAAGGCGCATCTAGCGGCTTTTAAGGATGCCTCCCGAGAGTTTTATCCACAGAGAAATGTAAACGGACCGGGCCGGAAGCGCCGCTTGATAAGGATCTCGAGACCGCTCCGTCGGCCGGGCTGTCGCGGGCAGGCTCTCCAGCAGTTGTGGAAAGTTCGGCGATACGTATGTGGCGGCGCGAGCCCGGCGCGTGATTGCTTAACTTTCGCGAGATCCTCTTCGCTCCGACACTTGACATCATGTTTTATTGAACACTTCTGGCACTTGATACGCGTTTCAATTAGCTAATAAACAAATATTTTATGGTCGCATTTATCGCGGTGGATAAAGCATTCCTCACAGATGACATGAAAGTGACAGATATTATATCCACGTTAATCCACATAAGCTCAACCATAATAGAGCCCCAGAAATAAATAAAAGCGATTTAAAAAAACCAGATCTCAGTAATAATGACAGACTTAACAGTTGATTAAGATTTATTTTACAAGAACCGACCCAATTACATTTAAATCGCTCTGTTAATTAAGATAAGGCTAAATAATAAGACATCCAGGTATTAAGGTTGCCGAGGACATTAAGCCTCGACCTGTTCGCGGTAGAAAGATGTCTCCGGGCTAGACAGAGACTTTTGTTGCGAACTCAATTAAAAGTTAGATCTCGCCGGCCACGGTGAGAAGGTCGTTACAGAGTTTTGGAATACGGACGTAGACAGATCAGACTCTAAAGTGGATTCTGGCTTGTACGAGTATGTTGTGTGACGTTTTTAACTTTACTACCTGAAGTAGGCATGGCAGTAGGCATGGCAGTTTAGTTTGTTTATTTCTTAATTAAAGTTGTACCACAATATATATTGCAATGCATGCCAAAATATATACCTATATATATACGGACTTATATTGAGATTGTCAACTAAATACTACAACAACAGAATTAAATCAAATTTATATTAAACGGTCACTTACCCGATGTTAAATTAGGTACAAAAAATATCTGACAAAATAAGTATTATTTTCTTGAGTAGATACACATCGACCCAGAGAGTAAAGTGTATTGTCTAATGAAAGGTTTCTTAGGTGATGTTTATATTCTAGTTTCAGTTGTCAGAATTTTGTCTGCATAGCTTCCAAACCCGCGGCTCCGTCCACGTTTTTTGTGTTTTTTTGCCGTCAATGTAGGAAAAAAAAATCAAACATATAGGAAGGATTAAACATGCAATACCAAATGTTTTGTTAACGAAAGGAAACTGTCTCTATTACATTGTGTCACATTGTTGCTTAGGAGCCCAAAGCAGTCTAATGGCACATTAATTAGGTAAATGATAACTGGTCATTAAGTCAACTCGTGTTCGGTGGTGACGTCACTGGATTTGAGGAATATTTTAGCGTGAAGCGTGGCCAACTACAGTTTACGATGTTTGTATGGGCCTACGAAGGGTGGTTAATAAAGGTGCTTTTCCACCGGTGAGGTGAGAGGATTAGATCGGAGTGATCATGTCTGCATTGCATATTGGCGAGAAAAACCGAGACGAGAACTTGAAATATTTGCTGTTAATATTAAGAAGTATTACTAATACATAGAAACCTATAAATATAAATTTTATTCTCACCTTAGGTACCGGTGGAGAATCATCTTGAGAAATTTGGTTGTGATTTGTGTATATGTAGGTATGTAAACACGTCATTGAACAAACCAGAAAAATATATCACAAGTAATATTAAAAGAACAACGAAAGGAAACTTATCTCTTTCATGCATGCTCATCTTTTAAAGACCTTTCTTCGAGCAATTCTAAATTATTGATAAACAACAAATAGCTAATAAATTAATAAATACAGATATTTAAAAACAAACAATTTTATAAGATTTTCCTATCGGTAAAATATTTATTTACTAGACACTGTTAATGAAAAGAAAACGTAAGCAAATCTTGCTCTGCCACAAAATATAAGTTTTTGTAAATTGAGTCAACATGTTGAAATATGAACAGCCCGTTTACTTCGTCTGATAACATGTTCCCATCAAGATGCATAAAGTAAAATAAAAAACTACATTTGTATGTAACACTAAACGGCAACTGTGTGAAGTTCCGACTACAATCTTTTTTATAATTTCGTTAGGCCGGAATGTCTTGCGACGTAAAAATATTAAATACCTATGTAGGTAATGGGGATGTGATTTCTCAATGAAACATTCTACTAATATCTAAATATCTTAACAGATCAATTTGTTGTAAACTAGAGCACCCTTTCGTACTACTTATTAATTTGATTTTGCACCAATTACGATGTATCGTAATCACGTTAAAGTTCTGGTACCTCTTATACACTTGACAAATTATCACTAACCTTTTATCAATACGATAGTAAGAGCTACCTACTATAACGTCATAATTATTATGATGCGTATCTAATGCTAAAGAAAATAAAACATTTATTCACTACACAAACAAGACACACAGAAAAAAGTGAAAACAGTAAACACTATAGCAATAAACGATAATTATCATAGCAAGATAGGCTCAAATAAATTGTGCTCTATCCCAACCCTAGCAGTATTAAAGAGACAGAATGTACAATAATTATAAGTTTCATTCATAAATCTTGTAACCTAACAATGCAATCATGAAACAAGGCACCAATTCACAACCGTATAATTCCACCGCATTGGCCTTTTACCCTGGCTAAACTGTTACGAGTACACGGATGGCTTGCCCCGTCGCTTACGACCGTGCATCGATTTACGTCCTGCAATGTATATCTAAACCACTGATTTCAACCAACAACAATGGCGTGGGAATACAAACCTTACGCTTCTATTATTTCAGTTACTTTTTCTCCTTTAGAAATTTTGTCAACTGTATCACCTGTGCTAATTTTATGTCTCTGTTTGGCTATAAACAAAAGCTGCGGGAATGGTTTCGTAGCCGGAGTTCTGCGGATGCATTTGCTTATCCAGGCGAGCGGTGTACAGTGTGGTCTTCTTCCACGGTTGGGAAACAATGCTGGCAAACGAAATTTCACGACAGTGCGTAAATGATAGGTCTCACTTATAATCGATATATTTAATTGAATGTAAAGCAAGACTAAAACGTTCGACGTTTAATGTACAATCTTATGTCGTTAAGAGTTATAATTTTACACTGTGTTTCGGTAGGTTAAAAACGGGAAATAGGGTTTTTTGAAGTATTGCCAATCCCACCACGGGTGACTTAGACAAAGTACCAATAAATAGAAAAGTAGCGTAGCACGTTCTCGGCCTTTTAGGGGTTTCTGTTACCTAGTGCAGTTTGGTTTTTAGGGTTACGCCGATTTACGTCCCTCGATACTTAATACGCACGCAATGAAACGCCGGAACGGCGCACCATGGCCCGTCTAGACCGGCTCAGTTCGTCCTCTTGAGTTTGCTTGTAGTGGCACGCGAAGTGTACAGTCAAGGCACGCACACATCACACATGCAAGCCTCGTGATATACCTTTGACACTAGGAACTGTTTATTCTGTGACTAAGACAACTTTGTCCTTAGTAACGCTAATCGGCACAACTCTAAACAAGTAAAAACAAGATTTATGTAAATCTGCTGTTGTAAAAATTGGAGGTGCTGCTTATATCACCAAAGATTTAGGATACATCTGACATATCGTTCCGGTTTGACAACCGGAACCGCGCTCACGCTAACGATTGTTAGTCACAATGGAATTGGACATGAGTTCATATTAACAAAGAAGTTGATAACAGACTATAGCTATAGTGTTCGTGGGTGAAACGGCGCTCTTGAAAGTAAAACGATATAATGTATTCAGTTTCAATTCTTTCCACGTAGGGTTTGCATTGTTTATAGTCCTGCGGGAGAATCGAACCCGAAGGAAGGGCCTGCAAGCTCTAGTTCCACGTTCTGCTTGTACGTTTAAAGCGCTAAAAGGATGGCGACAATGGCTTTGTTTTAGGATAAACGCTTTGAATTAGTAATTTATCGTAATAAGCTGAGAGGAAAAAACCAGGCACCGTGAAACCCATATGGATTTGGTGAAATAGCATTAGAGCTTGAACATTTTAATATTTAAAAGTGACCTAGCCCGAACTCCCGACCCTTTACCACACAGCCAACGTGCTCGTTGTATTGTAAGGCGACACCGCTTGCGCAAGGAGCACTTGTACAAACAGCGCGCGCGCAGCCTTCGCGATAACGACCCGACGGCTAAGAATGGAGTTAATATCGTTTGAACCTTATAAAACTATGAACAAGTAGGTAGATGCTAGTTTAAAAAGACTGAATGCAGTGTGTGCAACTTTTGTAGAAATACGAAACTAAACGTCGTACTACGTATTCATTTTAATTAAGTTCAACATTTCTAAATGAATACACTATCAGAACTGTTTCTGCATTTTCTGAGAAAACTAGATGTAGCGCACTCAGACAGACAAATAGTCCTGTGTAACACCTGGTTCCAACCTATCTCTTATTTACAAAAAGAGTCCCGCACGTCCTTAAGACGAAAACAAAGATATGTTATTAATGTTATTATACCTCCAGTTAATGGTATCGAAACTTAGTCAATAATAATTTGTTCAAATGCAAAAATACTTTATCTTGTCTAGGGGACACCGTTGATGTAGGAAAACCTATCGAAACTTTTATTTGGTCGTCTTCTACCGACAGACAAGTAGGTGTTTTTTTCCTTTTCTACCTCTATCTGTCTCCCAATATTTTTGACATGTTTGCCTGCTGAACTACGCATGTTATTTAATATTATATATAATTTAATATTTATAGCCTTATATAATGCTTAGACTAAGTAGTACCATTGTAATATGAAATATGTTTAAAAATGACTGACTGCTGAGTTTCTTGCGGCGTTTCTTCTCAGCAGTGGTCTCCTCTTGGGAAGCGCTGGTAATTCTTGACGTGTAAAAGTGCCCGTGCGGCCTACTTACTGAATAAATGACTTATGTTTTATCTTTATCTTTTATAGACATTAGACAAGATATAGATTTAATATAAGATAATAGGAAGTCCCCTACACCTGATAAAATGCATGACTAACATGATATAAAGATAAATAATGAAACTGTAAAGATGTTCTCTTTATGTTTAGTCACCAGCTAAAGCAAAAAGTGAAGAGTAGATAATGAATGTAATGTTGAAAGAGACACATTTGTGATCTTCAGAACAGGACACAGAATATCGCTTCAACAAACAGATCCGTCAATAAAAGATAGTAACCCGCACTAAATCGCGGTGTAGGTATATTGCCGTAACACCAAAGAAGGCGGCTAAGTGCATAGTAATATTATAGTGTAAGCATTTTAAATTGAACTTGGTTACCAATAGAGTATAGATTACGGTAGTACCTATATACCCGTCTCGCGTCAACGTGGTTCTGCGTACGCGGCTGGTCGTTAACGCTGGGATTCCTTCGTTGAATGCCTGTTTGTCTTGCGATGCAGGTGGCGCCGGTAAACATGTATTCAGAGATGCCGAAGCCGTGACAACACACCAAAGCGAGTCGTAGATATACTTAAATATTAAATTTACGGCAACAAATGTTATCTATGCACACCTTTACAATTTCATTGCCATCCATTCCATCACCAAAGGATTAAACAAGCTCAGCATAGTACATGCAAGGCACTTCATTTTCTCAATAGTGTGTACGATTTGCTTTCTTTCAATTGTGACTCAAGGTTAAATCAGAGAGTACTAAATGTAAATTGGAAGACGCTTGGCTATCCATAATTATATCAAAGGTGTATAAATACAGACATCAAAAATGTCTAAGAATCAAAATGATGCCTTCATCAGTACAAAGCTAAATATAAAATATAATAATATGAAGTTCATATTGTTATATTTTATACTTAGCTATGTACTGAGTTGTGATATTTTTGATGTGTGTAAAATATCGAAGAATATGCATGGTAACGATTGTACGATAAACCAACGAAACTCTAATAAATACCGGTTGAAAATTTTCATTTGTCTGGTTTCCAACTGAGTCAAACGTCTTTTTAAGTATTGTTAAATCGACAAGGTACTAATGTCTGCTACTTACAAGGCCGTCTGTACCATAGTAACGCCTTAGTACAAATTCAACGCGTAACGGCTTCAGGATTATTTACTACCATTCGTACATTTTTATGCGGTTAATAAATAAATAATTAGCGCTGCCCACTCTTGAAGCCATTAAAATGTGATAAGAATATTAAATATTCCTGTGGGGATCACTTCACAGCAGCCTACAGATAATTAGGTAAAGAACGCTACATAATTCATTCAAGCGGAACCTTTATAAGGAAGAGACCTATACCCAACAGTTGCAGTGGGCGTATAGAGACTGATTAGATGGATGGAACAATTATCCTAAGTTCTATGAACAGAACAGAACCTAATCAGATCTAGTAAAGCGAACCGCACTATAAAATACGCCTTTTATACTAACACATTTCCTATTTTATAAAACATTAAAAAGGATCGAGCTTCATCGTGCCCTTGACTCCAGCAAATACGTCTAAAATATATATTTATCCTTGTTTTCTCTGCAGCAACAAAAATATAATCCACGGCAGCAAATATTGGTAGCATTTCTTTGACATCAACCAATTTGCTTTAATGAGAGATATTATTTGAAACTCTGTAGTACCCAATTGGGAAAGCTGTTCATTAAAAATAACCAGCGAGGTGCCCAGGGAGCCTGCGAGAGGAAAAGGCTCTAGAAAAAGGCAAAAGCCCGAAAGGGAAAAATGGTGACAAGGCTGCTACTAGAATTTATTGTCACAACAGTTTGGTTTGGTTTATCAACTCGCAAAAGTCTCAGTATGGTTAACCGATAACATATATTTTAATTTAACTTGACACTTATCTAGAACGAGATAAACTTAACGTTCTTCTTTATTTTTCTTCTTCTTTCATTGGAACTTTTGTGCCAGTCTTTTTCAACACTGTTCCCTTCTGAGAAAACGGGCAATAGAGCACAAAGAGAGTCTGGTTTAATTAAATAAAGACACTACTATGTCTGGCAAAAATAATATTGATTTAACCAAGACAATTTGTGAAAAAACGTGATAAAATTGCCAAATTCTACAATAGAACCCAAATAAAAAAAAACACTTCTTTAAATATTTAAATAAATTCTAGCTTTTTAGGTATGGGCCTGTAATACGATTATAAAATCCTAACAAACCTACCAAACCAATTAGATTGCTTCATCAAAATTCGAAAAAGGCAGGATTATGTTGGCCTTTAACATGAGTATTAATTTTAAAGAATGACTCTTAATTGAAAGCAATACTATTTCTAATAAGAATTTACTTCCGACCAAGTCTGAAGCTAATTGGATTGCAAGAAGACGGCAAGAGATTCCAGTTGATACCTTATAGGAATGCCAATAAGAAAGGTATGGATTCTAGTCTATTTTGGCCCTTTTGATCGTACCTGCGCGTACGCAGACAGATGCTTTAGCGCTTCAACTAGACATAAGAATGCTTCGAACCATTTATTAGAAGGTACTAAAATTAAACTGATTGTATACTGTAAAACGAAGTGCTATGGTAGCTTAAGTGTTTATGCAACAACATGCAACTGGCAGAATTGGCGAAAATATTTCCTGATCTGTGGACATACGAGTAGATAATAATTTCATAACTTCTTTTAACTACTAATATCGGAAACATTATAAAATTACAAAAATATTTTTATATTTTATCTTAATATTAGTGTCCAGTCCAGGGTAGTAGAATATTATTTTTTATTTTACAGTATCTTTGATACTAATTTCAACCTTAAGTGCCCAAAAAGGGTACAGTGAACACAAACGGTACCTCTACCCTACATTGGTAAAGTAAATATAATGTTTTAAATCACAACACTTATATTATTTAATATATTTATACTCATTTACCCTAACACCATTTGTTCATATCAATTAATAGAATTAGATATACATAAAATTTATTTAAAATTTACCTACTTATAATGACATCAAGAAATAAACTATGTTCATTTTTAATAATCATGCTGATCCTACTCGCAAATCAATTTGCTAAATTGTGTCAATCTCTTTGGACTTGCATCAAGGCTTGATTCTATTGAAGAAACGACGTTTCGTGTAGAAAATGCAGGCTCTTTTTTTTCCTGGTCACCTGTGATAGTTATAGCCACCTACATAGTGCCGTGAGACATTATTTATATTATGCCTTTAGAATGCCTTAGGTCACCGAAAAATTAAAAAAAAAGTTACATCATAATATAATATATTTGCGAATCCAATGTCAAGGACCCAAACAATGCAAAAGCGTACGTGTACATATTGTTGGTTTCTAATATTTACTTATACATAGGTATCCGATTACCGCCGCAATGCTGACTTTTAGTAGGGAGCTAAGGGTCCTAACTAACGGAGAGATTTAATATTCATTTTATCCCCTATTTACAGATAATAATATACCGCCACCCTCGTCGCTATCCTCCAAAAACCCTATATCAAAGGTGAGGTGGAAGAATAACCCATTTTAACAATATACATTTTAAAGAAGATATTGTGACAAGGATTAATAAAGAAATGCTGGTTGGTCATGTGGAGGGAATGGATGAAGTGAGATTAACAATAAAGATATATGAGGCAAGAGCAAATGGGAATTTTGCAAGGGGAAGGCCAAGGCGAACGTTCCAGATCGGGGACGTGTTAAGAAAGGGCCAGGTCAGGAGTAGGTTCCCTAAACCGACGCGAGTGTATTGGGAGAGAGTGTAGAGGAAGCGAGAGACGCAATTAACGCCGCGCTGTTGTAAAATGTACAAGTACAAGCCTTAACTAGGGATGTCCATTTATTTCGTTAATGCATAATCAGTCGCGCCAGGAACATTTTGGTTCATAATACTAGAGTAGATAGATGAATGAATTTAAACTAAAAGTGTATAACCAAATTATCCAGCATGAGGGTCCATAAATAGATACCATACGGTAAATTAAGTGAATCTAATGAAAATGTAATAATTAAGGAACGATTGCAGTAAATTCTAGATTCACGAATGTGGTATGAGGTATCAAAAAGTGCAAACAATAATTATTCACACCAATATAATGACCAATTAGAACGGGAATAAGTACCGGTTGATGAATACACAAGGAAAGAAGCGCAAATGGTAAATATTTAGTGGATAAGGTAAATCCTTGTCAAAGCAAGCATATCCGAGGTCATGCTGCGCGATAACAAACTTAAACGCCCATCAGAAACGTATTACGATAGCTGAAAAGCGTCTTTTAACGTGAGTACAAGCAATAAATATAAAGCTGTTAAATCTGTTGACGTTTTTTTGCGGGCTAATAAAATAGAGTTCGGTAAGAAAACGTCCGAATACACTGTTTAATAGATTGTAAAACCAGTTGGCACGTTTGTTTCGATATGTTTCTCTGCGATAATAAATGGTTAGTGAATAAACTTTTACAAATCTTAGGTATTTAAAACACCACTTCACCTCATTTCGCGGTGTTTTTTAAATCTTTGATTGTTTCGTTTAGTAATATCCGTCAATGTTAAAGTGGAACTAGATTATAATTAGAAAAATTGCTATTCGATAGCAACAGCCGATAGTAAATGCAACAGCTAGTGTGGCCATGTGAAATATTGCAGAACGTTACAGCCGCCGATTGGACGTGACGCAGTAATACATTACGAGGATAATTAACGCTCATAATTAGTCACGGAGCACTATAGGGAAAAACTAATATCAAGAGGGAAATATTCCAAATAAATATTCTTTCAATTTAAACAATTTGCTTCCAAATCTAGGGCAATTGGCATTAGTGGCTGGAAACAAAAAATACCTTAATTATCTAATTAAGCTAATGAAACCGAAAACCCAACGTGTTCTGCAATCTAAAATAGTAGGTATCGCATACCATTTGTAAAAGAACAATCGAATGATTCACGACAGATCAAAGGTTTGAAACAATTTGAAACACGCTGTTGCGTGGTGGCCGAACCTGGCACATGGTAGGGGGTCGGGTTCGAGGGGGGCAGCCAGTAGGCGGAACTGATAGGCGGGTAGCCGCCGTTGGACCGGCCCGCCTTTGCGCGCGCGCCTCCCGTGTCACCTCGCATATCACTTCACTTCACTTGCACTACACATAACGTCTGCATTGAACCGCGGCCGGGGCACGACTAGCGCGCCGGTACAGCCGAGGTGCGCGGGCGCTGACGGACGATCACTCATTCTTCGTGTTGTCAACTGCGCCCCGCACCGCCCGCTAACGAGCCCCGTCCTGCGTCTGACACGGTTTTCACGGCTCCAGGTGGGATCCCGACCTATACCCGATTTACGCCGGTCTGACGTCACTATTGCCGAGCTTCCGTAGAGTTCGGTGTTGATGACTTAGCACGCGCAGTGTTTACATCCCGGGATTAACCCGTCAATCACCAACTGATTAAGTGCCTGCGCTTTGCTCTAGACGAAACCAAAGCGATACCTTGGTATATAGTCAATTTTAACGTTCGTTGTGTCTGCATTTGTTTATGCAAGTTTCTTTAGTAGAACTCTAGTGATGTATTAAATAATGGACGGATCGATTTCTCCGGTTATTGTTGTTGAAACTGGTGTTTACATTCATACCTGCAGTAGTGGAGTAGGTTTGGTCGTCCAATTTGTAATATGAAATTACCTACAGCTACGTATTTTATGTTTAAATCGTTCGTACCTAATCTGTGTTAAAAAAAGTCTCTGACATGCACGGGTATAATGTCTCGATTACTCTCGATGTCTGTACTCGAGTTCTAATCTTTCGATGAAACGTGGTCTAAATTCTCGTAACAAATTTCTAAGATTAGCGTGAACATCAATTGTTCCTTCAACTGCTATTGAGAATCGTGATTAGTAACTAAAGTACCTACAAAAAACAAAATCAATGTTTAACAAAGTGAGATCATAATTTATTCGGATGTTTATAAAGTGAATGATCGTCTATTATAACTGAATAGCTATGCGTGCATTTTTCCCGATTAACTTAGTTCAATAAATAAACAAGAGAGCTCACATCAAACGGAGTTGCAGTTTGAATACCTAGGCGTTTAATAACATGTTGCATTGACTGAGACGCAATTGTTATAAATGATATTTCGGTAATTTAGATCCATAAGAAAAGCTGTTAGGTTAATATTTTTGAAATCATCAATGAACTCGGAAGTGAAAAATAGAGGCCCTCAGCTGTCATATCACTTCAAATTATAGTTATCAAGAACAACTTCCCATAGGTATAGAAGCCGTACAAAATGACTAACGAGATTAAAGATGGGTACCAAATACCACACAGAAAAGTGACGTTAACGAGCGAGCACATAAGTTATTGGCTAGCACGGTTGACGGACAAGGGAATGGAGAACTAATCCGTTCGATGAATGTATAAATAGAAAACAAGCTGTCTAATTCCATTTGAGCGACTAGACACGAACTGTTTCGTCGCGATTTCGTAGGATATTATAAGCGCCATAAAGCGGGTAATGTGAAATGCGATGTGCATGCGATAAAATACGCTATAAAATGTATTTTTATGGTGCAATATTTGCATAATGATTCGAGAATATACGACGAATAGAAACATGAAAAAACTGTAAAGCTTACCAAACAGAAAAAGTTTATATTAATGTCATTAGATATATTTTTTATGGAGTAGTTAATTAAAGTTGCTATGATTAGTTTAGCGTTGTTCTACATTTCAAACTGCAGAATACGGCCACCGTTTTGTAGACTTGTGTGCGTAACTCGGATTTTATTCACCCCACGTGCGTCTTTATACGCTAGGCGATTTGCATCCGTGGCTCTATCGTGTGATAACAAGAGCTAAATTAGCGTGAGTATTACGCTCTTGTGTGGTTCGCCGTACGTCAACTATCGCCAGGCAAGTAACCTAATAGTCGGCGATAGCGACTGAATCGATTTGTCACAAGCTGAAATGGTTTATCAATAATTATCTGAACATAAGGAAACTGCGCATTTATATGTCTGACACTATACTGCGCCGCGTGGCACCCAATTTGGTAGTCAGTTTTAAGCTTTTGTTTTAAATCGGTTTCCTTCTAATGATTTGTTTTTTTTTGCACTAAATAAAGCATTTTTCTTCTGCTTCACTTAAAATAACGTCATCAAAAACAAATTTTAGAAAAACCGGACGAATATAAAGTTATTTACAATTAGCTTATAAATAATTGTGATACAATTTATGACTGGACGGTGGTTAATTTTATTTGAATAAACTAACGATAAAATAAATAGTTATTTCTTGATAATATCTATCTAGAAATCATTATTGGTTGTGTAAGCAGCGCTATTCTCTACGGTATTTGACAAAAGTTACATCTATTCTCACATTCAGAACAGGCTGTTTTCCAACCGCTTTTTCAGGTGTCTGTAAATTAGAACGAACCTAACTAAAACTTACCGTTTCTATTTTCACTGTCAGCCGGCTTCATCTGAATTGGATGATGCATCTGTGAACAAATATTTACAATAAATATACAAGTACGGGATACTTAAAGAAAAATAAGTTTGAGGTTTGTGCAGATTAGAAATAATATACAGAATTATAATGAACATTTACAGAGTTAAGCTTTTAAATTTCAAAGAGTTCAGAGGCGGTTGGAGTTTATAAAAAACTGTCCTAAACGATATTGTAAGATATTGATAGATATTGATATTGTAATTAATTAAACCGTTTTAATACAGAAATTTACTGTGTAAAATTAATTGTAACGACTGTTATTAATATATATTTTCATTTCATTTTATTTTATAGAAGCTTGTTTCTTCAATGTGTCTGTCTTAATCGCACGTTACATCCAACAGTGACACTATACGAAAAATACTATTTGAGTAAACGTTTCACTATTGGTCTAAACGTGCGTATGTCTTTTAAGATCGTTCCTTTTTGCAGAAACAGATTATTTTCAACATCGCTTAGGCAATATCGTGCTCGGTTTGTTGCGTCCGGAATCGAGCTAAATCCGCAATCGATATAATCTGGGGCAAACATGATTATAGCTAAGTTAATTTTAATAATATAACAGGGTTTGCCCGATGACGCGTTAAATCGCCAGCCGCTGTGAGCGCATCTATTATTTACGACGGAGCGCAAGTTACAGGAGGCGGAGACTTTAACCTTCACATAAACATGTTATTGCCTTACTAATTAAAAACCCCCTGTAGATTCTTAGTTGAAGCAATTTGAAAGGCCGAATATAAACTGTGTTGTGCAAAGCAAGCATTTTAAGAGTTTTTAAGGCTAAAGGCCGAGCTCTTTTCTTTACATGGTATAAAACAAAGTGTTGATCCCGCTGTCTGTACGCTTAGGTGTGTTAAACTACGCAAAGGATGTGGTTTAAATATTATTTTGTATCATAAATTCTGGTTTATGTACGGGTGTTACAAAAAACTCACATTAACCGAAGCGAAGCGAGGGCGGGTTCATAGAATATAATAAGTTCGAAAAATAAATAAGCAAGTGCAAGATACAATTCATTATTATGTATGTTTATCGATAATTTATGTTTCTTAGTAGTTCTGTAAACAAAACTAAAACAAAGTATGAGTTTTTAATGTAATTCAATTTAAAACCAGAGACCGTGCGGTTGAAATCAAAGTTCATATTATGTGACGCGAGTTAAGTTCTGAAAAGGGCGAATGATACCTGTCATATCTAACTCCATCAGTGGGCCTAGTATGGCTGCGTCTATATCGCGTGTCAAATGTGGATAAAGCATCCGTCACTGTCGTACTTATATACGTGTCAAAAGGTGACGGATGCCTTATCTAAACTTTGTCACGCGATAAACGCAGCCATGTTAGGGCCCCAGCTTTTGATTTGGACCATACAATATAAGGAAATATAGGGTTGGCAAAACTAAAAACCGTAGGAAACAGTAGGGACGTTTAAATATACTTCTTAACGTACATATTTAATATTATCGAATATAAATACTATGTATATGTACCGTAATACTATAGTATGGTTCACTGACGTTTTACAAATTATAATTGGCGAAATATATCGAATCCACCACCACCATACCATAGCGATCAAATTAAAAAATACCAATTTAATAAAATGTACTCGCACGGCCGTCTGGAAGATTTTTAACACACGACAAATAAACAAGGGTGTGTGTCCGTGTATCTGTGTGTATGTCTGTGATATCTTAGCTTCCAAACAGATTAACCGATTTGAAAGTGGTTTTGTTAAAAGAAAGCTATTTTAATCGAGACGGTTCTTAGCTAAGTTTAATGAAAATAGGTTTAGCCGTTTAAGAGATACAAGCTCTAAAAAAGGTTTCACCATTTTACTGGGGATTTTTATCTGATAAATAATTATTTCTATTTTATAAACATGTCACGTATTCAAATCAATAGACGGATGAACCAACTCTTGTAGACGAAATATGATTTTGGAATGGCGACCCTAGCGCAACGGGTAAACAAATTAAACAATTTAAATAATTCGTCAACAGAGCCGCTAGTCGACGGTAAACAATAAACAGGGGTCGATTAACTGATTTTTCGCATCGACTCCTGTATTCGATCAATCAGATTGAATCGATTATTGTCAGTGAAGTAGGATATATTATCAAGTACACTCGCGGACAAATAATACGGGTCAGAGTGCGTTTTTCATACAAACGAGGCTATTTCAAAGCCTTGGTTAATCGCCAGGGGTTGTTTTGAGTGAGTTTTAATGGTGGATAACGCGAGGTTCAATAGAGGAGGTCAAAAGTTCTTAAGATACCTAACTGATCGCACAATCAGTTAACATCACAGCGGGAGACTTTGGGTCAGCACTTGGATTTCCTTACATTTTATTGTCATTTTAGATGTTTTTCTGAACATGCACTATTCCGGCGTTAACCGCAGATTCATTCAGTTGGGTATCCTAGGCACTCTGGAAGTCCTGTATCGATGCTCGAGGTATTCATCATCACATTTCACTAAAAGCATTCCCTGGCGAGGAACCAAGGCTTCGAAATAACCTCTTTAGTATGAAAAACGCACTCTGACCCGTTTTATTAGTCCGCGAGTGTATAAGTACAGTAAAACCAGAGTACTCGGTTGTCTATTGCTTTTACACCATCTCTGGCATAACACATATACCTGACAGATGCCAGAGAGTGACAGCGATAAATAGCCGATTACTATTAATACTCTGGTTTAAATTTATGTATTATCTTAGTATTCTACATATTATATTATACCTCTATTATAAAAATTATATTTTTTACATGTTACTAATATTGTAAATTAAGAGGTTTTGGATTTTTGTTACTCAATCACGCCTGAACGGCTGAACTTTCTTTCTAAAAAAAATTAACCAAAATAATTGTCATAAAATTCTTAGCAACAGTGAACTGCAATATAATTTTAGCTAGCGAAACTTGGACATTATCAGTGAAATGCTTTATTACTTTCGAGGGAAAATAATTTGAAAGTCCAACTCAAGTCGGTTTGCTTCTGACAACGTAATCTAGGATAATACGCTGTCGTTCTATTGTTAGTACCTAAATCAGTCGCCGCCTCTCTGTGCTGTGATGACTAAATTAACCTTGCGATAAGATCTGTTTTGTTAGGAAACATTTCGCGGTCGAATACGGCAGCCACAGAGCCAATTGTTGTAGGTCCTATATGCGACAACTAGTAAATTTCTATATGGGTATATTTTATTACTTTCTTCCCTTCAATTGTGGGTGTATCCAGATAACAATACCTAAGGATATTTGGAAAACCGTCAACATCAACGCGCCAAAAGTTTTGTGTGAGTGCACTGTCCAAAACTGAAAAAAAACTTCGTTTTGTATCTTCCCCAAAAGTTGACGCATAACTTGAACTGAAATGAAAAAAAATAATGTTTTTTGTTCCAAAAACTACTCCAAAACCCCCGGTAAAGGCCTGGTTAAACTGCTTTATGCCGCATAATGTACAGTGAGCTGCAGAGAAAACTAACCCCCCCTGCATACAAGTTGCCTTGCAAAGGGGGTTACATTTCTCTGCAGCTGACCGTACAGTGGGCCGTATATTCTACTCAAACGCAAACGGCAACAAAGGCAAACGAGCACCCAGGCCACCTTAGTAAGTGGAAACTGGGACCCATAGACGTTCACATTCACAAGACTGCAACCCAGTCTTAGGGTTGCAGTCTTGTGAATGTGAACGTCTATGGGTCCCAGGGGTGTTGCCAACCCTGAGGACCAAGATGGAATACCTCTATGCTAGTCATTACACCGGCTGTCTTATCTCTAAACCGAAACACAACAATGCGAGCACTGCTGTTTAGCGGTAATGGATAAGACGGTGGTAGCGATCCGGACGGACCCTGCACAAGGTCATACCACCCGCTTGTTGTATAGGTATAGTAAAAACGGTATAGTGCAAAAGCCCAATGAAAACACAAAAACAAATCTACCGGCCGGTTTAAGATTGTCGGCCTGTTTTTATGATGTCTATTTCGACACGAGTCAAAAGCGAGTCTAGTCCTCCAGGTGGACACGGCGCGCAGTCCGCTCTGTCAACGCCTCGTTTATTTGCGGCGGCGGCGGCGGCGGCGGCGTCTTATTGACTAATGAGTATTGGCGGCTCCTGAAGTTTGCACGTGATTTAAATCTCAGACAAAGGCTAGGGAGCTGTACTGTTTATTTAAACTGTTTAATTCAGCCAGTTTACGCAAAAAAATCAAATGTCGATTAAAATCGTGTAAATGTTCTTGAACTTTTAGTATATTGTATTATTAAATTGTTATACACACAGGCCACTTGGGCCACTATTCTACTTTGTTTTTGTTTATATTGCCTTCCTGTACCGTCAAGTAAATAAGAGCTAAGGTCAAGCGGGGATATTCCAGCAGACGTCACTTATTTTTTTTAAATTATTTTTGTAAGAACCTTAATTTGTATAAAATGAAGCATAATTAGTTTATTAACGTTGATTTCCCTTGACGCATTTACCCCTCTCTCGGTATTCCGACTTGCCCCGTTTGACGAAGCAAAAAGGATTAAAACAACTTGAAATAGAGCCCGGTAGGGATAGGATAGTGGTAGCAATCCGGACGGACCCTGTGCAAGGGTAGCACCACTAAAATCACATACCTAAATATAAAGAATAAATAGAGACCCTAATAACTATCGAATAAATAATGAATGTAACCCCCGCTCTATACAAGATTTATCATTCTGTTTTCGACGATCGACGCGAACAATTAGCGAAGTACAAGCCGCTCATGAATCATCGCATCATGAAGATAAAGTAGGAGCCACACGAGCGGCGGCAGCGGGAGCGGGTACACGGCTTGTGTGAGTACTGAGCTTGGTAGAAATGCATGATATGTTTTCTAAATAGAGTTTAGAGATGCAAAACATTATTAATTCATGAAGTGTACACATGTATGTAGTGAATCATTAAGGTATCATCAGCCCGCATCAGTCTTATATACTGGACAAAGGCCTCTCCTATTGTAAGCCAACTCCATAAAACCCAACTCCAACATAAAATTGTTAAAATTAGGGAGGTTATACAGATTATTGTGTAAACTTTTAAGGAAAACCACTAGTAACAAAAGCGTGCGTGGAGCTCCCAGCTGGCAGGCCGGCAGGACTCGGCAGGTTCCCAATAATACATTAATTCAGTATCACGCATCGCACTTTCCCTGGGCTTTGTAGTCTACTCGGCAAAACCATAATGATTTTGACATGTTTTCGTATTTTGTCAAAGTTACGATAGTTCTTATTTAGGGTCGATTCGACCAAACTTGAATAAATACTCCATTAACAATATTACTAGGTATATATCTATTCCACAATTTTATTCTCGAGTAAACCAGTGGACGTTTTTCCACGCAATCTAAGGTGGTATTATTTAACTCGATTTATAAGAGTGAATGAAGATTGATGAATGAATGTATGTATTAGGTACCTACCCGGAATTTAAAATTGCTGTACAACGGAACGATGTCTAAACATCAGTCATGTCTACTTACTTTATAGTATTATAAATTACTGGAAAATATACAGTCATTAGAAAATGAGTGTTACGTTGATTTGACAGCACTGGCAGTACAATATAAATGTTTACATCATTATATTTCCTTAGAATAACTCTGCTATTCGAGGCGAAACGACTCTTAGTAACTATATTCCCGAATAGGTTCACACTCTTCTTAGAAATATATCGTCGGTAAAACATAAACCTAAGTTACTCTCGATTAACTGGCGATTTATTCTAAGAATATTTATTCTCGTTTGGTCGAATCCGGCCATACTTGACAGCAATGGCGATCTAGTTAAAAACAATACCATACGTCGAAGACAATGACGACCCGCTGGCCTAGTTGGTAGTGACCCTGCCTCCGAAGCTAGCAGTCCTGGGTTCAAATCCCGGTAAGGACAGATATTTGTGTGATGAGCGCGAATATCTGTCCCTGAGTCATGGGTGTTTTCTATGTATTTAAGTATATATTTCTCTATATAAGTATTTCTATCGTTGTCTAGTACCCATAGTACAAGCCTAGAGCTTAATTTGGGACTGGGTCAATTGGTGTGACATTGTCCCCTGATATTTATTTATTTATTTTATTTATTTACTTGATAGTAATGGCGGCCGATTTGAAAATAATACGATAACATGTCAAAGGCAATATGGTTTTAACCAATAGAATAGAGACCCTGTTTTATTTATTTGCACTTAATACTACACGAAAAAGTAAACAGTTGATTTACGCCTCACTTTGTAACATCTGTTATACTGAGATATAATTATGATTATGTACGGATATCCCTTATCTAATTAGCTAAAAGTTATCATCAATCACCGAGACCTGACTGCAGTGCTTACCTAAAAGGTCGTATGTGTATAAACTTTACAAACACGTATAAGCTCTTTTAAGGTCGTGCGCGGACTGAACAATTCGTCTTTTAGACTAGGGTCGCGCCGGACGCGTTAAGCTAAGCTGAGCCAGGCTGAGCTTACCGCGCAAAAGCCAAGGAATTAGGGAATATTTTTAGCGAGTAACTTTATTAGGAAAATTATTTGGCTACTGCTACGTTGCACGTTAAGTAAGAATATATATATTGAATTTTTTTATGGTTGGAGATGGTAAGTGGACTTCGGGGCCCAAAAACGTTACTAATCTTAAGAGGATAGCGAAGCTAAAAAAATCCATACATAATACGATAACGTTTTCCTCCCCTTAAACCTCGTCCGATTTTTACGATTTTGGAATACGTTGTAGATATCATGAAAAATTATGTCTGTATGTTTTCCTTTACTTACACGAAAAATTTCTTAGAATGTAACTAATACAAAGGAACTAAAAAAAAGAATCGGTCAGACCAAGTCCTTTATAACTACTACAACATATTAAAAAATCGTGGAAATCGGACTAGATTTAAGGGGTGAAAAACGTTATCGTCCGGAGTTAAATTTGTATGGATATTTTTGACAGCCACGCGACTTTAGCGGCGCTTCATAATCCTTTTAAATCTGAAATCAAATGACCTTTAAGTGCCGTCAGTGCACTATTTGCTTAGTAATTTCATCGTAACACTGCGGTAGGTTAAATAGTTGATGGTGCAAGAAGCACGCTCCTGTCACAGTTCAATAGAAACCTCAACAGTGGTTTATAAGCTTGTGGGTGTGTGCGTCCGTTACATAGAGCCACAAACTTTCCAGTTAGAGCAACCGCAATTCGGACTAACATCGACACACGCTAACTTCGCGACAGAAGTCACTGAAACATTTAACTTGGCTTCAATAAAGACTGGCTCCGAGAGAATACGTGAGTAACCAAAACCACTCTAAAAAGTTAAGTAGTAATAATAAAGACAGTAGAAACATGCGTTTTTTAAAGTACTCCGCAGTTATGGAGGAGCAATAAGCAGACAAAATAAACGTTGGTTTTTATGAAACTTTGTAGCACTGTTTAAACAGAAGGTTGTCTTCAAACAAAGGTATATAACGCGGCTTGCTTGTGTGCGTGCCTCGTACGTACGTGCCGCGAGCCACGACAAGCAAACTCAATAGGACCTACTAGCCCGGTTTAGACCGGGCCACGCCGTCGCCGTGTTTGGTTGCGCGCGTATTAAAGCGGCAAAAGAATACCACTAGCCCAAAATTACTCGTAAGAGTATACAATGGAATGGAATGACTCAACGCCTTGAAGCCTCGCCTCATTGTTAAGGTTCCGGCAACGTTGAGTCAAGGCAAACCTATTTTCAGTTGCGATAGCTATGTACCGAAAAGATAAGCTACAAATATACTTAAAACTAGCTAGATGAACCGTAATACCTACCTGTACTTCATAAGAAGAACTTAGAAGTTTTACCTGTTCCTATTTAATTTATCAATGAAAAGAAAATTTATGTCAAGGGACGATTACTTAATAGGTAATCATCAGATCTATTTCGTTATACGTCAACCAGAATTGAATATCGTCTTAATTGGGCCTCTATTCTATGCAGTAAAACCATATCGTCTTTGACCTGTTATGGTATTGCTTTTACTCGGCCGCCATTACTGTCAAGTAAATAAGAGCTATCAACACGTTGCCAATACGATAACAGGTCAAAGACGATATAAGTTTTACCGGCTAAAATAGATGCATTGTTTTAACGAAAATTTGACTGAATCAGTAAGGGGGTCCCAGCCCCTACTAACGTACTGACGTACGTAACAGTTTTCGAAAACAGTAAAAATATGGCATTGACATATTAATAAGCGCTCATTGCAACCCTCCGGCAGTTTACGTCAATTCTATCCATTTTATAAATAACGATAACGTTCGCAGAATGCATTTTTTGTCCAACTCCACCGAGATTCTAGTGCAAATTATATCCTCACATACAAAATTATTTGTACCTAGTAAGTTGACAGCTTGATTAACCCTTAATCTGGTATTGTGTTTTCGAATATAAGCTAACAAAACGTTTTAAATAATATCAAAATTTAAAATCCTGTATTTTTAATAAATTTGGATAAAAAACCAACTAACACATCGTTTTTCGTTTTTATAAAGCATTAACTTTATGCAGTATGTGGACAGAATATAACCAAAAAACAAACAAAATGTTTTCTGCATTTTAATTCATTCATTTAAAAATTGAATACAGGAGGATAAAGTTTTAATTATAAAACCACGCGGATCCCACTAAACCCCTCCACTGAATAAACCGTCGGACTCGAACATTTAGTTCGCTTATTTATATACCAAATATTAATATAACTTTCGGTACTGATAATTTTGCAACTAGGGTGTTCTTTTTAGCTCATATTAAATAAATAAATAAATAAGAAGTCAGGTAATCACTGAAAACAGTAAGTAAGTGACTAAAAAATACAAACATAATTTAGTTAAAGGCAAATGAGTATGATAGATGTTCACGATGGAGCTTACAATGTTCCCAAGCAAGGTAAACTTGATCTTTACGATTTTTTATAATATGTAGGTATACAAGTCTTGGTTTATGGTGGTTTCATAAAGAGATAAAGCTATTTTAATTGATGCGGTGATAACACACGCCATTTAAAACAAACAAATGATAGATGACAACGCGACGCCTACAGCTCGTTAGCGTCGTCGCCAATTAATCCACTATTGCTTTGATCAACACGGTAGGAGCATGATAGATCATAAATTGGTAATTGCTGGAAGTTTTAAGGACTCCTTATTTGTTGCAACGCAAATGTTCTTTACAAATATTCTATTTTATTGCCATGAATTTTAATTTAGCGATTAGTATAATCAAACCAAATGATTAGGGACGAAACAGCTAAGGACACGTTGACCACTAGTCCACCATTATAAGGAGTGGTCCGGAAAAAAAGTAGCAGGACATTTCTATAATCAATCAGTACGCTGAGCTGTTGCGAGACGACGGACAACGTGTATAATGATGATAGAATACCTACTCATAACGATCATACCATCTATTTACATCCCGCGAATACCATCCCCTTAGCCTAGAACAGCAAAGAAAACATATTGTATAAAAGTAAAATATAGAAACAGCACTATTATCACTTCGATAACTTTTGCAAACGGTCTCGAGACAAAACACCGTAATCCCCTGGTCCAAATAATGACCTCAACTCAAAGGATTGATTGATTTGAGAGCACACGAAAGAAATATGTAAAACAGAAAACTTGAGAACATAAGAACACAAAGGGCAATGATACCTTTTGTAGTGCTGGTCGCGGTCAAAGTGGACCGGCTTTGGCTTTGACTTGGAATCGTTAGTCCCCTCAAAGGTGAACAAAAATCCTACGGAAAAATGGAAGGCGGCGAAATGAAAGGAGGCCCTTTTAGGCTTATTATACGCAACGAAGGACGTCGGAAAAAATGAAGATGGCACGCGGTATTCGGAAAGACAGGAATGGGACTGAACATTTACTTTAATAAATGAGATTTCAAGTTTTATAACTAAACTGATATGGACTTGCAAAATACTAAATATTGAATATAAAATCGAAGCTTCTTTTGATAGGTTAGTTTATTTTCAAGCAAGCAATTAGGAAATTATTAATATTTAATTGATTAATAAAATAAATAAATAATAAATAATACCGGGAGAAAATGTCACACGAATCGACCTAGTCCTAAACTAAGCTCCAGGCTTGTGCAATGGGTTACTAGACAACGACCAAATCAATTACATCTAGACTTCGAAAGACGAGATCAGGTTCAATCAGCATTTAGTAGTACGAATAGTAAAAATATTGAAGCAGATACACTCTGAAATAATCTCTGTGAATGCACAGCACATAGCATGCTTAAAAAGTTCATTATGATCAATCAATAAGTGTTCAATAATGTGAACCGGCAGTAAAACGGGTAGATCCCTTATTTTTTGTGTTATGTCGATCCCAAGGGAAGATGGCCGCGGAAGCAGCCACCAATTACAACGAGTGCCGCATTGTCCCTTCGACTGCGGCACCGATTACCAGATCGAACACAAGTGACAGCTACATTTAGATTTTAGAACCGCCTGTATAATGAACTACGACTGTAGTATAATGGTAAAAAATATGAAACCACAAACAAAGAAATATTTAAGTAATTATTTTTTAAATAATTGTTTAAAAGGGTAATGTTGATTATTGTTCTTTAATTTGTAAAGGCAAGCAATTTCCCGACCTGTGCAAAACCTTTTAAACAAATCCCTTCAGAGCGTCCCGTAATTTCCCCGAATTCATTATCCATTGCTCGCTGTGTAAAGAAAGAAGTTTGTGCAATCCTTCAATATAACTTCAGCAAGATAAACAACTTTATTATAAACGTTTTCTTTTTAGTTCTGTGATAGAACCCCAGCCATAGTTAAAACCCGATATGGCATTTGTTTACAATTTTTCCACAAAACTTTATTACTTGCTCTACAATGTTCTTAAGGATTCTTCAGGTACATAATTAAAATTCAACGTTTTAAATTACATTTTATCTAAGCTACTTATGGCAAATAGGCCAGTATTTACAGGGTGATTGGTTATTGGATACATTCTTTATAAAAGGGAATAGTACAGGTCATTGCATTTGCAGCAAAACAGCTGTCAATGTCCTGTCCAAAATTATATGTTAGGTAAATCTTTTTCAAAAATCGAATTCTAACGGAAACAAATCGGACGAAAATTGGCATAATTATTTACTCCTATTGTGGGCTCGTGTACCAGGTTGGGTAGTGGGTACTTGTCCTATATCTTCTGATAAATATTTGCATGCTGGTATTGCTGGTGTTGTTGATTGGATTATTGATTAACGGCCGAACCCTATATTCCAACCGCGTACAGATAGGTTTTACTTGTGATTAAAATGTGACACATATTGTATAGCAAAAGTTAAATTTTAACCCGAAGCAAGCCTTATCTAGCCGCGGTTTGAATATAAGTAGGGTTCGGCCGTTAATTTACTACTACTGCACACCGATAGCTCTAACAAAGTTCTACTACCCGGTTCAAATTCATACATTTGTATTGCAACCAGTTGATTGGCTGCATTAGCATTTCTATTATACTTCAGCAAATGTTTTTTTATAGAATTATGATGCAGACGAGCATGCGGGTCACCAGACGGTAAGTGATGACCGCGACCCATAAACACGAGAAAAGCTTATCTAAAATTAATAGGCTTATCTTTCGAATTTACATTTTGTAAAAATAATTGACCACCGCATAGTGGTAGAATCATACTCCTGAAATTACCAGGGCTTCTATTCTACTCGGTTGAACCATATTGCGTTTGACATGTTATCGTATTGTTTTAACTCGGTCGCCATTACCGTTAAGTAAATAAGAGCAATATTAACGATGTCAATTCGATAATGATTGCACCCAGTATAATAGAAGCCATGCTATTTCCAGGATTGTGGTCCCACCATTATGCGACTGTCAATTATTTTTACATGGAACCAACAAACCGTGTGTGATTCTCCTATTAACCCCGGCCGAGCCTGAAAGCAGTCACTCACGCTGTTAATTACGTGAAACTACAGGCCCCGGGAAACTTTTGCGTCCCGACACCTCGCTTTGATTGACGGGACGCAAAATGGTTGCATGTAACGTTCGCGGAACTGTATTCTGGCCGGGTTTGAGAGAGAATTAGCGATAAAAAGGTGAGTGAAGCAATTAATGTATGAGAAATATGGTGGTGTGGTAATACGGCGTACTAAAAAATTGAATGACCAGTGAATATAAACAGCTTTTATGCCGTCTCGGCCCTTTGTCGTTTTATGTTTATGATAAGATTTATAATCAAACCACTTAGTTTTAAAGTTAAAAGGAAACGAGCTTTTGCTATAATTGTTCAGTCAATTATATCTGATTTATTTTAATAAGATTTATTAACATAAAACACAACTTTTTTACTGCTCAAATTAAATGGAGCCACATCTTCTACTTAATACTAAGTTCGCGTACATAAAATGCACGTATTGTAAAATGTATATTTATGCCTTCAATGCACTGGGTGATAGACATGACTGAGAGAGTTTACATACAACCAGTTATTGACTGTATTTTTTGTCGTATATGTGTTTTGCTGTAAAATTGAAAAACTACAAATAATTTAATCTTATTTATTTATTTATTTTGTTTTCCATCTGAGTACGTACCTACTAATATTTTGGAAACTAGTATATTTCCGCCGATGAACCAAAGGGCTTTGACCCTCAAGCGAGGAGGGTTGGAAAAATCGTCCCAAACTAATGGAGCGGACGGAGGGAATGAACTTTCAAAGTTGCCGGCGAAGCTTTCGTGTTTAAAGCTATGTATTCATTGATTTTCATTAACCTGTGCATATACAATCTATATGCGCAGCATAAAGTACTATGAGCATTGACCATGTAATTAAGGTACTTAGCTTTTTAAACGACTTTTTAAATTGTCTTTGTGACGAGTTCTACGCCGACGGGGTCCCAGGTTCACATTTTGAATCATTTTAATATTTTTTACGCCAAACAAGAGATTAACAATTGATAGATTGACTGAACTAACTGACTTTAAAAGCGCCTACGAAATACGAATACTGCGCGTCGCGAGTAAGATTTTGCCGTCGATACGAGTACTTTTTGTGTGTTGCGACTCCGTCCGCAAAGATGTCGATTATCGTGGGTACAAAAAACCTATGGCCTTCCTCAGGGAAGCTATCTATCTCAATACCAAATTTCATCAAAATCGATTTAATAGTTTAGCTGCGAAAGCGTAACAACCAAACAATTTTTAATAATTATGTTGACGGGATTATGCATTTTTAACTGTCATTCTTTATTGTATATATTTAACTAGACACTAAATCTAAATTAGTTTTTTTCATCACTTCTTCGCACAAATAGTTTGCCCAAAACTGTAGTTGTTTCACTATTAAATAAATCTAGAATTTAAATTTGAATTCTATCCGATTCCAGGGAACTACCGATTTATTTGATATCATATTCCAATTTGAACAATTCGAACTCTAACGGCCGTTGAATTCACTCGAGCACGTGACGCCACTACATCCAAATGTGGCAATACGACATAAACTTATTGGAATCGGATCGTTTAAGCGCCCGTGAATGCACCGCTTTACACGGTCACGTGCCGCGAGTGCCAACGAATGGGCGCATAAACGTTTAACGTGACGTTTGGAACGTTACTAATGTAATAGCCCCCGAATGTGCTTATGTGTGCGACAGTTCCAATGAGATATCTATGGCGATAGAATCATATTTGGTATTTCTATCTAACTCTACTATGTCCATCACGACACCAGTAAAGGATTCATAACCGAGTTAATATATTTCACTATTTCGAATACATATGTTGCCTGATTATACAGAAATCTAAATAAATTAATCAAAAATCTGAATAAATTAAACAACAATGAACAAACTCCAAATTATTAAGGAGTTCTAGTTCCATTGACTTTTCATAGATCGCATGACCTGATCTAGACCAAATTTAAATGTTGGTTGGAGAATAATTTGTTGGAGAAATCAAGTAACATACACACAAAATTTGAGTTTGCTTGATTTCTCCAACCAAATTATTACAATTATACATGTGAATTGTGAATCTCCAACTTTAAAAAAAAAGGATTCAAGTTAAAGAAAGCAGCACAAACAACGATTCGGTCGAACATAGCCTTCGTCCCTGATTACGCCAGACAATCATAACTTGACCATTTCATAGACTTCGGCAAATGAAAGAAGCCTTGGTTGTGCTGCGTCAATTGTACCTACAGAACCTCAGTAAATATGTTAAGCATTTCACTGCCTTTTCATAGGCCACATTTCACCAAACTGAAATAAGATTAGTCTATGAAAATTGGGCGTTTAATATAGGTATAAGACCTTACTCTCGTTTGGTCGAATCCGCCGTTAGTGAATTTCAAACTAACCATAGAAGGACAAATACGATTAAGCCCATGATCAACATTTTTAATTGCCGACCGTCGAGACACGCACAACATGCACCCAATACCAGTCAAGGTTCAACAGCTGTTCGTTGTTCGCGCCCGGCGCCGCCCGGTGGTTTTTTTTTTCAGATAAACTTTATGAAAAATTGTTTACGTCCTATTCTCAGACCTACTGAATATACACAAAATTTAATGAGAATCGTTCAAGCCTTGTTGAAGTTTTCAAGTTTTGTTACAAACACTGTGACACGAGAATTTTAAATATCCTTCTTTCATAGCTGATATATCTTAAACACACACACACAGACACACACATACCAACACACTAGCACTCCCCTTTTTGCGTTGGGGGTTAAAAAATAAAACCGCTATTACTTACCTATATTCTATATAATTTGTAAAGGAGCAAAATCTTATTACAATCTGAAAAGTCAGCACACTCACAATGTCTTCATTAACACGTATAGAAAGTAGATACGAACAAAGCCAACTAAGTGGTAACGTGAGGACAAAATGAGGGTTTGAAGTCTCAAAGGGGTGAAGTTATTTGTGAAACGTCCTACGCGCTAGGGCTCCGTACGGGCCCATTTGAGCTGATAAGCCTCGGTCAAGCACGAGTCGTGTCGCGAGCGGTGGAGAGCTTTAATAATGTAACAGCCTCAACAGTCCGTTATTTTGCAACATATTTCTTTTAATGGTAGTTTTGTATACCAAAACACAAACACTTTCATGTATGTAGTGCACTTATTATCGTGGTAGTGAAAAAACATACTTGCATGAATCGTCAATTGTTCTAGCATTATTTAGCCATGCCTTAGCCTAGTTAGCAACCCTGCCAACGAAGCTAGCGGTCCCGGGTTCGATTCCCGGTACGGGCAAATATTTGTACGAATATTTGTTCTGAGGCTTGGATTTTTTTGAATGTAATAATTATGTTTATCGTTGTCTTGTACAGTCACGAACCGGGATTGTTGAGCCACTTGCCACTGTTCGTATTTTGGCCGTGTAATGCAAATCGGGTTTAGTCGTTTATACTCGTATGTCCAGTATGTATTACTCTGCTAAATTATGAAGAATATTGACGTGAGTGACTTAACATTCCCGTGTTGCAGTCACAGCTTGGTTGTGTTACCTACTTACACGGATCGGCCAAAGTCGGATATATTCGCTTAAATTAACGATCATTTCACCGAAATAGAGCTGGAGAGAGGGAATATTGTTTTGATGATTACTATGGTTACGTTTAAACAACAGCCACTATTGGTTCAAACTGAACTGTCTTTATTGGTAGTTACAAGGGTTGCTATGGTCACATTTAAGTAATGAAAAACAGCGGCATTCGTGTAACACAACCAAGTTATGATGATAAGCTAGTGGCTCAAAAATCCCGGTTCGTGACTGTACCTGCCTCTACATGCCTATAGCTTAGTTAGTTTGGGACTATACCCTGTCTATTTAACAGAGTTAACAAAGCGTTGTCTCTGTTGCACTTTTGTATGAAAATGAAAGGGACAAGAAACTGCCAGTGGGCGTCAACAAACGCACGTCGATGGCGGGCTCGGCTTACATGCCGCCTGTTTTTAAAATATTCGTAATATTTCTCGTTATTTTTGTTTGTAGTTAGAGGCACCTCAAATAATTAACTTACTGATAACATAACATTGTCATGTCATGTTAATTCATCTATAAATCCTAATTATGTAATTTAAAGTAGTAGATAGTAATATTTTTAAATATGTGCCCTGCAGTGCAGTGGGACGTATAGTACAGGCCATACAAGTAAAAGTATGGCTGATGATGAGAAAGAGAAGTAGTAGGTATATATATTCAAAGAAATAAATTATTAAATAAAATAAATTAAATTTGTAACCAAAGATAAGCACTTGAAAGCGTCCGCACCGTACGAGCGACAGATGTTGACTAAACTTTGACAGACATGTAAACCTACCTTGTGCCTGTGCATCGTCCTTATCGCTGACCAATCACATGCATTCTCTGTTTTCTAGTATTAACTCTGTTAAATAGACAAGGTATAGGTCAAAATTCCCCTGATTTATTTATGTATTTACTGACTATTCAGCATTGTAATTTATTTAAAGCTTTTGTCAGTATATACACATTATCTTATTCTCTAATATAAGTACATAGTTAATCTAGTGGTTACAGAGTTCGATTGCTAACCGCGAGATCAATGCTCAATATGTCGTAATTATTATGCTAATCTTGTGATTTGGTAGTTACTAGGACATAATGTCATTCCAGTCATTGAGCACTAGCGTAGGTTGTGTCACCCATTGTTTCTTTCTCTAACCAGTCCGCGAAAATGGAAATAAATAAATAATCCAAAGCAAGAAAAATCAACTTGCGCTATAGCGCATAGGTATACCTACGGCATGGCTTAATCAAATCGAAGAAAACCCACCAAAAAGGTCTCAGACGAATTAAAAAGGTCACGATCCGTGCTCCCATTATTGGCATTCCACGGGTCCTGGTGCCGGGCGTAATATCTAAACGCAGTAATTCTACCTCATCCTTGCCAATTATTTCGACGTTACTCGTAGTTCGCTGGTTTTAATTAATTCGCAAAGTATTCTTATCTTTAATTATTTAGTAGAAGATAAATCAATGGTCTTGCGCAACTTTTTTTAATATTACTCCGTTATTCCGCGAGATCGTGATCCTAACTGGAATTTCCCCAACTCGGTAAATGATGGAGATTCTATTAGTATATTGATTTTTGAAACAATGAAAGTATAGCATTTTATTGAAATAATATTATGTATCCCTAATTAATACTAAAGTTATGGTCACCTAATATTTTCATGTTGGTACCTATTGGAAAATCAAATGATCAGTCAGAGAAATTGAGTGTTTAGGGTGACCTTGATTCTGAATTCTGATTTTGAAAAGATTTCCTTTAATGTTTATTTAAATAAAATCAAAGTAATTGTCTTAAAGCTTTTAAATCTACTACGTTATGTTCCTAATGGTGTAGTAAGTTTTGCGTGCACGACTCGATGTATGAATGTGGAAGAAGCTGAAGAGATTTGTCAGGATCGTAGCAGGTGGAAAGAAGTGGTCTTTGCCTACCCTTAATTAAGAATAGAGGGCTAGATGTGATTATTTTCAGTCTGGAAAAGGGTAATTATAATGTATTTAAATTCCAAGTTTACTTTGTTGCTACACGACCCCGCATATACGACCTAGAGATATAGTCGTAAACTTAAGCTGCATTTTTATCAAAAAAAGTGGCATATAGAAGGTAAAAGAGCACACCGGTCACCTGATGGTGTATGGATTCTGAAGATTGAAACTGAATCTTACGATGCCAATCTCAAAACATCAAATGCATTGCCAACACTGACTTAGATGCCTGTGAACTAGATATTTCACAGGTTTTTTTAACCCCTACACTGAAACAACAATACGAACACTGTCGTTTGGCCCCAAGGTAGGAAAGTAAGATAGTGGTGCGTAGGGATCCGGGCGGACCCTGTTCAACGTTGTTCTATCACTACGCTATGCGAGATAAAGGAAAAGTTCACCAATGGGACAGCTGCGCAGTGCAAGAGGCGACTGGTGCGACTGGTGCGGAAAAGGAAAATTAAGTTACCCTATTATTTTCCTCACACGCCGCTTATACTTCGATTGTTTTACATTACAATACATGACCGTTATTTTGCACATAATTTTACCTTATACGAGGACAAAATGGGAATCCAATACAAGAATGGAGACGAAACACTAAGGGCCGTATTAATAAACTCATCTTGACTATGAGGCCTGTCACAAGATACATCAAAGTAAACGTCACAGTCGTCGTAGAACACTGTCATTTTTGACGCATCTCGAGAAGAGCATTAGAGTTGAGATCAATTTATTAATACGTGTGCGAGTCCGACTCTCCGTTTTCCGGTTATGTTTCATTTGTTTTAAATTGTTATTTAAAAGAGCTTTTAACGTCAGACTCCCGCAAGCCCGGGCGGACGGGAAAAATGACAGGTCAGACATTTCTGAGTAAAATTATAATAAGTAATTAATTTAATAAGGCCTATTACTTTTGCCAACTTTAGGAAATTTCGCTTCATTCATAATTAGGCAGAAAATATTTTCACCGACTGTGTTAATTATAGCAAAATGTTCTCTACTTTACAGATACACACTAATTGCTAAGTAACCTATAGGAATATTGGAGGATCTAACTACAGGGTCTTTATTCTAGGCGTTATAAGACATATCGTCTTTGACCTGTTGCCCATTGCTTAAAATATATTTAGGTATTCATTTAACGTAGCCGATTGAAAGAAAATAATCTAAGTAGATTTAAGAGAAAGACAAAGGAATGGCTTACAGATAAATGTTTTTATACTATTAATGACTTCTTAATGTGATTGTTATCAATAAATACTCAATTTTATTCAATTTTATGAGATGCGACATTATTTTTTTATAAATTAATTTGACCTGTATAAATAAGGTAGGTAGGGAAATGTGTGACACCTGAAAAAGTAGAGTTTAGTGTTCCCAAAATATGTGCAATATTACATTATCTTTTTACTGTACCTAAATTCCACACAATAAATGATTTGATTTGATTTGACTAGGCGTTGTAGGCTGGGTATCTTTTAAGACAGCAACTCTGTACTATCCGGATACTGCACAAAAGGCAGCCGCGGTCCGTTCGCATTTACGCACAGCTCGCTGTAAGTGCACTTCAATACTTTGTCACACAAAGTTACAGTTGGTGTAATTTTTTAGTCAAATCTATGTATAATTTTATGTGAACAATGTTTTATTCACAAACCAAGTCTTAGAAGAAAAACAAACAAACTCTGCGTAATTCTACAATAAAGAATAGCAGCTCATCACATATCGAAACCTCCGTGTATTGATGCAACGTATAATAGAAAAATGCAATCTCCTCGATCGCTTTACAAACGCAAAAATAATTCCGAGACTCGGAACACGGAGTAAAATATCTACGGCGAGCTTCGATACTGCGCTATGAAAACTCGTTGTAAACCGATAGACCACGATTTCAATCCGAAGATACGTGAACCGACTTCAATTGGAAACAGATATAGAGAAATATCTATCTACCAGCTACCAGCTGAAAATGACCCACCCACCCTCGAACATTAGGCGCGTTTTGGAAGGAAACGGGGTAGCCACATGCCATTCAAAAGGTCTTGTTATATTAGTTGAACGTGCGATCACATCTAACGCTTGTTAAGACTAATATCATCGCAGTGTTCGAATAGAGAGAAGTTGTAACTGCTAGAGTGTGAAGTTAGTTGCGCTTGAAGTACCTACGTAAAAGCTATTATAACAGTTTCCAATACGCTGCGAGCGGATCCGGGAACGTCTTCAGTGATTAAGTAATAAATATCGAAGTGTGCGCGCTTAATGTTGCAATTTTCACGAGGTCCCGTCGAATGATTATTCTTTTTAGTACGCATGTAAATAAGAGCTAAGCTTTCTTATAAAATGAATATCAGGGGCCTTGTTTTACTTTGTCTCTACACGTATTATTATCACGTATTGTTGTCCTTCAACTTGACCCCTATTACTGTCAAGTGAATGACTATAACGATAACAATATTAGGTGTAAGGTCCAACGTAGAATAACGCAACAAGGGTCAATTTCACCTATTACCATTGGGCAACGATAAAACGTTTATGGAGAAATACACATTTTAATATATAGGTATACAAAACGTGTATTAGTTAGGGAGGTGGCGAGTAATAATTCTATACGATCAGCAAACGTGGCAGACGTTATTAACAGAGATAATAATACCCTCAGAAACATCAAGGACCTCGTCTACCACTATGATAGCCCTGCGTTGTCAATTGACAGCGTTTCAAAAATGTAAAATAATAATATGTGTACTATATTATGCGCACATGTTCGCCTCTGGAGCTGATGATCACAGTCATCTTGTAAACACAAAAAATCGAAGAGGCAGACATCCAGAACACTCACGTATTCGATTTTTCAAGTTATTTTTATGGTTAAAAAACTGTATATGAAGTGCACACTTGGCAGACTTGAATTGTTCGATTAAAAACAATGAGAAGGATGACGGAAAAATAGTCTGCCAGAATGTTGATTCTGCGATGACTAGTAACAGCGCTTAAAATGTAAAAAAAAAAGTTGTTCTATATCATGCGCACATGTCTGCCTCTTAGTGAGGATGATGACTACTGATGCTTGGATTTCTCATGAAAACCAAGAAAATCGATGAGGTAGACGTTCAGGCCTCCGTTATTCCAAAGGCAGACCATTTGATTATTATTTGTTCAACCCAACTCTGGCGCCAAGCTACAAACACAAAATTCTACTGAATACTCGTATTATTGAAAATAATTAATATAATCTTTGGGAACGATTTTCAAAATTCGTCAGAAAATTTTGGGTTGTCTGTTGACACTGCGGGTCCCATGTAAGTTTCTTACAGTTGTACAGCTAAAAATCCATGTGCAAAGTGTCTGCCAAATCGAATCGAATGGGCGCAATGAGAACCGTGTGCCAATGACTTAGAAGATCATTTTTTTAATTCCTATGATAATGCAGAGCCCTGAATGTCTGCCTCTTCGAGTTTCTTCGTTTCCAAGATGATTGTGACTATGAACCCCAGAGGCAGACAGGTGCAAATGATTTAATACCCCCATTTTTTGTGCAACTTCAAATCGCTGAAACGCGAAAACCAGCGACATAGGACCTTAATTGACTGGACCAAATCAATTCGTACTGATCTAACTGCAATCCACCTCGATGTGAAACATGTGCAAATCATATATGCATAATGCTCGCCACTTCTTAAAGCGCAGGAACAAAATACTCGCGCTCATCACAAAAATAAATAAATATATGCCTATACTGCGAATCGAACACGGGACCGCTTGCTTCGTAGGCAGAGTAAATCGCAACGCATAGAAACGAAAATTTTAACCTCGTCATGCTCAAAACTAGTACATAGTAATATATTCATTGTAGGTATGCAAAACAAATAAGCAAAGAGTAAACAGTCAGCAAAAATATGAGTATATTGAAAAAACATTTCCCTTATACCTTCATTATCTCGCATCATATACCAAGCGGCAGCGGACTGTCGGGCAAATAAACCGGGCACGGTCAGTTTGTACCGGCCGGCCGGTCCGGTCGTTCCTTCCGGTACATTGTCTTATCCGGACCACTTGGCCGGCCATCAATCATACCCGGGTACGGGCGACGTCGGCGCGGCCGAATATCGCAAATGGTGTATGTGCAAGGGGAAAAATAGATGCCCTTTGAAATTTATTGCGCGCATAAATTACCAGTGTAAGCTATAACGACTGTTCCTGTGACGCGCAGTATCTTCGTTATGCAGGCATGCTTTATATCAAAAAATTAGTAGGCTTTCATTTAATTACGTCATTAAAATTAAGGGAGATAATTTGGTTTGTTTGCAAACACACTAATAAGGGCAATTGATTAGGCTAGTTATAACAATGAACGGTTACAGACCATAAACACTTAAAAGTCCGAAAGTAAGAGCGTAATACACTGCGTCTATCGTATTCCACTGACTTACACCGCACTGACATTAAGAACCTAACCTAAAAAGTCATCACGCTCTTGTAGACAAAGAAATAAAGACCGCAATATTGACTCTGACCCGGACACTCAAGGAAATTGAAAGGTCGACCCGAAACGGCGAGCCGGGCGTACCTTTTCGCTACATTGTCTTATCCGGCCATACATCATTTCGCCCGGTTCACCCGCTCGCAGTGATCGAGTCCGGATAACCAATAACTCGTGCTTTCCACCGTTCGGCGCGGTTGTTTTAATAAGGTTTTCTGTGTGTGTGTGTGTGTGTGTGTGTGTGTAACCCTGTTATGTGCGGTTGTAAAACGTAAGCGTACTTGCACTTTATAAAGTATAAACCAAATAAATCATACTGGACCTGCGTAATATTTGGTGTACATTGTGAATGTGAAATTTTAACTGATTAAAATATAAGACAGGGTTTAAATTGCTCAATATAGCTTCCAGTTTTCCATGAGCGTGAAAGTATAATTACAAATAAGGCGTAACTTAATTTATACCGCGCCAACACACGCATTGGCACCAAACTTGTGTCAATAATGAAACTTTATTAAACAATCAAAGTTGCGCAAACTTGCGATTCGAACAACCTAAAGTGCAAATCACGCCTAACTATGCGAAGTTCTGATCAGGCCTGAATAAACATATCAACAATCGGAGAATGTAAGGGGGGTCGCTCCCGGAGGGAGCTGTTCTGGAAGACTGTGGGGGCTCCATTATGAAATATGAGGGTCACATCTCGAGCTCGATGCTAGGATTACGGGGGTCGGCGCTAATCTCTCGCTGACTCCGCCAAAATTGCTCATTTCCACCTACAATAGAGTTACAAATTCGATCGCACCTGTTCATCGGTGCGAAATTAGAAAAGTTTAATCCGCCATCGACCGGTGTGATTACGTTTAAGACGCCCCGATAATAGAAAATAAGCCGGGAATTGCTTCGCCGTTTTTATTTTGACGATATCGTTTGTGATAAAATAAAGACGGCTTAGATGTTGTGACAGGTTTGGAGGGTTCTGTTAAATTTAATTTGGGGGAACGGTAAAAGTTAAATAATTTAAATTGGTTCTTCAATGAGATTTTGACACAATAATAGTCGTTGTTGTAAGACTAAATTTGTACCTCTCGGCGTTTCAAATTTTACACCATTTACGCTGCAGAAAATTCGTCTGACAACACTGGTAATTTGAGACTTTTTTGGACTTTGTATCTAAGAAAGTAAATAATAACATTAAACAAAATCATGAAATTCTTCAAAAAACATGGCTGTGTTAATTAAAGAAGTATAAAAATTAATTATATATTACACAATTGAAAAAATAAGTACACAAATAAAGTATAAGGGTTTAAATTGTGTTCAAAACCAGACAGGACCTAAATACGAGTGTCATTAGGACACGGAACCCCACATCAGGCATTATCTTTAGCACCTGCGTCGAGACAATCTCTCGCAGTTAAAATTTAACAGCCGCCTGGCTCTCAAGGTCATGACCTCCAAAAGATACGGTATTATAAACTGATCCGGATGGTAAAAAAATACAGTAAAGTATATATAGTTCAGAATAATTTTATGGGAGTTTTTTGCGCCAGCCCTATTTCTTGTGGTGAATCTTTCAGCTAATAATAAATGATAATGATGCTAGAGTTGATCTTTATTAATGATATAGCGTCATGTTGAATTTACAACTTTATGACATCTGGTCGCCAGGAGGATAGACAGGACAAACTAGGAGGGTGATTTTTAAAAGGTTTCTTAGAAGTAAAGTTAATTGAAACATAACGTCTGTCTAGTGTAATTATTACATCCATCTTACTGCACTCAGATTCGGTTAATGGCGATAAAGCTCTACCTCAGTACCAATTTCTCATACATAAGTTTAAAAAAGAAACAAGTTAATTGTGTCTATAAGGGTTGGTGCAGTTGTTTTGTCTCACGAAACCAGGTTTCCAACACTTGTGTGTGTAAATGCACGTGCACGTTGTATCTGACGTTGCTAAGCGACGCCCTAGTGTGGGTGATTTGTTAGATTATTTTCACAAAAGCGTTCTCTCATAGTAGCGAATTTTCACATTGCGTTCTTTCATGATCGCAAATTTATCAATTTTTCTTCATGTATCAATTTTTCAAAAAGCGTTTATAATGTCCGCGTTTATTTTCTTCGCATATTTTACCAATAAATTATTTTATTAGTCGCATCTTTTCCCAACCTAATTTGACAGAGTCGACTTTTGGGTTATTTTGGCCCTCCAGGCCTGATATAAAAACAAACCTAACATAACCTACCTACGTATTACGATGTAGTTACTAAGGAATATTTTTGATTGGGAATAATTGAGAATGGAAAAAATGCGTATAGTAAAGTCACCGAACATTAAATAACGCTTTATGAAAAATCTCTACATGAAGAAGGACGAATAATTAAATTTGCGATCATTAAAGAACGCGATGTGAAAATTCGCTACTATGCAAGAATGCTTTTGTAAAAATGATCTAACAAACCATTTCTATACGTGTTACAACTACAAGTGTGCCGAACCCGCTTTAGTCAGATAAAACAACTGTAACGCACCTACCTATTTGTAATTCTGAGGGCTCAGGGTGACTTCGTCCACAGTCCTAATTCGTCACGTTCTTTACCCGTCCACAATGCCATATGGCCCGCTATTCTAATTCGTCGGCATTCCTGTATTGTCACCTTCCTAACTGGTCTACTTTCCTATATTGTCACCTTCCTAACTCGTCCATATTCCTATATAGTCCACAGTGCTAACTCGTTCACATTTCTATTGTGTGGTCAACTTCTTCAATATTGTGTGGCTAACTTCAGTTTGCGCTGTGGACGATATAGAAATGTGGACGACTTAGCACTATGGACAATATAGGAATGTGGACAAGATAGGAAATTGACGACATAGAAATGTGCCCGAGTTAGGAAGGTAACAATTTAGGAATTACATGCTGACGACATGGCATTGTGGACGTGTTAGGAAGGTGACGAAATAGGACTGTAGATAAAGTCGCCCTGAGCCATTTTGAGATTGCTAATATCCACGGGCCACAAAACTAACTTGCGCTTCTTTCTTTCGTCAAGTTCATAAAACAAAACTAATCTTTCTGAAATGACAATCTGAACCACGGCCGTTAATAGTGATCAGTCAACCCAAGTACATGCGAATCTCGCAGCTGCTTCCATAAAATGTTATAACCGCTGCAGGAGGGACTGAGAATAAAAGCGTCACGTATCATAAATCCTAAATGAATATTCAGATTTACTGTTAAATCGATGCCGTGTAACGTTCGAGATGGCAGTAAAGTAGGGCGGCTATACTTGTACCTGAATGCTGCAGACAATGAGATCAGTCGGGAAATTTGAGGTTGTGCGGTAACACAATTTAGTTTAAACGGCTACAGGACAATTTTAATATGTCTTAATCTATTACCGCTGAGTATGAAGGTCTGAGAAGGATTATAGGTGACAGTTTAACGGTCTTGGGTAACATCGGTCTCTTCAGTTATTTGGATTATTCATACAGTTTGGCGAAAAACAGGAAAAAGAAAAAAAAAGAAAAGGGTCGTGCAAGTACTGAAATGAAATTGAATAGGTAGTGTATTTGTTAACTAGGTTATAAAAAATAAGTATGATATTATTTGCTGTTTCTTGTCTTGAAATCACTACTGATCAAGCTACTTTTCTGTTCACCTGGAAATACGCATGTTGAGGGAATTCAATGTCTGCCTGCAGCATATGGATAAAATATAATATATGGGACTCGGATGTAGCCCCTCGCCAGGTACTTTACGACGCCACAGTTAAGGCTCTAATGCGATTTCAGCAATTAATTTTATTGTACGTCAAGATAATTTTGAGTTACGATTCCATATAAACTTCACAATCGTAAAATGATGGAGGATTTGTTGGGACTGTTACAAGACAGTGTCACTGTCAGACATGTCACTATGGATCTGTTGGGCGGTATGTTGTTCGTGGGAGAATTTATCCTATTGATGTAAGACAAAAAAAAAATGTATCATATCTACCATCTACTGTAGTTTATCATAAGACAAAAAGCATTGAATCATCCATCACACGAAATTATCAAAGGTAAAGCTACAAGTGCTACGAGTGCTACGATGGCGGCCGCCGGCGTAGATGCCGACACGGTTTGAATTACAGTCAAGAAAAGTTAAAACGGGTAAAGCTTCTAAACAGGTAAACGGGTAAAGTTCCTTTATTAATAGGTACGTACAGTCTAACGTTATAATTTCATGCTATTGGATGTATTACCGGAAATAAACTGAATAACCAAAAACTTGCATCATTACACGAACAACATACCTAAAAATGTTTTTAACTTAACTAAACTTCAAAGAATGCGTATTAAAATTATGTTAAACGGGCATGTTGTAACAATTAACATAAATTAAGTTGGTTTTCGTCTTGATTTATGTTAAAAGCCGCGCCATATTGGACATAATCAATTTCGTCAGACTTGGAACAACTTTGACCGACTTCAGAATAAGTTAAGCAAGATTTGTTATTCAGATTCGTGGTTTTAAATATTGTGTATTTAATATTTTATTAAATTTAAGAAAACATCAAGAGCCTTCTTGCATCACTCTCCATTCAGTTTAAAAATAAATAAGACGCTATAATATTTCTGCACATTTTAAAAATAATAAAATGTATTTTTTAAGCATTTGACATCTGGGGGTACTTAATATTTGAAACTATTAACGTAATTTCGCTCCATATTATGTTGTGTAGCCAACAAAAACTAACGACCTCTCTTTCAAAAGTGGCCCCCTAAATATCCAATTAACACTCTCGAGGTCACACCCATGCAAATTAGGTATTCCAAACAAGTGAAATTAGCGGTTGGAGCATCAGTTTAATTTCCTTGAAACAACACGATGGCGCTACCGTCCTCCTACACAAACAAGTTAACTCTATAAGCTTTTTTTTGTGGAAAACATTGCGACAGTGATTTCCTTATTGATACTGTTGTTGGCGGATCATTTAGATTTAATTGATCTTGGTTTACTGTCTTAATAATTATTTTTTCATGTGGGATTTTTGTTAGTTTGTTTATAAACCCCAAATTCGATTAACCAGTTTTAAGAAGCTTCGACGATCAAGCTTATTGCATGCAACGGTAGGTCAAGAAGTAAAATTGAATTATTATCAATCATCATATATCTGATTAAATTTGTCTAATTCTATAGGTATAAGTATTAAATAGCAAATCGCAGAAGAGTCAACTTATGGCTTCCGTATCATTAAAATGTGGACGGATCCTGATAAAAATAAGTTAGTACCTCAAAACATAACTGAAATTCTATTATCCAATTTTTTTTCACTCGCTTACAGCATAAAAAAGGCCAGTGACCCGTTCGGCTAAACTAACCACACACGTGAGGCACGTACTAATTGACTAATTAGTTCACACCGCGTACCTACATAATTGCTTATATAATTACAAGGCGGGAATGTGTCGGCGCGGACAAGAAGCGACGGGCGGATGACAGAACAATTGAACCTATGCACGGTAGACATAGGCACATACACACAACCATAGCGTTTTTTATATCTAGACAAAGCAAACCCAAACTTCCCAAAAAATACACGCCAATTTGTGTTGTATTATTATTATTATTAAATTTCGCACGATTTCATCGTCGATGCTCTCATAGCTTTTTAGGGTGCTGTATAGTCGACTTCATAAATATGTGAACACTCTAGTACCTTGTCACTATAATCGCTGTGAGTGTTCACATACGGCAGTTGAAACAGGACATTGAAAAAAAATAAACAAGGTACTAAAACGTACACATATTTATGAACTCGAATGTACCTAAAGGGTGCCAAAAGGACCCTTCTACCTAGCTTCTGCTCTCCGTCCGTCTGTCTGACAGCGGGTTGTATCTCATAAACCGTGATAGTTAGACAGTTGAGTTTTTCAGTGTGAATCTTCATTGCTGATATAACAACAAGAAATAAAAATAAAAATAATTTACAAAGCGTTTAATCCATTAAGCCCTTAGTTGTCTCTTACAACTTCCACAGGACAGTAGTATTGTTAGTCGATGGGCTAGCAACCTGTCACTAAAATACACTGGTAAACATATTGGCCTGTATGTGCAAAACTGTGGTTATAGAATTAACAAAAAGTTGATAGAGTTATTAGAAATTCTGTAGCTCCGCCTACCCCACGCTGGGATGAAGGCGTGACGTTATGTATGTATGTATAATTTACAAATTAAACGGAAATACGAGAACGGGACCATTTGTTTGCGAGCCCGACTCGAATTTGGCCGGTTTTCATTTAGAAACCTGCGAGGCTTTACCAATCGGCATGACGATCCCCTTACTTGTTATAATTGTTAATGTTAAAGAATTTCTAGTTTTATTATATTCGCCGTAAAAGAACCCGCAATTATGATAAATAAAAGTTTAAAAAATAAGTCATGTGCATATGTATTGTTATTAACATACCTATACAAATACACACTCCACATACTCAAAATATATAAGGATATAAAAGCCTTTTCAAAGTCTCTCCAACAGAGGATTTTCTCTATGATTGCGCCGCGGGTCACGCGCAGTGTAGGAGGCCGCAGAGTGCCGGTTAGGTAACCCGACCCTACTTCCATTAGGCGTATGAGATTTCCGACGTCAATAAACGCTGTCGTTAGTTTTTAAATTTGAGGTTTGACCAGATGGTTTGAAGTGTGGCAAGGTAGAGTGAGGAGTGGCGAGGTTAGCGGAGTTTCGATTTTCTACAGTCCACCTGTCTATCACCGGTCAATTTGGTTAGAACTGTCACTAGCCTCTTCCATGAGTCTCCTGCTCGTTTTCCGTTTGAATCTATCCACATTTAAGTTCTTCCATTAACAGTTAAATCATTAACTTGCGCACTCAGAGACGTCAATTAAATTTAATGCTCGATTAAATTTGCTGCTGTCACTTTATTTGCTATAGCAATAGAATAAGATAACACGTCACTAAACAAGCATTACATTTGATTGACGGCTCTGAGTGCGGCAGTTAATGAGGAATCTGGAAAAGTATTTTTTAGGTATTTAATAGATTGCTTTCCGAACGTAGTCCCCCCGGGCCTTTATTATACTGGGTAAAACCATATTGCCATTAACATGTTATTGTATTGTTAACGTTAACATGTAAACGCAATACAGTTTTGCCCAGTAGAATATAGATTGATTTTACGTCTACGATCCTACTTCGTTGTAATGGACATTCTACTAGTCCTGCTTCCTGCTTCTTGGTTTTTAACCAAAAAAGGAGGAGCTTGTCAACTCGACGGGATATATTTTTTTATTGATACATCTAATCCTATTCAATTCCTAAATAAAATATGAAAGTTTGTGAGACTAAGTATCAATTTCACCAAATGATGTTAAACACTTAACAAACAATTAGAGCGTTAACAGCTGTAAAAATTTATGAACTAACAGTCGATTATCATTGATTAAATTTAACATCGTATGGTGAAAGTGGTACTTACTCGTACATTGTTTGCTACGTAAAATTAATATGTAACTCAAAAGCAGCAAGTTCATTTTTAATGTTTCACAATATTACGCCAATGATATTATTTTCCCTAAAACTCAAAAATGACTGAATGTAATACTTGTATGTTCCTTATTTTTATTATCTATATAAGAATATATTGTTGTATGTGATATACAGGGTGTTAGGTAGAGCGTTGTCAAAAAGAAACAGGCGAGTAGAAGAGACCATTAGCTATCCATTTCAGGTACTTTAACCCTTAATTTGTCTAAGGGCTATTTAATACCGTTTTTTTTTATAATTTTATTACAAGACACCGAAATTCGACCTTTAAACCCCGAAAAAAAAGGAACTACTTGGTGTATTGACAAAATTTTAATTTTGATAGATTGTTAAATGTTGTGGTGTTCAAATAAAACTGTTACTGGAAGCGTAAAGCTACGTTAAAAAATAATGGGGGCTCCCAAAGTTTCAGAAACCGATAAAGAAATCTTTCAACTTCAACTTTACAATGAAATTAAAAAAAAACCAAAGTGATTACAATTCTTCCAATTTCCTAAAAACATCTCCTGTTCACGCCAATTCTAATGGTGTGCCACATGCATAACCAAACTCTTAATAATTCGAGTTATTTGCTAATAACTTCCACCCGGTCGTGCATGTGGCGATTTCGATGTTTGAGAAAATTAACTTACGTGGACGACTTTTTTTTTTAAAAAGCATTTTATGGACCGACGAGTCCAAATTTACTAAGGAGGGGATTTTAAATCTTCAAAATTTGCATGAATGGGCTCCAAAAGGACAAAACCCACACCCCAAACCCACAAACACACTCCAAAAAAAAACGTCGTCCACCTAAGTTAATTTTCTCAAACATCGAAATCGCCACCGTAAACCACGTAGGGGGCTACGGGGTTTACGTTGACGCTAGACTTAAGTACTTACTTTAAAACCTCATGTACCTACAACGTAAAACGCAATAAAACATTTGAATTTAAATTTGAATAGTACCTTACACGATTTTTTTTAACGTTTATATTATTTAATATTTGATATTATATTCATAAAAATGTTTGGCTTTAAAAGAAAACCGTGCCGCACAAGGGATATTTCGCGAAACTTTTAGTTAGAAAAGGTTTGTTTCCGCGAAAAGGACGTTATTTCACAAGCGTACATTTCTCAACGGGACCATATACTTAAAGCCCAAACTTTAAACGTTGTATTTCGTATAAACAAACAACATTGCGAAGTGTTGCCCGGCCCGATTCGTGTCATATAAATTGATTGATACAAGTTGTCTCTCTGTAGTGAATTGTTTTCAGAATAAAACGTTTTCTCTCAAATGTATCTTGCAAATCGTAAGCGACGCGGGACGCGAAGCGTAGGTGACGGATTTTTTGTGCTTTCACGATTATTTAAATATTTGGAATCTGTATTGAATAGAATTGATAAATATATTTTTTAAACGACTTTGTATGCATCTAAAATCAAAGGGAAGCCATAAATGCAGTCACGAGGAATATTATGCAACATACTCGTAGAATCTAAAAATATAAAACACGAAGCGCAAGAGCATCTAAGATATTTTGGAGCGTAATGTTGGAGAGTACATTATTGCTGGTGACAACTGGTTTTGATTGGCCTTCTAAACAAAATAAAGAAAAAAACTTGTGTAAGAATCAAGCGATTCCTTTAGAGTTACACATAGGCAAGGTGTAATCCGGGGTTAAAAGAACTAAAAAGGGAAACGCGAGGGGAGAAAGGAATTGCTTTTACAGGATTTATTCGAAACCCGGTAAAGTGTCCCGGCTTTATGTTGAAAGGGAAATAGGATCAATATAAACTATAACGTCTAAAAACATTCGAACAAAAACAATAAAATAAGTAAGTAAAGGTGCAATTAGCACTCCTTGAATAATCCAAACATCCAAACGAAATGAAGTTAACAAGGAAAGAAGTGTAGCTACTTTTTGGATGTTAGATTATAATCGCGAATTGTAGATTTGCAATTTATTAGTTACCACTCATTTTCAGTGACAAATCTTAATACAACTTTTATTAGTTCAACTTTAAAAAATCTCTTTCACATAGAAAAATTACATTGTTCCTATTTTGAAATTGCGATCGTTCAAAAAGCCACTAAAGCACGACTAGACTGATGTTTTTTCCGTGTACCCTTTAAATATTCTAAAAACTTTGAAAATGTACGTATTTTTAAGACACAATTCTTGTATTTCCGATAAAAGTATTGCAGCGTATCCGTCCAAATGACATCGACACCATTCATTGAATACGATACAGTAGTTTTTGCTTTTGTTATAACTCCAGCATATATGGACACTTTCAGTGATAGGCTGCGAAAGCAAACAGAGTTCAAGCGTGACCGGTGGGCTATTGCAAGGATTTCATTCATGAACCGATGAAGCAAGCGTGAAACAGGTCTTCGAGTGAAGTAAACAATGTAGACGCTGCGTCGCAGTAGGGAGGAGAGAAACAGCATACCTTTATAATATTGTGTTTAAAACGGTCAATTTCTCTCTGGTTAAAGGTAACCTAACAAAATGTTTTAAATTCGATGCGAATTATCAGTGTCCCGTATAGATAAAAAATAACATCATAATGCTTTAGGACACATTTAATTATAGCTTTTTCATTTCACGATGATGCTTCGAGTGTTATTTTATACGAAAAAAGACAGTTCAATAACAGCGAGCTTGACACATTGCTCATAAAGCGGGTGATCTTGGTGGTCGAAGATCTAACGAGTGACGACTGCGAACCTACAGACGAAGGTTGGGCAAGTCTATGCGTGGGTTGATTGGTAAATGTCGTTCACATTTACTGACAATGTTGTAGGGACCTCATGAATATGTTCATTGGGGCAAGTCCTAAGGGAACTTTATGGCCAGCAGGCTAACCTAACTTCATTAGGCTGACAGAATTTGTCTTATTTATTTGAGAGGGTGGTAAACATGCGTCCACCATAAAGCTCTATTGTACTTTGCCTAAGCGATGTTATATATTTGCAACATTATTATTACGACCGGCTTTGTTGACAATTTTGTATCATTTATCTAGTCATTGTCGAACATAAAACTTATCACTAAATCACTACCGTCCTTGAACGCTGGAAACTTCAGAAGGCTTCTCTGTCCATTTCTGGCCATCAAGGGAAAATAATGAATTTTGTTTAAAACGTTTGAGGCTTACATTGTCGATAAGTTCATGTTCTTATTCTCTTAACAGTTTTCTGTACACTGTGGCTTGAGTCACTCTCGTCGTGTATTACAAATTGAGTGCACGGGCCGGCGGGTCCGAATGTGGCAGAATGGGGAACGCTTTGTCAGTCGCCGAGATGAGATGCAGCGCCGGAGTCGACATTGCAGAACGCCCCGCTGACGTTTATGCGGTCTTGGTATATTTGGACGACGTTAAATCCCACGTTATTTGTTTAAAATTACTTTCAAATCAAGCAGGTTCTAAATATTAATCATTCAAGACGTCAGTTCGCACATACCTTAATTACTAAGTACCGTAAAACGGGGTGAGTATGGATTAAGGTCCCTACTCACCAGTAGGGACACAACCTAAAATAAAGCATATGTTACTAATTATAAGACTGAAATTATTTCCAATAGACGTATAGGCAAAAAACTTAAGTAAAGCTCCTCTTGCATGTAGTTGTAACACATCTGTATAGACAGTTCGACATTCATCATCATCATCATTATCAGCCGCAAGACGTCCACTGCTGGACAAAGGCCTTCCCCAAGGTTTTCCACAACGATCGGTCCTCTGCTGCTGTCATCCAGCGGTTTCCCGCGACCTTTATCAGATCGTCAGTCCACCTTGTGGAAGGTCTGCCAACACTTCGTCTCCCGGTTCGCGGTCGCCACTCGAACAGTTCGACATTATATTTTTAAAATTTGACATATATCGCATATTAGTTGTGTACACAACTACATGCAAGAGGAGCTTTACTTAAGTTTTTTTACCTATAACGTTATTGTTCATTGAATACTTGTTCTTATTTGTAACAAGTTATGACTTCTATTAATTTGTGTCCCTACTACTCACCCCGTTTTACGGTATTATGAGTTTATAGTCACTTTTATAACAATTTGAGTAGGGGGAATAAGAAATATAAACTACTCTAATAAAAAATGAGGCCAATAATTCGTAAATACACGTCGCATAGAACTTTTCTTTGTAAAACACGTACTTAACTTACTGCCATGTCTTAATTTTTAACTCACAAAGTGAAACAAGACTCGAAGACATTTTGTTCCTTTAGTCAGCGTAGCTTTAAAGACTTAGCATAAGTGTTGTAATAAAACGTACAACTTGATAGTAATTTAACGTGCATTAGCGTGCAGGGGAGTTAAGCGCTACGAGTTCAACTAATGCTACGTAGCGTGTCGTAGCATGGCTACGAGAATGTATAACTCCGGTTACGGTATTATGAATACGTATTAACTTGAATGTTGTAATAAAGCCCAGCTAAAACTTACTCAGAAATATTATTTACAATAATTGTATTCAAAATTGTTTTTATTTTCAATATGTTTCGCATGCGCAAAAGTTAATTATATACAAACGTTTAAAGACTGACAAAAACATTTTACAAAGCGGACCATTAATGAAAAAGAACACTTAAAGTATTATTTTAAACACCATGTTTTTTAAAACTGCCTGTATTATCGTATTAACCATTTAATATTTTGTTGTTACTTATTTCTGTGCAACCCAAATTAGTTTTAACTGTGGCTTAAATATTAAAATCTGGGTTCTGTAACACAGGGGATCATAGCTCAGGATCCAGCGAGTAATTATATTTTTATATAGAAAAAACTTTTTCAATTATTATTTTTCATTTCTTCCAGTCTTTTTGATTCAATTTCTCAATTCAATACTGAACATGCTTTGCTTCGTTGCTGTTTGAATAAACCTGTTGTTTTTAACGCCTGCCGTCGGTGTCTTCTTCTGACACTCATATTTAAGTGTACCACCGCATGCATAATGACCATTAACGATAGTTTGAGGTTTTTCAGGAAGAAATTTCGGAAAAAATCTTAAAGTCCTGGTACCTACCTTTTTTATGACGAGCTATTCGGCTCTCAACTTTAATAATCGCTTAATTTAGTATAGTTTTGTAGTCATAATGGTCCTTAAGAATAATATTTATTTATTGTGTTTCCTTTGTCTTGTTCTTAGTTTCGTTATTCGCTACTGGTATAGAAATAGAACTCTAGGCTTGTACTGGGTACTTGATATCGATAAACTTACTTATATAGAAAATATAAATTTAAATACAAAGAAAACACGTAATACTTAGGAATAAACACTTAAATTCCTCATATTATTCATCACACAAATATCTGCCTTTACCGGGATTTGAACCCGGGACCGCTAGCTTCATAGTCAGGGTCTCTACCAACTAAGCTAACGTAAATTGCTCTATCAATACTAAATAAATAATATAACAATCATACATCGAAATTGTAATCCCTATTAATATAATATAACTCACTAATCACTCTTATTTCACAAAAAAAACCATCAACCAGAATGAGGAAAATATCAGAGCTCGTACAGTAGTGGTGGCCGGTGCCCTTATGAAGCAAGTCAATTACTTAAGACGGGGAGCCGTCATAAATCCGCTATCGATCAAAGTTCCCGCGCAGGGTTGCCTTCATTCATCAAGATTAAAAGCGAAAACAAAACTACATTATTTACTTTTTGGTCAATACACCTGAAATCGTTAAAATTGAAAGTGTTAATCAAACAGGAGTTAGCTTTTATAATCGAGGATTTTTTTTACAGTTCCTGCGAATTACTTCTACGCGGATGGTCCCGGCAAAATACTACTTCTGTATTAACGCGAATGTACGTTTCTACAGTACGCGACCTACGTGTGAAACTATCGAAAGATGCGACACCTGAGCACAGACTAGTTGCCCTAGACAGATGCTTCGGAATGTTGTCGTTATGGGAAATGTATAATATTGAGCTAAGCTACCGGAGGGTCGCGACGAGCGCTTATAGTATTATCCATACATTTTGCAGTTTTCGAAAATCATTTACCTTAGCGTTAAGTAATTCGTCTAGGGTTACAGGATGGGTCTCATCTTGTTTTAAAGGTATTTGTCGCTCATATATCTCTCTCTAACTTGTCTATAATGACGGAGAAACACTGGGCGACAGACGAGAAAATACTAGATACAGCTGTTCTGGACAGAGGGACGGCAGCGAGACCGGCAAGGAAATTTTGCACTTTAGTGACGGCAAGCTCACACGGCCATTATTGAATATTGCGTGAACATCCACAGCCCAACCTTATCCGAGGTGCGCGGCCCTGCCACGCTACGGCCGACCGAGCGTTGGCAAAAGATTGATTTATGGTATAAGCCATCGCGCCGTGGGGTTAACGTAGAATACTTGAATACGTTGTTTTGAAATCGGCTGGGGATATGACATTATAGTTATGACGTGAAGACGTAAGGGACTGTCAAATAAACTACATAATAAAAATCTTACATTTGTGAGTCCTTGAATGCTATGTTCGAGTACGAAATGTATTGTCTGTATAGTTTCAAACATTCAAGCCTTTATTAACAACGCTGTATGATTAATTCGGATGACAAAGTTGATATCCATATTTTTTTGACTCAAATATTAACTTTTTAATTGCTAACATTAAAATCTCGTTAATTTGAAATACTTAAATAAATATCGAGGCACCATTTTGAATTCCTTTTTCACATCATAACCAGCATAGCCGCTTAGCCTCTTTGGTATTGACTCTGCTTACAAACTAGCTCCCCAGGGCCTCTTTTCAATACGGTAAAAACAATATGGTTTTGGATACCATAACGGGCCAAAGACGATATGTTTTTTACTGTCGAGAATAGAGGCCCAGGTTCGATTCCCGTAGTAGCAAAAAAAAATCGAGTTGTATTATCAATGGTAGTCTTGGATGTTTTATATGTACATATTTTTGCATGAATTTCTCAATATGCAAAAGAAAGATTATCAATGGTTAGTACCCATAGTACCTAGTTTAGTTTGTAATGGTCAATTAATGTGAGATTATCCCTTAACATTTATTTATTATTCATTTATCAATTAAAACGCTGGTAAACATCTTAGCCTATTTGTGCAAAATGTGGTTACTGAATTATCATAAGTTATAAAAGTTGCAGGTAATTCTGTAGCTCTGCCTACCCCACTCTGGGATTACAGGCCTGAATGTACGTATTTATCAATTATTACTCAGGTAAGCAAAATTTCGAGAAAAGCATATTCTTTGAAAATACATACACACTCGTGTTTGCTTTTAATAAGTTAAAGGGTATAATAATGTTAAACATATATCTTGTATGAACATGTTTCAATCGTCTCCTAATCCCTTCCTTCCGTAACTCTCCTACAACAATGTGCGAAATCCTTTTGAACACTTTTGTTAAAATTTAAAAGCAACACTTTTCCAATAATACTTTCGTTTCATTTAGAACCAATACGCTCTTCCCATTAAGTTTTAAACGGTATGAAAATTATTTTCGAGTTACGTCTTTTTGATATAACCACCAACTTGAGCGATTAAACCGCGTCGCCATTCACCCGAGTGACTGAGAAATGCAAGTTTTACGACGAAAACTTGACTTGACCTCGTTTTATTGAATTCACTCACTGGATATAATTTTGTGAATGAAATGCCGACGAAGAAACTTCAAAATGTCGTGATCCAGGTTTGCGGGTGCGCTTAGTTTGACGTAACAACGTTTACTATTATTATAAATTATACTATCAAGACCAAAACACACCATTTAGGAAATTATCCTTCTAGTCTCAGCCTAGCACTCGTATAAGGCTTCTAATAAAGACAGCTACAAATCTATTATGAACAAAACGAAAACGAGAAGAAATCAAAGTTCTAAATTCAAAAAGCCTTCCTGTGTACACGCCACGGTAATTGGCCGCTTCCTCGATCGGACCGCGATAAAGCACCTCGCCAATTAAAAGGCGTGAACGACTGACGTTTAGACGGGAACCATAAAGAACCTACAATATAAACGGAAGGGAAGTTTGTTGGCAGAATGCATTAGGGCCTTAGCCTTTATCGTCGATTTTCTATTTAATAAAAGCGTTTCCTTTTTACAGTCCCTTTGGTTAAGTGAAGTACGCCTTTGATGGCAAAATGATGGCTTTTTGTGTACAAAAAGTAAAAATGTGAAGTTTTAAATTCGAGATCTTTCATGGTTTTTCAAAGATTGACAACTAACATTACTTGTATAAAAATACATTACTTATATAAAATATGTACAAAGTATTGAATATTGAAGTATTATGTGTGTATTAAAGTACTAAATCTTGAATTGCTAATAAATTAAAGAATAAACAATTAGATTACCCAACAATACGATAACAGCAACAGCTACCAACAAACAAATTAAGAAGAAAAAACAACTTCTTATAACACAACTTCCCTGGCGCCCCGATAACAATAAAGTAGCAAACAATGTAGACCAATCAGCGTGTATTATTTCTGTGTGTATCCAAGATGGCGGCTCACCTGCCACTCCGAGGGAGATCCGAATCAATCGAGAGAGAAAACCCCGATAATATAATGGAATTGAATTATCACGAGATGAAGACGCGACGTCGTCGTAGTAAAGCTAATATAGCAGTAGCTTAATATTATTTTATCTGTGGTGAAGGAACGGTTTGTCTGAAAAATGAAGATATATGTGTTTATTTGGAATAAAAACCCATACTATTTTTTCTTGCAAAACTACTAAGCTATTTTCTTAGAATTTTAATGTAATGCTTAGATTAACTACATTGTAATTAATTTGTGTTTCGACAAAATACTGTCTGCAGAGTTTCTCGCCATTCTTCTTTTTCTCAACCATTTTAGGAAGATTACGAGTTGTAAAAGTGCCCGTACGGTGCTCTCTATTGTATCAGGGCCTCTATTCTCGACGGTAATAAACATATCGTCTTTGACCTGTCATGGTATTGTTTTGTCGTCAGTCGCCATTACTGTCATGTAAATAAGAGCTATCAAAACGGTGAAAATACGATAACAGATCAAAAACGATATTGTTTGTACCGTGTTGAATAGAGGGCCTGGTGATTTAAAATTTCTGGTATTTTAGATAGAATTTGGCTGTCTATGTCACATTCTTTCTTTCAGCTGTCAATATATTAGAAACAGTGTGAAAGCAATAAGACATCGGAGTACTACTCTAGTTTTATGGATTTGTACAAGACATCTCACTTTAACAAGATACTTCTTTGTGCCGAATTTCACGGTGATCTAAGCTGTCAAATGGTGTCGGACTTTATCAACCTCGTCCATTATACCTCTATGATAATCCTTTTTAACTAACAATAAGTTAAGTATTATCTCAATAAAATTCTCAACTGCATTTATAAATTATGTCCTTTTTTGTTACAATTCGGGTAACCGCCAGGTCTCTGGTTTCCCGTGAGGTCAATGAGCCTCTTCAACATTTATTTAAAATGGCTTAGTCGCTAGAAGCCACCGGATCAAGTGTCTCAACGCCGATTAAAAAAAATATTCTGGGCTAAGACCACTATTTGTTGAACTATTCAGCGAGGAAATGTTGCCAGCGTCTTTTAATGCAGGGGGTTAATTTACAATGAGCGTTTCATTTCTAACTTAATTTTTCAAGTTATTGGGTAAATATACGTAATATGTATTAAACATAACTCTTGGTTAACTTATTTGGGGTTGAAATGGTTTTTTAATTACGTTTTAATATCTGTCAACACTTAACCTTCTGCCTGTTTATTAACCCTGCAGCTGCCCGGGAAAGGCACGCGCTGCAGGAAGAATCGGTAATTCGATTGTATTCGATAACAATTCGGCTCGGTACCGATACTATGTTTGCTCGCGCGAATATCGAAACGTAAAACCAGGGCCATTATAAACACAAAGCTATGTATATTTTTCATTTTTTATTGTTTACTTGTGGTAAAAGATGAGAACGAGGTAGGATTATAGTTTATTGCAACCAGGTAAAACATAAAGTTTAAAGAAGTCAGAGTGTTTTGTTTTTTTTAATTTTAATACATGTCATAAAGTTAAAGATATTTAAATGTAGAGAACTGATACGAATTGCTTTTATTGTTTTGTTTGGTCTCATTAGTAGTTAAAGTGTCATGCAGTCATGGTGAAAATCAATTTCGTAATATTTAAGATTATGGGTTGTTGGTGGTGGTTTCGTACCACCGTGCAATATTTAACAGTTAAGAATTTCAAGTGTCTAATGTGTATTTACTTTTTTGTAACACGTTGTATAAATAATACTTTAGTACGATAATAAGTTTATTAAAAATCTTAATACTAAATATCATTGTAAAACTACCACAAAACAAAATTGATTTCTCCAGAAACTAATTCAATTATTACTACTTAAAGATAGCATTCGGAATCTAGGGTTTCAGTAAAAATTGAGCCTAATATCCAGACCTACAACAAAGGGAGTAGCCCTGGGCTTGACAGACTTATCATCGTTGTGTGATTTCGAGATAATATCCGCTCCGCGAAGCGGGCTTCGCTCAGTATTAATATTGAACTGCTCTAAAGGTTTTTTGAATTTGTAAGTTTCTGTTGTTTGTTATGTAGCTATTCTTGACAACACGAATTAGGCTTCAAATAAAAAAAAGTATACTTACGCTTACCATATCGTTCAAAACAAGGAAGGAATTCTATTTTGACCTTACACATACATAATCTATAAAGAATGACACACAACATGTAACACAAGAAGATAATTTTACCATGCATTCAATTTATTACTAAATTTTACTATTTCATCACTGATGGGGAAAACTGCTTATAAAATTTTATTAATATTAAATTAAAATTAAATCATTGTAGTGTTATAGCAGTATCTGTAACGAACGACATTATTTGAAATTTTCATTTTGTAAGACATTTTTGTTGGTAAAATTATCTGTGTAACAACATCGAATGGAAAAAAGGCCAGCCATTTATCACAAGTTTTTATAAACATTTATAAACTAGAAAGGCTAATTACCGAAATATTCAAATTTTAATATACCAGATTCTCAATATATTGGAATCCCATAAGTGAACATTAAGATAAGGGTGTTGTTTATTATCTCTACCCAACATTTCCAATTTGATGTTTTGGGAATCTAGTTACAAGAGTAGTTTGGTATTTGGAAATTCTAGTTTTTAAGAATGAGCAACCAGAAGAACCAAAAATATAATTATTAATTACAGCGCGTAAAATTAAAGTCGTTTTACAAAAAAACTTTTTTTAAGCACAATTGGGAGTTGGGTTCTGGTGTCGTGACAAACAGGCGCCTTAGGAGAAAAACAACATAAAACGCACTTACCCCGCTCAACGTTTTGATATTGTGCAAAGCATCTTGCGCTTTCAACGCCGCTTTCCGCGTGAAAAACGTCACAAAACAGCACCCTGCAACAGAAGCGCACACGTACATAACATGACATACACGAAACGAACACACGTCTACGTAACGCTTTAAAATCACTCCGTGGTGCATCTTCGGGTTTACAGAAAACATTTGACGTACACATTCAGGCCTAGCCAAGATGCTCCGTTTTCTATCGGCTCAAAATAGCGTTGACATAACGTCGATAATACTGCAATACCGCGTAAGGAACAAATTAAATAAGGTGCAATATGTACCTTAGCAAGTAAGTCGGTAAGGTACAATTAGCAACTTATTGAGTTTGTTAGTTACGCGGTATTACAATAGGTATCACCAACGACAAACAGTCGACGCAATCCGTCATACATTCTGTACATTTTGTCGTTTATTAACCTTAGGGTTTTGCATGTTGACTAGGCTCTTTGTTATATTCACTTTTGCTATCTATTAAAATAAAGTGAATAAACGTAAAGCATCGGGTTTTATCAGGTAAGTTTGTATTTGTCTTCCTTTCTCGGGTCGGTGGGAGCTTAAGTTAAAGCAAGATAAATATGAACTTATCCGACAAAAAAACGATGTTTAATGATGTTCAAATACACACACATTTGCAAATGAATCCCGAAAGTGAGTCAGCTACAACACAAAGGAAACAAAACACGACATATTAAAACGAACGTTTAACAGGAAACCATCACAAAAAACCGTTCTCAGTTTGTAAATACTAACGGCGAGATAATCTCGCTAATTAACAGGAACGGAACAAGCCTGCACGCCAATTCCAGTGTTCGAATGCTTTTTGTATTGCGGTAAATACATTTACACTATTTACTTTCTCCAAATCGTATCTCGATCAAACGAGCCATTGGAAAAACCACCCTGACTTCATCTAGTTACTATACATTATAAAGTTGTTAATTTGAATAGCATACGAGCTTGGCAAAATTACGTTGGTGATTTTATCAAATAAGCTGCATATATTACGCAGAATGGGTTTTTAGCATTAAAATCCGACATTAGCAGCTGTTTAATGAAATCTGTTCAACATGCACACATTAATACCTTATTGATTTTGACGTGTTATCGTATTGTCGACGTTTTGATAGCTCCTATTTACCGGACAGTAATAGCGGCCGAGTTAAAAAAAAAAACCATAACAGGTCAAAGACTATATGGTTTTACCCAGTAGAATAGAGGTCCAGGTCGGTACAAATTTCTCGCGACTTGGAATCCCCTTTCTATCTAGTCAGTAACGATAGAGACGCACTGAGCGAGAAAATACAACTTGTGCTATCTGTAACACCTGGCACCGTGGGAGCTCCGTGGCACCATTCTACTTGCACTGTCTGTTGTCACCGAAGTTGAATAAATAGATGCCAGCAAGTAATCAATAATAGTTAATTTTTTTTCAATAATTACTGATTAAGTTGGAAACATTATCCTTAATACATATTCCACTTTTGGGAAAGATGAATAAATAAAGTGAAAAGAAAAAAAGCCGTGACCCCTATATGAGCCCCTGGTGGAGGAAGAAAGCTTGTAAAAGGGTCATACACAGATTTAGGATACGGTCTTTGCTGTGGATACCTAAAGTTAACGGTTTCAAAGCCTAATTTTCTGGCTGAACCGACATCCGCATAAACGGGTCAGGTCTACTTAAGTCCTATCAAATAAAACATAACTTATATACACAAAAGCCTTTAACTATTGAATGTGTAAGACCCAAAAATAGCATTTAATCAGTCTGCCTAGTTGTTACCATGTGGCCTAGCTTAAATATTTTTTTTTCAGACTCGCGTACTATTGTATCTATCACAGTGGAATTCGATTTCAGGTCAACGTAGGGCGACTTTGTGTGTAACGTTCCCAGGGTCATGAAAAGGTTAGCTACTTTACGAGCAAATTCTGGATATTCTACTTTGAAATTGAGAGGAGGAAAGAATGTGTATTAATAACTTTGTGTGTACAGTCGAGAACTTAGGTACCCACCTTAGGTCTAAAATCAACCTGACATTCTACAATAATAAGGTTGAGTTTCCGATAAGTTACAAATGACTTGACATCTCTAATGAAATTGACGACTTCAAGCATAGTTTTCTTGAAATGGCTCACAAATTAATTAATTGATATTACGCGAGGTTAAGTTTTTTACTTATTGCAAGCAATAAACCGATATTTAATAAAAATTGCATTTAATTTATTGTTAGTTAAAGCTGTTTACGTAGGTATTTTTGTATCCGTCTTAGTAGAGTTCTTTGGGCAAGGCATATGTCAAACAATTGACGTGTGAAAGCTTACACAGTCATAAGTCATAACACAATCAAAACACCTTTTTCCTCCCTAGTATTGACTACACAAACGAACGAATAAGTAACTACAAACTTGTAACTTGTAACACACGTCACGTTGTTTCAAATGTAATTCTCTATGGTGTGCAACAAAGAGATGTACAATACACAAGCATTGTATTGTAACATTGTTGAGGTCGAGATGACTCGCCCGCAATGGGCCTTGCCTGTCCTGAAGTCACAGGCCGTCCAACTTGTAGTTAAAGTGGCCGGAGACTTTCGCGCTCCCTTCGGTCTCTTTGTATTGAAGTTTGAAGTGCAGCTTAAACACTGTATGCGTTAGCAAATATATTTTTTAAACACTGAGGATTTTAACAAAAAAAATGCTTTTTCTTTGTCCGATCAATTTATATAAAATTGTACCCAAAAAGAATACTTTGCTTCGTAAAAGTTATTTAGACATAAGTAAAAATCACGTACGTACACCACGACACAAGCAGTCCAGGTTTTTTTCAACATATTTCTTTCAAAACAGGTTGAATGTTATGGACTTTTCAGAATTTTGGAACAAGCTATGAGCAATGGCTAGTATCGAATAACGTATCAGGCTGGCCAAAGAGGCAGCCGTAGGTCTTGTTCTAGGCTGTTAAAGCTATTGGAATAATAGTATTAGGCTCCGGTTAGACCAGGTACATAGGAGCAGGTTAATTTCCGAAATGGTTACCACGCCGCAGCGTAGCGTGTCTGGGTAATAGGGATTTATACTCGACGCCGGTCCGATACTCGCCTTTCAACTAATGTAATTGATGCGAAACTTGCTTAAGTATTGCCTTTATTAAGTCAGCGATTTATGTTGTTTAGTCGTGGTTGTTGTTTAGGACCGAGAAGATTGCGAGCCGTGGTTTCTTATGACCAGCTTGGCAAATTTTAAAACTGAAACTAGTTAGGTGCATGTTAAACATGAAATAAATTAGAGTTGCATAGGGTACACCTGTCCAGGGCCGAGAATCCACGCGGTCAAAGGGTGTTTTCACTAAATCGTGTACCAATTACTAAAATTAAAAAACTCAAAAACCATATCGTCTTTGGCCTGTTATCGTACTGATTTTTACTTGACAGTAACGGCGGCCGTAACAATACCATAACAAGTCAAAGAAAATCTGGTTTTACTGCCTAGAATAGACGCCTAGATCAAAAGTAACCAAGTACCTGTCTTAAGTTGTATTTGCCCGATCGCTATAGTTAAACAAAAAAATTCCTTTATGTTAGATTGGCATTATTTATTATAATCCTATTTGTTCCATTCGTTTGTTTCATTCGTTAAGTATTCTATCAAATCGAATGGGAAGTATTACACAACCTTTTTTAACATTCGAAAAGTTTATTTTTGATTGGTCGTTTAAGATTATTAAATAACTGTTAGATAGATAAAAACCCCTGTTATAATGGTGACCACTTCTTTCAGAGCTGATATTTCTTAAATGGCTCAACCGATTTACAAAAATCAAGCTAAAAACCAACGCTATAAAACCTGCCTTCAAATAAAAAAAGCGCACCCAAATCGCTTCACCCATTTAAGAGTTATGGTGCCACAGACAGAGACACAGAAACACACATTTTAATGCCAAGTTTTTATGCTAAATCACAGGTAACTCTTGCTGGACAAAGACGTCCTCGAAGGATTGCTACTTATTGATCCAGTGTAGTGTATTCCTACAATATTACACATGTTTGATGAACCTGATATATTTAAAACCAAGCATCTGCTAATTACTTTCAAAATACTGCTTCATTTTTAAAGACTGCAATCACGATGTCATCTTGTGATATAGTAATACAAAAAAAATTGCCCCAACAAGGAATCGTGCAAAGGAAAAATCATGGTTGATAATTTTCTGCTTGAGAAATCTTGGAAAACTGTAATAGTATAAGGAAACTTTATTACATGCGAAGAAAAAGCAAAAGATCGTCCAAAAAACGCAAACTTCCGAGGTCGCTAAAGCCTTGGCTGTGGCCTTGAGGTCGATGAAGCGTTTATTATTTTAATAATTATGTAAGTCACCTAATTATGAAGTAAAAATATCCGTTTTTTTTTCTTGCAATAGTATTTAAAAAGGACTAAGTCTGCCTCAGCGAAAACGGCCATGGCCATTTATTGACTCTTACATTATAGGGTCACTGTCCATACGAGTATATTGCATAGTTTCCAACCTCAGCAATAATGTGTAACTTTTTTTTTTCATTTAATTTTCCCTAATAGTTATTCCAGTTTGTATCGTGTGCAATAAGCATCGCATGCAGAATATTTCTTACATGCAGCAATGTTGGCCGGTTGGAAAAAAGGATAATAGAATTTAATAAATAATAATAATTGTGGTTATTCTAAGGTTGGACTTTAAACTGCTCAACTTTTTTTTTTAAAGAGTTGGAAATGTGATACATACTTACTGCATTGTATTTTTTGATAATGCCGTAGGTTTAAGAATAACTTTGTTACTTGCCTGTAAGGTAAACAAGTGAATTTTTGTTTATTTATTTATTTCAAACTTAGTAAATTTTGTATTCTGTAGTGTGTACTATTTTTAAGGTGCCAGCTGATAAGTACGCATTACCTGATTTGATTACCTGAACAAGTGTAAAAGATTTCATTAAATGCAAAGATAAACGGCTGCATGATGATGTGATAAATAAAAAAACTATCCGCTCAACACGAGAACGTGTAACTTGTAACTCGTAGTTGTACTTACATACTTGTGAATGCTACTCGCATTTTAACGTGATTCCAACAACGATGTTATTCAGCATTCACAGCTATGTTTACCACATTAATAGCAAGCGACACAAAACGGCTACAATATTAAAACAAACAGCAGCGGCCCAAACGGACCCGTATAGCATTTCTCGCGACAAAAGGGACCATATTTGCATGAGAGCTAACAAAAGGAACTCTCTAACCGAAGACATTCAACGGGGTAAAACAAAAATGTCAACACGAAGCGCACAGACCTTTGTCAAGGCGAAACAAAAGCCGAACAACTCCAATAGCACTCTTCTCTGACATTAACAAAGCGTTTTTCTGGACGATTAAAATTATGACATAAAATAAGAAATTACCTTTGTACGCCTCGGTCCTCCATAGTTAATGTCGTCGGAAACAATACCTAATTTCAAAGTTTCTTGATAATTTGGGAACAGTGAAAAAAACGTACTGGGAAATTCTAAAACTGTACAAGAGTAATTAATGTTTTTCTTTCTAAAGCCTTAGGACAAAAAGGTTCATTATCTTAAAATCTTCGGGGACTATCAATGTTAATAAACGTCGCTAAAATATTACATTTTCGTTGTTGGCTTCTGGCTTTTAACAAATTATACTGTAACGTTATACTATGATTTTTTACTATAAAAAAGGTTTATTACTTACTTTATCAAAGTTACAAAATTACCCTTAAATTCGTGTCTTATTAATGTCTACTTTTTTGTTAAATTTATTTACATAATAATAATATATGTATAACAAAACAATAAAATTAACTTGAACGGCGGATAAATCTATGCAAGTATGAGTATATCTGCCACTGTGTTCACTCGTGATATAAAGTGAAATGAATTATATAACTTTCGTTTCTTTACCGAAGCATTTTTAGTACAGTAACGTGCCGCAACGAGACGCCTCCACTGCTTGTGCGCCTGCGGGTTAAGCTCTTGCCACTAAGCATGCCGCCCGCATGTATATAAATAATTGCTATGTTGTACTAGTTATTACGTAACTTGATTCCTACATAAGTCATGACGCGTGGCAATTGGTCTCTGCAAAGTTAGATTGCTCCAGTCCTACTACTTAAAGACCAGCGTACAGATAAAAACACCTGCCTAGGGTCAAGCTCAACTCAAGACGGTATTTTCTACCTTTATCTATAAGACGCCTTTAAGTTTGCAGCGTCAGAAAAGAACATGTACTCAGTTCATCTAACAACATGCAGGGTTGGTAAGCTGACAGTGTGGTTGCTACTATTCTGGATTAAACTAGTTTATTTTACTTCTTGTACACATTCCTTTTTTTTCTATTATTCAGTTGTTTTAATTTTTCCACTTTTTACGCTGGTGTTATTTTAGATTAAATGCATATTTAATTGTCGTAGGTTAGATTAGGTTTCATTTATAAACGTTATCAAAAAGTTGTCTTCTGACAAAAATCGCATTCGGAATTATGAAAATTTGGAATTATGAAATTACTCTTCGGAATTATGTAGTGTACCCGTCGGTTGCTCCTCATGGTTGCACGGCTCCTACAAATAAGGCTGCCGGTGCTAAATCGCTGGGCTAGTAGTCGGCTTCGTTTTGAACATGCCTTAAGAGAATTAGACCCACATCGCAGTAGATTAACAGTTGATGAAGCATCTGTTGCGAGAGCAACAGTTAATGTACTATTTAGTCAGAAGGTGACAGATGTTTTATCCAATTTTTTCCACAGTTATAAACGCGATAATAGGGTCCTGCTAAAGGATAAGAGCTCACCTTTGCTGGCACCGGTGATTTTGTCCCGCAGCACGTTGATCTGGTGGACTCGGCCAAACTCCTCGAACATCATTCGGAGGTCGTTCTCATCCATACTCCGAGGCACTTGGCCGACAAACATCTGAAAACAATGTTTTTTTTTCAAAGTCAAAGTCAAAACTCTTTATAAACTTAACCGCCGGTTCGATAAATACAATATTTGGCCCGAGAAGAACCGGCCTAAGAAACTCGGAAAGGTATAAGAAGAAAAAAGTATTAACATAATACATAAAATAAAGCCTATATAGTCAGGCTTCGACAGCCAGTCTTTTATTATTAAAAGTTAACTTATAATATAAATGAACGAAAGTATTTGTTGTAACGGCTACACAGACTTATAATTATTATATACAACTTATTTTCCTTTTTTTATCCACATAATACTAAATATATGACAAATTCAACTTGGCAGCAGATGGCGCTTTCTATAGCCCTTTTAACAGTTGCATGTTGCAATAAAAAATTAAAACGTAGACTAATTCAGTAGTAGGTATCATATTTCAACTAATTCGTAAACTAAGTAACAAGAAATTTTACTACCTACTTAAAGTATTTCGTAGTTATTCAGCTACATTCGTCTAATTGTTAGGGTACTCTACCAAAATGGTAAAAATAAATGGTCCGTTCGTATGTCTGTCACAGCGGCTGCATATTTTTGTAACTGATACTAATGCATTCGATTTGAAAGGAATAGTTTCATATATTGCTTACCCTTAAGGTTTAACAGTAAATAGGGATGTGCAAATTACAAAGTAGGACTATCTCATTTCAATTAACATGTCTTTAAATTCATAATAATAGACGTATAAACAATTTGCGCTTACAGTAATATTTAATAAAATAAAGTACAAGTTATATAAGCTTCTCTGTGCGTGGGTAACTGGGTACCGTTCCGCCTTCTAAGCTAGCTATAAGCGGTACGTAAGGTCAAATATTTGTATCAAGAGCGCGAGTCTTTGTTTCTTATGTATATAAATATATATTTCTAAATATAAGCATATAGTAATAGTAATCGTCGTTTGATTTATGCCCGCAGTAGCTAAGTTTGGGACTAGGTCGAAAAGAAAAACAAGTAAAAAATAAAACTGATACCTTGATGTAATCGGGGTCGGGCATGTCTGCCTTCTCGTCCTCATTGTTGTTGTTGATGTTGGTGCTGTTGTTGTTGTTGATCATACTCATCCCACTGGAACAATGGAGAACAATATTCAACATCTACGCTGGTACGGTTCATCTTCTAATTAAGTGGTATCTGTGTTTCAAGTCACATAAAACAGGGAGTATTTGAAATATAATTAATTGAGGTACGTTTGGCGGTTTATAAGTAGCTGCACTCTTTTGTACCTTGTCGCTGTAACGACTTTAAGAGATTAGTGCAGCACGTTCAAATATGAGGTTAAAGTGACAAAGTACAAAAGTATGTACCTAACTACTTATAAATCCGACCACGTGTTACGTGGAAAGTCATTCTTTATTGAATGATACCAAAAAGTACGTTTAACTTATCACTCAAAACCTCATGTTATTGTCGAGAGACAGATAAGTGATGAATAATAGAAAACAGTGAAAAGAAACAGAATTCGTAAAAATGAAACAGTATTTTCAAAGCATATTCTCCAAAGGTTCTTTGGAAAGACAATACAAGCGTAACCTTAATCACGTTAAGCTAATTATTAAACAGAACTATACAAAAATAGTTATTTTTTGCATAATCGCATAAAAATAATTAGTAAGTCAATTGTTAAAAATTTTTTACTGATTGAAAACAACACTATTCTCGAGTTGTTAAGCAGCTGCTTTTTATCACGAGAATTTTGACAGTAACGAGAAAATATGGATGAACAAGTTAAACCACGTTCATCCGTTGCAGTTTACCGAAACATTTTTCTTATGCGGTTTCCGGTGGCGTATGCAAATGTGGGTACTTTCACCTGCAGTAAAACCAACAGCGGTAAAAAAAAAGATTCATTTCTCTTTGCCGTCGTGTCTTATCACTGAAAATTTTGACTGGCGTACGGAAAACGTACGTGGCCACTTCAAACTCCTCAGAAAATCGTTTAAATCGTTTTAAACGTTTTTTCAACGTACTTATACGGCTAATTCGTCACAAAAAAGTAAATTGATAAATAGTAATATAGTGTAGGTATAGCGGCTGATGCACGTGGTCGAAATCCCGGTTAAAAGCGAGGCCTTAATCTTAATGTACCTAAAACGTTTGCCATACAGCTCTATTCTTAATGTTCAACGGACATGCAAAATTATATTTTTATTTATTTAGAATTTTGTCCAAGGAAATTAAAAAAACCAGTCAAGTGCGTGTATGCGTTTTTTCAGGGTTTGTAATAAAATCATATTAAAATTGTCGCTTGTATGTTGTACCACTTTAACGATACAACAAAAATAAGAATACTTTGAAAAACAAACTCTCGTCTTTCAATCCCTTACAAAAAAAGGATAATAAATAATGAATTATATTCTGAAAAAAAAACCAATCCGCTATCTATCACAGATTAAAAGATACAGGTCTTTAAATTTAGGGCGTACGGACGAACGGACAGCGTAGGCATATTAATAAGGTCCCGTTGGGCACCCTTGGCGTACGGAACCCTAAAAAGTAATTTCTGATTGCTATTTCTGGTAAATATTTGGCGATGATAATGTTCGCCGGTATATAGTTTTGTTGACAAGCTCGATTTCCCAGTAGTAATGCTTTTAATATGAAATAGGTATCATTCCCCTGGCGACATCACATCGAGTTTCATTTGTAACGGTATACTGTTGTTACACAGGGGAACATATATTACCGGGCCATTTTGTTGACAAACGCATTCCTGTCTTTATGAGGGGCCCAATATTTATTGAATTTGGGTTGACGTTTCGGTATTGGTTTAGTTTACTATTTGCTTTACGAATAATGAGTGAAACATGGGAGATTTCATTTATCTTCTACCAAATTCATGGAAATGTTAAGTTCTATTTTTAGAACGAAATGTATTTTCTTTATAAAACCACTTAAAATTGCTTACGACATTTATAGACGCATGGTTTATTTTTTCTGACGTCAAAAGGACATTACACATACAACTGTATAAACCTATTAAATAAATAAACTATCTTTTATCAATCTGAATGGTCAGAGTTATCAAGTTTTAAAATAATTAAACACCAAGTCACATTTTAAATGAAAGTAGGTAATATAATAAATAAAAAATAAAAACCGGGCATTGAAACCGTAAAGCGGAATTCACACGTGTAAACCACGTCCATCCATCTCAGTCACATATTATTATGAAGGCGATTTATTACCAGTTGACAAGCTATAAATAAAATTAGTGCCGTTGACATGAAACTGTCAAAATAATTGCCACAGCACCAAATTAACATCATAGTGACGATAACAGTGTAATCATGATCATTTCAAATCCTTCACTCGTGACTCACAGTTTTAAATTAAATTATTTATCAAAGATTTCGATGTAATCTATAAGATAATGTACAGTCGATTTCAAAAATATGTGTACACATTAGTACCTTCGTCTATTTAATAACATGTTTAAATTGCCATATATGAATTGTCACACCGATTAAAGTGACAAGGTACTAAATTGTACACAATGATAACTCGACTGTACCTATGCTTTTTGCTACTTTTTACTTGTGCTGCATTATTAAACATTTTATTATTTAAAAAAATCAAAACCGCATAAAAACTTTAAAAATACACATAATTTTCATTGCATTCTTTAATAACGGTTTAAACGCTTTATGCAGTGCATGTCTTACTCATTAAGGTGCTTTTCCACCGCCGAGGCGAGACGAGAATTTAAATTTGTATTGAATAATATCAAATCCTACCTCGAGCATCTTCGGTGGAAATGATTTTTTAATACAAATAAAAGTTCTCGCGCTGCCTTGTCTCGCCTCGCCCCGTCGATGGAAAAGCATCTTTTGGTTCAGTTTTAGGATTTTAGAAAGAAAAACACGTAGCCGAATTTTTCCCTTCAAAGCCATTGAGTGTTCTCATTGTTGTCGTTTAAATTGAAAGCAATCACTAAAAAAATATGCGCAAAACACATAACCAACATTGAACTAATAGGATAGGTTTTCTTGTAGTTGACTTAATCTATTAAATTTATTTGTTACTTAAGTAAGGTAAGGGTAAGAATCAAGATGGTTAATTACAACAGTCACCATTTCCCCATACGAAGAAACCGATTTTTTTCGAGTTTAGTTTAGAAAACAAACAGCCTAGCTCTCTATGTTTTAAAAAACTGCAAAATGTATAAATAGTTCAATTATTCACTTTTAACAATGGAGAATATCTGTCCAGTACCTGAAAGTAAAATACTAACAAATTGAAATCCTCCCTAATCCACGAGCATTCGATTCATTGTGCGATTATCTCAATCGGCAGTGTTACCGTGGGAGATAACCTAGATTTCTCCGTGTTACAGCGTCTTTGTCAACAAGATTGCATTTGTATATTCTATAAATAAAATGTACCGTAAACGTTTGAAACCATTGTAAACAAAACATATAGTGAATGATTTGAAAGTTAAAGTGAATTCGATACCATCTGAAATAGGTTTGTTGATTTCATCACTTAAATTTATTCATTAATTCATAATTTATTATTTATCTCAACAGTTGTTTAGCTAGGGAACTTGAATACATTTTGCGGCATGTCTTTAATCATATAATGCATTGTTTTAATCTAAAAATAAATTAAAAAATTAAAATCTGAACATGTTGTACTAAATATAATCAAATTGAGTGGAAAGAAGACAACAATACAAATATTGCAAATCACTTAATGATGTTAGCGTTTACAACTAACATAAAGTTTAATTCATACGTTTATTATTCACGTAATCATTTATTTCTTTACCACAGAACAGATAAACATGCGACACTACTCCACCTAACCTAAAATTTTATGAATATAACAGCATCAAATGTTACCTCATTGTTCTAGAATATCTACGGTGCCACACTCCATGCTCGACGCACTTGTTTGCCATAACGTTATCACTGATAAACGCGTACATCGCTCGATTACACCTCTTATCAGGAGCACTATCAAACTCGATCAACAACCACCAGTACTTCAAGTAGACTGACGTACCACAGGTAAACTCTCATCGCAGCCAATCAGAAATGTGCTTTTACAACACGGGAATAAATACATCAGTCTCAAATACATCAAAAGGTTGCGAAGCGTGGGTTCTCATTTCCCGTCTACCCTCAGAAATACTCTTTTTAAAGCGTAGGTTGTAAGAAGGCATTGCGCATCACTGATTAAATTATGAAATTGATAACCTTATGGTGCTTGTACACGGTGCATGTAGCTGGAGCAAGTAAAGGCGCGGCCTACTTGCGCGAGTAGTATGCTCAAGCTTGATGTACCAGTTAATAGCGTGTGCTTGTGAGCGGTGCAAGTAACTGGAGCAAGTAAAGGCGTGGATTACTTGCGAAAGCAGTATGTGCAAGTTACTTGAGTGCGTACACAGTGCAAATTTTTTGACATAATCTGCATTTCCGTCGAGTCCAGCGAAAGTGCCTCAATATGCGCGGGCTACTTGCACGGTGTGCAAGCACCATTAGAGATAGTTCGATATTATGAAGATTCCTTTTTTATGTCCCATTTTTCTTTTTAATTTTTTATCAGGGATGTCTAGACATCCCTAGCAGTGAAAGCTAATAGGATTAGACATTATTAATTTTTTGTAGCATAACGAAACTTATTACTCTTATTAGTAAGTATCTGAACATTTATCTATCTATTTATGTATCTTGTTAATAAAATTAAATAATGACGGAACCATTAAAACATTTTCATAAGATTCATAAGACATAATATTCTTAATCATAAACTATACCTCAAAATGACATATTATTAAACAAACACTATCCTATTATTATCAACATTTTTCCCGACTGTCCGAAAGAGGGTTATGTTTTGCGAGCGTATGTAATAGCCGAGCCTTAATGGCTGGATGGATTTTAACATATGAGGTGTCCTTCGATTCGTCATAATTGTTGAAGTGACATACCTAGGGAAAATATTTTTTTTTTCTAAATAATTAAAAAAACTTGCAATAAATACTACGTAACATGCAATATGAATCCTGAGCCGCTAGTGCTTATTTATACCTCTCCCCTATTAGTAGTATTAGATTAGATAATTTACTATCAACATTAGATCGCAATAGGACAGGGAAACAGTACAACACCTTTAATAATCGATACAGTTTTTTATCAACGTTAGAATTAGATGGGGACGGGACGCCTTAGTAACAATGACAGTGCACAGTGTGGCGGTATAGTATTTGACTTGTACGGTTTATCGGCAACTAATAAGGTAATGACTAACGAGGATAGGTACCCAACTGTCCAGCTCCGATTTTGTTGATTTTGATATATGTTAGAGAGTAGTTTAAAATAACAGACACGTATTATTTTTTTAGCGGCCCAATCTCAACCTGTTGGGAGAAATTGACCTCCAAAGTACTGAAAAGTGATTAAACCCTCTTAAACTTGTATAGAGATATTTAAATTGGAGGTCAATTTCTCACAACAGGTTGAGTTTGGGCCGCTAAAAAAAATAAGTGTCTGTTATTTTAAACTACTCTCTAATATATATCAAAATCAATAAAATCGGAGCCGTACAGTTGGGTACCTTTCCTTGTAAGCCAGGGTCACTACCATCCTGCCTACGAAATTAGTAGTCTCGGGTTTGATACTTTGGACAGGAAAACATGTGTGTTATGAACGCAAGTAAGTTTTGGATGTATTATATAACTACTATCTATACACATAAAATGCTTTGTCCTGAATGACTGACTGACTAACGCATAAACGCACAGCCTAAACCGCTGATCGTAGAGACCTGAAACTTGGAGGGTGTGTTCTTTGTATGACGTAGGCATTCTATAAGAAAGGATTTTCCAATATTGTACCCCTAAGGGAGTAAAAAGGGGGGCAAAGTTTGTATGGGACAACGTGATTCCTTGGTCCAATCTACTTCAAATTTTGCATAATCATTCTTTAACAGAATTGATGGAAGACGTTTTCAGTATTTTATTGAAATTCATCCCCTAGGGGGACATGACATTTAATTTTGTTTTTTTTTCTGCTTCTAGGCAACTGGCTATAAAACAAAGGGTCAGCGGTAGATAGGTCGAGAACCATTGACATTATTTCCGCATGCACCAGTTTCATGACATACCGAGTTCACCGCCGACAAAACATCATCTTAAACCTTTGCAACCAATAAAACCATATAGTTACCGGGCTCTGTGCTGTTGAGCTAACCAACAGAATTGATCTCCGCTTGTGACCAGTTGCTATGCATACGGGGGTTCGTATGGAACGCCTCATCAATATACTGGCTGCGAACTCAACGCCTAAGCGAATAACATAGTTATCGAGGTTTAACTCGATGCTGAGTTTGCTGACGTGACAACTCCATATACTCGTACATTTGTGACAGTCCGACAGTGTAACTTTGGTGCATTGCTATCCTCCAAAGCGATAGTTACAATGTCAACGTATGGTTTGACCATTAGGTTAATATAGGATTGTCGAACGCAATTCTCGAGTAGCAATACAAGAGTATTTTTATGACACTTCCTTGAATTTAATCGTTAAGCAGGTTACTAATGTGAGTACGAGTAACCGCGTGTGCTTGTATCCTTAAATATCTATCGCAACCCTGACCTTACAACCAAAACTAAATATTAAATAATTAAGTCTTATAACATGTTCCCTATCCCAATGTGGGGTCATGAACCTTTTTTCAGGAGTCCGTGCGTCTACTATGGGGTCAGATCCCCATACTGAATGCACAGTTGGACTTGTGACATTGGCCGATTGTTTTGTATGGGGACAGTGAACGTGTTAAGCTGGCACTGCGGTATTATTGTACTGGCATCTGCGGGCAAGTGGTATTCAACTTATAGCTAACGACTATCGAGAACAGAGGCCCTATCCAAGATGCATACTCTAACAAGCGTTTCTATTCGTTTTGTTATTAAACTAATCGCGTCACCGGTAGATCACGTGACTCCTCGTATTACGTTTAAAAACGAAACGAATCGAAACGCTAGTTAGCGTAATGCATCATCGCACCGTCGCACGGGTCCCTAGATGGAAATGTATAGAATAGAATTGGCAACCGTCCGGTAGCTTATGTCATTGTATAATGTTTTTTTTTATTGAGGTGGTCCTAAAAGATCACATAATGCATCTTGTCTAGGCCTGCTGAGTTCTAAAGAACACCTAATAGGTGACATTATCAGCACGAAGTTGTTAAAACGTGTTGAAGTTTAATGCCTATTCTACACGGTCGGAGCGACCTGACCACTCAACTAAGGTCAAGTTGACTTCTCAGCTTGATGTCATCAATTTGGTTGTACAACAGACGTCCACGGCGGCGAGCGTATAGATAAACTACCCAAAATTATTTCCCCCCAATATTTGTATTTCTATTCGCATTGTTCCCCTTTCTATCTATTTCAAAGTCGTTTATTATTCTTCTCCTGCTTTTTCCATTCGAAGATTTGTTAATTTTACAAGACGCTTAGGTCGGTTTAGGCTATGTTAGTTTTGCAGCAGGCCCGAAAGGCCAAAGCACTCAGAAATAGACTGGCTTTGTGGGATTAATATTTGAGACATGTCACACGGAAAAAGTAACAGTGTAGTTAAATGCGTGACTTTAAATTATGAATGGAGAAAAAGGCGAATGGAAAAAGAAGAATAACAAAAGACTGAGATATAAAGGAAATGCTGTACCAATATATCTATAGGTACAGCCGTCTACACGTTGTTTTTTGTTTAAATTGACAAGGGCAATCTTGACCTTGGTCGAGACGCGTGGTTGTTCCGACCGCGTAGAAGGGGTTTATAACACATCGGGCCGGAACAACCGAGATGCTCTTACCCTACTTTAGGTAATCTACCGCACGCCGAACTTTAGTTTTAGTTGGATATATATATAAGGTATTTTAACAAACTTGGAGAAAAACACGTATAAACTCCAAAACATAATAGTTGATGTAAGTACAGGTTTAATACTAGTGTATTCTAGTAGTCTAACGCAAGCTAGTGCATGCGTGGAAAAGTCGGAGGTTTCAAGGAGTATTATAATAAACTAGGGGACGCCCGCGACTTTGTACGCGTAGAATTAGTTTCCCGCTACTCCTCCTACTTCTTCCCGTTGGGGGTCGATTTTCGGGAAATCCTTTCTTACTGCACGCCTAGACCTCATAAGGAACCTATGTACCAAATTTGGAATCTTTAGACTCAGCGGTTTGATTATTTGCATTGCAACAAGCTTTTATGTGAGTTCAACCTATTTTTAACTAAATCGGATTGAGTTTTAAAAAATGTGTCAAAATAAGATGTCATGTGAATCAGAAGCACTAAGGAGTATTGATATCAAATTCGAAGCGAATCACCCCCAAAATAACTTTCTACCCCTTTTGCACCCACTTAGGGGATGAATTTTAATAAAATGTAAACCACGTCTTCCATCAATTCTGTTAAATAAAGTTTATGCAAAATCTGAAGTAGATTGGACCAAGGAATCATGTTGTCCCACGCAATAGGGGTACAATTTCGGAGAATGCTTTCTTATCGGATGCCTACGTCATACAAAAAACACACCTTTCAAGTTTCAGGTCTCTACGATCAGCGGTTTAGGCTGTGCGTTGATCCGTCAGTCAGTCAGTCAGTCAGTCAGTCAGTCAGTCATCCAGGCAAAGCATTTTACATGTATAGATTACCTGTATTAAGTATTTTTTACAATAACTTTCTTTTAAATTTTGCGTAGGCATACTCATCCCGCAACAGACGTGAATTCTTCCCGTTCTCTGCACTAACGTGCTCATATTAAATTACGAACGGAACGTTATATATTATACTGTCAGAACAAATAACAGAGCTATTATTGCCCTCTAACCATTATAATTATTACCATTACTATCTGGTGTGTGCACGCCTGACTGTACACTTGACGGGCTGACTCACCCCGTGTTTGCCGTGGCCGGGTCATGGCAAACATTGGATTAGGAATTACTAATATGGCGCGCCACGGGTCAGGACATCGGTATACCTATAATGGAATCAGATAATACAGAAGTGTAACATTTTAAATTAACATATTGGTACATATTTACGTGCGTATGTGTTGTTTTTCTTTTTATGGAATGCATTTTTTACAACTTTGATGGAAATGTCTAAGGCCGCATTTCACGAACTTAGAATAAGACTTGGCCCAAGATTAGTCTATACAAGTTCGGCATTTAATTAAGGTAAGTATACGTAAGGCCTTATTCCAGTTTGGTCGAATGAAACCTAAGTAACCTACAGATTAGCTCGGGGCGATTTTTGCGAGTGAATAGTTAGAGATAAGGATACATAATTACGATAAGAGTTACTTAGATTATTAGCCATTTCTAAGTAGAAATATATTTTTCAAATAATCAACGTATTCAGTTGGATTGATAGGCAACTAGCAGTATGCTAAAGTACTTACAAACTTCTTACAATTTGGTTTACGTCACAATTATTAAGAAAGTACAGTGCAGTCAAATGAATGCCAATCACTGAAAAATAAAGGCTGACCCCTATTTATTTAAACAGACTTCAAAAAAAGGGGGCGATTCTCAATTCGTTGGGATAATTTTTGATTTTTAGATTACTCGCAGACCATCGGGCCATAAAGGGTATACTTTCTAGTTGGTCCTATTGTCAACACGTCAGGATATGATGATGGGATCTTGGAGAAATCAAGGGAACTCCACAAATATTATAGGCACACCTATAGCTATTTCGGTATTATTCATTGTGACTCGTACACTTGCTCTTGAAATGCACTATGTGGTGAAGTGGAACTGATGATGAAGACCACAGATGGCCAACGGAACTCCCTAACGGTACCTATTTCAAGAGTGGCGACAACATATTATCTCGATTAAGGTAGTCGAGTCACTATGACGCAGCACATTTAGGTTAAAATATAACGACTACGACATTCCCAAGGCGGCGTTGCCTGCGGCGAGCTTAAAATGTTCTATAGTTTCCCATTAATGGAGAAATGGGACTACATAACAGTAGAAACAGTATCACTAAAAAGTGTAAAATAAAATAAATGTTTAAAGAACAAAATCCTGCCCTCAAAAACGCAAAAAATAACTTCTTTTAAAATGGTAGGTCAGTCCAACTGAAGTCAGCGTCACACAATAAACCAAACTAAAACCCAAATACAGTTGGACTGACCTACATATCATTTAAAAAAGTTGATTTTTGTATTTTTGAAGGCGGGTTTTTACTAGGACAACTATATTTCTTAAATATCTGTAATCATGAAAGACATCAAACGAAGCAATAATGACATACTTTGTATAAATACCGATCTGCTAATCTATTAAATCAAAATTGTAGGCATGTGTTATCTATGGAAATGTGTTAAAAAGAAAATTTTTCCTTTCCGTACCTATTACTAAACCTGCGACACTACTCTGTCTATCCTTACCTTTGGAAAAAAACCCGTTTTACTTTTACCGTTTCTGTACTTTATGGTAAATAGTTAAATATCACAAACAAACACGCCAATTCGTTTAACACAAAATCTGCTCTTTTGAGTGGTAGGTAAAAAAACATTTACTTTAAAATGGTCTATTATTTATTTAAAAACAAATGCGGAAACGACAATGAAGCTGATGATGTCAACTGCCACTTTTTGGACACGAGTGTTCTGTTTTTTCTTAATGACATTTGGAATAGAAGGGAATTGAGGTTCTAAATCGCAGCGCTACATAATGTCACGTCACACCAAACGTATGTTTGTTGACAGTTTGAATACTAAGCAAACAGGTTTGCACTAGCTCGTGATTGGCGGAAATTCAATCACACGTCACCTAGATGACATCTAGTAGTTAGTTTAGTTATAGGAACTTACAGTGCGGTGCAAACATGTCTTATTAATAAATAAGTTTCGATTGAGTAACAACAAAAGCTTCGGAAAATGTTAATGTTGACATTCATAAAACTTGAACGCAAGCAAATTTCTAAACGATATAAAAGTAACAAAATATTTTGATTATTAGGCTGATGTTTGCTAATTTATAAAAGCTAACTAAACTTACACTTCGCAATTTTAAACATAAATATTTATATTGTTTAGAGATTTACATGCTAATAAAGGAATGAAAAAATAAACACAAAGTAAAAAACTAATTTAAAATCACTGAAAGAATAACCATTGAATAGCTAAAGAAATGCTTAATTTTCAAAAAGTGTGACACACTGTACTTTAAATGACGTCACAACCATAATATAATTATCAGACTAGAGGCATCGCCCTCGTTTTGGACACACGTTCTACCCGACCAAGTGTTACCACGTATCTTATCTTATCTGATACCATTTCGTAAATATAGGTTCCACCACGCCGCACTGCTTTTATTAAAATAGTTGCATCTAATCTCCGCTATTCAGTTGAAGTGATAAACTAAACTTTTAGAATCAGTTCAGATAACGATTCAGCTCGCATGGAACTGCGCTATTTTCCATTTGAAGGAAACGCACTTGTCTTTGCATCTAACACAGGTTAAGTTTCATTATCTTCAGCCTGTTATGTTGAACAGAACACTGTTGACATACTCGTAAGTGCTTTAATAATATATTTGAGCCCGGATGATCGAATATTGCTGGTATCCAGTTAAGCTCGAAGTAACTTTAGTGTTCTCTGTGTATTAAATCCACGAAAATGCGCAACCACTAAGTTAAACGTTGCAAGATTGCTGCAGTATTCGTAAAATTAGATTACGGGGCGTAACTTTTTTATACTTAAGCTCTACGCCTCAATACTTATTTTTATTGTCGACTAAATAAGAAGGTGTCATTAACGTCCTAAGATTTGGAATAACTAAGGAGAATAGATGACACTAAGTCTGTCATTTTTCAGACTGTCATCGCAATGTTAAATTGTTAGATCGTATTTTAACAAATAAGCCCTAAAGCTAAAAAACCCTAAATATGTGTACACTTTAGTACTAAGCTTGTCTATTTATTGTCATGTTTAAACTGCATGCACATGAAGTGTCATAGGGATTAAAGTTGACATGGTACCTACTTAAGTTTACACAATATATTCATACACTCGACTGTACGTAGTACCTACCTGTGAACTCCCAGTTTGAGCAACATTTACTAAAAACTGTATTTCAATAACTCGAGTCTACACCATTTATGGACACTATGCAGACACTTCGATGTCAAGATAGATATCAAAAACAAAATGTTAATTCATGTATTTGGAATCGAAACTAACATCAGAAGTGGCAACTTTACCTTCTCGACAGAAAATCTCTTATGTATCGCCACTATAATCTGATTAGGATTGAAAACAATTTATTTGCATTGCACGAGTGATTTAAACGATGACGTGACGGGCAAGTTATAATAACGGAAAACTTGCCATAATTGACCGATTACATTTTGTGCACAGAAAAGAACAGGTTATGTTCAGCTAGCAACTCGTCGAGTACTTTCTCCATAAAATATATACCTGAAACACCTCTTATAAACAAAGTTACTAAGTATTACATACTCACTCAAACGCAAAATATCTGCTTCGGTAAACTAAGTAATAGGATTTGGCCTAGTTATGGTGGTCCTGAAGTAACTTCTTTGGTAAAAAGGATTTATCTAGTTTCGTAAATAGTCAAAAAGGTAACAGGTATCATCTTTAGTAAAACGTATATCGAATGTTAGTTGCAACTATTTAGCCTAATCAGACAATATACCACCATAGTTCTTCAGTCTGTTTAGTTACATCGAGTCAGAGGCACTTACAACTAACTAAGCAAGGACTTACTTGGGTTTGGTGTAGGGTGCGGAGGGCGAGGACGCCTTGTGGTTCCGGTTGGGGTGCGAGTGTCGGTTCGCGTTCGTATCGAGGCCGCCGCCCGGCGAGATCTTGCCCGCCAGCGCGTTCAGAGAGTGCAACATTGCGGGCGGCGGCCGCTTCGGTCCAAGCAGCCTGGTCAGCCTGACGACTCCACCACGTTTGCCAAGACCGCGCTTGCCACGGGCCGCCACGACGCCTTATCAACTGATAAGAGGCGCGGGGGCACTCCCGCCCCCCGCCTCATCGCAACCTGACACTCTCACGACACACACACTGATTCACTTTTTTAGAAATGTACGAGGTAACTAACGGGGTTATCGTCCTGTCCGATTTAAGCATGTTTTTGACATTTTCTCATTACTTGGTTGATTTTTTGACACTGATTTTCAAAACACTGGATTGGTGATGTTAAACTGTAAAAGAAGTTTGTAGGTTTTGAATGCTGTCGCGATTTATCCTTACATAAAAAAAGTGCGTTGCGATATTTCAGGGTCACTGTTTTACTTTAATTTGTTCGTTTTTATATTCATTGAATAACATGTTCGAACGTAACGAGTCTTTTATTTAAACGCCTACATCAAACTGTTAGCAACGTGATTCGCGCCAGCGCTGTTTGATTATTTCATGGTAGGGGTTTTGTTTAAGATTGTTAAGTGTTTAACGTTATGAAGTTATGATCAACTTAACTACGATAATGTTAAGTAACATGGTTTATATTTTTTTTAACTTTCATTCATCGCTAACGATATATAGTAAAAAAAACCGTAGGTAGGTAATTCTGTAATTGGTGAGGGTCGGCAATTTGATGATTTACATGATGGAAAACCTACCTTGTAACTTGTAACTTTACATGATGGTCATAAACTCTTATATCTGTATCTTTCGTATACGGCTGGAAGTTCTCAAATGTAAAAATAGTTAGGTAAGGTGTAAAACTTAGCTTATTACGATTGCAATTTAAAATAGTGTGATTTGAACACAAAAACAAGAATATCTACGAGGGAAGTTCCAGAATGTGCCACTTCACAGAGATGCCCTGTTACCATAATAATGCAGTTATTCCGACGGAGCCACGCCAACCGCCGGGTTTTGTTCCTGAGCCAAATATTTATCTGTTTATTTGTATTCATTATATTTCCTTCTTGGAAATGGTTCTCTCGAGTGACTTAAGTGACTGTGATATTTCGTTTTAATGATTACGTATTTCCTAAGTGGCGTCGTAATTGGGCGAGTCTGTATTATGTTTCTATTTCACTGTTTTAATTCGTTGTGTAGTTAATGGATTATTTTTTAGTGTTCAATATTTAAAAAAACTTTCAATGTTTAAACATAAGCATCAATAAACTAAAGTTGTAGTTTAAAGCATAATTGTGATAGAAAACATGCATTTATACAACACAAGCTAAAAAAACGATTCTAGATTTTTTTTGAAAAATAACTTTATTATAAATCGTATAGAATTCTACAACTATCAAGTTCGGTCCTTTATAGTTTCCTGCTATTTCTTTACTATATAATTAGAAATCGCATATAACAATCCGATATAACCCGTTCTAATTCTACGGAAGTTCATTCCGTGTCGCATTAATGTCAAGCAAAATAAAATTTCCTATATTTCCTCGGCAATAGAGTTCGCTGCAGGGGTGCAGGGCCCATTCGTGACTTTGACGATTTGGCGTGCCCAATAAAAAAAAATCTTTGCCAATTTATGTTCACGAATAGGCACTGCGGACGATTTGCGATCGTGCCGACTGTTTCGTTCTTATTTCGCTCGGCAATAAAATGCGAAGGGGTTGATTATCATAATAATATGCTGTTTGAATACTTTTTGTTCGTTTCCAATGCTTTCTAAGCTTTGTGGCGATAGGTTGACTGACTTTGGTTGACCGTGGGCGTACTAAGTGATATATGATACCACTAATTAATGACCTATTTGTAGCAATAATATTGTTAGTTCATGGGTATTTCAAAGATTTGGCAAGTCATGAATACCACCCGTGAGAAGTATGGTTGGGGTGAACGTGTGTGATAGGATTAGGAACAGTGTAATAAGAGAACGATGTGGTTTAAAAAAGATGTAGTGACGAGGGTTAATAAAGGAATGCTGAGTTGGTTTGGTCAATGAAGAAAGAAGAGAATGGATGAAGTGAGATTAGCAAAACTGGTCTATATCGGAATCCATAATGTTTTTATACGCATAATGTATCATTACATTAGGCATAAAAGTGTATGACCGAACACGGTTTTTACGATAGAAAGGGTCTTATTTTAATTATTATAAAAAACGAACCTAACCTAATCTACACAATAGACGTTTAATCAAATCTGCAATGTCAGCCTAAAAGGGTATTATGCGAAATGATATATTATGCGTAAAAAAATATGCGTTACAAAGGGGTCGCTAGCAAAAGGATTGTTAGAAGGGGAAAGCCGAGGCAAACGCTCCACGATCGGGGGGGGGCGCAGGTACTAAGAAAGGACCGGGTCAACCCTAAACCAAAGCACGTGTATGAAGACACTTTATGAGTGACGAGGAAGCGAGGGAAGTTTGTCTGGATCTTCCTACAGGAAAGAGGCGTAATTGTATGTATAATCCCAATCAGGCAGACGAGTTACAACATACGAAACTTACCTAGATACTGCAAAAGTACAATATTTAATAAAACTTGGTATGAAAATAAGATGTCCAACTTAATTATTATACATTAAGGCGCAAGTACCTATATAAAGTCAAGTTCTTAATAGGAAAATTGAGTAATATACTTTGCAGCTAGAAATAAATAAAACTGCAGAAAATTCCAAACAGACCCTTGTCCATTTTTTAGTACTCCTTGTTTTACCGTTTTTATGATACAACAAAAATAATGGTTGAAAAAAAACGTATCTTCTTTGGACCCCATTTATTTTTTCACATTCTCATGTTTTTTTATAACCGCCGTTATAACAACGTTTTGAAAAAATAAAGAAATACCCTCTTTTATTACAGTTTACAGCTCACTTAAGATACAGCTCTTTAAAGATAAGACAGACAGACAACCAAGATAACCCTTACTGGGAATCGATATCAGGACCGGTAGTTGCGTGGAACCTGCTATATCTTTACAAGCGCTGAGCGAATATTATTCAATAAAATATGTGCAAAAACAATTAAGCCTTGGACAAAAAGGTTTAAATTTCGAGGGGCAAGGAAATTGTCAAAGGCATTTAGATCATAAACCTGTTGGTATATAACTATACCAACAGCTTATCATTTCGTGAATGCAAAATGGTTTCGACTGCAATGCCCGTGAATGTCAGGATCGTTATCAAACGCCGTCGCAAAGGACAAAAGACAAACCCAGGCGGGGCTGAGTAGACGTAATGCGACATTGAATACCTTTGACCTTTTCATAGGTATACCTGGAAAGACGAAGGCAGAGCGAGTACCTACGAGACAAAGTGCGATTTGCTGAGTTTTGGATGTAAAAGTTGTATTTACTAAATTTCAAAACGCTATTTAAAGTATGGACAGAAGAAGAAGACTGCAAAAGCATTCCATTTAATATTTATTAATATAAAAGCCTTTGATGGTTTTTAGATGTTTAGTTGTTAGTTGTTACTACCAAAAAATGCCAAAGTGAATTAACATGAATTTCAGCATAAAACTATCAAGCATATTTATGTACTTAAAAACTGTGCATTAATATAACTTTGTGTTGGATATTTTGATAGATCAAGAAAAAGAAAGATTATAGTCATATAGAAAAGCTGCATTTTAACTGCCACTTTATTACTGAAGGAATCATCAGCAGACAATCACGCGTAAAGACTGACAGGCAGTACTAAGTAGATAAGAATTCAATCCGGACACCGCATAACCATAATGTTTATGAATATTTATTGATGCTGTTGACGCCAATTTGTTACATTATCCTACTCGGTTGAACAATATTGCTTTTGACATGTTATCGTATTGTTTTCAACTTGGCCGCTTTACTGTCTAGTAATTCACACTGCGAATGACACTGTCATGTTATTTTATTGTCATAGAGTGGACAATAAAATAACATGACAGTGTCAAAAGCAACATCTTTACAGAGTACAATAAAGCCCCAAACAATAAAATATAGTTAATTTTAAAACATGCTGTATATTTTACTTAACAGAATGATAACTTGCGCAAACAATTTTTTTTTAAAACATTTAATTTGAAATGCTGTAAAGCTCTTCGAAAGTAACTCCTGTAAACATTATAACGAACTGTTTTAAATTAATTTAGAAATATAAAATAAAACTTGTATATTTACTTGAAGTTTACCCATCATTTATTTCAGTAATATAATATTAACCTAACTTGACAAATCGCTCAATCGTTGCTGCAGCAAATCAAGTACAATAATAAACAATAAGAACAAAAGAAACCTTTCAACCGGCTACGTCATTGTACGTTTTAATACGATTAAGAAAGAGGTTTTTTCAAACCAAGGAAAGTCCTCGTGGCACGAATGTACAATAAAAACGTCGTGAATTAAAATATTGTCGGTTGTTACAGGGTTCAAAAGAAATTAATTACAAAGGTTGAAGGAGCTCGGACGGGTTGTATTTAAAGTTGGACGTTTACCCAAAAAGTTGGTTATGTTTGAAAGGAAATTGTGTGCTTTCATTACGACTTTGTGACCACTCCGCGTTAAATTACTGAGTATTATGTTATTTTTAAATTTCGTTTTGGTTAAAACAAGGTTACATCACAACCATAGGTGACATTTTTTGACAGGAGCAAGGCCTCTATTCCCAACGGTAAAAACATATCGTCTTTGACCTGTTTTGGTATTGTTCTGACGTCATCCGCCATTACTGTCAAGAAAATAAGAGCTATCAGAACGGTGACAATACGATAACAGATATATATATATCGTGTTGAATAGAGGCCCTAGAATTTAATAAATATAATGACTGGCTAAGCATCTGCTCTTTCAGTCGTATTCTGGGTTTCAGACTACTTAGTACCGGTGTATTAGGGTTAATGTTCATATTTAATTATTAATTTATAGGGATGGTAGATCTTCGTGCAGGGTCAATCCGGACTGCCTCGTTAATCTGCTACTAAGCAGGATACGGTATTCCATCTAAGTTCTAAGGGTTGGCAATGCAATTAATGTCATTGGTCATCATAGCTCACTTACAAATCAGATGACTTACGTGCTTATTTGCTCCTCCACGCCATTTTTTGAATGTAAGTATTTCTGTTTTGTTTACATGAATATATACTTCAAATTCAATTGTATACAGGTATTATTGGGGAAGGTTTATGTCAAGCAGTGAATGTCCTTCGGCTGATATGAACTTAAATTTTTAATTTTGGCTAATAGTAACACAATACCATAATACAAAACAGCTGAATATAATTTCATTTAAACAACATCCAACAATTAATAGAATCCACTTTGACAACTCTCAAAGTAAACAACTCGAACGTCGTCACTTAGAGCCATTATGAGATATTAAAACAAACTCAACCGCTTTTGATGCTTGTTTCAGGCAATTATTTACACTGGACTCTTTCCTGGTTGGGTCAGTGCAAAGTTGTAGAGGAGCAAAGTTGGGTGCGGCACCTGGCGCATGCCGTGGATTAAAAGAGGTCGCTATGAATAAAAAGATCGCAGCAGAGTGGTGCTTAGGAACTAAGCAGTTTATGCATAAACGAACTGTAATGAATCTTTTTACATTTAATTGTCACGTTTTGTCAATAGTAAGTCGGGTTCAATTAATTACAGGCAACGAAAAAGTTAATATGCAGAGGTAAGGGTGGTTTTTGAAATATGTTTTCAAGTGGTTAAAATTTAGGAGGAAACAAGAGGAGACGTTATTTAATTCGTGTCTTCAACTAAAGTGTTTTTAAATGTGACCAATGATTTTCCTTTGAGTACTTAAATACAATTCTAATATAAATAAAAATACTCGTGCATTTATAATAATACGCAGGTTTGGTGATAAAATTACGTATTAGATTAGCAGAACAGTGCGAGTAAAAGAAGTAGAATAGTCACTGCTTGGAAGCAATCCATATAATTTAAAAAATCTCAATTTTATTTTATCTTACCAACAAAATTAAATTATGAAATGATGTTTAAAACATTACAGTGTATTCGTGAATACATAAAAGACTTTTTAATAAGCTTTGCTGCTAAAAGCTCACATATGGCTTCCTTCAAAAGTGTCTCAACTTTTTACTTCATTGGAAACCCTTCTTGGCTGGCTGCTTTCACTGATCGTCAGGTGTACATTTAAGAGCTATCTTAACGTTGACAATATGATAAATATATGGCCCGTAAGCCTAGTACAAGTTGGCCCGCAACTTTTTCGTCACTATATTCCGATCTAACTAGTCAGTTACGACAGAGACGCACTGAGCGACCAGCGAATTACAAAATGAGCTTCCCGATCTGGTGTCTAATAGAGCCCGTTTGTTTGAACGAGCTCACGTGTTCCGTGAGTTTTCCACCGAATAACATCGTACCGCAATTTCATTAGATAACTCTCACTTGGCCCGCTTGATTACTACAGCCAGTTATACCCCCCTCCTGTGACATACGGACAAAAAAGCTCTCGGGGGCATAATTACGCCTTATCCGGTAAATTTAACTCAACGTTGCAAACTGAGCTCGGACTCTGGCTTTGTAAACCAAGTATCTGCTAGTAGGGAATTTCATTAATTTTCATTCGCCCAGTCCCAGCAACGCTGTTTCTTCTCAGCGATCATTTTAATTTGGATCTCCAAATTCAGGTTATTGTAGTGGCTGCGGGTCGATTATTGAGGAACCGATTGCAAAACAATATAAACTTAAGTCATGCAAAGCGAAGGCCCATCCCAACCGGCGCACAACTTTAAAAATTACGGTGATACAGTTTCTTACTCGATTTCAAATAAAATATTCGAGTGTCCGATTCACAAAAATCAACCGGCTGTTAATTAGATCATATTATTATGCACGATATGACCATAACTGGAAATAAATGTATTTCCTTTCTTTCTTTATAATTATCCTGTGCCGGTTTTTTAAAATATGAATTTAAAATATACACTTCAATTATATTATCAGTCCTTTCAGTGTTTAATTTTGGAAACCAGGCTAATTGTGAAGTTAAGAACAGTTTCCCGCCGACTGCTCCGGCTGGGCGAGTTTAAACAATGATAAAACATTTGGCGTTCACGGCTGGCGGGCTCCATTCTGAACCAGCGATGCTTATTTTCATAGTTTCAGATCAATACATATCAATAGATCAAAAACTATTGTTCTAAACGCAGTAAATATTTTCAATGACGTTAAATAGGACACAATGTTCTGTGCACGGTGAAGCAGAAACCGATTTACCAGTTTACAATTAAATCAGACGTTAATAACAAACTGATGGACAGTTTTAGGCGTAAAAATTAGTAAAACGATAGGCTTCTATGCCCACGGCTTACATTTACGAGGTTTTCGAAATTTTTACATTCAACTAGAAAAAAATCAAAAAACATATTAGGTAAAAATCTATTCCAAAAAAAATAATCGTCTTCGCTTTTATTGGCTTTTCTTCCCTAGTAACTATTACGCAAAGCAAAGTACCGACGCATTTGTTGTGTTACACAAACAACTTAAAATTCATACAAATGCTAAGAACAATAAGCAAAACTTGCTGAAAACCATTAGTTTAAAACTTTCACAGCGTTAACACATTAAGTGCCAACGACTCAATAGTCGGATTTACTGTTCGTTCACTTCATAACGGGAAAATGCTGCTACAGGCTACACAGCGAAGCACTCGTAGCATTGCAGGTACTAAATGTATGTGCAAAATCAATCATCGAAATACGTCATTGTTCCTTTACTTACCGGCGTTATTTGCCAAACTTGTGATAAAGGGCATACAATTTTAGCTTAAGCAGAAAAAAAACTAATTATGTTGCCCCTGTCAAGATAAATCTGGGCGAGCGGGCGTCGCCGTGGACGTAACCCTCCGACGCCCCCCTCACCTGTAGATTGCCCGCAAAGAGTATCCAGAACGCAGTGACGCCGCGAACAGTACGAGACACTTTTAAAACCAAGATTAACTTGAGGTATACCATAACTATTATAAGAAATTTGATATTCTAAATTCTGCGAGATGCATCGTGTCAATTGATTATTGTTATCTTATGGTACAGCCAGCCAAAGAGCGTTTAGCTGAGTGTGGCGGTTTCTCAAGAGAATAATCAAGAAATAAAGATTCACCTTCTTAGACAAACCAATGTAACCGACACAGTCAATAAATAAATATACTGCCAGCGGAGTGAAGTAAATGTCACGAATGTCTGAGGAATTCGCGATCTTTAGGGGATATTGACACCATAATGAATTTTAAAAGTGCGTCATTTTAAAGACATGATTATTTGCTTAGTCGTACACATGTACTACAACAGAATTGAACTAATCTGATATGAGTTCTCAACTTAATATATTAGTACTGTAGCAAGATTCGTGTGACAACTATAACTATATCAGCAAGTTGTGTTGTCAAAGGCGTACTGTACCATCTACCCTGCGGACTCCGCTGGCTTCGTCGCCTCCGCAATTATTCAACAAATTAGGAGCACCCGACCTCTGCTGGCGTACATTCGCCGCGGAAACGTAATTTCCTACCCGCAATGTTTTCCTGCCGCCGGCGTTGCGCCGCTCCCCCCACCCCACACTTGCCCTGTGCATACCCCGCTTGCCCCTTTCTCCCGTCTTGCAATTGATATAAGTATATGATTGGTTACCAATAGGTAAGAAAGCCGTGTGATTGAATAGAATGGTATTTGATTCAGTGAAATGATTTAAATTATGTGGGATTGAAATAACCCTTTCATAAAGATAGTACAAATATGAAAAGTGGTTATTATTATTGCAGAGTTATAATTAAAAAAGGCCATGGAACTACATACCCGGGTCTTTGTCTGTGTAACCCTGCCAACGAAGATAACAGGTTCGAATCCTGATGAGGAGCGAGATGAAGAGCGAAAAATATCTCCTCAATACAAAAATAAAATTAAATACATAGTTAAACCTTACAATACAATACAATACAAAACACTTTATTGAATACCAAACAGAACATTACAGAGATCCAGTAAAATTAAAACAAAAATAACAGGTAAACAAAAGGCGGTCTTATCGCTAGTTAGCGATCTCTTCCAGACAACCTTAACAGGGACATGGTGTCGAACAAAAATATTACATACCTTATAGCATACTTCGGGCCTAATTTAATAAATGTGAGTTGTCCCGTGATATTATTGATTTTATTTATTATTTGTGTAGTTACGCTACTCTTAAAAATATTAAGCTGAGTCATCGTTTGGGTTAAAAGTAAGTTTCCCCGAAGAGGGCCACTTGACAGATTGATTCATGGACCTATAAATTCGTCGTCATCGTTAAAGCCGTTTGTCGAGAAACCAATAGGTTCAAGAATTGATCAATTTATGTTTCAAGATGGAAACAAAAACTCAAGACCGAGCTCAGTGGTATGCCATGGGAGAGGTCTATGAACAGGGAGAGGATCGAAGTGGGCTCATGATGATAATGATGACCATTACTTTGAACAGTAGTGATTATATCCATTATATTAAAAATTTTGTAACTCAAGATTTTGGCATCGTTTGATTTCACGCGCCAAACAGACAATTACTAGTAAACATATTTGAAAGGAGAGGAGAAGAATATCATCAGAGAGAAATTGTTTTTTTTTTTTTATATACGACAAAATTGTTTGCTATTGTCGATTTAAGGATATTTTGTCAAATTGGTTTTATAACTGCATCCATACAGATTACATTTTTACGTCATTGTTTATGTGCAATAAGGAGTTTATATAATCTGTACTACTTATTTGTTATTTTATTAAAATATTAAACCAGGAAAAACCAGTTTACTCTTTCTTTCGATAATTTGTACGACAAACTAAACTAAGCCTTTAAAAGATTACTTCAAAAAAGCAACTGTGCTCAAACTTTTTGTCCCTTATCGACCGTTTCTGGACGAGAGAAAGACCAATATTTGACAGTCCGTGCGCAATTGGTTTAAGCGATTGAGTGGCAACCCTTTTCATCATTTCCAAACTGACGCCGTTTTATTTGATAAAAGTTTTTTTCAAGTGAATATTTATTTTACATTAAAAGTAACGATGGCTTTTTAAAGGACCAATATTTTGTAACTGTAATTGTAATATAACATACTAGCGCCCCCCCTTATTTCGCTTCGGTTTAAAATAATACACGATTAACAATTACAGTAAAAAACGCAGTTAATCATGAAATAATCTAACTTTGTTTATAGGTACGTCGGCAAAAAATAAATCCACAACCTAAAGTCAATTTAAAAACAGTAGTTTATTTACAACAAAAACCAACCATTCAAACTTTTCTTAAAATAAATAAGTAGGTACGTTTTTACTCTTGGTGAAAGCAGAAAACGAACAATAACATAAGTCATCTCAAGCAATTTGCCTAACAGAAGAAAACGGTCTGAGACATCCATTCACTGCACGTACGCTAATATTAAACATGGCAAGTGGAACGCGTCTTATGCACAACTAACTTTTATTCATGCTTCTTACATATGCAGCTCCGCTAGGAAAATATTGCAGTGTTCTATTCATTTGTTCCAGAAACTGTGTTAATGTTGTTAGTTGGAACTGTTATATCACAACAGGGTGGTTATCAACAAGTTTTTACAGTTGTTGGTAATTCTGTATTTCTGCCTACCCCGCTCTGGGAATGAAGGCGTAAGTTTATGTATGTATGTATGTAAGGTGGTTAAAAATATAAACAAGATAGGTATGTTATTAAAAAAAAAAAAAAAAAAACAAAATATTGTACACGGAATTTTGCAAAATAATGTCTTGTTTTAAAAACAATAATAATTAACAAAAGTAACAGTTGTTTTCCAATCTCCAGAGTAAATTACGTGACAGATAAAGTAACTAAGATATCTTATGATTATGACTTACCTTCTCTTAGTCATATAAAAGGAGAGGATATAGCTAAAATGTATGTAACAAATAATCTGAGGATTGAAAGATCAACTTTGTATCAACAAAACGAAGACAATGAAAAACGAGTAGATTAACACACTTGCTTAAAAAAAATTACATTCACATGCCATGAAAAATTCAAATGTCGTTGAAAAATGTAATCCAACCTCGACAAGGAAAGTTAAAGCTCGTGGAGGACGTTGGCTCCAGTTTTTAAACTCGATCTCAAGTCAAACAGCCGAGGTGCCCGGCAACTGCTTCTCTCGGTTTACACTTAATTAACTAATATTTACATTGGACCGGCGAAACAATTTCAACTTGCGCACCTGCCGGCTATATTGCGGCTTGGAACCTAGCCGTTCCGGTGTCTTAAGTAGAGGAATTTCGAACGTTCGCGATAGTTTTAGCTCCAAAGTTGAAAAAGAGAAGTCTTCCTATGAATATAACAGGAGGGCTTCAAAAGTAAGTATAACTAATATGCATGTACTCTATATTGTACGAGAAAAAATGCAAAACATAGTTAATGAAAAATAATAAGTACAAAGTCCAACTCATCAAACATTTAAATAATTATTTAAGTAATTACAAAAAACGTAGCGAATGCTAAAGAAGGATAAAAATAGGTCTATTTCGTAACTTGGACAACGGCACCAATGTTGGACACTTTTAACTGGAGGCACCAATGATGGACACTTAATTCTTAATCAAAAAGTTTTAATTTGATTGTGCTCAAAATAAATTAATAAGCTTGGTCCTTGTCCATTACAGGTTCCATCACCATTATTTTTTGCTGCGGCTACGTCCGCAGAAACGTCTCGTGTGTTTCCGTAGCGACGTCGCCTCGGTGTACACACCGTTGCGATTTAGCGATACTGCGCTGCAGTTAAGTGTCTTTAAATCGTTGTTTAAACTAAAGTTAGATTCGGCCCGCGGCGCGACCGGCGACTGCGGCTGCGCTCATGTAAATTTAAGCGTTACTGTCTAAGCGTTGTTTGAACGAGCCAAGACATAAGTTTTGGTGTCTTGAGATTGTTGAACATTATTAAAACACTGATCAGAAAACTTCCAAGACGTCATACGCGTTGAGGTTATCAAGCGCTTTTACCACATAACTTGCAGTAAGGAATTTAAATTCTTTGTTTATTTTACCTGTGGTTACTACAGGTTTCTACTTACTGTAGTACTAAATGTCTTTCAGCCGGTAAGTGACGAAATTATTCAGATTCAGATACACCTTTACTAGTAATTTTTTAGAAGTAACATTATTTTTGTTTTAAAATATAATCGAATCTAATTCTATAATAAATGTATTTATATAGTCTGTGTCAATTGAAACTGCCAAGATGTAAACAAATTAGTACTGTTTGTCACATAACCTCAAATATTTATCAAGCGTGTTTTTATTAAAAATAACGAAAAACTTAATGTGAAAGTAAAGACCAAGTACTTGAACTTTAAAAGCACGTGATTATCGAGTAATAATGGTAAATTGGTTCGTTTGGTTGTGTTAACATCTTTGACAATTTAAATTGGCACAGACTAACACAATAATCAATAAGAAAGTGCTTTTTCACCCACTGTTAACTATTACTTGACTCAATCAAAAACGGTAGGATGGCCGCGGAAAAAATAGCTGGGACGAGTGCAAAAACCGTGCCTCATTGGACATTGTTCACAGGTCGAGACAAAGTGCCAGCAAAGTTCTTTATCCCGCGTCGTCGGAGCTAGGGCTGCCACGCGTCCGTTGCTCACTCTGTTTAGCCATTTATATAGGTATCAATCTACATATACAAACCCAACGTCCGCGTCTAAGGTACAAAAAATTTCGGCTGTATACTACAAATTCCTTCTAATGAGATTCAAACGCACGACCTTACATTACGCATCTTAATTTTTTATGAAAATCGAGTATCTTCTGACACAGGTACATTTAATCACAATTTATAAATAACGACTAAATTTGATATCACTTTTGTGTCTTTATTATATACATATTTTAGATTTAAACTAAAATACTCGCAAAAAGTCATTCTTAAAGGGCTTCGAATTAGTAAACTCCTTATCATTGTTTCGTCACTAAAAAAAACATTCGTTTCTTACAGAAGTGACACCCCTAGGCGCTCACTCAAGGATTAAGCGACTTCCTCATCCAGGATTTGTAGACGCGACCCGAGTAGCAAAAAGTCGGCAATCTTCGGCAATGTTCGGCACACTTCGGTAATGATACGAGCGGTGAAGAATAACCGATAGTCCTACGGGTTGAGTACCAAATTACGTGAAAATAAGGAAAACTGCCCAGCGAAATTATTAGGTTTGAAACCAAGCAGTAGTTCTTGCCGTCAAACGAAGGCAGGTAGGAAAATTATAGCAGTTATGACAGTTTAACATAGATCGTTATTAGTGAGTATTTAGAAAAGCATAATTTCGATGACGGCAACCCCGACAATTTTTTTAAAGTATACAACTCATTTTCTAGCGTGAGCTCCAATATGGTTCGTTATACCGAACTTAGTATAAAATATTATATTACAAGTGATGCGATAGAGCTGATCTTGCGAGTTGTAAGTGTAGGTGTAAGAGGGCTTGGGTCTATCTTTTTGAGTTCTGCGTTTTGGGTCAAGGGTTTTCAGCCAGTTTTCCCTCAAAACATCTCATAGATTTAAAGGTGGGCCCTGAGCCTAGGTGGAGTAATCTTCGAAAGGTGGTTGGCAGGAGCTGGATGAGAATGGCCGCGGGCCGTGCTCGAAGGTAAACAACGGGAGAGCCCTATGTCTAGCATTATTTAAGTATAGGCGATGATGATATAGTTTTGACAAAAAAACTCAATTGCGACTTTGCCAAGTATGTATAATTTGATGACAATCAAAACTGACATTCAGTCCTACACGAACAGACTGTGACTCATGTGTGCGTTGATATATATTATTTTGATTATAGTTGTGGTACTGCTACAGCACCCGAAAACCGCAAATCTCTATCCATATAATACTTACTAGCCCTGACACTACAAATGAGCCTCTTTCTCCTCGCGAAAACTGATGTAGACGTAATGTTTGAATTGTTCACGATGGTGAGTTTCAAATAACACTTAGCATGATACCATATCACCCTGTAATTCACAAAGAAATATATTTTAGATAAAGAGATCCCTACAAAAGAGCCACTCTCTTTTTCAACTTAGCTAATAGCCACTTATATAGTTTTAACAAAGAGCAGAGGTTAAAAACTCTTGCTGAGTAATATTAACTTCCAACAGACTTCCTTCAAACTAAATCCCGTTTTAATTGCAGACTTGGTCAGTATGATAACTTTTTAAATCGTCAATTACTTTCTTCACTCCATTAAAAATATAACTAGTTGAACAAGTGCCACGGAAGTTCCTGTAGGTACTGGTAGAATCCCATTAAAAGTTTCTTCCAAGTACGTACAGTATGTATAGTGTCCAGGGTTTGTTGTTTAACTTCTATCCCCGATGGAGAAATTGTTGCATTTTTAGCTTTAAAGTTGGATTTATTTATTGAAAAAAAAAAAGATAGTCATTTATATAACGACAATTCATAAAAACAATACTGTGACACATTGTAATAAATCAACCTCCTTAATAATTTTCAAGAAAGATTAACTACGACTACAGTTCTAATAAAAGTAGGGATATGTACAAATTAGTAACTTAATTATGAAACAGAACTCTAAATATAACTCGAATCAATGTTAGGAAAAATATATATTGCATGAATATTAGACCAAATAAAGTGAACGAAAAAGTTCATTTATACCAAGACTTATTAACAGACTCATTATTGGTAGATTGGCAAACAACACCAAGTCTTAACTAAAAGAAAAGCAAGCACTAAAAACACGAATGCCATTTCTATATTGTCGTCGATATACCTATGTTGATAATTGTAATTTTGCCATTGTTGTTATTTCATTTTTAACAGTTTAGGTATCCTATGTCTCCCAGGATGGTGAAAGGATTGTAACGATTCCACAAACATCTAAACCAGTTCAGGCGTTTGATTCTGCTTCCCAACCAAGTTATTTTTTAATGGTGATGCGATAACCTTGTGTACGAATGTAAGCATCCCAAAATGCAATACAAAGCATGTAAAAAAATATTTTTGATCCTGTAGCGTAGTATAGGACTAGTATAAAATTTTCCTCAGGTTTGTGGTGTAATTTTTAATGCAGCAGGAATATTTATTCTTCGTACGTTCAGGTACAGATGCAGTGCATAATTGTTTTCCTTCGTATTTTCGCGGAAACGTACGAACGCGTCTAGCTATTTCAGTCGGTCAGAGTACAAAAACAACTGAGTTTGACTGAAGTAGCATGACACGTTCGTACGTTTCCGTGAAAATACGAAGGAAAGCAATTATGCACTACACCTGTAACAACAACATTTTAGTTATCTTTATTTAGCTGTTGAAAACAACAAAACGTAACCAAGTGAAAAATAAGATTTACGACAGCTTACAAAATATTTTTGCAAAAACTATATTGATAAGTTTACCTGCTAAAATGTCATGTGTGAACGCCATTTTTGTGACGCCCAATCCTATAAGGATGAGAAATGAGTGACACAGCTTTTTGTGAAGAAACATTATGTGAGCATCACTCACGGGCATTATCTTTTTTTCGTGTGGGAGAGTGGCCACAAATGTCTCTTAAAATTGATATAATACCAATCCCTAAAAACCTTCCTCTCATGTTGCGAGTCGAGTCCATATTATAAAAGCAAAAGCAAATATTTTGTGCAGTCTAATCTAGGAACTCCATCTCAACTTCGGACCCATAAAACTGGTCAATCAATTGGTGGCGTAAAATATATCCGTGGGTTCATCATAGAACAAAGCCTAAGCTCACTGCAATCCAACTTCTATCCCCATGTCCGTTAAGTAGAACTTCGAGAGCGTACGCCTGAATGAGCGCTCCAGGGCTGTTTCGCCCCGAAAATTGATAAAGTTTGAAGGAAAATTCACTCAACATCGGCAAGTTTATGACTGATGTATAGATTTTGTATCGCTATTATTTGTACACGCGATAAAATTGTAACAGGGTGTGTCGGTACGTGTAACATTCTAGAAAAGAAAGTGATATTGTTTTGTTAGCTCAGCTCAGAAATTTGTTGTTTCTGTTCAAGGGCATCCGATTTTCATAGTAATTGGGGAAAGTACAAAACTAATAACCTATCTTTATGGAACAAATTGTATGAATTTTACCCAAGCAATTTGTCTCTATTAAGAAATAAGTGAGTATGTTAGTCAATTGTTAAGGTTTTTTGTGACTTCATGGCGTGGCTTTTGGTTATATATTACTAGAGGACGACCGCGACTTTGTTCGCGTAGAATACGTTTCTCTATTTCTTCCCGTTGTTGGGGGCCGTCTTTTGTAAAATCCTTTCTTAGTGCACTCTAGACCTATGTGCCAAAGTTGGAATCTCTAAACCCAGTAGTTTGGGCTGTGCGTTTATACATCAGTCAATCAGTCAGTTTCTTCTTTTATATACAGGGTGACTGCGAGGTCGTGTAGAAACAAAGTAAACTTAAACTCACTACGCCATTGGGAACATGCCGTAAAAGCGTTAAGACCATTCTTCGCTTTTTATTTCAATAATCATTAAATTAAATCTTTTTGTTCAGCATCATGGCCACCCTATATTGAGTATTTCTTACTCGTCTGACCGATTGACATTAAAATGTAAGGTGACCATATTAAATAGCTTAATTATTTTAAAAGTTCCGTTCTTATACGAGCTGTTGCGCGCGACTCCGTCCGCGTAGAAATCGATTATCGCTAATCCCTTGACGCATTCACTGCCGGCAACGCATAAAAGCTTTGTCCTAACTTTCACCCAGTGCCTTAAACGCATTATGTGCGTTCTTAAAGTATACATGCTCCGTATAAAAAAAAAATGGCACGTGGCGAAAGTGCGAAAAAATGTACTCGGCAGTGAATGCGTTAAAAAGTTAAAAACTTTCTGGTATAGTATCGATATCAGTTCAGTAATTTACTTAACCGTGGACGCGTAACAAACATTCAGAGTTACTTACACCTTTTTTACTATTAGTAAACCACCAAAATTGTAAATATTAAGCGTATACCTCAGACCTTAACACGCTATTTCTAAGGGTACTTCCATTTCCATCCCTCGGGATACTCCCAAAACATCAAGACCGTTTCAACTCGAAAGTCCTCATTGGCTAATTTACCGTTCTTTGAGCTCATTCGTCAAAGTCTGTAACGATCTTAACTGTATTAATTAAGTTATTTGTTTCCTGTGCAGGTGAGGGCCGCTTGAGAGTTAGGACGGGGACAGATTGGTTTATCGCGACAGTTTGCGACTGGTATTTGATGTATTTATTACAAGGTCTTAGAGTGACAATGTTTTCGCAGATGCATTAGTTTACCTGGGTTATTTTACTCGGGTGGTCTAATTGCTTTTGACTGATGTCATTCATAATATCGTTTGTCCTAATCGTTATTTATCTTAATTTATCGTTTGTCCTCAAGTAGTTTTCAGCTGAGTCAGACCACTTTTTAAGCTTTCCAAAAATACGAGAGTTGTGCGTTAGAGTTGTGTTATAACAACCCTAAAAAGTTTTAAACATCGGGCGGCAATGGTTTTTAGGACAAACGATGAATTAGAACAAATGACGGTTAGGACAAACGATATTATGGATTCAAATATAGACCAGATTTTGACATGTTATCGTATTGAACTCAGCCGCCATTATCGTCAAGTAAATAAAATATTTCATACAATAAAATGTCAAAATCAATATGGTTTGACTGAATAAAATAGAGCCGCCGAACGTAGCATGCACAAACTGATGACAGTGAAAACTAAAATTATCCCCTAGTGTCAGTAATTATGATTGGGGATAATATACTTAAAATTCGATCAATTGTGACAAGAATTACGATAGTAGTATAGCTCTGTGTGAATGCTGCTTGGTGTAGCTCATTCTTTCAATATTTATGACAGGGGACTGACGGCGGGATGAAACGCCCATGGAATCACCCATTTTGCAAGTTTTCCAATCATGTCTACTTTCGATTTAGAAGCAGCACATGTTATTTATTGATTTCATTTATTTATTTCGTATACTTGTACAAACGTGTCACAGTGGAAATTGACAGCTACTTATACTAGTCGATTTTAATAACGACCTTTTTTACAAAAAGAAACGCGCCTTAGTCTTTAAACGTCATTACAGAGCGCCATACGCTAGGTACTCAAGAATGGTTCTCCAAGCGACAAAAAAGTCGCTAACAAGTGGCGTATTCAATTCCTAGAGACTGTGCCGCCTACGATTTACTTCTTTCCTCTTTACCTGCTCGAACGTTACACGACGAATCAACCTAACTAAGAAACCTCTCAACGGCCGAATGTAGTTCAACAAACTATAACGCAACGCTCGTGGTCTTAACAATGGTGCAATAATATTAAATGCAAGTAATAACGCGTACAGTCGCCATCAGATATATGGTAGCGGTCAAGGTACTCAAATATTTCGGAGCAGCATTAAATTTCAATATATTAATTACGCTGGATAAGGTATGGTAAGTAAAGAATTCAAATATGAACTATGTGACACAGACTTAAGGTATATTTTGCATAAATGTTCCGATCTTTATGATCATCCTGGCTGCTTCGATACTTTTGACTTCTATCCGTTCCGATATCTTTACCTAATTGTATGTTACGAATTTATTGAAAAGTCACTGCTCCTAAATGTATGACGAATTATATGGGCCGATATTATAGACCTTATCTAGCGTAATTAATATATTGAAATTTAATGCTGCTCCGAAATATTTGAGTAGCTTGACCGCTACCATATATCTGATGGCGACTGTACACGTCCGTTTGCGCTGGCGACCGGCCAGATCCAACGTCATAAAGACCGAGTTACGCGCCGAATTAACCTTTCGGCTAAACTGCGTGTCGCCTGCTGTACATATAAAGTATATGCAACGCGATAAATTTACGGTAACAAGCGTTACCGCTTATAACGCAACATATTCCACTTTGTTCAAGCCTATGTTGCTTCTATATCGCCGTCATATTGTTGACGTTACGGTTGTTGGTCTTATGCACTTGATAACTGGTAGTACTAACATGATTACAAGAATGAAGCAAGAACGGCTAAAACAAATCGTCTGTTGTCCGAGGCTCCCAAATAAACTCAAAAGTCATCGATGTCGGTTATTATTTGTTTATTTACACATTTCTATGTATTATATTAGTAAGGATTTAGTGCTAAGCCAGCGTGATTGCTATTAAGTTAGGAAGTTTTAACGGAACGTTTTTGTGAGAAGTTGTTGCTTTGTCTTATCTATATAATAAAAATGAATTAACTGTGTTGCTAAGCGCAAAACTCGAGAACGGCTGAACCGATTTGTCTGTTTTTTTTTAATTCGTTATTGTCAGGACAAGGTTTGTATAAAAGAAAGAAAAAAAACCTTTTGAATGTCGGAAGTTTGCAGCGGGGCGAAGCCGCTGGCGGGCTGCTAGTAGGAAATACAATGTACATGAATGGCTTTTACTGCTTAAAATTACATCGTTTTTTGGGTATCATAACATAAACTATATAGCGTAACTTTATAGTGAAAAGACTAGCATATTTAGTTTGATCCCTCTACAAAGTTCATTTTAAGTGTCTGTTGAGTTAAAGCCGTTTCACCTACAGATACCTTGACGTAAATAATGTAATGAATTAAAAATGCAGTGAACAGAACCAAATGAGGTTTTTGCTAACGAATCCCCGCCCTTACAATTTGGACCGTTTACCCGTCACTAAATATGCGTAATTGCATTAATTCAAGTAAGAAAATAATTTTAAATTCAATCAAAATTAAATAATTGACAAATTATTCAACGATTAAGATTCTTTCAAGCTTGTTAACTGTTATCTTTAATAGGGCAAAATACAATTTAATCATCAATCAGAGAATTCTGTATTTTTTTTGTACGAATAATGGTTGATCTTGGATTAATCAATCAACTTCAGATTAGTTCTCGTAATACCTGCAATCAGGTGCGGAGTTTAAAAAAAAAAGAATACTACGTGTAAGCTATTATATTATGACTATATTTGACCTAGATATATAATAGCAAGGGCTTTATTCTACATTGTCTTTACCCCTTCTGTTATCATATTGTTACAAATCTGACCTCAAAATCAAAACTGCAAATTAAACTTTGTAATATTAAGACTTTTAGCCTTATAACTAACACTAATTATAAAAAAAAACGTTATGGACTATAAAAAACTGACTTTGATTTGATAGCAAACAATATAGACCCAGTTTTTCCGCCATTGCAATAGTATTGTTTATGACTCTACCGCCTTTACTGTCAAATAAAATAAAAGCTATCGTAATGTTGACAAAACGATAACATGTCAAATACAATATCGTTTTGCAGAGTACAATAGAACCCCTGGCCATATGATGTTAAGTAGAACCTGAATTAGTGTTGTATTCGCAAGACTACAATCCCAAAACTGCAATCACCAGACTGCAAATGCTTTGCCAAACCTAAGGACTACGAGTTCGATATAATGTTTCTTTGCTAGTAATTTTACCGGTAGTTTTATACCCACACGGAACATAACAATGTAAACACCGTTGCTTGTTGATAGGTTAAAGGAAAAAGTCAAACTATTAGACTGTTATCGATACGTTTTTCTTTTTTATCAATAATCACTAATCAGTGTATCAGTACACAGCTTCATTACTCGGGTCGTTAAGAAGCTCGTACTAATTGTGTCTTAAACATATCGTGTTATTTACCCAATAACAAGAAATCACGCGTAATCTCTGCGGGGTTCTATATCTGTAGATTGATGGTTCTAAGAGTGAGTACACATTAAACGTTATGAAGCGCGCGCTATGGTGACGCGCGTTCTAAAAACCATGAGGTCAGTAGAAGGGGTACAAACGCACGCTGTCAGATTTTGGTTCGAACGCGCGTTCTGTGAGAGTCAGCAGCGCGTTCTAAGATACATGCGAGGCCATGTTGCTGTGCATTTGCTCGCGCGCTTTCGTGGGTGTGTATATTGTGAATGCATATCAAAAAATGGAGATTGATCGCTGATACAGATTTATATTTTATCAATGAGATCTTAAAGCGACCAGCTACGTATAGGACACAGAAAGTTCTGATTATAAAAATAGAGTAATCAAAAAACGTAATTGTGAGGAGATGGTATGGTCCATTTCTGAACTGAGTCAGGGCTGAGGCAGGTCTTTGAGCTTGAGAGTAATGGCAACCAATTAAAAATAATACCATAACAGGGGCCCGTTTCTCAAAACGTATTAGTCTAATAATATTAGTGTTTTGTCTCATTTTCTAGTTTTATATACGAGACAAAACACCAATATTATTAGACTAATACGTTTGAGAAATTAATGGGCCCCTGGTCAAAGACGATATGGTTTTTACCGCCTTGAATACAGGCCCAGTATTGACAGCCTGGTAACGCCTGTCAAACGCGAGCTGATGGTAACGCAGAGTGCCTAATGTGTACTAGGTAGTTCAAAAAGTAATGTTTCTTAAACGACAGAGGCCAATTACTACCACGAGGAATAGTAAAATTCATTTAAAGATGGGAAATTGTATGTCTTACTTGGTTGTTGCCCGCGACTCCATCGCGTAGAGGTCAGTTATCGCTATTACCTCAGGAACAATTTAATTATCTATTTATATACCATATTTCATCTAAATCGGTTCAATTGTTAAGCAGTTAAAACGTAAAAAAACTGACTGACACACAGACAGACACACAGTTACTTTTACATTTTTAATTTTATATAGCGTAAGGAATGGCGACCTAGAGTTATTTACCGAGCACACAGGCCACCAGGCATTCTCAAGACTATAATCTTAAGACTGCAATATTAAGATGCCAAATTAAATTAAATCGTAAATGAAACAGTATCGATTTTACTTAAATATTTGAAAAATGAGTCATGAATTTTGGAATAAAGTTTTAATTGTGAGTAAATAATGTTAGCGTGGTCCAGAGGCGGGTAATCGCCTTACCTTTATTTGCTTCCTTATAAAGTAGGGTTGCCAGCTTCGAGGATTAGACCTCTGGCCCAGTGTTAACACATTTAGCGTCAACGATCCGACAGTCGGGCACACGGTTTGTGGCAGATTTTCGCTATACACATAGCTACAGGCTACAGAGTAGCACTCGTAGCAGTGGCTGGCGGTGAATGTGTTAAATCACTATTAAAATACAATTAAGAAGGATTAATGCCACAAACTAATACTAATAGATCTTTAGCACCTACAAGTTACATCAAACCTTGTTAAGAACCACCCTTACAAAATTAAATCATCATCATCATCATCATCTCCGATTTCTCCATTATGCCGATCATCTATGCCAAGCATGTTTTTTCCTTCCACACATCCCTATTAGCCGTCAAAATTAAATACCACCCAAAAAGAAAATCTTAGTAATCAGAATACTTTTGTAGAGAATAAAGTTTAGTATTATTTCTACTTACCTTTCTTTTATGGGTCGGAAAATAAGAAACTACACTTAGTCGTAAACTGGAGGTAAAAAGTTAGCGTTACAGACTAACGACTGCGGATCTTCCTTAGAAACCTTATAAACTGAGACAGAGACACAATATCACACAATGTTGGTTTTCTAACTTACTGACGAATGAATGGTCTTTAGTTGGCTTAGTTTAGTTGACCTGTAAAAGTAGCAGAAAAGTTCTGAAAAGTTAGATTAAAAAACGTATAAAATAATCATTTGCATCCGCTTGGCAGCCCTATGTAAGACAAGACTTTGCCAACGAGGGCATTGCGCCCGAGTTTTTTCCGGTCAAATGGATGGAATTTTAATTAGTGACTCGTTAATTAAGGAGGCTAAAGGGTGCTCGCTCGGCGATTTTTCAATATCCTTTTTTGATTCGCGTTTAGCAAAATTCATTAGCCATTGCACGTTAATTTTATCGTTAATGATTAAAATTACTTGTTTTATATGCTTCAACTAACTTTTACCAGGTTTTACCCTAAAATGTTTTATAACTCCAAAACTTATAATGCCTTCTACATACGCACAAATTGTACAATTTATTATAATTTTAAAGATGATTATAGTCTTCTAAAAAATAACCCTTCTACAACCACCACCCATTTAAACCCTATAAAGGTAAACAATTAATTAGCACGTACAACTTACTACAACAAAGCTTTGTACAATTTGCGACATTCTCGAGCAAATATTATTATGTTACCCAATCCAAATCCACATCGACAAAGACATGGCACTACAACGACATACCTCGCATCTCAACAAGAAACCACACAGACACATACGACAAGAAGCTCCCGAAGCACAACATTAATAACTGCCGGCCATAACCTACATCCATCCCAACTTTTTCCCCTGTCTACTATCTAATCGTCCGATGGATAGTGGTCCTCGTTAGTATAATGGCCGTATTAATTGCCGGCCGTATTGTCCGGGATAGGGACGGGACCGGCCGGATTAACGAGTGCCAGTCCCGGGAGACCGACTTAGTACCGGGTTCAGTAGAGCAAGTGATGCGACCTTGATGCAGTGTAAGATCGGCGCGGTCAGATACGTGATGTGTGTCAGATGACGTGGGAGAATTAGGTTTTAAGGAAAGTATTGCGGATAAGTAGTCACAAAGATTGGAGATAAATATAATTTATTTAAATTACACATTTCGCAGCACTTTTCTGAAAAAATATATGGTAAAAGTAATACATTATACGTAACCATGACCATGTAAATACTACCTGATACATACTAGCACGGGGCGAAAACTTTTGCACTTTGGAGCCATTGTGGCGGCACACGTATTTATTGCGCTATCCTATGCACGAGCGCAGAGGCTTAGCCACATGGAGCGCCACTAACATGGCAAAGGTGTGATAAGGGCCGTTATCAAAAAAATTGTACATAATTAAAGGCTTATGGAAAACAAAATCACGATCGCTTCCTTTGTATAACGAAAGTTAGTCATACAAACTATATGGGTAACTTTCGTCACACAAAGGAATCAATTAAGTTTTGTTTTAATTAAAGCCCTTAACTATGTACATTTTTTTTAAAAACGACCCATAATTGTTAGATAGCTTAATAGCCATCAACAATTTCCTTTTTCTCAAAATCTGAGCAAAGATCAATGTTATTTTACACTGAAACCGGAAGAGAATTAGAAAGAGTCACGAGAAAAGGCGATAAAAGAATCCAAAGCGACTATAAAATAGAGGTCAACTGAGATTTATATAAATTCGGTAACCACTGTTATTTTGTAAAAGCTAATGTGAATCATAACGTGCTTAGGTATGGTATATGCTCTACTATATATGTTATACAATAACATTGTAGGGCAGCGCAAACGACCCCTTAATGCGGCTTCACTCATTTCTATTCCCAAGTCAACTGATTACATTACAAACTCTACGCAACAGGGCCGAAAAACAGAAAAAAAATAACTTGTCTCTCGTCTCCGCATTATGTAGATTCGTCCTCCCGAATTACTCTTTTAAGCAATAAACGGCCTGGGACCGAGTATAAAAATCTTCGCCGAGAGGAATGGAAAAGAGTGCGAGATTGGTACAAGTTGAGGGAAATCGCGATGAAGCGCTCAGGTGCAAAGGGGAGATCGCAGGCGGGTCGAATTGGTCTTAAAACATTTCAGCACCAACAATCCGATATCGGGTCCACTGCTCGTTGCACATTTGCGCTAAAGCGGAAAATGCTGCTACAGGCTACAGCGTTGTACTCGTAGCGTTGGCAGGAAGTGAATGTGTTAATTGCTTGACACTTGGTGCGCTACGAAAATTTGCGTAGTAAATAAGAACCGCGTCTGCGAACTCTTGATGTCGCTGGAAACTTTTATAAATATGGAATACTTACTAAACGCTGAGTATTTGCAACATTTATTGCATTCTTTATATATGGTTTATCAATTTGTACTTATGTCGACGAAATAAAGTCGCCTAAGAGCCGTGGCTTGAGCTCGTCCGAAGGGCGGGCCAGTGATAATGGTTATGGCAAAAGTTCGCCATCCTAACTGCCCTATTCCGTACCGGCCCCGCGAACGCGAGGCGACAATTTGTTCCCAACGACTGTTCCAGTTGTGAGATTGGATGTTATTGCTGGCGTCGATTGCGAGTTTTCACTTCTTGCGAACTTTATACGGAATCTAATGCTCAAGTATGGATCGTAAATTCGTCGGGCGTTTTTAATCATTTTTGGAATTGCTTAAATCTGAAGTTCGAATTTGGAGCAGACCATTAATTTTCATATTAGTAGAGATCGTAAAACTTTTTTCGTGAATAAAATTTCACTAATATCTTAGACAAATTAACCATTTGAATAAGAAAAACAAGTTTCCCTTTATACATTTTCCTTTTTTTAAGGGAAATCACGTCGACGTCAAAAATGGCTATAATATTTAAAACATACTTATATACTTTTTTTGTTAGTACATTTTTATTTCTAGACATTTATTTTAATTGAATAAGTCATCTGTCGTACCACTGTAACGCCCATACCCACCCTTGTAATAAAACTGTCACTGTGAAAGACTGCCCCAAAAATATTCGCTTACGACCACGTTAATATTTGAGTAACTTTCTTTCAGCAAAAACCTTTACACAAAATTTGATCCACTTTTAAAACTAAACCCAGATTTATCACCCCTGCCCTTGCCAAGAGTATACGAAAAGAGAAAAGAAATATTGTGGAAATTCCATAAAAGTCATCCCTAATTCCATAGAGGAGCTGGCGGGTGTAACTCGGCGTGACACTTCTGGACGTGATTTACGCACGAGGTGTGTGCGCGGCGATATTTGACGCAAAACAGCGCCACCTAGCGTTAAGAGGGTTAACGTTTGCAATAAGGATTATGCGTTTGAAGTGTGGCTTAAACCACAAATTGCCTGAGAATGTGTTTGAAAATAAACCAGGGGTTCTATTCTACGTGGTCAAGCACTATTGATTTTGACATTGTATCGTATCGTTATGATAACTTTTATTTATTACGGTGGCCGAGTTAAAAATAATACGTGACATGTGAAAAGTAATATCGTTTCACCTAGTAAGTATTAATGAGAAATAATTGTTAAATTAAAACTTTATTGTTGCGCCTTATATCGAGACACCAACATATAGGTAAATAACTAAGACTTATTACTGGACACGGGGACCAAGTCGTGGTCCTCATGCATTTTGTAAATAAAACTGAACGGCACACAGTCTCTCTTTTCAAAGTTACTGCCGCAATTGCTAGTAAAAATAACCGGTCAAGTGAGAGTCGGACTCGTGCACCGAAGATTCCGTACCGCACAGTAGGTATTATGATTCACAATACCTACTGTGCGGTACACTATTCACAAAAAAAAAATTAATTTAATGTTATTACCAAAATATATAGAAAACCAGATTTTGTTGTTTTTCTTCAGGATTTGTACTTATTTTTTATTACCGTTTAAGGTAGGTACTATCACGGATTTTAATTTGTGACCCATTTTAAGAAAAATATGCTTGAAGTCGTCAATGTCACAAAGGATTTCAAGTCATTTGTAACTTATAGGAAACTCAACCTTATTGTTGTAAAATGTTAGATTGACTTTGGACCCAAGGTCCGAAATTACAGTTAATGAAGATGTATATAAAAAAAAATACGTTGAAAAAAACCTTTCTTGTATAGGGACCCCCTTTTTTCAGTTATTGAGAAATCTTTGATAATAACAGATATTCAGACGGACGGACGGATAACGTAGGCTTGGTAAAAGGTTCCCTCTAGCACCCTTTGGGTATGGAATCCTAAAAAGCAATACTTTATGACTGTCTAGTCTCTACCAGGCCAAATACCACAACACATCAACCCTAAACAGTAATCGCAGTGCACAGCAAAGCGGGCTCGCACGGCAATATCGTCATAACAAATGGGCGGCAGTTAAACTAACGGCGGTATTAATCGCTGTTTTGTCTAGTGCTGGATTTATGGCCCGCCCGATCGATGGCCGAGGGTCTGCTGTCAGTTTGTGGGCTGTGACAGATGTGGAGGTTGATTGATATGAATTAAAGTTTCTGGTGGATGTTAACTAGTGGGGACCCAACGTGCATGTACTCGTAGAGGGTGCTGTTTAATAAACCAGTTTTATCACATCGCAGCAGATTTTTGTGAGCGTATGATTATTTTGAACGTCATACGTAAGATATTTTTAAGGCTTAAACCACTTCCATATGGCGAATAAAATAATAATAGAGGCGTGTTAGATAATTTGGAGCAAAATATATTGCATAATAAATATCTTATTGTTATTGTTGATGACTGTACAGTTAGCGGCCATTATAATTTCTATGGTCAAATAAAAATACAATAAGTATAATATCAATGCTTTCTTTGCACAGTTTTTTTTATCTCGATGAAACAGTTTATGCGACTGACCAGGGCCTCTATTCTAGGCGGTAAAAACCACGTCTTTGACCTGTTATGGTATCGTTTTTAACTCGGCTACCATTACTGTCAAGTAAATATGACCGAGCAGGTCAAATACGATATGGTTTGTACCGCCTAGAATATAGTCCCTGTCTGATAGAGAGCAGCAATTTTTAAAATGACTTTTTTTAAATCCGTGGAGGCAATTATTGGTTTATTTTTCTAGTGAATAAAGTTTTAAACGTATACATTAAGCCCTAATCGGTGTTCCCGCGGGACGTCCGCCGCGTCGTCCCACAATGCGCGGTAAATAATCGTCTACTTTAATTTGCATTTTGCTGTCGCAGTGACTTGTTTACATCAAGAACTGTATTGCGTGCTGTAATGTTATTCTTATACGCAGAATAGGCGAGTTCGGTTGAACAAACTGGTATTACTTGATCTCTGTTCACTTTAAGATATCGCGGAGACGGGTGTCTGTGACGCTGGTGCATTGTACCCTCAGCTCCGGTTTGATGTATAAGAAAGTAATACCGCTGCAAGGGAACAGAGAAACAATTGCATGATGATTGATTAATAAAATTTTGGTATATTATATCGCCGTTTATTCTCGTATAAAATCGTCAAATTATTATTGATACAGATCCGAGTTCCAGTAACAATTATCACCTCGAAAATAAAAAGGTAGACTAATTGGCATTGTTACGGCAACCCACATACGAAAAGTATAAACTCGTATGTGGATTGCCGTATCAAAACAAATAAGTTTACTTGCGTCACGTGTTTCTCGTTGCAAATTTATTCAAGTTATTTCGTATTTTCTTTGACTGTGCGACAAAGCGACAAAACTAAAAATAAATTACCGCGGGCCTGTTATGATCGCTTTTACCGATGTGGATAAATTTGGATAAAACATCTGCCACCCTCGCACTTGTGAGAAAGCGACAGATTCTTTACTAACATTTATTTACAGCGATAAACGCGACATTGTTTTTGATCGTCTGATATTTTTAATAACTTTTTCTTTTTAACGCGGGGAACGCTAAAGTAAATTCACGCTGTCGTGTACAACAACAGTTTTCCAACGCCCCTCGCCGCGACAAACGTCCCGGACAGGTTTACAGCAGCGCGCGTGCAGTTTCTTGTCCCCTATCTCCCCTGCTATTAACCAACGCGGCGACAAACACAGACACACGTACAACAATAAGGTTATATTTATATCAACATCACCTCCTGTTATCTTGCCGGTAACGTAATGCGTGACCATGCGTTGTTAAGACCTTTTTCAAGTTTTTGTTCTCATACAACACTGTCCGTTTTTTACGCTGATAAGTAGTTAGAAGGGACACTAGGATATCCTCGTAGTTGTTGGAGACAGGAAGGCGTGGCGTGGTTTTATACAGGCTCCCTACACCATTAGAACCATAAAAAATACACAGCATACCTATTTTTAAATGTGAAATAATAAATCAATTCAGAAAAATACTAACACAACGAATGGTCGGTAAGGGAACAGTCTCAGAGATATTAATTTATTTACTTACTTAATATGGTTAGGTAATTTTTGCTGCTCTTTAAAAAATACTATAATTTTACAAGCTTTTATTTAACTTGCAATGTATGTATGTACGTATGTACGGGTTCAATCTTGCAAGTTAAATTTAACCCACTTCCCGTTAACGAAATGGGCTGAAATTTGGAGCAACCCGACGACAATGCAATATTATGGTATCTAAGGGGTCATTTAACGATGGAGTCGGAAGGTGGCGACCGAATCTGCGCTATACTTAACGTAGACCCACCGTGTTAGGAAAAAATTGGCCTTGAAAAGCAGATAAAGATTTTGCAAAAAAAAAGTACAGTCGGCAGCAAAAAAGAAATTTATGACAGAAACTTTTTTAAATTAAATTAGGACCGTAAAACTGCAGTCTTCAGATTGTAGGTATTGAGAATGAAAATGTCTATGGGTCATAGAACCCATGTAAATATGTAACTCATTAATCGCTGTGACAATATAAGTTTAAACATGACATTAATAGAAAAGGTACTAAAGTGTACGTACACATATTTATGAACTCGACTCATCAGGTGAACTCTGGGCTCATTTGCCTTATCTTCACAAGCGCAAGCGGTGCTCTTCCCTGACGCGTAGATTACTAATACTATGATCATTTGGTGGTCGAAATACAATGATTTTAATTTAATTTATAAATGCCTTACAAAAAACCAACAAGCTCATATTTTATTCCTAGTGACTTGTCGTTTTTCAATTATGAAAGAGTTCTATTACGGTTCAACAATTAAAGTGGTTGACTGTACCGATTCCGTTTACTACGACACATCACCCCACAAAGCAACACGTTCACTCCGTGGCCTAATTTGCGACAGTTCACGGCGCAATGAGCTCGCTGCACTCGCCCGCTCCGACTGAACTGAACAGTTACATTATGCAGCGGGGCATTTGATCCCAGCAATGTGACGGGAATGCCAAAATTGCATCATTTGAAAATTACCATGTTAATAGTTCGTGGGTTTTGAAGACAAAAAAATAGATAAGCATCTAAGTACGATAGAATAAAATTCTGTTACCTATTAAATACCTTATTTACGTATAGACCCAATACATGACGGGGCTCATATTTACTATACTAAAGTATCAACTAGATGACAAAAAACTGTGGTCCTGTTTAGTCAAAGCTAACGTACCAACGGAGTAAAAGGTCCGGTAAATTCGATAAGACTCGTAATGGAGCGTGGGGGAGTGAGTAAGAGATAAATAAAACTTAAAAGAACTATCTTATTGTACCTATAACAGAATACAGATCTTTTTCCTTTATTACTCCGCAATATGTATTTAGAATTTTAAAAAAAATGAGCAAATGGTCTTGTTACTTGCTTGTTAAACACAAGCTGAGACAAGATATTATAAGCAAGTTAACTTTTCGAACAATCGACGTGACGTCACACCAATATAAAATCACTCTCTACGACTCATGCAGCAACAAATAACAATTGCGTTAGGAAAACGTGTGGGAGTGATCAACGGGTTAAAAAGACAAAAGTGCTCGAACCCAATTAAAAATGAGGGCGTCTATCCAACACGGTTAAAACCATTTCGTTTTTGAGCTGTAATCGTATTGTCACCATTTTGATAGCTCTTCTTTACTTGACAGTAATGGCGGCTGACATCAAAACAATACCATAATATTTTAATGACGATATGTTTTTACCGTCAGGAATAAAGGCGCTATTAGCGCGAGTAATAAACATGTGACAAAGTTTACATTTGTATCGATAAAACAACGAATAAAACCATTATTTCTGTGACGTACAATCAGTTTTAAAAGAGTAACAGGTTAAGGCTCTACACTAAGAATTTATTAATTACATCAAAAAATTGCAGTCAATTCCTTTAAACAACAACCAAAATTCTTACTTTTATTTTCACATTCCTAATCTACTTAACAAACACAACGATAAAACCAACAACAAAACTCATCAGGGAACTCATAAAATCCGGAAACCCTACCGTTCGAAACATAAATACCGAAATGGTTACCGTACCGTTAAAGGTTTCTGCCCACTACATCGTATCATACTATGACCGTAATAGGAACGTGTCAGACAAAAAGGTATTATTTGTATTGAAAACTATGAGACTATGCCCACTAGACCGTTCCGTCACCGACCAACATTTCAATACTAATTACCTTCCGGGCCTGATACGTTCATAGTACGGTCATGGTGCGGTACGGTGTAGTGGGAAGACACCTTAATTATTCATTTACCGTATACCGTTATTTACGACGAAGTGTAAGTAGCGTTGTTTCACGCCAATTTGCAGCTTACGTCGTAATATATACGGTTTACTTTGGGGCTTAGAACGTCTGAACTCTGGCTACGCTTTCACGTAGAGGTTCTACGGTGCTACGGCACTATGGCACTACGACGTAGCCATTGAGCTTGGTGATTTACTGGATCGGGATTGAGATTTTTCTTTAAGCATGAAAGGAATTGATGGAATAAATCCAGCTTTTATATTAGAATTACCGAAAACATTGAATATAGACCGTTTAAAGTGTATATATCAGTATAATATCCCACCGTAGAGCACAGGCCTCTGCTCATTATGAGAACTTTAGATTTTAGGAGGGTTTATTAGAGTGTTTTTTTTCACCAAAAACCAATAACGGGAGTTTGATGCTGATGTTACGAGCTATAAGAACTAGTATTTCGAGAAAATGTAGTCAATCTTGGCGAGGGTACTGACTGACGTACCCAAACCCATTTGCGAAAATTGGGTTTTAATTTGTCTTTATTGCTTCATTTGTACTTCGAGTTTTTAGCCATATCTCCATTATTTATTATTTATATTGGTAAAATAATTAAAATGTCTTATTTATCTAATCACTTTTGTCCAATTTAAAGCGACAATTATATAAATATAATTTGCAACCACAAATCAACGAAAACAACAAAACACATTTTATATTGATATATCAGTTATTTATTAAAGCCATAAGCGATGCAACACTGAAGTGCAAACACAGACCAGTCACTAGATATCCTAGGGCACGGAGTCACGCGTCGGGTGTTCAATTATACTGCGATAGATAATTACCGCCTGAACGTACCACTTATGACGCATCTACCTGGGCTCAAAACCTTACCGTTTCCAACTTAGGGTAGATGTACGGTAGAGGTTACCGTATCAGGCGGATAAAACAGGAGTAAACTCACTGGCATTCTAATATTTACTCACAGTGAGAGCGTAGTTGTTGAACCAATAAGGCAATGACTAACTTTACATGGTCAATGTGTGGTTGTCGGGGGAAAGTAGGAGAATCTATACCAGAATAGTTGAATCACATTAGATAAAATGAAAAAAACAACGGTTTGCTAATATGCAGTTATCCAATATCTTATTACACGAGTTTATAAACGAGACCTTAGAATATCACCCTAAAATATGTTTGTACAGGCATGTTAAACAGTTTTAATTTATATTTACGTTTAGTTTTATGAACCACCCTGTAAAATTCTCCGACGCAAAGTTATGTTACATCAGGAGCACTATTTTAATTTAAATTTTCTACAAAATTCCTGTGTAATTCCAACCAATGAGCAGCGTCCTTAATTTGCAGCATTATACGTTGTTATCAGGCTACCACGGCCGACTGCATCCGGCGGAAGTCTACGCCAAATTGTTGCAAAATGGCCGCCGAGCTTCATTTGTTTACTTATTAAATAACGCCCAAGTGCTTCCCGGAAAATTAGGGTCACTGTGAACATCTGCTTTAGGCTGACTTCGGGAATACGTTCTAATTTTCTGTGCACTTTGTTCCACATTCACGGTGCCTTGCCAACCACGGAAAAAACATTATAATAGGATAACCTTAGCTAGCAACGGATTTGTTCCATGGTTGACTTGGTAAGAAATTTAAAACGGGACACGGTTTCTGTAGGAGATTGTATCGAAACTTTGTATGTGGTTGGTTGTCTTGCACTGTCATAGGTAAGTATATTTTATATATATTTATACATATTATTATTACTTATTACTCCCAATGACAATTCTGAGTTTTGACACATTTTCCTGCTCAAGCCACGCTTGAATTTTTTTTTTTTTTTTGTTTGATTCATTGTTTTTTTAATGTTAGGTTAAGCTTTATAATTGTATAATATCATAAGTAGTATTTAAAAAACGACTGACTGTAGAGTTTCTTGTGGCGTTTTTTCTCAGCAGTGGTCTCTTGCGAAGCGTTGGTAGATTTTTGACGTGTAAAGTGCCCGTGCGGCCTATTTACTGAATAAACATCTTTTATCTTCTTTTATCTTAAAAAAAAAACTGGTTCATAAACAATTTGCAGGGTTAATTGACAAACATACACAATATATGTATCTAAAAACTTGAGGGGTTAGTGTATGTTAATTAAAATTTGTTTGTGCATCCAGTGTAATACCAGCTGCTGATATAAATATTAAATGTTATTATACTATATAATTGGCCAATTAAGAGTTCTAAAGAGTCCTCTAGGTAATAAACAACCTGTCATAAAAAACCCTATGTCAATAAACTTACTAACATAGGAGCAAAAACCTCTTTGTTCTTTAGTTTTTTTTTAAAATCAGTTACATTTTTTTCCTACACTCAAATCTTATAGCGAAAACAAAAATAATGCAAGTACCGTTTAACGTTACTTCACAAATTAATAGGAACACCGTCCACCGTGGCCGCTATAAGCTATAAGTCACGCGTCCTCGGCCTAAACGAGTAATAGACGTTACAAATGGGCACTCGCCCGCGCAAACTACGCGTATTAATTATTGTGGTGCTATTCTCTTACAGCAAGGGCAAGTTCACTCGATGGAATCACGCCATGGAAAAGGTAGATTATTCATTCATTCATTCACGTGATGGCAAGAGGTCTTGCATAAATTTGAACGCACAGCTAAACTTGAGGACTAAACCCTTTTCTTACCGACTCAAGCCGATTCCGCATCGATAGGTCTGGGAAGACCCTTACATGGTGTAGCAGCCTAGCGACATCTAGTGACAACTTGTAACAACCCACTTGACAGCGCCACCAGCGTCAGACAACAAAACTACATCTGACAGTGCACTACATCTTACTAACGAAGTATGGAATGGCTTGAAGCTACTCATGTTAGCGGTTCTCATCCTCACATCTGAATACTAGAATGCGAAAATTACTATTTGGCGGTAGATTAAAGGATGGTGACAGCGTTCGAGATGACCCTGCATGCTTCATGAATGCCGTGGCGATTCAAAAGTATGAAAAGTCGTAGACACTATCACGAGACCTTGGTGCCTGCGGATATTTTTAAGTTTGACTAACTTATACCTATACCTATGTAACTTTAGTTGCAAACCGGTAAACGGCAACCAGTCGAGAGAAGAGAAGCTAGCAGCGTATTTCACTATTTAACCAGGCCAATAACCGCCGTACTTAGACGTTTTACAGACAATTCCTTCCTCAGACTTGTGACTTCGTTTTTTTTTCAAACTTTTGTATACAAAATCGTCATTAACTTAATCTCGAGTGTGGCCTTGAGTACTTACTCTTATTTACAAAGGCGCAGGGCCTCTATTCTAGGCGGTAAAACCCATATCATTACTATCAAGTAAATAAAAGCTATCAAAGCCTTGACAAAAGGATAACAGGTCAAAGACAATAATGTTTTTTACCGCCTAGAAGGTCCAGTTAATTTTACTTCAATACATTTTGCAATCGTTAAATGAATATGGGTTGAATTTAGGAAACAAGCATACCGAGTAACATTGTTTTTTAATGTAGGTGAGCTCTGCTGACTAGTGCCATTAATTATGTTAACGCCAGATTATGAAATTATACCGTGAATATTATTTTATCCCCTGCGCTAGAGATAGTACCTCGTAGGCGGCAAATTGAATTATTACTAGGAAATTATATTATCACATTAACCTGTGATCGTATAATATTTTTTTTAATATGATAATGTGCCAGGAAGCTTTAATAAAGTAAAAGTTTTATATTTTATTGAGAAGGAAGCCAAATATACGGCCAAAATATATTTGGTCAAACGAATCATTTCCCAAAAAGCTATTTGTAGTATTTTTGTTTAATAGCCGGGATACCGATATTGCTCGTTAAAACATAAAAAAATAAATCAACTGAGGAGCTAAACTACATTTTGGTCGTTAAAAATTTGGATGGTTGGCTGCTGTGATGCATTCGTGTAAAATATATTTTTGGTAAACGGAATAAACCCTAATAGGACATACCTTAAATCCTCTAATTCAGCTTAATAATGAAACTAACGAATTCATCCAAGACTTCATCAGGTGGTTCTCTGGGCAGTCCAAAATTACAAACAATACCTATAATACAAATAAATAATAACAATATAAATAAGTAAAAAATCGTTTTGGGATAAGGTTAAATATTCAATCTTTTTCTAACTTTGTCGCACTCAGAGCAAAAAATTAAACATGTAAAGACTAGCATATAAAAACATCATTATATCTTTAATTAAATTATATAAAAGATTATCACAAAAAACATTGATGTTTGCCTCCTTTGGGATAGTCCAATAATAGTAATAATCAGGGGTCGTACTTTTGATGCCGATGACGTCAAAATGACGAAACTTTACTCAGGATGCTCTGCTTTTATTTGGCACCGTGTTTATAATATTTTTTTAAATAAGAAGCGGTAAAATGATTTTAGTTAAATACAGCTTAATCACATTCAAAATAAGGATCACGTCAGCATCTTTTTTTTATTAGTTTCATTTACGTTTTAGCTATGAAGTAGGGATTAATAGATTACTTAACTCATTTTACATGATTAAATGATTAACGACTAATGGTTAATAATTACAATAAAAGCATTTGGAATCATGCTCTAAGTATCGTGACGTCATTATTGCGTGTTAGTAAATTAAATTAAAAATTAAACCTTATGTTAGTAATGTTCTCCACTGAGCTCATGAGTAATTGTAAGCTAACCTTCTTAGATTGTCCTACTTATATACCCTAACCGCATTACAATAAATAACAATTTCAATATCGCACGTCAGGCCCAACATAAGTACTTACCCGTTCATTTTCACCACTATTCCATTTCAGGTTAAAATTTAAAAGCTTTGCAGTAACCGTCATGTACCTACGTGGATATAATTGACAGATTGAGTGAGAATTCGCATCCCGTTTTAGATTCAGTTCCACCGCAAATCGATCGCCGAAGGTGTACGTTCTCCTATTCACGCGTTGATGCGTGAAAGAGATAATAGTTTTATGTCGATGTATCGATCGATATCGTATGTAGGCACGCTGCAGTGCATTGGTCCATTAAGGTATTGGTTGCATCTGGCCGCAGTAAACTAGTTACTCGGTTAACAGTGAATGATGACTTTATCTTATTATAATATTGGCAGTTTGTCATTCGCATCCGACGTATCCAAAGTTCGAAAAATGCGTACAGCCGACTGTAAAGGAATAAATTCGCGTAGAACATACCAAAAACGTAATGGAGGACGTCCTGTAGCAACGTGGATGACTTTCATTTGGTAGCTGGCAACATTTAGACAAAGCGCGCGTTGGATACAGCTAGCTCGCGGTGATTGGGACAATCTTATTTCCAGCAATGGACTTACATATACTGATGATATTACCACACTTTGGATGCGTTATATTTTAATAGCTGACTCAACGTACAGGTACACAATATATAAGATTTGTGAGCCAGTATTTATAAATTAAATAATAATTGTAGACACGATTGAATTAAGCATATCTTCCTGGATATTTTTCAAGGGAACAACAAATGGACTAAGCAAACATAATTCGAAGAAACCCCCAATAACAATATTATATTCCATACATCACCAGACTACGATAACAACCCAAGGATCTTATTGCAGCTGATTGGCAATAAGAGTAAGAACCCTTACCTTCGCACAAAATAATACAAGAATGTTATGTTATAAAATAAAATACAGTAAGGGAGAAATAAAAGTGGCCCACGCAAAACACGGGCAGAAAACTGAAACTAGCATGCGTCCCACTCTTACTTCAAGTTATCGTTTATTTAGCGTCATTGTTGATGTCATCAGGGTATCATTCATAAAATTTAAGTTATAGGAATAACAACACCCCACGGGTAGTTTGGAGTGAGGGGGATTATTTTCAGTTTCACTTACAATATGGTACTCCCATCCAAAGCACACACTTATAAAAATGGGCGATATGCGAATAACATGTCATTTTGTTCAAAATGTTTGTGTACAATTTGAGAGAGACAGCAGAAATACGTAATTCCTTCTATGTATTTTTTAACAGACAAATGATTTTTTGAATAGATAAAAATATTGATTCTGCTAACATTATTCACTAGTAGTATTAGCCATCCATAGCTATGGAGAGGGCTATGCTCGGGGTTTCTCTGCGTGATAGAATCAGAAATGATGATATCCGCAGTAGAACTAAGGTTACTGACATAGCCCGAAGAATAGCTAAACTGAAGTGGCAGTGAGCGGGGCACATTGCTCGCAGGACTGATGGCCGATGGGGTCAGAAGGTTCTGGAGTGGACCGGAAGACGAGCTGTAGGTAGGCCTCCATCAAGATGGAGTGACGACCTCGTCAGGATCGCGGGACCGCGGTGGATGCGAAAAGCACAAGTCTGGTCTGAGTGAAAAGCCTTGGGGGAGGCCTATGTCAAGCAGTGGACGTCTTTCGGCTGACACGATGATGATGATGAGTATTAGCCATAGTTTATACTCAATAACTTACAAGAGATTTATCTACATTTGTTTTTAAATGTATGATTTTCTTAGAACGATGAATTTAACGCGTTGCAACTCGTTTCAAATACTTACTACGATAGACATGCGAAACCCAGAAAATAAAAACTATTTACATTCAGTTAAGGTGACGTTATCCTGAATCGTAATGCTTTACAACACACAAGAGAGCACTGAGAAGCCATTTAAAATGAATTGTATTTAAAACATGTAAATCCTGTGCGAAATCCATTAACCTAAACTGCTTCCGTACAGCATTAACCTTCGAATCGATAGACGCGATATATTACACCGCCATTGCTATAGTCCCTTCGGAGACTGTTTTATTTAGAAATATTGTTTTGGGGGCCGTGTGTCTTGTGTTCAGTTATCACAAATGCAATCGATGACGCTCTTATTGCTACAAGATTACAGTACATTTTTGTACAGCTAAAGAGCATTGGTTGCCTATTTTGAAACAGAAAGAAAAGGTACCCATTTTTATAGAACTTTAAGAGAGATACGCCTTTTGTATACGATGACCTTAAACGACATTTACCTCGCTAGAAAAAAGTCAATGAAAGTGTAATAGATAGCGGTGTCGGAAAGTGTTGCCGTGTGAATTGTTTTTTTAATATTTTAGGATGTTTGAAACTAGGTAAATGTCAAAAATACATTAGCCATTATTTGGGGGAGGCCTTTGTCCAGCAGTGGACGCCCCCGGGCTGATGATGATGATGATGACATTAGCATTTATAAAAAAAAGGTTTTATTAGAAGCTTCTAATAGCTTCGTTACCTTGATACCTTTAATTGGAAAGTAGGCAGTAATTGAGAATCTGTACAGTCAACCAATGCACCAGTCTTTTTAAATTATTACTTAACATTGGATAAAAGATTTTATAATGTTATAATTAAACAATTTATATTATGAAATTACTATCATAATGCTGAAAATTTAATTTTTATTTCCGTTCAATTTCATAATTTCGTAAACCATACCTGGCCACACGGCTCCCCAGCTTTATTTCGCAGGAAAAATGAAAAATGAAGCATTGTTATGTAAAACCGCGGGGTGGTATAAGAGGTGTATAAATTTGAAAATTATTCCTAAAGCAGGCAGATTCGCTTTTATTATTTGGTATAATGTTTTTTCGCGTTATTTCTATTGTCCGACATTGTTGTATGCGTTTGTGCGGAATCGAGAAATAATGGTCAGTATTATAACATTGCTGGCCAACAAATCACAGTCACGGTTAAATTAAATACATTGTTCGCAGTTGAGGAACGTTTTAATCTGATTAAGAATGCGTGTTTGAGTAATTTAATTAATGACGTTGTTTACATGAATTCCACAAGTGGGGCCAAATAAATAGTGTCATTAAAAAAGTAATACATTACAACACAAATATTCCTTATTAAACACCATATACATTCTTACAAGTATATTTTCCCAAAAAGTGTTTTACTACCGAGGGCGTAGTCAAGACGCAAACGCAGCCTTTCTGTTTTGTCTCGAAATAGACTTAAAACGTATGGAGTTGACTTAGCTGTCAAGCCATCTGTCATCAGATTCCGTCAATCCTTAATATTTTATCGATTTTGGACAATCGCTAACTTAGTGCAAATTAAATGGAAATGCCTTATTATTTGAATGGCTGGGAGCGCCATGAGTGACAAATTAACACGCCGCTATGTGGAAGAACAAGGAATTCCTAAGATGAGTGAGTTACGAAACAAAACACCAAACTGGCGTTTCAAATTCTGCTATTACTTTTCAGTACATCCCATTCACAATCGCCCCCCTCCCTGCCCCCCCCCCCCCCCCCCTTTCCGTTGCATACCGCGCCTCGCAAGACTGTACACGTCGAGTTAATGATGTAAGAAATATGAGAACGCTCTGCCCCCTTTAATATTGCGATGCACAGTGGCGCAGACTAGGCATCACCAGTAAATGCATTATAGGTGGTTTTCAAAAATGGTGTAAATAGTAAGGGTAAGGGTGTAAGGACTTAAATTAAGTAACGGTAGGGTAGAAGTACCGGTTTTGTTAATTTTTACACCGTTATTGGCGACTCTAAACTTTAAATCATAGGTACAGTGGCCACAAACGGTACTTCTACCCTAACTCTAGTCATGTGAGTAACGAAAATTAACTATACTCCTATAAGACAAATGGTATCTCAGAAAAAAAACACTAGCAACTGCGACCATATTACTAACGGGTGAGGATTGAATCTGCTTCGTTTATTGAACTTGAGATACCGCCTATTGGCGTATGAGGGCACTATATAGATGTATGACTCATTTTCGTAACGCACATGACTAAAGTTACAGTTTCTTAAATATAACCCCTAACTAGGTACAGTCAAGTTCATAAATATTAATGTCATGTATGAATTTTCAAAGCAATTAAAGTGTACAGATATTTATGAACTCGACTGTACACTATTTTTAATAATTACCCTTATTTGTTTTTTATGTCGTGGAGTAAGCCACTGATGGTAAGCAGACTTTGAAGCCCATGGAGATTTCCAATACGGGACAACGCTTTGTGTTTGATGAAGGGCTGATTTTTAGCTGGCGGCTACTTTACCTAGCTCATTAAAAACCATACGGGACTGAATTGGTTCTGATGGATCGCTTTCGGAGTATTGCTAAAAATTGATAGTTTTATGTAGAACATATTTCATTATAAGCATCTGGAAAGCACTGTAAAGAGTATTTTATTGGTTAAGATCGTGTTTAAGAATCATATTCATTGCAGTTAGCTAGGAACTAACGTAACTCAAGTAACCTTTTTGTTATAAGCCTTGCATTGTATTGCGCTTTAACGCAACGACGTCGGTGGAAGGAATTTCACAGCACCAATATAATTTGCTAGTGATTCCATGTCCGTGGAGGAGTTGCACTATAAGGTTGCCAGCCTTAATTTGATTATTCCCAACTAGCAAAAGTAAGTACTATACAAGTCGATAGAACGTTTCCAGAAACACTAATTAGTGTTTCATACATGTCCTATAAGGTTGATGTAAACGTTTACCAAGGCAGGTTTTGGCACACTTATATCGCAATTTTGTGACATAACCGTGTTATTGTGGCTCCATAAATCACACTTTAGAACTATAGTTATAATAAAACGGGGTCGTGTAACACTTTTTAAGGTTTTAACAGTGATTGTTGTGCCATTTACATCACAAAAAAGTTACAAAAAAGTAATCAGAGTTCTGTTAATGGACTTTTCAGTCCTATATTAGAGATTCGGGAGCTATTATAGTTCATCCGGAAAGTTGATGTGAGTTGTGTGACGGTGCGTACTACTGCTCCAAATAAAAATTAATAAAGAACCATTAAAAAACAGACTCCTTGGTAAATAAGCTCACTGTTTGTAAAATAAAGGTGTAAAGTATTGTCTTAGACTGACATTTTTACTTGCGATTGAAGTTTTACGTACAAAGTATACCAGTATTATAAACACAATTTTCATGCGCCCCCTTAATTATTAGTTATTTATGAAATTAAAATCATTAAAATATATAAATGACTCGACTGCTGGTAAAAAAGTGTGTACGTGCTTACTATAGGCTTACTATATAACTATCTATCAGGTCGGTCATGCCGCCATGCCGAAAATTAGGGTTCCTTAACACGTCTTAAACCGAATAAAAAACCTTTTGATGTCATACTTATGTGTGATTTCTTTGATTGGTGTCGGGTGAGTAAACTTCTTATACCAAATGAAGGGCGTCACGTAATTACAAAAAATAATGATATTATTTGGTGGTACATGTACCTACTCATCTAATTTGCAATGTATGCCATGGTACAGCGTCACTTTTCTTTTTTCCAGTACGTGCAGTAAAATGGATGTCGACTGCTTTCTAAGAAAAGATGATTTTATGCGCCAATTTGATTTGCATACTTGGCCTTGGATACTTACACTTTTATATTGTCCGAAAAATGTCACGGTTGTGGGCGCGACACTGATTCATTTTTGCCATATCACTTTGCTTTAATTAAAAAAGATATAAAAATAATCATAAAGCTCAATTTTTTCTGGTGTAAAGGTTGTTGTATGGCTATTATTATTTTGTACGGAACCCGGCCTTGCTTCATTCACTTCGCTTTGATGGTTACTGTTGTTATTGTCAATGGACGTAACATTACGCGTGAAAGCTGACGATTGTTGATATTTTTTCTTAACCTTATTTCGGAATGCACCACTCCTCTTGAATCTTTTCCAGTCTCTTAAATCCATTTTTTTTTACTTTTTAATAAACAGCGTGATAGAGCCTAGTATAACAATTACACCAATGTCTGTCTTGTTCTAAAAAAGTTTTTAAATTTCTGCTAATGGACATTTCGGCTGATTATTAGTGGCCAAATGCCACTTTTATATATCAGAAAACCCCATTAAAAGTATTTAAATCTCTTTAACTCGACTATGAGACGTAGCAGTTACCAAAACACTGATTTCAAGACCTTTCAGTGTTTTAATAGTATCCTCGGGGCAACTATAGTATATATCCTATAATAGCTATTTGGAAATGTTTATTTCACAAATCCGACACATATCAGTGTTGAAAAAATCAACAATAGTACATTATTATCCTATAATAGTATTTTTTTTACAATTTTAGCACTTGCACCATAATACTCATTTGGAAGCGACAATAAACACAAATTTGCCCTAAAACGGTACCATCTATAGCTTTAATAGGACAAGGAAGCTCTTTAGTGATATAATAGAATCACTTATAGTGCAGCGTTAAAAGCATGATTTAGGAATGTAATGTAAACGTTTACATAACTTTTTAACAGTACTAAAGTGCCGTATAATATTATACAGCTGAAAAGTGATATAAGACGCTTTTATAAAACACAAGGTCATAACAAAAACCTTAATGACGCTTTAATAGGACTCTTTAGTCATAAACTGATTTCTTAACGGACTATTTTGCTGGTTGGGTTATTGCAAAGCATGGGTGCGGCTTTTGATAATTAAAGAGACAAACGACTTGTTCACCTGCATGACGTTTTTTGACGTTTAAATGTAATATCTACCACGATTAACAACGTATGTTTTCCGACGTGGTAGCTTTCATTGATTTGACGGCAGGGTCCTTGCTAATATTGTCTAGATTCAATTTTAACATAGCATTATAATACTGTATAAGCTATATTTCTATGCTTGTAGTATGGGTTGGTACTAAGACAACAAGATCCACATTACCTATGTATGTTATACTACAATATTATAATGCGCTTCGTCTTGATATAATAATTGGAGCTTAAATATACTCATTCATAGTTACATAGTATACTTTCACGCCTGTCTCCCATAGGGTATGGAAAGACTATGGAGGAACGCCTAATGCTTGCACCGGAATATATGTATGTACCTCTTTCGTTTATTATAAACCTTTTTTTTCTGTTTACTAATTTACAAGCCCAGGACAAAAAAACACAAAATATATAAAGTAAATCTCGTAACGCAAATCGGTACCAGAGCGTAGGGTTGAAAGTTAACTATGTTAACGAATTAGTGTAATTATGTTGGTCGGCCCGCCGGGCATAATTTGTGTGGGCTCGGACCCTCGTGAAACGGTACACCACGAGGGGACAACCCTAACCGGCAACTACACCGCGCTCTGTGAGCGCTTCAAGTGATTCATATAAATCACTGCTATTCGATCTCATTATACAGAGTAAAGAAGTAGCGTGGTTTGCACGCGTATTATACATGCATGTAGCATGGGGAGCTGAAATACGTACATTTTCCGCTCTTCTCACAATGTAAAATAGACATAGAAAGGCGCGTCTTTCAGTTTGCCTCAGTAGAGTCACAATACGGAAATGTTAAGACACTTGATATTCTTCATAATTAAGCCGAGTAATACATACCTGATTTAAGAGTGTAACCGACTAAACCCGATTTGCATTACGCGGCCAAAATACGAACAGCGACAAGTGGCTCAACAATCCCATGTTGTGACTGTACAAAGGCTGTTAAATTCAAACTCTCCTTAAAATTTAAAAATAAACGATTAGATCGTAATAATACTTCTTTTTCACCAGATTTGGGCTTTTAATCTTCAGTCAGCTCACCCTTAATACTAATTCTTAAATTAAAGGCATAAACGGTCAAGAGACTGTATCCCAGAATTTAGATAGTGTGTTAATAATGAAATATAAAAAAATAAAAATGTTATACATTTTAATTAAGCTTTCATAATTACAATAAAGCAATCATTATTTGCTAGGCTGACAAACCTTTATTAAAACTAAAATATGATTAAATTAGCCATTTTGGTAGTCGTAATAGTTATTAAATTAGGTTTTAATTAATTTAAAAGCCCATATCAAGGACACCGCGTATCGTCTAGAGGACAACTATTTAAATATACTGTTTTAAATAATAAGCTTGTTCAGAATTTCTTGAGATAAACTCGTTGCTTTCATCTATCTGTTTAAAGTAAAATCAAAGAAAGTTAAATAATATAGAAAAGCATAAATTATGATTTACTTTGAAAGTAAGCACCCATCACTATTTAAAATATCTATATGTATTTTACAAAACGATGGGTACTTATTTGCTTTATTAGTTTTTAATACGGTGAGAAAAAAAATATACTCGTGAGATCCACGTATGTTTTCACATTGGTTATATACTTATTTGCTTAGAATAGAATAGAATAGAATAGAATAGTTTATTCGTCAATTCTTGGATAAATACATTTAAGATTAACATAAACATAAAGTACACTAGAAGACATGTCAACTTACAGATAGTATTCATTCATTTAACATCTTATATTATTATTTATTATTTAATAGTGCTACTGAGAAATTCATTTACAGTGTATATTGTGTTTTCAATTAAAATATTTTTTAAGTCTGAGATAACACTTATATTATTGTTAGTTGCCAATATTCAAACAATGGCTAGATTAGGTGACTCAGAGTTAATATTTCGACATTTATCATTTACAAAATGTGTCAAATTTAATTTGCAAGTAACCTAACCTATCCGTGGTTTCAATGTTGGAAACGGACATGAAGGTATTTTACTGTATTAAGTAAGATGTTAGTTTTAAGATACGTCAAAGAATGATGGGCAAATTAACCATTTAACCTATACAAATCTCATGTATACTACGTGAAACCTTGTTACGTAAGCTTCATTTTCTAATACGGGGACGAACTACAAAAACCCCGGAGTAGAGAGTAATCAGCTGTCAAATATTCACACACACAACGTTTATTACTACACTAGCTGTGCCCCGCATGTGTTGCAATGCTATTTACCGTATATCCGACTCACACTTGACAGATTTTACTATTTACAACAATTACAGCAAATAGTGGGATCAATAACACTACATACGTTATATTTCTATTGGTGATTGGGCAGGGTTCCATACATCTTTGACCATCATTGTTTATCGTTGTCCAGACTTTGAAATTATTTGATCAAAATAATTTGACAAGTAGTGACTTCTTGTAATATCCATAAAATCTTTTATCGATACTTTTCGCTAATACTAGAAATCCGTTTCTAGTTGTGTTCGCCAAAACACATTATTATAATAAATAAATAAACAAGTACTATGTCGTTTACCTTCGAAGAATAAATTTATATTAGGTGCTGTTTAAAAGGATTCAAATTGATTAAATTTTTTGATTTTATTTAACGAAAATAAATAAATAAATAATTTGTGATGTAACACACAAATAAGGAAAAAAAACATTTTTTTTACCAATTTACTGTTTGTCAAATGATTTTAACCGAAAAATTCCGATGTCTGATCATGACTGACGTGTCATAAAACTGGCATCTCACTTAAGTATGAATACGGCTATAGGCCTGGTACTGATATGAACACTTTACTTCTTTACGAAGACTACTTAACTACCGCGTCCCCTGCTTAGCGGTTTAAGTAACTAGAGACTCTACGTAAGTTAGTTAAGTTATTCTTACTGATAGTTCGCATAATCACTCTCGGAGGTAAATGCTACTGTATAGTATGGCATCCACCTGAAACAAGGAGAAATAAGTTAGTTTTCACACTTTAAAATATGTCGTTACGTACAATGGCGGATAAAAGTAGCGAAGAAATCTTGTCACGTGCGATGCAGACTCGTGTACAAAGTATTTGTCAGTAAAAATTCAAATCATTTTACTACTTTTAGTCTAGGACTAAATTTGAACGAATTTTTTGAGTAAAATAAAAAGAAATGATAGATTTTATAAATGCCTAAATTTAACCGTGAAAATAAAATAGAAATATATTTTATAGAAGGTTTAACTTGTGTTTTTTAGGTACCTAAAAATCAGGTCAACCGTCGTAAAACAAAAGTACTCATTTCAAACGTCACAATTACTGATTCAGAAAAACGCTCTGAGCATTAACAAACATGGCGCATCACTACTCCTGTTTTGCTGTCATTAAGTCGGCACGGTGCGGATTAATGAATAATTAATGATAAGTCGCCATGTTGATTCCGTATTCGGTTTAATTTTCATTTGATTGTGTTTGCCGGTTCACGGGCCCGGTAACCTAGAGCGTTTCCAGTGGTTATTATCTTACGGCCTGGCTAAACTTTGCGTGACGTCGACTGAAACAAATTCAAACGAATCTCGTCACTACTGGCGCGGCGACTTGTGGGTTGTTTCATACGTCTCTATGCATTTGTTCGTCAACACTAGTCACTAGTCTATGCTGTTACAGAATAAAGGTAAACTGAACCAGGCTCACTATTACAAAGTGCAGCGCAATATACAGTAACGGTTTGATCGCTCACGACCTAGTGTAGTGGCCGTCAAGATCGCTACCACCTCTTAACCACTAGCTCGCCGTCAATCAGTGTTCATAAACAGTACCTCAAGATCGAAGTTTTTAGTCAATGGAATTAAACGGAATGGAATCAGCACTCTGTGTTTACTTTCAGTTAAAAATCATTGTATCATGTTGACATTGACGTTGACTTTATTTTCATTTTAGATTTTCGTATCTTTAAGGTGGAGCACAAGTATTGAAACGTAAATCTGTTTGCGGATAGATTCCGTCAAAGAGCCCATGATTTTGACAACGTAATTCGTAAACGACGTATAACTGAAATATTATTACAAGAGCTTGCTAGATGCGGTTTGTTGTAACAGTAAGCAAGCCGTTACAATTACTAAATTTTCATAGGCTTTTCCATTGCCAACGCATTTGAAATCTATAGGTCTCGAGCTGATTTATCATCAGATGGCACAAGTTTTACATGCCGTAATAAAAAAGCGAACTCCTCTCTGCTTTAGAAGAGAATAACACCACAACTCGTGTGCCTGGGTTGCCGATACATTACTTATGTACTTACCTTCAAGATCCACAGTTCAAATACAGCTTCAGTCAACTACGCGTTGAGATTGGCATGGATTACAAACTGTCAAATATGTTACGCTTTTAAAACATTTATACAGCAGATTCACGAGCGCAAACTAAGATTGATTTTGGTGTTTTAAAAAATATTTAATGTTCTTTATTAGATACAAACAGCTTTAAAAATGATTCTGTTTCTTAGCTTTTAAGTTTAGTCGTATGTTGTATGTTTGACTGATTAAACATGAAAGAAACAAGTTCTAACGACGTGTTTCTCTTTAAGCACACTTACAGTGAGCACTTGGAAGGTGCTTCGGGTTTGTATTTTTCTCTCACTCGCTTTTAATAAGAGCGTATGAGAGCGAGTGAGAGTCAAGTAGAAAAGATGTACCTTCAAAGAGCTATCGCACTGAATACCAGTAACTAAATTCCTAACTAACAGTGTAAACTGTCGGTAAGTATTTTGTCGATTTAAACCACTTATAGCCATCGAATCGACTTGAAATTTTGCATGCTTTGCGGTTTAATGACAATATTTTATTATAGTACCATCTTGCCGGAGAAGGAAGACATGGAACCTCTTCGAATATGCATCTGTCAAGTTTGGATTCATTTATATCGGCCTTTAGTAGCCATCAGTGTTAAAAGTACAGTCGCAACAAAAGTATGTCATAGAAATGATTTTTCTGAAAAAACTTAAATACTTCGATAGCATCACAAAATAATATGATTTTTTAACCCAGTTTATTGAATTTATCAATGGTTTTCTTGTACAAAGTCGTTACGATAACATACGTATAAAATTATCCTAAGACTCCTGACTCAGTAAAACCTAGACTAAAACCGATCAATTCGCCGTCGAAATAACAATATAATTCAACCCGCTATCCACCTGTTCCACTATTCCCGGGGGCAGGAAAGGTAAAATAGTGCCCGCAATAACTCACCATCCTGAAGATTTGTGGAAATTTACAACCCACCCGGTGATAAATTTAAATTTATTTTTTAAACGCCCTTATATATCACTTGGTAACCATATGGTGCGTTAAATTTGAATGTTAGGACAAATTGAAGCAGTGCAGCGCAGCATTCACTTCGAGAGCAAAAATGTTAACTGGAAACGATCCATTAAAGGGACGAAAAAGCGTCGAAAAATTATTTAGTAACTGTTTCAAAATACTTATTTTCTGCGAATTTATTTTGCAAGAACGTACTCAAAAGGACTAATAAGTTTCCAATTTATTATTAAGTAAGAAATAAGGTTTTATAAACGTTTGATACAGGTAGCTATTACAATTTACAATGTTCTACAATATCCGCCATATATCACATTCTTACAAATCAAAATTAAACAGCAACTCCTACACGCCTGTTGTGTTGGTGCAAGTTGCTAGTCAGACAGTACAGTAGTACAACAGTTAGTGGCATTCAAAGAGAGCGAGTGATATGTGCATTATACTCAGGAGATACGGGCCAGAGAAGGCCAGAGGGCCAGAGGGCCAGAGAAGGTGCTAGTAATTTTTCTCAATATCCATCCCGAACAGTTTGATTTTCAAAGAACGTACAGTCTAGAAATTCTTTCTATCCCACTACCATTGGTTTCTACTTACTGGAATTATATAAAATGCTAAACTTTGTGTGTTAGTATGTTACTCCTTCACGCTGCAACGGCTGGATGACTATGGTAAAATTTTGAAAAAAGATATGTTATATACCCTGCGTCGCTATTTATTGCTTGACGCACTTGCAATCGCAATTGGCTTTAAAGTGGAACAATTGTTTCCATATATGCAGACAAGCCTTCTAATTTTCAAAATGAAACCGATTGCGATTGCGAGTGCGTTAGTTTCCAAAGGTGCAGTCAGAAGCTAGTGGAACATTATAGGTGACAATCAAGATGTACTTAAAATTTCAGGAGAATATTATATTATAATATCTCTATTATGTGTAACTCGAACTTCACCGATTTATAAATTATATATAATACGAGTAGTACTAGCAGTTTACAGTAGTAAATAATGTAGTTTTTGAATAGTTATAAAAGTGGAAACCTATTTGTAGATAAGCCTAGTCTCTAAAATAACCAACGTTTTAGAAGTTACTTGTGGTATTTCGTGGGCGTTTTATTTTGTTACCTGGGTATTTGTTATCTATGTTAAGAAGCAATAGCATATAATAAGTTCTTCATCATCATACGAAACTGAGCCCGACGCACAGACATCCAATTTTTATCCTCCCATGCTCGTGCCTTACTTAAACTCTTAGAAGAGTAGTAAAATAACTTTTATACGAGGGAGCGAACTCGACATAATTCCGAGAGTTGCCAAACTTTCCTGAGGGGAGCCCAGGGAGAACTGGCCTTCTATGAACAGGAGAAGAGAATCAATAGATCATAATAAATTTGCGAAAGAACCAGCCCATTTGGCAGTCTGGTGCTTTTCCACGTGAAAAAATAAATAAATAACGGTCTAAGTTCCCCTAGCCGAGTTTTAATGCCACAGATATAAAGGTTTTTATTACGCTACCCTTATTTGTGTTAGGGTTTTTGAAGTACTGATGTATGTATTTAAACTTTCTTATTTCTGTTTGACCGATGGGGAAAACCCGTCCACAGAACTTAAGTTGTCAAGTAGGATAAATGAGAATGGTGCACAAACTTAGATGACATTATACATGCAGTCAAAACGGGAAATTCGGAGTTAAAGTATGCGAGAGTTATAAGAAAATTAAAGAGTCCATTCGCCTTTGATTTCATTGGAATTAGAGCTACACTGTTTTAGGAATGGTGGTAGGACCTTGTGCAGGGGCTGTCCGGGTCGCTTCTAGCATCTTATTCTTAAACCTACCACCAAGCAGCTGGGTTCGCATTGTTGTGTTCCAGTGTGATAAGCTCATAAGATAACCGGTAAAATTACTAGTATAGAGTCATTCTGTCTTAGTCTCTAGGGTTAGGGCCGCAGTCTTAAGATTGTATGTCTTGAGAATGAAAAAGGTTATGATTCACAGATCACACTTACCATCAAATTCCCTGTGTTCTAATTTGCTTACATCATTAAATAAAAAAATACCCGAAAGCAATTATATGCGTACAATTAAGATATTTTACAGAACGGATAGTGCCTCTATTCGTTTGGTTTCTACCTACGAACAGGAACACGAAATTCATGGCGAGAGTCAAGCCTTATGTTACCTAAAAACTGTTACTTGTTCAAATTAATTTTCCGAGCACCGAGAGCCAGTTTAAACGGTGGTCATTATAAAAACGTTCATGTAAATTGCTAATGAGCCAGTTCATAACAAACCCAGTTCATATTTCATGATTTTCTCTAACATTATGAAAATTGTCTTCATTTCGGCAACGAACTTTCCTCCTCTATTTACTTAAGATTGCATATTGCATGAGGCCGCAGATTACGGCAGACGCCTTACTCTCGGTAGCAAAATGTAATATAATTATGCAACAAGTACCGACTCCATTTAAAAAATTTTAATCTAAACCAGGAACGAATGTGGAAATGAAATACTTTTGTTAAGGGCCTCTATTCCTGACGGTAAAAACATATCGTCTTTGACCTGTTACCTGTGACCTTTGACCTGCGCCATAACTGTCACGTAAATCAGTGCTATCAAAACGGTGACAATACGATAACTGATCAAACACGATATGGTTTTTTTGCCTCTAGGCCCTGGAATGATGATAGATTGCTTAATTATATCTAAAATCCATTATCCTTGGGCTTACTTTTAACAAGAACAAAAGTGTTCTAAAGATATGAGTTTGCTGCCACGACCAAAGTGTCGTACTCTGCCATTAAGAGAGTGTTAAACAAATTACAAAATATTGTTATGGCCCGATAAATAACGTTTCGGTAAGCCGCCGCTACTCGAATTGTAATAGAAGCTCCATGTTTCAGCGAGGCATTGTAAGTTGGGTTATTTATTGTACCCCTTTGAAACTATGGTTGGGCGATATTATACATATTACTATGGATTGTTTTGGATGTTGATGGTGTGATCGTTGTTTAAAAAATAAGAAAGTTTTATTAAACTTATATTAAACTTACCGGTCCGTTAAAATATAAGGATTCGAAAAAATCTTCTCAATGGTGCTCATTTACGCGCTTCACCGGCAAAATAAATTGCGAGCGTAAAGATTAAGCTGTGGTACGTAGAGCTATGTAATCCTTGCGCGCGCACAGGTCAAACGAGTCATATAAGCGCCTATCGGCCGGTGCCAATTTTGAATCTACCTCCTGCCAAAAGTTAAAGATGAACTATACTCGTATGGCACCGCAGAGTTTTCCCGAAAATTGCAATTTGACAGATTTATATCTTGTCCCTAATATTTAACCCCGTAAATATAATTATCTAGGCGCATTTAAAGTATAAGATAGCCATCGTAGTCGTCATAAAATAATTAATATTTTCGTAATTAACAAAAAAGCAAAGGTATTGATTTTGTTATACATTTTGCTGACCTTTTAGAGTTTAAAACGTGCTCATTGTAAAGTTGTCAAACCCAATAATATTGCCCGGGGCTAACTTTATCAACCAGCTGTCATGGCGTCCAATTTAAGCCGGGTATGCGCAGTCCGCATACCTGGCGAATGCCTATAAGCCGCACGAATACAATAATCGGCTCATAATCCGGTTACATTTCAATTCACTCGTATCCCTAGCTGTTCGATATTATAAGCACGATCCAATTAGAGTTTGACGGTTCAATTATGTTTAAATTTAATAAATTACATAATCAGGACGTTTTCGTTTTAATGTAAACAATGTTTTGATTGTGATTTTATAAATATACTCCTGTTTTTTTGTTTTCAATGCAATTATCGTCGTCATCATCATCATCATCATCAGCGTATAACAGTATCCTGCTAGACATAGCCCTAGAGCCATCTGCATGTCACTGAGCAGGATTCTCAGCTCCCCTCATTATGCAGTTTGTGATTTTTATAAAATAGTGCGTGTTGTGGATAATTCCCAATGTTGCGTGTTTCAATTCCTATTGCAATAGATTAAAAATATGTTGCTTATCTAATTTATCTATAAACTTATTATTTTGTTAATTGGCTTAGTCACGTCAGGTCTCTTTTACACGTTAGTAATATGTAGTAGTGATCTACCAGCGATGCAAATAAGGCCTTAAGTAACAACATCACCTTTTGTTTTCCAACTTTAGAAGCCGTTATTTTTGGATTTGAATCGGACGCGGTAGGGAATTAATTATTTTACCAACTACAGCAGCAAAATATTAGCTATGAAATCAAGACCAAGAAATCTATTTGTTATGTTTCAATTTAATGAATTACATAATGAGGACTAAGTTTCCTCCTGAAATCATTTATGTGTTGATTGTTTTGTCAAACGCAAGTCAACAACAGCAGCGTTTAGTGGAAGAGCTAACGGCAAAATTTCACCAAATCCCGTTAGCTGCGTTGGCAACTCGTTGCGAATAATTAAATTCCGCCGTGGAATTCCGTTATTATTATTTATTGGCCCGAGTCGCCGGGAGACGTGCTTGCGTCGTGTTTTATGGAAATTTCCATTGGAATGCCACAACCGTTTGGGATTTTTATATGCGAGTTGATTTGACGACATACCTACTCTGCTCCGCTGAAGAAAAAGGACATAACTGTTTTGTAAGCCTTGTTGCACGTGAGACCTTATTATTAACTATGGTAAGTCAAGTCTGCCTTAGCTATTTAACTTTACATATACCCACTTCTTAGTTGGTTTGTTTGGACTGTTGTGTTGTTTGAGGGTAAGATATCCCGGTGATATTACTCATTTAATCTTTGAAGGCCCCACTGATTAAAATTTTGTTAGTCCCTAGTCTGATCAGGCAGCCTACTGCGCCTAAAGCCCAAACATTAAAGTGGAAATATTCTTAGGGCTGGCTATGAAACTGTCACTCTCGCCGCACGAGCAGTTTTCACACATATGTGTGCTTGTGTGCTGTAGGTATGCATCACACACGCACACGTACATACACACACACACACACACGCATATACGTAAACGGAGTGTACAAGATTAAACCCTTTTTCACTTGATCTTCAGGAGACTTTTCACTAGGACCCCAGAATTTTAGGACCCAGAATGCTAACCCGCAGGTGTATGGCGCTTTTGGTTGTTAGAATACAACATTGCGAAGGGGGCTGCTTGTTGGTAGGTTATAGGATAAAATGGTGGTCATCACATCTAGGTGTATAAACGTCTTTCTTATGGTATACCCTCCTATTTTATTGACCAGAAGGAAAGCAATATTTTGCTGTGCTCTGAGATTCACCGTGACCAAAATGTAGATTCCTTTTTCTCAACTGAAACATCGATTTTAACTAGATCAACAAAGTTCAGATCTAAGGAGTACTACCGACGCAGATATACCGATTTTTATCTTTTTCTTGAATGAAAAAGGTTGTTCTTGAGTAAAATGTTGTTTACTTACAACATAAATAAATTTCAAAGTTTCGCGTAGGTACCTATTTTAATGTGTTAACAAAAGTCGGTTAAAACGGGTTAAGTTTGGTCGTGCCCGAAACTTAGGATGCTGATGGTCACGTTACGAGCAAAACTACAGAACTATTCGACCGAGGTGACCATACCGGGATCGTGTGGTGTGCCATTATTCTTGGTAAGTACTAGAGTTATTCAAAACAAGCTACTAGAACATAGTTGCTAGTAGTGAATATATTGTTTATTTCTTGTTATATTTGTTTTCATCTCTGTAAATATTAAAAAAAAAAAAATTTAAACAAACCTCTAACTTAAGGACAAAATAAATTTAACAATGAAACATAAAACATCTATCTGACCTAATGCCAATGACCTGAAATGGTCCCAGCTCAGCATATTGCTGGTTGTAAAGCAATTTAAAGTTTGAAATTGCCTGATTTTAATTCGTACAGTTCACTTCAAAGAGGAAAAATTAATAAATAAAACAAATATCAGCGGGGGACGGTGTCACACCCATTGACCTAGTCCAAAACTAATCTCTAAACTTGTACTATGGGTAATAGACAACGATATAAATACTTATATAGAGAAATATATACTTAAATACATAGAAAACATCCATGACTCAGGAACAAATATTCGTGCCCATCATACAAATATCTGCCCTTATCGGGAGTTGAACCCAGGACCGCTAGCTTTGTCGGCAGGGTCACTACCAACTAGTCCAACGTGTCGTCACAATGTCCAGTCGAGTTCATAAATATGTGTAAACTTTAGTACCTTGTCATGATTAACCTGCCATTGCCTTTATGGAGTCTACTGTATTAGCTTTTGGACCTTATTAGGTACAATGCAAAAAGGTGAAAAAGTGGATACATCTCTTTCTAGTCGACAGTACACTAGCTTGTGCCGGCTACTTCGACCATGTAGAAAGTCATTTATCGCAATTCCCGAGGGCACTATTGTAATCTTCAAAAATAAAAAAGTAGCTCATTTCACTTAGGCCTCCCTTACAACAAAATCACACGAATCCGTTGTTCCGTTGCTGCATAAACCAAAAAACACACGCATGTGTTTAATTGTAATTTTATTACGGAATGAAACTGTTATGTCCTAGCTTGGTTCTAACCGATAGGTATTCAGGTTACAGAGGTAACCTATATTGGCGGTCAAGTTCTCCCTACCCACAATCTACAGAATCCACAATCTACCTATATAACAGAAATTAGTGACATTCCACTTATTCTAAGTCAAGTAACGACATAAGAATGAGAAAGAATTGATATTTAAGAAAATGAAAATAAACTTTAAAATTCCAATTAAAGTCAACCGCTTGTCAAATAAAGGGAAAACACTTACTAAGACTTTACTAATTATTTATTATTCATTTCCAACTAAATAGCACTACACATACATATAACAATTATAATGAACTAATAAGAACCCCCGAGATCACTAAGAACCATCCTGATTATACCAACGTTATCTTTAAAAATGACGCATCTAAATGAGTCCATTCGTTTGGGAGCAACGATGCCACAGTCAGAAGGACAGATATATATACACACACACACACACACACACACACACATGGATACACATTTTAAATTTATAACACCCCTCTTTTTTATCGGAGTTTAAAAATGGCGCCTATTTAGTGACGTTCCCTATTTAGTCAAATGGCTTGCTTTTGATATTGTTATCATCAAATGAAAAGAGCTATCATAACGTCAACATTGTATTGTAAAACAATGATGATAAAACACAAAAAAGGATGATTCCGATATCGAAACAAGATAGGCATAACCGAAGTAGAAGTGTATTCCAAATAAACATAGCTATGGTACTCGTAGGTATAATGAAATGTACTTATAGTAAGGATTCCAAATGATCACCCTGTAGTCGTAAATAATATGCATCGCCTTATTTCGCACAGTCACGCGGAGAAAATAAAACAAGCCTTGAGTAATATCAGTTAGAGCACTCTATTGTTTGACTGTATTGTCGTTTTTCATTTTTTTCAACAGTTCCCTTTGTAAAGCAGGTGTCGAGAGTCACCATTGGACGCTTTTGGTGTATTTTATGTTCGTCGCTTTTAATTTTCGCGCTGAAACATTACTCACTCATTGTGAACGACATTCAAAAGTACACAATATTGCGCGCTTTGTGTGTATTGATAACTTTTATAACCGACCCTTTGTTATCATTTCAGTATTTCATGTTTTTTATTGTCGCTTTTGTTTTTCTTTCATGTTTTACCGGTTTCCAATCGAATATGAATCGTATGGAGTTTAGCTTATTAACTTAAGGCCAAAGTTGTTGAAGCAGCCACAGAACAGAACATTAGTCAATTGCTTAAAATAGGTACGAAAGAGAAATGTACTTACAGGACATTTACTTTTACTAGTTTCTAAAATGTTAAAATTTAATCACGTAACAGTCTAGTTTAGTCTCTTAAGCGATTACTTACAAACAAATATTTATAATAACCTATAAATATATTTTTTATGACGGTTACCAAGGAGTTTTGTTCGGGAATCTTCTGTTGGTATGGTAGTACAGAACTGTACACTGCCTTTAAAGCTCAATTTGGTTACAGAACTTTGATCATTAAATTTAATAACATTTGTCTACACAACAAACTATAATCCACTGCGAAGAAACCTTCAGGCTCAAGTCTCACATTTCAACGATCACATGTCCGTATTACTTTCAATAAGGCCCCATCTTGCCCGTACCTCGTTATTTGTACAACCTCAACCCGCGGCTGCTCAATCGAACCGTAACCTTTCCATGTCCGTTCTACTAAGGCGGCCCTCACGTAGCTCGGGGCATGCACAGCGTTGTAATAAAATCTTTTCAAACGTACCTTTAAAGAGACGTCATATTGAAGCTATTCTATTTGAGCAACACGCCCCGAGTCTCAGCGGACAGAAATGGCAAGGATTTGTATTTTATAGATATTTTTACGTCGCTTCGGTTATGTATTGACTGGAAAAGGTAGTTGACTTTTAAAACTTGCAGTTCAATTGTTATCAATAGTTTAATGATTTTTATATATTTACAAAACCAATTTACGCGTAGGTACGTACATACAACAGACATTCTTATTAAATAGATCATAACGACTTACTCACCAAGGGACATTTTGTTCTGAATCATCAGTATGTTGCACATGTAGCGTAAGCGTAAACGACCGGTTTCCATTCCTTCTTGGAAAAAGAAGATCAAAACGCAGCTAGAGAGAAATCGATTGTTATTGTTACAGTATCGTTCAAATAAACTACTGTAAGTTCTTTAGATGTGATGCAGTTACGATAGCATCCTGTATTGCCTGGTGTTGTCTGAACAAGATTTTATCGATCAATTTATCTACTGCTGGCCAAGTAGGTATGGTTGTGTTTATCGCGTGACAAAATATGGATAAAGCATCCGTCACTCACGTACAGTCACACACGGGAATGTTAATCCACTTGCTACTCTACGTAATTTAGTCGAGTAACTACATACTAGATACACGAGTATAACCGACTAAACCATTTTTGCATTACACGGCTAAAATACGAACAGTGGTACGAGTAAGTGGCACAACAATCCCGTGTTGTGACTGTACTTAGATACGTGTCAAAAAGTGACGGATGTTTTATCCACATTTTGTCACGCGATAAACGCAGCCATATTCTGCATTGCTTTACTCTTTGTCGAATAAAATAAATAAATATTATAATAATATAGATTTCTATATTTTGTAAAAAACCTGTATCATCTTCAAGAAAAGTTAACCATACAAACCATACAGAACATAAAAAAAATCACTTACGGTCAGAACAAATTACAAATGTCTGGTTTTATGGATAAATATAAACGAAACAAACAATGCAGAAGAACAGTTGGAAGAACATTTTCGGCGCCACCATAAAGCAAAAATATACAAATCTTAATTTAAATTTCGAATCGAAACCAGCTCATTACGCCGCGCGGTTGTATTTCAACAAAACGTCTAATGAAACAAAGGGCCATTCTTACAGTTTGTGAATATAAATTTAATTACAGAACTCCGACCAAGTTTATTACCGTTTAGAAAGTGTATGGCGGGACTAAGGTCACGGATTAGGGTATAAAAGAGGATTGGGATAATGCTTAGAGCAATGTAAAGTGTGAACCTTGAGGCTATCGTTATTTTCGTTACAATGCGCTTTAGAACTCTATTAGGAAGGCACGTTTTGTAAAAATTACTAGCGTGTGGTAACAACCAACTAGATAACATCCTTGCATGCTTGCGTCCGAATCCGAAACGAGAATACTATTGTATAACCGGCATCATCCGCGTAATAAGGAATACATTAACAACGAATTACCATACCGCGAAAAAGCGGCACCAGGTGGTGTTTTAGCAGTAATAATAATTATAATCTTACCATACACTTACTTTTGCCGTGAAACAGTTCCGCTAAATTTACTTTAACGAGATAAATAGTTCGTTAAATAATCAAGACCGAGTTCGTTCTACAAAGCGCCAGTCAAATTTACGTTGGTGTAGTGGATTGTCTTTGAGCCCCAAAAACCCTTACTGGAGCCGATTTTATATTGTTATCAGGAGACGGGCACTGGATGCGTTAACGTCTTAAATTTACGACTCTCAGCGCTGCTGTCAGTTTGTAAGTGCTAATTGCCAAGATTTCAAAGTTACAAGGAAACCGCTCCGCCCTGACACTTTGACAAAACGTCTCATGCTCACATGTTAAATTAAATAGCTGTGGATGACAGGCTTTAGTGCCAGACGGTCCCGAATGAGACTCGCTCACCGTACGGATAACGAGTTGTAACGTACGGCTAGGCTGATTTTGGCAACAAAGGATTGTGAAAAATAACAAACCAATTTTATATTATTTGTTTGTTAAAAGGCAACTATATAAAGCTAATTAAAAAGCAGGTTACGGTTTTATTATATTTGAACAAACTATGAAAGGTTTGCGAAAAATAAATGCCTAAAAATGCGATATTTTTTAAATCAAAAGGGGTTTTTTATCTGATCTAAAGTAGATTGCACTTATCGAATAAAATATATTTTAAAATAGTTTCACGGAATTCCATGTATTTGAGTGAATTCGCAACAAAATACCACAGTTACAGAGTTCTGGAAAACAGCAAAGGCAAGTAGGTATATTGACGAGCTTTTTATAGAACCGACGTCGCTCCACCTTTGTAGGTTCCTAACTAGAAAGAGAACGGTTTAATAGGAATATGCTAGATGATGCAGCTAGTTTGTTTTGACGCTTTATTTTAATAAAAGATAAAGATAAAAAAAGATAAAAGATGTTTATTCAGTAAGTAGGCCGCACGGGCACTTTTACACGTCAAAATAAACCAGAGTAGCTGACACTAATACCTTTGGATCTAGCAAGTGCAGGACTTTTTGCAGGGTCTGTCTGGATCACTACCTTCCAGACCATCCCACACTAAAACATTCGTATCAACGCATTTACAGTCTTGAGAAATTTATCATGAAGTTAGGTCACCGGACCGACTTATGTTTAGGTGGCCAACAAAGTGAGCAAAATATCAAAATGATGCAGATATACTTTTGATTGTTGGACATTTTTGATGTGTATGTATGTGCCTGTTTGCCTAATGCCATGCAAATCTACCGACGAACTCTCGCCTTTCCTACGATCGAGAATATTATCACTGGTTGCGCCAGTATGCAAATCTGGTGTCAAAGTTTGGAGAAGCGACATAGGCCCGACCGATACTGCGACGCATTTCCGCGGCACCTGCTCGCAAAACAAGTCCGCTTCGTCTTGAGATCCTTCCAAAATTACAAGCGCTGTTTATTTTCAATTGCTTCGTCAAAGTTTATTTATAATAAAATTTGTCAATATTTAAATATAAACTGTGAATTGTCGTTTAGATTAATAGCGTAATTATTCTAATTGTCTCAACTAAAGTTTTAATAAAACTTAGTTCACTCTCCTAAACTACACTTAGGACTAAACTACACTTACTAAATTAAACTTAGGCTCTTGAACTTGCGATAGTTCATGTCATCTTAGTTGTCGTGACTAACTTCTTTCTTCTTGTGTGTATTTCTCTGTCCTTTGCTGCTGTTTGTCGTGAAAAAATGCATTATGATTTTTCTATCCAAGAGTTTTTTGCCCAGAGTTCTGTAAAACCGGCATGTATAACAGATTTAGTCCGAATAGTATCAAAATGTTCGATTTCACTAGCAAAATTAATCCCTGTAGCACTCGGGAGCGACGCTCACACGCACCCTATCCATAAATCGGCGGTCTCCTGTCGTTTCGAGGACGATAAATCTCGCCATTCACTAATACACCGCATTCAAATGTAGCGAGTCCTCGTAAGGAAATCCCGTATGCGACTCGAGATTTTCAACCCACGCTTTTCACCTCAAAAGCGGTGCGTAACGTATGGCCACATTTATCTCGCACGATATTTGGTGCTCCCCTATACCGTTTTGTTTGCATGGAATGTTCTTCCAGGCATTTCATATATTTTTTTGGATTGGAATTGGAAGTGGGTGCGAGGATCGTTTAAATGATTGTCTGCGTTCGTGTGAAAAGAATTTGGATAAAAGAGGCTTGGAATTGAGTGTAACTTAAGAATACGGATATTTATAATGTTGCTGTAATGTTTCCCGCTCGGCAAAGACAATGTAAAGTAAATGGCGCAGTGTTTTGAACAGATGTTTGTAGCACGGAAAACATGACCGATTACACTAAAATACAAGGATTAAATTTAGTCGCTAAACTTTTACCTGATAAGTATTCGTTTGGTTAACTTGCAAGTAGAAATAATAATATTATAAATAATAGGTAGTCTCTACTCATACTTTTGTTAAAGCATTTTTATAGTTTGATGTGCCAGTATCAGGATATATATAATATACCTGTTTGCTAAATTTTAGAACTTCAATTTTAGTAATCTTATGAATAAATGATATTTTTGTGACGTACTTATCCTTCAACTCTTCAAAGAAGTAACAAGGATATATCAAAAGGAGTTTAAAAACAAACACCTCAAACCGAAACCGCCAAACCAAGTCAATCAATCTGCTCCCTCCGCCGCATCCCAGCAAATTTGACAGGAAAAATGGAAACTTCCCATTCCGGCTCTCATTCCCAAAGTTGAGCCCCGACTTGTAACTTACGGTAATAATTTAAGAGGCAAGTTGGGCCTAACGAATATGAAAAAAGGCCGTTGTCACTTCTCAATTGCCACTTTTTTCTTGTTTCCAAACTTTCAGGTTGGGGGATAAGCAGGCTTTACTTTGCTTTTTAAAGTTTACAGTTTTTTGACAGTTTGGATGATGCAGATATTTCAATGACGTTTATTTCGTGTGAATTGTAGGATTTACTTTAGTCTTTTTCAAGAATACATCGTACCTTCTGATGACTCATTAATAATAAACTAGTATCGGATTACTGTCAAAATTTAAAAATGGGATTTTGTTAATAAAAAAGATTTTTAAAATAGTTTTCATCACACTTGCTCGTAAATGGTGTTATTCCATGCCTGTATACAGAAGGACAATGGCCTAAATTGTTCCCGCGGGAATTATGGCGAGTTTGTCATCCCTAGGGAGTAATGACTTTCTTTTTAAAATTTGCAACTCTTTCGTATATAATTTCTGACTAAGGAGGTTTAATTTTCAGCCAAAAATTAAATCGGTTTCTAATTTCATCTTTAAAAATTAGCTATAGACTAACTTACATTACACAAAACCTATATATATGCTTCATTAAACTTCATTATTTTTATACCTATTTCAAGTTTATATCAACATTTATCATTAATTTTAGTAATTATACATTTTTATCAAATTGGCTAAATCTGGCTCGAATCCAGGTCGAAAATAAACGCAGTGTCTGTGGTCACAAAAAAAAAATCGTTTCCATTGACGTTCCCGTCCAAAAGTTATTTCTTTATATTTTGCAGAGTTAAAGTGTTTTCTCTTTGTTTTTTTCCTCGCAAATGTGATGAAAACCATTGTGTGTATCACAGGCAGTAAGGGGATTACTAACTCGAGCCATTAAAAGCCCTCCGCCTTCGGCGTCGGGCTTCTAACACTCTCGTTAGTAATTCCCTTCATACTACCCTTGATGCACAATGTACTATTAGTTATAATCTTAAAAACACAGTAAGCTTTAGACGAAATAATGAACACTCACAGTTCAAAATCACCCATGTAAAATAAGCTCACGAACGTAATGGCACCAATGTTGGACACTTTTAGCTGAAGGCACCAATAATGGACACTTGAGACAATTGATTGTTGCAAAACAAATGAATTTTGCAACAATCTTCTGTCAAATAAGAATCAGTGTCCATAATAGGCTATTTCTGTGCCTCCTGTGACAAGTGATACAACTCGAGTTGTAGCAAAATGCGGTTTTTTTCATGAATCAACTTAAAAAAAAATTACGCATCTTTTGCTCCAACTCCCGTGTTCCTAGGCCTTCTAGTTTCCAAGATACATTCGTGTAAAATGATACAATTAACCACTTTTTTTCCAATTTTGAGTGTTTAATGCTATTTCTCTAGTTAAAACACGCAAAAAAATAAAAAAATATCTTTTTTTTTGTGCCTAGTGATATATCTAAAATTGTATTATTAATCACGATTTTCATTTACCTTTAAAAAGTCGTGTTTTTTGATATAACTTGAGTTGTATCATTTGTCACCAGAGTTTTCCGTTCTTCTTAAGAAAGATTACTTATTAAATTCCCTACACCTTATTAAAAAAAGTTGTATCAATCATCACCAGACCTCCTTTTTTACACTTTTATGTGTTAAATAATACAATTCGAGTTGTATCATCTTACACGAGCTAAATGGAGCTCAATCTGAAATGTAAAATGATACATAAAGTACGTTTCTCCGAATATCTCAAAATCTATACTAGTTATCAATATTTTTGTGAAACCATGTAATAAAGTCATATTATATGATATAAAAAGCAGCAGCAATTTTTTAAAAAATATATTCATGTAAGAGCAGTATTTTTTTAAAACTTGTTTTCGCTCTCCTGTAAAATCGTGTTTTTCGAGTTGTATCACTTGTCACAGGAGGCACAGATTTGACAACATTGAAAATAACTACAAATTGTGGTCATCCTATCTGATACTAGCGTAAAATAACGTATTTCACTTTATTTCACATTAAATTATGTCTATTTTTTTGGAAATTACACGAAATAATAATAAGGATTTTTTTTTGAAATTTAATCTTTGGCATAAACGCTATGTGATGTTAGAAAGATTTATAATCTGTGATGTGAAGTCACATGCAAGTAAACAAAACAAACCCCAAATTCACTTCATAATGCTAAGCTGTCAAATGAACTTGTTTGTTTACTTGCGTGTGACGTCACACTAGTCCGCCATAGATAGAAACAGCGTTTTTCGCGTTGTTTTGAAAATTTAAACTTTACAGTAGAATCTCAAGGAAATATCAATGTAGTGTGCTTGTTATGTAATAAAGAATCATTTAAAAACGTTTTCTAAAATTAGTCAAATAGCCTATTGGTCCTTTTTCCATTACTGGTTCTGTTACTTGAATGCTTTATAAAAGAGAGAGTAAATGTAAAATCAAAGTTATTAATATATAATTTACAGCCATCGCGTCAAATACATATGTTTTAATATACATTATTATATTATGTTTAGATTTGGAAGCGTACTTACTGATTTATATTTGATTTCGACCGTACCTAAATTATAATACACCAAACAGGGCCTGTATTCAACTCGCCTCGGTAAAACCATATTGTTTATGACGTGTTATAGTAAACTTTCATTGACACGTGTAAGTAGTTAAACTTTATTATAAATTCAAATAATTTTAGACGTGTTATACTATTATTTTTAACTCGGCCGCCATTACTGTCATGTAAATAAGATCTATCAAAATGTTACGGAAGCACGTCTAAAGTAATAAAGTTTAACCGTGTAGTGTAGAATCTCAGCCTTGTAGACATTTCTATAATATGCATATACCAAATCACTACATCCATTTTTAAACGTAACAATTGAGTTTAAAATAACAATTTAAAAACCAGCATCGCTTTGATATAAATATGCCACGGAGTGTTTTTACTGTCGAAACGGCGGCGCACCTAACATTCGGAGACGGTCAACCCTAATTTGATGAGCGTTGCCAACCCTAGTGGAATGGCCGTGATGGTCACGCGAATGTCCGCTGGAGCCAATTCGGTTAATAATATACTCGCCATGGTAGTTGAGCGACAGGTCGGGCGTAACACTGATATATTTTTTATGTATTTTAAGCAAAGTATTTTGTTGTTGCTTTGCAAGACGTCATGATAAGCACCTTGTATATAAAAAGATTAAAGGAGGCTAGGCTCGCTGCTATTGCCTTGAAAAAAAAGATGGGTTCTCGTTCGACATTATCCAAAAGTGACAATTAAGTACCTACATAAAAACAAAGTGGGTTATTTTAAAGTTTGGACGTGAATAATAAAGTTTTTCTATAGGCACACGGCCTAAAAGTGATTCAATCGATCTTATGACTACTCGTATTTTTTTACTTACAGAGCTAAAATGGACACAAAAGCCCTCAAACGTGATGGACAGTAGATGGATAAGGACTGTTCAAGACGGGATGGCTTGCGCTTACTTTTTGGGTGTTTATGTTCAGCAGTGAACGGCGATTAGCTGCTTTCTAAGGGCCACTCGCACAGAAAATTCTACACTGTGATATTAACTCGAGTTAAAATGTCAGTTTTCGTATGAATCTAGCCTAGTTATAGCCCAGTGTTTTTTTTCTGTGCAATGTGGCTGTATAAGTATTCGATACATTGCTAGAGGTATGAGGTCTGTGTGTAAATATTTGATCTGGTAAAGAAATTTGTCGATCGGTTGGTGACGTTGGTGTTATTAAATTAATGCAATAAATTAGTTTAGTAATTAGTGCGCACAATAACACAACTTTCTCCCCATCCATCGCCGTATTCAATGTTAAACACGTGTATGGCCTCACAATACAAACTGTTCAAACAACTAAACAGTCCATACAAACGACCGCGCCGCGTAATGGCCGACACGCATTTACATCAGTTGCCGTAATGGTGGACATTAGGGGTAGTTTCCTCAAACGAGATAATATACTGGGGAAGCGAACTATTTTACCTGTTTTCGCAATGTTTAGTTAAAATAGAAAAGATTGCAACACAATAAATATACGACTTGGATTTACTTTTAATTTCTCATAAATAATTTCCCTGGCCACATAAAAGTTTCCGAAAAATAGGTAAGGCAATAAAGAGTTATCAACTTTGAAACAAGTCGTTAACATTACGTTTTTAATTTACGTTTTTCTTTTAATAGCCGCTATTCTAGGAGGTAAAACCTAACTCGTATTTGACCTGTCATAGTATTGTTTTTGACTCGGCCGGTATTACTGTAAAGTAAATAAGAGCTATCAAACCGTTGGCAATACGGTAACTGATCAAAACCGGTATGTTTTTACCCTGTTGAATAGAGGTCCTACTGCTGGGCAAAGGCCAAAATGTATAGATAGGCTACATACATTATATTCGTATTTTAATGGTAACTATTGTCCGTATTTTTTTGTTCTAACGTAACATTAAGTCGTATAAAAACTTAGTCCTTAACCTTCATATAAGCTGAGCTATTACCAGTTGACAAGACAACGCTTCCAGGACTACTAACTAGCATGACTTGCATTTTCTCGCAAATTGCTTGTCGTTTAGTGCATCTCTTTTCTTATTACCTATTTAATGAAGGATGAACTGAGTGACAAAGATGGCGCGGTCATGTTGTAATAGCCCCCCCTAGTTGTTTACTTAAGCGTTGATAAAAGAAAGAAGAAGAGAAAGGCTGCCGCTGAGATAACGACCCCTATTAACATTCAAGCCGTAGAGTAAACAAAATCAAACTTTTTTTAAATCATGACTGTTGAGTTGAGGGCTGCCATTTGACCGTGAGTTTGAGGCATGTTTTTCTTTTAAGAATTGTAATCCTTTTGGTACTGCCTAGTGCCAAGTGTAATAAAAAACTGCAAGTAAAAGTGGTGGTTGTAAACACCCATAAGTGTCAAATGGTAATACTTAAACGTCTATATTGTCTATCATCTTTCAGTATTTTAACTATTATAGCCTTTGATCAAGAATAAATCAAGTATGGGTTCCTTCTTTTCAGGTTAAAAAATACATGATTCATTTTTCTAGTTGCATTCTTGCATTTAGAACTCTGTGTGTGCGAACTTTATTCAGACCATTTTACAAAGTTTGAACAGTAAATTCTCGTTTCAACGGTGTTTACAAAAATAACTTACGAACACAATTTCCTCTCAAACTCATGAGGGAGGGAATAAATTCTTGGATTAATTTCCCAGAGCCGTAAAACTCGGAGATTAACAACTGAATACTTTTACCTGAAACAAGGGAACAAAGTCGTTAAAACATTTTCTTACCCCATAGTAAAATACCGCGTAATGTCTTGTACGGTTATAAAAAAACTGTATTGGAAGGACAGGAAACGTCAGAAAGTATAGCCTACGTCACAGATAATTGTATCGTTTCCCAATTATTCTTGATTATAGGCTGCCTTTGGCGTCTCCATGCCGTAGCTAGCACGCAATAAAAAAAGGCTTACTGTCATAGCAATATCGCAAATTATAATGCTACGATAAAGCAAGCATTATTAACTTGACAGCAAAGGCTGCCCGTATAGTAAAATAGTCACGCGAGAGGGAAACGTAACATCAAATAGCTTGTCGTAACTAAATGCGTACTAACTAGCTCTTTGCCTACCATGCAAGAACCTTTAAACTCCCTTCCCTTCCTTATGCCGTAGGAAACCGCCACAAGAACCTCATTCCACCACTTTTGTTTAGCACACTGCTAAAAATACCACCTGCATTTAAATCTTGAACTGTGCAAATTACTCTCAACCACAACCAAGAAGTTTAAGCCGCGTTGCAATTAAAACCGTTAACAAATTACGTACGCGATAAAACAAGACACATACGAGTACAAGAGAGAAAAGCTCATTCTGGCAATTATACAAATCTCTAGTGTTACGGTTACGCTTGTAAACTTAGTGGGTAGATGTGCACTGAGAGATGAGAGATGAGATATAGATCCATTTAGATATACAGTGCTGGCTGCAGTGGCTGCCTCTATTCAACACGGTAAAAACAATATCGTGTTTGACCCGTTATCGTATTGTCACCGTTTTGATAGCTCTTATTTAGTTGACAGTAATGGCGACTGACGTTAAAACAATACCATAATAGATCAAAGACGATATGTTTTTTACTGTCGGGAGTTGAGGCCCTGCCCTGGTCACATAATTACAATTGCCGACAAATATGTGTTTTCAATATTGAACCCATCAAAATATTTTTTAACTATTTTATTATTAGTTACACTTATCGTCAACAACGTATACGTATTTACAATTTATCTCTATGGAAATCGAATCTTGCATTTTGTAAGGATTAGAAAATTAAAAGTTGCTAAACTTTATATGTGCGCGTCAGCACTAAGTTTTTAAACCATATAATAAATACATCAGTTTAAACCTTAGTTTTTTATTTACGTTTTTATATTTGGTTTGTACGTTTCCGTTTCTTTTATTTTCGATCAACCTTATCTATAAGCAAATAAGGGCTATCACTGGCAACTCTGGACACACAAAGCACGTGAGTGGTTAATAATAAAAATAAAATTGTTTTGTAATTAATAATAAACATTCAGTCGTTGTACGTTTCCCCAATAATATTCGAATATATCTTAAAAATCCAAATATAAAGTGAAGTAATTTGTTCAGAATTATGGAAAAAAACATAAATTATAATTCACTTTATTGAATCGAGTAATTCTAAAAAAAATGAATTTGATTTAAAATTACATCTAGGTCCATAGTCAAGTTAATAAGCCGTTTGTTTACAAAATTATTTAATTGTATTGAGACAGACTACATGATCTTACAGGCGCAAGAACGTACTAAAACCAGTACCTACTTTTATTTCATTTAACATAGTCCTTACCCTTATTGTTATGGTATTGTTAACCATATGATACTTCTATTATTTTGTCAGTAAAACCAACCGAGCTATAAACAATACTATTGCAATATGGGTATAAAGGCCCTGATAAAAGTGAGTAGTATGGACTGGGCCTCGACACTCAAGCTCCATGTAAATATCAGTGCTAATTAACCTGCCACATTCGCGAGGCGTCGGCGCGCTAATATAATGAAGCCGGTCTAAACCGCACTAAACCGGTTTAATATCAGCCCCCACCCTGGATAACTCAACTTTTCAACAAGCGGTTAAGTTAGGGCTGCCAAGTGTAAATATTTTTGCGTACGATATGGTTATTATATGCAACTGAAAATAAGTTCACGGTGGTATTGGTTGATGTTTTAATGGGCGTTATTATTTTATGCATATACGTAAAAATACAAAGTGACATTATTTAATGAAGGGGTTACAATTTAGTTTGCAGAATTTAAAAAATAAGATGTCATCATTAAATCTCATTACGTTTGTATGAAAATTTTAAATAAATCAGGTTTTATTGATAAGGCTTTTTAAGGCTGCTGGAAATATGTTGTCCACAAACATTAAATGAAATACCGTATTTATTAGTTATGAGTTTGTAACGTATGATACAAGATGTACGAACAAGGCTATTAACCATCGTTTCGGAGGTTTACAAACTACCGATACTTTTATGTTTTTTAAATAATAAGGTATTTATAACACGTGTAAATCAAAATAATAATGTTAACCATGTCTTCAGCACTTGGAGGCAACCCTGAGCTGGGTGAATTACAAGCGGGCGTGGATTAAACTCTGTCTGTACTCAGGTTAATGTTAGCTTCTTTGTTTGCGCGAGATTTTTATTTCGACGATTTATTATGCTGAGAACTATAACCAAGAGGACACACGAGCGTTGCTTGTGCGTTGCATCGTCGCCGCGGCGTTGTTCTACATTCAAATTACAAAGAAAAAACCTCCCGATAAGCTCTATGTATAAAGGCCGAGCCACACCGGATGCGTGCGCGTTGACGTGACGTGCGCGTTCGCTTTCCACTGCGTTGTATAGTATGAGAACGCGCACGCTACGTCTACGCGCACGCATCCGGTGTTGCTTGGCCTTAAATCACAACGTTGCGACGACACAACGCACTGAAATTATAGAAACTGGGTACGCTTTTCAAGTGCCTAAAGTTATTTTGAATATTGATTATTCATATTAAAATTTAGTTATGTATAATCCATCGGGTGGGTACCAAAATTATGGCAGCTACTTTAAGATAAAAAAAACTTTGTTGATAAATAAATCGATCATAGTAAAATGACAAAAAAAACAAAACCATTTATTTTTCAATTGTTTGTATAAACCATTTCATTGATGTTAACACTGAAATGTTAGCTCAGCATTTCGCAAGGCTTACGACTCTAACAAGCCTTGACGCTGGTTTTCAGGGCGTCCTTATAGAAAAGAGAACATATTTTTTTCATTGTCAAATACGTAATTCCACTGCGGCGCACTCCACACGCATCATCAAAATGTTCTCGTGTATCATCGACTTAATGCCGTTCGTGTGCAGCTGTAGGAGACAGGAGTATCTACATGCATTTTTTTTATTAACAAAGAAATTTTATACCTACATATGCACTATGCACCGAGTGCCATTGTGGAATTCCAGCTTAAAGCTACAGTACAAGCGACGTTAAATCTCTACTCCCGTACGTTGGTTTTTAGGATCGCCTGAAGGGCGTCCAACGGGACCCCATTACTATGCCCAAAAACCTATTTGCTACAAAATTCTGTAAGAATAATTATTCAAACAATCGATTTGTTATCAGGGCGTGCTCGACCCATAATTGTAAGTACAACCATACCGACATATTCCATGATACTTATAACAACTATGTTAACGCTATAAGAAAAACCGTGTGATAGGCTTAAGTACATATTTTCATGTTTTTCAATTTTTAATTACTTCGTTTTGAACCTTGCGTTGGACACAAAGCGCAGGTGTGACTGACTTTGTGAATCTGATTCCAAATGTGTATGTGTACATTAGTGAAAACTTTGTTGGCTAGTGAGCTACCCATTTTTGTCATAACTTTATGTACTAATGTATGCTGTTTGTTTTCCTTAATAAAGAAAATAAATAAGTAATAAATAACTGAAACCTCGGTACGCGAGTCCCGATTTGCGCTTGGCCGGTTTTTTCTAAATCACAACTATTTGTTTTAGAGGCAAATCGTTCGGGCTGTAAAATTACGCTTGATTCACTACCGGCCAATGCTACGAGTACTACGCTGTAGCCTATAGCAGCATTTTTCCGCTATGTACAGCCGAGTTCATAAACATGTGTACAGTTTAATACCTTGTCACTTTAATCGCTGTGACAATTTATTTATTGCAGTTTAAACATGACTTTAATCGCCTGTTTCACAACAGAAAAGTAAAGCGTTTTGGACAGATAAATTTAACCCTTTCTCTTTCTTACACTTGAAAATAGACAAAGAGAGAGCCAACTTTAAAGGGCAGATAAATTTACACGTCGATTGTGAAACAAGCTCTAAATAGACAAGGTACTAAAGTGTAGACATATTTATGGACGCGACTGTAGCAAAAATCTGCTACAAACAATGTATACCCGATATTGGATCGTTAGCGTTTAATGTTTTAAAGGATAATCGCTCAAAATTTAGGTAACTTTAAAATTAAATACTTGATTCCGATACCTTGAACTTATTCTACCGTAATCGGTACAAAGCCGGCCTCAAAAATCTCAATACTCTTGGGGAATCGCCCGAGAACTTGTGAAACTAATTTAATTATTTGAATCAGCGAATCGATGGCGGTCCCACATAAAGCGGTCCCTGTAAATTGAAACCCAGTGCGACTTGGCCAGTACCTACAAATGGTAGGGGACAGCGAAATCACTTTGTGTACAAGATTATTTATGTAAATAATATTGGGTGCCTGCCCACGGACTTGATCTGTTATAATATAAAATACCGGCCCATACCTAATTAAGAGTTTCGTAGCCAAATCTATGTCAGATATAAGGTTGGGTTAGAGTAGGATAAAAAAAAGATGTATAATTTGTTATAATGATCAAGAGCTGAGGTGTCACAATTATATGACCATGACTAATGGCAGTGTTAAGAAGCACTTATTGGTGTATAAATAACTTTAAAATTGGTATAGCGTTTGAATTCAAGGGGATTGAAAAGGTTTATATTGTTTTCAGCCCTGTTTAGTGATGTGAAGTGGCTGTCCGCTTTAGTCTGTGGCCAGAAAGCAGGGCCGTCAACCGCTCAATAAAGAATACGACATGTTTATCACGATTCGAAAGTTGACCGTCGGGTCGTCGACAACCCTACATGAAGTTATATAAGACATTGGTCCTTTGCCCCCGTTTCACAATCCCTTGTAGCTTTATCTTTACAAGCTATTTATTTACCCTTACATGTGGTTTGGTCAAGACCAAATTGTATATTTTAATTCAAATAAGGTTGTCGGAAAAACAAAAGATTGGCGACCTACACCAATGTAAACTTGATGTTAAATGTCTAAAAACGATTTGGGTACTTTTTAGTCACTATAATGCAGACAGCCAGAAGTTTTACAAACAATGTTATTTTGTTATGCATTTCAAAACAGACATAATTAGGATGTATAGTCGAAATTCCTTTATGACTTTTAGACTTCATACAATTAAAACCTAAAAGTGTTGCGTTGCTTGGTCGACTACAAATAGTAGTTCTGTTTTTCATAACAAAAAAATTATCTTCTTTATTTGAAATCAATCATTCGTACACCCGTGACATTTTAACAAAGCTAAAAAATCTGAGGAAAATGTGATGGTAACTAACGAAAAACAAGTTTAAAAAATGCACAAAAGGCATCGTTGCCAGCCTAGAGAACTGAACCCGGATCGAAATCCAATCAACACGGTTGATCCGTTCAATCCGGATCCGATCCGAATATCGACCCGTAGTTAGTATTTACAGAATCGCAAATACTTATGTCATCCATGCTGTAGAAGAAAGTAAGCCCAGGATTTTTAAAAGGGCTAGAACAAAGGATGGAGGTTGGAACAGAGCTTTTGTTCGCTATCAGATTTAAATAATCCCCTAAAGGTAAATCTACATAGTTTTTTTTTGCATTTCATGATGTATTTGCGTTCTTACTTGCTTAAAACTTGGCTGATGGCCAAACTATGCTAACTCACTTGCTACAATGGCTTTATGCGGTAATTTTATTCCATAAAAAGTGAGTGTGACATACAGTAAGACAAACGGTTATAGGAAAACTTAAAGGATTATTAGTTTGACTACGGAACCTTTAAAATAATTTGACAATACAAATTTGTAATGACATTTATTTTCTTAATTAGGTTTTTGGTGGATACTGCATTAAGCCAACTAAGAAAGCGAGGCATTACATTTATTCATAAATAAGTCAGGGGCGAGATTCTACATGGTAAAACTTGCTTTTGTCGTGTTATCATATTGTTGACGTTTTGATAGCTCTATTTACTTATTTTGTTCTTGAGTCTTGAATTTTTTCTATGTACAATCACAACACGGGAATGCTAAGCCACACACACACATACTTGATATTTGATTATATTATAACCGATTAAACCAGATTTGCATTACTCGGCCAAATTACGAACAGTGGCAAGTGGCTCAACATTCCCGTGTTGTGACTGTACTTTTAAAAATATGTCTAGTAAGTTTATCGTTGTCTAGAGGTAGTACCTTGCGCGGGGTCGCGGGTGGTAGGACCTTGTGCAGGGTCCGTCCGGATCGCTACCACCATCTTATCCATAAACCTACCGCCAAACAGCAGTGTTTACATTGTTGTGTTCCGGTTTGGGGATAAGACAGCCGGTGTAATGACTAGCATAGAGGCATTCCATCTTAGCCCTCAGGGTAGGCAACGCATTTGCAGTCTTAGGCATGCAGTCTTGTGAATGCGAATGTCTATAGGTCACAGTTTCCACTTACCATCAGGTGGCCTGTGTGCTCGTTTGCCTTCTCTATGCCATAAAAAAAAAGTAAAAAAAAAAAAAACCTATTGTTCAAACCCAGAACTAAGTTTGGGACTACGTCAATTTGTGTGAGATTGACCCTTGATATATTTTTTCATTTGTTTTAGGATTTCACTTACTTTGTCACTTTGACGCAGTTCCATGGTGACTTAGCGATTGATTTGTTTGACATGCTAAAGAGTCAAACTACTAAAATAACGTTTAGTAATAAATAAACCAGTGCAGGATGTTTAAGTCTTGAAACTTGGCAGATTATGCCGCGAAAATGCAGCGCCACACATGCGGGTGTTGACTTCCTTAGCCCTAAATTACTTCACAGGCAGACTACTGACCCAGGCATCAATGCGCTTGTACATTCAGAAACTGCAAGATTTTACGTACCTACCAAAGGTGCACAATAAAAGAGCTCGAATTTAGAACAGAACTCTCTTAAAGTTTAAAGCCGACTTGAGTCGAGTTCCCATGCAATTGTAGTTTCAGAGTTTGCGAAGAATGTTCAACGATTGTTCGGCAATTACGCCGGGAGCACACGCGGGCGGTGTGTGCTCGAACGAGTACTGGAAGCATGAATAATCATTGTTTTATGTAACTTCACGCTTTAGTTTTAGACTAGCTTTGAATTGCGACCTTTATATGAAAGTTAAAATTTAATTATTTTTATAACCTTAAAATCTATAATTTTTTTGGCAACAAACAGGACTTTCCGAGGCCGTACCGGATATCTTAGAAGTGTATCCCTATTAAAGCTATTTATTATTGACTGATAACTAAAAATATAAATAAGGAACGTGTTCCCTGTCTTTTAAATGATCATTTTTAGTGTTAGAATAATTAATTAATTTTATGAGATGTACACAATCGCTGCAGGCGCCGCAACCAAAAGCGTCGAAATGCTTGCGTTGCCGATTATAGGAGCGAGAAAGAAAAACATCCAATGAAAAAGTGTCTGTTCAAACTGCCTAACTTTCAAGTTTTAGTAATCGTATTACACTTTTTTACAAGAATTGTTTGTGATAAAGTTTGTTATTTTTAATAGTAACAAAATGGAACAAAGCAAATACCAGACACATTTAGTGAATATCTTCTGCTAATAAAAAGTTTTAAAAGTTCCAGTTGCTCGCAATCAAAGAAATGTTTATTTATTTCAGTTACCAACACGCACCAATGTGCCCCGACCGTTACTGAGGCGACGCCCGCGGTAACACTTGGGCACAGTTATATTAACTTTGTCCCCTACGTGACGGATACCGCCACGATTATCAAAGTTTCGCCTACACTATGCTGTTTACGAATTAAGACTGTTCAGGCTCACCTATTTTAATTTAACTATTTCTGTAACATAACTGCACATTTATCGTAAACCTGGCATCTAATGATTATTATAAAACCGAGATATTAATTCTAAAATAACTCTCTTGAATACATCCTACACCCTATAGTACCTATTGTTCGTGCAGTTACCCTTCTTTTACACATTCAGAACGTGCTGTAAAGGTTTTCTCACATTGCTTTTCGTATATTATAAAACTTGTTCGAGCACGAAAATTTCAATCACACGTCATGTCTTCGAACTACTTCTAGTATTCAAAAACGCATTCTTAACCTATCCAAAGCATCAACTTCTAAAACCGACTCACATTTTTATACTCCTTTGCTACTCGATTACAATACAAAAGTCAACTTCAACTTACTACCAATTTTTATTACTAAATATGGATGCGGGGCACTGATACCAATCGCCATGCATATTTTCTTGTTAACCATTAGGATTAAAAACAAAATAGAAAGAAAAATTTCGTGATCGTAACCTTGCCTTGCAATTACGAGTCACCATCATTCGATTTCAAATTTAAAAAGTTTGAGTAACATTATGGAATAACGTTAAAAAAGGAACGCTAATAAAATATAAGCAGATTTTTTTTTACGATTCGTTCATACTTTACATGTAACTTCACTAAACGTATGAGTACATTTGCAGAAGATTAATTTGATGTAATAGTAGATCACCGTTGATTCAAAGAGAAGGAGAGACATATAGATAGAGCCTTTTAATAAAGGCTGGGAAAGGCCTTTAATAACTGAACATTCTCTTCCACATTACAAAGATGACAGGCTATCTGCGCCATTACTTTTCTTTTTCCATCCGACAAACTACCTTATCCATCTAAAAGAGCTTATATCCTTTAATTTCCTGGAAACTTTCGTCTTTTTAGTTAAGCAAAGAGCAATGGGCGGAGGCTCGAATTATTCTCAAGGAACAATGCGTGAAGTGGAACCGAGAGAACGTTTTTGTACGGGCTATCAGTTAAAACTTCGGATTTCATGGGTAATTTCATATTTTAGCTGTTCAAAATGCAGTTATAAATTTGATTAGCTTTTATTATTGTAACATATTAAAACGATAAAATGTTAAAATGTTAAATTATAATGATGCGCATTGTTTTCTAACGTTTAGAATGTAACACTTAAAATAATAAAATTATGTTATTACGTATTTTCTCTCATGCTACATTTTTCTTACGATTCATTTCATATGGGTATTGCAAAATAAATAGGTACCTATAACATTAAAAGTATATATGGTGTAAGACTGCGTATAAAATACAGAGTACAGTGTCGCAAAGTAATCGCCTCTCCCTATAAGTCAAATATTTTATACGTTAATAAACAAAGTAATTTAAACAGTGACAAAACAGCCGTACCAGAAACAAACATAATAAATACATTACGGAACCAGGTCACCCCGAACTACATCGATCATCATCAAAAACTCGTAAAGAGCAAACTTCATGAATCAGACGCTCCATAACCTAAGTGGATGGATAAAACTAAACTGGATGAAAGTAAGTTTTAGCCGTTAATAATCCTGGGTCATAAACGGGGAACAGCCTTATCAAATTAGTATCGACATCGAGCTGGGGCAAGGGAGTAACGACGGTATAAATCTGTGGCATGCGGTGAACTCGACGCGACGTTGCGGGCGGCTATGAAACAAGCGGAGCTTAAAACAATCAAAAGTAAGGCCCCATTGACCATAGCTTAGCCTAGTTGGTAGACACCCTGCATACGAAGCTTGCGGTCGCGGGATAAAATCCCCGGGGCAGATATTTGTGTAATGAGCGCGAGTATTTGTCCCTGAGTCTTGGATGTTTTCTATGTATTTCTCTTTATACTTAAGCAAGTTTATCCAGGAATAGTACTCATACTATAAGCATAAAGTATTGTTTGGGGCTAGGTCGATATGTGTGACACCATTTCCTGATATTCATTTTTATTTATTTTATCCTTACCTGCATGAGAACTTCTGCGCTAAAATGTCCGACAATTCTGTCTGATAGTGGCTAGCCAAACCACCACTAGCCACTGCCTCGCAGAAATTTTATTGCAGGTAGAATAGCTGGAAGCACTTGTGCTTTGAACATTTTGTTGTTAGCTTGTACAAATAGGTTATAGTTGCAACTGAATTTCTTCACCGTTGGTACAGCGCATCACCTCAGCTTAATACGGACGTAGGTGGCGCGTCTTCACTTTATTTCTGGATATTTTTTGTTTCCCACGACCAAACCATAATCATTTTTCCTATAACTTGCATATCGTTTCGTCGTGTCTACTGGCACTAGCAGAATATGTACATGTATCGAGTATGATTACAAATGCTCTTATCGTGGAGTACGCTGCTAGTATGGTTCTAAATTAGCTCGAGCGCTGCCATGCCGTCTCACGTCGTAGACCAGCCAGACCAGCTTTGCTCGTTTCATAAATTACCTGAAGGCTTATACTATTTATAGAAGATCGTAGTTTATCGTTATACCAATACATAAGTCTAATTATTAAGACAATATTCCTAAAGTAGGCCGGTTCTGTAGGACGTTTCTGGCGCGTACTACAGGAATTTGGAATGAACTTCCTGCTAAGACTTTTAAAATGCGCTACAATATGAGGCATTTTAAAAAGGGATCATTAAATTTCTTAGAGATCGGCAACGCATTGGTGCCCCTCCAGCGTTGCAAATGTCCATAGGCGGCCGTCTGCCTGTTTAAAAGTAGGTACTTTCTGTTGTATACCTATAGTTAAAATGTACTGTTCGTGTTTTGTTTTATTGGTGTTCAATAAAGAGTATTTGTATTTAATTGTATTGTATTGTTCTTTCTGTAAGGTTGGAAATTAGCGGATAAGCTTGGCATTCAGTCGCTTGGTTTTTAAACGCACCCCACTAAAGCTTGTATTGTGATTTAATTATGTAAAATCTTACATAATAGTGGTGTATTTGTTTTTCTAATAAATATAATATATTATGAATTATAATTGTACAGTTATTTTTTCGGTTCCCGCTTATTTCCCAGCCTGAAACACGTCGGCAATACCGCGCGACGTCAACTCGCTTCATATCGGCGTAGGGTGATGGCACCAATGATGGACACTTTTAGCTGACAGGCACCAGTAATGGACACTTCGCTCTTAATTCAAATTTCATATGGTTCTAAATTGATTGTTGCAAAACAAATGAATATCCCTTATCTTCTGTAAAATAAGAATCAACGTCCATAATTGGTGCCTTGTCCATTACTGGTTCCATCACCTTACTCATTACGCTCAAGTTTGCGTCTGTTGATGCCATTACTTAAATAACTGACGCAATATACTGAACAATTTAGTAATGCACTTAAGTTTGATGTAAATAAAATAATTAAATGTTTGACATAATTATGTTCGAGTTTTTTTTGTGGTAGACGTGTAAGACCTTTTATGGTATAGACCAATTCAGTATTACAAGATGTTCAGTTAACAACGTTTCGGCGGGTACATGGCACCCTATGTGGGTATTGCATTGTCACAATAATATTGGTGTTTAGGTATGATTAGTTATAGCCGTACATGCATTATGTCAATAATTTTAATTCAATACGATTGCTATATTTTTTTCTTATGTATTATATGTCACTAGTCATTCATGTTAGTACTTGTTAATTACATAGTCAATCCTATTAACTCTACTAACTATTAACGTTACTATTCTACTCGGTAAAACCGTATTGACTTTGACAGGTTATCGTAATATCAACGTTACGAAAGCTCTAATTTACTTGTCAACATATGAACAGCGATATTATTTTACCGAGTAGAATAGAGCTCCAACACGGTTTATTAATACCTACTGCAAAAAAAGACGCAATTATATTGCAATCTTTCAACTAAATAGTAGGCTATCGGTAGTACATGTGCGGCTTACTTACTTACTGAATAAACCTTTTTTATCGTCGGTCAGCCTCATAAGTTAAAACTAACTTACATCTAAAAGGTGCCTATCTTGGTCACGCTCCAACTCTATCTTCCATTCAGCCATCAGTCCCGCTATTGTAGAAGCAAAGATATCATATTGTCGTTCTGCCGAGAGTTAAACAATGCATCTTTGCCAGCCATTTTATTGGGAGTCTTATCCACCACTGCGAATACTGCAAGTAGGCAGGAACTTTGCGGGTAAGAAGTTCCTCTACCTACGCGACTTTCAAATGTCTTAAAACAGAATGTCTTTAAAATCGTTTTACACGACGCTTAGCCTTCAAAGGTATAAACATTTCAGAGAGAAATCCCAAAGTTCTTCACATCACTTCTGTTCACGTCAACCCGTCGACAGCGCTCCCTTTAAAAACAAACTTCACTCGGAATCCGTTTTAATACAATACCTTTAATTATTCAGGTGTGTATTTTGACGTCTCGAGATTTGAATTTACCTTATTAAAGTTTGCACAGTCGAGTTGAACGCGTAAAATTTTAATAAGCCCCGCATTTAACAACATTGACAGATGTAGGCGTGCAGGGCCCTACAGATTGGGGCCATTAACGAGGAAATCGTATCTGTTTTACGAATATTTTTTCTAATTTCAACGGGTATAAAACCTCGATGATCTTTCTCATTTGCCATGAATGTCAACGAACATGAACATATATTAGTATGTCATCTGAGGGACGTAAAGACTACAATAATAACACCAAGAACACCAATCTTAAGTACTTATTTTAAAAGCTAAATCAAAAAGTTAATTCATAAATGTTAATGAGATGACATTCTGCGTTTGCATTTTGTGATGTTTCAAATTTATTTATATGCAGAAATAGTGTAGTTTATAATAACAAATGCCATTGCAATAAAGAAGTTCTGACTTTGCTATAATAACATTTAGAAGTAAGTATGAGTTTAACTGTTCGAGTGGTATTTTAACTCGTGTGTTCCTTCCGTCGCTAAAAATTTATGGGAAAACAACAGGATAATAAAAAGATGGTAAGGTGACCAAACAAACAAAAACATCGATGCGAAAACGACAAAAAATAGATCATTATTTTGGAGAATAATAGGAAAGTTCTGTATAATAATACAATTTTCTTTGTTTTAGTTTGGTTTCATACTTTTGTGGGTGACGTTACGGCCGCCATTTCCCACCTCAATTTCCATCTTTTATATAAATCCGATAATGTCTGGCAACCATCCAGGAATTCGGCTACAACCTTTTGCTTGAACTGTTCCGGGTTTCAATTATTGATTCGACAACAATTCCTGTCTCGCACAGGATTTGTAGGCGTAAGCAGGACGGAATGACAATCGTGGCAGATTTGTTCAGAATAGGCCAGTCGTCTCTTCAAGTTCGTTTTGGGAATCGCAATGCAGCTATTCTTCAACGGAAGACGAATACATTTCCGTTGTTAAGGGCCGGCTTTGCATTGTAATAGTCAAATTACAGTTATTGTAGTTTTACAATTCAACTGGAATAACAACCTCACAGCAGCTAGTTTACGAGTAGGTATACTGATAAGAAACAGGCAAGAAGAAATAATAGAAAACGCGTTGGCAACATGTAAGTTATTTTAATAGCAATCGCTTACAACACAGTTTCAACATTAGAACTTTTGTCAATAAAACTGAAGTCAGTCCGGGATTTGAGAACTGTTTTCATTTTTTGAACCTGAAATGAATGTTAAAAAAAAGTATGGATATTTTTAAGGTAAATAAAAGATATAGCTTATTTTTTCTGCTTTATTTTTTCACTCATCCCCAGTCTCTTTCCATCTCTTTAACTGGTATAAGAGATCTCTTTTATTGTTAAACATTATTTTTATCTGGTATCGTTTGATGATATAGTTATTTAATTGCAGTGATATAAATCGCCCGTGTAATGGCGTTCGACTTAATATCTGAAACTTTTCCCTCCGCATGCATATTCATGATGATGACACTTCCTTATCATTCGTTCAATTAGCTCCCGGCATCCCAAGTTCGATAAGACTTTCAATAGAACATGATCCTTTAAAAGGATTCCTTGCAATGAATATTCCGAGTTGCTAATCTATGAAAGAGCGATCAGACACTTCTTTTGTTTTACATAATATTCACCTCTTGAAGAGTAGATTAAACGGCCAGGAGCTCTTTGAGCGGGAGAACTTTGAGCGGCAGCGGAGGCGATAAGCGGAACAAATAGATCGAACGAGATGCACGCAGTGAGCCACGCAGTGCTGCGGTTTGGCAATGAGGCGTTTTCTAAGAATTGTTTTATACTTCGCCGCACGCGCTGCACTGTAAGCACAAAGTTGGGGCGAATCCGTAAACATTTGGGTTAAATACGTTAAATATACAAAGCAATAGCTAAAACCTATTTACGTAAAGAATTCAGCTTTGCGTGCAACTTCAGAAATATGATCGTAAATTTGTAGCTATTGCATTATCAAAGCGCATTATTTATAGTATAGTCATGTATTAATAAAGAAATTTTCAAAACGTGAAGAATGTTTAAAACAAATCTGAGTTACTTGTATGTAATCCCTTACAAACTACACGGAATTTCATGAATAAGTAAACCAAAGTCAAACCTACTAAGTCAACACACGCCATAATCGTGTCGGCTTTACGATGGTTGCCGTGTCGGTCATTCTGGTAAGCTCCGGTGTAGTGGACAGCCTTGAGAGCTGTTCGTAAACTAGACGGCTTTGTCATAATGAATTTATTGTGCCGAGAATCTTTTGAGAGGATTTTTTTGTCAAATATGTCAGGGGACTTTTCTCCCGTAAAGTCAGCTTACCAGTAAGCAGGCAGTCAAGATATTTTCTTATAAAACCTAGTAATTATATATTTTTTCTGAATCATTAACGGATGTAGGATTTTCCGCTTTTGCTTTTTCACGTAAAGTTACTACAGGATTGATGGTACTACTCTTCTTCACCAGATTCTACGTGATTATTGGTGACTTCTGGAAGCGGCGTTGTTGATAAAATCATGTAGTATTATTAGCAAACACCTAAAATATAACAGTTATTACATTTTGAATTTAATCACTAGAATTAGGGATAATAATACCATGAAGTAAAAGCTTAGTTTGCAATGTTTTGAGCTCTTAACTGATAACTTAACAAAACCCCAACCATAACATTCTATTTCAGATACATTAAAACCAGTTTTTCGACAGGGCCGTCTCAATAGAACAAAACGTTAAAATACAACATGGCCGTCCAAATTATCAATTGCTACACAATAGCTTCCTCCGCCACACTGGGAAACTGAGAAACTTTTAATTGGAACGGAATCCCCGTTCCGAAGGCGTTTTAATTAGTAAAATTTCCTATGAACAAGCGGACGCGATATAATTTCCATGCAAATTGCGCGTTTAACTTCTCATAACAGTAAGTTACTTTGTGAAGACGTATCGGCAGTTCATTTTATGGTAATCATCGAGTTTCAGCTGTGGGGAGATTATGATTGAGTGGTTATATTGGATTTTCGTGTTGTCGAGTCGATGGAAACCATCGACTTCGTATCGTTGTTAAAATTTTCTTAATTAGATTTATGAAATACAATATTTTATTGACTGAAGTTTATGGGATTATATTCAAAAACATTTATGAATCACGAATTGTTTTTTTAAAAATCAGAATAAGAGAATACGAGATTTAAGACTACAATTAAGACAATTGTATAATTAAGTGTATATTGGGTTTTGTCGAAAAAATGCTTGTTATATAATTATGGTCTGATATACTCGGAAGTAGTAATATTGCAAATACTTAAGTTACTTACGGTGTGTTCAGTTCCCATGATGGAACAATAATAATATTATGCTGACCGTAAAACCTCACAATGCCGTGCTACCCGCCCGCAACAAAACAGTACCTACATATTGTATTTAATAGTCTAATAGTGTTTTGTGGGATCCTGTTCATTCATGCTACAATTTAAACATATAACATTACAGGTAACTTGCATTTAGTGGTAGTGAGACCTGGTGCAGTATCTGTATGGATTAATACCACTATTTGATACTTTGACCCAATGTCAAGCAACAGTATTCGCATTGTTGTGTTCTGGTGCGGGGATAAGACAGCTGGTGAAATTACTATCATAAAGGTCTCAGGGGCGGCACGACGCAATTGCAGTCTTAGGATTTCAATCTTGAGATTAACTTATTGAAGTCTTGCCTTGCCCTTATTGCCAATGAAAAACGTTGTATTTATTGGGTTTTATTGGGTTGGTATGTTATGGTCTTATTTATAGAGAAAATGATACGGTTCTGGGATGATGGGCCTCATCGAGAAGGTAATTGAAGTAGAAAAAATAAGGTCATCGACACATCCCATACATTTGCTAGATTTAAGTGGCACATTGCTCGTAGAAAAGAGATGGCTGATTGGGACAAAGAGTTCTTGTTCTTGACAAGAATGTAATATTAGGTAATCTATGTCTAATATAAGGAAAACTCACGACAAGTAACTTTGAGGATTTTCTATGTATTTTAAATAACATTACCTAATTTCTCGATTTAAACATCAAAATTACAGAATTAAAAAGTGCAAAATGGAACTAATTCCTAAAAGGTATCTGTCTCAATTAACTTGGGGCGATTCAAGAACAAATTCTTGGGACCACAAACAAATTCGTTTTAAACAACTTCAGAAATAGGAGGAGGTTCTCAAAACGTCGGGATGTTTTTGAAAATTTGCCAATGTTATTTACAAGTTAGTACTATTATGCCATCAAAATTACTTTTGTATTGCTTACCTTTTCTTGTTACGTTACGTTATGTTTTGGCATCAATAATAATAATAACACTGCCTTAAATTCGAAAATTTAGTCCCTCATACGAAATCGATCGCTTTGAGAATCCTCAAAGGAAATTTTCAAACTTATCTAGGTTGAATGTCGCATGGAAGCTTATCAGCGTGGCATAACAGTCAAAAGCACTATTATCCATTTGGCCATCATTGCGTCGAATGAATGATCGTCGGATGAATACATTGTCCCTTTTTGTCAATGATATGGGAGCGCGAGCGTAGCGATAAAACGTTGACGTTTTGCTTCAAGTTATTTATTAAAAAAACAATATCAAAGTATTCATAGAATAATTTCACAAGCGTGATAGAACTAAAGTACACTTTATAAAGTGAAGCAATTTAATGTTCAATAACAAAACTAATTAAGGCTACAGCAAGCTATTCAAGAACAATATTTCCCAAGCAGGCTTTGTACACTCGTTATTGACTTGCGGCGTCGTCTAATTTAGTTAAATGAAGTTTCGACGTTATACGTCAAAACCGCCGACGAAGCACTGGTGTTATTCTCCTACGTAGCGAAGGCGACAGCGGTCGTATGAACCAACTTAACTTGACCCGTGCCCACGTAAAAATCGCGCACGTTTCTGTGTCTACAATCTTAGGGTTAACATCTCTCGTAAAAAGCTATACGCGACTTCTAAATGTAAACGGTAAGGTGTGACAATATTTTAGGAAATTTTGAAGAACTCTGTGAAGCATGTTTGCAATGAATAAATAAATAACGTTTTAGACCGTTTCGGTTGTGTGAAAGTCCACTATAGATCTTTTATAAAGTAGGAAAGCATTTTGATGTTGCGTACGGCGTGACGCTTTAGGCGGCGAATAGCGTCAACGGAAAACCGAGACCTAGGTTCGAACGAACCAAGTTTGTAAACATGGATCATGGCACAGCTAGGCTTGTTAGTCAGACTAGATCGATCGACCTTGTTGGCCTCTGCGGGAAATAATACTACCACTGTACGCTAGTAAATAAATTAGTTTGACAAACGATACTACGGCAGCGAACAGGGCTAACAATCACTTGGCACTGACGTCGTACAGTAATTAATCATATTGCAAGGAGCCGTAATTGTATCACAGAGGTAGAGTGGCTAGTGGTTTTAGGCCGCAAACGACTTGCAACAAGCTCGACATATCAACCAACATCAACATTGGTACTTTACCTTTATTCATTGGAAAAATGATCCTGAGTGAGTTGTCAGTCTCAACACGCATCTTTTCTTTTACTTTGACATGTTTTTAAACAAGCATAGCCCTTAATGTACGATCATAATGTTTACACAAACTGAAACCTCTTTTTTTGACTCTAAACTAAACTTTCTCACATAAGCGAATACGATCGTAAATAATTATATGATTTGTTCTAATAGTAGGACATCCCGATCTATAAAGGTGGACCCCTCACTCTTTTTTTCAAACATTTTTTTTAACAGTAAAACATAGCAACAAACACGACCCAGCGGGATTCTCACTAAAAACTAGCTCTAAGCTATTTTTAATAAAATCAGATCAGAAGTAAAAGACTTAAAGAAAATGCCATCACACGGTTGGCAGCCTGTTTCCAATTGACGTCCAGGTACAAACGGGTATTTTGAAGTAGTTACGTAGTTAATTGCTGGTATAGTTTTCTGGAACCAAACAATTATCAAAATGTAGAAAAATTTATTACTAAGGGACGTAGGGTCCTTCCTTGTACTTTAGAAACAATAAAAATTTGTTATTCATTAATCATTAACTAACAAAATAAATATCAGAGGACAATATCATACAAACTGTCCTAGATCCCAATCTAAGCTTAGGCTTGTACAATCAGCAATAATATCCAAGATTGGACGCAAAAATATCTGACTCGCTCTTATACCAGAGTCATCTAGTAATAAAGACGTGTCAGGTATTTTTGCACCTAATGATGGATAATATATTATTGCTGGTTACTCTACTATGGGTAGTACTAGACAATGATAAACTTACTTACTTACTTATACCAGCCTAACAACGTTGTCAAATAAATACAAATAGAAAAAGAGATCCCTTAAGAGGATAAGTACGCCTTTGTGTTTCTGTTTATCTTGTTGTTTGTTATTTCCCGTTTGTACAATAAAGTGTTAACATACATACATACAAAAAATAGTTTGTAACAATTTTTTGGTGACAAACTCCTTGGGTCGTGTTTGTTAATATTGTTTGAAAAATGTGTTTCTCCTGGATAAGAGTGAGGGGTCTACCATAATAGTTATTCAAAACTGTAAGAGTGAACGATCAATTAATTGGGTCAATTAACTTTTCTTTGTAGCTCGTTGCCATGGTGACGTCTCCTGGGTCACTCTCTAAAACGATGATTTTAAAAGGATATAAGTCCACTATAAATCAGTTTTATTGGCAATTACAAACCCATTCTTTTATGGCCTTTCTCATGAGTGTGCTATCTCTTTTGTCTCCTGGTTTACGCCTAGAATACCAACAACAAAAAGTTGATCCACCCAATTACATTTTGTAATTTTATTTGTATTTAATCTATCGCTTATAGACACAAACTAAGTTCCGTTTTATTGTACCTAAAAAATATTTATTTAAGAGCTGACTTATAGATTATATAGCCGATTGAACATTTCTGTGATGTTGTTATAACGAGTATTGTATTGTATTGCTTCACAACGAAGAAATAAAAATAACACCAGCGACTTAAACTATGTAGGATTTAAGTTGCTAATAGTACTTTAAAAAAATACCCCTAATGACTATCCCAATTAATTTCAAAGAACACCCCAAAACGAAAAAAGTATGAATAAAAAATTTAATCATCCTACAGTGCGCTGAAATACGCAGAAGCCCTTACCGGATTAGGTTCGCCAATCTCAATAGTATCGTGTTACCAATTTGTTAGTCTGGAAGAATACCAACCACGCCTGGGTCCCTATTTTGAATAAGTTCGAAGTTACTTCCATCCATCGCTCTCTCTCGATTGAGTCTCGAATTATGTGTGAAAGGGATGGGACTCCCTAAGTTTCGACTCTGGTGATTCGGGGTAACCATTTCCACTGCGCCGGGTAATAAATGCCATTGTACTATTATTATATAAATAGGGGTTATTATCGTACATTATCATGTTTCAAACGATATTGTTCTTCTGAAATAAATGGATATTTTATTTGTTTTTTTTTTACATAAAACTTTTTAGATGAATGTGGCAGTAACAAGGTTCATAAAATACGCAGTGGCAGTAATACAAACTTATAAAGGTAGTTGGAGGCAATACAAGTACAATGCAATAGCTCTTAGAGTCCTTCGGGATCGGGTAAACACGGATAGACTACCATAATAGCGAATGAGAGCGAGTGGGAGAGAAGAAAAATGTTTTTTAATAAATATTTTCTTCTCTGACGCCATTTTGATTTATTTATTTTTTATGGCGTAGAGTAGGCAAACGAGCATACAGGCCACTTGATAGTAAGTGGAAACTGTGACTCATAGACTTCCGCATTCACAAGACTGTAAGCCTAAGACTGCAAATGCGTAGCCAACCCTGAGGACTAAGATGGAATGCCTCTATGCTAGTCATTATACCGGCTGCCTTATCCACAAACCGGAACACAACAATGCGAACACTAATGTGTGGCGGTAGGTTAATGGATAAGATGGTGGTGATGATGGTGAATTCCACTCGCAAATCTTCCCACTAACAATATAATCCCCTCAAAATGTGTACATCATTTTCACCTGATTTGCCAGATTGGCCTGATTTGGCCTGCTGCAAAACTAACCTAAACTTTCAGGTTATATTAGTTTTGCAGCAGGCCTGAAGGGCTGAACCCAGAAATATAAAATTAATTTCTGGAATGGGAAAAATGCGGTTGGAAAATCCACGTTACAGGGAGACCATGTTACATGACTGTGAATGTAAATTTCGAAAAAATTGCGCCTAGACATTTTACAACTAAAAAAAAAACTATTTTTGGAAATGTATCTGGGTGATTCAACGAGCGTTTCAACCGCCGTCAGTGCCCTGTAATAAATATTATAAGAATGGGCTACACCAAGCAGCTAACATTCACACAGAGCTATACTGTTATCGTAAAGCATGGTTCATTTAGAATTGGTACGTATAAATTGATTAAAAAAAAATGTTTCTTGTTTTTTTATTTCAAAAGTGACAATTACGGTTTGTTGACAACGTTTTGATGTTTAAATAGTGCAAAAAATATAGACCTTGATCAATGCGTTTAATAGTTATCGACAATGGAACTTGAAAAAAGGAAAGTAATTGTGAACAAATACTTGGAAAATCCATCATGGTCTGGGTCGAAGATAGCTAAGGCACTAAACTTCCACAAAAGTACTGTTTGTAGAATAATAAAACGATACAAGGAGACCCTGTCTTGCCGCAGAAAGACCCAGGTCAATCGTAAATCGGGTTCCAGGGATAGAGAACTTATAAAGAAAGTGTTGAGAGCTGTTGAACAAAATCCAGGGCTGTCCGATTACGATCTGTCCCGTAAATTAAAAAAAAGTCGCAGTACTGTGAGACGAATTCGCGTTCGAGCTGGTTATAAGAGCTATAAAGCTATTAAGAAGCCAAATCGCACCATGAAGCAGAACCTTCAAGTTAAAAAGCGAGCTCGCTTGTTGTATGACAAAGTTTTAACAAAATTCAAAGGGTGCTTCGTGATAGAAGACGAAACCTATGTTAAACTCGATTTTAAGCAACTGCCCGGTTCAAAGTATTAATTGGCAGATGCTAGAGGAAATGTTGAAGAAAAATATAAGTTCGTTAAATTGGAGAAATTCGCAAAAAAATACATGATATTGCAAGGGATCTGTAGTTGTGGCTTAAAGACCAACATTTTCGTTACGTCTTCTACAATGACGTCAGATGTTTACATGAAAGAGTGCCTGCAGAAACGAGTTTTACCTTTCATTCGAAACCACCGTCTTCCTGTGAAGCTTTGGCCAGATTTAGGAAGCTGCCATTACTCAAAAAAGGTACTACAGTGGTATGAAACCAATCAGGTCGATTACGTGCCTCGTGACATGAATCCTCCAAATTGTCCACAGTTTCGACTAATTGAGAACTACTGGGCAATTATGAAAGGGAAACTCAAAAAGAGTGGCAAAATGGTCAAAGTTATAAATTCGTTGCGATCTACATGGAATCTTCAAGCCCAAAAAGTAGATAAAAGCACTGTGCAGAAGATGATGGGATCTATTACGAAAAAAGTTCGGAATTACATACATGGTTTTGACAACTGAATATTTTTAGTGTAAAATGTAAAATAATAATACATAGTTTTCAATTTATAATACTAACTGTTTTATTTTATTAATTATTTTAGCTTTTATAACCTTGGTAATATGTACCAATTCTAAATGAACTATGCTTTAATTCTTGCCACGATTGATCAAGTTTTAAGTATATTATCGCCTATTTCTTAAATACTTAGGACAGCAGACTGACGGCGGTTGAAACGCCCGTGGACGCACCCATCTAACAAACCGTTCAAGACGACAGTTTGACATTGTATACATTACATCTAGTCGGGTTATCTGCGTGACGTAACAGGAATGACCGTTACCATCGAGTAGTTAATTTGTTAGATGACTACGAGTACCAAACAGCAAAATGAAATTACCTGCAACAAGAAAGAAAACAAATTTAATACACAATTCATTATAAGTACATACGAGTACATATGTGAGGTAGTTGCACAATATTTCTATCAATGTAATGAATACGATTTTTTTTATTCCCTAATTGACGTACTTTGATATCATTATTTTAAGTAGGGCAACAATGTCGGTAAATCACGTTGAACATATTTCAAGATACAGTTGGCTTTATAAGTAGGTACCTATCTGCCTACTTTAGTGCTTTGTCGAAATAACGCTTTTAACAGATTTAGTACGAATATAACGTAGTGGTAAAGTAAATTTGCAAACAGTCCGTAAGAGGCGTCTAGACATTTTGAATGTATGACTTTGACTGTAAGGTATTTTCCAAAATCCATAATTATACCTGCTTTCACGCCCGTTTCGTTACCAAGAACGTAATATAGTTTTGATTTGAACGTACCACCCAAATAAAGACAAGATCTAGGTATAATCTGTGGTAAACATGACATAGTCTACGAAATTCTTTTGACGCGGAACCAATGCATTGTAAAATATCTCATAGATCGCTTTAAAATGAGAGTACAATCCATGGCTCAAATTAGAACGACCAATTGATTGAGAAAACAAAATAGCAAATTTTTAAAACGCCTGTATGATTACTGTTTATCACTGATTATGATGTAAATTTCATTTGCACTTACGATAATTCCGAGGAGTAAAAATATAGTGTAAGGAAATAAGAAACATTTTTTTTGTAAATCTACCTCAATTTGGCAGTAAAAGGTGTCCGATTTCTCCGCCCTTGCAAACGAAGGTGTAATCGTAATATTGGTAAGAGTTATGGTTTTCAACACGAATTAAATCTGGACCAACATAACTATCTGTTTTGATTCGCAACTGCTTCGTTTGAATCTGGCGCCGAGTCAAATGTTTAATTAGTTTATTATTAGTCGGATTGCTCACGACCAATTGAATTTGCAAATTGTCAGTCGACAAATTAACCTCGAACGGACAACGGTCGTGATTTTAACACAACGCAGGATAAAACTTAATTAAATGCAACGCCTATTAGCTGACATGATTTGCATTTTGAAAAGGGCTACATAATGGTAGGAAAATAATTCAAACATTTAAAATGACGGGTAAGCAGCCGATCACGGTCATTAGCCAATCATTAAAGATGAGTTTGATATTTCATTTAATTGATATTATGTTACCATTTTTAAACAGATTAAGAAAATGAAAAAGAAGGCTATTTAAAAGTAAATACGATGTTTCCAATGTTAGTTAATATGACTTATACGCGAATGGAATTAGATATTTTTGCAAGACTGTTCTTAGTAGTAACTACTTAAAAAAAATGACGGGTCAGTGCCGCGACGCGGTCACGTGACATCAAACCCACGGAAATGGCGGCCATACTGTATATTTTTATGCTAGGATTTTTTTTGTAAGTTCTAATACTTTATTGGCGTATCCTACAGTCGATTTTAAACCTACGATGCTATGTTAAAAGGATTAAAATATAATGCGGGTAGGCACGCAGGGAATTGGAATGGATCCGTGCCTACGCAGTTCATAGGCTGGCACGGGTCCGTGTCTAAGCATACGAAAGGATAATGGTAGTTCACGTAACAAAAACAAACAGCTAGACTACTTGGTTATTATAATTCCCTGATAATTAGTATATAGTTTCATTTCTTCAAATGATTTTCGATTAACCGTATCCAAACACTCGCAAAATCTCCGAAGAATCATCGATACAAATGTCTGTTAATTATATTATTTACAAAGACGCGCCGCACTACCTTATTTTACGTCCATAAACGCAATCGTATTATTTTAAATAAAGTTATAAGGCGCGGCTTAATAATGACAATAACTATTAAATTAAAAAGTATTCACGAAATGATTCACTGAGTGATTCAAAAGGCCTATCTTGCTCTAAACAAACACATCCGTTCAGAAGACGAAGTTTGAAAAATCCAGCACAGATAGCGTCACAAAGTTTATATCAACTCCAATCGATCTTAAGTGCGAGGGATATTATGAAACTTGCAATCCGGCCAGTTTGCCCACGTAGGCAATAGATGTCGTCTGCAAAGTTGCGCAGCATTGTAATTGCTCGTAAATTCATATACGCTTATGTGTAACGTTGACTTGCTCGGGCAAATTTCTTCATTGGAGATTGTGCTGGGAATTTCTGTACAATTTTTCGAGGTTTCGTTCTTATTTCCTGGTCTACATTTGCACTGATTGTTTTTTTGTTAACTGTTTTGAGCAAGCAGGTGCTGTAATATTATTAAAGTCAATTTTAGGAAAATAAATTTAGCGAGTGAATGATAAATGCATTTAATTAAAAGACAAAAAAGAATGGCGCGATGTCTTTGTAGAAAAAGACACCGCCTAGTTGCATACTCTTAATATGCTAGGTTTCACCGTACTTACCCCCCTTTGAGATTTTTAACCCGTGTTATTAATACTGTAACATTACGTGACATTCAGTTATGAAATCTGAATCAGTATCTAATCAAGCCCAACGTCCTCAATATACAGGAATAATAATAAAACCAGGCAAGAGCAAGGCGGGTCCATGCTGAGTGAAGTGTTCTGACGCCGCACTACAAACACGAAAAACTATCTCGAAATAACAAGTGAGCACAAATTTCTATTAAAAAGCTATTTTGCTCTGTTTTAGATTTTTTTTTAGTAGGTAAGCATAAAACACTTTAGTCACCTGTATCTCAAGAAATATTCACGTCTACTTCACGTCGTGAAAGAATTACTTTTAAATTTGTTTTGCTATCTTTTAAGATATTTTTCATCTATTTGTCACTTGTAGCTTTTATTTTTATTATTTAAGGACACTTTTCGTGTTCAATATTTCGTCAATGTCAATCAATCAATGAGACCTCGCTCAATTTAATAATGTAAGAAAAAGCCTTTTCGTTATATAAGTTCAAGATTTTATTTTAAAGCTTTTTCTACGTGAATTTAATGTATAACTATGTCAAATTATAGCTTAGTACCAAAAGTCTCTGAGTTAAACCACGAACAGACTGGCATGGCGATACTATAAGGATTCCTACTTTGACTTCGGAACCCTAAAAAGCAAATTTTGAAAAACCTGACTAAAAATAACTCCTCTCTCATTACTCTGATTAAAACATTATAGCCTATGTCACTCGACTCCTCATAATGTTCAAATCCATCAATCCATTTTTGGTCCAGAGCGCGGCAACGAATATACCTATCTAGATACAAAGACTAGAAAACATAACCCTCCTTCTGAAGCGCCCCCTGCAAGCTAATAAATAATAATAACAAAAGCAAAATTTTGAAATACGCCACTAAAAACACAACATTTAAAAATTGCGTCGTCCACCACTTTAATTACGAATCTTAACCGTGTGCATGCATTTTTAAACCGATAATTAAACCTGAAATTAGAGCGTACCTACTTACAGACTTTATTAAAATTAGGCACACCCTCCGCTGTTTAAACCTTTTTTAGGGTCACGTAAACATGCTCTTTGTATTTTATTGCCGCTCATGTTGCGATACCTTCTTGATCCCCAAAGCAAAAAGTGGGGTGTGGTAAGTTTAACGTGCGTGTCTGTGTGTTTGTCTGACTGTGGCATCATGGCTCCCAAAGGGATGAACCGATTCGGACGAATGGTCGAGTGTGAATTGAGCTAGCGCTGATTCAACCCAAAATACAATTTAAATTGGAATATAATAACACCTAATTGTGCGGCCGTCGACTCACAGTTACCAGTTTTTATGTATAACGTACAGCAAATAAAATAGAAAAACTGTTAACGGCGATTCACTAGGAGTTCGCTTATTTACTTTAGCGTCGGTTCATATTCAAAGGATTTAAATAAAAAGACCAAGTCACTTGAAAACGTTCTAGACGTAAAAACAACATTGCTCTTGTTTACCCTCTTGGACGTCGTTTGCGGCTTTTAATAAAATACTTTACCCTGGTGGATTCGCAGTCACAGAACTAGAATCCAAACAATAGCTACACTTCAGCCCGTCAGAACAATGCATTAATTTGTGTAGGCTAGCGTTTAACAATGGCCGTATACAATGAGATAGCAGTAAATTGCATGTCAATACACACATAGAAGCTAGAATAATAACTTAGTGTGTCCTTGAATGTATTTCACGTATTTTTGTTTTTTTTTTCAAGATTTATTTTGGCTATGTGTCCTTGATTCTTTTGTATGTAGCATTTTTGCATTATTCTTGCCTAATGAATTGGTGTAGATAGGCAAGCAAGATAATAAATTATTAATAACTAATCAACAGATAAAAATCCCAGCTTGACCCTGGTGACACCTTGTTCCAGAGTTGATATATCTTAAATGCCTGACCGATTTTCATGAAAAGTTATAAAACATCCCGATTTAATTAGCGTTCTTTTAAAAACAAACGCGTCCAAATCGGTTCATCCGTTTAAGTAAGATGACACGGACACAATGAACTTAACTACGCGTGTTAAAAATAGCCTGTTTTTTTAAATGGTAAAAACCACTTCAATAAATATTACAAAAATTACTAGGCAGTTTACAGGAAGATTACGTGGTTGTAGTATTGGACTAAGAAGCCAGTAGTCGGGGGTTTTATTATCACTAGACCCCGTTACCGGAGGTGCTACTTGGTAGCGGGACGGTCTTAGGCGTGGGTAAAACTATTTATGACGACGATATCGATTCTCTTACTTCTTCTTTACAATTAGTTTATTTATTTATTTAGTTTTCCATAATGATCAATGTAATCAGAAGCATTGTAGTGGCTATTTCACAAATATTCAAAGTTACAAACTATACCTTTTTTAATTTTTCGAGTTGCAGGCCTGTGCATAAACGCTCTTGTGATAAACCTGATAATTAATTAGTTATTAAACATTGAAGAATTTTATTTCTAAACACGAAAAAAAAATTATATATACACATTTTATAATTAATAATTTCCTCTCTATTTTTCATAAGATGAGCTCAGACATGTCATGTTTTACAAAAGTAACGCATTTCTTTTTTTGTCTAAGTCTCATTATGGTAGAGAAAAAGTATCAACAAAGCCATATTTCAAAATTATTTTTACTCATGCCTAAAAACGTCCAGCTATCTAATTGCACCTTCGATAACGGGGTCTAATTATCACCAGAGAGAACCCTTGATTACTTGTATTCACCTTCAGGTTTGGTCACTTATGCCTTTAATCTGCGCGGACCCGATACAAGCCGTTCCAGTTTGGGCACTCGAGTGTTTTTTTGGTTGGACGTTCCTTACCTTATTTTATTTTATATAGAGGCCCTAAGATGCCTTCGCCGTTCGTTATCGTTACTCAAATTTTATACGATTAACGTCCCGTCGAGCGCCTACGTCAAATGCGTACATTTTGTCAGTTTTCGAAAATCGTTTACGTTAGCGTTAAGCAAATTGTCTAGCCTCATAGGTGTGACCTCTCAGAAACACTTCCATCCCGTAGGATCTAAAAGTACAATAAAATTTAACCATCAACTGAACGAGAACTCAAACCATAGTGTAAAAAATCGATCCAAAACTGACGTACGAAAATTTCGACTTGTCACTCTTCAATGTCTGACGTGTACCAGTTTATTTTCGTTTTTGCGCCGTCCGGCTAACCGAGCTCAGTCAATTCGTTCCAGAATCCGGTTTTGCTTCACATACGGTTTGTCAGCTTCCGCGTTTCAGAGTTTATTGACGAGTGTTTGCTAGGTCTTTTGTAATTAATGCTAAATAATTATTTGTTCACATAATAAAATATTTATGTTATTAAGAGTTCTAAAGTGCTCTTTTAAATCTCCATTAGCAATAATTTAATGGTTATATTATTTTAATTATAGTAGCTAAAGCATTAAGGAGGTAGGTTCCATATGCGGTACTTCCTAATGGTATCGTATGATAAAATTACTTGAGTTAATTATTAATCATATTACTAACAAGGACAGGTACCAAACTGTCCGACTCCTATTTTGTTGATTTTAATATATGTTAGGGAGTAGTTTAAAATAACACACATGTATTTTTTTAGCTGCCCAAACTCAACCTGTTGGGAGAAATTTACCTCCAAAGTACTGAAAAGTGACTAAACCTCCTAACTTCTATAGTTTTTTTTTTTTTTTAATTGTTTGTTTCCTACTGGTTTGATTATTATGTTTAATAACATGAAACAATAATGAGCGCGTGTTTTCTTATATAGGCTAAAACACATATTTAAAAGTGTATCTTCGATGAGAAGTAGGTATATGACTTTGAAGGGTATTTTTTTTAAAATGAGTTTTAGTTTTAAGTGGGAATTTTAAAGCGGCCGACATCAAGATACCGCTGTTTATATACAATGTAAACAAGTCTACTATCGAGAGTGACATAACTGCGCATGTGTACAGTAAGACTCAAATTAATGTCACTCTGCAAAAAATTAATTTGAAAAATGACAGAGGTTATGATGCATACAAAGTACTAGTGCCCAAAAGTAAGTTAAACGTTTTTCTTAACGAGAACTTTTGGCCGGAGGGGGTACTTTTTAGGCGTTTTGTGAACTTCTCGAGAGCCCCATTGAATAACAACGAAGGATGGCTTGATGATCGACTCAATGGATAGTACGCAATCAACAAATAACAGCAGGTTTATATCATTTAATTGTAAGGGTTTCTCTAGATCAGTGGAATGTGTCAAGTCACTGTGTAAATCTGCAGATATCGTCGCACTTCAAGAAACTTGGTTGTTGCAGCACGACATACCGTTACTGGGAACAGTCGACCCTAACTTTGGGTACTACGGCAATACAGCCGTGGACTTGACGGCGGGAGTGTTATGTGGTCGTCCTCACGGGGGTGTCGCGCTCCTGTGGCGTAAGAACCGGTTTCCGTGTGTTTCGATTATACAGTGTAACAGTGTCAGACTTGTAGCTATTAAGGTTGTTATGAGCGATAGATCCATGATAATATTTTCAGTATATATGCCTAATGATGAACGCGAGAACCTAATCGAGTTTACGGAATGTTTAAGTGAAATGTATGCGATCATAGATAGTGAAGAAGTGGATCTAATATATTTGTTGGGAGATTTTAATGCTCACCCCGATACACCCTTCTATAATGAACTGATTTTTTTCTGTCTTGAGTTTCAATTATGTATAGTAGACGCTGAGCTTTTACCAGCGGAGTCGTATACTTATGTTAGCGATAGTCATGGGTGTAGACGGTGGCTTGATCACTGTGTCACTACGTCGGCGGCCAGACAAACAGTTGTCACTGCCAAAATACATTACGATGTGTATTGGTCTGACCACTTACCCATAGAAATTGTATGTAATCTAAGTAATAGTGTACCTAAAAATTTAACTAATAATAGCAAAAATACAAATAGTAGCATAGGGAAGGGAGTAATTTGGGGTGAGAGGGAAAAACCACAGATAAAGGAATATTTAAATATATGTAATAGGAAATTAAGAGATATTGATTTTCCGAGTGAGTTAGAAGTATGTTGTGATAATTTATGTAACAATGCTGACCATAGGAAAATTATTGATAGCATGTATAACTCAATTGTGACGGTACTCAGGGAGGCGTCTATTGACAGTTGTGACAAAAAACAACACAAGGGGGTTGGATATGTGACGGGCTGGAACAGACACGTGAGGGGGGCTTACCAGAGGGCTAGGTTTTGCTTTCAGGAATGGTGCTTGTTCGGTAAGCCTAAGTCAGGCCGACTATATGAGGAAATGTCCCGCTCCAGAAAAGAATTCAAAGCTAAACTCAAATATTGTCAAAACAACAAAGATCAAATTAAGATGGATATAATTGCCTCGCACCATAGGTCTAAGAACTTTGTACAGTTTTGGAAAGCGACAAATAAGAATAATCCGAAAGTGAGCCTACCAGCAAGTGTAGAGGGTGTTAGTGAGCCTAGAGACATTGCCAACCTCTTTATGAACTATTTCAAAGTGGAACCTCTGGCGGTGGACGGGCGGGAGCCGGTGTTCGACGCTGGGAGCCGTGTGGGTGACAACTCAATCAGCATAACATCAGCAGAAATAGCTAAAGCTGTTCGTCTAATGACGAGAGGAAAGTCACCCGGTCACGACGGTCTCAGTATCGAGCACCTGCAACATGCTGGTGTTCATCTTCCCAGGGTTCTTGCTATGTTTTATTCATTCTGCATTCGTCACAACTACCTACCAGCTGACCTCATGAGAACAATAGTTGTACCAATTATAAAAAACAAGACGGGTGATGCTTCCGACAAGTCCAATTACAGGCCAATCTCTCTGGCCACTATCCTGGCGAAGGTATTGGACAGTGTGCTTAATTCGTATCTAAACAGACATATAAACCTGCATGACGCCCAGTTCGGTTTTCGACCTGGGCTACCAACCGAGTCAGCAGTACTGTGTCTTAAGCACACTGTTCGATATTACACTGATAGGAATACGCCGGTATACGCTTGCTTCTTGGACTTGTCGAAGGCATTTGACTTGGTGTCATACAATGTACTATGGAACAAGTTGAGTAGTGTTAAGAATTTACCTGTTGAAGTTACAAATATGTTTAAATATTGGTATGACAATCAAACGAACACGGTTCGATGGGCAGGAGGGTTCTCGGAGCCTTACAAGATGGAATGTGGAGTCAGACAGGGGGGACTAACATCACCAACATTATTTAATGCATATGTGAATGGGTTGATTGAGGAGCTCAGCAGCGCCGGGGTGGGCTGTTCGGTGGATGGATGTTGTGTCAATAACATCAGCTATGCTGACGACATGGTGCTGCTGAGCCCCTCAGTCAACGCACTGAAGTTAATGTTGTCTATATGTGAAAGGTTTGTTGTGGCCCATGGACTGAAATATAAAGTCAAGAAGAGCGAGATATTAGTGTTCAAATCTGGCACCAAAACATACCCAGTTCCGCCAATAACTCTTAGTGGTTCTCCTCTTCAGACAGTAACAAAATTTAAATATTTGGGTCACTGGGTCACAGACACTCTAAAAGATGATATGGACTTGGAAAGGGAACGCAGAGCACTGTCGGTCAGGGGTAATATGCTTTCACGCAGATTTGCACGTTGTTCTCGAGAGGTGAAGATAACACTCTTTAAAACCTACTGCCAAACGTTGTACACGTGCAATCTGTGGAGCGATTACACCAAAAAGGCCTATAGTGCTCTGCGAGTCCAATACAACAACGCCTTCAGGGGGCTGCTGGGGCTGCCCTGGCGCTGCAGCGCCTCGGGGATGTTCGCTGCGAGCAGCACTGACGGCTTCCAGGCCGTACTGCGCAAGCGCGTGGCGTCCCTGTGGATGCGCGTGCGGGGCAGCACCAACACTCTCCTGAAGATGGTCGCTGAAAGGATGGACAGTCCTATCCTCAAACATTGGATGTCCATCCATGTAAACCCTAACGAACTTTTTAAATTTTACTAATTCTTGTTTATAAGTCTATGTTGTTACTAACATTATGTGATGTAATTATGGATACTCATTGTCCGAAATAAATATTTTCATTTCATTTCATTTCATTTAGCCAATATAACAAAACACGTGCTCATTATTAAAATGAAAAATCGCTATTAAACTAATAAATAAGATATGAACTGTATCATCATGCTTCCATAATCATGCCATTACATGTTCAAGTACAAAAATCTCCCCTTAGATTTATAGCTGGCAAGCTTCGGCTGTCTCGGCTCCTCCGAGTATCCCACTTATATTTTTATCGCTTAACAAGGAAAATATCTTAGTTTTTCCCGCATCTCTCCCTTATATTACACCTATAATTTACAAGAGCGGGAAGTAATAAAACTTAATGCAAACGCGTTGACTCGACGATGTTTGTCGGATTCTAGGCGAGAGCATAACACGGCTAAGGATTAAGATCTCTGTGTTGGATTAATTTCCCCTCTGACGTCCTGTGTGTCTGTAGGAACGAGGGGCGGGGTAGCTCTTTGGCTTTTTGGCCGTAAAGCCTGTTGGTGTAATGGGGTAAACACATTAGCTGAGACGGCAGTCGCGATGCGGTTTCGCCCTATACGAATCTGCGCACCTGTTGTCTCCTTACATAGAATTTATAGTTTTTGTCGCCTGGCCTTATTTCTAACGTTTTATAGTATAATTTCTTAATGAAAATTGTAAGAACGATACCGACAATTTGCTCATGATGTTGTCTACTCAGTCCAGGGAGTTAACAGAGCTCCAAAGTGCAAGAGATCGTAGGTCATTGAGGCTCGGCTGAAGTCGGTATGAGAGCGAGTAAGAGAAGTGCAAAAAACCGCCAGGTCACCGCCGTCAAGCGATATGTCAAAGTAGTTGTACATGTAAATTAAACTTTATGTAAAATTAATAAGTCACGTAATGTCAAAAATTCTACGCACACATGTTGTGCGTAGGACACTTGAGGGGTTAGGTAATGAGCTCGCACTGTACAGAGTTGTGTACTATGGATAGACTATTTTTTTTTAAATTATTTACATAGGCAACAAACAGTCTTATAAGTATTACAAAAAAACATTTTAGAAATGACCTTGAATACTTGAATATACTAATCGCATTACATTCTACAGTGGAAGCGGTAAGCAATGAGATGCACAATAAGATATTGTTCAAGTAACAAACTAACAAGGTTAACTGGTAGAGACCCCATGTGGGATAAGTTCGCCTATGTATTTTATCTATATTGTTGCAAACATATCTTATAATTGTGTATGCGCAATAAAGAGTTTACATACATCCATACATAGGTACAATGAGGAAATATTTGAGTAACACTAAACTTTAGCTTAGCATCCTGTGAAGTAGTGTTATAAAATCTACGTAGGGTTCCGTAGTCGTTACTACAAACAAATTAGACCTCGCAACAAATTTAGGTATTGGAAAGGCGTTGTCGTTGATTAGGCGTTGGAAAACTGTTATCCCCATACATCGACATAGGTCGCGGTCAGTTTACCAACACCGCAAATAAGCTTTTGGTAGGTATAAACATTTACACCGTTTGTAACTCAAGAACCAATATGTGCATATGTATATATGTACATTTATAAATATGCACATATTGTGTGTTGTTTATATTGTGTATATATGTATTATATGTGCTTTCATATCTACGACATTTTTCAGATTTTTATTAGTTGTAGTTTTGGACGTTGGGGGGTTGACTCTAACAAAAATTAGCGCTTTAAAGCTTAATATTTTATGAACGGATCCCACAATCGAAAAATTGTTTTACAAATACGCAATATTTTTGAAAGACCTATCCAACGACACCACACAACAATGGGGTAAACAGGAAAAAAATCTTACATCCTCACGTCACGTGTAGGGGAGGTACACAAAAAATAATAATTAAGATATCATTTTACCACTTTGTTAGCGTGACTAATATGTATGTTCATGCCAAATTACAGCTTCGAAATTCTAAGAGTCTCTGAGCTAGGCTGCGGACGGACGGACATGTAGAAACTATAAGGGTTCCTAGTTTTACTACGAAACCCTAAAAAGGGACAGAATTCTATCTCCTTTCAAGTGAAACATCTACTATATCTAAACTAACTAAGGAAAAAAGAGTAGAAGTGGGCAAGTGCGACCCTAGCATGCGTCCCGGCCCTCTGCAATATGTGCGGAGTGAAAATAATTGTTTCCGGTACTGCTGATGTGGCTGTAGCTGGATAGGGTTACCAGATTTATATTCGATTCCAGCGCGCGTGTTAGGGTTGCCGCCAAAAAGAAAATATATTTAAATCGGTTTTAAGAACTCGTGCATGAAAGTGTAGGCTCCAAATCTAAACGTTTAATTCATACACGAAATAGAAAAAAAACAACTTAAAATCAATTTGTCTCGATTTGACTGATAGTTTTCCTTTAAATTCAGAAATATGTAAACTGAAACTTTACAAAATGGACACGCACATAAATAACTAAAAAACTGGAAATGAATGCACATACAATGCTGCAAAATGGTACGTATTTATTGTAAAACTATAACAGTTTAACATAGATTGTATCATTTTGCTCGTTTACAAAAACTATTTTTGGCGAGATAATGTATTTTATAACATCGCAGATGCCAACCCTAGCCAGTGGCCTTTCCGGTCAGATCGATCGCTACTATATTAAGAGCTGCATTGTGCCGCACGACTCAGCGCTCTCGTTACAAATTATTTCAAACGGACACGGTGCATTCACGGGTTACACTATTGCTTTACAAAGGTCACTACATCTGAGCAAAGTCGATTAAATTAATGGTCATTTAATTTGGTCTAGTAAAAATATTAGAAAAGTAAATTTTTCAAATTGACCGATGCCTTCTCGACCTTATTGTTTTTTTATAGTGCGAACGGAATTCTATCTTAGGATGGTAGATCACATATTTGGCACACTAAACGAGGGCCTTTATTCTGAAGGGTAAAACCATATTGCCTTTGACGTGTTATGGTATTGTTTGTAACGCAACTGCCGTTATTACGTAGGTAACGTTGACAATACGACAACATGGCAAAGGCAATATTGTTTTGCCGTCTTCCCTCTGACATTTGTTAATTTATTCGTATTTCTTTATGATGTATGGTATTTATCTCAAAACAAGCATTACACTAGAGGCAAAAGAACGCCACACGCTTATTTAAGGTGATACTAAAATTTTGCATACAACAGCTTTATATTTATTCACTTTCCATTACGGGTCGACCACCGAAACGCAGTTACGCGTCTACTCCGTCACGTTTTTAAAGTTTTTTAAGGGTGACCGGCATAATTACATCCAAAAGAACACAACGTACAGTGTTATCAACGTACAGTGTTATCATTTTCTTAATAATCTATCGGCAATCTTCGTTTTTCTATGACACGATTGACAAATATACCATCAGTTGCGAGTGCAAGCGTGATAGCGATAGCTAGCCGAAAGCTATTAAGAAGCTGGAAATACTGTACACGTAATACTTTTTGCGATTGTAACGTTACTCAATTTACATAAAATATATTTAAAACCAAAATATTAATTTTCAATAACTTCCAATTACCTACATCTAATTACCCGTCATTAACAACTAATTAACTTCTTGCGAAATAATCCTCAAAAGGTTCTTGAGGGTACATCCGGTCGCTAGGCACTCTGCACCCCTGTGCGATAAGGGTACGAGTCTGCAGTATTTTACCTGCGTCTGACTTGACGTTTTCGCTTTTAAAGGGGGAAGGTACAATATTATCTACGTTGCCAATTCTTTTTTTGATGTTTGCAGCAGCCTTGAGGCAATGTTCTATGTAGAGTTCGTCAATATAGCTTAAAGTCACATCCGAGGACTATAAAGCTGAACATTTCCATTATAAATGCGGTAACGTTTCTCTCCCGTTAAACGTAGTTCAATTTTTACGATTTTTGAATACGTTGTAGATGTTTTACTTAACAAGAAAATATTTCTTACAAAGAACCAAAAAAAAAAATCGGACACCTATTTACAAACCTACTTTTTCATACATATAAACTACAGCATAATTGTTCAAAAATAGTGGCAATCGGCCTTTAGGGTGTGAGAAACATTACGCATGGAGCTAAAGTTGCATGGTATTTTTTATAGCTACGCGATTTAAGCGTCGCGTTACTTCAATTTTTATTCAACAGTTAATGGAAGATAAACTAACCTCTTTATAAAGAGATATTAGCGTTTGAATCATTAAAGTTATGTTTATGTTAGTTTATAAAACTTGTACATCTGTCGCTTTAGCAACTTAAGCAGGTTTTATCAACTTTTAATAAAAGCAGTCGTTGGCCGTTTCTATTAGTCGAAGAGTGGTTTAATTTACTTAAAGGAAATACACACAGGCACATTAAATTGCTTACCCATACTCGTACGTAAATTATACAAACAAAAAAAAAAGATTTATTTAAACAAAATAAAATAGAACACCTGTTATTTATAAATAACTAGCGACCCGCCCTGGCTTCGCTTCGGTTATTATGAGTTTTCTGTAACACCCGTACAAAATCCAGAATTTATTATACATATGCACCGCATCAATATCCGTTGCGAAGTTTTAAAGATCTTAGCATACATAGGGACAGACAGACAGCGGGAAGAGACTTTGTTTTATACTATGTAGTGATACTTGTCCTTATAAGTCTTATAACAAAAAACACTCGTTTCTCTTTCTGTGTTTGTACCTACGAGCATTGAAAATAAATCAATTGATTTGCAACGCTACACATTTCTTGTATTTTTATTATTCGGAATATCCGGATCTAGAACATTAATCATTTCCACAAATCACAGATTATGTACTTTGCCATTCTTTCAGGGAAAAAGCGAGGAAACCTGCCAGTCTCGGATAACTAATAGACGAGACGCTATGTTGAGCTTGTGATTTGTTCATAACGTCTTACGGAATGTTGATCTCCCTAATGTTTTTGGTAAAATAAGATTACCGATATCGTTATTTCTTTGTGCGGAATACTTGTATAGAGACAAGATATATAGATCTATCTATAATTTATCCTTACTGATATACTTTAGGATTTATCCCATTTATTTTGAAATTAGTAATATTGTGTAATGAAGAGTTTACATACCTATATATACGTATTATTTGTATAGCTTCCATAAAGGAGTTCAAGATATGAATGTAATTTTATTGTTCACTTGCCTGTGTATGTAAAAACTAAACTAAACTTTGTATAGTTATCTTATCAGCAGGGTTCGGAGTTTTTATACCACAGTAAGACGAAGGGAGCTGTGGAGTCGACATTAAAATTAAAATTCAACTCGTAACTCATACTCATACTCATCTTTTAATATTTAAAACATTATTGAATACCTAATTTGTGCATGCTAATTAATTTGTTCATAATTGTAATCTTTAATTACTTAGCTAAGGAGCTTCACGCAGGGGCTCAGGGCGAATATAAAAGCATTTCGGAAGGAATTAAAGAAAAAAAGTAAAGTAAGTTAAGTAGGAGTTGAATTTTAATTTTAATGTCGACTCCACAACTCCCTTCGTCTTACCGTGCTATGAAAACTCCGGACCCTGCATAGGAGTTAAATGAAGCTGCACCAAAGTATTTTTTTAAATTAGTATGTAATTTTAAGTCATCCCTCCCCATCGGCCCACAAACCTCTTTAAAGTTTTGCTTTAGTTGGGCATTGTACCTAGTACTATGTATTTTTCTTTCGTAAAACGACACATCAATAAATAAATAAATAAATAAAAAAGTATAGTAAGTAGTAAGCATTATTTTATCTTACTTGCGAAAGGATTGATTTCTTAATGACAGCCACGCCAGCCAGACTTCACCAAACATTAAACAGGGTACGAAACCTAGGAAATTAAATGCTACCAGTTTAAAATAACGAGAAAACAGGAGGAAAACTTATTTATAACACTCCGCTATCTGTAGTATACAAAATTCGGCAACATTGCCTAACTTAAATTGCCGGCGCGTCAGTCCCCTGTCATCTCCCGACCTACCGTGTATTGGTACAGGTCGAACGTGTCATATGGTATAGAACAGAACAGTGTATTCAGTGGGTAAATCTAGTAGGTATTCATACTTAATCTAAAGTTTCGAGCTATTTGGTTATTAAAAGGGGTTATAATCTCGTCCAGTTTTGCAGCACTAATTGTTGTCTTTTTCCTAAGCTTGTTTTGTAAGTAACGAGCATGCCAAATAGATAACAACTGCCCATGAATAATGAGTTACTGCAATAATAAAGAAATTGCAGGCACTGGTGATGTGATTAGAGCGTACAGGCATTCCGTTTGAGACCTGAGGGTTGGTAGCGCTTTTGCAGTTTTAGGATTGCAGTCTTAGATTGAAATGTCTATATGCATCTCAGTTATCGCTTCCCATCAGGGGGTCTGTGTGCTTGCTCGCCTATTCCATGCGAAGAAAAAACATTGTCAACGTTGAAATTACAAGATAAGAGACGGTAGATAGATCACGCCGATATCCTGGGGAAATACTGCCTCCTGTAAAACTACCAAATCTAAAGCCTGGCTAATATGGCGATGCTACTACTAAAATAATCTCACTCGAACTAACTGTTTAAAAACTGTTGCTTCATAAAGGTACCTACTAAATAATGCACAATACCGCGATGGGCAACCTTCTGTCAGTCAGTACCCTGTTCCGCGCTGTCAGAGTAACGCTAAAGTTTAGATGGCCGCCCTTGTGTCGCCAGCGAGGTGACAGGCTGCTCCGCTATACGCCGCCGGTTTGATTTAGGCTGGCTTTTGTAGTTAGGTTGGCAGATCTGAAATTTGATCGCACGGAAAAAAAGAGTGTTCAAAATACCCCTAGCGGTAAATACCGTTTGATAATTGATGGACAGTAAAAAAAAATATGTAGCGACGCTTAATTTTTTTTATCTTTTTCTGCGGTTTTGTAATAAAGAAGCTCTAAAATTGTCGACTTTAATGTAAAAGTCAATTGGAAACATATATTGTACTTATTACAGTGTTAAGATAATCAATAATTGTCCATGCATGCATTACTTAAAGTATCCCAAATTGGCATAAACCATGTATGGTGAGTAAAACCCATTTCATCTACTCACCCAAATTCCATTGTCAGATTTGTATTATAGGTAGGTATGATTGTTTCGAAAAGTTTTTGTTTTTATTTTTTGCCTTTGACATTATTGTTTTGGGACCAAACGAGATCAACGGGTACAACGTTGCGTTGTATGCACACCAAATCACTTTTTTTAAAGGTAAATTTTTTAATATTTTTTAATATAATCTAAACATATCTTTTTAGGTTTACGATTTGCTGCTCTATGACCACAAAATTAATAACTGCACTTTAAAAGAAAAAAAAGAGTAATACGCATCCAGTCATCTACATAATATATTGCGACAATACGCAGAACGACGTCACCCAAATAAACTGTGCAAAATGCGATTCGCGCGAGATCTGAAAATTGTTTTTTAGACCTTTGGGTTAAGTTAATCCGATACATCGTCAATCAAACAGGATTTTGAATCTAAGAGCTAGGCTGTAGAATTCCTATAAAAAAACCTACGTAAGATTGGCTCACAAGTCACTTTATTCTAGGTCCTATCTAACAAACCTTAGATACATTTGGCAGTATTTCCGACTTTATCACTTGTACTTGTTTGTGGAAAAGGGCTGAGTTACCTAGCATTACGCTCAGATTGTTAGCTCGTTGTGTGTGATCTCAAATAGTAATTAACCGCCAGAGGGTGGTGATTCAAAGTTAATGCAATAATTTCACCATAAATAACATTGCACGTTGTCATTATCAGCGTTTAATACCCAGACATAAATTAGATGGTTTGGATAAATTTGATAGTGAAACTCATACAAGGGCGCTGTTTTTGTGTACCTGGACTAATCAATTTTGCTCTACATATAAAGCTAGTGCGGGGAGTTAGTGTGTAGAATTGCATCGTCAACTTAGCGATCACTTAAAAATATAACTTTCTTATATAACTTTCACTTAATAACTTTACAAAGTTTCGGGAAATAAGTATACTACGAGTAGGCTCAATACATTAATAATTTATATATTTAATATGTTTTGGAAAAACGTGTACATCAGTGTACCATGCGAATGGGTTGCAAGCTATAATGATTTCGGTAAATGTGCTAAACAGCAAATATCAAACACCCCTTAATAAACCGCACCTGGAGTCGGTCGCGATCCATTTTTCGACGCACAAAGACCTGAAAAGTCCCGTGATTAACTTCATTTCCTTTGGGCACGCGTCCGCCCGGGGCATCTTCGCGCGAATTTATTTCGCCTCATCAAAACGTCAACACGTTGACGTGTATTTTAGGGATTTAATCGCCCTTCTCCCCGGTACTCACCCCCCTTATACCCCCCTTGCCCGAGGCGACAGCGCCCTATATGTAAATTACGGGACCCGGTTCGCGTAATTGTTTTCGCTGCGAATTGACGCGTGCATGGTTCTAGTTTTGACGGGTTTTTCGATTTTGTTAATAGCTTTAGGACTAGTTTATGTGAACGAGTTATTAAGGATACGCTGTGTGTAATGTGACCATATTTGCAGATTCAAATAGAAACTGGAAACGGTTCTGCAGATGAATGCTGTTTTTTTGAACAATTAAGAATTATCTTTTACTACACGAGAGAGGTCAAAAAACATACAGGACTTCATTTTGTAATAGAAATAGTAAACTTAGTGACAAAGGTTCTGTTAAATAATATTACCCTTAACAAATGACCTTCACCCTACTAATGTTTACAATATCCTGCACCCTGAAATACACTGTCTAAAAACTGCCCACTGAAATATTGGATAAAATGATAAAACAGATCAAATAAACGAAGGGGTACAATTATACACTCTTGGACAAATAATACGGGTCTGAGTGCGTTTTTCATACAAACGAGGCTATTTTGAAGCCTTGGTTAATTGCCAGCCCTTGTTTTGAGTGAGGTTTAATGGTGGATACCTACTCCCGAGGTTCAATAAAAGAGTTCAGCTAACTACAGAGAGAGATTGGGTCAGCATTTGGATTTTCTTACATGTTATTGCGGTTTTAGATGTTTTTTTGAACATGCACTATTCCGGGGTTAGGTAATCGCAGATTCAATTCCTGTATCGATGCTCGGGATATCCCTCATCAGATTTCGCTAAAAGCATCCCCTGGGGAGGAACCAAGGCTTCGAAATAGCCTCGTTTGTATGCAAAACGCACTCAGACCCGTATTATTTGTCCAGGAGTGTATAAAAATACATTAATTTTGTTGCTAAATTATGTTTCGTGAATCAGCATTGTTTGACTACTGTTTTACTTACGTCAACGATCCGTATTTAACTTAACTAGTAGGTAGAAATCGTAAACGTTAAATGAGGGAAATTTGTCCAATTTTACTCCGAGGAAAAAACCGCCCTAACCTGTCGCGTAGCATTAAACGTTGTACTAATGACTAGAACTTAAAACCATGCAACTCCACGACATACTAAAAATACGTATCGCTAAGTCTCTTTTTGTTTGTTTTCTGTTGTAACGTGCATCGCGGACGTACAACATTAATTATTCATAATATTTAGTGGCCGGGGCGATGTAACGAGCAACAAATGGATGAGGCTTGCGGTTCGATCCCGGGCTGAGCTTTCCCTGGGGGAATCTGTGGCTACTGGAATTAGCACAGCAAGCAGGTAGGTGAATCGAGCGGCAGATCTGCTGAGTAGTAAAATCTTTCTGTGTTCGAAAAATACTTGAAATTATATTGCAATCAAAACAAAGTTTGAAAACCCAACTGCTTTTGTAAAAGATGGTTATTTACGACTTGGTTTGATATCTTTAACACAACTTAAATTCAGCCGACGACATAATAAGGTTATTAGGAGAGAGTAACATGCCTATAAAGAGGTTAGCACCTAGCAGTCTGGGTGATCATATGCTAAAGAATAAGAGAAGAAGGAGAAACTTCAAAATATCAGAATTTGTGGATAAAGTGAATAACTAAAATAATAATTACGATATGCATTTCAAATAGAACTAGCGCACAATGTAGAATATGACACAAACGCAATTGTGCCCTTGTCCTACTAAGGTACGGAACATGTTTAGTAGTTTAAAAGGAGGGAAGCAGTCATGAATAGTATTTATGTATACGTACATTGTCAATTATTAATTTATACAAGTATACACCCGATTAAGATAATCTTCTTTTGTAGACCATGCTGTAAAATATATACCCTCTTTACTGTAAGCATTGCATCCTCTTGGTGATCCTTAAATAAGTTAACTTTGATTGAGAGTAAGTATAATATCCATCAGTGTTTATTGTTTATCTGAAAATCAGTACAGCACACGTAAATATTTATAAAAATGACGTTATTTTTTACAAAATCTTTTAAAGTTTTACGTTTTCCCCATTTTTGTTTATATTTCTTGTGTTCAAACTACCGAAAGATTTTGATGACATCTTTGTGTTCCACAATGCTCCATAACTAGCGGCGTCACCGAGTAATGCAATGTAAAAACGACGTTAGTCCTTTCAATGGGCATATGTACATACGCCTTTAGAGCAAGCAAAGTATCTCTCCTTTTAACGTTTGCCTGTTATTTGTGAGCATTCTGTTTTGTTCAGACTCAGCGCTTTGATCTCGTATGAAATGGAATCATGGCACGCGGTGAGTTTTAAAAATGTGGAACCACTCTTTCCCAGCTGTGTTTTATGTTTTTTCGTCCAGCTCTTTGACCACCCAAAAGATATACAGTAAAGTTATCCGTCACTGTATTTACTATGAAAGAGAGGGAGGGAGTGTGAAAGCGATAGACAGTATGAATACTTTGGTTTTATTTAGAGTTTTTATGATTCAGAAAAATACCTATACATTCAAATGACATCTGTTTTTTTGTCTCTAAAGTGTTTTGAAGAAATAGGTAGCATGGATTTCATTTAATTTACAAGTACCTTGTACCAATTAAACCGCAGTGACCCAGGTTTTTTAAACAAAAAACTGCAAACAGTATAAACTCGCAAACAAACCGATTTTCATCACTCATCGGTCAACCATTTATTTTTATATTAACTCACGTTAAACATAACATTAGTGACCGACTCTAAATTTTATTATAAGAAATACAATTTTGAGTCACCAAGCAAAGAATGGACAGGAAAAAATAAGCATCGCGCATACGTAGGTACGAAGGCTTTTGTGCAACAAATCTTTGTGACGCAGAAAAATATCTCGCATTTCCATGTACATTGCTGTGAAAGGAGCATTCGCATTTATTTAACGTCACTGCAGCGTCGGGTAATTTTCTTAATGCACTTATGTCACATAAGGATTTCATCTCTGCAAAAGAATATTCGATGCTTAGCAAAAGTATAAAATTGCCCCTATTCAAAGGGAAATGGGTACGCAGGTTTCCTATACTGTTAAATTCATCATCTAATCGTTAGTTTTGAGTTATAGATGCAAAATAAACACATAAACAGACAAAGCTTCAATAGGTTAACCGGAAAATAATATTAAATAAGCAAAAACGAATACGACAAGACTAGGATAGGTAAGATAATTTTACCATAAAATGGAAGAAATGAATTATTGTAGGTAGGTATAGGGCAAAAAGATAAAAAGATAAAAGATAAAAGATGTTTATTCAGTAAGTAGGCCCCACGGGCACTTTTACACGTCAAAAATCTACCAGCGCTTCGCAAGAGACCACTGCTGAGAAGAAACGCCGCAAGAAACTCAACAATGAGAGATATGTAGTAAGGCAAGCTAAATTTATCTTTGACATCACAAAAAAATATACGTATAAATGGAGTGCTTGGCTTTTTTACTTATAAACAAACAGGGTGTAATATTTGAAATATTAAACGGAGAATTTTTACTATTGACTGAGACTACTCTCGTTAATGGCGGAAGTACTTCAACTGTTTTCAATAATGCGCTGTAGCAGTGAACTATGCTAACGACGTCTTGAAGAGATATTTGAATTTTCGTTCAAATGTGAAGAACAAAATGCTGATGCGCAAATAAATAAGAGTCTTGCGATAGCGTTGAATGAAATACCGCTACTAACTGTACACCTAGTGTACAGTTAGTAGCAGAAGTAGGTGTACTGTACAGTCTAAGAGCTCAAACATATCTAAACACGTTTCAATTGTCAAGAGAATCCGTCCGCCTACTTCTACTGTTGACTGTACATACTACAAAAAAGGTTATTCAGAATTCTTGAAAAGGTTGGACATCGTGTCCTCGCGACGGCAGAGCGATAGAACAACTTGCATAAGTATAATGAGTGGTAGCAATCATCACAATGAATGGGTCGCGGCGCGCGAGAGCTGGCGTCTGAATGCCTTCCTCTACCGCCTCGACGATTCGCTTGCACGGTGCCCATGGAAAAGCAAAATGGCAGCATTTTATGCGGTTTTGAAATTATTATTTTTGGTATGTTCACTCGAATATATATATAACAATTGGAAACGTCTTATTCTTGATTTTTAAGATTTAGATTTTATATTTCTAACAAGAGGCACTAAGAGGTATGGCGAGCGAGAAGGGTTCCCTCAATCTTTTTACGCCGAATGTAGAGTTACGTCGAATTTTGTTTTCGCATGTTTTTTTAGCTTTTGCCTGATTTTTAATTAATATATATTTACAAGTATGTACTATTAGCCCATCGGAACCCCGACCTACCATAGAACTGTGTCACAGTGACATTATGATTCAAGTCGTAAGAAGTTCCAAACAAATTGTTTTATAATGTCACTGGACAAAGTTCTCTGGTGAGTCACGGTGCCGATGGGCTTATAAGTCATGTAATTTTTTAATATGTATTCATCACAACAGATAAAGTAGATTTAATTGATTTGATAGAAAATGTGATTGTTAATGCAATATTAAGTTAACATAATATTAACAACGACTACTCTTTTACACTGCCTTGTAGCATTTAAACTAAGGCACAATATTTGATGACAAATGAAGAAACAATACTTTTTCAAATTACTAAACCAAACAACTCACAGTCGATTTATAAAAAAGAGATATAACTTTATACTGTTTTACTTTACATCACAGGTACAGTTGGTTCAAGTGGTCTGCCACCGTTAGGTTAAATTCTGTTACCACATGAAAACTCAATAAGGTGGATTGGATGCAGTAGTCAGTTTAAAGAGTCAAGTTTAGCGACCAATTCATTACACAAGCAGTTCTGTACACATTCAAAATCCACATATACGTTTCATTTTAAGCTTGGTAAATTTGATATCATTGTCACCGTACAGACGACTCTTTAATTTGCTCGCACTCGCCAGCCTGAAAAGATAGAAGGCAACGAGTGCAAGATTTCTCTTTGCTTGATGCACATGGAAACGACTGTGGATGTCAACGCGTCTAGAGTTCCTTTACTTGTTCTGGGCAGAAGCATTTTAAGAAGCATTTTAATTAAAAATGGCTGGATACCTTATTTTGTCGAATAAGAATTCTTTGGTAATTCTCTCGACAACGCGGTTAGTTTATTTGCTTGTGATCCCAGCTATGAAGCTAACTATTCCGGGTTCAAATCTTAATATAATGCCAAGTAGGCATTTATTTCATAAGTGCGAGTATATGTAGCTTAGTCTTGGAGGTACCAATAAAGGCAAAAAAAAAATGTGTTGACCGCAAGTGTTCCTCGGGATTTTGGATTTTTTTCCATGGTTTTAATAAACTCCCTCCTTCCCTTATATAAAAAGCAATATTTGTTTGTATATTTTATCCTTACTAATATTATAAACGCGAAAGTTTGTAAGTATGGATGGATGTTTGTTACTTTTTCACGCTGCAACGGCTGGACGGATTGGGATGAAATTCGTAATGGAGATAGCTTATGCCCAGGATTAACACAGGCTACTTTTCATTCCGGAAAATTTAAAAGTTCCCGAGGGAATAACGATATTCAAAATCGTCGCGGACGGAGTCGCAGGCAGAAGCTAGTATTATATATTTGTAATCATGCCCTCAAAAACCATTGGGGTGAGATTATCGACGCTCGCTCTTCCAGGTAAGTTTTAATTATGAATGTCATTAGACCCGTTCCCTATATAGTGCCACGCCGATAAGAAGTCAATCCAGAGATAGGTCACCGTAGAAGCACACACGTATGTAAATTTATGTTTAACTATATAAAAATGGGTGCTTAGTTTAATATTTCTTACTTGTATACTTAATTAAACACAGTTTCATCTTCATCATAAAATCAGGTTAATGACTACAACCATTCCACTATAGTCTAAGAAATTTAATGTAAGCATCCTTTTTCCAGCGCAATATTTCTTACAATATTCTTAATGGCAAAACGGGCGGGGTGTCTTTTGATCGTGCAGTTAAAACGGAGAGCTCCTTGGAAATGTAAATAATTTGCAGGATGGTGTCTGTGAATCATGGTCGCCTGCCTTTGTTTGCATTTGAAAACGTCTCAGACTCGACACTTTTATTGAACAACAAAATATTTCCGTTTCATTTCACACCTGTTTGAAGGGATACTTAATTAAAACGATTTTAATCTCGCAGTTTCTTTGTTGGCTGAAACATAGTCGCTGGATAATTTTGTCATGACAAAGACAAGCGTTCGTTTAGTATTCCGTGGCCGTGCGGTCAGTCAAACGTCTGCTTTTAAATACGCCATCCGCAGGCTTCTCCCTCATACATACGAAATAAGTGGTGGGAGGGACAGCTTAAAACGGCTTTAGCACTAAAGTAACTTAAATTTAATTAAATTGTAATACGGAGTTTGCCAAGTTCGTCGCACCAATAAATACATATAACAAGTCTAACTAAAAGCAAGCTTTAAAAAACCCAACTGTGGTTTGGATAATGTCGTCAAAGTAATGTTACTTATCATGTATTTATTTTTCAAATTAATAATTTTAATATAGCCTATGACACTAGTGGTTACGAAGAATCTAACCACGTATAATTTATTAATATTGGTTTAGCTGTTTCGTAGTTACGAGCGGACATTGAGTCGGACATATATACAAGTCAAACACATTACCCTCGTTTTGGGCTTTGCCGCCGTCGGGTAAAAATTACCCTACACTTCATTTAAGACAGCAAAGTAAGTTAAGTTAAGTTAAGTTACGATAGTGTTAAAGCCGTTTCACCCAAGGTACGCAAAGGACTCTAAGGCTCGTATTAATAAACTAATCTTCGTGGAGATGGCCCCCGTCGAAGATACGTCAAAGAAAACTGTCATGTCCGACGGGTATCTCACTTAGCCAACATTAGTTTATTAATGCGGCCTTAAGTGAATAAATGAACAAGACGGTATTATTTTATTTAAAAAGAAAACAGAAAAAAGGTATCGTATGTTTTGAGAAATAGGTACCTACACATTTCTTACAGACTACAGGTAACATAAAACTCTAAAACCGCTAGACCCAGGGACTTGTTTGGATAACTCTATATTCCTTTAAGTAATACCCTATGGATGCATTATCAATGAGTTTTTCGAAAATCAGCCCTTAGCGGGAATCTAAGAATATTGGAAATAAACCAATGCTATGCTAATAAATTCACGGGCGTCCAGTTAGCTTTTTATGACCCTAAGTCTCCCTCTGTTGGCTGCATGATCTATGTTGACGACGGTTTTCCTCGCCCCTGTTGCGGATGCGGACTGTTTCAGCTGAATACAAGTAACTCCTGCTCTCATTGCCTTTTGGTTTGCAAATATGATTTCAAACTTTACGCATGAATTCTGTTTGTTAAGTAAACGTATGAAGTTTATCACCAATTAACGTTAATATTGTTGAAAAAAGCTAGTGATTTTTACTTTATTTTGTTCTAACCATAGTATGCACAAAAACATACATACAAACCTTTACAGAGGTCTCCCAATGCGGTAGGCTAAACATACAACTTTCGGTTCCTTCATCAACGTCTTCATGCACGTACTGTCAGCCCAATGGAACCCTGACTCACCAAGAACTGTCACAGTGACGTTATGATTCAAGTCGTAACAAGTATCAATTTTTTTGTGTAATAATTTCTCTGTGACACCGCTACGTACGTTGGTTTTGAGTGCTTTTGAAACCGTAGGTAGGTTGTCTATACAAGAAGGGTACACCGAAAAAAAACTTCCGTTTCAATTTTTATTATTTTGTAGTAATAGCGGGTTCAGTAATACTTACTCTGTTAAAATTTAAAGTAACTATTACGGCTCATGAAACACAGCCAGTTGACAGAAGGATGGATGACGAAGGCTTAATGGGGCCCTTTGGCACCCTTTAGTTATGAAACCCAAAGAAGTAAGAAGTATCTTATGCAAAAACTAAAAAGCACAGAAAAAGAGCTATAGCTTTCAAATATTCATTGCATTTTTAAATATACTCTATAAATACTTTAATACCTTTAGGCCAATATCACGTCAAGCAACGAGCACGATAAATTAGGACTGTATTATTAAACAAAGTCTCAAATACCTCATTAGTGGTTTCAACAAGTCGAATGCGGCAGGAGAGGAGAGGTAATGGGTACTTTTCGAGCAGTGCCGTGATTGCACCCCGTCAAGAGAAAATTACGGTAATGGTCAAGATTGCTGCTGTAAATGGAAAATGCATTTAAAAAAATGCGTAGAGTTGCTAGGTACTGAAAGCTTTCACACCGCTTAGTCATACGATTTTATTTCAACTTTTACAACATATTTTACTTTGCTTTTTATGAAGTTTTCTGAATCAAATCGGATGTTACGGTACACGAGGAAATGGCCATAGCTAAATTACGAGAAACGGCAACAAACTCGCTGCATTGCCCAACAAGCTAATGAAAAGTGGCAGGACGATCGATGTTATGGGACCTAACGTTTACAAAAGACTGCGGCTGCCCAGGTCTGTGAATGACGCTTCTAGGGTAACTATATTCAAGGGTAACTTAAAAAGTGGTTGATCCAGTAATGTTTCTACAGCTATAATATTTTTTGTAATTTTAAAAGACCTGGGCCCTATTCAACACATTAAAAACCATATCATTTTTGACCTGTTATCGTATTGTTAAAGTTTTGATAGCTCTTAGTTACTTACTTGACAGTAATGATGGCTGCGTCTCTATTCTAGGCGGTTAAGTCCAAACGGTATTTGACCGGTTATTGCACCCAAAAGGCCCAATCCTAGTTATGGTATTGTTTTTAACTCGGCCGCCATTACTGTCAAGTAAAGAAGAGATATCAAAACGTTGACAATACGATAATAGGTCAAAGACAATATGGGTTTTACCGTGTTGAATAGAGGCCCAGGTTCCTATTCATTAATTGTACGAGGGCTGTTTGATAAGTCGTTTTAAAAAGTTTTTTTTTTAATATACTTTTATTTCTCAACATACTCTCCTTTGAGGGCCAAACACTTGTTTAAGCGAGTTTCTAATTTTTTTATCCCCTCCAAAAAATACGTTTTGTCAAGGTCTTCAAAATAGGCGTTTACAACAGCGATGCAGTCCTCATTTGTCAAAAATTTTGCCCTCCAAGCCATCTTTTCAGATTTGGGAATAGGTAATAATCGCACGGAGATCTGGCGAATACGGAGCATGCGGACTCGTGGATTTTGGTCATTGCAATAGTTGACGTGTGCACTGGGGCATTGTCTTGATGAAAGAGGACTTTCTTCGGGGACAATTTTGGTCGTTTTTTGAACAATTCGGCATTAAAACGGTCCAATACCTCTGCATAATAACGGCCAGTGATAGTCTTTCCCTTTTCCAAGTAATCAATCATAATGATTCCTTCGCCATCCCAGAAGACTGTCGCCATCACCTTCCCAGTCGACAAAACAGTCTTGGTTTTCCTTGGAGCACGTTCACCAGTCGCCATCCATTGTTTTGATTCAGGTTTATAATGATGGACCCAGGTTTCGTCCACAGTGACAAATCGACTCAAAAAAATCGGAGGATTACACTTCATCATATTCAAACACAGTTTTGAAATTTGCTTTCTTTCGCGTTTTTGTTCGATTGTCAACAAACGTGGCACCCATCATGCAGACAGCTTTGTCATACCCAAATCTTCATGCAGGATTTTAGGTATTCGCTCAGTGGAGATGCCTGTGTTCTCAGCTATTTCACGCACCTTCACTCGGCGGTCGTCGAGTACAATGTTATAGACTTCTTCAACAACATCCTCAGTAGTGACTTCGATTGGGCGGCCAGAGCGTTGAGCATCAGGTGTGCTTGACCGACCACGTTTAAAATCATTTATCCAGTTATAAACAGTCTGCAACGTTGGTGCGTTAGTGCCATGAACAGAATCAAGTTCAGGTTTTATTGTGGCAGCACTGCAACCCTTTTAAAAAAAATGTTTTATAACGGCACGAAATTCAGATTTTTCCATAGTTGTTGAAAATTTACGAGTGATCACAGTTAAACAATGGTTATACTGACAAAAACTTGTTTTTCTTTTGCTGAATTTTTGAGTCTCCATTTGAAAGATTGTGCCTGCCAGTCTAAATGCCATTTATCAGAAACAAGGTTTTACAAATAGTTTATAACCTCCCTCGTATACAGAACTGTGCTAAGAGTGTCTTGTAATTAAATTGTTATCAATAATGAATGTTTACGAGCCCAAATGCAAAAGAGTTCGTCTACTAGTAAAACTGAAAGCAACGTTTGTTTAAAAGTGAAATATAGATTTGTAATACTAGTATTAAGACTAATAAAAAAACAGTAGGAACTTTGACATAGTGTTTATTAGCAATATAGTATAAAATGGAGTTTTATTTTTAAAAAAACTTCCACCTACGGTCACGCATAAAAGTTCGCCTACCGCAGTAGGTCCCGCAAAATAGTTCGTCTACCACTTAGTTGAATCTCCTTTACTGCCAATAACAGCCTTAATTCTAAGCGGCATTACTAGCCACCAATGCTTTACATTCTTTCTATTTTAAGTCTGCTTTTGATCCTGATGGAAACTTGCGTAACTTTTTCTTCGTTTTCCACCACAGAGTTTCAATAGGCGATAAATCTGGACTGATCGGCGGCCATTCAGGATTTTTTTAGAGTTAGGCCGAGCAATCGTCGGCTTCGCTGTGTGACAGGCAGCACCATCTTGTTACAAAGTAAAGGCATTTTGATGTTTCAAATTCGAAGTAGACTCGTTTCCAAAATATTTTGGTATTTCACCGCATCAACCGTCCCGTCTACAAAATGCAGGTGACCCACACATTGTGCTGAAAAGCAATCCCAAATCGTTACCGAGCCAAGAAACTTCACCTTTTTCTTAATACAATCTGTATGAAATGCTTCGACTGTAGTTCAGATTACTTTTTCCGTTCATCCATCACCGATCATCATGTCAGCCGAAAGACGTCCACTGCTGGACATAGGCCTCCCCCAAGGCTTTCCACTCAGACCGGTCTTGTGCTTTTCGCATCACCGATAGTTATCTCAAATTTGGACTCGTCACACTCCATATTATTTGCCGCCACTGCACAGCAGTCCAGTTTTAGTGATCGCGAGCGAATTTCAATCTCTTTTTTCTGTAGTATTGTGGGTAATGGTTTCTCTTTATCCGTATAAAAACCGTACCCATTCTCTACAGAACTCTTTTGCAGGTATCGACCGATACATTTTTCTTGAATCATATCACGCCATTTCACTGTAAGTTCTGCTACTCGGGCACGACGGTTTCTCTTGATAATTTTCTTCAAGACCTTATTTTCAGCTTCACTCGTAATAATACGAGGGTGGCCCTTTTCTGGATGATTGACAGGATAGTAGACCTATTCAGGAAGTATTCAGGTGCTTACACTTGCGATGCTGCTTTGGCGATTTGGTGAGTAGAAATTATAATTTTATGAACTTCTTCAGCAATGGGCTTTTCACGACCCATATTGCTCAAAATAATTTAGGAATGTAATAAATACTTACTAGGAACATGCCTTTTTATACCCTGTGACATCTTTAGTGCCAAATAATTACGGTTTTGAAATTTGTTTTTAATTTATGTTTCTATATAACAACTTAACGCTAGCCGTAAAGGAACTCTTTTGCATCAATTAAGAATCAGATAAACTGTTTTGCGTGAGCATTCGTAAAGTAATATCAAGAATATCAAAAAAAATTAAATGGTGTTTTTTTATTCGTGCAAAAGTAACGCCGTTCTAATGGAGTATATTATACAATATAAATTGTTTATTATTAATTAACTTCTATAAAACAATAAGTTGATAAGTATCTATAAATATACGCTTCATAATGTATGACTAGACGAACTCTTTTGCATTGGGTCTCGTGGTGTTACCTGCTGCTTGCTGGCTTAAAAATTTATAGCTATCATAATCTTCTCATAACGTCATAATAACACTCGAATGATAGTTTTAGTGTGACCTGAATAAGACAATTACCTACGTAATTGTGTTAATATTAAATTTTATCACAGACTTTAAATTATAAAACTACCACCAGAGCATTATAAAACATGCTGATAGAGGGTGTAACGTGAGGGGAGGATCATAAGAAACATTACGATAGACAACCTCAAAGCTATCAGTTGAAAACGTTTATATTTAATACGTTGTATTATTTAATACTTTGTATTATTTTAAAAGAAAAAAATGATATGTCGTCATAAAATTACTGAAGTAATAGAAGCGATGTTATTTTATTGGCGTTGGCATCAAAAATAACAGTTATTGGCATCTAGTGATTAACGAATTATCGAATCTGTTAATGGTGTTGATCATCTGGTGGGATGCCAAAAATAGTACAGTTTCTCTTACTTTATAAGGAACTAGCTGTTTCCTGCGGCTCCGTTCGCGTAAAAGTTGTTTATCGCTATCCCTTCAGGACAGTCCCAATTTTTGGGATAGAAAGTACACTATGGCCTTTCTGGGGATTGGGGTTATCTTATTATACCAAATTTAAAAAGTGTAAAAGTGTAAAAGACCGGTTGACAGACAGAGTTACTTTCTCATTAAATATTTATAATTATTAGTATTGATGTATCGGGTTTTTTTTTACCTCTTCAATACTGTAATTTATTTTTCAATATCGTTTTACAACGAAGTAAAACTGCTAATGCCAAAATTTAATCACATCACAAAATCTTTAAAAAGTAAGTATAATAAGAACCGTGTTATACAAACAGACAATAAGATGGGCTAAATAAACTATGCTTTAGCTTAAGAACCCTTAAATCCATCGTTTATACTTTAAATAAAAGTTTTCAAAATGCCTTATAGACTATTAACTGAGTATTATTACAGTACGAACAGTTAGTCCACTGACACACATTCTTCGTTCAAACACTGATTAAATCAAACCCGTAGCGTCGGAAAATAAATTAACATGTCCCACGTTCGGCGGAAATATCGCCACACCCCCTCCCCCATGCCGGAAGGTGCGCGCGCGCCGGCGGCTTGCTTCCGGCGACTCGTTACGCGCTTTGTGCCACTCGAACACTCGAACTCAATGAGGTATTGTCGCACTTAGGGAGATCCATGGAGCGTCGTTATTTGAACAATGGTGGAGAATATTTTTAGGCTGCGATAAGAATTTTTCAATTTGTACGTGGCGGACGTCAATAGAGTAAAGAAGATAATTAAATGAAATAAAACTTGAAGGGCGGTTAAAAATAAAGACCAGCAGGTCGATTTTAAGAGAAATCGGGCACGAAATATCGTCACAACTCACAATCAACCCAGAACCAATTCACAAATTACGAGCCTTTGAAACAGAACTTAGTTCAAGATTGCAAAATTCCTAAAGAATTTATATTCAATGTAAGTGTGTGCTACGATGGGTATAAAATATGCATTGTTCTTCGGAGAGGATTATGTCAAGCCAGCAAGTAGACGGCTTTCCTTAACTACTAGGTACGTGTTAAGATAATATTTTAAAAGTGAGCTTAAAGTAAAATATTCTATCCGATTGCATATAAGACTTTTTGGACAACTTGTTTCCAATGTTTACATTCATACTTCAAAGTCAAACACAATCTACAAAATGTCAAGCTATAAGCACACGCGATCAAAAGCAAAACCGCTATAAATATGAAGTAATACGGACTGCCGTTCCACATTCTATTTCCGCTAACCGACATTGACACGATTCTATTTCACACGATTCCGTTTTCAGATGTTGCACCGCGGGAATGTTTTCATTTTCTGCGACATAAATTAGATATACGCTATTTGCGAATGGGAAAGTATAAATATAGACGGGCCGGTCGAGTGAGCATTTTAATGGAGCGCGGCCGCCGGCGTGGACGCGCCAGGGATAAAATGAATGATCAGATGTCCAGGTTTATTTAGATTTTAGTAAAATCAAGGTTTTCAAGTGATTTGCTGGTATGTAATCATTGAGGATGGACGGCGTTTAAGACAGGTGTCTATTTGCAATGTATTGCAACTTTTTTTATTATTTGCTTATTTGTCCCCCAAAAATCCAGCCTCTAAGGGACCTAAAGGAGTTTTTGTACATTCAAATCCATTAATGGAGTAGCTGGCTTTAATGTACACGTCAAACCATTTGGAGTCGTTTACACTTTTTATACGGTTCAATGGATTTAAATATAATATGAAGTTTACAAAGATCCATGAATGGATTCTAATGAACTTTTTATATACCTGGATCCATCAATGGATTTTACTACTCCGAGTACCCATCAATTGATGGATCCAAGTATATTAAAAGTTTAATAAAATCCTTTTTTGGATACTTATATACATAGTAGTGTACTATGATGGATCGAAGTGTAATTATGAGTGCAACAGAATCCAATGATGGATACAAGCGTATTAAAAAGTGTAAACGACTCCAAATGGATTAAAGTGTGCCCATTCTACTCCATTAATGTATTTTAATGTAAACAATATCCACTTGATCCTTTAATGGATCCCATGAATGGTTCCTGGTGGAAGGAGGGTATCCATCCAATTATTCTTGTGTTTTAAGCTATCTCCCTACCAAATTATGATATTAAGTAAACTCTTTATTGCAAAAAAGAAATCATTTTACAGAAAACGGGTTACCTTTGTTTCGTTAAAATATTTTTGCTCAAATGTATCATTTCCCAAATTTTCATTTGCCAAACTGCTTTGTTTTCTGTAAACGTAAATATTTCAGTATTTTATAAAAACTAACCTAACCTAACCCATAGGGATCTACACGACGGTACTGAAATAAATTCTGAAAACATTATATAACATTGGTTTGGGAAATGAAAATTTTGGGAAATGATACATTAGTCCAAAGATATTTTGACTAAACGGCAGGCTCCCACAGAAAACACCATTATTATTATTATTAGTATGGATACATCACATCACATTTCAAGTGACTTTCATATCTACTTGATGTTGGAACTTAATTATTCATAAACTTACATAAGGCCCTGGAATAGATTACATACCTGAAACAAAGAGATTGACACATTTTTAACAAGTAATTAATAATATTTTGATCTAAAAACCACATGATACACAAACAATTTCACAGCAATCTAGCTACAAAACATATTAAATCTACAAGGCGCAGAGTATCAACATTGCACGCGAGATCTTGAGCAAACCTATCTTGTTAGCTTCGCCAAATACCGCGCGGCAAAATATCGCGAGCTCACAGCCAATGTTGTATTTATTTCATCTCTAAGGATTAGGCCTATGTAGGCAACAGGTGCCGTTTCTCCGGCTCTGGCCTTCGCGGCTTCAGGGAGGGCTGATAGAGGCCATGTGTGTAACGCATATCGAGGAATGGAATCTTAGAGTTCGATACGAGTTTGTACTGCCTGCATTCAAGTAAGATAAGATTATGATTGCTGAAAACAGCTACCTAAATTCAGTAGCAAAACAATCACCAAAACTCTTCAAAGACATACTTGCAGTTCGTAACTACCATACCTACATACTTTATTAAATTTCTTGAAATGAAAAAACAAGAATCTTTGTTGAGCTAAAAAAATCTGTAATAAACTTAATATGTTAGAAATTGCCGATTAAAGTTAACGTTTGTTATGCCGAACACGATCTCTATGAAATTTGATTTAGGGCCGCTCAATCCGGAACCCATTAAGGCTGTTATTATTTCCCTGGAACATAAAGCGCGTATAAAGACTGCACGCTAACTTTTACCCGTGGCAACTCAAAATGAAGTATTTTAATAGAGTTTTAGGAACACATACGACCTTTAGAACATTCCGCGATTGAGCTGCGTGCGCACCGGAAATACTTTAGCTTTTACCGCCCATTGTCACACATTTACTTAAATTACTGCTATAATTGAAAGATAATGTTGTTTTTTTGCCATATTGGTTGGTATGCGAACCACGAATTTTGTTGGTTGTTAAAAAAAAACTGGTAATAGTTTTTACTGTTTTTTCACTACCAATATCGCACTTTTCTAAAGTAGGTGAGTAAATGTAAAGCGTTTGATTTTTACAGACAATGTTGAGAGCAAATATATATGAGAAAAAAAACTAAAAATTATATTTTAAAGTATCCACCAAGTAGTGTTGTACAGTTACCGTAATTTATGAGAACAGGGAGAATTTTAGGGTTAAATTCTCGGTAATGTTCTCCATAACGGTAATTATCGAGAAAGTAGTTTAAGGGACGAGCGGAAGGGTACGTCCCTTAAACCCCCGTCCCTTATCTTGTGACGGGTATCTAAGCTAAGATGAGTTTATTAGTAAATAAACTCATCTTAGCTTAGATACCCGTCACAAGATAAGTCAAAGTAAACGTCAAACCATAGAAAACTGTCAGTTTTGACGAATCTTGAGACGAGCATTAAGTACTGGCGGGATCAGTTTATTAATACGGATCTAAGTATTAATTTCTTTAAACTTTTATTAAATTGATTCTATTTTAATTAGTAATAATAATCCACACACAAAAAAATAACAAAAAAAAAATTCGGTAATTTACGGTAATTTTTCACGATGAGAATTACCGTAAGTGTGTAATTAATTTCATGGTTGCACATCAATAACCAAGTACCTTGCTATCAACATAGAAAGTTACAAAACAGCTTGATACATAGACAATCGTAAATATCTTTTTATAATGAATGATACTTCAAACGGTCGCAGCGAGCTCGTCTAAACATCAAAGTCTAGTTTATCAGCCTGTTTGCTTCCCTATTAGAACTGTACCAACTTATTGAAAGCGGTTGCTAAAACGGATTTTAACCCCTCGCCGCAAGCCTACTAGCTTCGTTTCTCACCAAACGCTTTCGTAGACTTACTCAGAAAACTTTGCCAAGCTATAATTTTTACACCCCGCGATCTCGTTACGTCTCTTCAGATGTTTCGTTAGTTTTGTCGAGCAGTGTAAATATTTGTGAGCATGCTTGATTAAATAGTCGAACAAATATTGTCAAACAGTCTTTTGATATTCAAGTGGCATAAAGTGCTTTTTAAAGGCGCTTTTATGCTGAGTTTGGTTTAGTGCCCAGTATGTTGCTTCGCTCTTGTAGGTTTTTTAGTTACATTTTTACGAATACAGTAAATTTGTAAAAAGAAAAACGTACTTATTTTCACAAAGTAGAAAAATGTTTAATAGCCAAGGAATATTTGAAAAGTGACATTTGTTATTTATAACTTTATTAAAACAATGCCATTAAAAAAAAATTAACGACATTAATTAAAGTACTATGCCGGAAACGTTTTTTAAAGTATACCTCAAAAAAATGTATCATTATTTACAAAAAAAAATTGTTTATTAAATTAATCGACACAATAACATGTTTAATATTTTACTTAGTAGTAGTTTAGTGGTTTGCGTCACATGTCCCGGTGAGGCTCCGGTTACAATAATTTAGAACATTGCAATAACATTAAAAAAATAAGCCCAGAGAAAATATGGTTAAATAAAAAAAGAGTCACTTTGTAACGAATATTTTGTAACAGATATTGAGACCTAATGGTTAAAGTAGTGGCACTTTATACTTTTTTTTAAACATCAATAGTAAGTAGTATGAGTTTTAAGCCCGCGAATAAATTATCAACTAAAAAAATAAGCACCAACGTGTTTAAAATCAGTAGGATATTTTTTAGTAATCGTGCCTGTATATTTCTAATTTACTTGAATAATTAACTCATAAAAATGGTTGCTTATCTTACAAGCATAACATTCCCCAACTAAAATCCAGTAAGGTATTGACAGGCATCCAATTTCCCCGTTCAGTGGCTGTTTTAATCAAAGGAATCTAAGACTTAAACGATGAAGCGACGGCACAAATAGATCTAGTAGTAATCATCGAGTCACCTTTGCATAACCGGCGATGCGTACGTGATTATACGGCAAGGATTACGTCGACTCAGGCGCATGATTAATGAGGGTAAATCAGGCCACATCACCAATGGAGAGTAATTAAAGTTTTGTGATTATCTCCTTCCCTATAATTATGATAAAGTTAATGTGCTTTTATAAATTGACAGTAAATGCTTTCACATAGCAAAATAAGCTGAAATATTAACTATTTCTACTATCTATGTATGCAGCAAATCACGGAACCTATGGTAATGGTTGTTACTTAGCGACTCTGGCCAATTACGTATGTTGCTGCAAAAGCGAATAGGCAAAAAGTTTTCTAATGTACCGGACGATGCGGCATGAATGAGCATTTCCTTAAAAAGTTTGTATCCTAGTTATTAAGATTTCAGAAAAAAAAAGGTATGCAAGGTGAATAAAACTATGCAATAAATGTCTAATTTCCCAATGTTTCTTTAAAATTTGCATGAAACTACCTACTTCGATAGGAAGTTAGTCATACTGGGGCCTTATTTTGTCTCGACACATATTGTTTTTAACTCCGCCGCCATTACTGTTAAGTAAATAATAGCTATCTCAACGTTGACATAAGATTACATGTCAATAGTACATTATTGCCTAGGCACGGAAGTAGGCAATTGCGGGGCGAGGATTGGTTTAAACGGACGAGCTTGCGAGTCCGTTTAAAAATACGAGGCCCGCAATTGCCGTTCCTGCCGAGGCATATATAGTGCTTTTCTCAAAAATCGCAAGAATAAAATTATGTTGGAGTAAAGTACTTTATTAAGGAAAGAAATACCACACAATCTATACAGACAATATTATTACCTACTCTGTACCGTCTTTTGTTTATGACAAGGAGAAACGCAAGCTTTTTTTTTAAAACTACTCAAGCTATTCGAGATACAGATAAAAAAGTTATATTCCGAACAAAATTTGGATGTAATAAGACTTGTGCCCTCATTTTATTAAGGCCGTTTTCACTTTTTAAAAAGTTAGATACTAGATGGTAATGAAATTTGTATGCAACATTGCGTGCTTGTGTAGCGAGCACGCAATGTTTTTTTTTTTTAATTTGAGATCTGTCAGTAAACTATGTACTTCGCATCCCAATATATAGATAGTAATGTCAACTTTTCCTGTCATTTTTGAGAAAAAGCAATTAAGTTGAACCCGAGGACAAATAGACCCCCAGGTTTGGTAAAACAAACAAAATCTAAAACCGCAAGCGCACGTCACATGGAATCTGCTAGATGTGGGTGATAGAGAAACATTTTTTTTTTGGTAATAACTAAGAAGCCTTTAGAAAGTGACTGTCTTTCCGCTGAGATTGATTGATGATTATAGATCTGATGCCGGCTGGAGCTGCATGATAGTGATAGGATGTTTATGCAAAATGTGGTTACAAAATTTATCAACAATTTCTGTAGCTCTGCCTACCTTACTCTGGGAATCAAGGCGTGAGTTAATGTGTGATGATGGGGAACCCATCATTTGTATTGTTTTAATATCCTATAACTTATATGTGAGGCTTATCTGTAAATATAAGCTGGTTAATAAATAAATAGATATTTTAATCGAATTTGTCTTTCATGGAATTTCATTGTGGGGTTATTACGACAAATGCTATATAGCTCTGGCCTTTATGCTCCCTAAAATGAACTGCAAAGCCATATCATAATACCCACAGTGTACTCCCAGCCTCCTAATAGCGTTTGGCTGCATATCGCTATGACGCTTGCAGTCGCAACTGACTGTATATTTGTCACTCGTGTTTCATAGATAACTGAAGGTTGCCGATCGCTATTAGAAACAGGTAGTGATTGTGTGTTTACACTATGCTCCTTATTCATAACCGCAGAATAAACGAACTATCGTTAAGAAACGTTTTATTACTTTTTGTGAAATTTAAATGTCATAATGGCCCATAAGGACCAAGTCATATTTTAAGCACCATTAGCTATTGCGCGTTTATGAATAAGAGGTTTTTTAAGTGCATTACAACACGACATGACAGTGTCCATTTGTTACAAACAAACGGACACTTTACATATTTCATCGATAAGATTGTATTCGAACAATCGTAACTCTTTCCTGTAAATGTTTACACATTCGCCAATCCGCAAACGCAATCGTAGACGTTCGAAAATCTATGGCGAAAATTTAATAAAGCGGAGGTTGGCGTGTGTCGCAATTTACATTTAAAGCACCAATTATTTGACGTCATTAGCGCCCTCTGGCGCCCATAAAACGCACCCAACACGCGCGGCGACGCCCTTCCTATTGCCTTTATAAATTAGAAATAAAATGGCAATTTTTAATCCCCGACACGGTTGAATGACTCATTTGTCTGCGCTACGGATGTTTATGATAACGAATTAATTAATTTTTTAATAAACGTTTCATTAAATATTTGAACCTCAAATATTGTTATTAAAATATTGGCTTGGTAATATATTTATTATTTATTAGTCTTCATTCTCCTTACAAGAGATTTAGTTTACCTAATGGATGAACAAGGTTATGTTAAACAATTACACGTTTTTACAGGGCAAGCTTATAAACACGTGTAAAATTCGTAAACACAAACATTTCATTAAATTAGTATCCACAAAATGCGTTCACGTTGATTTTGTGCATGGGTGTAATTATGTTTCAAATTATTTTAATAATTATAAGATCAAAGTTGAGTGCTAGGCGGAAATTTTATTATTTTGTTTTATAGCGACGACGACGCGCTGGCCTAGTTGGTAGTGACCCTGCCTACGAAGCTAGCGGTTCTGGGTTCAAATCCCGGTAAGGGATGTATTTGTGTGATGAGCACGAATATTTGTTTCTGAGTCATGGATGTTTTCTATGAATTTAGTTATTTATTTAAGATAAGATAAGATAAAAGAAATTTATTCAGTAAGTAGGCCGCTCGGGAACTTTTACACGTCAAGATACTACCAGCGCTTCCCAAGAGGAGACCACTGCTGAGAAGAAACGCCGCAAGAAACTCAGCATTTCTCTATATAAGTATTTAAATCGGTTGTCTAGTACCCATAGTACAAGCATAGAGCTTAGTTTGGGGCTAGGTCAATTCGTGTGACATTAACCCTATAATTTAAATTACACAGAAGAAAAAAAAATAGACATAAATAGAGATAGCTAAAACCATTTTCAAAAACTATAACATTAAACCTAAATTGTATTCTTTGGAATAACTATCAGGCATCGCAGCAATCATATGAAACCAAACTCTTGCGTTCGATTGCTCGCGTTGATGTAATTAAAAACGAAAAGCTAATTGGCCAGCTCTTACTAAAAGCGCATCGCAGCCATACATCAATGTCCCCTCTAATTACTGTGTCTACTGTGGATGAGGGCTTAAAGTCTCATGCACACTGGGCAGGCTCACGGCGACACGACGGGTACGAAGTGTCACTTCGGAAACCACTTATAAATAAATTATTTATCATGTACACAAAAATCTAATTGTTTCACACTGGCCATAGAAGGGCGAATATTAAGCCAGATAAAATTACAAAGTACTACCCCGGCTTTCCTTCTGTTTACATCAGAAGTTGCTTGTTGTGATCTTATTTTTGTCGACATACTTAAGATGACTATGACTATCCATGACACAGCCATTAATCTCGCCCATTTGTTAATCTTAACTTCAGTTATATACTACTGTGCTGTGTTAGATACAGGGATCGATACAGGTATTAATTAAGATTGAAATATCTTCAGTAGTTTGCCAAATTTCCTCCTTATCTTCGATTATAATTTAGGTATTAACACTTTACTGTTGTATAAACGCATTAAAGCGAGAAACCAACAATGAATACCGGTATTTTTATATGAAAATAATATTGGTAGACGACCCCTAGTTTTGTCAATTTATCGAATGCATAAAGTATTTGGTTATGTTATTTCACTGTTTCCGAATGATGCAATAAAAATATCACTAGGGGTGAGAGTTGTGTCAATTTCATAACTTATTTTATTGGTATTTACTTTCAATGTAAAACAATTCAATGTAGCTTAGGTAAAACTTATAAAACTATAATTTTTCCCCAAAAACCAATGTTACTAAAGTAAGAACGAAGTCACTGCTGTGTTAAGTTACAAATCACAGATAAGCTTGTACGAATCGTGTAAGCCTAGCCTTACAAATGTGCGGTGCTGAGCAAACCACATATAACGAATAGCCGTGAGCTTTAATAGAAATGCGTGCACTAAATTGAAATGATTAATTCTAGTTATATAACGACTGTGTTACAAAGTTTAAATGAATCATTAATTGTAAAGCCGAATGAGCACCTAAATATATAGGTTTGAAGAGAGGAAGGTGTACTCACCGCTTAATTTGTAGAATCGAGCAACAAATATAGTAGGGATGGATTATTTTATATCGGAGAAATAGAAAAATAAATTATGGCATACTATTTGAAGTCATTAAAAACATAAATAAGTAAATTTCATTTTTCGTAGTTACCAGAGAGGTGTAGGTTGTGTTCCAGTACAGAGAGTAAAGATAGCGGGAAATAATACATAGTCATAATACCATGGTTATGCAAATAAATGAATATGAATATGAATATGAATGTGTTGTGTTATTCTCCTGGGCCCCTATTCTACTTTAGCTTAAGTACATCTGGCTTCTTACTTAAAAACCCTGGACCTGCGTACTTAAAAAATAATTAATTAATTCAAAGAACTTAACAATAATCTATATACTCGTAACACCTTAACTAGAATGGAATAGTGTTGCATTATAACAATTTTTTTTGACATCCGGTCGCCAGGACGCTTATTATCGTTATCATATTGTTGCCCTTACGGTATGTTTTATTGTCAAGTGAATAAGAGCTAACATAACATAAACAATATGATTACGACATAAAAACCAGACGAACTAAAAAAAAGGATGACGGAAATGTAACGTTGAAATTATTAATCATCATGAGCTTTAGACAACCCACAATCCATTATGTGGTCCGTGAGCTAAATTGCCTTTTTCATCGATGCCATGAAAATATTTTAGGAAAAAAAATTTATATTAGGTAGTATCAATTTTATCTTGTAAGTTTAATAAACATAGTTTAAATGCAATGAATAATCCAGCTCCGTTTCATATGAGACAAACAGCTCAAGCGTTAACTCTAAAATGATCAAGTCCGGTCCCAGTAGTTGGCACTCCAGTCACCATATTAAATGCAAATTACTCGCTGCACTTTGAAATTGCAGTGCAAACAATCCACCTTCGTAACAATGCCGTATTTAAATCAGATTGAAATTCGGCACGTCGATTAAAAGCAGCAAGAGCTACGCGTGCCTAAGTGCAGAGCAAACATTGCTACTAGCTAACTTAAACCCACCCCGAACAAACCAGTTTATCTCAAACCCGCATATTCAAACTTACTCCCCTCTTAGCCCTTCAACTGGAACTGTGTAAAAGGGGGAACGGGGTCACGATAAAGTGGTCACAAGCATGTGATTGCAATTACTACGTGTAGAGAAGCAAGCCGCTTATGCAAATGACGATTTCCCGCGGACGCATCTAATGGCCCATAAAGAGTGGGGGGGTGGGGTCCGATGCACTTTTAGAACTGCCCCCTCTCCCGGTGTTGTCGGACACTTGGCTGGTGCTAAATCTGGACCGCAGGCTTAAGTGACCGCAGAACGGACAGTTCAATTGTTTTATTTCAAGTGTTGGGCCTCGTATAATACTCAGACTTACGTATCAGCGTATTTACACTTGTGATCTATATAGTTTGCGAGAATGATATTTTACAAAACGTTCCATTTTACTCGGGACTTTTTTAGCTATCTGAGGATGGCGGAATATTTAAAATGATTACAAAATTTCCGCGGCGTCAAGATAAAAAATAAGTTGTCTTATGTGAGTAGGTAACGAAACGTTTAGTGCCCGATATATCAACACTTGTTATATGAATTTTAGAATGCAAAGAAATATTTTGTAAATACACTACCTACCACCTGTTTAGCGTAGTGATAACCATGTACTTATTAATATATTAATCAAAGTAACCAATCATTGACCTTGTACTAAGCACTAGGCTCGTGCTATACCCATACTATACTAGAAGACGATAAACATAACTTAGATTAATAAGTACTTCATACAAGACTCTGGAACAAAATACTCATGAGCATCACACAAATATTTAAAATCATCGCGAATCGAATTCGGGACCGCTAGCATCGTAGATACCTAGGGTCATTTACTTACCAACTAGGCCAACCGCGTTATCCCGGCATATATAAACTTTAAGAGCTAAATACTGGTTCTCCTACAAATATCTCCTATTCGACCATAAATCAGGGTCGAATAATGCATAAACGAGCGCGCCCAAAGGTCCCGGGTCACGTTGGCCGCGCTCCACGGATTGATTAATTTATAACTCTTGCGCCGACTTTTATTGGCGCTCATCCCAGTAATTGCCGATCGATCGGTTAAAGGCACACGCACACATTTACACAGGTGGTAATACAAAACAATGTACCATCATCTTGACATAGCAAATAGTTACCACTTCTTAATTAATAACTACTGCAAATAGAACGACATCGATAATTCAAGCAAATAAAACAATAGGGTTATAATTATTATCAGGTTACAGGCTAATTCAAGCGTGATTTCTGTTAGATGTTTGTTATTATAATTTCGTGGGTCTATCTTTCAATAGATGCAATTGTTATCTTTGTTACATAGTATAAAACAAAGTCACTTCCCGTCGTACGTCCCTCTGTACGTACGCTTAGATTTTTTAAACTAGGTACGCAACGGATTTTATTGCAGTTTTCATCAATAGATAGTGATTCAAGAGGAAGATTTATATTTAAAACTAGCTGTCCGTGCCCGGCGCCACTCGGGTGTATTTTTTTTGCAATTAAACATTGTCTTAGTAATTACACAAACACAATAAAAAAAGATTTTTTGAAATCGGTCGAGTCATTCTCGAGTTATGAACATGACCAAGGGAAACAGGGCTTCATTTTTATATACATACTTAGTTATTACAGATAGTATCTAAACTCTGAACTATAAACGGGTGTTACAGAAGTAAAGAAACGCACATAAACCGAAGCGAAGCGAGGGTGAGTTGATAAATATAAGTTATAACAACCATACACGTCACGAGCATTACAAATATACCAACATAAACCTTTATCAATTTAGTGTTATTTGTGCCACAAATAGTTCACTCTAATTACTCACATGAGGCAAACTGCACATAGCGTTGTGCACCGAGCTTAACCAGGCAATGACCATTACACGTAATAATGTACGAGTATGGGCATATGTTTCGCACGGTTCTGTTACCGATGACCAATTAGTTTGTAATTATACCATTTTGTTGAAACCATGCACAGGCGATGCCATACTGATTTCGTATATTAAACAAATGTCTTCCATTTATATACGGCAAGGACTTTTCTAGGAGAGTGTATCCAGTGTTCTTGATTTGTTTCATCTTATGTTTCGCTACGTATGCCGTAGTTTTACAGAAACTTTTATTATTTACAGAATCATTACACGTTTCCTCTGCTTTTCCTCATACCATAATGGTTTTGACATGTTATCGATTTGTTTGCGGTGAAGTTAATAAAAACATATCATAAAAAAGTGAAGGTGAAGTGATGTAGTTATGTTGGTGGAGGTGTGTTATCAATAAAGTGATTTTCTTTCCTTTCAAAAGCAATAAGACTTTTACCGAGTAGAAGAGCGACATAGAACACTTGCTAGGGCAGTTATTTATACTTATAACAATTAATTTTAAAAAGTAACAGTTTTGCTTCTAATTGGTTGTAGATTCCCTATCGTTGTGAATACAAAAGCTAGAGCTACTACTCTTAATAGTTTCTTGGTGAATTTTAGAAGCAACAGAGCACCTATGCGATTGACAGATTAAATTCATCTCGCCCGCCGGGAGCGTTAACATTCAGGAAACAATCAACCAAGGTTAATCCTAACGAGCCGATGATTTATATTAAATACATTAACTATTTACTAATATAGTTAAATAAATATAAACGAGCCTACTAATTTTTAGTTTCACTTATTGGGCGTTGAAAGGTACTAACACGCTACATTTCAGTATCCGATTGATAATTTATTCAATTAGTGGTTTATGCAATGGTTGATTAGTGGGGTTTGAGCACTTTTTAACCCAGTGGTTAACAGGGTTATGTTACCTTAGCACAGCAACAGATCGATTTGTTACGGTTTTTAATCATTATTTCAGTTTATTATTTGAACATAAAATCGGCCCCTAGCGCCGTTAGTATGGTGAAACTTACAGTGCTACCAGCCGATTTTTTTATCAGTTGGTAACTAAATTAATTACCAGGGTAACTATTTTAATTTCAAAAATACATCTTGAAATTCTGATTTTCAAAGTATTGTGCATGCAGTCAGGTGTTTTAAGCTTCCTTTTACGAACTTACTTATTATTTCCTACTCAGAAACATTATACTTGTAAAATAAACAAGCGTGTAAGGAAACTGGCGAAATCAAGGCAACCGTATTATTCCGCGATGCGAGCGCCGGCCGCCGCGGTCGTCCCACATTACGGGCTGCGGTCGCATGCTTTGCTGCCGCGGTCTCCTTAATGTTACACGTGTTTTATTTGCATTACATTTACGAAGTATTACTTTTGGTTAGCATTGAATTAGTGACTAAAACTTATAGTTAAATATACGAATGTTTTGTTGTTTTTGAAATCAGTATCAGTCAGATAAAAGTAATCTTTATACTTTTCGACAAAAGTCAATTTCTATAAGATTGTCCCCCGATATAAACCTATTTGTTTATTTATCATTGAGATTTAACTTTTTACTCGTAAAATAAACAGCAAACGTTTTAGGAAACCCGTGGAATCAAGTCCACCGTATTACTCCGCGATGCGAACGCCGGCCTCCGCGGTCGCCCCACATTACGGGCTGCGGTCGCATGCTTTGTTGCCGCGGTCTTCTTAATGTTACACGTGTTTTATTTGCATTACATTTACGAAATATTACTTTAAGTTAGAATTGAGTTTGTAACTGAAATTTAAGTGAGAGTGTATTTTTTATCAAGTAATTTTAAATAATATTAGTTTAGTGTTGATATAACTTATTTTCAATATCCAGTGACAATATCAGTCAGATAAATTGAAGTACTTTCATTTTCATCATTTGTCATTTTTATATTATGTCACAATCTTGTCTGGAGATTGGAAAACCAGCTTTTATTCAAAAATATAGTAGTACATTAGATATTGCATTGCGTGTCAAAACATACGATACATTTAAAACGAGAATTCAATATAAAAATATTTTTAGCGATAAAGCGAAATGCCATACGGATTTTTTTCTGGCTACGAGTGAACCTTCACGGCGTAGTATTTACCAGGGCCGTAGCAACTCAAGTATCATTAACTCAATTAATAAATGAACAATCTGGAATAAAAAAAAAACAAGAATCGTTCATTATGTGTCCTTAGCTAACCTATTACTCGCTTATACATATTATGAGTAATAAATAATTTTAATGCCTTTCTTCCACATTAAATCATAACAGCGAATATAAAATTTTCTTTTTAATAATTGACAATACAACTACAAGTTAGAGATATTATTTATCTCTCAAACTCCAGTTTCTTTCAAACGTAATTGTCGTTATTTTGTATGTTATTGCTTACTAACGAGCCTGCAAATATTGACACTATTTTTCAAGGGATAAATAAGTTTCTGACAAGCTTTTGTTTCCGACTGTTTTTTTGCACAACTGCTTGCCAAGACAAAACTAACCAATCAGAACCCCGTGGGTCCATGATAAGTATAGCGATCCTGTCACCATCAGATCAGCTTCTCGATACGAGTACCATAACATTGCATCGTTATCGGGTTTACATAAGTGGTTCTATCAGCCTATTCCATTCCATTAACGGGATGTGGTCTAATATTAACTTGCGAGATTTGACCTAAACAAATTATATTTCTAAAAAGCATCGTTAATTGACTTTCAAAGTTTAGCAAAAGCCACAACTCTCGTTCTCACGAGAGGTGGGTTTGTATCAAGATATCTTAGTTACGTGAACGGCCCTCGTGTTTGTTAGCATTGACCCTTCGGGCTAAACGACTTGATAGAGATAATGGCTGCCGTAGAAACTCTATCGTATTCTCAAAGGGATTAAAGTAATTTTCTAGGACAGTTATTGTTGAGTTACTATAAAAGATAATAAATGATGATCAACGACGAATTTTGTGATTATTAATTTGAAATCTCAAGACTACAATCTCAAAACTGCAATCCTAAGACTTCAAATGCGTTGCCAACCCTCAGGACTAAGATGGAATGCTTCTATGCTAGTATTTTCACAGGTTGTCTTATCCACACAACTACAATTTACAAATACCTTTTTTTACAATATGAGTAGGGTAAAGTTGAATCTTGTGTCGTCGTGTCAGTGGTGACAACCCTTCAAAAAATAGATACGAATGTTTGGTGTTTAGTGTGCCAATTAATGGGTTTATGTTACTTCACATTAATTCTTCATAACAGGATTATATAATGGATTTGTAGAACCATTATTAGATAGTAATCTGAAACTTAACTCAGAATTCACATCACCGTATCCCTCTAGTTTCATCTATCTGTTTTGATAAATGCAGTGCCTTGATAAGTTTTCAAAGTAATAAGCAAATTTCCCCGAGGGGTCTTTACACGCTTCGGCGATGTGGGCAATCAAGCAATGCACTCAATACTGACGTAAAATATTAGATAATACAAAATATGTATTTATATGATATTGTAACCAGGGCCCGTATTCAACAGGGTAAAAACAATATCGTTTTTGATCTGTTATCGTATCGTCACCGTTTTGATTTTTATTTACGCGCTTATTTACTTGACAGTAATGGCGACTGATGTCAGAACAATACCATAACAGATCAAAGACGATATCGACGGTTCTGTGACTCAACCTCGTATATTGAAAAATGTCCAGTATAAACTGACACGCACGAAGTTGCATTAGGGTACCTGGTGAGTGTCAGTTTATACTGGACAATATTATATATATGAGGTTGAGTCACAGAACCGTCGATATGTTTTTTTACCGTCGGGAAGAGAGACCCTGAGCGTGTATAAAAGTGAATCCTACTGATGTTTGAATGTTTATCCTGCAATGTCATATAAACGGCTAAATAATTGGATACGTTTTGATTCACGTATGGGTTTTGTCTTGTTTCATTTAATTGATTAGTCATCATCAGTTAAACGAGTTCAAATTCTATGGGTCCAACTTCCGAATCCATTATTAAGGTATCACTTTAAAACCACTAAGGCGCCATTTATTTTCAAATCTGTCCGGCTGACTAAAGTCGAAATACATTTGTTTGGTTGCCTCATACAGTACCTGTACAAGTCCTACTTCTAACTTTTTGTTTAGGTATGTTTTTACCGCCTTATATGATAGCCTAGTCCGGCCATTTAAAGTTGCATTTAGACATAGCCGTTAAGAAAAGACTTAGATGACTGTAATCGTTTCGTAACATTCCATAAATTTGATACTATGGGTTAAAATTTGACCCGTTGTACACATGACAAATGTCAAGTATACCTGAGGTTACGTAAAACCAATTAGAGTGTAAATCCAGCAAAATCCATTTCTAGGAAAATCAGGTTTGCACTTTATTAAATCAGATTGGTTATTCTCAAAGAATGATTAAGTACAATATAAGCTGACGGCTTGCCAAAAGATGCATAATTGGTTAAGTATTCCAACACGGACTGAACTAATACATCAAGACACACAAGAGAGACATCCAAACGAAGCAGGTAAGTAAATAAAAGCTTGTAAAATGAAAACCAATTTCGAACTAAAAGAAGGATGGAAAAGGGAAAAAATGACGGTATATGAATTCCGCACGTTCGAATTTGTAAAATCTTCATTTGAACAATGGGCTTCTATTCTGCTCGGTAAAACCATATTGCCTTTGTCGTGTTATGGTATTGTCCTTGCCCGCCATTGCTGTCAAGTAAATAAGAGCAATCAAATACAGAAAGTTTTTTAGAGGTGTGATATGAATTTTCAGTTTGTTCAGTTTCCAGATAGTTCAGTAGGTACATTGGCTGGGTTTAGTTTACGGCATTACATTTCAATTTTAATCGGCATGGCTATTGTGCTTTTGTATAATCTAATAAAAACACAACCCATCCACTTGCTGCCTTGCTTTTAACGTTTGATGGTTAAAAACGTTAACGCTGAAAGATTATTCTGCTTAATAAGTTTACGCGTTTAATTTTATAAGTATTCCTTTAGGAAATTTATGCGTAATGATTTCTGCAATACAATGCTACGCCATATGCGTTTCTGCGTATTGACACTTATACTATAAGTCATTATGCCTTACACAATTATATGGGAAAATATCTACCAAACAAATGGGACCCTTAACTTACTGCTAATGATGTCGGGGTAATAATAAAATGTGGTAATGGAAACTTAAGAGCTCAAAAACCACCGCTAGCAGGGGCCCGAAAGATTTTCTGGAATTTTATCTACTTTAAATCCATCCTAATGCATGATAATATGAATAAACGTATAAGTAACTTTGACTGTCTGCTTGTTACTCTAAAAAAATTGGTATGTAGAAATCTTTAATTCCTGGGAAGGAAATAAGTTCTATTTAACAGCGAGTGGCGGTAAACAACTTGTACGCGGACGGAGTCACAGGAAACAGCTAGCTGGTATCATATTTTCGTCGCAAATTGATTATAACAGTAGTAGTAGTATTAAACAATAATTTAAATCAAGTTTATACACCATTAAAAACAATATGCCAATTAATAGGAATGAAACCAAAACGTGAGTATTTATACGAACAAAGTTAACTCTTCTACGGCTTAGGGTCTCCCCAGACCTACCGACGCGGGATCGGCTTGAGCCGGTGAGATTTTTTTTTATGTCCATTAAGAGCAAAAACGACGTCGTTTGGTTCGCATCGCCAAATCCAGCCGAGCCGAGCGACGACTTTTTCACTCTTACAGCACGGGCATAAAAAAACATCTGATAGGATCAAGCCGATTCCGCGTCGATAGGTCTGGGGACACCCTAACTCACTGTCTTATATTAAAAAAAAATGAAAATATCTCTTGTTACATTAAATTCTGTCTGGCTGTATATTATACACATCGTACAAAAACGTTCGGAAGAACAATATACCGATTTTAGATAAGATCATGCTATAGTGTGTATTTTATTACATGATACTCAGTTTTTTTAGCCCCTAAAAAAAAAAACGGTCGGTGTAAATTTCCCTGGTGTATCTAATCGAAGAGTAGCCTGTTGATTGTCACACAAATCGTGAAAACATTCTCACTCTCATTTCCCTAAGGAGTGGCCTTATTGGCTGCTTTAGAAATAGAAAAAAGTGGCAATGGATGTGAAACGGGCCCCTACACAAACCCAATAGTGGGTGGACACAAGCTGTTTAAATAAATGGATACAGCACTGAAAATACTTTACATATACATATAACTAAACCATTGATTTAATGCCGTAACAGTTGAATTTACAGTAGTACAAAATAATACAAATCACTATAAATATTCCTTAAAGCATCTATTGACATCATACTCCGTTGCTCTCACATGTGTCTGTATATTTGTCTTTGAATTTTGTAAAAATATGATGAATTCTGACGACTCATTACTTTAGACGCACTACTAAACCACCATTCCCTGTTTTACAGTTTTATTCTCAGAAAACGGATATTTGTATAGTTTCAATCAGTCTATCCTGCGTTCTCCCTACGCATACGCAGCAGCGGTTCGGTGCGATGTAAAAGCCAAATTAAAAAAGTTCAACCGCGTGGCACGAGGATAAAAAACCGACGGACGAACTTTTTGTGACTTATCGATGGTGCGAATTTGATGCCTATGCAAAAGTTTTGTTTTATTAAGTTCTGTCTGATTTAGTAAAAGCTTAATTTTGCATGGCATTAGCATTAGAGCGTTTTAGGCCACGCGCATTGTGTAACGGCGACTGTTACCTACTCGTCAACTTGTAAAGCCTACTTTTTGGCTCGGGGGGACTAAATAAAAACACGTTTAAGCTTAACATTCCGTAAACGTATCCATCAATCGAATGTTCTATATATAATAACAACCACTATTAAAAAAAAACGGATGACAAAACACTCAATGAAATTGATGATAAAAAATAATACTTGATCACGTTTTAAAGGTGTGTCGGAAGAACCCGAACAAAAAAAGTACTTGTTGTCTATTCCATTTATTGTCAAACTTAAATAAAAACAGCTATTTTCTCCTACTCCTCAAATATTTAGAATGGCATCAGTTCGGATCAGGTTTCGATTAAGCACTATTTAATTAAATTCCCAAGCAAACAACAAAGAGAATTAGAGCGTTTGTTTTTCAATTATCTCAGAGTAAATTCGTTCACACCTATTCTGATAGTAAATTTTAATAAGATGGTAAACAAATTGTGCTGTAATCGTAGTTAAGCGACAAAATATTTAAAGCAGTAGACGGGTTAAAATGTTGTTAAACTAATTGTAAAATACTATAAACATTCTTATCCTCATCCAGAGTGATGTTGTTAGCTGCAGCTGCTTAGAAAAAGTGCTCCATGAGCTCCGGTGATCACTTCAGGTGTCTCGCTGGATCGTATGCCTCCTCTAGCATAAAAATATGTATATGCAGGACCGCATAATGTGATTTTTCAAGACAAATAAGATACCGGCTTAGAAAAAGGACAGGGACCATTTGAGTAGCATCATTTGAATCGCTAGTTTTGACATTTACCTGACTCCTTTATTGGATTGTTTCTCAACTAATCTGTGACTTGGCACCTTTAATTGGACTCTATTGGGTAAAATTCCATAATTACCCCAGATTTTATTCAATAATTGTTTAAAATCAGCAAGTAAATAGTCAATACTTAAAACTGATTTCATTAATTTTGCACTTTTGTATCTCTTTTCCTCACAATCGACCAGTAAAGCATATTTGACGGATACATTTAGCCCTTTCTCTTTCTTACACTTGAAAATAGACAAGGAGAGAGGCCACTTTATGCTACAGGCAGGCAAATTGATTCGTCGATTGTGAAACAGGCCCTTAGTATCAATATAGTTCATAATTGATTTTTTTTTTTTTTTACTAATGTAATAAAACTAAGATAAAACTGATAAAATTTACTTTGTTCCAACTTAAGACATGCACCTTCCATTTTTTTTAAGTACTATATTCAACTAAAGATCGTAAATAAACGTTGTTGACAGTAAAACTTGCCAAACTAATCTGATTAACACGCGATATCCACGGTTTTGTCGAAGCCCCTATTCTGTGAGGGGTGGTTTTATTTCCGAATTCCGTTTTGATCGATTCCTTTGATGTGCCGGTGGGTTGCGGAGATTACTGGAGTTCTATTAACGCGGAACTTACAATTACACTAAAATATTTCCAGTGGCTAAGAATAAAACTAGTAAACTGACAAGTGCCTTATTCTGTTATCGTCTTTAACGCCTTGTTTAATTTAATGTAAGTAACTTTATAAGTGCTTTATTGTGACTTCACGCTATTTCTCCTCGTTATTATGGGGGCAATTTTCGAAAAATCCTTCGTAGCGCACTCCTAGAGTCCTAGTAAGTTCCTAGGTCCAGCGGTTTAGACTGTTCGTTATCTGTTGAACATTAGACATTGCAGTATTCGTGTGCCATAGATAGCATATCCCAATGATGATGATGTCTGTCAGTCAGTCAAAGTTAATATGACCTACTTAGACAAGCGCTTTATGCACACTATCCTTTATGCGGAATACAGTCTCTTTAAATCAAATAGCATTGCATACTGTGACGCAAAAGTGCACCTCGGTCACATTTTTGCATGAAATATGTACCCTAGTTTTACGTTCCACGCGATGTCACTGCACCAAGTTATCAGTGTAGTTGATCGCGTTAGCTAAGTCAATACTAACCTTTTAAGTTGGTTGGTTGAGCCAAAATGTGTTTACCTACTCGCGCATTTCACTCCACTTGTAAGTTGTTTTTTTATTATTCTTCTTCTGCAGCATTTTATTTGAATGCCCACTGTAGGGTATATATGTTTCTCCAAGTTTGTTCCCATTTGCATTGTTATGAGTTAGTTAGGACCATTGTGGGCCAGAATTTTCTTTTATGCCATCGAATCATCGCGGAGGTGGTCTGCCAACCCTTCTCTTCCCTATCCAGGGCCTCCATCTGTTGTCATTCCTACCGATTTATTGTTATTAAGTACATATGGAGAATCGACAACTAGATTTTACACGTCAAATCAGAACAACGCCAATTTGAATCACATTAACAAGGTAAATGTCCATCCTGAATATCGTCGAAAATTGAATCATATCCCATGGTTAAATTGACAAAGTTGATTTAGGTTGAAATAAATACTGACTATTTGTATTTACGTAAACTCAGACTGAAATATGTATAATGTATATTGCATAATCTATTTGGTCATAATTCGTTTTGACTCTACGAAATTACATTTTGGTCGTAAAGACTAAATTCACTTAGTCGTATCTATTTAATATTCCTTCATATTTATAATGCTCAAAATCAATCGGTCTTAATTAATTTACAACGAAAATAAATTTGGTGTAAATATTTTCCAGCACAAATACAAAAAAATCACTTTGGATGGCATTTTTTTTGGTCTAAGTTCATAATAGTCAATTCAAGTGGCCGAATTTCCAAATACTTATTTCCAATTAAGCCTGCCGACACGGTGCCACACGTCGGCTGTTTAAGCTGGATATTAATTACGCGTGCTAATTTAATGCCTCTTTATTTGTGAAAAATTTCAAAAAACAAACTATTCTCTCGACATACAAACTAAGTAATTACATGTAAAGCAGAATACGTTAATTATTTCCTTTCAGGTGTGTGTTTACTTTCAGAATAACAAATGTTGTGCACACGCAATCCGTACACCTCCGAGTGCCATCAGCAAAACAAATGAATAGGTATACATTTCTGCGTGTATGTGTACTTGTAAATACGTTAACAATAACTGTTAAATAGATATAACTCCTGATGTAATGGTGACCCGTTCTTTGATTAGTTGATATGTTTTATACGGCCCTACCAATTTTCAAAACAATTTTTGTAACATAATGACAACGATATGGGATAAATTTCAAAATAAATGTATAAAGACGCTATTTAAATCACTTAAATGATGTCTAACTTACAATTTCGTTACAAAAATGTATGTGTTTGACGTTAATCGACAGTTTCGTGACGGTGACATAACTCTCTTTAAGTGGACATTTATTTTGAAATTTACTCATATGGCAACAAACAGTTGTTCCATTTTAACCTATGGCGCGGCATTAACGTGTATTAAATACAATTTTTTTTAACCACTAAGCAGAATTTACAATATATGTGATTTATTTCAAGCGATAGATGCGAGTAATATTTGAACGAAATGTTTTAAATCTGCTTGGTCTGGATATTAAAAAAGATAAAATCCGTGCACGTTTTCTGTGAAAATGTAAGTATTATTTTAATTAAAAGTTTATACCTGAAAATGAAACGCCAGTTTTCCAGAAATTTGCTATTGAAAATATATCGAATTTATGTTTGGACTGAGCGCAGTTGAGATACGAAAATTAATTTATTAATGTTTAACTTTTGTAAAATAACATTTCGACCGAAAAATATACGCGCAAACCCGTAACATAAACATGTAAGTACTAACATAATTAGGTAAACATCATATGGCAGTTACTATTAAAACAAAATTAAGTGATATAAGTACTCAAAACATCACTGTGTTAACAGTATTTTTTATGTTTTTTTTATTGACAGTTATACGATTTATGCGTCGCTTCACAATCCAAGACAAGGAGAAGCAAACACACTTTGGCACTTATATTATCATCATATTACATCAATATGGATAACAGTTTTGAATCGGCCCCACTGTCAATAAAAACCCGTATTCATTCAGCTTTTAGAACTTGATTTTTAATGGCACGCTTTTATTCTCTCAATTTATTAACTTCAAGCCATGTTTACGCCACCGCATAATATTTTTAACTAAGTGTGCAGCGCCCGCCGCGGTTCTAATTAAAGAACAATAATGAGGGTAGGACAAACCGCCGTCTAATTGATGTAGCTGTGTGTTATATTGCACTAAACGTGTATAAAAAGTGTGGTACTTTACAGTTTTAGTTCTAAATCATTTAATTTAAAACGTTACATTCCGCACGTTATAAATCGAGTTAGTAACTTAATAGCTTTATACCGTAAATATTTTATAGATTAAATTCTTTCCATTAGCTAATTAAAATATAGCGCAGAAAATTTCATAAAAATCATCCAAGCCACTTTGCGTGCGGCAGTTAACCTCCAACAAAAAACCAACTGTAATAAAAAGTGTAATCCAAACATATAAATACTACAATTTCTCTAAATGCAAAACACAACGAGTTCTATTCTACAGCACACAATACATTTCAGTATCAGTTGGTTACAAGAGATCCCTATAAGGACGGCATGGACCGAGATGGGAACAATGGACGGTGTACCGGCGGAACTAACGTTTCATGAGATACTCATCTGGGAATAGAACCGACAATCTTGATACTGTACGCTGTTTAGATTGGAGCTGTGACGTTATATGCGAATACTTTTCAAATGAAGTGGTCAGGAGAAGATTCTTGATAATAGGAGGTTCAAGAATTACTTTATATGTTGTTTAAAGAAATAAGTGTTTGGATGTTTTTGTCTTAACGAATGAACGTTTGAACTGATTTGGATCCAATTTGACAAGGTGTAATCCGTTAAATGATAAATTACTTTGTAATGAAACATTTTTGGTAATTTCCAAAAAAAAAGTTAATGTAGTGTTTTATTTGGACGAGGTAGCAGCAAAAAGTCAGTTTTAAAATCTGCACGCGTCGTTGAAGGAAGTGTTTGTTTTTGAACCAAATTACTCTTTTGATCTGATCACTCTTTACTATTCTGTTATTTTCACGGTAAAATAATAACATTTACTGCCAGCGTAAATGTTAAGTTAATTAATTAAATTATAAACCTTGGATATTTTATGCATTTCACTTAAAAAGCTTTATACATTATTATCAAAATCAAATTAGTGAAAATAACCGAGTCACGCCAGACTTCATCATTTTAAAATACAAAGCCTGTGTAAATAGGCTGAACGAATCAATTAATGTAACATCATAACTCATTGTTTGTCTAATACATTAAGGCCAGTTATTTTAGAAAATAGCGTAGTCTAAAACACTATTAATGCGTAATTCAGTTATTAGTAATATTTAGAACGGAATACAACATAGTAGTAATATATGGAATCGGCAGAGTTTGATCTTAGTGATGTTGTTTTTTCATTATCAAGAAAATAGGAGGTGTCCGTTTTAACTTCAAACAGTGATGCTATCGGAGCCCAAAATTAAAAGAAAATATACGGCCAAGTAAGTAAACAGTGCTGTTTTTATATTTCGATCATACTTTTTAGTTAAGCATGTATGACGAAGCGTAATTAACCGCCATTTATTTCTTTCAAGCAAATTCTGACTACGCCTCTATTCCACTTAGTCTTTACCCATATCGCTTTTGAAACTACATTTTTTTTTTACGATGTAGCTCTTTTGGCTAGCAAGTAAAACAAGAGTTAAGATGTTGTAGCAAAATAATTTGCGATACCGTTTAACACAATACCGAATAGAGGCATTGATGGAAAGAGATGAAATATCACAAAGCATCCCTTAGGGTTGAAGTGTATCTGACAGGACCCCACCGATAAGATAACACGAGTTGATATAAGAGGTCTCGAATATTGTGGTAAATGTTAATTCAAAGAGAACATATTCGTAGCCGGGACTAAGTCTATAAAATTTACAACTGAAACGTAAAATATTTCATGAATATAGTCTTCACTGAAACGTCACTTAAGTCGTCCCTTCAAATGGATAAACTCTTCTTTATTTCTTATTTTTTTAATGAGCAAACGGAATTCTCCTTAAGAGTGAAAGATCACACATTTAGCCGACTGGTACTCACCCCGGTTATACGTAACGTTGACTTACTTAATAACGGTACCTAGGTATTATTGTTTTAGTTTAGGTGATCCAAACGTCTAACTATACTCATAGATTGCACGAATATGAAACAAATTTTGTAACCATTATTTGTATTTATAATTTATGTACGTACATGTACACGCAACTCAAACTTCAGTGACCTAGAACTTGTACGATTACACGGAATCACTCGTGTAAACAACCTCGCGCTTTGACAACACTAAATTAAACAACAGGGTGATTCTTTTTGGAGTAAGTACAATTTATTAGGCGCCTTAATCAATTAAAATAAATCACAATTTTGAACTCCATATTTGTAATTAAAATAAAGGCAGTTACCTACAAGCTAAATATTTGCATTGGAAACGGCGAAATGTGATTTTTTTACACTTCTTTTATAGTAAATTGGGGGTTTTATTATTTAGAAATGTGAAAGCGATAGGACAAGGCAGAATTTTATTAAACCTTTATGTAAATGTAAATATTAACTGATATTTTAAATGCCTTAATGTACGGCTCATTCAGTAAAACTCTATGAAAATATAAATCAAAACGTAACCTTATCAACATAAACTCACCATTTAAAACTCGAAATCGTTGCATTTTGACGTTAAACTATCGCATTTGTTTACCGCTGAAATATCGCAACGCTCACACAACTTACTTGAACTGTTTTTAATTTATAAGGTTGTATTTGAAACACAATAACACTGGCACTGTCGCGGGTGTACGCGTGAGGGCGGGCGGTGCTCTCTCGCCGAACGCCGGCCGGTTACTGCCGCCCGCCCAAAGTCCCCGCCCGCCCTTGCGGCCCTTTCTTTGTTTCGCCCCGCCGACCGACCTTAAGGTTATCAATTGGTAGCAAATTGTACTACTATGTCATAAAGGTGAGTGCCTTTTACCTAGATGCGTGTTTGTGATTTGTGTTTATTAAACAAATTCTTTGAACTTACTAGATTTGGGAGTTTTAGTACAGAGCTAAGCGTATATTTGATTATTATATTATAGGTATAGCATGCCAAATTTAGAGGATACAAAGGTTACGGTCTCTATTATAAATTTACTAGCCCATCTTGCTTCAATGTCGTTATTATATTGTCACCGTTTTTAGGACAACTTTTATTTACTCGACTGTAAGAGTTGTCAAAACGTCAACGTGATAACGATATCGAGGCAAAGTCGAATAAACGCTCAAACCAATCAGTAAGCATTAAATTATTAAATTTCATGGTCCCTTTAAACTATAACCACTACACTTATTGCAACAATTCATCATCATCGCACATTAGTTCAGTAAACTAGTACATGTTTGTACATTTTTGTTTAGTGACATTTGTAGTTAGTTCAATTTAAGGCTTAGTTAGGTAAGGAAAATGAAAATTAAGTTATTTTTATATAGAAAAGCAAAAAATCTCTCCCAGTATTAATTAATTGTCTTGAGAACTTACATGTAAGGTAACCCTTCTCGTAACATTATTTTTCCCACCCTGTATATTGAATAAAAATTAAAAGTACAAAAGTATGCCAAGGATTTTTTTTGTATTTTTTTATTTATTTATTCAATATTAATAGCACAAAATAATACACTATACAAAAGCGAACTTAATGCCCTTAATGCATTGTCTACCAGTTAACCTTTGGGCAGAGCAGAGATCGTCGTGGCGGTGCAACGCATATTTTAAACCATTAGGGGGTGAATTTCCAAAAATCCTTTCTTAGTGCTCACTTATATCATAAACATACATCGGGGTTTTCGGTGCGGGAATGATTTGAGAAAGAGTAGAGATAAACAGATAGGCCAGTCTGAGAAAAATCATATTATGCCTAATGAATAACTACCTCTCTGCGAATTGTATACCTATGATTATTTACTGATAGTGATAAATGAGTAGGGACTTAACTGAAGAGGTTGATACTGACTTTATAGTACCTATATCTATGATTACTTATTGTTTTATGTTATTCAATTAATTATTCATGACGTAGAAACCTACTAGAGTACATTCTGTTTTTCAAGTCAATACCTAATCTTTGACTAATGTCAAACGTTCCCGCACCAAAAACCCCGATGTATGATCATAAAAGGAACTCCTGTACCAAATTTCAAGTTTGTAGGTACATTAGTTTCGGCTGTGCGTTGATATCTAAGTCAGTCAGGTTTGCCTTTTATATATATAATAAAGATAATATAGAGCTACATATTATTATATGAAGTTAATATAAATACTTACATAAACATTTGCACAAACGCGAGTAACATTTCCAATTTAATTTATGATTTAAGAACATTATCTTCCTCTGCCCGCAACTTCGTATGAGCAGATCGTCCTACGGAAGCAATCACTTTCTCGGAATAAAATGTAGACAATCATTTACTAAGGTTTTAAGCTATTTCCATTCTACATTTTATCCAAATCCGTCCAGCCATTTCAGTTTGAAAAAGGAGATAACATACTTTCACACGCACACGATCAAAACCTTTTGCTTTTTATAATATTTCTATGATATATCTAGTAGGATATTGAGATTAATGAACAAGGTATTTTTAGTGGTGTTGTGCGGGTAATTTAATTAATGTTTATCCCTTACCCCATTAATTGGTTAACGATAACGTTATTTTCCCATTTTCGGGAGCGCTGCTCAAACCGTAACGTTATTACGATAGTATGATAAATTGATTAACGTTTCCAAGTAGATTGATTTAGTTAACGTGTGCTAATTCAAGCACAATTTCGATAAAACTATTTTAGTTTTTCCACTTTATATAATATGCTTGTCTTGCATTCTTCCCCTACAATTTCCTACAAATATCACTTACTGATGTACAATAAATCTATGGTAAAAACGAACGTAACATGATACAGGTTTTTTTTTTTACTACATTTTTGATGAGTTTTGACTCGAACACGCTCTTGTGTTTCTACTGTTTAGGAGTAGTGTTTTGTAATCAAACCAAGTGTCTTGAATTTAAAGACACTAAAGCTCAAGCCGCACTGGAGATCGCACGCTTAGAAACAATCAAGTTTTCAATTATATGGCGGAACTTGTGTCTTACCCATTAACCTATCGCCAAACAGCAGTGTTCGCATTGCTGTGTTCCGGTTTGTGGATAAAACAGCCGGTGTAATGACTAGCATAGAGGCATTCCATCTTAGTACTCTGAGTTGGCAACGCATTTGCAGTCTGAGGCTTGCAGTCTTGTGAATGCGAATGTCTATGGGTCACAACTGCCACTTACTATCAGGTGGCCTGTATGCTCGTTTGCCTTCTGTGCCAAAAAAAAAACTAAGGACCGTTTTATACAATCCCCAGTTAATAATATATTTGTCAACAAAAGTTTCTTTGTCATATAAAATAAAAAGATAGCGCTAAAATCTGCCAGATACCGCTATCGGTGGATAAATAAATCAGCCCTAAGTGCACCGTATGGCCGCTTTCCGCTAAGCAAACTACCTCCAATGTAGCTTTAGCCTAATGATTCCAACGTAACTATTCAAAATTGCATGCACTCTACGTAATGAGAATCTCACAAGTTCGCTGTACAACGCTCGCTGGAGCGACAGGTGTTGCGGGTCACAGCAGCGGTCGGAGCGCGCCGACGAGTCAATGAATAATGTATTATGCTGCAGATCGGTGCACGTTGCGTCGCTGCTATTATTTGTAACAAGTACCTGGTAAGGAACTACAGAGCAATAGCTCTTAAAAAGTCTTTCAGGTTGTGGTAAAGTCGGTAAGACTAGTAGTATAAGCGCGTATGAGTATGAGAGCGAGTGAAAGAGAAAGACTAAAGCGAAGGTTGAGGTTTTAAACTTTGTATGTATTTATGTATGTGAACAATTTACTGCACTATTATAAGTACAAACGAGGATGTACAAAGTCGAAATTATCCCTGTAAATAATTTTGATTTTGTTAATGTTGAATAGTTTTATTTTAATTGAAAAAACCCCTAATGATCAATTCGCTTTGGCTTTACTTATGTAACTAACTATGTACAGTCAACGGCATAAATGAGTGATCATTTATGTACCATGTCGCTTTCAATCGTTTCACAATTTTGTATGATTTATGACATTTATTTCAAACATGACGTTAAAGTGACAAGGTACATAAATGATCACTTATTTATGCTGTTGGCTGTTACCTATAATATGTACATGCATATATTTATAGTGGCTTGGAGAGAGCTACCAACCACATAATTTTACATTACAAGCGGTACGGACGAACAATCTCACACACGAACCGGGGTGTGTGCTATGAGCGTATTTTACAAATAAATGTACATAAAATCAAATGTTTCTTTTAAAAAGAACCTTTAAGCAACCCACGAGTCAAGAATCCGAGAGTTATTTTAGACATAATAATATTAATAAATGATCATAAATCATAATATAAATCAATTAAATATGTCGAGTTCCCAAGAGTATTTTATTACTAGACGATCATTTTATATAAATAAAAGGATCGTCTAGTAATAAAATATAAATTTTCAAAGGTAAAAGGGTGACCAGTGATGCCTATGAATCAAACAGAAATAAACCCAAAGTACAAACTTCAATATTAAATAACTTCTAAACTTCCACCTACATTATGAAGCAGTTCGTCTCAATAGGGTTTAGAGATTTACACGTGTTAGTTGCACTCGTAGGTATTCAGTATGAAGTTTCGTAATTAAATATGCGAATGAAACTTGTAAAAGTAAAGGGGTGGTCACGCTTGATCCCACAATTAATTATAGAATTTGAGGGTAACTCCTATGGGGTATTAAATTAAACGAGTCAGTTTTGGTTGTGCATTCATGCATAATTGGTTAAACGTGTAATGACAGGTCACGGCGTTTGGCTGGAAACAAAAGAAAAGAAAAGAGAAACTTTAGGTTAAAGAAGCTGTGGGTAAATTAACAGGATGAGTCGTGAGTGTTGTTCCTTTGCTCTGTTTTAGGTTTGAATGTCGTTTACGTATGTGGTAGTATATATTACCACCTATGTATGTATTTTATTAAAGCAGATATTATTACTTTTTAATATGTCTGTTTTCGGATGTGTGTACTTTATTTTTCTGTAATTTTGTAAATTTGCCTAATTATCCTCTTGCATTGTCCTTGCTTATTGAAAAATGTTTTTTAATTATTTGTGTGCAATAAAGAGTTTACATACATACATACTTAGGACTTTATTAATAAACTGATCATGACCGAGATGCCCGTCACAATATACGTCAAAGTAAAAGTCGTCGGTCTATAGAAAATTGTCATTTTTGCCGTATCTTGAGACGAGCATTATAGTGGGCCTTGAGGGCCGTATTAAAAAAAGTAATCTTAGCTAAGTCAAAAAAAACCATACTAATTTAGCTCCGGGCGATAACGTTTCTCACCCCCTAAATCGAGGCCGATATCCACGATTTTTGAATATGTTGTAGTAATTATAAAGAACTAGGTCGGTACGTTTCTGTTTATTGTTTTTAAAATTTGTTTCATACTAAGAAATATTTTCTTGGAAAGGAAAACGTACAGAAATAGTTTTTCATGATATCTGCAACATATTCAAAAATCGTAAAAATCGGATAACGTTTAAGGGGAGATAAACGTTTTGGCATTTTGTATGAAATTTTTTAACATCACAATCTTCTTAACATGACTCCAGATGGGCATCTTAGCCAAACTTTTACTCGAGATGTTCTGACATTGAGTCTTTTTTCATAGATAGGTATGGTATGGAAATCATTATACCTTCGCTGTAACCTTAACGTTTTAAAGATTTGAACTGGAGCCCTAGTCAAGATGTATAACGCTATGTTAGCAATTTTCGAAAATCAACAAAATGAGATTTACGTAAGCTGATGACAGATCTAGTCGACCACTTACAATCGTATGTCAACATTTTGACTCGATAGAAAACATTTTGGCTATTTGTACTGTTCGTTCTGTCAATCAAAATTGACAAGCGAAAGTGAAAAGAATAAATAAAAATTAATCATCCACACGTTGATTTTTATTCAAACGGGGGCTAAATAATAAATCAAACATTTGTATTGCCATTTTGAACCAAAAACACATCCAAATACTATTTGTAAGGGTTGTATTCCCAAAGCCTGCGCTTTAAGTTATCCATGACAACGGCGGGACTGCGTTAGCCGGGTCAGAGCGGGTCGTATGAATAATGCAGTCGAGCGAGCGGCGCGATTATAGCAAATCGTAGCAACACTGGAATTAGGGCTTAACGTGTTGCCCTTATTTCTTTAACAATACCTATATTTGAAATATGATTAAATTCAAAACAGTAACTCTTAAAAATATGTAAACAAAATATTCTTAGTCTGAGACGGACAAAAAATTAGGGCATGATTGTTCTAAATTCGATTCATTTTCTGTGCTTTATAAGCCTTTGATAATTACAATATTGTTTTTAAAATAGTTATTATCCATGTGCGTGCTTAATTTTATTATATAAAAAAATTGCAAAACAAATTTGATTGGCAAACAGCTGTATATATTTCTCTTTGATTTTAAAGTAAATACAGATTTTTCGCTTAAATTTAGTAGTTCAGATGTAATAAATAATGTATTACCATCGTTTTTTGTCGGATAAGTTCGTTTTGATCTTGCTTATTCAATAAACTTATCGGTGGGTACTAAAGTTGCCTGAGACAGCCAGGTAAAAACGATGGCTAAACATTATTCATAACATCAGCTGTACTCCTTCTAGGGCAATCGGATAAAAAAAATTGAGTAATACAAAAAAGCATAATTTAAATTGCTACCTACATTTTAACTTCATCATAGTCAGATAACTTCAGAAAGTATTAGAATGTGCCTACATAACTGTGAGATCATAATAACTGCAACAAGATTCCACACGACACTAGGGCGTCGGCATTTTTCATCAAAATTCTTGTCGATACTCGTTTCAAATTCAAATTTTTCTAACCTTCGTCAGCTTGGCATGACCATTTTATCAAGACCTTTTGAGCCCTCCGAATTTCCATCAGCCGTTCGACTGAAGCAGCGATCATATTAACACCTAAGAGATTTAATTAAGCTGGCCATGTTATAAGGTTGACACGCAATAGCGGCGCGGTTGCTAGGTAACCAGACGCTTTGAAGTGCGGCGTGCGGCCCATTAACGGGCGATATTGAAGGGTAAATAATTACGGTCAATTTTTTTGTGATCGCACACATCATTATCCATGTTTAAGCCGATATTTTGCCTTACAGTATAAAAGTAATTTAATTACATTCTTGTGTTGGTAGGTCGTTTAGGGAGAAAAACCTGTCCTGTAATTAAAATTGGTGTATTTAATTACTGGTACGAAGACTTACCTATCATTAATACACAACGCAAAGCCAAAATGTTTAGCAGTCTATGTATGTAAGTATGTAGGTATGTAGGTGTGTATGTATTTATGTATGCACGTATGTAGGTGTATTAGTACTTAGCACTTTGTCACTGTGACTGTCATTGTCAGGCTTGTCATTTGTTTATCAATTAGAACTTAATGATAAAATATGATCTATTTTCTATTAAAAATAGTAGTGTTGTCTGAGCCTTATAGCCTTATTTTCGAGTCGAATTTTGGGCAATAATCCTCCGAGAAGCAAATTAGGCGTATTTCAGGGTTTCCGTTAAATCACATTTCATTGTAAATTTCAGCTTACTCTCTGCCGAATGCTTTGATGGTAAATAATAATAATAATAATAAATCTTTATTTCAGACAATTTACGTCCATAGATTAGTCGATAAAGGTCAAACACTAAATTAAATTAAATTAAAATACAATTAAAATCAAAACTAAATAGGTATTGACCCAAAATTAAATTTAAAACAAAACAAACACGATAACATAATTAATAACCTTAAAATAAATACAGACATTCTCTGTTCAAGTGAGCCATAGAACAGTGATTTACATATAGACAGTCGATCCTAGCAGCTATCATGCTCATGATAAAAAGAAAGACTAAAGACAAAAATGTAAAGACTTCTGGTTGTTTAAAGTTGAAATAGAACTACTGTATAAAAATAACACATATGTTTTTTTTTTAAATCTTCTACACGCCTCTGTACAAGGAGAACCTGACTGACTGATCGATCAATACTCAACCGAAACCGCTAAACTTAGGAACTTGAAATATGGAGGAATATTCCTGGGATATACTATGGCTGCAATGAAAACGGATTTTCGGAAATTTATCCCCTAAGGGGTGTAAATAGGAGGAGTAACGAGAAACCAATTCTACGCGTATAAAGTCGTGGCGTCGTCTAGTTATGTTATGTATAAATATTGGGGCTATCTATGTATGCTGTTTCTTAAACCCGTACTCACAAAAGTCACTATGAGGTCTCACATCATCATCATCATCATCATCATCATCATCATCATCATGTCAGCCGAAAGACGTCCACTGCTGGACATAGGCCTCCCCCAAGGCTTTCCACTCAGACCGGTCTTGTGCTTTTCGCATCCACCGCGGTCCCGCGATCCTGACGAGGTCGTCACTCCATCCGTTTCTACGGCATTTTTTCCCCCCAATGGATTTACAAAAACAGCCCAGACCCCTAGTCCCCGGCGGCCCCGCTATTCCTGGCTCCGGTAGCGGCCATGGTAACGGCGGGGCGGGGGGTGCTTTAGGTAATCTCTGGCAGAGATCCGGCTACCAGAAACGGATGGTCTCACAGGGCGGTTCAAATGAATTAATGAAATGTGAATACGATTGTTAGTTATTGTTTTAAAAATGTCTAAAACAACAAAATATGATAAAATACAATAATATAAAATGTACTCGTACCTACGTTACCCCACCACACTAGTAAAGTGCGTGTGAATTGAAATGCGCAAAAATTTAAACTTACATTTAAATTTGATTGCAAATTAAAAATATTACTCCATATTCGCGTACTTTTGAAGGTGAAGTGATGTTTTTTTAATGATTTAATTACTTGTTTTAATACTTTATTATATAGCTCAAGATTAATTAACTATTCGTTATGGTTTTAATAATTGTAGTGCGGTACTCATAAGTAGATATAAGCATAGCAAACAAGTATCAGTTTAAGCGTTACATGTAAGTTCAGTCTCATTAAATCACTGTACCTAATGGACGTGTTCATCTTTTAATACCTCTGCCTCCCGCTTCACCTAACCTCGCCACATGGCGACCCTGCCATGGGCGCGCGGCGCAGAGAGTGCAAGAGGCAGCGTCGTACGCGTCGTAGCTTACAACGGTTTTGCGCAGTCCTATTAGCGATCATTATCGCAATAACCTTAATAAAAGCAGGCTTAAGTCAGATTGCGGCAAAAAATACTAGTAAATACTAGTATTTTGTTTAAATGTATCTTTGCCTATTGCAATTGATACCGACTGTAATTATAGTTAATATAGAGAAAAAACTCACCAAGTTAATTAGTAAGATACCTATATGTAATTAGTGTTTGGTTGCCGGGTTAGAATAGTGCCACTCCATGTCTTCCCGTGGAGGTCGTAAAAGGCGACGTAGGTAATAAAGGCTAGTACTGTTAAACTGGGTCCACATCACGTGCGGCGAACCCCGAACATTGGCTCGCGCAGCGACGGGTAGACGGGAGACGGGGTAAACCCCTAAAAGGCGCGCCGCGCGAGTCAATGTTTGTGCGTTGCCGCGCATAATCTGTAAGCACCTTTAGGCGATGGGCTTGCACCCTGTCACTAATGTCCGTCATGAACCAAATAAATTTAAGTTTAAGAAAGAGCTCAAAAAATATTTACTACAGACACTTGAATGACAACTGCTTTCATAAGCAATTGTCACTCAGGTGTGTATCATATTTATATTATAACCATTTGTACCTATAGTCACTTACCTTATTTATTACTTACTTAGCTAAATAGAGACTCCTGCCTGCAGACAAACTGTAAAAACAGTTTTGCGGGAATGTTGTTATATATTTACTTTTGTACCGTGCCTAATAATAAGCTAGTGGCGAGCTGTGGTGAGTGGCGACACCACGGACCTGAGTGCTCCCGAGGGTAGGTTCTGTTCCTCACCTCACGCTTGCCTTCACCGGCCGGCTGCGGTGTGCAATGACGAGGAACAGACCCTCACCTCTGGCTTGCCTTTATTGGCCGGTCAGAGTGGAGTCGCAAGAGCTATATGCTCGAAGGGTGGATGTGTTGCATAAGTGGTGAGTGGGCACCTTATGGTCGTTTAAAGTCCAGAAGCACCTCTCCACCCTTAGCCCCTCTGGAACTGTTGCCTCCCTGCTGCTATATATATGTGGCTATTTTGGGAGGTCCATTCCATTGAGTTGGCGAGTCACCGCCTGCCATTTAAACCAAAGTAATTAGCATTGGCCAGGCAGGCGCCGTAGTTTCATCAATAGCCTAGTTATCACCAATCCATATCAGTTCACTCATAGAACCTATTATTAGTATTCCCATCCTTCTTAAATAGTCTTTACACTGACCGGTGGTTGTCCGTGGGAGCATACTTCTTTAGTTTGAACTCAGGGACAATCGCCGATTGGTGTCCCATAACTTTATTAAATTAAACTTGTCTAAAGGGCCTCTGCGTGTTGGCTTCGGCTCCATGTACGCCTTCCAAAGGTCCGGGACTCCCATAGTCCCGTGATTGGTAAAGACATACAAATAATAATAATGGGTGTAAGGTTGGGTCCCGCGGTACTAAGGAGCTCCTCCTCATAGACATGACCATTTGCCAGCAAGTTAGACGAAACAAGGCGGCCCTCTCAGCTGCTTGGATTGACTACAAGAAGGCTTATGACTCAGTGCCTCATTCATGGCTCGAAAGGATCTTAGAGTTGTATAAAGTTGATGCAACCCTGAGGTCCTTTTTAGGTGTGTGTATGAGGCAGTGGGTCACAGTCCTTCGTCAACCAGGTGGCCGAGATGTCCCCTCTGATTTGCCTAACTTGATAAGGATTGAAAGAGGCATCTTCCAGGGTGACAGTCTGAGTCCTTTGTGGTTTTGCCTAGCCTTGAATCCTCTTAGCTCTTTGCTGTCGGATTCTGGGCTTGGCTATCGACTTTGTAGAGAAGCTGAAGTCATTTCTCACTTATTGTTCATGGATGACCTCAAACTGTTTGCATCGAAACGCCAAGATCTTATCGCACTATTGAAAATCACACAAGAGTTCAGTAGTGCGATCAAGATGGAATTCGGTGTAGATAAGTGTGCGGTTATGCATGTTCAACGAGGGAAAGTTGTAAATTCATCGAATTTGCAACTTTCTGAGACAATGACTCTCAGATCTCTCTCCGAAGTTGAAACCTACAAATATCTTGGTATGTCACAGTCTTTGGGTATCGTGATGGGCGATCTCAAGCAGTCAGTGAAGGAGCGCTTCTTCTGTCGCTTGACAAAAGTTCTTAACAGTCTTTTGTCGGGTGGCAATAAGGTGCGCGCCTTCAATGGCTGGGTGATGCCGCTGCTCACATACTCCTTTGGCATACTAAGATGGACTCAGACTGAGCTGGATGCTCTGGATAGGAGGGTCCGTCTACTGCTTAAATCACACCGCATGTTGCACCCGCGCTCATCTGTTATGAGATTGTACATCCCGAGGAAATGTGGAGGTCGAGGCATTTTAAATGCTAAGAATCTCCACAACCGCGAGGTGTGCAATCTCAGGGATTATTTCCTTAACAATGAGTGTAGGATGCATCGCGATGTGGTTGCAGTAGACAGGAACCTCACGCCTCTCTCCTTGGCAAACGGGAACTGGCGCAGACCAACGGTGTTGAGCACTGAGGACCGCAAGAACATATGGAAGAGCAAGGAGTTACACGGACGCTTCTACCGGGCCCTAACCAGGCCTGATGTAGACTTTTTAGCGTCCGTGAACTGGCTACGTTTTGGTGACCTTTTTGGGGAAACCGAAGGTTTTGTCTGTGCAATTGCTGACGAAGTCATAATGACGAACAATTACCGGAAGTATATTCTGAGGGATGGCACGGTTGACATTTGTCGAGCGTGCCGTTGCCCCGGCGAGTCCCTCAGACATATAATTTCCGGTTGTTCGCATTTGGCCAACGGTGAGTACTTGCACAGACATAACCTCGTGGCCAGGATCATCCATCAACAACTTGCCCTTCAATATGATCTTGTTGATTCTGAAGTGCCGTACTATAAGTACGCACCGGCGCCAGTTCTCGAAAATGGTCGTGCTACGCTCTATTGGGATCGATCTGTCATCACGGACAGGACTATTGTCGCCAATAAGCCTGATATCGTGTTGGCAGATCGATCTCAACGCCGGGCAGTGCTCGTCGACGTCACCATCCCGCATGACGAGAACCTTGTGAAGGCCGAGAAGGACAAGCTCAGCAAGTACCTTGACTTGGCTCACGAGGTGACCGCCATGTGGGATGTTGACTCGACGATCATTGTCCCGATAGTTGTTTCGGCCAACGGTCTTATAGCGAAGAGTCTCGACCAACACCTCAAGAGACTCTCGCTAGATGGCTGGATCAAGGGCCAGATACAGAAGGCAGTACTCCTTGACACGGCACGCATTGTGAGGAGGTTCCTCTCTCTGCAGCCCTAACCACCGGTAGCTTGAGCCCTGCCCCGCTGCCGGCGGCACCCGTAGGTTAGGTTTTTTATAATGTATATTTTTTGTATTAGTATTGTTATTTTACTTTTATATTTGAATGTTTATTATAAAAAACCTAATTTGCAGAAAATTAAATAAATATCTATGAATAATAATAATAATAAATACATCGTTAAACATCTTAACCTAATTGTGCAAAATGTACATACGAATTATTATATATTTTTTAGAGTTGTTGGTAATTCTGTAGCTGTGCCTACCCCACTCTGTGAATGTAGGCATGAGTTTATGTATGTGTCTAGACGGCATGTTAACCCACTATACGACAACTTAAAGATGGCTTTCAATCTCGCGCGTGGTTTAATAAAAACCAAGACTTGACAGGTTAAATGGGGCCTCGAACATGTCATCATGTGCCGTGACTTGTCAAAAAGACCAATTTATTCAACGTGTTAAGTGAAAAAATAAATTGACAATGTCATCGTGGAAAATGTTTTCACCGGCTGGGCCACCCTCATTCCGGGAAATCGGCGTCTGTGAAAAATATGTTTATCAATTTACATGCTTCTTTTTCACTCACATCAATTTAACTTTTAAAAAGTTTATTGTAAACATTTAAATAGTTATTACAAGATGATGTTTTTCGATACTAATCGTACTGATTTTATTAATGCGAAAGATTTTGACTTGGTGTTTCGAGTTACTCCTTCACGCTAAAATAGCTGGACGTGTAAAAATTAAAAAAAGATGTAGTATAAGTACTTTAAATACATACATGACTTTTATCGCGTATAAAATGAGAGTTTTCCTGTGGGATGTTAAACGCAGACGAAGTCGCAGGCGTAAGCAAGACATAAATACGAATTTAAGACGGTTTTTTTAGATGAAAAATCTGCTGAACTGATCTGAATCAAATTTGACAAGTAGATAAATTATAACTCGGCAAAAATTGGGTATTTTATTTAAGAGATCATTATATCAAGAGAAAAAAACGAGTATAAAAAAAAGTACATTCATAAAACACTTTACATCATCAGTGAAGGACGTGTGAAGGACACATCATCACCCCAGGTAGACGAAACTATATTATTACAGGTCATTATTACCTACTGTCATCAAAATCCCAAAAATATGCTTTATTAATATTTGTATCATATCGTGCGTTAAAAAGAAAAGTGGCGTTATTCAAAAAAATATCAAAAGTGTTTTATTACATAAATCAACTACTTTTTGCCTATATTTTAAGTTGGCAAAGCGGCCCTCCGCAGTTTTCTTCCTATCACTACAGATGGCACCGTTGTCATTTTTCCACTATGCTATAGTCCGCCATCTTTTTTGTAGAAGAGCGACGCTCTCGCAGTTGCAATCCAGTCACAGTGGTGAATAGACGTGTGTTTTTGTGGAAATCTGACATATCTCGGAATAGTGTGAAAATTTGATATAAACAGGTAAGTGTTATTTAATGAAAAATGACATTTTAGAAAAAACTACTCTTCAGTCTTAACATATCAACGTAATTTAAAATACTAAAATGACACTTTTTGATTTGAGTATAGAAAGTTAGAATAAAGTTTTGTACCAAAGTGATACTTTTTGTAAGATGACGTTTTTCTTTATTTATTTATTTAGAGTTACCGTGGGTTCATTGAATGTGAAGCGTCACTTTTAGAAATGAGACGTTTAAGTTCAAAATACTACTATGAAATTTTATGGTGACTAATAGAAAAATAACTGCTAGTTTTGTTTTTTCCAAATTAGGAGTATAAAATTTATTTGTTTGTGACTTTTAAATAAGTAAGATTTACTTACGTCACAATTAAGTCTGTCAATGGAAAATCAAAATAACCTAAAACCATCTTTAGTTGACCAACGTTAGTTGTTAATAATGAGCTGAAATGAAAACATAAAATAGCAAAAACCACCGAAAAACAATTTAAAATGCACAGACATAAAACATAACTCCATGCTTAAGCAAAAAAATACCATGAGCTGATACCCTGTCCCATACTCAAGATAAATAGATGATGTGAAGCGTAATAATTAAATACCTAAACGTTTGTCAAAAAAATGCCGTTAACACACTATGATATCAAATAGAATTTTACGTGCGTCTTGTGTATAAATTTAAATAAGCTGTAAACTCGAAAAACATAATTATATTGAAATTAATCATTCGGCAACAATAAATCTAATTTATTAAACTTGAATACCCACGAGAAAGTGTCAGAGTGTCATCAAGATAGGTATATTATAGAAATGAATCGTTTGGCAACAAAAAATCTAACTTATAACACTTGAATACCTACGAGAAAGTGTCAGTCTAATCAGGATAGGTATAATATATAGGTACATTTACTTACACAGACTTGTGGTTATCTAAATTCAAAGCGTTGTTCACTATACGCTTAGTGCGACTACTTATTTTATTGATTTTCGTAGCCAAATCACACCACTTAACCAAAATTTTAACATAACACGTGCAGGCTAACTCGACATTTGGCTGGCGACTGCGCGTTTGATTCAAACGCGCAGTCGCCAGCCAAATGCCGTGCGCCGGAGCCGTTCGAACTCATTCAAACGGTTTGAATGAGTTCGAACGGCTCCGGCGCACGGCAATGGCATGAAGTTGGTGGGGGAACAGGTACTACCAACCTAAACGCGTCAAATGAAACGAACAAAGACTAACGTCTATGAATATAACACTTGACTTACAAAAACTAGTAACTTCAAGTAAAAAAACACATACTACATTTAAAAAGTTATGATTAAACTCGTTCGACCACATCAAAACCTAGTAAGCCTCTATGACTTTTTGAATACCTAGTAAGTGCATGTCATATACTAGGTATTTGAAATAGTTTTGTGACATACTGGATTTTGAAATGGTCAAGCCCGTTTGTTTCTTTAGGTACTTAGTAGGTTTCGGGGTACTCATATCTGTGAACCTGACCGAGATAGGTCTCTAAATGATTTTGCATCCGGTAGGGACTTACTAGGAACCACGTTTTATGCAAGAAATACAAAATTGAATTTTTGAGACTTGCTAGGTTTTGAAATGGCGCAGCCGAAAGCGCTGCGAATTATTGAGTATAAGTTTATGTTTTCTTTTTTATTTCTTTAAAAAGTACCCACTTTTATCCTACTTGAATCGATATAAAAAAATAATAATTTTATGTCGAGTTTCGAAAAAATCTACCTGTTTGATTTGGTTGTTTCGCCAAAAATATTACTTATTTCGCATCATGTACCTTGCTATTGGCAATATTTTTAACACTTCAGTGTAATTTCATTTGCTTTTTATATTCAATAAACAAAGTTTTCTTCCACAATTTGTATTTTATTTCATAAAAGGTCACCGTAAAAGGTTAACTATTTTTATGGAAAAGTGGCATTTATTAGGCTAACAAGGCTTTATTTCTACTTTTCACATTACATTTTTATAAAAAGAAATAGAAAAAAAAATTACGAAGAAAGTGATATATAATACTTAGTTACTTGTTCTATACCATCTTCAACATATTGAAATAAGCGTGCCCGAAACTTTTAACTCTCGTCCTGTAAATTTTGATGATTTTGAATAACGTCATTTTTCTTTTTAACGCACGATATTTGAAGTCAAGTATAGTAATTGTAGTAAAAAATGGAGTTCTTTGGTTTAGGATAGTATAAGAATACCCTAGGATTCAATAGTGACACAGTAGTTTGATGAACGAAATGAAGACCACCGCTTTAAAAAAAAGTCAACGTCATCGTGTGTCTCGTACCTACTCGTTAGAAATTTGTGCTTATTTAACCAATAAGTAATAAAACGTGTTAATTCTTCTCAAAAATTCAATTTTAACCGCCAATCAAAAACCCACCTCACCCTGTCACATGCGTTAATTGTATTTTTCCCTCATCAAAAGTTCATTAATTCCGTGGCTAGACGCGCCGTTTGGACCGCTTTAATGACCTCTCACACGGACGGATAATGCGTTCATCATGCTGGACAGTCGCTAATAAAACGCACAAAAGCCGTCGCCTGTATCTAGTGACGCAGTAGGAGAAAAATAACAGTACACACTTACATGCGTATGTAACGTAAGGGCGTTAAGGTGTTTATTTGACAAGTTAAGTAGTTTCAAAACAGAGTAGTGCAGTGCACAATTCCGATTGTTCGTTTTTTTAAAACGTTGTTTGGTCATACCAGCCTACTACGTACAATACTACCAACTTCTTCGGCTGGTTATCGCTTTCACAGTCGCAGTCGCAACCGACAATATACTTGTAACTCGTGTGTCATAGAAAAAAACAAATATGATCGATCGTTATTAAAAACTGCTATTTACCGTGAAATTCTATAAATGTCTCGAAATTATCAATTTAAAACAAATATCGTGGTGCTATTGTTTTTAATCAACACACTGCGCGGCCGGCAACAGTATGCGACGACACGGGTGATTGATGACTGCCGATCGATTACAAACGAGTGGTGTGGACGCGTCGTTGTCAGTACTAGCCGTGTGTATAGGCGTGAGTGTAGCGCCCTTATCTCCCTCTCCCTCTATCATTCTATATATCTTTAGGAAACCTTGCACAGCCAAGCACTATGACTCTAATTCATAACTCTCCATTCCCTCTTCCTCGTGGAAACCAGTGCTGGGCCTCTATTTTTCTTTGAGTTATCCTATCCTTATTTACGACACCATATTGTTTTTTGATGATGTGCCGCCTTTATTGACAATATTTTTCCCTTTTATCATATAAAATTACTTATATTGTTTTTAATATCACGTTATTTGAGTAGTTAGCTCATTACAAAACTTGTCTTCTTACTATCTCATGTGTTTCTGTTATCAAAACTAAACAAGTTTTAAAATTCACCGAGTTTCCAAGCCAATATAATATAATATATTTAAACTGTAACCTTATACATAATTTTTACGTAATAACGATAATTGAAATAAAAAGAACGTCATACAGATAAAGTGGAATTTCCCTTGTTTCTATGACTGACAATTAAATAAGAAAATTGACTCTATTGTAACCGTAAGAGGTTCATATTCCATTAGAAAATTACTTTGCATAGTGCATGAGTATAAAAAAACCCATCTCGTATAAAAAAAGACTAAAGTAAGAAGTATGTAACTGATAAATTAATTCCAAGGGAAACAATTAAAATGCACTCGAAAGACGGGAAGGTATATCTGGACCTCTATTCTACTGGTAAAACCGTATTGCCACGTATTATCGTATTGTTTTTAACTCAGCCGCCGTAATTGTCCAAATAAATAAGACCTATCATAATGTTGACAACACGATATTATGCTAAAGGCGATAAAAAAAACACCGAGTTGAATTCAGGCCCAGTACAACATTCTCGAGTCAAAAGCGAACTCTGCTATATAACAGGATTTCCAAGAGACTAAGCGCTCTCAAATGACGTAGTCTAAAACAAACTAGCGAATACGACGTCCACGCCTGCATCTATCTGAATATACCTAATTAGCGCACTGAGGTTCATTTCCGCAGCTTTGTAGTTCCAGAAAGAGCCGGACCAAAATTATTCAAACACCAAGCCAAAGGGAAATATAGGTGCTCTGTAACGAGTACTCCAGATTTACGGGTTTTTGTGTCGAGCTTTGGGGCGTAATGCGATTCTCTCTCGTTGTTTACATTGAGAGACATTTGTTTTGTACTGTGTTAGCAATTAAAGTTAAAATGAAAGGCAAAAGTAAAGAAATTCGACAACGTGGTAAATAATGAGGAAGTAAATATTTATAAAAAGGAGAACAATAAAGAAGTATTTTACCACTTCGCTTGTGTTTTGAAGATATAAAGACGAATATAACCAATAAATCTTTTATTAGAAACCTATCACACAGTAAACAGAAATAAAAAAAACTGTAGAGCAATTATTGCAATAAAATGTTTAATTTTATTTGCCTGTGTCATTGTTCTAGCCTCTTTTTCGTCGTTCCTATTGATTGCATTGCTCCCGCTAGTCGCATCGAAACACGTCCAAATTATCCTGCCGCCTCCTTTTTGGTTTGACTCTGCTCTGTTAGCCATCCTGAGGGGTCCATTCGGTGACAGCTCTGGCCCAACGTTCCGGATGCACACGATAAACATGTCCTTCCTACAAATGAAGAAAATATACTCACCTAGGATTATGCCGTACTTTTTATTTACCTACGCTCTGTCAAGTCATGTAACATGATCAAAATCTAAAGCTTCTCGTCCTTCCAGGACACGTCGCGTTGGTCACATAATCCTGTCATAAAAACGTCCTCATTCCGATGGTGCGTAAGACCCGGTCCGGTCTCTTGAATAATTTACGGCCCACGAGCCGCAAGTAATTTGAACAAATTATAACGGTCCCCGGGCAATTACTCACAAGCCGGGGTGTCAGAGGAAAAATCGTCCCCTTGCATGGCACGTTTTTAATCAGGCCGATGCGACTGTGATTCCTTGCGGGGATTAATTGCGTCCGTTCCGAGTATTGGACGGTCGTTTTCAGGATATAACGAGACGTGGAAATCGTTGGTAAAAAAGAAGGATGGAACTTTTGCGATGTAATACGTCTGGTATTGACTAATGACTAGATATACAACAAGAAACAAAAATGTGAATACAGTGGCTACACTTACCTTTACCAACTTAATAGTTGATATAGTCGGAAAAATTTAAAACATTATTCCTGCAGATATTTATTTCCACTTGCCCAACCAAACACGATACCTGCGAAAAATAAACTAACCAAATTGAGATTTCGTGAATTGAGTGGATTTTAAATCAAACCGTTAAATTATTTCAAAATTCCGAAACCATAACTGATAGGGACTGGGGACTACGCCCAAATCAAATCCTCCTTGAAAAATGGACAGCAGATGTATTAGGTTTAAATATTGATGTAAGTGTCATTAAACAAAATGTAACGCTCAATTTTAACTTGACACAGTAATTTCTATATCAGATGCTAACATTTTGGCGATATTACAAGAATTATTTAGTAAATGCTGCTTTATATTGATAAAAATAACCCTTTTTCTGTATAACGGTGGACAGAAGCGGGCTATTTTGAGGTTAGTTACTATGTTAGTGATCATTACACAGTAAATAGTAAATACTGTAGTGTTTGTAAGGGGAACCGATGAATTGAGCTATCGCAGATACTATACTGAACTTCACGTTCTGAACAAAGTTTCTAGTTATTTGGTAGTGAACTTCATTTCGTAAGATCAAGGACTAAAACAGGCTAAAATTCAGATTATATTTTTATAAATCCCATAGCATTGCAATACAGTCACATAATATTGGCGACCAAAAGCAGATTCCATGATGGACTTGGCAACATGATCTACGTATATACCCACTAGAATGCACTCGTTACTGTGGTACGCGATAAACAGATGATGATTGTGCAATATAAAAGGGTACAAAAAATAAATATTTGACAGTTACCTACTCGGCTATGAAATTTATTCTTGTACTCAAAACTATGACGGCTGTAAAAAGCGTTGGTGGCTCAATGGCTTACGGTGTCAATTCGTGATCGTAACTGTATGGTACACAGTTCAAACATCAACGGTTGCCGTGTATAGTCCACTAAGTATTCCTTTGCCATTCTTGGACCATAACGTCCTATAAAAAGAATCGAAGTGGTAAACGATTTTCTGGGTTAACTATACCAACAAGATTTTCTAACTTAAGTTTTTGTCTTACTATAATGAATACCATAAAGAAAACTGCCCAATTGAATAGATGAGTTTGTGAAAGAGGTGTATATAAAACAGCCAATCAGTATATTAACATAACATAAGACGGTGACTCAGCATTTAGGTACATCAAGGTCGTAGCACCAGTCGGTCTCAAACCTAATGCAAATATTTATGAAGGCGGCTCTAACAGATCAGGCCTGATTGATTAGCCCTGCAACAGGTGCGAAGGCCGCACACTGATGCCTCTATTTAACGGTTTTTTTTTCAATCAGGGATCGGAATAATTTTAAACTGATTTATCTGGTTTTCTTCAATCAATTTGTTGCAACGTGATTATGTTTTTGTGTGCGCATGTATTTTGTTGATGAAATTATGAAATTGAGCGTGCTGTGAAATTTATAAGAAGAAGAAGAAGAAGAAGAAGAAGAAGAAATACATTTATTCACTAACCATAAGACACACTAATATACAAACGATTAAAGAAAACAAAGGTAACAGGCATAGCACGCAATTGTGTGTCCTCGCGGCAGTGAAACGGACACTGGCTCAGCAAAATGCCGAGGTGTCAGACACCTACAGCGCTGATTTTCAGCCAGTACCGGCGGTGACTCACGGAGCACTGTACAAACATACTACACTATACGTGTAAACTACTTACATAATACTTATAGCGGAAGAATAAACGTGAAAATAATAATAAAAATAAAACGCATACATAAATACCGATATACAGCTCAGATAAAACTAAAAAAATAATTAAAGGGTTAACTTAAAAGCAACTAGTTGAAATAATGATGTGTGTAGGTAAGTGCTGGATGAGGACTAAGATTTCTGGAGTGTCAACAAATAGCCCTTAAGCTTGCGCTTAAAGGTGTACCTGCTAGACACTCCTTGGATAGGAGGAGGGAGATCATTCCAGCACTTGGACGCCGCAAACCTGAAACTACCTCTGAAAGCCGCAGTCCGGTGTATAGGCACGATAGCGATTGCCTTATACCTGCGCGCACTTCTCGACCATTTAATCCGGTTAAAAAGGTAAGATGGAGTCTCGCTACGTACAACACCAAACAGCAGAGTGGCGAGGTGCAGGCGCCTGCGTGCAGGCATGTTCAACAGGTTTGCGGCGTTCAAGTAGGGAGTGATGTGGGAGCGGGGGGGGACGCGGAAACAAAAACGTGCGCATGCGTTTTGCACACGTTGTATCAACCTCTTAGATCTACCAACAATACAGCCATCATAGACTACATCACAATAGTTCAATCTAGATAATATGAGCGATTCACAAAGGTCGACACGCAAATCGACACTTAGGTAATCACGCATATTATATAGAACTTTAAGGCGATAGAAGCAGTTGCTCACTACTCTAAGTATGTGGCTCTCAAAGCGCAAATTGCCATCCATAAGAAGGCCGAGGTTATTTGCTTCTACCACCTGTTCTATTGGCTCACCCCTGATGGCAACATCCCTGGTAGTCAGAGCATTCAGGGTATTACGAATTTGATGTCTTGACCCAAAAACCACATACTTCGACTTGCTGGGATTGAGAACTAAACAGTTCTTCTCCGACCAAGAGGAAATACGATCGAGGTCTTGGTTAACTGCGTTCACGGCGGCTAACGTGTCCGACGGCGCGCTGGAGAAGTAAAGTTGCAGGTCATCCGCGTAAAGATGGTATCTACTGTTCTTTATACTGTGAATAATGTCAGCGCTGTACAATATAAAGAGCAGAGGACCCAGGATCGAACCCTGCGGCACTCCCCTAGTCACAGGACAAGGAGAGGACCACAGAGTACTACCATCCATCCTACGCAACGCAACTGCCTGCGCACGACCGGACAAGTAACTGCTAAACCAATTAATCGCAGTGACATCAAACCCGTAATAGGACATCTTGGATAACAGCAAGGGTACGCTAATGCAGTCGAAAGCCCTGGAGAAATCTAAAAGAACCATAATGGTACTTTTACCAGCATCCCGAGCCTCCAGGATATTGTCGACGACATCGAGTAACGCAGTAACAGTCGACCGACCCTTGCGAAAACCCGACTGCAGCTCAGGTAGGATGCTGTTTTTCTCCAAGTATTCCGACAGCTGATCGCAAACCACCCTTTCTATTATCTTAGACGTACAAGAAAGGATACTTATAGGGCGGAGTTCGGACAGATTTGCAGGGTTCGATTTTTTTGGTAACGGGATCACTTGAGCGATTTTCCAGTCCGTTGGGAAAGTCATAGTCTCTATACTTTTGTTAATAATGTCGGTCAGTATGTCAGAGGTCCTCGGAAGAGTCATGAGTAGCATGTCAATGTCAATAGAGTCTTGTCCTTTCGCGGTCGTTTTAATCGAAGTCATAATTTTTGTGACAGTTCTAGACGTTGTGGGTGAAAGAGTAAAAGTCTTGCTACCATGCCTACCGAATTCGTAAAAAGTAAGGTCAGATATTGTTACGTCCTGTTTTCCGGGGACGTTGAGGAAATGGCGGTTTATTAAGTCAGGGTCGTCAAAAAGCATCGGGAGATCAGTCTGCGTCTGTGAGTCTGGAAGAACCGTGCGCTTCAAGTTTTTCCAGAGAGTCTTTGGGTCAGTCACGTTGTTGATATGGTGTGCAAAGAAGGCCCGTTTCTCGTTATAGATGGCTGCGATTACGAGATGTTTCAGGTCCAGGTAATATTGTTTGTGAGCATCACTCTTGGATCGCTTATATTTGGAATGTGCTTCATTCCTGAGACGCATCATAAGCTTGACATTACTCGTAAGCCACGGTTTGGGGGCCTCCTTTACCACTATCGTCGTAACAGGCGCGTGTTTGTCAAAAAGTCCGAGTAAAAGTTCGTTAAAACGTCGTACCATGTCGTTTACGTCGTCAAGCACAAGAATTTGGTCCCAGTTTATGGCGTCAAGGTCGTCGTTGAAGTCACTCAAGGTAATGTCTTTTAGAGGTCGGTAAGTAATACGCTTTGGTGTCGGCTTTCGTTTTTTAATGTCAAACTCGGCTGTAATGAAAGCATGTCTACCCAGATCTGGAATGTGCTTCACGTCTATAGTTACAACGCGAGCGTCAGTGCAAACCAGGTCTATGGTCGTCTCGCTGTGTTCTGTGAAATGCGTCGGGTCGCTTACATGTTGAGTCAAGTTAACCGTCGTTAAAAATTGTGTCAAGCATTTAAATTTAGTGTCATGTTCATCCGAAAAATTTATATTAAAGTCACCAAGTAAAATCAAACGGTCGTAATTAGTGAAAGAAGTAATTGAGTCAGTAATAGCGTCAAAAAAAGTCTCAACGTTAAGCCACGGGGGGCGGTAAGCGGTTCCAATAATTAAATGTTTACTGTTTACATTTATTTTTATCCACATTTGTTCTACGAGGGGAGTGGGGGGGTGCGGCAGGGTGCGGGCGGTGAGGCCCCGGCGCAGGTAGAATCCCACGCCACCTCCCCGTCCGGCGCGGACGTCGGCTGGCCGAGCGATATGACGCAGTCGGTAATTGGCCACCACGGGGGCGCGTCCTTCCCCGCCAGCGCGCAGCCAGGTCTCGTTTATGGCCACAATGTCCGCGTCAGTCTCTGTTATTGTCGCGATCAACTCATCGTGTCCCGTACCGAGAGATCCAGCATTAAATAAACCAACTTTGAAGTTTTTAAAACGAGGCATCACAAGTATAAGGAACGTTAAAATTACAAACGGCGAGCTGTATACAAGTAAGTATTATGCACTTACATAAACATAAAGTGATAATTGTAATAATATAGCGAGTAAATTGCAGATAGAAAAAGATGTATAAGTGTACTAATAAAAAGTAAAAGCCAAAATTGATACATACGAGTAGATATATATATACCTGAAAAGACAAAATACATAAAATAACTATTATACTTATTATTGTTTGGTTCCAGGCGAGATCACAAGTCGGCAAAAGGATTATTTGTTTCACTCCCGCGAAGACACAGCACAACAAAGACAATACAAACAGGAAGGCAATTACATTACGGTGAGCACGACTCAAAATTTGTCTAACGTGAAACACAACAATAAATGAAAACAACAACAAGGAAAACTTTTTGTCTAGGACTTCACAACACAGGAGGGATAAAAGATAATAACTAGGGCTGAATCTGAGCTGCATCGGCGGGCCTAAAAATATCCAAATCGGATAAACGGCGCAAGCGGTGGCTCGGCTGGCCGTCAGCCCGGCGGGCAAAGATCCTGCCATCCCGGGTCCACACGTAACGCCAGGCGGCGGCGCGCGCAGCCTCGCGGGCCCGCTGGAACAGCTGCCGGTTGGCGCTCGTCAGCCGCTCGTTCACGAAGAACCTCTGCGGAGCGGCGGCCAGGCCCAGGTCCGCGGTGGTGGCGCCGCGGCGCACGCGCGCGCCCTTCAGCAGCTCGTCGTGGACGGCTCGGCGCGCCAGGCGTAGCACGAGGGGCCGCGGCCGGCCCGCCTCGCGCGTGCGGCCCACTCGGTGCACGGACACAACGTCGCGCACGTCCAACTCCACTCCCAGCTTAGCGCAGATCTTCGTCGCCAGGCTGGCGGGACTCTCACCGGGCTCCTCCGGCACGTTCGATACCTGCACATCATTTGACAGGAGCTCCTGGTCTCGCTCGTGCAGTTCCATTTGGAGGACAGCGACGGCTTCCTCTAGTACCTTAGTAGCGGTCGAAACGGTACCCTGCGCGACCGCTTTCTCCACGGCGTCGACGCGGCTCTCCAAAGACTCCACCTTGGCGCTAAAGTCAGCCATACGTGACCCGACGTCCCAGAAGTCCTGACGGAAATCTTTGAGCTCCTGTCTAACGGCCTGGAGCTCCTCCCTGAAGAGCTGAATTTCAGAGCCGAGTGTCAACTGGCCAACACTTTGCCCGGCGGGGGACGCAAACGAAGCGAGTTCTACGGTCGCGGGCGTCGTCGACGGCGTAACGGCCTGCGCGTCAGCGGGACTAGATGCGACGGGTCGAGCGGCAGTGGGCTGTGTAGCCAAGGGCTTGGCTGCGGTGGACTGGCCACTCAAACCCCTCCCCGGCGAGTCGGCTTGGTTGTTTCGAGCTCTCTTGCACGTCGGACAGCTCCAGTCGCAGGGCACGGCTGCCCCGATCGGGACCCCCACGCAGGCACAGTGATAAAAGCTGCCGCATCTAGTGCATACCACAGTACCCGTACGTTTCGTGGGCTTTGAACAGGCTGAGCACTTATTTATCGCAGACATTGTTGATGTTGTTGTTTTTTTTTTTTTTGTTTGTGGGTACTCTGTAATTACGGTCGTCGTCACTTTTATGTCTACAGCTGTTTTAATGTTATTCACTGCGCTAAATTACTCGCGAGCAATAAATGTTAATATTTAGACCACTCCTAATGAATTAAATACACTATCACAGCCAGGAAAGCAGTAGTTTTATTTAAATTAACGAGCAACGAACGCTAGTGTGTACGCTGTACAACGTCCGTGACGTCACTCCTATAACAGTTTAAACAATTAAATTGAATGATTTATTTTACCCTTATGAAGGTAGAGGCCTCACACCACATACGGTTGGTTGAAATATCAGTCTTAGTGCCGTGACAAGAAGTTAAAACAAGATTACATATAGGTGAAAAATTAATTTGTCATAAATTAAAACAACTGACTTGTGAATTATATAGTTTAGTTGTAGTTATAATAGGTACCTAGATTGATGGGGCCTGCGGGTTGAAGTACTCTTTAAATAAAATATAACATAATATCCTAATCTATTAAACAATCATTTACTCGTATTTTATATTTACCATACAGGTGACCTGTTTATAGCGATATCACACCTATTTATAGACGAGCCTTTATTCTATCTTAACATGGGTTTAATTAATATCTCACGGTTTTTGAGATAATCGGAGTTTAGTTTTTTCCCTTCTTGATTACTCTAATGCCTTTTTATAAGTTGAAATTATAGCCAAACTGATTTGGAATTAGTTTTGGTGTTCAATTTCACTTTAAGACGTGTACCAGAGTGTTTAACAAACTTTTGTAGATTCTCTTGGACTTGATACTAAACTAAGTTCCTAGCCGACTCGTTTAACATCTGTTTTTTTTAAATATTTAACTAAGTATGTTCAGTTAAATAAAAAAATAAACAGGAACCATAAGCCACTTTTTTAGGTTTTTAATACAATTTCCATTAATCAGTTTTAATTTTATACAAGAACCTTATAATAAAAAGTAAATATTTGAACAAATCGCAGTATTTACAGTGCCCCTATAATTACTGAAAGTTTTAGACATTTTCTGATGGCGTAAAAACAGAAGCAAAACAAGTATCACATTGCAAATGACGCAGCTGGGATGTTGGAAGTAATTATTGGAAGACTCGGTGGAAAACCGAGGCGTTATAGACCGGGGTCTTATTCTTTTACGATAGGTGGGCTCGTTTAGCCGAACAGATGTTATTTGAGCCCTGTAGATGCTAGAATGGTGTGGCGATTCACTTTATACTCGCGGGACGGTGGCTTATCACAGTTCAAGTTAGGCCGGTTCCATCGAGCGAAATCGCCACTGTAGGATAAAAGAATAACACCCCTGGAGTGAAGTCAAGGGAAAGTCTTAAACTTACGAGCTCTGCTGCTCCGCATAAATGAGGGTTGTTAAGTGTCCTTTAATGTCAATATTGTACGGTACAAAGTAACAACTGGATCAAATAAATATGATTAATAATCTCCTTTGTACTTACATGTACTTTGTTCTGAATAATAAGTGTACTCGTATTTAATTGATGGAAATATTGTTCCCATCTATGATAACAGTGATTTGTGGTTAATTTCATAGAGCTGAGTTTGAAAATTTAACCAAATTTTTGGAGTAATAAAGACCAAACCAAACCAAATTATAAATTTTGTGCTCGTGCATTAATTAACCTTGGATTTAAAAAAAAGTCCCCTCAACTTTATTATATCAGCTACTAGTTACCGAATCATTCGGGTTATTTGACAATTGGTTCATACCAATGGCACAGTCGGTATAAACTCGATTGAAACCTAATATAGCTGCTTGAAACTCATCAGAGACAATAGAAACAGTGCGAATCAGACACATAATATACCTATTAGGAATTGAAATGTTGCAGAGAATACATTGTGCACTTGTAATCTGGTCTTACTTTAAGGGTTGCAACATTGAAGTAAATGGTAAATAATTATATTTTTGATAGGTGGCAAAGAAAGATAGTGTAACCTATTATCTACTTAAAACTAGAATTATAAAAAATAATTGTGCACACAATTACAAAATTAATACCCCCTCTAATGAATCTGTTCGTGGCATTGTACCCATGATGCTGGCTGCATTACCTCTCTGTATAGTTAAACCTATTTTTTTACCTATTAGATGAAAAAACTTTTTGTTATCATTCTAAAATAAATAAAGCTATTTAAATAAAAATAAAACAAATAAATAAATAAAGTATGTTAAAAATATTCAAATTTAATGAAAAAATCTTCACATTTAATGTATTGATTTTGCAACTCGGACGTTTTGAGATGTAGTAGCAAAGCGATTAATATATTTTCATACATGTTTTTGTGTGTCCGTTTGCTAAAAGTTGTCTCAAGTAAGGTAGATTGTTTTTATACACGCACTTTAATAAATAAATAATCTTCCAAGTAGTAGGAAGTAAATTCTAAGTTTATGGTAAAATAATACTTTAAAAATAAAGTGTCTGTCAACCCTATTCCTAATCAAGGCCTCAAAGCGGTATCGCCGGCACTCGTATGGTAGTATCAGTGGAAATCTACACCAGCGGCCTATGCCACTAGTGACATACGCCGCCGGCATAGAATTCACAGTAAATACGCATTCTATATCCGTAATCAAACATAGTGACGTATAGAGAGTGGTATAGAGAATTCAGTGATAAAAAAGACAACTTTAATGTCCATAAAAACATCTACCCTGTTTATTAAAACATATTGGGAAAACGAAGAAGACCCATCAGGCGGTTACATCATGAACATTAATTTTATCAGATTGTTGGCAAAAATAACTAAAAATAGATGAAACACGTAATTGGTTATAATATCCAACACTATAACCCATTCATTAAATAAATAAATCAATAGAAAAACGAAAACTTCAAAGTTTCATTAAATTGCACATGCTGCTATAATACCAAAAAAGGCAGGTAACGGCTATGTAGTTAAAGCATTCTATATCGTATTGGTAGCCAAATTCAGCACGATAACTGCTCATGTGCAACATAAGTATCTACCTAGAGCGACATATCATGAACCCATAAGAGATACAACTCCTCAATGCCCAAAGCATCTGGAAATTCCTTTGCAGGCAGGGTGTTTGGGTGATTTAATGATGAATAAATATACTTTTTATGAAAATTAGGTAATATCCGAAAGAAGTGTATTTTTACTGTAATATTGTACACTGAATATTCAAAGGATGAAAGCAAGCTTCTTTATATTTTCCATTGATGCATCGCTTGACGTTGAGTTTATCGGCGACTCAATGGACACAAGTTTCTTTGTGTCCATGCTACAATATAAAATAATACTCCTATATTCCTTGCGGACCACAGTTAATGACAAGTGCATCGTAAACAATCGCCATTATATTTGGTAGAATGCTTTTACTATCTACAATAGACTGCAATTTAGTGACAAAATGTAAGACCCAAATGAATGTAGCAAATAAATCAAACCCATCTTGTCATTAAACCTCAATTGGTTCTTTGTTCAAGGTAATTTTTACTAAGTTGGTTGTTTTAACCTTACTCAGTCAATTTAAGATACGATGTTGGGAAAATATTCAGATAAAATAGCCTTACATAGCATAAAATACGGCAGTGGTTGGAAGGTCGGTAGCGGACCTTGCCGACGTATCCCGAAGGAGCCTATGTATGTGTATAGCGTGTATGTATGTTCACTTGTGTATGTAAATCTCGGAGATCTTGCGCCCACGGAATGGCTTCTGTTTTTGTACAGTCGTATGCAATATAATTGAGGATAAATCTGCAGTGAAACTAGGTTATAATACAAACCGAATGGCGACCGCATACTGTAGGACGTAGCGTACCGTGGGTAGCCCTACGACAAGGTGATTCGACGACCTGGAGAAGGTTGAAAGAATTGGCTAGATGGTTTGGCTTTGGTGATGTTTTATTTTTATAGGCTAGAGAAGGCTAACGCGCGCACAGTTCACCCGATTCTGCTGAGTCCACTTGCATTTACTGTGGACAACCCATTTGCAGGCTTTTGCATAATTATGTGTGCAAGCCCAGAGGGCTAAAATATTTAGAATGACCCTTTGTTAGTAATTTTACCGGTTGTCTTATCTTTATACTGGAACAGAACAGTGTAATCACTGCTTTGAGGTAGGTGAAGGTGGTAGCAATCCGGACGGATCCTATAAATACTAAATGACAATATTAATTTAAAAGCATTATCCAGTAACAATAAAACAGTTTCCTTAAACGTGAGGAAAATAATATGCAGATTGTAGATTTCCTAAACACCACTAAATTGATTATGATGACGGTATTTCAATATTTTTCGATTTTTTGCCAAATCCGTCCGGATGTCTCGCTAGGTACTCGTACCACTACATTAGCATTCAAAGGCATTTAGTTCGTCTTAGTCATAAAACAGTTAGTAACGCATTTGCTACTTCAGGATTGCAGTACTCAGTGAGCTCGTTCGCATTTTGCCTTAAACAGACTTTGACGAATCACGTTTATAAATTAAATGGAAACGAATATTGCTCCCGACTGTACCGCATAAAAGTGCCCAGGTAAATTCTGACGTACGCGCTCCCGCATGTTGCGTCCCTCGGGGAAGGCTAAATTACGCAGCCCTTTATTCTTAGGGCGATATAAATATAAAACAATGGAACCTTTTGTCCGCAAACTTCATGCCAGCCCGTAATTATCTCAACTTTTGTCGAATTTATTTGTTCTACGATGATTTTCCTGTCGGATGGGATTCTAATTTACATTTACATCTGTATGAATGTTTCGCGGAGTTCGTTGAGTGAGATATGTTATTTGTCCTCTGTTTAGAAATGTCCTCTTTTTAAAGGGTTTTACGTTAACATCACACATCAAACAAATGTCAAACCTGTATTGTCGTTATACTCGTTATACCTATAATAAAACGTAATTGCGTATCAAAAATATTCGCGTCTACGTTTGATTTTATTGTATTTTAATTATCAACGTGTATAAAATTATAGTCAAAGAATATACGGCATCATTTTTTAACGGAAATGGTCGTTCTTATCTTGTTTTCTCAGTTAGCTTTAGTACTCACTGATAAGCTAAATAGGAAACCAAAGATGAATACGAAATTATCCAACAAAATACGATGTCATACCATTATTCACTACACCTGAGCTGGCAGGCTGAAAACCGCACTGAATAGCGTCGTCTGGTACTGTGCAAGGTCTGCGATTTTAAGGGGTGGCGCCGAAACGATCTTGATAACAAGAGACCAGGAATGCTCGACCACAAACGGCCATAGCTTACCATTATATAAGCGGTGTTCTTACGTGCAGACTGTGTTCACGCACTTTTCTGACTAAACTTGGGTATTGCAGTCATTTAAAATCACACAATAGAGCCGCCCTATCTAGTTGGTTGAAGCCTCTAAGCAGTCACTCAAGCTGAAAACGGCAAGAGTAATATTTGACTCGGCGGCCATTATGGTCAAGTAAATAAGAGCTATCATAATGTTGACAATGCGATAAAATGTCACAATCAAAATAGTTATACTGAGTAGAAAAGAGCCACTGTAACAACGATCGAAAAGTCAATCTTCATACTCCTTACAATTTGTCACATTTTTAGTTTATACCATGCCTAGAATTCGCAGGTCAGTTTTATTTATAGGTAGATATTAATAACAATAACGTCCTGGTAAACAATGCGTAAATGAAAAGGTACTTAATTAATTTCACTAAAGTCTAACCTATTGTAATGGTGCATACAACAATAGAAACTCGGCCACAGCGCACCATTAGCATGCTAATATACTACACCGTACATTTTCATTACGTGCATTGGAATCACATCTTGTATTCGCGGACGCTGCTGCAACTGACTCAATTTGATCACGATAACTGCGTTCCAACTGTCGCCCGGTAACCGCGGCCTGCTCGCCATCCAAGTCACGGACCGGGACACGGTGCTACTGATAGCGATTTAGTATGTATATTTAGCCGAGTCCTGGGTAAATGTAGTAGTGTCGTGATTCTGAATCCGTCTTATTTGATGCTTGTTCGGATATTATTTTTTATTGTCTGTATACTGTCTGTAGACTGTTATCAGTCCTTCCATCCATTCTATGGCCCTGTATCCACTCATTGGTTAGTAAAAGCCTCTTCCTTATCAAGCCAATCTCCTCAGTCTAGCACTAATCGCATCCATTGCCTCCTCACCGTACAGGTATCCTAGATGGCAGGCAGATGGTCTACCCACGGATATTTTCGCATTCCCTGGCAATCACTCTGTAACCAAATTCGTCGATCATCTGCTCTTTATTTGTTCTCTGACGTCAACCAATACATTCAAAGATTAACTGGAATTAATTATCTATACATATAAAATGCTTTGTCCTGAATGACTGAATGAATGACTGACTGACTGACGGATCAACGCCCAGCCTAAACCGCTGATCCTAGAGCGGACCTGAAACTTGGAGGGTATGTTCTTTGTATGATTTAAGTATCCAATAACAATGGATTTTCCAAAATTTTACCCCTCAGGGGATGAAAAAGGGGGGCAAAGTTTGTAGGGGACAAGGTGATTCCTTAGTCCAATCTACTTCATATTGCATTAACATTCTGTAACAGAATTGATGAAAGATGTGTTTCGTATTTTATTGTAATTCATTTCCTAAAGGGGTGGAAAAGGGGAAGAAAGTTATTTTTGGGGTGATTTGCTTCGAAGTTGATATCAATACTCCCTAGTTCTTTTGATTCACAATTACATTTAATATGTTTAAAAATTAAATCAAATTTTATTCAAAAAAGGTTGAACTCACATAAAAGCTTGGTGCAATGCAAATACCCAAACCGCTGCGTCTAAAGATTCCAAATTTGGCACATAGGTTCCTTATTTATTATAATAATCAGTGATCGGATCTAGGATGCAATTTGGGGTGAACGACCTCAAATGTTATGCTTAACACATGGATGTGACTTGTGATTCGAGGCCTTGTGATAAGGTTAACCAAATAGTAATAGTTATATGTATACCCAGGTAAAAAGATAAAAATAACAATTTACCATAAACGATAAGACGTGCAAGTTAATTTCAGTTTTTCTATGCAGTACAGTATTTATTAATTTTATAGTGTAAACTACTTAAAATTAAAAATTATCTACCTTTTTATAAAGCTTGGTAACAAGAAGACTCACGGGATTGGAAGTCATATTCATATCCATGTTAAAATAACGGACTTAAATTGCAGCCTACATCCGATCACTGACAATAATGTGAAAGAGGTGTCAGCGAGTCAATAAGCATATAGCATAAATTGCTGGCTCTTTGGCTGGCCGACTCTCGTTGGTGATCAATAAGCCAGCTAAACAGTTGATTCTCATCGCCGTCAAGATGTGCTTTGTTTGATTACGTAGTTATACGCCGTGTGATCAAGAAAAAACCTATCGACTCGTCGGGTTGGCTGATCTACTGACGGTTTACTACTTCGCTGATTTCAAGCATGCTCAAAGAGCCAGTAAGCTGACCCGCGTTTTAGACCGGGGACATCGTTGGCATACCGGCAGTATTTGCTCGCTAGCTGTTGTGAACTCTCTTTACGGTTAACATAATTTATGTTATTTCACTTGTTGGTCAGTGAGTGTCTTTTGTTATGTAGGATTGACCATAAAACTCCTTTACTATTTTTTACTCTATTCGTATAGTGTTAAGATTAAATAGTGGTAAAGGACTTTCTTGGCCAACTATACTAGGTAGAGGTTGAATGACTGAACGACAAACTACAATCAGGAGCAAAAAGAACGGGTCTGAGTGCGTGCGAAAAGCATTCCCTGGCGAGGAACCAAGGCTTCGAAATAGCCTCTTTAGTATGAAAAACGCACTCTGACCCGTTATTTTTGCTCCTTAGTGTAGTCACGAAAAAGTTGTGTTAGCCGCCCTTGCGTACTCCTTGCCCGAATCCCGATCAGAAGAGATAGGTTTATTTGCTTTCGCACGAACACGGTGAAATGAAGATACATCATCTGCGCCTTGATTAGAATGACGTAACCTCCAAAACAAATAATTATTAGTACCTGGCAGACGTTCGGATTGAAAACGATTTTTCATAATATCTAATTATGGACACCTATTATGTTATCGAAATTTTAACAAACTTATCATTACGCAGAATTTTATTATTTCTCGATTATTTTTTTTTGGTACTCACAATACCTAACTAAACTAAGCTAACCAAACCTGACCAAGGTAATTAATGTTTAAGATATCCTTGGTTCCAGCAGAAAAAAGCGTTCAATGAAATGAAATTATACTATCGATAAAGTAAAAGTCGATAAAATGATGGGTTACCATATAATTATATACGTACAAATATTGCTCGTTTAATAGTATAGGATATATGTAATAGACAGCCACACAATTTTATTGAAAAATATGATAATTTAACCTCTAATCATTTGAAATCATCATTAAATAACAAAGAGATTTATAGATTTTAACAAAAAATATTATAAAAAACACAATAACACTTGCCTTTTTTATATTAATAAAACACGTTGGCGCTACCAGCATTTGGATCCATCGTCAAACGTGTTTACATTACTAAATTGCATTATTTGTGTAAACTCATGTAAACCATGCCATATTTGATTATAAAAAATATCAGATAAAATGAACACAAATATAGAAGAAGCTGTACTATAAAGGACTTTTTCAAATATTATGAAAATGTTTTAAAGCCGCGTCTTCATTTAGACAATAGAACTCTAGCCGCTGGGCATTCGATATACAAAATATTCAGAAATGTATATTTGCTTTATGCAAGCAAGAGTAATGTATTGGTGTATGTATGTATGTTAACACTTTATTGTACAACAAGAGAGATAATAACTATAAAATAATCAAAACAATAACAGGCATTTACAAAGGCAAACATATCCTTCTAAGCGATCTCTTCAATTTTACTATTATGCGATTGAGAAATAATTATTGGAAAGTGAAACACATCGACACCAACACAACGCATCGCTGTGACACGGCTACACCCTTACCGAGACCACGGACAGAGTTCACTAAGAGGTGTTTGTATTGAAATTGATTTATGGAAATTCCAGTAAGGACGCGTCGTCTGCCGAGACTTGGTGCTTCGACGGTTAAAACGAGCAATATTTTGCAAAGTTTCGAATAATATCTGTCTAGAGAGTAATCCTCCACCTGCGGCCTATAAGTCTTTTATTAAAACTTTTGCCAAGACAAGGGTAAGCCGCGTATTGGAAATTACTTTCCATTACGGGCAAGATTTATTTTGTAATAATTATAACAGGCGTAATAAAACAACAGTAGCCAAACCAGCCTTCGTGAATGAGGCTTTCGTAAATGCAGATTTGCCTTATAAAAATATTCCCTCAAGTTTAGGTACGCTCTAAAAGTTTAAACATTGTATTTACCTCAGCCGCGCTCAAGTACTTACGTTTATTTTGTGAACAAATGTTCTTTTTACTGATAAGCCATACTAATTTAAATGATATTGATATTCGTTAAAAAGATAGCTTAAATTCCAAATTAGGTCAAAAATATTTATTACTCCGAGAGTTAATATTGCCCGACATTAACGTTAATTTTATCGAATTATCTGGTCATTTCTTTACTACTTAGCTAACAATTACAGTTTTACCGTAAAATCATAAATATATATTAAATATACACCTCGTGTTTATTATATCGCTCGACATTTCTTGCCACAAACCACCGCCTCCGCATTAATCGCATTACATAGTTCACACTAAAGTTTTGTTCTCACAACATTAATCATGCCGAGACGCACATTTATCAGAACTGCTAATTTTACACCGACCAATCAGACATTACAACCACATTTATCCCTGGGGATAATAACCAATGGGGCTGCGCCCGGGTGGCAGTCGTCAGACGATTAAACGCTCGAATTACTACAGACAGACATACAGCTGGGCTTCGGTCATGTTTCAATACGCATAGATACGAGTATAACAATAATTATAGTGTGTTATAGGAATATGCAATTGCGAAATCACACGATATTTGTTTCATGGAGTAGAGTCCAGCGCCTCTATTCTAGGCAGTTTTAACAATATCGTATTTGAACTGTTACGGATTTTTATTACTCGGCCGCCATTACTGTCAAGTAAAATAAGAGCCATCAAAACGTTCATAATACGATAACAGAACCAACACGATATGGTTTTTACCGTATTTAATATTTGCATATTGCCAAATAAGCTTAAGTATTTGAATGGTATGAATTACGTTATTTTATTAATGACTTATATTTAAAAAAAGAAATTATATAATATAAATTGTCGAAATATAAGAACTTTAAAAAACCAGACTTAATATACTGGAATCCCAAAACTTAATTAAGGTAATGTACGATCATTATACTTGCCTAAAATGTTGAAGCTGTTGTTTTGGGAATCTGTAGTAGTAGTCTGGTATAAGTGAGCAAATTAAATAAGTTTGCTGAAAATACAAATTTATATGGAATTTCGATGAAAATGTAAGAGTAACCTTTCAAGGATCAAAAGTAATCATTTACCTACTCATGAAATTATGATTTTAATTTGTTCATCGACAGTAAAAAAACTTTCGGGTTCGGGTAAAGCCGATTAGAACGTATAAGAACGAGCGACAGAGTGGTATTATAAACCAGAAGGTCTATTTAAAAGCTATCACACAGTAATTGTGTCAAATATTTTTTTTTACCGTTTGTAAATAGAGCGGTTCTAAGTATGTTTGTGCCAAAATGTGTACGTGTCAGTCACGGAAAATCTTATAAAATATTAAATAATCGATGGTAAACATTAAAATTAAGCGTGTCTACGACAAATACCCATATTGTACGGCACCTCATGGTTTGCTTACAGTCCTATATCGTTCAATAATGGCTCAGGTGCACAGTCGGGGCGACATGTCGTTTAATGGACAATGTTTCGCTATTGGAATTTATTGTGCTATAATTCCCACCTTGACAGATTAACAGGAAACCACTTAGAATAATTGTCCACAGTAATTTAGTAATTTAACATCCATATTTATATCAAATACTCATATATTAACCAGATTAACTCGAAATATGGACGAGCGCTCAGACAAACCGTTGCGAGTAATGCAGAAGTTGTTATGCGTAAGTGGCTTTTAAGCAACGTAATCTAGTATATATAACATAGAATTTATCGATGATCTCGCTTTGATGGAATAAAGAAAAACGGCACAGAGCAAAAACGTATGCAGAGGCTTGATTAAAAATCTTACAAAATCCTGTCAGACAACTACTGGACATCATCCAACTTTCCCTGATTAAAAACTCTTTGGCTGAAAATAAACTTTTTCAATAACCATCCGACATTTTTGATTAATGCCTCTTGCAAAATAGGCACTATCATAACTATGAGAATCTAATATGTATTAAACTTTTTATTTTCGGGACAAGCTTCTTTGTTAACTCCTATAAACACTTTTGTGTTAATTATATCACTGTTGTCGGGTTCATAATGAATCAAGCGTCAGTTTGACTGAATATTCAAAAGTCGGTCACAATATACTATATATTATACTTAACAAATGCACAATAAACCTATTTTAATTGTTTTCTTTGTCCCGTTCCGTCAAATTCAAATTTCATAATGATTGACAACGACAGAGCTCATTTTAAGCACACTACACGTATCGTGAGTAAACAAAAGGGTTGAAATATTAGACCCAAACGCACAAATAAACAATTCAAGTTAAAAGCTCATAAGAATGATGATACTGATGATGAACATCAACTACTAAATACTTTTATTTTTATCCTTTTTAGCAGCATCATACATAAAAACCCAAACATTCGTCAAAACAAAATTCAGTAAACGCAAGTAACACCTCCGTTGTTTCAAACTTTTTTATCAAACCTCAACAAAAAACCCTATCTCGTGCCATCGCCGCGATTCGGACTTTATGTCGCGTCCTTCACACAGTACCCTAAACACCCTAATGCTCTTTATGTTTTTATTCCATTACCTTCGTCGCTACATTACGGACCTTTGGAGAGGCTGTTATTACTAAAGGTGGATGTTTTTTCTAGCTGGCAACTTATTTAACGCGTGAGTGTGTGAATAAAATGGAATGGGTACATCATCCTGACTTTATGGAAAGACGCATATTTTCCCAGTAATCTTTTGCTTTCAGTTTTGACTAACACATTTACGAATTAAGGCGCCTGCCGATACTGCTGCCAATGATCAATAAAAAAACATTGACGATGATAAATATGAAATAACAACCATTGTGAAATTAGTAGTTATTAGGTAGCTGTTCTATAAAAAGAGTTTGTATATTAAAGGAATTTAAGAAAATGAAACAAGTGGTACAGCGATAGTCTCAAAACGGTTATAGTCTCTAAGGATGGATGTCTCAATTTATAATTTAACAAGTACCTACTTCCATTTGCTTTTACATCATTATTATTTGAAACACAGCCGGTGCCTCCATCCTTAATTAGAATTTAATTATGAAAGCCGGATACAAAGGGATGTTTTCGTAAAGCTTTTAATTTATTATACAACACTTAAAATGTAAGAAAAAATATCCTTACTTTAGACGAAAAATTCAAATTTTGGAGCTATCAAGTTAGTTATAAATAGATCGATCGTTGATATGAAAACCCACGCTCACGAATGTTACTACGAGTAAAAAATTGAGTAGTGATATTTTGAACATTCTTATTTTTATGGCATACAGAAGGCAAACGAGCACACAGGCCACCTGATGGTAAGGGGAAACTATGACCCATAGACATTCGCATTCACAAGACTGCAATCCTAACACTGCAAATTCGTTGCCAACCCTGAGGACTAAGATGGAATGCCTCTATGCTACTCATTACACCGGCTGTCTTATCCCCAAACCAGAACACAACAATGCGAACACTGCTGTTTGGCGGTAGGTTAATGGATAAGATGGTGGTAGCGATCCGAACGGTTGTTTGTTGTTGCACTACAGGATTGACTTCTTATCGGCCAGCCACTATATGTGTACTACATTTTCTATTAGTATTTGAAAGATTTTAATAGTAAATTAAAGACAAGTTAAAAAGAAAAGAACATTGTACGAGTATATCGAATTAGCTGTCAAATTCAATAACCAAATTATAAACGTCCAAAGTTCCCCCAACAGTGGACAGCTAGGGTGTTAATTAGTCGAATTAGTTTGAGTTCGGTGTAAAATCTCGCGACAAATCCCAAGTTTGAAGAGTGAGCCTCTAGTACGTGAGCAATTTTACTAATGCACGTCCCTTCGCCGCTCGGAGTGTACAGCGCTGAGGCTAAGAGCATAGTGATTCAAAGAGCGAGGGTTGATTAATGTTGTAGCCCATGAATTACGATTACAATAACTTAAATGAATAAACAGTCGAAATTTATAAACACATACTTTTTTTTCTGGCATAGAGAATGCAAATGAGCACACAGGCCACCTGGTGGTAATTGGAAACTGTGACCCATAGACATTCGCATTCACAAGACTGCAATCCTAACACTGCAAATGCGTTGCCAACCCTGAGGACTAAGATGGAATGCCTCTATGCTAGTCATTACACCGGCAGTCTTATCCCATAGCCATAGTAGCACGCAGAGGTTAGGCACAACCAAAATGTTTTTATATTCTTCAAGTGTATAACTACTTCCATATAAAATGCGATAACGTTTTTTACAAATTTTGAATAATATTGCAGATATAATGAAAACCTAGGTCTGTACGTATTGTTACCCAAAAAATATTTCTTTGAGCGAAATAAACTAAAAACAGAAACGTACAAACCTAGCTTTTTGAAACGACTACAACATATTCAAATATCGTAGAAATCGGATTTGATTTTGGTGGTGAGAAATGTTATTGCCCGGAGAAAAAATTGGATGGAATTTTTTTGGAAACGTTAAAGATTGAATTTATGCGTCATTTTACAACCTTCTTAAGGAAGGAACGGAAACAGGTCTACAGGTACAAAGTCATGAGCTTGGTAATTATTGTGCTATCATAACAGTTCCTATATCAAAGCGAACACACGAAATATATGGCCGTGGGTGACTCTTAGAATAAACACAAATTGAAAGTGTTTTTCTGTCTCTATCGGAACTGAGCAGTTTCTTGGAATAATAATTTATGATGTCACGAAAAGTCGCCCAAATCGAGTAATTTCTTCTTTTTGATGTAAAATGTGAGCGTTATACTATTTTATATTTTAATCAATGTTTCAAATTTAAAAACACTGATATAAAGGACAATGGGCAAATTTGTATGGGCACTGTCCCCCCCCCACCAACAGTAACGGGATGCATGTCTATATGTTTATAAGGACCCAAAAAAAGACAAAATACTTATTTTAGTAGCAAAATCAATGGGATTTTTTTAATGAAAACAAGGGCCAAATAAGGCAAATCATCCATATATGTGTTCATTTTCAAACAAATTCCATACGATACGATTATGGTTTTCCAAGAAAACCCCATACATCTGGTGATCGTCTCCATAGTAAAAATACATAATGTTGCTGAGATCTATTAAATGAGACATGTTTCATTTCTGTTGGTGGGGGGGGGGGACATTTCTGCCTATGGTCCTTTATTTTAATAATTTACCCAGAGTATTTCTCTATATACTCGTAAATACCTATGTTTATCACTGTCTAGTACTTTGTTTCGATCTCGGTCAATATATGTAACATTAGTCCTTGACATTTATTTATTTAGTAATACTATAATTATGGTCAATTTATTTTAGGGCCCTTAGCACTGTCGTCGACTGGTCGCCGGCAACTCGGTCGAAGGCGACTTTCACGATCTATAGTTTATATAGGTGTGCACTTGGTCGCAAGTCGCTCGCCTATATTTTGGTCGACGAGGGACCAAGTCTACGGCGGCCAGTCGACAGTGCGTACTTGCTCTAAGTAATCGCTATTATGGCCACTCAATCCTCACCAGAACCCGTTGGCGCCTCTTTCTCTGTTGCACCCTCGCTGGCATCATATTTGCACTTTTCATTACAGTTATTAAAAACTATGTGAGGATCACATTCATTAATATATGGTTTTTAATTATTTGAAAGTGCTGTATTTCACTGTATATTTCCTACACCAAATAAATATTAATAGACGTTATACAAGCAGAGCCATCATCACAAAAAAAAACAGTAATAGCCGATCGATTATAGCTGAGTGAAGACTGTAAATGCAACAAAAAAAACCCCTAAAATAGTCTCAAGTTCACGAGCTCTATTCCACTCGGTAAAACAACATTGCTATAGGTTTTGTTTTTAACTAACGCGCCATTACTTTCAAGTAAATAAGAACCACCATAGCGTGGTCAATACTATACCATGTCAAAAGCAATATAGTTTTACCTCTAGCTCCTTATTAAGGTCGTGTTTGTTTATATGGATAGACGTGGATAACGCGTCTGTCACTTTCTTACCCATAAGGAAGTTCGAGAGCGACGGCTGCTTTATCCACGATAAAGGAAACCATAATAAGGGCCCTGGTCTCTTTTAGCAGTGGGGTATACAATATAACACAATACAATATAACACACAATACATTTGGCAGTGCAGGTTCCAAACTTTATAAATTCAATGTTGCTGATGAATTCTGGTAACATGAAAATAAACTTTGATAGACACACTAGGATTACATTGCGATGTGTTTTATGAAATCAATTTCCCAGAGTTTTTATAACTTTGTGTATGTGTTAGGTTCGCTTTGCCTAATGTTAAACCGGTAGATTCTAGTATTTTTCTAAATAACGAGTGTTTGCTAATGGTAGATAGGGCGGTTTTCCTAGGCATAACAATAGATAAAAATTTGCAATGGAGTCCCCACATAGCTGCACTGGCAGGTAAACTAAGTTAGGCAGCTTACGCCGTTAGAAAAATTAGACAACTAACTAATGTTGAGACAGCTCGCTTAGTTTATTATAGTTATTTTCATAGTGTTATGTCTTATGGTATTCTGGTTTGGGGTAAGGCAGCTGATATACAAACTATATTTGTGTTACAAAAAAGGACCATTCGTTCTATTTATAATTTAAATTCCCGTGACTCATTAAGAGAACTTTTTAAAGAAATTAATATCTTAACTGTAGCGTCTCAATTTATTTACGAGAATATTATTTATGTTATTAAGAATTTAGATTCGTTCACCAAAAACTCAGATATACATAATTTAAATACTAGAAATAAAAATAAAATAGCTATTCGAAAATTCCGGGTCCGTAAAGTATATAAATCATTTGTTGGTCAATGCATTCATTTCTATAATAAATTACCTGAAGTAGTTTCAAAGTTACCCTTTCCAGCACTTAAAAAATATTTGAAAAGGTCGTTAATGTATAAAGCGTATTATAGGGTCGAGGACTATCTAACAGACAAAAATGCATGGCCTACACCCGAAACTTAGTCAATAGTAATTTGTTCAAATGCAAAGGCTTTATCCTGCTTTTTCTTGTCTGGGGGACACCGTTGATGCAGGAAAACATATCGAAACTTTTATGTGGTCATCTTGCACCATCTCATATACACATATATAAGTAGGTAGTTGTAGTTATTTTATTTTATTCTTTTCTATCTTTCTCTCCCGTAAGATTTTTGGCATGTTTTCCTGCTGAACTACTGTTATTTGATATTATATTTAATTTAATACTTGTAGCTTTATATAATGCTAGATTAAGTTGTACATACCATTGTAATATGAAATATGAAATAAGTTTAAAAAATGACTGACTGCTGAGTTTCTTGCGGCGTTTCTTCTCAGCAGTGGTCTCCTCTTGGGAAGCGCTGGTAGTATCTTGACGTGTAAAAGTGCCCGTGCGGCCTACTTACTGAATAAATTTCTTTTATCTTTTTTTATCTTTTGTAGCATTTATTTTCATTGGCGTATTTCCGAGAATTTTTTAACGGATGTATTTTTCTCTCAATGCTTTTGTTTTCTTTGAGTGACACTGCTATAGTAAATTTTAGAATGTTTCATTTGACCTTTTCAGATATTGTGGAACTAGATTTTAGCTTTTTTATGGCGGCATGTAGAATGCAAACGATGTACATAGGCCAAATTGATGGTAAGTGGGATCTGAGAGATATAGATATTTGGATTTTCAAGACTGCTATCTTAAGACTGCAATCCTAAGACTCCAAATGCGTTGCCAACCCTGAGTACTAAGATCGAATGCCTCTTTGCATTAACAATGCTGCTTGGCGGTGGGTTAAATTCTAACATTGTGGCAGTGATGAGAATAGACGCTGCTCAAGTTCCTCCCACTCCTACAATGCTAAAGACTTATGGCGGTATTAATAAACTCATCTTCCTATGAGGCCCGTCAAAAGATACGTCAAAGTAAACGCCAAACCATAAAACACGGTCATTTTCACGCATCTCGAGACGAGTATAGAGTTGAGATCAGTTTATTAATATGGGCCATAGGTATCGCGATTACATAGAGAATTTACTTTTTTTTGTTACTATTATGTTCGTGCAGCTATGTTTGGAAATAAGAAATTTGTAAGAAGTTTATTGACCCTCTAAGAGCGGGGCTGGTGCTTAGCCGGAACCTAATCAGAACAGGTAATTCTACCGTACCGGGACGCCGGCTGATTGGTTATCGATCCGATGCACTCTTGCCAACGTTGCTAAATTTCTGACTTCTGTTATTGATGGACTATAGGTGCAATTAGATTTAATACTATAGTTCTAATTTTTTTTTAAGTAAGCGTACAGTTAAATTACCTGAATAAACACATAGGTTTCTGTTGAGGCAGTAGGTAACAAAAGTGTAATTGACTAACTGCACAATGTACGAGTATGTACCCTATCTATGAATGTTTGGTTTACCAAACTTGAGTTGCCCCTCTAGTTTTCCTGAAATAGATGCTTGCTTTTTAGCAGATTATATATTTACCTATGTCTGATAAATAATTCTAAATCAAATATTTAAATAAACGTTCTTCAATCAATGAACTATTTCTCAGTTAACAATAAACATCACACAAGGCCTGTGTCGTGAGATTCAGATTAATTAACGTAACTAAAACAACATGTCTATTTATACATATTATAAACCTCTTCAGTGATTGACTGACTCACAGCAAGAAACTAGTTTTTAATAGCCTCCACGAACATCTAGATATAGTATTAACAGTGCGATAGTTTCCCGTCAATCACTTTTCCATTGTCACGTGCATATCACGAGCTCGAAACTATTTCAATAGCAGCTTCGTTAGTAACGCGCTAACATGGCCCCATCTAGCGGAGCCTGTCAACATCGATAGTAATTTTAGATGGCGCTCTCTGTAGAATTGAATTTTAATGGGTATGGTGGCGAAGTAGTTTATTATTAGGGTAGGAGCCAGCAGGCGTTCCCATAATGTGATCTAATATCACTTTGCGTGGTAATTAAAATTCACGTTTGAATAATAACAGGGCGAGCTTTATTAAGTTAAGGGAGGGACGCCTATGTCCAGCTTATATGTTTTCGGCTTAGGCTATCATGATAATAATTAATTAATATTTAAATAAAAGCACATAGCCGTGCTAATGAATACTTGTATAAGCAAATTCATAATATACAGTGACTGACTCATAAACGTATCAATTTATTTGAAAGTTGTTCGTAAGCTGAATATAATTATGATATAGCTGAGTGATGAGTGTGATGAATGATATAATCACAATTTTCATTTTTTGTTTTTGTTAATTGTTAATTTTTATACTTTTTTAAAATCAATTCACGACTTTTTATTTTTGTGTTATTTACTAAAAGCTAAACAATCAGTGTAGATTTTTTTCTGATACCGTCTTCTAAAACGTATACAAAAATGAAATACGAGGAAAATTTCTCTACCCACATATAAGTGTAATTGCCGATGGAACAACACTCATTGACGTACTTATAAAAATCGATACTCACTGAATAAATCAAATTAGAAAATAATCTGCGCCCACTTATGGGACATCAGTAAACCGAATGTTTTATTCAAATCTACTTGAGACCGTGCCCGGTAACGTTCCGTACTCCGTCAAACCAAGCCAAAGCAACAATGAAACAAATCACCGGCAAACTTTGCCAGCTGAACTTAACTTTCTGCATTTCTGAGCTTACAACTAAATTATTGCCATCCCGTCTACACTGGAGCTGTTTGAAAAGGACGCCGTCAGTTGCTCTCGAGTCTTAAAATGATTTTGAATGGCGCGTCTTGTCGCGTCTGCAGAGTCAGAAGGGCGACCCTCGACAGCTTTATTTATGAGACTCGACGAACATAAGGACCCTGCCGTAGTGCTAGTAGAAGTCTAGGGTATTTTGTCTTTTTATATCGTCTGGAGTGGAGATTGCATATTGGGTTTTTGGATACGAATGCAGAAGGTGCTGTTTATTGGAATGTTTTCTACGCAAGCTAATATTTTAAGACGTATCTCCTTTTATTAACGTCATCAGTTTTTATGTAGGAATTTATACGCATATATATTTTACAAATGTGAAATATTTCATACGGATAAATTCCATAAAAATTTAATGGCGATAAATTGAATTGAAATGCAAAATGTTTGTTACTTGTTTCTAAAGCTATTGAAACCTAGTAATAATATTTTTGCTACTCGCGTACTAACTATATAGTCAATATTGATATCGTTAACGGTATGTGAAATATCATCCAAAGCGTAAAAACAGTTATATAATGAACGTTACCACGGTTATTACAGTTCTTTTATCATTATAATAACATTGTTATTACCGTGACCACGCGCGTGAAAATTGAACAAGTCAGTGATGGTTTTCGGTGATCAACTGATTTCTCATTTTTGTATTTTCAAATGATTTTACTACAGTTTCGACTCGAAAAATATTTGATTAATTACCATAAATAACAGCTTTAAAATAATTAATAATTAAAAAAAAGGCCAATAAAATAATTGGTTCGGCAGTTTTGAAATACGACATTGGTGGTACCAAAAATGGCATTTGGTGAATAAAATTGAAATTCCAATTCTTATATTTCATGGTTCGCTTAGGGCCAGTTGTTTGATGAGTAGTTGTTAAAAATCAAAAAAAGAATCGACAATTGGACACATTTCCTTGATATTTAACGATAAATTACGATTTTTAACGATTAGTTAATTTAACGACTTATCAAACAACAGGTTTTTAGTCGGATAAAGAACGGACCCTGTAGAAATAAGGGTTCCTTTTTTTTCTTTTGAGGTACGGAACCCGAAAAACACGTAATATTATACTTATATAGGTTCATGATACAGATTATACATATTGATAGGTACAGATGGATATATACAGTCCAGCGCATTGTTGACACTAATACGTGTCTACCTGAGTTGTGCCCTTTCAAAGGAAGATAGTAAGGTCACGTAGACAACAAGCGGTAGCGGAAACCTTATAAATTAACAAATTAATAATGACATGTGTCAAGTGTTTCGATTGGTTACCTGACTTTTTACCGAATGCCGCAAAAAACGTCCTTCAAAAACGCAGAATATTACTTATTTTAAAATGGTACGAAATCGGTTTTCGGTTAAGAACATTGTGGGACACCGACTTGAGTTTGACTTGACTATTAAAAATAAGTAAGATTTTGGATTTTCGACGAAGGATAATGTTTTTTAGAATATTCATTTAATTTTTTACCTTTTAGATCATATAATGTTATGCTGTGTTTTAGTTCCACTTATTAATTTATAACAAACTATAGGACATTTCCAGCGCGCTGCAAGCATCGCCGTGGGAAAGTCATAGTCATATACTCAAATATTTCAATTTTAAATCATTATGTGCTTCGTCATAGTCGCTCAACTATCTTAATCGAGATATCTGTTGACCCTTGAAATAGGTACCATTCAGGAGTTCCGCCAACCATCTGTGGTCCTCATAAGTTCCACTTCACCAAATTATATTTTCTGAATGCAAACTCTAACTTATAACTAAAAATGCTAAAATCGCTATTATTATGTTTTTATGTCTATAATATTTGGGGAGTTCCATCAACTCCTCATGGATCTCCTCATCAGATACCGATTTGGTAACCACGTGACCACCTTGGAAGTAAACAAACAATAAAAGAACTTTCAAAATAGGTCCTATTCACGGAGAAATCGGTGAAGATACATAAAAAAATACAAAATAAATAGCTAACACCTCCTCCTTTTTTGAAATCGGATAAAATACCCTGATACTCTATGAATTTATATTAGATGCTCTCATTTATATTATTACTACATAAAGTAGTAGGTACTTACATAGAAAACAATAAATAAATTAAAAAATATTTTTTCCAAAAAACATTTAATAGTTAAGTAATGGGATAATATTGAATCCGTATAAATTGGGTGTTTGTGTCCTACAAATTTTATAATGTTATTTTCCTTGAAGTCGTTGTACAGAATCCAACGAATTCGAATGAGAAACGATGATTAGAAGCCAAAATTGCATAAGTACTGCGAGAAATTAACATTAATTAAAACTATTTGTACCTTCAAAGTTAAGCGGTTATTTTCAGCTTGGATAGCCTAGCTTGAATGTTATTATTTTGTGTTTAATTAATAAACGTCGATTATCTTAACAGACATATCCAGCTGTCAAAATCAGTTCCACCTTCACAAAGTGTCATTTTCATGCCTTGTAGGTAATAATATATAATAACTAAATTTTCTCAACTAAATTAAAGCTTTGGAATGGATGTTTAACTAAAAATGTGTTTATTTATTTGGGAAAAAATACTATATTTAATATTTGAAATAATTTTATTCAGCATTTTGTACTTGTACCTGTACTTGACTGTCAAAGAAACGTTTTACTGTCTTACGTACAGTCAACCAATTTGATTCATAGTTAAAAAGTTTGTTACGATTTGAATCATTACATCACTTTGAAATAGTTCCATAGTGGCCTATGATTCAAATTGGTGACTGTACGTCATTAATATCAATCTTAAATGACGTACGTACCCTTAAGTAGCCTTGGTTACTCAGAAATAATGAAGCATTCAAATGGTGAAATATTTTTTAAAATCGGTCAAGTAATTTTAGTCTATTCGTTACAAATATACAAAAATGAAAAATACAAATCTGTCCTCTTTATAATATTAGTGTAGATTTGAAATCAAATCTTTTTGAAAGCACCACACACCGCTCCTTGCATGCATGGACCAAAGGCTGGGATAGACAATAATAGCACAGAGGCACGATGGAGCGTGAAGCGTAATACGCCTGCTCGTGCGTACGTGAACACGGCTAATGAGCTCCGAGGGTCCGGGGATAGATTATATTTAAAAGTTTTTATACTATCTTTACTTTAAGGACGTTACTTTATATTCGTTACGAAAGTTTTTCGCTTTTAAATCAGGTTTTATAAATTGATTTTTCGCAATTGTTTTATTCAGTTCACCTGTGATTGTCATTGCTGGTCATGAGAATTAAAAATTAAAATTTACCTACGGGTTCAAAGTATGAACGAAAACGTACAAATACATTCAATTTAGAAACTGAAGGTATTCCTCCCTTGCTTTTCTCCGGTGAGAATGTAGGTTTAGCGTAGTACGACAACTGAACATCAATAATGGAAATGCATGTGTTTTTTTTTCTTTGTTTTATTTAATAGCCGAATAAATGAATCTATCTATCTATCTATCTATCTGTCTAATTGATCCAGGGGCTCTTCCAACTCGGAAAACCATAGCGCTCTATGCTGGTTATGGTATTGTTAAAGTTACGATAGCTCTTATTTATATGACAGTAATCATTACTGCTGCTATTATAGCAGCCGGGTTAAAAACAATATGATAACATGTGGTACAGTCACGGACTTTAATTGTTGTGCTACTATGGAACCCTGTCATAATGACAGCAACAAGTGAATAAATATAAATTACAACCGAATTAGTCGTAGGTTTAATGATGGATGACGCTGGCGCTGCCGCGACGCTGCAGCGCGTCAGGGATGTTTGCGGAGGCGAGTGTGGACGGCTTCCATGCAATTATGCGCAAGAGAGTCGCGTCCCTGGCGCGGCGCGTGCGCGGCAGCGCGAACTCCATCCTAGCCACGGTAGCAGACAGGTTTGATGGTCCTTTTGCAAGGTACTGGAATGATATCCATAGGCCGAGTAGCCGCACCTTTATAAAACTATAATTATTAGATTATTTGTAATAAATTATGAAATGACGTTTATGACTCTAACATAGGTTTAAGTTTTTTTATTATAACTAACATATTATGGACATGTCCGAAATAAAAGGTATATTATTATTATTATTATTAATACGACAAGGTTCTATAGTGGTATATAAATTAAAGTACGGCCAAAAATTTAAAATTCAAAATACAAAAAAACGTCAAGTACCTGAAGCTGACTATGAAAACGAGATAAATACGAACTTTTCAGACCAAAAACGATGTTATTTATTCACTATAATTAATTACAAATGTAATGTAGTGAATAAATGAACTCTCTTGTTTGAAGTCTATTAAAAATTGTCTTTTATTTAATTTACTAACTACTAGTCCGGTTTTCGCTGCAAGAATCATAACAGCTGAGGACCTTATTAATAATATAAATTTGTGTGGGATGCCCATCTCAAAGCACGTTAAGTCATAGAAAATAGTCATTACTGACGTGTCTTCAGAGAGATATCTTACTCAAGATCAGAATGTCAATAGGACCCTATCAGTTGTAACCAGACCTTGAAACTCCCATCGGCTTAAGCATTCCATCAAAATGGCAACTCGAGCGCAATCAGCCCTCAACCGTTATGCTCTCAGTTGGTGCATTTATATAACAAATACATACGTTCGTTCTCAAATCATATTTCCGACAATATCATTTCGCGAGCCGACGTAGCATGAAATACGCCGTGAGTGACTCGGCAAAGATCCCGCCACTAAGCGCGGGTCGGTGCTACAGGGGGCGATATCATGTGGAGATTAGAATGGTTCATAGACAGATTAATTATTTTTCGAAATTAAGATTTCCAGCTTTAATTATAACAAAATTAAAAATCATTACATAGGTAAATCAAATCCATGTCCATACCTCCGTACTAATACTATAAATGAGCAAGTAACTTTGTCTGTCTGTCTGTAGATTTCACGGTAAAACTGCTTTCTGAACCGATTTTTATATAATTCGGTATCGATAAACGATTTTTACGCCAGGGTCAAGTTACTTACTATTAATTAAATATATTTTTGATCAGTTCAGTAGTTCTCGAGATTACCCCCCGACTTACAAACATTTGAGCTATTTACAAAATTAATAAAGACTATTTTTTTTCATCCTACCACCTAATTTACGAAGTTATAAATGAAAACTGAAATCAATTAGTTACTTTTTGAGAACATAGCGCACAGACAATGCAATAAACACTATTTACAAAATAATAAAGATTGAGAACGTAACTAAGATTTGACTTAGGTCGAAGGTGGTTGACTTCGGAAAATGTACAACGAACCTTAAGTGGAGTTGGGCAGGGTACCTGGCGATCAAAATGGTAACCTGATGAAAGTTATCGGGATACACCTAAAATTATAAACCTTATTTTGTAATGGAATATATTATTAATATAAGACCACAATATAAGGCCGCCTGCTAGGTAATAAAATAAAATCACAATGTTCGATTTTGCAGATGATTCTTGTTAGTAAAAATCAGCAATGTTTTTTGGCAAATTCATTTGATGTTCTGTTTAAAGTTTACTAAGACAACGCACTAAACTGCTTAATATTTTCGTTGAGGTACTGTACTATTACCTCAATGGCAATCTGACCGACGATAGAACTGTCACAGTGACGTTACGATTCAAGTCGTAAGATTTGTCAAATAAATGATTTTATTAAAGTCACCGTTCTATGGTGGGTGAGGGTTCCATTGAGCTGATAGTACCTACGTATACTCGTATCCTGAGGAGTTGTTTAAATAAAAGTAAATACCTCAGATTAAATTTTATCAAACTAGCTCTCAGTGTGATCCAGCTCGCAAACAACCCTGTCTGGCCGAAACGAACCTCCGTTGTAATATTTTATCCCCCGCCCGAATCATGGAACTTCTTTTACAGTGATTTGATGATATTGCAGTTTGACGAACGCAGGAATTGGGGAGAAAAGAAACAAGACGGATGATGCAGGGCGCCTCAATGGCAAGCGCCTCACGGAAGGGCCGAGGACTTTTTAGGGTTCCATACTCAACCCACGGGACCCTGATACTAAAGCTCTGCTGTTCGTCCGTCCGTCCTTCCGTCTGTCATAGGGTTGTATATTTAAAACCGTATAATAATAAATTATTAATTTTCACAGGCCGCTTAAACAACAGTAAAAAAAAAAACAACGGTTAGAAATATATGAAACTATAGCGAGCTTAGTTTTATTTTTTTCACATGCCCCATTACACTTTAATTAGAAGAGAAAAAAATAGTGTTGCCACCCCAAATTTACCTTAAAAATGTAGGCACATAAAATGCTTCATTTACAATATATTTTTAAACACCCCGTACAAGAAACGTGCTTTTTTGGCGTTTTCGCTCCATCATAATAGTGTACGGTAATACCGAACCCTTCGTCGTCGCGAGACGAACTCGCACTTCGCCAGTTTTTTTACTAAGCATAACAACGAGTCATCTTCGTTCTCACTGATTTAATCTCGTGCTTTTGTAAAAAATACCTTAACCTTTTACGATGAAGCTCTAATTGCAGGTAAACATACGACAAGAAAAGAGGTTAAGGAAGTTATTAGGCCATAAGCATTTCAGTCAATTCCGCGTTACATGCCTTTTGATGCCGCACGTGGGTTACGCCTTTTATGTTGATTAAAGTGTTTTTTACTACGGAATATTGTTCTGAGGTTACGCCCCGCTTTATAGCTTACACTGACATTTATCGCATAGTTTAGTAAGTTTTAGATTGAACGTTGTTTATTATATATAGTAAATTATGCATAGTTTGTTTCAACCGGGTATACGAATTGATGATTTGTTAGATAGGAGATCGAACGCATCTTCCTCCTGTAATTTGTATCCGAGTCGAATTATTCCGCATTTGGAAAAGCTTTTGCTTGTCAATTTTGTATAATTTTTCCCTCTATGGTTAATTTAGATAGTTTTTAAGTAAACATATTTATCAACTTATACGAATAAACTTTTTAATATGTAATGTGATAAAAATATAATAACATCATGTTTTACAAAAATATAACATACAACTGTACATACCATAACGTAAAATTGAAAATGACACGTTGACAATGTTGATATGAAACGTCATACCATTATCATGCAACAAAAATGATAACAAGATCTAGAACGAATAGAACAGAAGCGGATACTGCAAACGCACGCCCTCCACCCTTGCCCGCCTCGTCTAGCTCCTCGCCATCGTCGTCGTGAGACAAGTTCACTACTGCACCTGACACCAGCGAGTCGAGCAACGAGCGTGGGCTGCCGCCTCCGCCGCCGCGCGCGACCACCTGCGCGACGCGGGCGACCACCATTGCCGGTACACTTGGGGCCTGCGGGGCATCCTACTCCGCGCACGGCTCCCACTACTGGTGGTTTAGTGCGCCGTATGCGATGGTCAACATTGAACAATGAAAATTGCATGCGAGCATACTACGGGGCTACAGAGGGAGGAACTAACCTGACCGCGTACCGTGATCGAATGCTGCTTCTGTTTCAGACCCTTGAACCGGCTATCACCGTTACCGCCCAACGACTATCGGTTCAAATGCGGGCCATTCAGCGGCTTCGGTGGCTGGATTAATCTGTACTTAATCGGCTGCGCCTGGAAGCGCTACCTATTCGTGCAACCTCCGCTTAGTCGTGAGGTCCTCCTGCTGCTTTATCGGCTTCGATGCCAGTCGCCCAACACATACTGATGTCAGTACAGGATGATTCCGCTATCGACGTTGAGGATTGTGCGAATATAAGCGTAAGCAGCCAGATAAATGAGCTTTGAGGAGGACTTTAGAAGACGTGATCACGCAGTATCGGTTCACACCCAATTCTAGACCTCGTCTGCCACGCTTGCCTGCTTGTAAACAAAATTTGGCGCTTATGGGAGCCCTAAACGCCTTTCTGGCGTCATATTTACAAACCAGCGAGGATATTATCGATACACACTGAAGTTTGTGCAGCGGGGCCATAGCTGCGTGCCGCGTAGCTCGACTCGGAAACTTGACTCGAGCTACGCGGACATCAACCGAGCTTCGCGTGCTCGCGGGTCTGTCCCCGCTTGGCAAGTGCGAATTGAGCGGCGTATCGATAAGTTTATGACTTTCATAGCAAAGCTAATCTGCTTCAGAGGGGGGGCAATGAGTGCCCCCGTGTCATGCGTTTTGTTAACCAAGCCTTTGCTGGGACCGGAATAAGGCCCCAGTATTATATGGCTTGTGTCACGGAATGTATCGACTTCCTGAAACCGTAGGTTTACGCGTGGGCAAGCCGTATTCATCGTTATAGAGAGCGTGTGGATAGTTACCAATAAAATCGCCTCTTCCAAAGCGATCAAAGGTAGGTGTACCGAAAGTGGGAAGGAACCGATCAAGGTGTCAGTAACAGGCACCTACCGGATCCTGCTGCTATGGTTGATTTCTGGCGCAGCATCTGGTCGGTGTCTGTTGTGCACCCAGAAGGAGATTGGATGTGTGCTGCTGAACACGCGTGTGACGCTATTGAACCAATGGGGCCTATTACCATCTGCCCCGAAGACGTAAGTAGTGAAATTCGAATGGCACAGAACCGGAAAAGTCCTGGGCCGAACGGATTGCACATCTTCTAGATTAAACGGTTCAAAGCCTCACACGAGATAGGTTCCTTGTCACTTTTGTTAACAACTGGTGTCACCTTCCTGCTCCACAAGTCAGGTAGTACCGCGGATCCAATAATTATCGACCCATTACATGCTTACCTACCATCTACAAGCTCCTTACATCCATTTTGAGAACAAAATTACATACACATTTTGTTGCAAACAATGTTTTGGCCTCTGCTCAAAATGGATGTAAGGTTGGGTCCCACGGTACTAAGGAGCTCCTCCTCATAGACATGAGGAGGAGCATTTGTCCCATTTACCAGCAAATTAGGCGAAACAAGATGTCCCTTTCGGCTGCTTGGATGGACTACCTGGCTTATGACTCGGTGCCTCATTCATGGCTCGAAAGGATCTTAGAGTTGTATAAAGTTGATGCAACTTTGAGGTCCTTTTTAGGTGTGTGTATGAGGCAGTGGGTAACTGTTCTTCGTCAACCAGGTGGTAGAGATGTCCCCTCTGATTCGCCTAACTTGATAAGGATTGAAAGAGGCATCTTCCAGGGTGACAGTCTGGGTCCTTTGTGGTTTTGCCTAGCCTTGAATCCTCTCAGCTGTTTGCTGACGGATTCTGGGCTTGGCTATTGACTTCGTAGAGAGGCTGAAGTCATTTCTCACTTATTGTTCATGGATGACCTGTAACTGTTTACATCGAAGCGCCAAGATCTTATCGCACTATTGAAAATCACACAAGAGTTCATTAGCGCGATCAAGACGGAATTCGGTGTAGATAAGTGTGCGGTCATGCATGTTCAACGAGGGAAAGTTGTAAATTTATCTAATTTGTAGCTTTCTGAGACAATGACTCTCAGATCTCTCTCCGAAGTTGAAACCTACAAATATCTTGGTATGTCACAGTCTTTATCCATAACAATGGATGGCGATTCTTACAGTCTTTTGTCGGGGGGCAATAAGGTGCGCGCCTTCAACGGCTGGGTGATGCCGCTGCTCACATACTCCTTTGGTATAATAAGGTGGACTCAGACTGAGCTGGACGCCCTGGATAGGAGGGTCCGTCTACTGCTTAAATCACATCGCATGTTGCACCCACGCTCATCGGTCATGAGATTGTACATCCCGAGGAAATGTGGAGGTCGAGGCATTTTAAATGCTAAGAATCTCCACAAACGCGAGGTGTGCAATCTCAGGGATTATTTCCTTGGCAATGTGTGTGGGATGCATCGTGATGTGGTTACAGTACACAAGAGCCTCACGCCTCTCTCCTTGGCAAACTAGAACTGGCGCAGACCAATGGTGTTGAGCACTGAGGACCGCAAGAACGTACGGAAGAGCAATGAGCTAAACAGACGCTTCTACCGAGCCCTAACAAGGCCCGACGTAGACTTTTTAGCGTCCGTGAACTGGCTACGGTTTGGTGACCTCTTTGGGGAAACCGAAAGTTTTGTCGGTGCAATTGCTGACGAGGTCATAATGACGAACAATTACCGAAAATATATTCTGTGGGATGGCACATTTGTCGAGCATGCCGTTGCCCCGGCGAGTCCCTCAGACATATAATTTCCGGTGGTTCACATTTGGCCAACAACAATAAATATCTGAATTATAATAATTATATTGCCTGAGACAGATAAAATTCTTAATCGTATTTTAAATCTTAATATAAAAATAAATTCAGAATATTTCTTGATACAATTCCCTGTAAATTTTAACTGCTAAAACACGTAATTGTATAAAATCTCCGTTGAATCATAACAAAAAAGTAGTTGATTGTAATATTTAAGCTTTACTCTAAAACTAACCTGTCATTTACTCCAGCCATTGTTTTGAAGCCCTGGATCTCCATTTCATCTATGAACTGCGAAAAATCTGTAATAAAACAAAATGGAAACGTTTATTTTTAAACAGTACGACAGTTCAATACCCTTACCATGAGTTACAATTTCCGTACTCGAATGCTCTGTCCCTCACACTCTATAAGAATACTTGCGAGTTCTGCGAGGGATAGAGCTTTCGTACAGAGTAAAAATCTACTTATGCAAAGTTATGTGTGCGTGTGTGTGCGTGTGTGCTTCACTCACTCGCTGTCATACGCTCTTATTAAGAACGATTGAGAGAGACGTACAAATCCGAAGCATTTTACAGCCTCCTAAGACCCAGACTTTTCAAAAACAAAGTTGTTTTTAAGGCCCATCTTCCTTTCTATAGAACGAAATGGTTATCATCATTGAGTCCTATTGGTTCTGTAGTGTGAGTTGCCACTATGACCTAACGTTCTATAAGTAAAACAAAATTGTTTTTTTTGAGTTAGGGAAATGTGGAAGAAAGTAAAAAAGCAATTTATTTGCATATTTGATTGTCCTTGTCACACGAGTCATTTGACCAAACATTAATTAGGTAGCCATACTCTTTATCTATGGCAATAAACTGTAACAATGGCGGGTAGTTGTAGACACTGTAAGTAAATCCAACATTATCTTGTGAAAATATCAATATACTTATGAAATTTCCTTTATCGTTTTACTACTTAATATATACATAACATAGCCTATGTTTTTTTTTAAATATGCAAGGGAATTCGAACAATAAGGAATTCATGAATTTGTTCTGTTGTAAAGTGTGTATATGTGTGATATTCTTATAAAATCGCATTTAGTCACTGTTATACATAAAACAGGCGCAGTATTTTTTAAATGTCAAGTCAATAATACAATATGTGAACGAGGAATTATTGTTATATACAAGCAAAATAAAACTGAATTATTCAATATCACGCACCTAAAAAAATACAGACGTAACCTCGTCTAATCATGAGTGAAGCATGCAAAATGGCCGCCCGTTCATCTACTACTAAATAAATTTCTTTTATCTTTTTTTTTTTTATCTGAGTGCGTGCTTTGAGGGTTGCCGTATAAATCGTTAATTTGCCCATTTTAAGGCCCCTTAATTAACCACCGAGGAGTTTCTAATACCACTTGTCTCCATCCTTGTACCATATTATTGAATTGTCATCGCAATTACATAAGTATGCAACATTTCAAGGCAATCTTTCAAATTAAAAGTACCTAAGCCAAAACTGATTTACAAAATTTGATAACACTGTTAGTTTCTTAGATTGTTTATGACTTATGACTTAGTGGTAAATCAAGTTTGACTCGCATTTAACAAGCAGGGTTCCGTACCATAACTAGCGGTGTTATATTTTACTACAGATTTCCTAACATTCAGGGAAATTTTCCCGTTAAAAAAACTGACAACACTTGTCATTTTTGTTTGAAATTTGCATCAAAGTAAATAAAACATATTTATGCAAAATTATACGAATCAACATATTTTACACGTGGTAAGCGATACCGTGTGACTTTTCAAATTTACGCTTGTAATTTTGGGATACTTTAACGACTGCTCAAATTTCCTAAATGTGGAATAATAATAATATATTAACTTGAGCATTTTCCATTTTTTTTAAGGTGCCGTACAAAATTGATGTCCAATATATCTAAAGGACATCTTCTTAAACTGCTAGTAATCGGGAATCACGCGTATTGATATTACCAGAACTAGGTTGGTACACTATTATTATGAACATAATAGTGAAAAAAATACTTACTATAAAAAATATTTTTATAACTTTAACTATTCGTATGAAATGAAACGAATTTTGGTAAATAACTGATCTTAAACAGATAACAACAAAGGGCTCCTAAATCGTCACAATCTCTTGGCATTAAATATAATTCTCGGCCCCGAGTCACGCACTAAATTTGTCAAGTGTCCGAATGTCTACTGTAACTCGAGATCGAGCTCTCTCTGGTCTAAATTACGTTTGCCAGACTATGTAAGGATAAAGGACAAACAATTTAACTGCATTAAAAACAAGAGATGTATTAATTATTATTTAGGTCAATTTAGAAAGGGTGGGTAGTTGATAGGTTGTCATGAAAGTTTATTTACTATTTTTTCCTGAAATTATTTCAATAGGGTTTAAATTTCTAAAAAAAATATTTAGGTCACCTTGTGTTTAATTTAAGCACTAGTTATGTCGGTCCCCAATATTCAAACCGCGTATAGATTTTTTTCAAGTTTATATTTGTCACATTTTGGACGTAGTAAATGCCAATTTACATTGGGAACGACCATATGAGATTTCTTGGGGTTTTTATTGTTTCAATTATTAATTTTGAGTCAAATATTTGTGAATAAATTAGTTTATATCTATTCTCTTTTATTCTTAGTGCTTTCTCTGTTTAAACATAAGCTGCACAGATACCTTATCTGCAAAATTCCACGCCTGACCTCTAGACAATCAGAGGTGACTATTCTAACCCCGATTTGTAAGAAAGATTAAAAAAGAGAACATTTATTACCCTAGGGGATATTATAAATGTTTATAAAGGTTGTTATAAAATCAAACTATTTAAAATATAATAAAAAATGACAAAACAGCCCGAGAGACACATTATATCTATTAGAAAAATAATGATAGGAGGATATTTATAATTATGGAATTATTTATGATCACTGAGTAACATAGGCTACTTTTCATCGTGGATCGCTTCTTAAAGAGCCTGTCGCACTGCACTTTCCATGGATTTTAGATACACTGCTTATTTTTAACTGTTAAGTAAGTAAGGCTATCATAACTTTTACATAATATGGTAACAAAATGGAAGACCAGGCGGAATCGAGGCCCAGGACGTAACAAACTACGTATTTTGTATATCACGTCACATACGACTGTCTCTGTTTCTGCCCTCAACATATCTCAAAGTACGAGTATCTTGGCGGAATTCTAGAGACGCCCCGCACGCAGACGAATGGCAAATTAATAACAAACGATTTTCGACACCGCCGGCACCCTTCGCCGAATACGACACGATTCTGAATTCGGATCACGGCACCTCCCTTTTACGTTTTAGTGATGGGAGATGGCTAGTCACATTTGCAAATGAAAAATTTATTGAAGGAGAGGGCAAATAATGACAAAAAGGCCATGTAAGAAAATTAACTTGTGAAAGGGAACGTGATTTTAGAATATCGAAAAGGACATTTTTATAGCGTGTTTTTTTACCTATACAGTAAAGAACACTACACAGAAAAAAAAAAAGCGGAATTTGAAGCCAACCTCGACCCTCTCACAAAAATTTGACTCAAAACTTGGCAGATGCCCAAATACTGCCTTTTCATGTTAACCATCATATCATATTCGTTGTACGACTCACATGGATAGCCCAATAAAAACATTAAAAATATCGGTACAAGATATTAAAATAATAGTATAATTTTGTAAATCATGAATTAATTAATTTAATAAATTTATAGCACTTCAACAATACTGAATGAGGATTATGAACTGTTCTGTCAACTCGAACCACTTGCACGCCCCTCACTAACGGCGGGCACCGGGAGAGCGACAAATCACGCGCGCCGCGGCCACCGCCTAAATGAATATTGACAACCAACTAGCGACCGGGTGGAATTGATAATCGGACCCCTAATAGTTTCGGCCGATTTTTCCCAAGTCATGAAAAATTACGCTCGTTTAGTTTTATCGGCGGTAATTGAGTGAATTTGGTTGGGTTGCCACGAGATTGAGCATGGGTCCCACAAAATAAAGAACGTTTAACCAACGACTATAAAACTTAGCTGGATTTCTAATAAATTGGTCATGTTTATAGCAAAAAAAAAAAAAAATGGCGATCCTTAGGTGGATAGGAACTCGAATAACTTTGAACTGTTTTGGTACCAAGTGTTGATTAACTTCCCAAAAAGACAGTTTTATCTCCAAATACCGGCACTTTTGCTACGATTAAGAAGATTTACTTGGAGAATGTCAATGTACCTTGAATCAGGCTCAAGCATGCCACTTCAAATGCTGCAGTCGAAGAAAAAGATTCCATGTGTATTTTATTACTTAATATCTTAAATTAATCTCGCAAATATGAATGGCATTTCTGTTACGAATTGTGGCAAACAAAAAACCAGAAAATCGTGTAGATATGTGACTAAAGTAGGAATTCCAGGATGCTCAAAAACATTTCATTACATTTTGTACACAAAACGTTATTCGCAGAACAAATATTTTATTATATTGTTTTTATTTACAAAGTATGGTTCGAAATCAATCTGCTTGTGTCAATGAGTCCTTCAGGGTATAAATACCAAATGAACCTTGGATTGCCCGCGGTAAATGGCCTAAGAATATAACCTCAAGCCTCTCCTCTGATTGTTCAAGATTTCCGTTCAATTACCTGAAACCCCGTTATTAATAGAAAAAATGCCCCTCATCCTGCTTTATTGAATAGAAATAAAGACAAAAAGAATTAGGGATGCACCCTTCAATTGAGGTTGGCAAAGTAATTCATGATATGAATAAAAAGCCGTACATAATAACTTTACCACTTATTTAACGCTGTTTAATTAATTTAACGCGTGTTTACGCATGACTAGTGTATGTATTTTTGTTTAGATAATATACTGAATAAGCCAACTGTATTATAATTTGCCGATTATGCATAACGTTCGTATTTATCTTGATATTTCTTATCGATACTAAAACTACATAAGAAAGCAGGATAATAACGATATTATCCGACAAAATACGGTGTTTTTATACATTTCACACCATCTGTATCTCATTTATTTTATCTTAAAAGTTTACTTATTCATTCTTAACACAGCTAAAATGTAAACAAAAATCTGCCATCTACCTTGCATATTTTTCATTATTTCGCCCCGTATTATAATGAAGGGGACGTGGGGGTAAACGGAACAGATTTTGCACAATTAAAAAGGAAAGCTAAGGCTATGCTTAGTTCGATGACTAATGGCCGCGACAGGGAAAAGACAGTGTGTCATCTGCGACGAGACCCGGATAAATTATCAATGAACAATGAGAAGTGTAGTGGCGTATGTGGCGTTTAATACATTGTTTTATTGCGACGAATTTAATTTCACATTGCAAGGTAGAGGCAATTGAATTTTTGATAAAACTAAAGTGATAGTAGTTGCTTTTAGGGGTATAATAGTTAATTGGTTTAATGCTTTTAGCGATTACGTAACCGAGAGATGATATCATGATCATTATAAAAACAATTTTAGTTATAAATTTGTTGCTAAAGATTTCAGGAGATAGGAGTCACAGATCTTAATTTCCCGTCTCATGACACCAAAAAATTCGATTCATGTATGCAATTTTATTTCTAGTATTGTAATTAATACGTTTATAAATAAAATAGCCCGGTAAAAATCCCAAGTAAAAGCTAACATTATGTAGATATTTCCAATTAAGTAACACTGTTTAACAAGAGATAAGTTAACGCGTTTCAAAGATACTTATCATATCAGCCCACTTTGATCTCTTATAGAAAACGGAATCTCCTATTCTGAACCCGTTGTTATTTAAAATGACTTATTTACGTGGCAAGTTTAACGCACGAAACGTTAAATTTAAGCATTTTTCGGGTCACACCTCCTCTGGTTTCATGAAAACTTTAGAGATTTTCTTCTTCTATCTTCAGAGAGTCTATCTTGGGGATAAGTTCCTTGGTATTTAAGAATAAAAACTAAATTTCAAGCATGCTTGAGATGCATTTGGTATTTTCTTTTTAAATTATGCAGCTTCATGGTTTCCACGGTGCTGTGGAAGTGGGGGTGGTTATAGTCAAACAATAAATTGAAAAAACGATCACTTATATTGAAAATAATATGATTAAACATCGTGGTTGTTCATTCATTACAAGTCTATCAAAATTCTACAAAGCGCCTTTCACGCTTTACCTCATGGTAAATGAGATCTGTGACCCGTAGACATTCGAATTCTTAAGAACCCAATCCTATTCGTCTGAGCAGACATAGCATTATAAGCTGTGTTCTGAGCTTGTCAGCCATCTGTAACAGTCCATAGAAACACTATGTTTTTATAATGAATATTGATTCATAGAAAAGATGTGGGAATTGTACAACACGCGTAATAAACGATTAATCACCTTAAGTGACAATATAAACACTTTTACATTACGGAACTTTATCTAACTAACAGTTTTTAAACGGTATTTAAAATTAAACCTTAGACAATGTCGAATACCGGCCCTAGCCGCTTGATTGCACTAAGCGGCGCGGTATTCAAAACGCCTCTTGGCTCTGCGGTCGCGAAGTGTAAAACTCTCTTAGAAACTTTGCCAGTTCCGTGAGAGATTAACCATGATGGTAACCAAGAACTTAATTCGAAACTTTAGATGCCCTATCCTTCTCACTCTTTATTCGAGGCTAAATCGAAAGAAAGGGATAGAAGCTCGTCACATCGAACTTAGATTTTGAAAGTAGTGGTTCAGGGGTACTAGGCAATGTTCTATTTAACTATACGATAAACTTGGATGATGCAAAACGCTATATTGTGCATAAAAATAAACGAGAAAACGAGTAGGTATAGAGTGCTAATACATATCAACGAACCAATCATGCACATATTCACCAAGTACCAAACTAAGCTTATGGGCGGTTTAAGAGATACAGCTCGCCAAGAAGGGTTCTCCATTATATCTTCAAAATAGTTTTCTTATTGACATTATTACGACAGTTTTCTTGAGGGCTAAACAAAGTTTGTACAATCCTTGCCCAGACCATTGACGGACTGCAACTTGATTCAAGCCCATGCAATAGTTTGCACACTTTGTTTTTTCTTAAATATGGATATGTACAACCTAGGGCTTAACTTGGCAATAGGTAAATTTGTGGGAGATTGTTTCTTTTTTTATTATATTGCATCCAATAATACGCCACATCAAGATGAAACGTTGGATCACTCACATAATAATTAGGCCATAAAAACAGTAAATAAAATTATCTTGTGCTTTAAAGAAAAACGAAAAATGCCGATTCCAGCTGAGCTTTTGTAAGAGGCCTCTTCACTTTAATTCCTCATAAGAAGTCCTAAATGTAATAAACTCGACGGTTTCCAGGCGTATGAGGAGTGCTCCAGATTTCGAGGACGGCGGCACCCTAACGAATATTTGATGGGCCCATCTATCTCGCGACATAATATTTCTCAGTCGATGAATAATGATGTTTTGAATTTACTCGCAGTTCCGCTTGACGCAAGCGCCTTAAACGACGGGGTAATTCATTTTTAAATGAGCCGAGGGCTTTATGGATCGTCCATTCCCTTTGATTGGTTTGTCCATTGTGAAGATTTAGCGCTGTGTTTTATTTTTCACCGTTTATTTAAAGTATAATTTATTATATTTTTAATGGCACTTCAGAAGGGCACATTTAAAAAATTGAGGGGTGGTAAGTATTTAAAACGGGTAGGCCTGGAGTTCTATGACTAGTTTAGCATGGAACCATTGAAATATGTATGGTTTCTTTACAGAAAACCTGCGTGACTGTAAACTCTCGTAATGGCCTTAAAAGTACCTAACATGAAGCGCTAGGTACTCCAAAATTAGCGAAAAGCTTAAAGGTTTATGTGATTAAATTAATTCTTAGATATCAAAATTGATGATTCTACTATTCCCAAAAGACATTTTCAAGGGAATTAATAAAAAGTTTATTAAATTTTATTTCTAATAATTTAATTTAATTTATAGGTAAACAATTTATGTATAACTAAATTTAAAAAAATATTATCAGTTGAGCATCTCATACAAATTAAGCTAATCCCAGAATCAGTTTTCGGCTTTTTAGGGTTCCGTAGTCAATCTACGGACGACGTCCGTCCATCCGTCCGCAGCATAGCTCAGCGACGTTTATTTCGAGAAACCTGTTATTTGGAATGAATAGGTTATTCATATTAGTCACCCCGAAAAAGTGGCAAAATAAAACCAAGAAAAAATGTTTTTTAGGTTACCTCCCTACCTACCTATCGTTGGGACGTTTTATTTTTTTATTGTCTTTCCCTTGATGTGGGGTGTCGTTGGATAGGTATTTTCGATTAAGGGATCCGTTTGTGAAATATTACGATTGAATGTTCAAATTTTTGTCAGAGTCAAGTGTCACCACCTTACAGCCAAAACTACAAATAGGTACTTATAATAAAAAAAATATATCGTTAATGAAATCACATATTAACGAATTTTAAAGGAAAACTATCATGACTAGACTAGACTTGATTGGTTCCTGAGATACAGGGCACTAAAGTGTTTATACCTACTAAAATCATCTAAGACAGCACCAAATAACTTTAAAGTTTAAATACCTAGCACATTAGTTCATACTTGTTGTTTTTTTGAAATAGTTTCTGTGTAACGTAACGGCTTCAGAACTCTATACTGAGCATGGTCAGACATAATCTTGCCCGGTTTTGAAGATAAAAATAAACATACTTATGTAAAGAAATACTTATTTAAACACATGAAAACCAACCAAGAATCAGAAACAAAGGGTTCACGGAAAGAACGTAAACACGGTGAGGAATATGTAATCTCGTAACTACGTATTTTTCGTGTAAAACCTTTACACTATTAGGTGAAAAAATTGAAGTAACATGAAGAGTTATATCTGTAACTGAGTGTTATGTAATAGTTCATATATGGTATTTCTGTGTATCCATCCGTGTGCGTGTGTGTAGTGTGTACCTTTCATTCCCTAGGGCCCAAATGATTTCAATATGTTTTATTTAAATTTGTGGGTTTTTATTTTCGTGTTAATATTAAGCAAAGTTCCATAAAAATTGAATAAAGAGTTATCAGCAGAGCTCTAAAATAAGTTCGTAAGGGTGCGGCTCCACTGAGGCGGAGACGAGCGGAGTGGAGCGGAGCTGTGCCAATATTAACCAATAGAATCTAAGCCAACGTGAGTAAGGCGCGCTCGACTTGTCTTCACGCGCCTTCTATTGGTTAATATTGGCACAGCTCCGCTCCACTCCGCTCGTCTCCGCCTCAGTGGAGCCGCATCCTTACAAAAACCCCTTTAAACTTCGGGGTTTTAAAATACTCTTTAAATACTTGTCAGAAAAAATAATACTCGTTTTAGCAAAAAAACATTTTATACTCAAATTAGAAAGAAACAACGCAACATAATTAACTTATACGTGATCTACTGTTGGACACAGGCGTAAACAATTCTCTGTGTAATGAAAGCTTCTAGGCAGGGGTTTCCACAAGGGCTTAGTGCTAATTGGAATCTTTATAATAATCACTTAAAGTTGTAAATAATTAATTTGTCAGTCTATTATTTTTAACTATATATTATTTTTCACTCACTCAAGAATACACAATCCAATTATTTACCGTACGAAAAAGTGAAGTCTGCGTGTTCGCAAAATATCTTTGATATTCAATAAGATGAAGCAGCTTATACATAATAAAACGTTGTTTTTAACCAGACGACACTTTTGCAATTTGCAATTCTCTGAAACTCAGCGTTCAAGATAAAAATATTCCGTACCATGTCTTCGATAACTTCCAAAGTTATCGCGGGCTAAAGTTGCTTATTTCTTTAGCGGTACCCTAAAACCATTCGACTAAACACTCGGGGGATTTGAAAAGTTTTGTATTCCCGCCTCTTTCGGCGTTATCGCACGTGCCGTGTGACTGGCAGGTATGAGGGATTCGAATCAATTCGCTACAGTTAAACCAAGATAGTATTATTTTTTTCCAGTGAATTCGTGCTGCGAGTCCCGGATTGTTTACAGCCTGTATGAAAACGTGAGCAAAAAGGCGGTTATAAACGCATTTACTGAGCTTTGAGGGATTGGAACCTTTTGGTACTTTGCACATCGAATGTAAAATTGGAGATTCCATAGTTGAATTATAACTTTATGGACGACTAGAATTAAAGTTTGAGACAGGTATTTTTTTCTCTATTCTAAATATAAAGTCAATAGGTTCAGTGTAGTCAGAAAACTGGATATGTTTGTGAAAGAGTTCCGGCGTTTTTCTCTTTGCCATTTTAAGTTTAAGGTTTTATACCAAACATTCTGAAACACCGGAACCTGATAGTAAGTGGGATCAGAGACCAAACATCCTTATATACAAAACAAGAATCTCAATACTACATTCCTACGGCCATCTTTATATCTATCTATTTTAGTAATAAACGTGACACTTAAAAGAAGACACTACGTACACCATGTATGGCACAAAAATACTATAGATAGTATTTAAAAAAAACGTTCTATATCAGAGAAAAAATAAATGAGTCGCTCTAACATTTATAGTTTTATGGGAAAAGATATAAATAGTCGCAAATCATTTTTTTACGGTTCCTAAGAAGATGTATTTAAGTATGGCCGATGACGTGACGACCTAGACAAAGCAGGGACTCACTGCATATGCAAGGCCCGGAGTCGACGCGCGTGGAGAATAAAAAAGGAGGTCCTGATTCAGCAATGAATTTAACAAGACCAGCGATGAAGATGTTAAAAAATTGTCAGAAAACAAGATATATATTTTTTACTGTGCCTGTTTACTTAAAAAAGCTGTAAATAGAACGGGACATCTGTGTGGTACGCTTTTTATAGATAACCACACTGAGCAGCAGCTGGACTTTATTTGGCTTATTTTAATAAAAAGTAAGACGTAGATACGGAACCTTAGTGCTCAAGTCCAACTTTTTCTTTGCGAAAATAAGTCTCCGGGCAACAATACCCATATGAATTCAAAAACTTATTTCCATTTTAACCCAAATCATTAGATACCTGCCAATTTAATAAAGCAAGAAATGTATATTGTTCCATAAACCATAGAGCCGAGAAAAATCAACGCCAAGTGAATTTCCAAATGCAATATTAGCATAAAGTCGGTAGGTAATCATCGGTGTCGCGGGCCGTGCGCTGAATACAGATGGGTTATGAGTCGAATCGAACTGTGTAAATTTACCGCAAAGTAATATTCTCGAAGCGTGGGGAGACCCTGTTTGATTTTGAGTTTATTCGCGAGCAGCTTTTAGATCTAAGACCAAATAATAACGAAATATACCCGGGTGTACGGCTTTATAACAAACTAAGGTCACAAGAGCAATGGATAGAGGATAATCTCGGAATTTATTTACCTGGTATAGGCAGAAATTAGGAGTTCCATACAAGAACGAAAGTCACCGATAATCTCTAAGAATTGCTAGGCTTAAGTGACAGTGAGCGGGGCAAACAGATGGTCGATGGGATCGAAAAGTTCTCGAGTGGCGTCCGCGTACCGGGAGACGCAAAGTTGGTAAACCTAGATCAAGCAGGAAACCGATCAATGCAAGTAGCGCAGGGCCAGTCCTTGTAGGAAATCTTGGGGGAGGCTCATGGCTCCTCTACACGTCGGCGGATCACTGGCGAGCAATACGTTAGAGTGAGCAACATATTATTGCATATCACTCTCACGTATTGCTCCGTCCCTTATGCTCGCCCATGATCCACCGACGTCTAGAGATGCCATTATGTCCAGCAGTGGATGCCCATAATGATGGTGAACGATGTATAGTTCAAAGGGTACAAGTGAGGCTAGACAAGTTGCTTAGCGTTAAAGTAAAAGATATTCAAAAACAGTCAAAAATTTTTTAGGCGCTCGACGCGATCGTTTGAAAGCTATACATTTTTGATAGCGATAGTGAACGCGGTATGCCTAGAGCCTCAGGTCCTTCATTGTTATCGGCAATCTTCGTTTTCCTATGAAAAACGAGTGACAAATGTACCGTCAGTTGGGACGGCAAGTACCCAAAATAATGCCCAATTCGAGCTAGGTTGAGTCTCATTAGACAGCCTAAATATGAACAACAACCACTGCACACTATTGCATGTTACCACTACACTGCTAGTACTAATTAATGCTGCAACACGCCACGTACTTATTTCACCGTTAAAACCTCTGTTACCTTAGAAAGCACTCAAAAGTGCCCTTGAGCTATAAAAACTAATTGATAAGTCACGAGTTCACGATCAGACACCTAAATCCACTAACTATTGGGCCACCGAAGCTCTTTAGAGTTTATGTGAAGTTTTTGATTGCCAATAATATAAGATATTCAATTTTTAAATCATTTATAATAAGCAAAATATAAATAGGTTCAAAACAATTTTCACCATTATACGAGAATCGGTTTGCAGCTGAACACTAAGCCGAAAAATGGAAAGCAATAAATTCTCTGCTAGCTAATTATTTTCATGTTACATTGAACGTTGTAATGGGGGCTTAATGCTAGATCCCCAATAAATATCCCCTAATTGGAAACGTCGTTCATGCAAAGCCTCTATCCTTTACCTTTGTACCTGCGAGATTACAATACGTCTGCATGAAATGTTGCACTAATGATCGCTATCCGAAAAGCCGTTTTTAATAAGAACGCTTACCCATTGAAAATCTTTCGGACTATATTCGTACAAGTACATACATCATTTTGGGTTGAACGTTGTGATAATTTTCAGTAATAAAAGGAAAAACACGTTATTTTAAAATCTTGCTTAGAATTTCGTGAATCACTTTTGATGTTTATTTTTAGACTTTACTTATTAAAAAGATGAACAGCAAAAGTATTATGGCTAAGAGAAATTCAAAAATGGAATAAAAATTATGAGGTCGGTGAAGCCGCTAACAGGCCTACGAGTAATTAATAAAAAAAATGGAATCGAAGTCGAAATTATTGCAAAATTCCACTTGACATGAGCGGATATTTTTCTTTGCTTAACAAAATAAACTATATTTATTCTGCTGGACATAGGCCCCAGGCTCTCCACTCAGACCGATCTTGTGCTTTTCGCATCCACCGCGCTCCCGCGTTTCTTACAAGGTCGTTACTCCATCTTGTTGGAGGCCTACCTACAGCTCGTTCCCCGGTCCGCGGACGCCACTCCAGAAACTTCTGACCCCATCGGCCATCAGTCTTGCGAGCAATGTTCCCAGCCCACTGCCACTTAAGTTTAGCTATTCTTCGGGCTGTCGGAAACCTGAGTTCTACTATGGATATCATCATTTCTGATTATATCACGCAGAGAAACCTCGAGCATAGCCCTCTCCATAGCCCTCTGAGTGACTTTGAGCTTCCTTATGAGGCCCATTGTTAGCGCCCACGTCTCAGATCCGTAAGTCATCACTGGCAACACACACTGGTCAAAGACTTTTGACTTCAAACACCTAACAACCTAGAGAGAAGAGAACCACCTAGAACCTAGTTGCCTATTAAGAACTATTATTTTATTATACGATCAAATAAAGACCCAAATAATCAATTTATTCTACATTCATGAAACCTAGCGTCGTACTCAGACACATTTTAGAGACAATTAACTTATTTTTCTGACTTATTTATAAAAAGTCATCACTGAGTAACGATTTAGTCGTAATTAACTGAATCTGAGTCCGATCAACACTTGTTTACTGTTGACTAAATATTTATAGGTATGTGATATATCATTCCTTTTCGGAGTCTTTTGATCATGCCATATTCGTGTGAGCCAGCTTCCTTTGAATACTGGCAGCACGCACCGCGCGACATTTTACTAAAAACTCCGGTATATTTTGCGTGGAAACGCTTATGATATTATTATGAACCTACACGCGGTGATGACGCGGCTCCGAATAGCACCGGCTTGCCCGCTCTGTTGATCTTCCATGTGATGGCTCACGGCGCATACGGTCGAGGCACGCACACATGCAAGTCGCGCGATGTACCTTTGTTCGAAGATGAAGTACTGTATTTGTATTATAAGTTATGATGCAAAGGAACTTCAGTTTGTCGGTTAATACACTTCTTGGATGAATTGAAAAATAAGTTTTCGAGGAGAATAATACGCCAAAGCACAGGGATGTGAGTGAATCCAGTAAAATAATATATTTACGACTAGACAGGAGAAATTCGCGTAGTAGATAAAAGAGGTGCGTCATGGACGTTTCGAGACCGAGCTTATATTAAAAAAAGGAAATATTGATTTTCCTTGAAGGATTACTTAGGGAAAATCGCGTGAAAAATGTTCATAACTTGCTTGTGTACTTTGACATGCTTCCGGTTAGCGGAAACCGACGAGAACGCGAAAAGCAAAAACATGACGGGACGCGGGAAATATAACATGAACATAATATTATTAAACAGTTTGAGTTTATATTAAGTTGACTTGGGTTTTAATGTTAGTTTTATGGTTATTTTAACCCAGAGGTTAAACTAGGTCAACACGTAACGAAATGTAAAAATAATATATTTCAATGATTATCTTGTACATTTTTCTTTAACTATAGTGAGTCACTAGGTACCTTCATAAAATAAATAATACTATTATATAACAGATAAAACAATTTTTAACCGACTTCAAGAAACATTGAGGTTCTTAGTTTGACTTTTATGTATGTATGTATGTATGTATGTTTGTCCACGATTATCTCGCGTTTGGCTAAACCGACTTTGATGCGGTTTTCAGAAAAGTATTTGTTACATTTAGGAGAAGGTCAAGGAAGGACAGACTTTAAAAAATAAGGTTCTAAGTTTGACCCATTATGACCACGCATAACTTTTTACAGGGTAGTCCGATTATATAAAAATACATTTTGGTTTGATAGATTATATTTCCGAGGTGGTCCCATTGTTACCACATCTGATGAGGGGATCCGTGATTAATTGAGGGAACTCCTCAAATATTATAAGCATACATACAGCATTTTTTGTATTCTTAGTAACAAGTACAGCATTTGCATTTAGAAATAATCATTTGGTGAAGTGAAACTGATGATGGAGACCACAGTTGGCTACCGGAACTCCTCAACGGTACCTATTTCAAGGGTAGTGATAAGATATCTCGATTAAGATAACGAAGAAAATGTAATTGTTTAAATAACCCTATGAACTTCCGGCGGCCTTGCTTGCGGCGAGCTTGAAATGTCTTAAAGTTTCATATCAACTAAAAAGTATAAAATAAAATAAATGTTTTATAAAATAAAGAAACGCCTTCAAAAACGCAAAAAATAACTTCTTTTTAAATGGTAGGTATAGATAAGTCAGTCCAATTGAAGTCGGCTGCTCACAATATTTTTACCCAAAAGCCGACTTGCCCAATAGCGATTCTTTATTTTTTACAACTTTTTTTTGTTAGTACGATGAATGATGAAATAGAGCTTCGGTGGCCAAGTGGCTTATCCGGTCGCCTCGTGATCGTAATGTACCGAGTTCGAACCCCCGCGGTCACCATGTACCAATGAATTTTTCTAACTTAAGCGCATTACTCGATCCTCTTACGGTGAAAGAAAAACATCGTGAGGAAACCTGCACATTTGAACAGCTGAGTGTGTAAGAGGATAATTGCACAAAAGATCCTAAAGGATCGAAGTGTCCCATCTGTCCCATCTGTAAGATAAGATAAGATAAGACAGTACCATGATAACATAAATGATCTTTAGTCTTAAAAGTTTTAATTTTATCCGTACAACAACAGCCGTCTTACTTTGATAATTTCTTAAGATAAAACGAGACACCCGTAGATAACCTGCCAAAATTCGCCGAGAAATGTTACTAGTGTAACTGCACCTTAATAAATATTTCCTGAGTTCTTAAAAAAGTTTTTATGAATGTGTGCGTAAACGCACACACTTACAGGAGCAAGTGAAAAGGATGACCAACCCTTTGTCGTCGAATTCCAATACCGAACGAATCTAAAGGACTGTATAAAGGACACCCTATCTATTGTCATGTTATCCTTTGTACAGTCCACTCGAGAAAATATTAAGCTTTCACTATTAATACTCAATTATTATATAGGACCTATATGTATTAATTGTATAACATAAATACAAATGATGTATAAAACTGAGGTGACAGGCTTTGGCGTCCGCGGACCAGAAGACGAGCTGTAGGTAGGCCTCCAACAAGATGGAGTGACGACCTCGTCAGGATCGCGGGACCGCGGTGGATGCGATAAGCACAAGACCGGTCTGAGTGGAAAGCGGGAGGCCTATGTCCAGCAGTGGACGTCTTACGGCTGACATGATGATGATGATGATGATGATGATGATGACAGGCTTTAGTTTATTTTGTATACACACTTATAAATGTCCTTATAGCTCTAAGAAGGTGCTTCGGGTTTGTATTTGTCTCTCACTTGCTCTTATACGCTCCTATTAAGAGTGAGTGAGAGAGAAGTAAAACCCGAAGCACGTTCTAAGTTGTCACAGACTGTACATAATTTTGTTATTTAACATCTATTTACAGCCAACGTTAGTTATCAACCGTGGTTAACCCTTTGTATGCGGTTTTAAAAATAAATAAAATACAAAATGATTTATATTTTTTCACCCAGATCCATCCTTTGCAAAACGAGGGGCTAAGCATGTTCTGTTAGACTGATTCGTTAATCCAGTGACAGTGCAACCTGTCTAATGTTATGAGCAAAAACGTCGTAAGTAAACTACGTAGGAGTATGTTGAATGATAATGTAATATTTAACAGTGTATGTAAGTACCTTTTCGTATTATTCGATTGATTAACATGATTTGTTTGACCCTATTTCCCATCAACATATAACTATAGTAACAATAAAAAAAACTTTTCTCTAGGGACAATTATTCTTTTGATGTAGTATTTTTAGCTGAGTGTACAAAGCTCGACCTCGAGTATTGTGAAGCCGCCCTAGCAGGATTATTAATTTGTCGTCGTAGACTCCGTTATAAGTATTTTTTGATCTCCCTCAAAAAAGGGGTGGTAACGTGTGTATCTGTGTACCTATGTATTTGTCTGTGTGACTAAGTAATAAGTATCTATGTACCTGAGTTTCTATTAGTGGCATCCTAGCATTTAGCCTAGAATCGGGATGGTCTAGAGAAAGGGTCTCTTCCGAATCAGCGTAAAGAAATACATGAAAAATGTCATTTCACTCGAATAGTAGTAAAATTCCCCCTGTCCATATCCTCCCAATTAAAAATTGTTAAAAACGAAATGAATAGAAACGCTAGTTAGCGTAGTGCATCTTGGCAGGGCCCTCAGCCCTGAAAGAAGGGATCGCCATTATATCAAGTCTTTATATCCATTCAAATATTTGTCGGCGTTGTTAATTTTACTACCGACGCGGTTAGCCTAGTTGGTAGTGACCACTACCCACGATTTTTGTGATGAACGCGATTAGTTCTCCTTAGTCTTGGTTATTTTCAGTCATCATCATCATCATCATGTCAGCCGAAAGACGTCCACTGCTGGACATAGGCCTCCCCCAAGGCTTTCCACTCAGACCGGTATAAAAAATGTAGATAATATCCAGTATTTTTAAGGCTGGTGTAACCCAGCCAAAACATCGGACAAGTAACGAGGTTTGTGTACACTTAGCTGTTATACATTTTCCTCCCATCAAGACCTAATTTTATGTCTAATATTAGTTGTTAACGAAAAAGTTTATTAATGTCTGATTTATAATTTGAAATAATAAAGAAACTAGGTAGAAGAAGAAGAAGCTAATAAAAATAAACATAAACACTTTCTACTTTTTACGAGGTCGATTCACAAAACTGCATAATACATTCATCAAACATATCAAGTCAATGGCTTATAAAGCTGGTTTGGGCACCCCACTTTATTATGGTATTTTCGCATCAAAAAACGTTAGCAACGCGTTTTGAATTTGGAAAAGTGTATTGATTTTGGTCCCCTTCGGTTGGGACGTGGGGTTAGTAAAGGGACTGTCAATATGCTCTCATGCTTAAGGGCGTATACACTACAAAGTTATCGAAGTCGTTAGTAGGGTCGCTGGCATCGAGAGAGCAATGGAACGGGCAAGCAGACATGATAGTTCCACATTTGGCCACCGAACCAGATAACTGTGCAGGGACGTAGTCATATTTTATAGTTTTATCTATACGAGACGTGCAGGTGTATTAGCCCGAGGGATCCATTATATGGGATCTTTGTGTAATTTTGAAAAGGGTATAACTTTGATCGTGGGTTATCAATGTTATCATTATTATTAAGCCAGATCGTCGTTAAAAGAGGATTTGTTTTGATTTTTAAATGGATACCAGGTTACCGACGATTTGTCTATAAAACTATAAATACCATTATTGGTAACAGAGCATAAAAAAACAATAAAGCAAAATAAAAATTGTTTATATTTAGGAGAAAACAAGGGTTTTAACACCTCGTTCGAAAGATAGCAAACCTTTTTTAATAACTAACCTTTTGGCCCTTTGAAAATCGGTACAAATTCAAAACTTGTTTTTACTTTTATAAAATATAAGTTTTAGTTTTTATTTTTCATTGTTAGTTATAAGCCCATTCCACTTTTTTTTTTAAATTTGCAAGTCTAAAACTGTTTAATTATCAGATAAGTCTATTCATATAAATTAAAATAATCTCAACAAAACCCATTACATCCCCTAGTCACCCTCCGACTATTCAATTTGTTGGGATATTTTTGAATCAATTTCCCGCTCGGCTTGCCCTGTTTGGTTCGGAGATTCCCGATCGTGCGTGCAACTTTATGGCGGCAAGACGCATTTACGGGCTATGGGCGGAAAATAACCAAATATTAAGGTGACAAAAGCTTAAATAGGGAGAAAAGTAAATAATAAACGTTTTGGAATAAGCCAGTATAATTTTTCAGGGTAAATGTAAACTTTAACAGAGTTACTAAGTGAATTGCAATGTTCTTATTACAAAGAGTTTGATTATTCGTGTTGCGCTGTAGCGATTTAATAGTCGTACTTAAAAAAAAAGTAATTTTCTCTTTTATAAGGTATTTTTAATAAATTTGATATCTTAATTGATTTAATTATTAACTTTCAAATTGACTGTTAAAATGTGTTTCACTCCTACTTAACAGTAACGAGTAAATAGCAAGCACGTTCCTACCTCGTTTGTTTGCGCGTTCTTATTTCACACCAAAACCTAGCACTTCGTTTGAACTGAACGCAGAATCTTACCACCATCATCGACGAGGTAAGTTTTGGAGCGATTAGACCATTTCCGAAAAAAACTAATTTTAAAAAAAACAGCTATCAAAAAAAACCTACGCGGACTACACGCAGGTCACACGAATTTACGGGTTGCTTTCTTCTCTTTTGTCTTCCGTTTTTATTGTTAGATTATTAAGTGTAGTAATTGTGATTGACTCAAATTATAGCTACCGACTTAAATTCCAACCAATTACATTTCCTTATTAGGTACAAATAAATCGCCACAGCAAAGCATTTATCTCTTTTATTTACCGTAGGACAATAGAACCATTGCCAGGGCAAATATTTAGGCCATTTGTTAATTTATAGTTTTCAGAACCGGCGGGATCTATTTCATAGTTTGACACGGAGTAGTGACTTTATGGAGTAGGCGCTGATATACATCATTTCGAAAACGTTTTATTGTTTTTTGCTATATTAATTTAATCCATTTAGTTTTTAACACTGTACAATTTCAACTACATTTTTTATGAACTACACTGTTGTAAAACTCTTGTAGTAATTACGACCCTTACTTTCAGAGTTGGATAACTCTTGAATAATCCATCTAATTTCCATCAAAACTAGCTAAATGTAATTCAGATTAAATTGGTTTTTAATGCAAAATCCACATTGGTATCGGTTTATCGGAAAAACAGACACAGATAGACGTATGTATATTGCGTCATACTTAGGTATACCCTTTTTTGTTTGAAGGTTAAAAAAATGAAAATAGGTCTAGAATGGGGGGTTGAAAATGAAACTGATTGGATTATAACAAATAGGGTGAAATATGAAAGGACTCAGTATGCCACATTTCAGAAATATTCTTTTTAATTTTCCGTGACGTACTTACTATTTGATTTATACACAAATAAATAAATAAAACCATTATATTCTAAGTTTATAGACCGAAAAATACAATAAAACCCGTTTTTAATAAAATTAAATTTCAGGCCAGTCAATATGGATATTATTGCGTAGAAAAATGAGTATTTTCTTATGCGCTTTTCAATTATATTATCTTAAAAACGAAACCCTTGGTGCGCGAGTCCGACTCGCACTTGACCGGTTTTTTAGTGTTGTGCAAAAAATATGGTCTCATCTTTAGACGCAAAATAAGGTGGCAGCAACCTTTTCCTGAGATTAGTACCTCTTTGCCCTCCACAATATTTTGTCGAAGTAATATCGACAGCATTGTATTGATTGCCATTGCCAGTGGGATCCGCATTCTGCTCGGGAGTCCATAGAACATGGCTTGCCATCGGTATTTTTAATTTATTTGTGAAGCGTATTGTATTGAAAAGCTCATTTTCCGTCGAGAGAAACTTGTCTGAATGATCTAAATCCAAAATGTACTCGATAGTAACAATCCCTACAAAAACCCTACAATTAAATTCGGTATTTTACAACTCATATAGAAACAACTAATAATGACAATATATTCAAATATATCGGAGAACCAGCATAGTTTTTCTAGTACTTCAATTATGTTTTTTTCCCAATATTTCAGAGAAATGTTAGAATTTCTTTTAAACACACTGCAAGCTTTGGTTTTATAAGCCAACAAATAACAACAAAATATATTACGATGTACATAACTTTTGGGAAATTTTCTTTTTATTAAACAAAGAAAAACAATCGAATTTCCCGCGTTTTAAGAATGTTTGTGGAAATAATATTTTCTACATTTATTCTGCTATTTAAAATCAAAAAGGAGAATAAGTCTATGAATCCCGTAATGCCTATTCTACCTTTTTGTTTTGGTCGGCCTGAACTTATTTGACATACTTTATAGAACTAGGTACTATACTGTGGTTACGTGTATCTTCTACGCGTGCACATGAAATTAAACAGATACTGAGCAAATTTTATTGTATTTACAATAATGCAGTTTTAATTGCATGTTGTTCATACTTAAAAATCAATTTAAAACACAAAAATAAATCAAGCTTTGACATTTTCGCGTAATTCTGCAGCCCGCTTAAAATAAATAACCTGTACCACACTACGCCATAATGTAAGTCACTCACATTCCAAAAGTTAGCAATATTTTCTGCCATTTCACCATTTCAGTTGCTTAAAAAGACAGTAGTAATATAATATTACGTACCTCTTTATAAAACCCCAGAGCATTTTATGAAGCGCCACTCTGCCCCTTGCCAGAATTGACGCGCTGTCCAAATGATTGATTACAGTTTTTTTGTCTCTCTCAGTCATTTTATTGAAATTGATGGCTTGTTCAGGCATCCAAACAGACGTTTATGCGGTATACGGCTGAGTTTATAAAGATGTAATTTATTATATATGCTTGATGTGTTATTTTATTATTACACTTATTATTGTGACACAATTAGTAAACATAGACAGTAAAACGAATAAGTCTCGTAAAACGACCTTAAAACGCCTGTCAAGTGCAACGCAAATAGTTAAAAGTAGTTTTTTAGAAAGTTTTCAGTATTTTTAACTGTAGCCGGCTGGAGCTGATACGATTGTGAGGGTATTTTCAGATTGAATATGGAATTTATAAACAACAAAAAAAGTCTCTGTGCTAGTTTTTTTAACCTCCATAATGAAATTAAATAAAACATTGACGTACATAGAAAAAATATTGGCTGAATCGATTCACAGGTATATGAAGTGTTAATAAGGTTTAATTTTCACAAATTTTGACAAATAAGGTCCCAATTTTTGGTTTTTTGTTACCATCTTGAAGAACTTGCACCATACAAAGAGAATTGTGTTGTACTGCATTAGTATTACAGCTGATAAAATTCTCTACAACTTTGTTTTTTTTTCTATTTCCAATCATTGTATAGATATGAGCCAAAAAACAGTCGAGGTTCAAACGTGTATTTTTGCCCTCGTCTTTTTTGTATACTATATTATTATTTTCTCTAACTTTTTCATCCAGAACTACTCATTGCCAGGACTAATAGTGTGAAGTGTGAAGAGCGATATGAAAAACAAGGGAGTGAATATGAGTTGACGGCTGATAAGGATGATTGGAAGAAACAGACGGTGCTGCGCTGACCCTAAACGATTAGGATAAAGGCGAGATGATAATGATGAAGATTATGATGATGATGACGACGATGATGATGATGACGATGATGGTGATGATGATGACGACTAATTTTTTAAATAATTTAATAGTATAGTAGTAAAAAAAAAAATAAAAAAAAAAACATTATTTGTCTTTTTTAGACTGCGGACGTCTGGCATAGGTAGAAACAAAAACTTTAATTTTCTAATAATAAGTGTATGATTGCGTAGAAAATCCAAGTGTGTCTTGTTGTTGTTTCGTAGAGCATAATGTGAATGATACTGAATCCAGTAGGGTAGCATGAAAGGTGGCCACATTTTGTAGCTTGTGACAAAGCCTGTTAGGGCTTCACCCCGTCCTGAACATACTACGGCTTCTTCTAGGTGCAATAACGAACGCATTCGTAATTATTTCAAGCATTTATTAACCCTTAACCACCTATGTGCGGTCTCACAGACAATGGTTTATTCAAAATTGTCAATAACTGTTCACAAGTACATCGCACACGCGTCTCTGACCTTGTACCTTTGCCCCGCCCCCCCTCAATGCCGGCCATGCCATCGATGCGTTCAGACGTGTGCTCATTTGGATCTGGTGAGAAAAAAAATAGCATTGGCGGTCTGTGAGACCGCATGTAGGTGGTTACTATATTTTTTGGATAGTCTCAGAGACCGCACGTAGGTGGTTGTGTTATTTTTAACCTTTACAAAAGTGACCAACTTACTAACACTACCGGTTCCCAGCAATACTGAAAAACGGTTAAAAGGCAGAAAAACGTGCTCGACTTGTGATCCAAAGAAGAAACGCAAGACACAGTACATGTGCATCGAATGCAAAACACCGATTTGCACTAAATGTTTCAATAAGTTGTATATTGACTGCCGACAAAAATGGTTATTTTGAAGGGCTGTAATTTTACAAAAATACCTTATTTTTAACAAAAGTAGATAGTCTAATAGCATTGTTAATTGCTCAATTTTATTATTTTATAATGAATAGCTGTATATAACATTCCTTAATATTGAGATCTCATGTCCTGAAGGATACCTAGGTTTTTATTTAAAAATATAAGACGGTCCTAAATATGTTAAGTTTAAAAGATAATAATGTTGATTATTTTTGTATTATTGTTGACTAATAAATGCCTTAAACTGTGTAAAGAGTACTTACTACATTAAAACAACCGTCAGCTACGTTAAAGTAAAAAAATTAGGTCCCGTAACAAGGAGCGGTCTCCATGACCGCAAGTAGGTAGTTGTGTGATACAAATAGGACGTAGGTAGTTAAGGGTTAAATCCCTCAAACCTTGCTACAAAATTAAAGTTTGGTTTTTTTACATTTTCCTGCAGCATGTTTGAACTCCGCTGTTGGGTTACACTTATTAAAACAATTAAATTTTCTAACACGCATGATAATTAATGTAAATCATAGTAATAAATTAATGAAGAACCATTTCATGCTCAAGATCTTTATTTTTGTATAGTTCGTATCGCTGTCCAGTACGTATAAAAACTTTGTAAAAAGGTTAAAGGAGCGTAAATCATTATTGCAGCGCCTGTTTACCTAAATTCATTAAATTTTTAGCAAAAAAATCAGGGCTTTTCTTGTTAAACAACATATAAATTATGTAATTGTATACAGCTTGCTAGCTTATCAAGTTATCAACAATTTTATATAAAGGCCCCCGACTAAGTTCCCTACATTGTACAAAATTAAGTTATGACACCATTTTACCAGCTTTACGGATCACTTCTCTACAAACTTATTTCTGAATGCTCTAATCGACGACTTGAGAAAACTTTTACTTGCAAAGAAACCCTTATAAACAACATACCAGAATAACTTCTGACTGATGTTTTTCGAATGTTTCTTGGTTATCGTTTCGAAAAACGAACCATTCATCGGAAGTTTGCGTAGAAAGCATGCTAAAGTGGGATTCTTAAAAGAAAACTTAGCAAATATTGCCGTTGCACTGAGACTCTTGGAAAAAGAGAACCGCACGTAAGGGCAATCGTGGCAAAAACTGGAAAGTACTAATCCATTTGCGGAATAAATGAAAAAAACATTGTATTTTGAAAGGAAACCTCACGTTTTTTTTAATTGGACGACTAGATTTTTGGAAATTGCTACAAGTATTTACGGATGTTTTATAATGCGTAATGTTTTATAATGCTTTATGTTGCACTCACACATACCATAATCATTCCTCAATTAAAAAAATATCATGGGAAGATCATGGGACGGACATTTTATGGCACTGAGATGGCAAACGAGCACATATACCACGTAATTCTAAGTCAATTCGACAAAGATTGTGGTTGCTAACGACGATTTTTCATACACACGTTTAAAAAAGGAACTAGTTAATTGAGTCCTAAATGTTTCAATTTGCAATTTCAAGAAAGATTTACTAATAGCAGATGTTTTATTGCCACATTTTTGTATTTCGCTTAATTTTCTTCAGCTTACAATCACTTCGCATTTATTTTTAATACATAATCATACTGTCGACATAGTATAACATTCTTTTATATTAATATAATAGAATGTTGATTTCAGACCTTTTTTTGCATACGTTTACGTGGCATGAAGTTTTACCGTAACATATTCTGCTTCTCCGACAATAGCTTATTTGTGTTGCAGTTATTTGCGATACTGCGAAATGTATTTCGAACAATTAATATTATGCAAGATACCGGTAACTCCTGCTTTAAGTATATTATTTTGTCGTATCATTTTATTTTTTTGACCGGTCTTACGTATTTTTTGCATATCTGCATAAGGGAATTGCACTTTTAAACTAAAGCTAGTGCAATAACGGCCGAGAGCGGCGATCAATCCCGGACGAGAGGTAATTTACTACTCCCGCATAGAAAATAAGAATCAGACAAAGATTTTGTACCAGTCTGCAAGGATTATGGGAAAATTGGAATCACTTTCAATTTGATATTGATCACAGAAAAACGGAATATACTTTCATGTTTGTACTGTTGTTTAACGTATTATGGTGGGTCAAGTATTTATTTCTCAGAAACGCTGCATCAGAGCAATCTTCGGAATAGGCCGAACAGAAGCATGTCGGCCTTACTTCAGTCAATATAATATCCTGATAGCTCCTTGCCTATACATATTCGAGGTATGCACATTTGTACATAAATATAAAAATCAGTTTATCGAGACACAACAGACTCGTCCTCGTAAAGTTAGGTTACAATATAAATATAAACTACATAAGCCAGCTTTCAGATTATTTGGAAGTCGAATGAAGGGATTTTAAGAACATGATTTCATAGTGTTCTAATTCTACGATGGCACACCCAACCACTTAAATCAACCTTGCACGGTTGCGTTAAGAGCTCGCCGCCTAACAGAGCCATAAATAGACGCATTTTATATTGTAACAATATTTAATTTACATTAATTTCATGGGTAGGTTAAGTTTTTATCTTTTAATTGATTGTACATTCCTTGCCTTAAGATGATGAAGATTTTTTTAGATGGATTTAAATACAATTGTGTGAACATGAGAGAAATCAAATTAAACTAGATTTTAGTTCCTTTTAAACTTTTGCGATTTTGCTTTGTTAAAGATTAGAAACAAAAATAATTTAAAAAGGTTGTTAATAGGCATGTGAGACGTCAGTTATATTTTTTTTGTCTGTCTAACCAAAGATATATGTTATAGATCTACATTCAATAAGTCCATGACTGCAAAAAATGAGTTCCCAGTATTAGGAATGTCCTACTTAATACTAGGAACTCATGTTTAATCATAGCCAATATTAAAAATCCGATATTTAAAATCCGTGTTCTAGTGAGTTGATGCGTTGCGTTAGTTGTGTCCTTTTATAAATACATGAGATCTCGAAGGGCTAAATATGTCTTCTTAATAATTAAAAGGTTTAAAAAGTAAGCACTAATTTAATTTCATGCACAGATTATATACGTTGTATTTTTTTGCTAAATAACTGATTGTAACGTGTTACGTGACAGCATTTGAACTACAAAATGGCAGTTTGAGGGCAGTTCTGATTCAGTTGACGTAACTGCATCAGCTAGCTTGCAGTCAGTGTACGGCCGTCACGTTTGAAATGCAACCAAACTGTAAAATTACAGTTCGAGGGTTCTGATACAATTGACGTTACTGCATCAAAACTGTAAACTAACTACGTTGTCCGTTTTTACTTGGCGCGCAGTTTTAATTCTGTAACGTCAACTGTATTAGGATAACTTTCCAACTATTATAAATACCAAAGTAACGAGAAAAACATAAACCTATTCTGTTTAATACAAAAGACTCAGTTTTGACCATGAGTAACGTTATAAAATTCCGTTTTTTTTTTAAAAGTAACTTATGTCTATCCGTTTTGTTTCCAGGTTTCTAAAATAACTATCTCCCAGCATCATCTAAGTAAGTGTGAGAATAACATTGCAGTATACATGGAAGAACTCCAAAAAACTTTCCAAAATAATCTAAACTTAGTCGTGCTCCGGCAAACTTCAACGCGACGTAAGTGAAAAGTTGCCAGCAAAATTACATTTCGTTAAAAAATATATTTCGCCTTTCGTGAGAGTGGAAAAAAATAACGAATCAGGTGTTTTCAAAGTAAAAATGGCCAAGGGTGGTGGCATCCTGTTACAAACTTTTTTCAATCGAGAAAATCGGTTGAAGTGTAAAATGCCTTGTGTATCTTCGGAGTTGTCAAAGGAACAGTCTTGGACTGCTCAGTATTTTAGCTGCCTCCGCAAGTTAAGTATGGCGAAATTTAAATTGTAAGAATGCTGTTTTTATTGCAATCCTATTTCGTTTCCAGACTTATCCTTAAGCTACTTTTTCGATAAAATAATGTAATTCTTTTTTTTTTAATTGTATGTTTTTAGTTTATAATAAAGATCCAGGACATGCTAACCGAGTTAGGGAGTAAACTTGTATAAAGGCCGTTTAGACAAACGATTCACTTGATACATTCATAAACTTTTCTGCAGTCGTGTTTCAGAGTAGAGACGCTTCAAATCAACAGGCACAGGTTACCATTATTCAGTTGATACATGCTTTTAATATTCTCGGTACGCCACGGCTATTTTTTTATAAATAATATAAATAAAAGTCTAATAATTAGGTCTAACATAATCTCAGGGTAAGTTACTGTATTATTTAACGTAATAAGTGAAATTAAATATTTAATTTACAAGGAAGGTTACCAACCCCATGGTAGATGCATTTTGAAGAGACTGGTCAGCCATTGCTATGGACAAGCAGGGTTGAGTGTCCAAAGGAAAGGCCATATAGCCCAGCAGGAATTTAAAAGAAAATTACGAGTAAATAAGTTTGATCATTATCTTATAGTCACTGAATAGTGGTCAGCACACGCCAGTCATGTTTAGACATGTCGAGCCTTTCCTAATTTAATTTATTTTAAAATATTACTTCTTCCAAAGACCAACAGTTGGTCTGACAACCGAGCAGGACACAGCTATATGTTACAATGGGAAATATTATACGCCTCTATTTCTAACAGATAGGTCCATCAGTTCAACTTGTGGTTTTGATCAATTTCTCATTGATTTCAGTCTGCGTGAATCCTGCCTTCGGTCGCCCTACTCTCCCTGGTCTCATTGAAAACCTGAATGTATCAACAACATTCAGAGGCACGAAGCTCAGTGGAGACCATTTTGACCGTAATAAAAAAATAAATGTATAGGTTGACATTTTGCATTTAAGCTGTTTTGCTTATGTGCCAAAAAAAATATTTTTCATTTTCGTTTCTTCATTTCCATGACTTTAATATGCAGAATGATAGTGACATACCGCTGTAGGTACTCAGATACATTTTAGAGACGATTAACTCATTCCTTTTTCAAACTTTTGTATAAAAAAATTGTCACTAACATGGAAAGGTAACCGATTGTCCGGCTCCGATTTAGTTTATTTTGATATATGTCAGAGAGTAGTCTAAATAAGAGACACGATTTTTTTTTAGGTGCCCAATCACAACCTGTTTTGGGAGAAATTGACCTCCAAAGTACTAAAAAGTCTAACTTCTACAGACAATTTAAAAAAAATGCTGGTTTTCTACTGGTCAGATTATATGTTTAAGAACATGAAATAATTAGGAGCACGTTAATTGGTTATGTCGCCTAAAACCTCATATTTAAAAATTGTATCCAACAGAGTAACTTATAATACAAGCTACATTTAATACGACTAAAAAAAACCTTAAAACAAACATTTTGCCAAATCCTATTTCTACCTCGTAAATGAGAACAAAATGAACTAGTACGCAAACAACCTGTGCAAAACAACAATGACTTCACAGCAAGTCTGCAGCGTCTACGGTTGAATAAATGAACTGTTCATCTGAGCAAACCATTGTCTTGTACAATGGTGCATCCAAACTTTGGGCATGAATCAATATTTGCAGCAAAATTTGGGCGTTTCATTTAAAGGATTTGCGATGAAGAAAATTTGTTAAAGCTTAACATTGTGCTGATGATATGACACCACGTTGACAATGATAGATGCTAAATTAAACATTTAGCTTTACGGCCTTAGCATTGTCAAAACTGGGCAAGAGCATGTTGGACCATGCTCAGTGTAGGGTTCAAAGACAACGTGTATGAGCTAATTTTCTATTAAGAGTTATGAGTATTTGATGCTGCATTTGATTATTTTTAGTAGGTATAAACAGTTTAGCCGCCTGTATCCCAGAATTCAAAAAGTATACTTAGTAGTGATTGTTTTCCTTTTAAGATCTTGATAATTATGTGCTTTAATTTAAGATATATTTTACATTTTTTCCAGATTTTATTTCAAAACTTTGTCGGCGTAATTTAAATTAATGTCAAATTACAGCTTTTTTGTACCAAGAGTTCATTCTAACTGAAGTAAACAGCAGATAGACAGACTGACGGACACACGGACCTGGCGAAACCATAAGAGTTACTTGTTGACTACGGAACCCTAAAACTGCAATTCTATTTATAGTTTATGAGCATCTACTCATACTGTAATCCAATTATTTACAGTAATTTTTGTTTAGAAAGGTTGTTTTTTATAATTATTACAATAAATATTTCTACTTTACTTACTTAATTGCGCCAGTTTGCCAACTCTTGACCACCTGTAAGTAACAAATTTAAATTAATCAAAAAATATTTACGCTGACAAGAAAAACTTAGTCGAACACAAATATTAATAGGCTTTTATCAGTTTCCTCATCCTCGGTCACAAATCCTTACCTTCCAAGGAAGCAAGAATAGCGATCTTTAAGAATTTCGTACCTCTTTCTAAGAACATAAATTACTTAGCAACTTTAACAATGAAATCCAATACCCATATAAAATATTTGTATTACCGAGCAATCCCAGTATGATGACTAATGACTTAAATTTGGTATCACCCCTTCATCATTCATCATTATCAGCCGCAAGACGTCCACTGCTGGACAAAGGCCTTCCCCAAGGTTTTCCACAACGATCGGTCCTCTGCTGCTGTCATCCAGCGGTTTCCCGCGACCTTTATCAGAACGTCAGTCCACCTTGTGGAAGGTCTGCCAACACTTCGTCTCCCGGTTCGCGGTCCCTTACCCCTTAGGTCCAAATTAAATTTGACATTCTACAATAATAAGGTTGAGTTTCCTATAAGTTACAAATGATTTGGTATCTGTAATGACATTGACAATTTCAAGCTTATGTATTTTGGAATGGGTCACAGATTAACGTTCGTGACCGTACAACACAGCACTCATGGTGCCGATGACGTCAATTTGCATATAGGTTGATTAAAAACCAATGACTATTAAATAAAAGTTGTAACATATTTACAACTTTTATTGTTGGGGTGTCGCGGAACCGGTTTTGCACAATCTTTATTAAACGAGATTTTTAATACTGACTTTCAGATGGAGGCAAAATCATCAACAAATATTATTTAAAAAAAAGTATATTTATTTATTTAATTAATTATTTTAAACAATACTTGCCGTACGTACATTTATAAAAGAATCACCGTACATTTATTTATGCTTACTCGCGAGCTACTTTAGGCCACTCGGCCACTTAGTATTAGTAAAACGTTTTAATTATAAACAAGCAGAGTGCTATTAACTACCAAGCGTTACGACTATCTGTTTAAGTTTAATTTGACTTCAATAAACTATTTAAACTTCATCTATCTCTCTCTGCTCTCCATCAACTAACTATAACCTACAGTCAAGTGTAAAGGCTTACTCGCCCTTACAAGAATGTTGATTCAATGTAACAGTTTTAGCAATATACGGAGAATGAATTATGCTGCTGCTATGATCCGTTTTTTGATTGGGATTAAGCTGAATTTAATACAGATACATTTAAATTTAAATTTTATGACATTAACATTTATATCTTATGTCAGAAGCTTGTCATTGTACATGTCATTTTCACTGTCATGCTTGTCATTTGATGTTCAGTTTGAAGTTTATTATGACAATTCACTAAAGTGCGTGTCAATTTCGTTGGGGTACTACTGAATGCCAATAAGTTACATTAATTTTTTATTATATCTTCTCAAATACGAGCTAGAAAAACGTGAAAATCCAGTGACGTGAAACACAAGTAAAGTTTAACTACTAACATTAGGATATTATTAAGAAACCAAACCTCTGTGTTTTAGTAAATTGCTTTACTACTCCTACGTCATATTTTATTCACAAATGAGCCAAAAACTAAGGAGCTTATTGAATTAATTCTTGAGTTTCCCTCCACGTAAATGCTGCCAAATTATGCGATATAGAAAACAAGGCATTGCCGCGCTAAGAGCTCACACTGCTTTACTGCGGGGACACACGGGCCCAGGGTTTATCTCCGACTGCACCGATCGTTTCAGCAATATTTAAAACAAAGTTCAACTATCTCTTTATCATTCTTCCGCTTTTTTTTGTAAAAAAAAACAAGATGAACTCAATACCTATAGCTGAAATAAAAACTAAAGATTTAGTCGTATTAGAAACCATTATTTCCCCTAAAATGAAACGTACGTAGATGTAGCCATTTTAAATTGAGTCATATCAGTATTTAAAGATACAGTTCTTTCTGCTGTAAATTTCCTGATATGTTCTCAACTAAGACTAAGTCTCAAGTAAGACTAGGAAGGGCATTTTAAGATTTTTCGAGATCGGCAACGCTCGCGTAGCACCACTGCCACATTAGCGTTATGTCAACGTTATAATAGAAAATATATTTTACTTGATAGTAATGGCGGCCGAGTTGATAACAATACGGATGTAGTGCATAATTGTTTTCCTTCGTATTTTGTCGGAAATGTTCGTATTTGTCATGCTACTTCAGCCAACCTCAGTATTTTTTGTACTGTGACGGACTGAAATAGCAAGATACGTTCGTACGTTTCCGTGAAAATACGAAGGAAAACAATTATGCACTACATCTGTACCTACATTCATAAAATAAAGCCGTGGTGTTGCTAATTCCCTCTTATTGTCAGGTAGGCTGTATGTCACGCAAACGATAGCGTACCTCTTCTTCAGCTTGTTCGTTTGCATGTCTTTGGGGTAAAATAATGTAAAAGAATTTAGAGCTTTCCAAATCCGCCTAAAATACTTAATTGTGCATTATAAAATATTTCACGTCCGTGTATCACGACGTATAAGTCTCATTGGGGTTTTTAATCGGCTTACTGCTTCAGCGCAGCAGCCATTCGAAAAAGCTCCACTTAATAAGTATTATTACTACTCTGCTACTTCAACGGAGAGAGTTTAAATTTTCTAAGTTTTCAACAATTATTTTAAATTAAATTATAATACGTAATGTTATGGTCACGCCATAATTCGGATGGGTAATCATTTAATAAATCCCTCAAGATAAGGATAGAACAGTCTTAACCCTTGTCTCATTTGATTGTACTACACTTACAAAGGTAAATACATAAAAAATACTTCCATAAACATTCACTGCCAAAAGAAAAAAATAGTTTTAACTCCTGCCAAGGCTGTTCAACGCTTTGTTCCGCACTAGGACATAAACCATTATAACTCTTCGCCAAACCCCTAACGAGAGGAGTCAGAAACGCTGACACTAGCGTACGGTAATCACCCTGTATAAGCGTCGGTTAAGCCATGTCCATAGTCATAAGCGACGCGGTTATTAGTTTGGAAACTAAGGGCCTGTTTCACAATCTTTAGACTAAACTATCTGACGGATATATAAAATTGTACCTCTATTATTTTCCAAGGGCCAAGCAAGTGCAAGTTACTCGCACACCAAAAAATTCAGTACCGCCGTAATATTAAGCACGATTCTTAAATCAACTTTCATTTCTTCGATTGGTGAACTTTAAGGACTAGTCCTGCACAGCTGCGGTGCGTAAAATACTCGCAAGATTTGACCCAAATACTGAATATGTATGTGTAAAGATTAGTAAATACGTTATGTTGCGTCGCTCATCATTCGTTACTCCAACATGAAATATTCTGATAGAAGAAGTAATAAAAGAACTGTGACACAATGATAAAATTGTCGTTACATTTTTACTAATATTATAAATGATAATGTGTGTTTTCTTGTTTCGTTTTTGCAATTACTCGTCGCTTCTACCGATGGAGATGAAGTTTGCTACAAATATAGATTAACGCATTCACAGACTGCCAGTACTGTTTTTCTAAGGGTTTTATTCCGGAAACGCTGCTATTCCCCAACGATAGAAGCTTTGTACGCGGACGGAGACATCAACAAACGTTAGTAACTACTCATAATAAGAAAAACGCTAAAAATATCAAAGTATAACCACAACCCAAAAAATACTAAAAACCAACGAATCAGCTAAACTCAACTTCTTGCCCGAGGGCGCTTCGCCTCTTTATTCATTATTTGATCCTAGGAAACATCTGTCATCACTTTTCGTCGAAACGATTACAAGATTGTAATCAGTAATAAATGAGGTTGACGTTTTGACGGCTGATGTAATTTTGAGTTTACTTGTGTTTGTGGGATAAAAGATTAATGGGTGAGATACGTGTGTCTGTAAAGTTCTCAGATGTCAGCTTAATTAGATTTGTTCGCAATTCAGCGAGTTTAAATTTTACCTTGAAAATAAGCGGTTCGTTATTTCATTAAATAAATAAAGGAAAGTAACGTATAACAAAATGGGATTTCTCGACGAAATTTTGTAATTATTCAAGAATTATATTTCTGTGTATTATTAATATAACTAGGTATACATACGAAGCACTTATTATGCACTAGAGGACGCCCGCGATGTTAGTACACGTAGAATTAGTTTCCCGCTACGTCCCCTATTTTTTTCTTTCCGTTGGGGATCAATTGTTGAAAAATCTTTTCTTAGTGCACCTCTAGACCTCATAAGTCATAAGGAACCTACGTGGCAAATTTGGAATCTTAGCGGTTTGGGCTGTGCGTTATTGTTAGTCACTCAGTCAGTTTCTTCTTTTAAATGATACCTATTTAGATTAACATGCCTACATCTAAATTTGTTAAACACATAAAAGTAATCTGATATACCATAATAATCTGATCGGTGAGATACAATATTATAAAATTACGGGTTATTTAAAATTTGTATTATTCAATGCGGATTCTAATTTAAACTTCTGTAAGTGATTTTACTTGTATTCGACTGACCCTATAAAGGTGTTTGTTATATTTTAAAAAGCTTTGGCTATCTGCGTGTTATTCTGTCTATCGTAGCCTCAGGCTATTTAGCAGATACGTTTAAGCCACTTAGATACCGAGTTACCAGCAAGGTTTTATGGGCTTTCGAGTTTTCTTCAAATTTTCAATTGAAGCACCCACTTGCCCACCCACGACTTCGTCCGAATACACTAGTTGATCGATAACATTTAATAATAAAAAAAAAAGTTAGGCCTATATCAGGATACGGGGCTATCAGTATGCCAATTTTTAATTAAATCCTTTTTGCAATTTATACGTGATTGAGAGATATCTAAATATTCTCACAAAGCAAAAATTAACATACTTATTATGATGAAACGACGGCCTTGTTCAAAGTGTCAAGTTAGACTTGCATACACACTAACATAGACACGCACTTATACAAAAACATTCCCACAGGCTCACAAAGTTGTTGCCATAAGGTCATAACATGGAAGGCAGTAACAGTACCTACCTTTAACTAATATTTGTGAAAATATCACGAAATTGTTAGTGTTGTAAAGTTAGTTAAATTAGTAAGTTTTCTATTTTTAATATTTGCTGAATTAGGTTATTGTCTTCTAATAGTTCTTTATCGTTTTAAAACTAATAATTTTGCAATTCAGACTCATTCGAAAAGCAGTGGACGTTTCTCGGCTGACATGACGATGATGAGTTTGACACTTCTGTGATACGGACGCCCGCGCCACATTATTTTCTTAACCTAAATTAGTATCATCGACCTACGTATTTTTTTATTTATTCTCTGAATTTGATTTCAAAAACAATTATTTCTTTAAATTATATCGGATTTTTCAATCCCTAGATGAAATTATGTAAGTCAAAAGTAAGTATATGAAAGAAAAGGACATAAATTTAATATATTGAAAAATCATTCCCAATAAAGTAAAATAAAATATTTATAGTGTAACAGATAACGCTCGACAAACTCAAACTAAAGTTTAAACCCTTTTTATGGCAGAGGTAACCAACTCAAAACCTACCTCGATTTATAGTTATAATACCTAGATTTGTGGGACCTGCTTAAAGGTTAAAACGGCGTTTAAAAATTTAGACTACATTCTTAATTATAGCTATCAGCTACTATACTCGTTCCCCATATGTTGGAAAAATTGTTCATTGGTTTAAGATGTATAAATATAATATTAATATATTAATATTTATTATTATTTAATAATATATACGTTTGAATAATGTCTGAATCTCCTTTAAGATAACGCTGATACATTTTTGACGTGTTAAAGTGTCCTTGAATATGAATATTTTTTTACCACTTACTCAAAAAAAGGGGATCCAGCCTGTGCAGTCTAACACTAATCATAAGATTGTAACTTCCGAGTTTCCATTCCTCCAATGTCTTATTAACATCATAGTAGTCGTTTGTCCCAGATACAACTATACTCTCTTTGTAACTTGATCTTCCCTTTTCTCCTACAGATGTCTAAGATAGGGAAACTTTGTCTATGATGTTATGGTTAGCCTCACCACAAGCTCTTCAATAAATGTCATCTTTGAACCCTCTAGCTACCACTATGTTCCCTTATCAGGATTTTACAATACCTTTACGCTCTTATGTTAAAAACTGTGTCTTTTTAGCATTTAGTGTTAATATCATTATGTTGAAATTGGCCTGAAACTTGGCGGTTTAAGTTAATTTGCTTTTACATTAACAAGTTTCTAACTTTATTTAATATATTGTTATAAAGTGGCAAGGAACTTCAGGTATTGAAAACTAACTCGCGAAAGTCCAAACTGCAATCTTTGGCTTTGTAACTAAAACTTCTCAGCACTAAGTGATTGATCGGTGAAAATTTGAATATTTAACTATTTTCCACGTACTTCATATATCGTAGTTATTATCATAGTTAGTTATTGTCTATATATATAAAAATCTCGTGTCACGGTGTTTGTGGTCGATTTGAAAATAGGTGGTAATAGTAGTTTATGCAACTGATGCATAATGAGAGGCCTAAAAACACAAGTGTGGTTTTATTATAGTATAATTTCATAATAGGATCACACGAGTTTTTTAATATATGTACAGTTACATACACTACTTTATCTGCACACGTATAGATGAATTAACGAGAGCATGAAATTGCATATGTACTTTGTAGTATTGTATGTTGACAGGCATTCTATATTTGAATTTTCTATTTTCTCGTACTATCAGCATGTGAATTTGGTGTAAAAAAAACAAATCAGTACAGGCCAGCGGTGAATAAAATAGTGCACGCAGGAGAAAAAGATGGTTTTATTCCCAACGCTTTGTTAATGTTTAAGGCAAACCAAAAAACGGGAGAACACCATGACCAGATGAACTTTGTCAACTACGAAAAGTGGTTGAAAGAAATATTAATACCGAACCTTAAACCGAATAGCGTACGTATCGTAGATAATGCGTCCTGTCACAACCCAAATTTTGAATCGTGCTCCAACGTCAAATTCTCTTAAACAAGAAATGATGGATTGGTTGACAGGACACAATATTTCATATAGCCCGTTTATGTACAAAACTAGTTTGTATGATTTAATGAAACAAAATAAAGAGCGGTTTCGCGAGTAACACATAGATGCAATTTTAAAAGAACATGGCGACTCCGTTTTAGGATTGCCACCGTATCACCCGACATTCAATCCGATCGGAAATATTTGGTCCATGGTAAAAGGATATGTAGCGAAAAGAAACGTTTCTTTAAACATGCAAGGCATTATGATTATTTTATTATTTTATTATTATATTTATATTATGAGTTTAGCAACTGAACGAATGGAATACTATTACTTCTGAGGACTGGGAAAATATTTGTCGCCATGTCGAAAGTGAAGCGAATAAATATCGATGTCAGGAAGGGGAAATGGATCGAATTTCAGATAATCTTATTATCAATACTTGTGACAGCTCAGATGAAGAACATGAAAGCGACTAAAAGCAAAAAACAGAGGACTACTACTTATTCCATTTAATACGGGTATGTAATTTTATTAAATTAGGAGATTTTTTTTCTCCTTTTGTTGCAAACGGTACAACCACTCGAGATTGAATGTCATGCGGTTTATATTAAAAAAACATACTGACGTTTCGTACCGATAATTGTACTAATATCTATGGATACTAGAATAGAGACCCTCTTGAGTTTTGACAGCTGTTCCAAATTTAAACTCTCATAACGTTACAAAAATGTATACTTTTATAAAATTACAGTACAGGTTTTACCTACTGCCACAGACAAGAAAGTTCTCATAGTAAAATTGGTTGTAATAATATCAGTCATTTCCTACGGTTTTTGAACCCATGATAGAGGGCTTATGATATCTGCGTAGATAAAGTTTCTCATACCGCTATATGACAAGGTTTATATGAAAAAAAAACACACCCGGACGGCGCCGGGCGCGCACAGCTAGTGACATTATAATATTCATTCATAAGTTGCCCAAAAAAATAAAAAACACCTCAAGTAACCGTTTTGGGTTTGAGTTTGAAATAGGTGTAACACTAATACTGAGTATAGAGTCCGTTTTTTCGTCCATCAGCCACAGTGGCATATTATAGCATCTACTAATGCTATAGATTTAAAATATAGATGACTTTAGATTTGGAATGCCTTACCCACCCAATAACTGTGGCCATAACGATGTTTTATTTTCTACTGCAATATGAAGTTTGTAATTCAATACATACCTTTACGTTTACAAACAATTCAATTCCTGGGAGGGTTGAACTATACCTAATCGTCATACAGAGTTGAAAAGTGGTAAAGGAGTTTCTTGGTCGATAATACAAAGGTAAATGATTAAATTTGTTTAGAACCGTTAGGGCATTAGACCTACTCACTTACCGGATAAGTTCGGTAATTAAGGGTTTTCATCTCTTTATACAAAGTATTGAGTTGCAATTACACAATACTAATTAATTAAACAGCCCAAAACAGCAGCTTCGGTTTCACATCGTGGGGATAATATTAAAAGAAAGAAGAATTCTGTTCCTCACCTCACGCTTGAAAAACGCGGTGAAGGTTCACCGGCAACTATTATTAATTTTCCCATCCTTCTTAAATAGTCTTTACAATAACCGGTGGTTGTCCGTGGGAGCCTACTTCTATAGTTTGAACTCAGGGACAATCGCCGGTTGGTGGCCCATCACTTTACGAAATCAAACTTGGCTAAAAGGCCTCCGCGTGTTGGTTTCGGCTCCATGTACGCCTTGGGTAGAGTGCGAGGGATAGAGCATTCGACTCGCTAGCGAGTACGGTAATTGTAACTCATGGTTAAGGGTACATGAGACAATGTCACACCAATTTGACCTAGTACCAAACTCAGCTCTAGGCTATTATGGCAACGCATTAACAGTCTTGAGCTTGCCATCGTAAGATTGCAATTTTGAGATTGCGAATGTCGATGGGCTTGTGTGTTCTCTGTGATTGCGAATGCAGATGTGTTCTCGTTGGCCTTCTCCATGTCTTGAGAAATCTTTCTGTACTAGTTTCTTTTCATGACTGTACATTATTATGGAACAGCGCAGCTGATTTTTTTATACTGAACACTTAACTAAAAAATCATGTTATTTATAATAAGTTTATTTCGCTTTGCTATTAAAGTAATATTACTTAAAATAAATTATTAGTTGAATTAAGTAATAAAAAATAAACATATTCTATGTCTAAAACAGGTTCGATCCCGAAAGCACACAGCTGATAAACAGCAGTCACAGTCATTAGACCACTTTTACTAGTTAGAACGTGGTGAAATGAAGCATTACTTTTTATTTATAATAAAACTTAATTTCTAAAACAGGCCTTTTCACAATCGACAACTTATCTGCCATTTGAAGTTGGCTTTCTCATCGTCTATTTTCAAGTGTAAGAAAGAGAAAGGGCTAAATTTATCAGTATAAGTATGCTTTACTTGCGATTGTGAAACAGGCGGTAAGAATGATAGACCGGAGATTATTGCACATATACATGATATTGTTCTGGCACTTCCCCAACCTTATTTCCAAATAATCCCCCAAGGTGCAACTAATGTGAAATCTTCGAATAAGCTTTCGTAGATTTCCTGGACTAGGTCTAATTAATTTTGAACAATTCATTAGTTCATTACCCTTACCTTTTATCAAGAAAAAAATATGTTATATCCAGACGGACAGATAGTCACGAAACCACGTCACCTGAATGATTTTAACACTAAAAATTTCAACAAGCTCAAAGTCTAAATCAAAAAGACTACATATAAAAAAATAAAAAAAAACACACAACACAAAATATAAACTAAAATTTTAGTCACATTGCTCGGCCATTTATGTCTTACAACTGAAGTGCACGACGACGGTCGTCGTGTCGCCGCTGACATGAATGACATATCAAAATGGCCAGTTAGAAGTGGAATTAAGAAGGTTTTACTTACGTTTAAAAATAATTTCATTATTTCTTGTGGACCTTTACTTTTATTTTTTATATTAGTTATGACTGGTAAAAATACCTTATATTTATTTAATACACGACATGTTTTTATCGCATACGCTACTTTTTATTTTACAAAGCCATAATCTCAGATCAATCAGCGGGCCTAGTATAGAGGCCTATATCGTGTGTCAAATGTGGATAAAGCATCCGTCACTCTCGTACTTATTTACGTGTCAGAAGGAGACGGATGCCTTACCCAACTTTTTACAAGCAATAAACGCAGCCATATAAGGGCCCGAGTAGGAACCAAATGATCTTGAAACCAATCCGCGTTCCATTTGAATTTTACGTATCTGCAATAATCAAAAAAAGGTACAAATCACTTTAAGAGAAGTTATCTAAATATATAAAAACAAAACGTCATATACTATAAAATAAATAGGTGTTGAAGATTCTTCTGCAAGTCGCTACATGTTTAGCATGGTAATTTGAAATTTAAAATTCCTAAAGACCTCCGTGACATAAAGAACGTACCGAGAAGTTGATAATCGTATTTTATCAAAGTCGAATCTTGTTTCGACATTGTGAGAGCTCCATATCTGACCTGATTGCATCGCAAATTGTTCATGAATAAATAATATTGCGAAAGAGTACTTAAGGGGAGATGTCTCGAAATTATGAATAAGAATAAATGACATTGCGTAACTTATTGCGGAGCAGAGATTCTTGGCGGTACAAACCATATTGTTTTTGACGTGTTATGGTATTTTTATTACTCGGCCGCCCTTATCGTCAAGTGAATAAGAACCGCAAACTTCGAAATGCAAATGGCCGAGTTGGGTAGTTTTGAAATCTGTAAGACGTTATTTAGTGTGATATAGTTTGTAAGAAATCTGAAAGATGGCGTTTTTATTGCTTGTTACATACCCACGACCCTATGCAGTTGTAATGTATGTCATTGGTTTTAGGGTAAAAACTGGATCATGTTGTCAATTCAACTCCGAACAGCGCTCGTCTTTTTACTTTAGACTTTAGCTAAGCTTTACGGGTTTATGATAAAAATAAATATTAGCCTGGGAACTTGTAGGTGAATGTCTTACACACTCGTTCTTGAACTCGGTGCACCAAATATTAACCGGCGAGTTAAAGTTATCCCGTCAGAGCGTATAAAGACATTTAAGCATATTTATGAGCGGACTGTATGACTTCGCACACTTAATCGAGCGTTCGACGTTTTTAAGGGAATAACACCTTTGAAGAGCTAATTTTTAAAGGTAATTTGTAATTGGCATACCTGCTTTTAACAATGTAAAATACATGTAAATTTTAAAAAATACTTTACGAGGAATAAGGGTCTTGAATCGATCTCTGTAGTCAGATTTAATAATGTGTGTTACCTACATACTAATACAATTTATTAGGGTATTCCGAAAATGACACAACTGTTTCGTATTTGACTTTATTTATTCACTTTCAAAATATCAACCCTTAATTAATTCTTAAAAGCCTATACTGCGTCCAAGATAACGAGTTAATATAGCGTTCTCTCTGTTGCACTTTTGTATGCAAATGAAAGGGACAAAGGAAGGTCGGTGGGCGTAAATAATTGCACCTCTATGCTTGGGCAGGCTTACATGCCGTTCGTTCGGAATATTTATGTAAGTAATATCTTTGTTAATGCAGTCATTTCCCGAATAAAGCGAGGAATTATTATCTTTATTACCTTTTTATTTTAACATCATTAAGGAAAGTTTAAAAAGAGGTTAATGTTGGTATTTCATTTCTTGTAAAAAATTGGTGTACAACCTCTTCTCAAAGCATTTTTTGTGAAACTGTCAGTCGTATTAATTATAGTTTTTCGTTGCTTTTGCCTTCTAGGTGATTTAAGGATTCCTTCGGTCTTCTTTTCGTTCACAATTCTGTACACTGACATCCAATGTATCCCTAATGACGATAAGCAATGGTTTTTGCGATGTCGTTGTGCGAGGCCATTGGAGTTTCTTTAAGGAAAGTATCATACAAATTGTGAATCGTTGCTTTTTCGTGAGAAGAAAAATATCGCCTCGGTCTTTTAATTGGTGAATTAACCATTGTAGAACACCAAAATTTAGTCCACAATCCAAGTCACACAGTAAGCAGGAATCAGTCCGGTACACAAGCCGAGTCGCAGATTAAGTAGAAAACAGTCCAATAAACAAGCCGAGTCACAAATTATGCAGAAAATAACAATCCAGTATACAAGCCAGGTAAACGTAAAAAATCGCCAAATCGAAAGAAAGTATAACGCGTCCGCACCGTACGAGAGACAGATGTTGACTGAACTTTGGCCGCCATGTAAACCTATCTCATGCGTATTTGTGTCTCATTTCGCTGACCAATCGCGTGCGTTCTCAGTTTTCTAGTACTAACTCATTATCTTGGACGCAGTATAGGTAGCACAATTAGTATTTTATTGAAACCACTGCTTTCTAGTTAGCTGGTTATGAACTGAGAATGGCTGTTCCGTCTTAGGCACTGGTCCCACCTCCAGCAAGTAAGCGATGAACTGTCGGCAATTTTCTGGCCCAAGAAACGAACAAAACATAATTGCTCCCGTGTAAATAAAAGAGAGAGATATGTATTTATTGTTCATTGCTGAGCTGAACAGCCAGCAGCATGTATATCTCTCTCTTTTGTTCGTATCTTAGTGGCGATAGTTCATCGCTCGCTCGCCGGCGGTGGGACCAGTGCCTTACTTCGACAATAATTATAATTTTTCCCGCGCTATAATGGCGCCACCCTTGGCGCCACCGGAACCACTAGTTATTATATTTAAATTAGAGACTGCATTAATAAAATAAATATGATTAAAGTACTAATAATTAACTACTACAATTTATGTTTAATGCTGATGCTAACAACTCTAACTATAATTTTCATATGGCGACATTGTATAATTTCTATGCAACAAATGATTACCTATATCTGTCAGCCGTAGCAATTGCTTAAAACATTGATGAAATATATACAGTGTGATAGTGATAGCATATAGAACAACAATAATGTACAAACCCGAATACGGTTTAGACTGTGGCGACCTAGCGACATCTAGGGGCAACTTGTAACACGCAGTTTGACAGCGCCACTAGCGTCAGATAGCACAACTAAATCTGATAGTACGCGCTATCGAAGTTTTCCCAGTCAGTTGAACTATTACCAGAGCTTATTATTATTTATCGATCCCCAGACATAACACTCGCCTGGAGAGAGATATCTCTGTTGTTATCTCTTCCTATATGAACTATGAACTCTAAACTTGGATTTAACCTTTTTGAACAAACAAACAAACAACCCTCCTCCAAAAATTATGAGCATTATAATGCCTTGTCATAATAAACTTTAAACTAGGGGTTCTAAGTATGCTTAACAGTTTTATTGGGTGACTGTACATAGGCATAATGTTTTAGTAAGTGCTAACACAAAATACCGCAGCTATGGTCAATACGCTGACTCATTAGTAGGTATATTCGAAATTTATTATTCTAACTAGAGGATGTCCGCGTCTTTGTACGCGTAGAATTAGTTTCCCGCTACTCCTCCTATTTCTCCCCGTCAGGGGTCGATTTTCGGGAAATCCTTTCTTACTGCACCCCTAAACCTCATAAGGAACCTATGTACCAAATTTGGAATCTTTAGACTCAGCGGTTTGGGTATTTGCATTGCACCAAGCTTTTATGTGAGTTCAACCTTTTTTGAATAAAATCGGATTGAGTTTTGAAACATGTGGTAAAATAAAATGTAATGTAAATCAAAAGCACATAGGAGTATTGATATCAACTTCGAAGCAAAATCACCCCCAAAATAACTTTCTAGCCCTTTTTCTGTTAAATAATGTTTATGCAAAGTTTGAACTACATTGGACCAAAGAACCACGATGTCCCATACAAGAAAAATATTTCTTATCGGATGCTTACGTCATACAAAGAACACACCCTCCATGTTTCAGGTCTCTACGATCAGCTGTTTAGGCTGTGCGTTGATTAGTCTGTCAGTCAGTCAGTCATTCAGGACAAAGCAGTTTTATGTATAGAGATTTACTAATTCTATTGGTTGATACGGTGTAATCATTCATTGTGTCATAAAGCACATTCAATATTGGTAAAAAACTAACGGAAAAAAGTCTCATTCATCTCTCCACGTGAAGCTTCAATGCTATTAAAGTTTTTAAAAGCTTTTAGCAAATTGTGGTATTGGGTTGTCCTGCGCGATGAGTTTGAATTTAGTTTAATGTAATTTTGGGAAAATTAAGGCAAACGTTGTAAGTTAATAAGTGAAAAACAACAAGTAAGTAAAAGTTATAATAAGTAGGTGTCATATAAATCATTTGCTAAAGAGGCCGCAATATGCTGTCACGTTGACACAAGAATGAAAGAATGGATGGTTTTATGTGCTTCCACGAGAAGAACGTGAGATAGGCTTTATTGAAAGACAATTTGCAAGCTCAACGCGCGTCAATTTAAAGTATTTTTTATGTTATATAAAACCACAACGTTTAATAGGGTGGTTTTATAAAAAGTGTACATAGTTAACTAAAATCAAGAAATCGTAACTTTACCATTGCATTACGAAAATTACTCACACATTTATAATAATAAACTGCCGTCATACGCCAAATAGGCGATACGTCAAGTTCAATAAACGAAGCAGATAAGAGTTTTGTTTGAGATATTACCATTAGTCTTAAAGCGGTATAGTTAAGTTTCTTAACACAATGGTCACGTTAACGTTTCTTCATTTTATACACTATATAAAATTATTAACCAGGAAAAAACTGTCAACTTTTATGTTTTCCCGTTTCACAGTTATTTATGATAAATGTGTTTAATACCAAAAACAGACACTAAGGCTTTGTGATTGAGTTAAGCATGTTATCATGTGGCTATTGTGGTCTCTTAATAATGCATTACTAAGATTTTTATCATGAAGCTTGATTCCATTAATCCGTAATTTTTGTTTATAAAAATTGATAAAATCTTAAAATCACATTTTTTTTCTTTATCATTGACTCGATGACATCTGCTTTTGGTTTAGTCTTTCAAAAAGTCATCAACACGTTCAATACCAAAAGCAATAACTACTAACTAACGTTAAAACTTCTAAAATAAATAAATTAAAGTGTAACTATTAAAAACAGCCATTTCATAAGTGTACTCTTACCTACACCACTCTAACCACATCTTTTTTTATACAACTTATATGTAGCAAAAGAGGTTACAGGTATTCACATATTGTTGTATCTTCACCAAAAAATATAGAGTCATCGCCTTAACAACTCAGTTAAGTAACTCCGCGTTTTAATACATTTTCCTTAGAAATTGATACAAAAAATATTAGCTCAACTTGGGGAGGAGGGTTTGAGTTCGTGATCAAAATCCTAACTCACCGCCTGGCAGGTATCGACATTCACGTTTACTATATTATTCTTGGGTTATTTATTCATTTTTATCGGTTTTTCTTGCTGATTATAATAAAGCTCATTTTTTATCGAAAACAATAGGCCTCAGACGCAATACAAAAGGAAATGGACTCATTCGTAACATTTATCAAATGGCATAATTTCGTCAGAGATATATTATCCAGCAGTGAACTTAATCTTATCTTATCTTACAGTTGGGCCCTTTCGGATACACTTAGATCCTTTACGATCTTTTGTGCAATTACCCTCTTACACACTCAGCTGTTCGAATGTGCAGGTTTCCTGGCGATGTTTTTCCTTCACAGTAAGAGCATCGCGTAATGCACTTAAGTTAGAAAACTTCATTGGCACATGGTGACCGTGGGGGTTCCCAGTAGTAGTAGACTAGTAGGTATGGGCTGATAATGATGATGTTATATACTTATTTGTCTGTATGTACATGTGTTTTTGTGTGTCAGTCTTTGGCACCGTAGCTCTAAAACAGCTGGACCAATTTGGACACGTTTTTTAACACAGAGCTAGTTTTATCGGGATGGTTGACTCGGTTTTTTTAAATGTTTAAGATTTATCAGTTCCGCAAGAAAGGGTAGCGGTTACATCGTTTTTATCTATTGAAAAGCTGCTAATATTGTTTTTACTTAATCCCACCATCAAACGGTCAATGCAGAAAATAAGCCTACACCAAAGACATCCGATCGATAGATTGCTACTTGCATCCTGAGACCCTAATCAGATCGTATCGTAAAACTGACTCGGAATGTTGCTAGGGTTAACCAGTTAAAAGTGAAATTGTTAGTCGACAGATACTACATAAAGGATCCCTTTAGGATCTTTTGTACAATTACCCTCTTACACACTCAGCTGTTCGAATGTGCAGGTTTCCTGGCGATGTTTTTCCTTCACAGTAAGAGCATCGCGTAATGCACTTAAGTTAGAAAACTTCATTGGTACATGGTGACCGTGGGGGTTCCCAAAAAAAAAAAAAAAAAAAAAAAAAAAAAAAAAAAAAAAAAAAAAAAAAAAAAAAAAAAAAAAAAAAAAAAAAAAAAAAAAAAAAAAAAAAAAAAAAAAAAAAAAAAAAAAAAAAAAAAAAAAAAAAATTTTTGAAAGCATTAGCTACAAAAATATTTCACCAAATTGCATGTATTTTATACCCCTCCTGGTTTGAGATGAAATTGCTGCAATATAATCAGTTAACAGTAGGAAAGAATGTTAAGAGCTCTGACAAATTGGTAACTAACGAGACCTCAACTTTACGATTACCCCTGAGACAGCCCTTGGAAAGAGAAACATTTTTTCGTCGCTACTCCTTGTGAAAACTCTCTGTTTTTATTGCATCAAAACATTTCAGGAGCACTAAATAAACAAGAATTATTGAGTATTGCAGTAGATGATCTTAGAAACGCAGGGACGTACATCGATATTGTGTGCCTTAGTGAGACGAACATGATGAAAGGCACGGAATGCAACTTAAAGCTGAACAACTTCCAAATGGCATCTAGTTTTTCCAGGAAAAAAACTAAAAGAGGTGGCGTAGCAATACTTCTCCGAAATGACATAGATTTTACTCCAATCACTGAAGTCGAAACACTGTCGCATTCGCATGTATTTGAGTGTTGTGCAGTCACCCTTACACAGTATAACATAGTCATATTATGCATCTACACAAACAGGAAACCAACGTCGGCATCTTCAATTTTCTTTACTAAGCTAGACAGCTTACTACGAGTCTTATGCCAACATAAAAGGAAGAAATACGTCCTATGTGGAGATCTAAACATAGATATACAAAAAAAGTCAAATATATCAACCGAATTGGAACGCTTGCTGGAGTGTTACGGTCTTCTATTGGTTAATCGGGAGCCAACTAGACTTACGGCTCACTCGAAAACATGTATAGATCATATTGCAACTAATATAGTGGGAGGGGAAACGAAAGTTCACGATCTAGGATTGTCTGATCACACCGCTCAAACTTACCGCATACCTATTGCAAAGCGCCGCCCTCCACCGGTCAAATGGTGGTACGAATATAGGAGAGATTATAGTGAGGAGAATCAATGCAAATTTTTGAAATACTTGTCCTCCTTTACATTTGTTGATATTTTGAGTGAAACTGATGCAACAGTAGGTTTCAATATGTTTTATGAATGGTTCACCCTCCTGTATAACTTGTGTTTTCCGACGGTTAAAGTGAGGCTGTCCAACAAAACCAATAATTCGCGTCACCTAACCCATGGAATACGAAAATCATGTCGAAAAAAGAGACAGCTTTACTTGATTAGTCGGGGGAATCAAGGCTATGTAAATTTATATAAAAAATACTCCAAGTCATTAAGACACTGTATAAACTTTCATCAAAAGACTGAGAATCTAAAATATATTAATCGAACGAAATCAAAATGTAAAGCGGTTTGGAACGTAATTAAACAGTACACGACAACGACTGATAACCTTAGATGTATCAATAATATAAAAGTGCATAATAAAAATATAACTGACCCTCAGCAAATTGCGGAATGCTTTAATGATTATTTCATCAGGTTAGTTAGCGATAATTCAATAGCAAGTGCAGATGATGATATCATTATTAGCAACAATTCTTCTAGTATTTTTCTAAACCCAGTCAGCGAATATGAACTTACGAAGATAGTTAAATCGCTAAGTAACTCAAAATCTGTTGGTTATGATAATTTACGAACGGATATCATTAAGAGGTGTATTTTTATTATAGCACGCCCAATGGCACATGTACTGAATCTTTCATTGGTCCAGGGAAGTTTTCCCGATTTACTTAAGAAATCAGTAGTCAAACCGCTGCATAAAAAAGGGGACAAGGTTAACATGGAGAACTATCGTCCGGTAACTCTAGTACCGATATTTTCTAAAATTTACGAAAAGGCTATGTACTCTAGGCTAATAAGATTTTTTGATAACAATGATGTAATAAGCGAAAAACAACACGGCTTTAGAAAGTCTTATAGTACTTCCTTTGCAATGTTCAAACTAATTAAACTAGTCATGGATAGTATCGAAATTAAAGTTCCTGTAACGGTGTTATTCATGGACATGAGCAGGGCTTTTGATTTTGTGTGTCATAAGCGTCTTATTCATAAGTTATCACGATACGGTATAAGAGGCCCAGCACTTGATTGGATAAGATCGTACCTTTTTAATCGCACACAATGTGTAGAGTCCGTTGGATACTGCTCTAATTCAAAATTATTAAAAAAATATAGATCTCCCTATACTAGAAATAGCTTTGGGGTACCCCAGGGTAGCATTTTAGGTCCCCTGTTGTTTCTTATTTACATAAATGACCTACCTAGTAGTCTCACTCATGAGTGCATTTTATTTGCCGATGACACCTCCATTATTATAAAAGGCAATAATCTAGCAACCTACAATGATGAAATAAATAATACACTGGAGCAATCAATAAATTGGTTAAAGAAAAACAACTTAAAAGTAAATGTTGACAAGACTAAGCTAATTCAGTTTCGCACTTATAAGGGCAAACCTCAAGTGTTAACAGTAAGTTTTAATAAGGAATCAGTAGAGGAGGTATCTCAAACCAAATTTCTAGGAGTGATGCTTGACTGCAACTGCAACTGGAAGGCTCACCTGGATTTAATCTGTGCTAAAGTAAACGGTTTCGTTTTTGCCCTCAGAAAAATAAGACAGACCGTATCAACACAAGCAGCTTTAATCGCGTACAACGGATATGTTGATTCTGTACTTCGCTATGGTATAGTTTTGTGGGGAAATTGCGCAGGCAATGAGAAAATATTTTTGGTTCAAAAACGCTGTATTAGAGCAATATTTAACATAAGACAGATTGAGTCATGCCGCCCATACTTTATGGAACATAAAATTCTCACTGTAGCGGGTTTGTATATTTTAGAAGTGTGTGCTTTTGTACACAAGCACAAAACTCTTTTTACTAAAAAGCAAGACTTATGCAGTCGCACAGTTCGAAGCCAGTACAAGCAAAAACTGTATAAGCCTTTGACTAAACTAGCCCTTAATTCTAAAAACTCGTATATCATGTGCATTGAAATTTATAATAAGTTACCTGACGCTTTGAAAGAAAATAATCTAAGTAGATTTAAGAGAAAGACAAAGGAATGGCTTACAGATAAATGTTTTTATACTATTAATGACTTCTTAATATGATTGTTATCAATAACTACTCAATTTTACTCAATTTTATTAGATGCGACATTTTTTTTTTTTTTTTATATATAAATTAATTTGACCTGTATAAATAATGTAGGTAGGGAAATGTGTGACACCTGAAAAGGTAGAATTTGGTGTTTCCAAAATATGTGCAATATTACATTATCTTTGTACTGTACCTAAATTCCACACAATAAATGATTTGATTTGATTTGATTTGATTTGAGTAGACTAGTAGGTATGGGCTGATAATGATGGTGTTGTATACTTATTTGTATGTATGTACCTGTGTTTTTGTGTGTCTGTCTTTGGCACCGTAGCTCTAAAACAGCTGGACCAATTTGGACACGTTTTTTAACACAGAGCTAGTTTTATCGGGATGGTTGACTCGGTTTTTTTAAATGTTTAAGATTTATCAGTTCCGCAAGAAAGGGTAGCGGTTACATCGTTTTTATCTATTGAAAAGCTGCTAATATTGTTTTTACTAAGTGACCCTTTTCTACTTTTAAGCGTCAAAATCTATTGCAATGCTTTTACCGTTCCCACGGCCTAATGCGTTGCCAATCGATTGATAGAACGGTCAGTGCGTTGTGGTTCGGTTTCCAAGGAACTGCCGGCCTCATCAACAATTGAGTAATATCGACCAACGTCGTCGTATGGTAATTTTCTACCAATGACTGGAACCAGTCCTTTATTATGTCAATCCAATGATATTCGTATCTGTTCGTTAATTACTTATATTTCTTTTTCTGCATTAAATATAATGGTGCTTGATTTGAAAATATGAATGCTTATGAATACTTATAATAAAAAAATCAACGGAATGTTATCTTGCTTTTCCACTAATAATTAACTGTTTTGTAAGTAGCTTTATTAGAAGATAATGTAAAAAATTACAATGTCTTGTAATAAATTAACGAAGATGCTTATTGTTTTTTTTGCACAGTTAAAAATTTCGGCTTACAATAAAATGGTACAATTTAATTAAACATGGTTCATTTTTCAAAATTACGATTTATTTTAATTTAATAAAGCTTTTTTTACTTCTTTTCTTTTTGTGGCAGAACTGACGACCTTTGGAGAGGTCGTGTTTTGAGTGGAGACCACACAAAATCGTCATGTAGGATGACCTGTGACAAAATGGAGCTATGCAATGCGCAGATTGGCCGGTGTAGGTTGGGTGAGAGAAGCTAAAGATCCAAGCAGTGTCATGCATTAGGAAAGGTTTTCGTCAAGCAGTGGAGTAATACGGACTAATAATGATGCAATACTTCTTTTCATGGTGCGAGAGTAATACTTAATCCCACCATCAAACGGTCAATGCAGAAAATAAGCCTACACCAAAGACATCCGATCGATAGATTGCTACTTGCATCCTGAGACTCTAATCAGATCGTATCGTAAAACTGACTCGGAATGTTGCTAGGGTTAACCATTTAAAAGTGAAATTGTTAGTCGACAGGTACATAAAGTGTGTACAGGCTGTGAGCACTAAGATCCTTTGGGTTTTGTACTTCTCTCTTACTCGCTCTTAATAAGAGCGTCGTAGAACGAGTGCAATGTAGTACAATCCCGAAGCACCTTCTTTGAGCTATCGCTGAGTAGATACAGTATGTACGTTTGATGTTGACTACACGTGATTCAGTCTAAGTAAAATTTGTCAACTCTCATTGGCAAGAATAGAATTTGAATCAACTATATTATTTTTAACATAACTCCATGTGTATTTAAGGAAAAGTTAATTTATTTCCAAGTTAATCATAGGATTCACGTCCTAATGAATTCTGCTATGAATTTCCCAACTACGTTTATACAATCAATACTCACAGCGTAAATGGATACTTTACAAATTATCCCTGCGAACTCCAACAGCTGAGACTTATTAGACGTGAAGTTAGCAACTGATATTTGAGTTGAAAATGTTTGTGACGTTATTTGTTCGTAAGAAAGCTTCTGCTTCAGCAGTTCAAATTTACCCACCCAGTAGATTATTATATTCATTTATTAGCTAAAAAGAATACAACATGGTGTTAAATACACATTTAGTTATATATATAACGTAACAACGTAACGTAATAAGTTAATTTAATTTAGATAGTTCTTAAATAGGTTTCATAAAATCAGTTGGGCCGTTTAATAGATATATCTATTATATCAAAGGTTTTGATATATTTAATAGTTTTTATAGCGTGTATTGAGGTTTTCTGAAGTCCAAATGGTATAAAACACCGATACATTCTTTCGATGAACGAATGAATCAAACAAATAACAAACTCTTCGCGAAATTAAACCGCTGCTAACAAAATAACCAAGTGCTAACAGTTCAACTCGACGGAACTAACTGCATTTAGAGTGTTTCTCCCAATTCTCGGCATTATAGTACTGCACTAATTGTTTTGGAGACGATCCAAATACTAAACCGATTTCATGTCGCAACGTTAGAAATATTTGGCTTGTAATATTAAATCAGCTTAATAATAATGGTGTTAAGTAATAAGGAAAAGTAATGGGGTCCCTAGTGTTTCGTCTTTATACAACAGAAATTAATTTTCATTTTTTTTTATACTTACTCATTAACATAGGCAAATAAAATTACGAAGCATAAAACTGTAATTCTGAGGTTAAATTTAAATAATGATAAATATTTTGTATTCCGAAGTTATACGTTTTATATCACTAATGTCCAACAAACGAAATATGACGTTGTAAATGGATATTACTTTCTTTTTTGATCTTAACAATGGCATATAATTTATATTTATTCAGAAATTATTTGTCATTAAATAATTAAAAGTAGATAATAATTATTTTAATTTATACCATTTCGAGTGCAGCAAGCGAACAAAGATTAGACTCGTCTTCTTCCCAATAAACTGATACATTATGATTGACTCCAATTACAAGTAGGTATGATGCATTTGATTAAGAACAAGTGGAACGTAAAAATCAGAACTTAAATTCTTAAGAAGATAATTAGACACAGAAGTATGTGAGTATGTATCTTAAATCTTTATTGTACAATATTCAACAATTGTTACAAACAACAAAAGAAAAACATATCGCTAAAGGTAATGTGTGTAATGAACTTTATTAGGTACTTGTCTTATTGTTCTTCTGCGCTTTTAGGTTGTATCAGATTAAAAATAAGTTTGTGCATTTAATTTCACAGGTCCCGGAAATTACGGAAATAATATTTTGTAATACGGAGCAAGATTTAATAAGAAAGAAATCTACTTGTATAAATCATGTCTAAATTTCTAATAATTGTATAAGAAAGTTCATGAAGTTCAACATGTTTTACTAATATTTCACAATAATATTGGGGATTAAATTTAAACAACTCTTACTATTTACCTTTATGTGAATAAAAATTACACTAATTATAATAGTATATTTTACATAGTTTAAGTACTTAATATGTACCTACTTACCTATATACTCGTACCTACTTGCATTCTGCCTGGTATAGCCGCACACCTCAAATTGTAGGTTTAATTTCTCGTAAAAGAAGATATTTTCTGTCGTTTGGAACCGTTTTAGCTCAAACAGTTTAACATTCCCTGATGGCAATCCAAAGTAAAATAATTACATAATTTAGTTGGTTTTCTCTTGCACTCGATTCGTCAACCACTTTACGACTATCTCAGTTAGTGACAGACTCGTCGGTCGCGTTTCACATTGCAATCCCAAAATATAGTTATTTCGAGGTCGCACCCACATGTTCGCATTTTATTTTGCTTCTGCAGTTTAATGATGCAATATATTCGGGTTGAATCACTTTGTTGTTCTGCACCCAGCAGTATTACATTGTTCTTATTGTATATGCTAATGGAAACTTAATTGAATATAATATAAAACGTATGTAAAAGAAGAAAGAAAATAGCAATTCTTATTTTCATTGCGCTTTGAATTATGTACTAATTATATTTAATTATTCATCAATTCAATACCCCGAACTTTATTTACAAAACAGCACCAAATAAATTAACTAAAATAAGTACTATTATTAAATATTAGCTTAACCTGATTGTGATTGTGCAAAATGTGGTTACAGAATTAACAAGGTTTTAGTGTTGTTGGTAATTCTGCAGTCCTGCCTACCCCACGCTGGGAATGAACGCGTGAGGGTATATATGTATGTATCTACTTACTTTATTTATGATTCGATATTTTCTACGAGACTAATATGGGGTTATTGATATTTCATGGAAATCATTTCGAGTGTCGAAATGGGTTTCATATAGTACTGAAACGAATTCTGTATGTGTTTTTTTCATTAGTGAAAAATCGAGGTATATGACAATTGACACTGATAGACTGTAACTTATTTTATTCCAGCCCATCAAATTCATCATACAGAACAAAAACATACGTGAGTAATTAATCTAAAATTAAGAGTAAACAAGATAATTTGGCTAAATCAGATATCGGTTATTTTCACAGAAATATTTTTAGGAGAATGAAACTGTTCGGGTATTTTATTGGGAGAGGTGTTTTATTATATGCGAAGGATTTGTTTGTGCGGCCGAAAAATTGGCACTCGTCTCCGTATTATAATTAAATGAACACAATATTTTGTTGAATATTCAGGACCCAGGCTCTGGTAAACATAATGGCCCTGTGGTGGCCCTCAACCACTAAATGTGTGTAATACCCAGTGTAGCAAAGCTCGTGTGTTGGAATCCCGCTAAAAAATAATTTAAACATTCATTAAATTTATATTAATGTCAATACTGAAGATTTTAAGCCAATTAGTTCAAATGAATCTTCTATTTGCTGCGTACAGACATCTTTTTATTGTTTTATTTGTACGTACCTACCAAATCCTTAAGTCTGTACATGTTAATTGAAATGTATGTTATAGATTTTTTTAAACATACCTATAATTTATTTTAGTCTTGGCGATTATGTTTTTTCTGCAAAGTCTTCTTCAACTTCTTCAACGCTTACTATAATTATTTACAAGATACAACTAGATACATCGGTGGCCACATAATTAGGAACGTCGGCGTTTTTTCCTTACAATTTCCTACAAAAGCGAATTATTGAATTTGATAAATAATCAAAATGTTCTTGACCAAATAGTTACTCTTATTGTTATTTAACTTCCCACTTTACTGCGCAAGTCACGCAAATAAGTTAAATAGAAGTGTGTAAAAACGGGTAACTATTTAATTTTGCGTCGTTGATTTAAATAACTTTTATTGTGTATCTTGGTTTGTTAATATTTTGCAAAATTAAAATGTATCAATGTTTTTTATTTTAAATGGTATTCGTATGACTAAGGTATAAATACAAGTAAACCGTATAAAACATAATGTTAAAAAGATCTGAAATATAAACCTAGATCAGTTAACCTCAAAATTGTTTTTAATACAACTAAATGAAGCTTTTAGAACCCGACTGCATTTTTTATAATGTTGTCAATATGGGCTATATTAATAGCTGAAATTTGGCAGTTGTTGCTATAGCAATTTTAACAGTTTTAGGATTCTGAAATCAGTGAAAGGATTCTCACGATACAACACACACTTAAATCGGCTCAGGCATTTAGAAGTTATTGTGGGATAAAGAATCTTACATACATACAGACATACATGAACATTTTTTTGGGCAGTAGCGTAAAAACCAGTCATTTTAGAAATATTAAAGAAAGCAAATAAGCACAGACACACAAGCTACCTGATGGTAAGTTAGCTCTCCGACTGGAATCAGGTATACATATTCATAATTATGCAATCAGGAGTAGGTACAAAGTAATGCCTCTATGCTAGTAATTTTAATAAGATGGTAGTACCTTATGGTTGGTGTTTCTAAATTGTGCATGTTACAGTCACCCAATAAAAATATTGAGCATACTTAGAACTTTTTCATTGTGATTGCCATTGTTATTGTCATACTTATCATTAGATGTTCAGTTTGAAGTTTAATATGATAGTGCACTAAAGTGCTTAATATTTTCGTTGGGGTACTGTACATGTTTATCTTCACTTATACGTTTTGGAGTAAATGTTCTATAAGTACAGTAAACAGCATTTTTGCATAACATAACCGGCCCCAACGATCAAGGAACAGTGATATCGACGCACGCGCAAATGCGTTGACCTGCGCCCGCGCAGATAACTCCAGGTCAGTCGTCCGAGTATGCATAGATCAATATTGATAAAGATATTTTAGAAAAACATTTTATCAAGCATTTTTGTGCATATAATTTATGTTTTGTTCTTCACGAGTGATTTAATCCATCTAAAAGTAACGAAGTGTGATCTATAGTGTCAAACCAATTCTATTATTGACCTTAACCATCTATAACTAAATTTAGCTGTTTAACCTAAGAAAACCACTTTACTGTGTATTGACAAAATATAAGTATTACTTTGAACATAGTAAAATGTGACATATCGTAATACTATATAATTTATAATTTTATTTATTGAACTTTAAATGCTTTCAAAAGCAATGATTGCATTTATTATCTAACCATGCATGCACTTATTATTATAATATTAAAATATTATAATAATGAAATTACTTTTTTTATCGTACTACTTAAAGTATCTAGTAGCTACCACAAATAAACTTTAATAATTATTACTGTTTTAAAAAGCTGTAAGTATTCGACGTTTAAAAAGGTAACTTATAAACATAAAACGTACAAAAGTTACGAACTACAAACATAAACGTACTAGATGTTGAGTGAAATATAGTCCATTATCCATGCAGCGTCTCGCTCGATAAAGCAGATAATCTAACCTATTTACCTTTAAAGTGAATAAACTTACGTTTACGGCCTCATCCGCATGTATCACTTTAACACAAAACACACTCACCACACTTAACTACTGATTGCATAAACAAACTCTTTTAACTGGCAAACTTTTGGCCACGTGTTGCTTAAAAACTTTCACAAAAACCGCGTGAAAACTTGTACAGTGTCGCGGAAAGACAATATAAAGCAAGTCGCGCGCTCCACTCTTTCCCGCTAGTAACTGACAACTGACCGGCCGTTAGGTATTTCACCCTGTACACGTATAAACAATTTATTTTCATAGACCACAGACGCATCAAACACGCTCATCGATAGAGCGCGAACGATGGAAAAAGCTATTAGGCAACCAATCGTCTTCATTTTTATCGACGATGATTATTCTAAATTTGAATTCCTGCCAATGGCGTCGCGCGACATTCGGCTGTTTGTTGTTGTAACGGGCCAGTTTCAAAGTCAATAAATAAACACTTGGAAAAATATTCTGTGTTTTTGCAACTGCGGAGCGGTTGAACGGCGATATGGGATATTTTGGAGCTTCCGGTTTATTTACTGGAAATAAGTTTAAATTTAAATGCTTGAACATTATTTCGTAACTATAAAACTACGCAAGGCAAAATAAATTTCACATTTCACAAAACTATTATGTAGTTAGTCACATACCGTTTTTTGATTTAAAAAAAAGGTTTTTTCCATCAGGTATTTAATTGAGATATCTGTACATAATAAAAAAATAAAAGTTAATTCTATTTTATTCAGATCCAGAAAACTATGACTATTTACTTTTAAGCTCCTTGTCAGTTCCCAAGAAGAATGGTTTTGACAGACGCGCAGACAGGTAGACCTAGGCCCGCGGCAATGCCCACCCACTGTTTTATTAAACCTCCTTTCCTCAAGGTTAGACGAAGTATAAATTTAGAAATAAGTACTGTCTGCGTCATTCTTTACAGAAGTCAAAGGTAAATAACTTTTGTCACCGTCACCATTATTTGAAGCAGTTGGTGCGAGTATCGCTTGTCCTGAGAATATTCTCAGCACAAACGATACTCGCTATATATCTAAGAAACGACACTTCATTCTTTTTAATGGTTTATAGTGTTTCAATTCTTTGGAAAATCTTTCTTATTGGTTTTTTTTTTAAAACAACTTTTTTAAACACTGACTCAAAGTAAAGGTCATATTATTTAACAGTAAAAATTGCATTCTTAAATAAAATGTTAATATAGAAAAAAAATCAAAACATACAAAATCAATTTTACATTGTACTTGACGCTTGAAAAAAACACGTAAAATCTCGCTACAATGAGTCATACGACGGAGCATCTTTGGCAACCGCTAAAAGGTAATTTAGAACAATAATTATATTCGAGGTTCGTTACATTAAAGTAAATGTGGTATATGTGAAACAAAAGGAACTAGATCTTAATAATAATTTGAATACAAGAAATAAAAATAAAATTGCTATTAAAAAAATTCGTGTCCTTAAGGTTTATAAATCATTTGTAGGTCAATGCATTCTTTACTATATAATAAATTACCTGACTCAGTTTTAAAGTTACCATTTCCAATACTTAAAAGTTCCAATATTGAAAGACAAGGACGGAAAGAGCCTCATTTTACTCCTAAGAGTAAAAAAACCATATGAAAACACTTTCCGTCCATGTCTATATTTTTCTTAAAAATGCTGTCAATTTGCATACAAAATCAAAAGGACCAAGACAAAAATTCCAAACAGCCAAGATAACTGCTCGCTTTTTTAGCACAGTGCGTGTGTTTCTTTTGAATTTGCATTCCAATTTCTATGGTTAGTATTTAAAAACAATTGACAGTCGGTAACATTCGTTCATTATGCATAATTAAATTACTTGCTTTTTAAAAATGTATTTGTATTATTTCCTCACATGTTTTTGAAAAGCATTATGTATGCCTCGGCGGAAACGAGGATTTCCTGACTCGTATTTTAGCAGGCCTCGCTATTGCTCGGCCTGCTAACCACCTCGTCAGGAAAACCCTTACTTTCCGCGCCTAGGCAACAATGTACTATTTTTTATTACTACTACTTATTACTCCTCATGAAAATTCTTACTTTTGACACATTTTCCTGCTCAAGCTACGCTTGAATAATTAATATTTTTTGTTTTATGTTAAATTCATTGTTTTATATAATGCTAGGTTAAGCTTTATAATTGTATAATTATCATAAGTAGTATTTAAAAAAAACGACTGACTGTTGAGTTTCTTGCGGCGTTTCTTCTCAGCAGTGGTCTCTTGCGAAGCGCTGGTAGATTTTTGACGTGTAAAAGTGCCCGTGCGGCCTACTTACTATCTGAACATCTTTTATCTTTTTATCTTAATCGACTAAGTAAAAAAAGTATTTAAGGACCACACAATTAATTATTTAGGTCCGTTGGCATAATAAAATAATACGCCCTTCCTCATAGAGATATTACTTAACTTTGCGTTTGCATTGCTTACGTGGGTGTAAGTATCTCAATCACAATTTAGGTGCTTCGGGTATGTCCATATCTCTTACTCGCTCTCATTTGCCCTTATTAAGAATGAGTGTGAAGCACCTTCTAATTGCTCACAGACTGTACATATTTATTATTTTAATACGAGCATCTGTGAGCGTATTTTTATTATGAATTATGGCTGTGTTAACTCCATCACTACATCTAAAAGGCTTCCCTCTAGTGACTGACCTATACTTCCTTCCATACATTAGCGTAGCTGTCATTCTGATAAGTATAATCTAATGAGTAACTAAACAATGGGCACTGTTTTAGGGTGACCACAGAGGTAGCGTTAAAGCTATTGAATGATATTGTTGTTTTACAATTCGTCCTAGCAACCAGGGATCAATATTGTCCGTAAAGTTGGTGTACACTAATGTCGATTAAATCATTTATGGTTCTTTGATTTCTTTGGTTATTTATAACTATGTTGATGACGTTATTGACCACTTACTGTTTAAATAAAAATATTAGTCACGTTTAAGATTATTAATAGAAATCGATTTAGAAAAAAATGAACCGTTTTGCAATAATAAGTATGATTTACTTACACTTTTAAATTAATTATCAAAGTGAGCTAAAATTATCAATTCAAAACAAAAGATATAAACTTTTTGTAACGAAATATCCGCGATTACTTTGTATTGAGAATTTGCAATATTATATTTATAGTTGATTGATAGTAGATTTTTAAGATTATTTAATGTTACAATTATGTTTTGGGTAATAATTGGTTAATCAATATGCCACGTCAAACAATTATATATATATGTATTTATCTACTAAGTGATATCTTATAATAGTCATCTCAAACCGCAGCAGTGCGCCACAACAAACGCCTACGAAAGCCTTCAATTTGTAGCATTGCTACGGCTACGGCGTACGTAGCAAAGGTTGCTACAAAAACTACAAATAGTTTTTGTCACATTATTAAAGTTTTTTTATTTACTATTTTTTGATATTCATCATATTGGCAAACAAACGTTCCTCAAATAGATTCCAACTTTGTTAAGTATCAGTCCGTGTACCGACTTATTAATATGGAATAATTTTTTTATTTCCTGGTGCTCTATTCCACTAGGTAAACCCTTGATGCTTATGACATGTTATCGTATTGTCAACATGACGATAGATCTTATTTTACTTGATAATTTAAAGCCAAGTCCAAAACAATACACTGGCAACCGAGTAGTAACGTCATGGTGGTTTTATTTGGTGACGTGTATCATACTCGTATTTTGACATTTACTTTTTTTAATTTTTCCTGTATTTTTTTTAGTGCGGTTTTAAAATCGAAAGTGGTCACATTCAAGACTTATTAAATTTTAATTATATATTAAAAAAGTTATTTCAAAATCTTGCGCCCAGTACAACCTCAACGCAACCTAGGGTAAAGGGGCAGCTGAATCCAAATGACCGGAATCGATACGGTTTTAATAATTGAACACATCGGCCGGCGACCGACAAGCGAGCCGACTGTATGGTAAACAGTCGTGTTTTACACCCGATCGATTGCGCAACAGAATTGTCTTGGTAGAATAGACTACTCCGATGCACAGTGATATATTATATTCGGTAAAACCTTATTGTCTTTGACATGTTGTCGACGTTATCGTACTCTCAACGTTAAACGTGAACCTTGTAACGAAACGTTCAGGCGTCGGCTAAGAAATCTTTTGTTGCATAATATACAATGAAATTGTTTATGGAGCTCAAGCTTAATTTTCAATTGTTTCATTCGGGTTGACGTCCAATGCTATTTTTTTTAAATAGAGATGCAATTTTATTTTTTACAATCATAATGTTTGTTGTCCCTTAATTTATTTTTATTATTATTAAGCGACCTCCTACTTACTTGTACTCATAATTTTACGTGCCGTGGAATTGATACTTACTTACTGCAAACATATATTGAGTAATAAAACCTGAAATATAAAATTAAACCTACAAAATTTTGTGCAAAATATTGCATACCAAAGATACTAGTGATATTAAAAGAAAAGAAAATATCAGGATACAATCTCACACATTGACCTAGTCCCAAACAAAGCTCTAGGCTTGTAGGTACTATGTGTACCTATATTAGATAGTGGTAAACTTATGTGTACAAAGAAATGCATAATTAAGAAAATCCAAAACTCAGGAATAAATACTTGCGCTCACACATAATATTCTGCTCTTACTGGAATCAGAACACTATCAACCACATGAGCGCATGTTTATCCAATGTCCTGTTCGAGTTTCTTATCAAACCTTATTGAGCCTTAAATGTTCAATGGGTATTACAGTAAAATATCAAATAGGTACTTACCGAAGATTCTTGCTTCAAATTAATTTGCTACGTAATTGAAAAAGTTAATTAGACAAGACGATCTTAATTGGAGTTAATTATTGGAAATTGGTTTGTTATTTTAAGATAAATGAGACCATGGAAGCATAACGTTTCGAGTTTCGTTAGATATTAAGGAATTTTGATAGGTATTTATAAAGTCAATTAATGAGTCGCAAAAAATATTTTAAACAACTATGTTATTTTTGGGATCTGTCCACAGAGTTTGCTATATGGAACTAAAACCAAGTCTTCGTTGTCTTTCCATCCGTCTGTCTGAACTTAAATAACCTTACTTTTTAAAGCGTAAAAGATAGGCAGTTGTTGTTTTTTTCACTAAATATTGTCAGATACATTAGTGTGGATTTAACAAATAATAAAACTAATACATACGGTTTTATTCAACATCTTTTTGTTTTGACGTTAATAAGGTAATAAATACCATACATACATTATAAAAATTGTGTCAATTTTATTGTATACTTATAATTGTAATGTAAATTCGGTGCTTTTGTGTCCAATAAAGAGTATTTGTATTGTACTTTATTGTAATTATATCTAAATGACCAAAATATAATGAAAAGTGACATTGGGATTGAACTACGAGTGTAAGGCGGAGTATTTTACATGACCTTATTCTAATTAGGTACAATGACTTAAATAACATTTTTTAATACGTATAATGCAAAAAAATCACTCTATAAGACAAAAAAAAAGTAGATCACAAAAATATATTTTACTCCGAACTCACTGACTAGGTTCTCATAAGCCTCTCGGGCTTATGTAGGCTTTTTTAGAAAATCTACGATACATTATTTAAGTATTGTTTCTTTAAGAAATAAATAAAATATTAGGGCGAGTGTAAGATTGACAATCTCTAAGATTGTTTTGAGAGCATGTATGTATGTGTATGTATGTGATGTCTTTGATATAACTTTGTAATGTAAAGGTACCTTTTACTGAATAATAAAACAACAAAAGTAGAACGAGTAAAGCAATTCTTTGTATCGATGCAGGCTGCAACAGTTAGACAATAGTATTGCCGTATATAGAGCATTTACAGGGCTTCAGTGGCCAAGTTGAGCGTGCGCTGACATGGTTAAAGTCGGCTAGCCTACTTCAGTTACGTTAGGTTCTATATTTATACTCTAGGACATGATTTTAATCTGTAGAAACATAACGATACATTATGAGGATACGGTTAGCCTATGTAGTTGGTCGTGCCTCCTACGAAAGTTACGATCAGGGATTTGATTTCCTATTTTCAAGGGGTTGTTTCTGAGTTTTTGAGATTTTCAATGTCTGGTACTCGTACGTAATGCTTAGTTCAAGATTTCCCAAGGTTCCCTTATAATTAAGTATGTAAGAATACAAAAATGAAGTGTGTGATAATGTTCTGATAAGATGCTAATAGTTTTTTTTATTCCACAAAATCCAGCTCTATTATTTATTTGTTCGTACATCGACGCAACCGTTCGTCAATTTGAGTAACAATCAATTTGAAGTGAAATCACTGTACATGTTTCTCTTTTAATCGTGTACCTGATGATTCGATTTAAATTAAATGACACGGGCAAGTTATATCTTAGATAAAAACATGTGATACTTTTAATTATGGAATATTCTGTTGTTCCCGTAAGAATTACGTGTACCTAACCAGATTTACGCAGAAAAAGTCGCGTGCATACGTAAGTGTAGGTATGAAAAATATACATTTTTAATCAAAAATAAGGATAATTAAAACTTTTGAAACAATGAACATTCTTTTTACATCGATATTCGGTGTGTCATAATTTTTATCAATACATTATATTTCGTAAGACGTAAAATTTTATGCTGTTAGAATTCATAAATCATTATAAATTTGTCGTTACTAACATTATTAACGGATGTCATGTGTCGTAACCCCTTTTTATGAAAAACATATCATGTTCTCGTCACCGTTTGCTGTGACAGTGTCATGCCCCATTAATCCTAAAATAAATTCCATTCATACATGTAACATCGTGTATAAACGATATTTTCACCCAGAAAATTCAGACAACAAGGTTCAAAATGGTTTGCAGTATTTTGTTGACTGTATGTTTGTCTGGCTGGGAGCCAAGTCGGTGTCGATGAACGATTACTTTATTCGTACATCAATCTCTGTAAACCTGACATGAAAACGTCCTGGAAATTTGTCACGTTTTTCAGCATAATTTCTAAGCTTATTTGCAAAAAATATTTACATGATTGAATGATCGTTTTTAAAAAGCACTTGTTCACCACAACACAATCACATGTTAATTTATTTGCATAAAATATTTATATTTGAAAGAAAACTAGGGAAGGATTTTAAATTTTTTAAATTATTATATACGCATAAAAGTTTTCCTTGACTGATTGACAACGTTGAACTTGGTAACTAGTACTGGTAACCTGGTAGTGGTGGTAGTTAGTTGTAGGTACTGTAGTGTAGGCACCATCGGCCAAAAATGTGGTCAACCACTCTACAGTTGAAGTTCATTTGCACGTCATAAAAAGATAAAAGATAAAAGATAAAAGATGTTTATTCAGTAAGTAGACCGCACGGGCACTTTTACACGTCAAAAATCTACCAGCGCTTCGCAAGAGACCACTGCAGAGAAGAAACGCCGCAAGAAACTCAACAGTCAGTCGTTTTTTTTTTAATACTACTCATGTTATGGTATTATACAATTATAAAGCTTAACCTAGCATTATATAAAACAATGAATTTAACATAAAACAAAAAACAAAAAATATTCAAGCGTAGCTTGAGTAGGAAAATGTGTCAAAACTAAGAATTTTCATGATACAACAAGTTCCATTTTCCCTTGCAATAATATTATGAAAGTGATAAGTTTTAACCTTAGCGATAATTAGATATCACAGGTACGCCTAATAAGAAAAGTTTTAAAAAAATGATTGCACAACGGGAATTAAAAGGAGATTAAGAGTGATGAAAATAATGAAAACAGGCATTTTCTACTCAAGAAATTGATTTATCAAGGTGTCATCTTCGGAAAAACAGGTACTTTCAGTGAAATAATATTAATTTAAATAACTTTGTTAAATCTGATGTTTATTATCCATCATATTTCAAAAATCCTGTCTTTGATGTACAGTAGGCCAAAAATATGGTATACCGACATATGATTGAAATTTGCAAGTCATGATACAACAAGTTCGACTTTCCCTTGCAATAATATTATGGCAGTGACAAGTGCCAATCTTAGCGATAATTGATTTTTTTGTCAAAACTGGTAGACCACTTTCTTGGCCGACCGTACTCGTTGTAATTCCGCAGTCACATGTGCCCTGATACTGAGGTCAATGAGCTTTTAAATGAAAGTCAACGAAAAAGAGCTGCAAGAAAAAACTTCAAGGAAAACACCTCGTTATTAAAATTCTATTTATAAGAAGCTAACAAGTAAGTACCTAAACCTTATCCCCCTTACTAATAAATGTTGAGTAAAGGTGGTATAGCTATACAATGTTTTGTCCTTATCTGTCAAATTCAATTGTCACAATGATAAGAACAAAATATTGTATAGCTATACCACCTTTACTCAATGTTTATTAGAATTATTAGTAAGGGGGTATATAATTAAAATTATATACCTTTAGAGATGAAATAAACATCTTAGCGTATTGGTGCAAAATGTGGTTACTGAATCATCAACCAGTTTTTAAATTTGTAGGTAATTCTGTAGCTCTGCGAACCCCACTCGGGGATTACAGGGGCGAAGGTATTGATTATATAAATAGATGTGTATGAAGTATCACAACATCACCCTAATTACGTACTTAATACAGTCATGAATGAACGGAATACACGGCTGAAATACGATCGAGCCGGGACAAAATGATCACCGGGACGATTCTGTTTGGTGCGCTTAATGAACTTGAAAGGGAATGTTTGCTTTAAAAACCAATTTTGAATAAGATGCTAACAGAACTTAGATTCAATAATTGTTTAACAATTTTTTAACTGATCGTTTTGTTATATTAATAATAAAAAATGGCAAGAAACATACGACAATTCCTGAGGGTTAATAAAATGACGTAAGGCCATTTAGTTCGCTTTATCTTTGAATAGCATTGACGTGGATTTCGGCCACTCTGTAGCTGTGACAGTGTCTAATAATCTTATATCATAAGCCAGAAATGTTTAAATGTCTATATATCTATAAAAGTAGCAAATAAGCAGTTTTGAAATCTAGCATGAATATAATCTGGCCCCATACGGTTTATTTCAGACTTGCTGTTTTAGTTGTCAAATCAGTTACCGCTATTCCCTCGGTATCTATTCAATCTTCAGGGATCATAGAGATCTTATATCCTTCCCCGGGACTCAAATTTACTCCATACCACATTTAATAGAAATTGGTTCGGCGGCTAAGCCGTGAACGCGTAACAAACCGACATTCACACTTACATACTTTCAGTTTTATAATATTAATACAGAAGTATGCATAGTATGGATACTCTTGACGCTATGACAGCTTTCTGTCATGTTAATAAGAGCAAGGCCTCTATTGGTTAAAGTCATATCGTCTTTGACCTGTTATCGTATTGTCAACGTTTTGATAGCTCTTATTTACTTGACAGTAATGGCGGCCGAGTTAACAACAATACCGTAACAGATCAAAGACGAGAATGGTTTTTAGATACCGCCTAGAATACAGGTCCTGCCATGACGTGTCAACAATAAGATAACGATTTCAATGCATGATGGGCTAGTACAATGTGGTTAAAATAGATTTAGAAATTGGATTTGACAATGACACGACGACGACGAGCTTTCCGCCAATCCTATGCAATTTGTCTAGACTTTCGTAGGCTGCTTAGTTTACATTACAGTTTACTATTTTAACAATGCTAAGCCTTGAAGGACAAATGATTTCTTGCAAATGTAGCATCTATTTTCAATGCTAAGCTTTTGCTATTTTCAATATATGACTGACTTAAATCATAGATGTTTCATTGAATGTGCTATGTGCAGGTTTCTTGCAGTATTTCTAGAATAGGCGCTTAGTTGCACGCAAAAGCATCCTCTTGGCAAATGGCCAGGGCCCGTTAGATAAATACCACTTAGGCTTGTACGGGCACAAATTATATATAAAAAAAAACAATTTACACGATATTCATTATTCTCGACGACTTTTTAATGATAAACGGCATGTTACCATTTCGTTGTTATTTGTAGGTAGCATTTATTTTCAGATTTAAGTGTTTTTCAAAAAGTCTTATTTATAACCAACCAAGCTTTCCCCTACTTTGCACGGGTTGTAATAAAAACTTTTTTTTTAATTGCGTGGTTCCATTCTTTCTTTACATATTTATCATAAACAAACTTACAAAATCCGCTTTCTCTCTTTATAATATAAATATTACACTTCAAACATTTCCAGAGATCCAAAATATCTCTGTTTACAGCACAAACACTTATAGGAGTCGAGTGGCGATTCAGAAATAATATTAATAAAACAACAGCGTAATGTTAAGTCGGTGTAACAATCGGAAGAGCAAGGGAGTTGCCATATCAACCATTCAAAATACTAGTTTAGAAAATGAATGTTGCTATAATAAAACTAAGATTCCAACAATCTTTCCGTCCCTACATTATATTGATATTTAGCAAAATACTGCTTTGAATTATATGCAAAATACCACAATAATGTAGGGATTTTCGGATCCTTCTATATATTTTGACGTGTGTAAATGAACATTGCAAAACAACTCAAGCTTATTGTAACAACTTTTACAATACCAGTGTAAGTTGACAAGTTTGTTAGACGTTTACTTTTTATGTCTTCTGTTGTATAAAGTCGCAGACATAAATGTGAAAGCTTGTGCTTTTCTTCACAATATCACTTTAGTACGCGTTGAAATAATATATGAGCTGTGTGCTTGTTACAGGTCCGGTTTGGCTCCTCGCCAGGCCAGTCGACACTAAATCGCGAAACACTGACATTCAGAACTCGGCCTCACTTCCGTGCCTGATTATCATCTTAGCTCGTTAATCTTTGAGCATTTTAGTGTTGATTGCGGTGAGAAAATGGCCAAGTGCGATGCGGCAGATGCGGTTTATTTGTCTGTAGAGTACAAAAAAATATATATTTCTGATTACATCTTCGTAGTTAGGTATTGGAAGCGTAACTTTTGAAAAAATATCGCGGTCTTGTTTTAAATTCCGAAAAATATACATTTATTTCTGAAAATTATAGTGTTAAATGGAAATAATTTTAATTTCGGAATCACATTTTAATTGGTTTTAATAAGATATCAGAACGCTGTCTTATATCTTTCAAATTTTTCTTTGCAGGTTTTTTTTCTTAAGGAGAAGGCAAATAAGCACACAAACCATCTTATGGTAAGCGAGATCTAAGACCCATTCACAAAACTACAATCTCAAGACTGCAACCCGAAGTCTGCAAATGCGTTACCAATTCTGAAGACTAAGATCGAATGCCTCTATTCACATAAATTCACGGTTGTGTTATCCGCACACCGGAATAAAACAAAGCGAAGCCTGCATCTTGACGGTAGGTTTAAGGATAATCTGGTGGTAGCGATTCGGACGGACCCAGGACATGCAATGTCCTACCACCTCTTAAACTACAACCTTACTATTAGGTACTTAAGCCTAATGTAATATTGACTGCTCATTTCTGACTTAAAAGAACTCTCCTTAACGTCAATTTGCGGCAGTTCTATTATTGCTGAGTGTAATTATTTGCTAGGAGAGTTTTCAAGAAAATTCAAACCTAACTTCCTTGGTAAAAATTGTACAAATAACCATTGAGTGGTGGACTGAATGAGAGCGCCGCCATTTTGCGAAACGTTGACAAGAGGATAATCGGTTTGTAAGAGCCCTCACGTCATTTACATTAAAAGTATCTTAGAGTGCATAACTTGAATCATTTGCATTTCTACCTGGATATTTTATAGGGTTCCGACGGCACAAAGTATCGTTAGAACCAAACAATTTTATCATCGGAAAGGGTTCAGAAATAATTAACTTTAATTTACAATAAGGTAATGAAATATTATCACTCTTTTACATTAAACTTAACCTCTTACCACTGTTTTACACTATACAGTCTAGGGCGTGCTAGTTCCTGCAGAGGTCAAAGATGACCTGCTTGTGGAGCCACTTACCTAGGGCAACATACTACTCGTAAGATGGCACGGATGTCGTTCGAGACAGAATACTGACGATAGGATAAATGTTATGATGATACGATAAATTACGACCCAAGTATGTATTCCAGAAGAACTTTAACGTCCACAATCTGAAAAATGATAAATGGACTATCTACCTATATTCTCAGCGACAGCCAAGTAGCATTGAAGGTGCTTATTGCGCCTAAAGTAGACTACGCGTCTTGTATTTAATGGAATTCAAGGTTGGCAGGCACAAAAATATATAACTGATGTGCATTTGGGGATACCAAGGTTTTCTCGGAAATTAAGCAACGGACGAGCTATCATAAGACATGTTCAAGAACATGTACGTTGGACCTGAACCATTTATGGTATCCCCACCGGGCACCATAAAAACAGCTCTTAACAATATAACGCTAAGGAAAAACCCCAGACAGAGTGGAAAACCACGGCTGGTCTTGGGTATGTAAAAGTCTGTTTAAGAAGAATCGTCCAGAGCATAGATGGATAACACTTTGGAAATTCAGTAGAAGATAATTCTGGTGCATTATCGATGAACACTGGGCACTGGACACTTTGGGGTTCAACATGACAACACAGATTGTAGAATGTGCGGCAAAGAAGTGGAGCCAATTAAAACAAGCACCATTAGGTGTGAATGTGATGTCCTTGCTAGAGTAAGAATGGGTACCCTTGGCTACTCTACTTCACCATCAGCTTTCTGGAAAAGGTCGCGGCCGCCTTGTACGTAAACGTTATAAAGACACAAAAGATCCCATAGTGTCGAAATGTATCCAAAATAATCTCACCAACAAGATAATTAAGACAGAATTATGTTAAAGTAAGGTAATACGAGGCAAAAATACCAAATGTAAGGGACTAATCAACATTTTCTTGAACCAAAAAGTAACAAAAATGATGTAAGCTCTTATAGTAAACCTTGAAAGTAAATAAGCTAAAAAAATGGTTTTGGAAGAAGGATGGCTTAAAGCAGACGATACGGTGTTATAGTCGGTCTTTTGTTGAATGGCTATACACGGATAATAATTTTAATTCTTCAACTACGATTCCAAATCACATTTCCTTCCCACCCTAGAGCATAAATTCATTCCTTACATCCCCACCCATTTGCTTTCTAAACGGTCTTTAACGTCCACCAGGCTTTGAGTAAATAATGTTCTTTAAATTTATAGCCCTAATAAATGTTCGGAACCCCTTTTTCTATGAAAATATGTTTAAATTTACTGGTAAAAATTTCACTAACAGGGATTGGTTTTGTTTTGAAACCGGGATCTTGGTTTGTGTTTATTGTAACAACCATGTACATTTTTTTATTAAGTAAACAATTCGTCCGTTCATTCAACAACAAACGCTTAAGCGTAATTAAAAAACAAACGTTGAGATATCAAAATATAAATAAAAATATTACCTACTTAAGTAGTTCACTCGGGATTTTTTTACAACAATAATCTAGCAGTGCATTCCAAGAGAAGACAACTGCCCATTTAAGCAATTTCTGCTGCCTAAACTCAACAGTCATTCTTGAAACCTGTTACTTATTATAATGATAATACTTAATCTATCATTATCCTCTCTTTTTGTGCGTTCGATGTTTTAAAACAAGTATCAGAAGCTCGAAACTTGGGCGTTATTATGGCTTCGATTCGAGAAGCGCATGTTAGAAATTATGCCTAACTGTTTTTATAGGTTAAAAGTATTATATGGTGTCCGTTATTATAAAAGTGTTGATTTGCGTACCAAACTGTGTGAGTCACTGATATTGTCAAAACTTAACTATGCTGATTCTGTTTTGGAGGTGGTTTACTAGGGCGTACCAGTAGATTAATCCAACGTATTCAAAATGCTTGTGTTCGATTTAGTTTTGATGTGCCCCGTCGATCACATATAACTCCATTTTTAAATATTAAAAAGAAGTTAAATATGGCAAATCGACGAAGCTTACATCTAGCTGCTCTAATCTTTGGCATTATAAATGGTGGTGAGCCGTCTTATGTTTACGAAAAACTGAAACAAACACAACGTCAAGTGAGGTTTGCGCCACTCTTAATTGGTACCCGGCACAGGACGACTGCTTTTCGTGGCAGCTTTCGCTACGCTGCCACGAAATGTTGGAATAATCTACCACCGCCAATCCGAAACTCTAAAAACGTTACAAACTGGAAACATAAAATGAAACAATATTTACTAAATATCCAATTGGCCAACACTTAGCAGACGCCCTGTATTCATAACATGTCAATTTCTTTAAAAAAAATATATTCTGTGATGCAATTTATTTATTTACTATTTAAGAATAACATAAACATACACACTCACACACAAACACACACGCACACACACACACACACACACACACACACACACACACACACACACACACACACACACACACACACACACACACACACACACACACACACACACACACATGCACACCCACACGCAATAATATGGATTCGGAGTGCCCTCTTCTCTCTTCAATCGGGTGGCCCTGAAAACCAGCGTCAAGGCTAGTAAGCCTGACACCATACTGAGTGGCAACCTTTTTGGTGTTAATTTTAGATTAAGTACTCTAAGTTTGTATTCCTACTTTCATTATGGTTTTTTCTTTTTGGTATTGTTTATGTTCATTTTATTTTTAGCACCGAATAAACCATTTCTATTCTATTGTATTCTATTCTCTTTCAGTTTAGGGGACTGTTCTTGTCGGTCGTAAGTTCTAACTTTCTTTTCTCTCTTTCATTTCCTTAACCTTATTTTTATATGCGATACGACATATGCACCTGCTCCTTAATTTCGTCCATGTAGCTTCTTTTTAGTCTTCCTCTGCTTCTTGTTCCTTCAATGATTCCCTCTATAATGTTTTTAACAAGCATGTGTTTTCGCAATGAATAGCCAATCATTCATCCCTCTTCTGTTCGCTCTGATCCCCAATGTTCTTTTGTAACATTATATTAAAACAATAAATATAAAATAAAGTATCATGCGTAGTTCAATGGTGGTAATTCGTGTTAGAACTCGGATTCATAACGATAAAAACATTAATATTTTGTATTTTTTTATTGTGGTGGTTCACTAATTACCATGTATTTTAAACCTGCCCAAGTAGAAACAAAATTGAGTTAAAAAGTGCGGGCATGAAATAAATGCATGTCAATATATTGTTAATGAATAAAGAGATTCGTGGTTGATTGGTAAAATATTTACATTGCAAAGATGAAAGTTTTAATTGCTCTGACGGTATGTTCGAAAGTTATTTACACGATTAAGGTTGTTTATACAATGCGGACTCAGATAAACAGCAGAATTAAGCTTCTGCCCGCAACTTTGTTCACATAATAGTACATTATTGCCTAGGCACGGAAGTAGGCAATTGCGGGGCGAGGATTGGTTTAAACGGACGAGCTTGCGAGTCCGTTTAAAAATACGAGGCCCGCAATTGCCGTTCCTGCCGAGGCATATATAGTGCTTTTCTCAAAAATCGCAAGAATAAAATTATGTTGGAGTAAAGTACTTTATTAAGGAAAGAAATACCACACAATCTATACAGACAATATTATTACCTACTCTTTACCGTCTTTTGTTTATGACAAGGAGAAACGCAAGCTTTTTTTTTAAAACTACTCAAGCTATTCGAGATACAGATAAAAAAGTTATATTCCGAACAAAATTTGGATGTAATAAGACTTGTGCCCTCATTTTATAAAGGCCGTTTTCACTTTTTAAAAAGTTAGATACTAGATGGTAATGAAATTTGTATGCAACATTGCGTGCTTGTGTAGCGAGCACGCAATGTTTTTTTTTTTTAATTTGAGATCTGTCAGTAAACTATGTACTTCGCATCCCAATATATAGATAGTAATGTCAACTTTTCCTGTCATTTTTGAGAAAAATTAATTTTTCGCAATTTGCTGACGACGGGTTATGCATAGTTGGTAGTGACCCGCCTACGAATCTAGCGGTCCTACTTTCGATACCTGGTATAGTGGACCGACGAAAACTAAAAATGTCCATACAAAATGCGATTACGTTTCTCTCCCCTTACACCTAGTGTGATTTTTACAATTTTTGATTATAGTGTAAATATTGTAAAAAACTATGTCTGTGCATTTCTTTCCGAAAAAATATTTCTTAATACTCTCAAAATGTATGGAATTGACATAAGTGCTCGACGTGACCGCCTCTTAGCTTACGAAAATTCTATACAAATTCGGTAACGATAACGTTCTCGCAAAGCATGTCTAGGATCACTGGTAGCAAACCGAGTTTTAAGCGTCACGGCCCCGTGTCGTATCTTGTAATGAGAAGTTGACCCCACAAGTTCGTCGATTAAAATCACATAGGATAAAGTTTTGTTTGCTCTTAGATATCCGCGAAACATTCGCGGATCTGATTACTGGATTCACTCAGAGCTGAAAAGTTAGTTAAAGTTGAGAATTATACAAATGGAAGATGCGATTTCTTGGCAGACCTTATTCCGTATCAAGGGACTTCAAGGAACTTCTATAGCTGTTAGTAAAGATTTGAAGAAATCTTGGACTAAGAGGTAAAGGAGGGATAGTATACAAACGGTTAAAGTCTATACGTTAGAACATCAACGGGATTAAATGAATAGTGAATCGAAAGGAGATTCTAATAACCTTAGAGTTCACGGTTCCTAAGCTTCCACTTGATACAATTTTCTTAAATATCCTGTATAAAAGTAAAATTTTACTGACAGCGACAGTGGCGATATTAACCCCCTTATTCATAAACGCAACATAAACCTATGTTTGTTAAAGTATGCCTTGTCCTTTTCTGTTGAATGGAAATATCAGAATGTCAAATAAGGACGAAGAATATTTTCAGCACATTAATTACTTAATTTTACATTCTTCTACGGCACTGTAAAATGTTAAATTGTCTGGCAGGGATTAGTGAATTGAAAACACTATACATAACCTACGTGGAAAAACTTTAGTCATCTCATGTGATTAATTATTTAGAGATTAAATTATACATATGTTTAAGTTGGTGATGGTGCTGTGTGTGAGATTGATTAAATACATTTCATTTCATTTCATTTCATTTCATGTACCTAATAAAGAAGTATGCATAAAATAACCCTCTATCATATGATCATTATCATGACTAACTTCACAAGTACAACACACACACACGTAATAATCTAATCATATACATTATACCTACGTGTTTGTGTTTGAAGTGTATTAGTTGAACCAATATTACCAAAAATATAGTTGTGTTTCATAGAAAAAGTTAAGTTAATTAAAAATAGAATGTATGTGATAGGTAATAATGGCAATAAGAGTTTATTTTCTTTTATCCTCTGCTATAATCGTACCTAAATTCAAAAAGTTAGCAAAAAAATTACCAAGACATTGAGAAAAGTATTTTGGCGGGGATTGGTAAATCCCCCACGTGACCACTTGGCGGATATAAACCGGGGTACTTCGAAGCTGGCACACCCGGGTATAGCGAGAACGATACTCTTTATCCGGGATTAAATTTTGCAGAAGACTGACTTTGCCGGTCGATGACTCCTCCCTGCAAGGCCTGATGAAATAATTTTAGTGTACTGTGTTACAATTATAATTATGAACGGAATGATATTTAGATACCTACCCCAGTTAGTGCTAGACTATTCTTGCCCATACGGCCTTCGCATTTGTTTTAAACTTACTGCAAAGCAACAAGTCTTCTTCTTTTGTTAAACACGGTAGACTGACAAGCATCAATAGTTGGCACTTAACTGGTTAAAATGAAACCATAAGGCTATATTTTTTTTCTTTTTAATTATTGACTAAATTTTGTCCTTGTTTTAATGAGAACCAATGAGCGTCTAATATTAGCCCTTGTCGGTTACAAGTTACAAGCCATTAAATTATTGCGGTATATGATACATTGCTTGCTTGATTGTTAACTGTTAATTAATAATAATTTTAATAGAAGTAACTACATACACTGATGGACTCATAAAACTGCATCAAATAGTTTAAAAGTAAATCCAACTAATCCGTTACTTAATTAATTAATATTGAGTTAATACGTTTCATGAGTATGTATGGAATGATGGTAGATAGACAAAGCGTTTGACTAAAAGGTGCCGAAGGAATAAAATGTAATGGGTAATGACCACCTACCTGATAGATGGACGACATCCATAAAATGGTGGGGAGACAATGTATGTAAACAGCGCAAGACCAAGACCAAGGACAGTGGCGTGGTAAGGAAGAGCTCTATACCTACCCGTTGGATGTATCTGGATTTATAAATATTTTTTGATATCTTTACATCCTAGTCGAATCTTAAGGCTAGCAAGGCTGATGTCACATACGAAGTGCGTGTAGACTAAGGGCCATTTCATAAAATTAATCTCAATTCAGCTGCCTGTGTGTGATGATCAGACAGGTACTTTTGCATAATATCGTATCAGCTGTCTCTATACCAGTTTATTATTACAGAAAATGACTACAGGACATATCGAAGGGAATCTGCATAAATATTTTATTTAATAATCACTGGAGAGGCCCATACGTTTTAATTAAATTATATTATAGATGTAAAAGTTTTCACACTGAGACGGCTACACTGATGCTTGAACCCTCAATATATAAACATATATAAAAGACAAGCCTGACTCACTGACTTATATATCAATGCACAACGGATACTACACTGTACCTAGAAACTTGAAATTTGTTACAGGGGTTCCTTTTATGATGTAAGTGAGCAAGCACTAAGAAAGAATTTTTGGAAACCCCTAAGGGGTTAAAATAGGGAGAGTAGCGGGAAACGAAGTCTACGCATACGAAGTCGTGGGTATCCTCTTGTCTTAATATGCAAAAGAAGAAACTGACTGAGTGACGCAGCCAAAATCCCTGGGTATAGAGATTTTAAATTTGGAACGTAGGTTCCTTATGAGGTCTGGGGGTGCATTAAGAAGGGATTTATGGAAGTTTATCCCCTAAGGGTTTAAAATAATTCTACGAGTACGAAGTCGCTGGCATCCTCTAGTTTTAACATAAGTAGGCTACCTTATATAATTAAAAAACCGGCCAAGTGCGAGTTGAAATCGCATGGAGAGGGTTCCGTACAATGCGAAAAGTTTAACACTTTATTTACAATTGATAGAATTCTTAAAGGTTTTCCTGTAATCTACAAGCAACGAACTATAATAAAATTTCATTTTAAATTTTACGCTCAGTTGTTTCAGGGATCAGGGGGGTAGGAATGGTAAATTTTAGTCTTCTGTGATAATAACCAAACGCACTTCCATTTGATATGTGACACAGTAAGGTTTGCAAAACTTTTATTTTAATTTCCTAATTTGTCCTCCGAAAATTAACCTTATTAAAAAAATACTTTGCGCATATGTTTGGGTCATAGTATTACACCATCCTACCAAATTTCGTCCAGTAGATTCGGAGCAAATTGGCTGTGACAGACGGACGGACAGACAGACAGACGCATCAGTGATCCTATAAGGGTTCGGTTTGTATTTTTTTATACAGAACCCTAAAAAATACTTTCTGTTGGATAGTCAATGCGGATGAAGTCGCTAGCAGAAACCAAAAGAGCAATATAGTGCAATATAGTGTATAGTGCCTATAGTGTGTAAGTTTTATAATTTCCTCGATTAACTAACCACTAACCATCCATCTACAAATACATATTAACAAGTGTGTCATTTTATTAGGTTACCATTAGTATACAGCACCAAACACAATGGCTTTGTTGAAAGTTAATTAGAAAAACATACTTTTCTTCCCATGAAAATATGAATAATTGTTTCACTGTTACACTATCTATTATAGACGTTATACATAACATATTATGTGAACTCTTCTAAATATTTAAAATAACATGCCAAAGCAAACTCCTGCCACAACACTGCCGCATGTGTTCAGCTTTTTTGGTAGTCACAAGTCTAACCTAACCTAACCTACGTAGGTATCCTAAATGTTTCATTCAAATCATGGTTTCATCAGGTTTTCAAAAATGTTCTGTTTCGTGTTTTGGTACTGTTTGCGATATAATTCTGAATAATTTTGTATTGTATATTTTTTGCTTTGCAATAAATAATGTTTAAGACGAAGAGGAACAAAGATGCTATTGTCTGACGCACTCGCAATCGCGATCGTTTTCATTTTGAAAATCGAAGGCATGTCTGCATACAAAATGAAAACAATTGTAACACTTGTCATTGCGAGTGCATTAGGAAATAGCGACGCAGGATTATGAATTAGATCAATATTCACAATCAATTTATTTAGTTTTTACTTTACCTTTAGTTAGTGTTCCACTGCTGATAAAGCATCTTCCCTTGATCTCCACGGGTCTCTATGTGAATAACACTCTTATCTAAAACCCCTAATTGGTGCCTGTTCCAGCCAGTTAACTATCTCGCCCACTTTTGAGCCATTTACCTATTTTCATGGTGGCTATGCTAGCCCATTGGTCCCTCCGGGTGAGCGTAACAGTAAGTTCCTCAAAAATATTTTGATTGGAACTTTTCAAGTGCTGCCGAATCATGTTACTGGGTCGTATTCAATTACCATATACATATTTTAGTCGTCTAATTCGACATGAGTACAATGAAATACAATACCCAAAAAAACACCACAAAAAGGTCATGGAAAAGTACAATTGATTTCTTTCAAACAACCTGGACAACCAATAAGAAATAATACCTATGCTAGGACAAAAATAAATGTCACGCATTGTAAACTTATTATATTTACTACAACTATACTATCATATTTAAGAAGTAAAACATGAGTCAACAAGCATACAGGAGCGCAGCTCGACGATCAAGTCCAGAATTCTAGGCAGGCTCCTTATGGCGAGCAATAAGGTAAATAAGTCTGCCAGTGAGTGAGCCGCACAATAGCGCCGGCTAATTTATTAGACAGCGCTTAGGGACAGCGGGGCCGCTGAACCAGCGGGCAAGACGTTTCGTATTCTATGTACCTCTGCAGTCTATTTGTTTAGGTACCTTAACTAAATGTAAATAAAGTAAACCACGTTCTGTTAAACAAAATTCGAAATATTGATTCATTAAATTGGCCACTTTTATATGTGGGCAATATGGAGTGAAACTATTAGCGCTTAGGACAAGAACATCATAGCGGGAAGAAGCGCCATAAGAAACTCCAGCAGAAGGTAATTTTTTCAATCATAAAACATAGTAATACTTCAAAGTAAGTTACATTAAAAGAGTAACAAAGTAATAAATCATTATTATAAAATCAAGCACAAATAAAATAATTACAAATATAAGATCAATAATATTAAATTTAAATAATAAATCCGACAACAATGCGACGAAGTCTCTGTGTCAAAAGCCATTACTAGAACATGTAACTGAACAACGAGTCCTTATAAACGTGAACAGACCGGACCCAAAAACAGCACCGGTTCACGAGTATGACGCGTATTGCAGCCATATCGCCTCCCTCAACCATGTGTTCCGGAAAGTGGCGACCCGATCCGAACCGTACATACATACCTAATTTGATGAGCTTTGAGATATAAGTGTTCTGATGGCTTACGCACTATATCATCACGTGTGGTTTTTGCTTACGTTTAATTATGTGCCTACCTAAACTAAACAAATTCATTATAAATGTGCTTAGAGGGTGGAAAGTTGACATGGGTCAGTAATGGCAGCTACTAAACCCTTGTCGTTTCGCACAAAAACCTTAGATTTAGAAGATACTCGTTGACTTTTAAAATTGTCAGTTCACGTGTAACATATTGTTGGAATAAATCTGCCTTCCTAAGCCAATAAGCAGTATGTCAAATTTAATCGCCAAAGTAGATTCAATCTCCTCCTCTTAGTAATGAGGATGTGATTGCTACAGGAGTTTTCTTTGAGATACTGCCGTTTGGCTTAGCAGGGCAGAAATGGACTTAGTGACAAAAACGTTAGCTTTGGCAAAACATAATTACTTATATTTTACGTGGTGGTAATGCTTTTTGACATTCAGTGCATTATATTATTCCTAGATTTAAGAATAAAGAACTTTTAATTTGACTTTGACTTTTTGCAGATCGATCTGTTTTCCTTTAACTATCAAAATACTCTTCAGGACCCACCAAGGTTAGGTTAGGGTATCACAAAAGTCACATATCGAGAAAACTTTTCCCCGTGTAGGGTAACTACCGAATAGCCTAACGTAACGTCTAAAGCAAATACTCCAAAAGTTAACAAGGTTTCTACTGTATTTGGTGGGCTTTGACATGTTATGCTATTGTTTTTAACTGAGCCCCAATTATCTACTGTGAAGTAAATAAGGGCTATCGTAACGTTGACATTGAGGAGCGTCCCCACTGAGAGCATTCGCGTGAATATTAGGGTGGTGTTGTCGTGGAGCCGAGCGTTACAAAGCTTACACACCACTTGATGTTCGTGCCGAATGCTCATTACACGCGAATGCTCTTAGTGGGACACGCTCTTTTACGATAACACGTCAAAGGCAATTTAGTTTTACCTAGTAGAAAAGAGGCCAAGTTCAGCCGTTCTCGGGGCCTCACCCTCAGGGGGTAGTTGCTGAAATTTACACCCCAGCTGGGCTGTGCTCTCTTAACAAGCTTTCCAACAAACACTGAGGAGAAATTATAGGAATTCGCGGCCTCCAGTTATTAAGTTACCGCGACTCGTGACGGAGACCAAATCCGAACTGATTGGGCTTGCCCTTAATTAGGAAGTTCAGTTTGCCAATCTGTAACAAAGGTTTATAGGCACGTAGGAAATCGAAGGATAGGTTTTACCAAGGGTTGTTGGAACTATATGATGCTTGAGGATTATGTAAATTAGAAAACCTGCGTCCGATTCACGTGAGCTTAAGATTTACAACACGTTGGATAACATAGGTAGATTTTTCAAGGTCCTGTAGTCAATACATAATATGTTGCAAGATATTTCCCAAATTCGTTAAACATTTGCACCTTTTTCCAGTTTCAAACGACATTGTTGCGTGGTTGGTGGCAACCCCTAATAAGTGCGTGCTGGCCACGCACTTCGCATGTTTTATTTTTTTACTTTTGTAAAATACTACACAATTAGATTAAGTATTAAAACAAACGTAATTGTTAAGAAAACAACTTCGAATTGATAGGTACTTTATTTAAAACTTGATTAGTCACTCTCGCTTAAATCGTTCAAATACTCACTCATTTTATTACGAAGTCATAAATAAAAACTAGAGCAAGAACTTATTGTATATTTTCATATATTTTTTAACTATTTTTTTTTTCAAATACGCGCAAATAACAAAACAAATATCCGTGTTAATCTCAGTTAGAAAGGTATTTATCGCGATACTAACTTAACGCGCGTAAATTGTCTTCCATTACAATAAGGGTGTCACTACACGGGAGGAGAGTGAATGTTCATTCAAGATAAGCCCTCTCACACGAGTGCTTTTTGTCACATAATACCAGTATCTTACGTGTGAACATTTCAACTAATTCATTAGCTTAAGGGGTATTAATGTGACTTGGAAATTCTATTTCAAATTATAAATGAGAGGCAGCTTTTGGGTCTAATATATTTTGGGATCGTAAGCTATTTGTTTGCATTTAAGTACGAATGTATTGACGATAAAGTACCGTATTTTAATACTTAAATATATATAATTTTATGTTTTGCACAAAAGAAATACTAAAAATATCTATGACATTTTTTTTGTGTCAAACTTTGGGAAGATTTGTGTACAGTTTGAGTACAAAAATATGTACCTATAGGTATGTAATTTTTCACCTTAATCTAATGAAATAAGGCGTAAAAGTGTATTCATATCTTTGTACTCGACTGTACCCAGGGGGAGTTTAACCATTTGTACTACCTAATATTACCTATTAGTATTTATGAAAAACTAAAATCATAATTTTAATATTCAAGTAAGAGGTTATTAATAGACAAATCCCCACCCTCATCCAAACGTGTTTTTATAATTCTATACAATTAAACATTTTGAAACCCATAAGTAAAACTTGATTATTGTGACTAAAAGAAAATAATATATGCAAAAAAATAATTACATGCCCAATAATTCAGTTGTAATTTACATGACATACCTGTATTATAAAACCAACACTTTTAGTGCTCAACAATATAATAGAGAAATTAATAAGTGGTTATTATTTGTTGTAACTTGAAACTGAACAGTATGATGCCAAGCTTTGATTAATAAAATAAGACTTAATTATTTAAATTTAAAAGATAGCGATATTTAGATCATCAATGATTTTTCACGACTGCCTTGAGGATTGATATGTTTTCAAGAATCGTGTGAATAATTTTCTAGAAGTAGTTGCTAGAATCTGTTTACAAACTTGGGACAAAAGTCCTGTAAACTGTCAATTAATTCTGTAAAACACGACCACTGTTACATATATGACAAGAAATCTACCACACGTAAATGCATACAATTTGGCTTTATCATCATAGACTTACGCGTAATACAGGTTGATTGTTAGCTCTGTGTCTACTATTTACTTTACCACAAGAACTCCTTTTCTTTTTGTAAAAAAACTGGTCAAGTGGGAGTAGGACTCGCGCACTGAGGGTCAGCAGGTATTAATTATATTCCAATTTCAATTCGATTTCGAATCGAATCAGCGCGAGCCCAACTCACACTTGACCATTTATTAGTATTTACTGGTTTTTTCAGAGTTTGTACTAAAATTATACCACATTTGACGCTTGTATGTATTTCTATTTACAATACAACAAAAATAAAAATACGTTGGAAAAAATGTTTCATGTATGGTACAACGTTTATTAGGTAGGAATGTGACTGTCTTTAAAAATTCGCCGCAATAACACATATTCTGAAAAAAAAAACACAAGCCGTTGTCTATTACGATTCAAACGATACACTCTTCAAAGTTAGGACGGACGGCAGGCATATTAATAGGGTCCAGTTGTGATGAGCTTCGGGTACAGAATAGGGCTGTATCGTAAATTAATAAATCCATTTCATTGTCAATAAATAAACTAAATTAAACTATCCAAACAACTTTCCTTTTTGCTATGACACACTAAAAATGTTTGCCCCACAAAAATACTTGAAAACAAACTGAAACTCATTATCAACAGAAGTTAAATGCATCTTCCGTACGTGGAGGTAATCCACACCACGTAAAGCTTGAAGAACGCTCGCCGGGGCAATTTCGATTTGATTTATCATTGTTCTTCAACGATAAATCAGTGCACAATAGGGCTCCGGGGCTCGTACGAACTTCTATTAATTCTGCTAAGAACAATCCCGAAGTTGCCGCACAAAGGGATTAGAGACAATACGTCTCAAACGTGAGATGTTATCAGGTGCCCATTTAGAGCTTAATCAATAGTTGATAGTGTATCGCGTGTGTTAGGGGTGAGAGTTTATTAGAATCTGTGGGACTTGACGTTAAGTTTCACCCTTGCAAGTGTTCAGTTTAGTTTCAACTGGTAACACTTTTCTACGAACTATTTTATTTTAATGCAGAATTTTGAAAAATGATGCGCAGATTTTTCATTTCATCGAAAGACATTTCTCGCTGCTTGAGTTTTTTTTGGTAGTTTAAAGTCTACCGTAACCTAACCTACGTCATTAATGTTCAAGATATCCTGAAAACATTATGGTTTCACCAGGAAATAGCGTTTTGAAACGATACAATTGATGCAGTGAAATTCGATATAATTATGGGTTAGTTCCAACAACATGCCTTTAGAGTGAACTGAGGTATAACCTGCTTCAGTAAATCGACACTGCAAATATATTTGTCATCCTGATACAGATCATAACCGGTGGTCGGAAAAGGTAAGTATTTATTTACCTACCCTTGACACAAGTTCATTCCTGCATTGATGAGATGAGAATACGTCATTGAATGAACAGGCATCAAGTTTAGGCCAATCACTACCAACGTATTCCGAGCCATGATTTAACATAAAAGTCTGTTTTCCAACCGACTTCAAAAGGAGGTTCTCAATTCGACTTACTTGATTTCTCCGTCAGCTGCGGGTATAAAACCGCTACAGTTAAATTTTCAGCAATTCATCATCATTTTTGATGAGGGAATCCGTGAGGAATTGAGGGATACTCCTCAAATATCATAGGCATACACTCAGCGATTTTGGTATTTTCAGTAACAATACCAGTATTTGCATTTGTATCATTTGATAAAGTGGGACTGATGATAAAGACTACAGATGGCTACTGGAACTCCTCAATGGTGCCGCCGTTGAGATATCTCGACTTAGATAGTTGAGCGATTATGATGAATCGCTTTAAATGGATGACACTATAACTTTTCCGCGGCGCTGGTTGCAGCGAACTTGAAATATCCTATAGTTTCCTATGGATTGAGAAGTTAGACTCCATAACAGCATATTATACTATTGCTAGTCAAACATAAGCTAATTGAAATTTCAACGAATCAATGTAATAAAATTTTCTCGATTATAACTTATCAGCCTTACGAAATTAATTCTATTTCAAAATTAAATTACTTCCTCTTTGTTGTATTGTGATTTCGTGACTGGTATTTGTTCGATCAGCTTGAAAGATTAAATTACTTTAAAGGATATTGGATAAAGTTTTACTGTTGAGTTACCTTAAAATGAAGAAACACAAAAGGTTTAATCCAACTGGCGAGTTATGGAGTGCTTTTGTTATTCTTTTAATCAATGAATATTGTTTCTGTTTTTAAACCACTTCAAAAAAAATATTTTTTTAATTCTCCTTTCCAAGTTTGGGTCTTTGAGTCGCTTGGCGACTATGTCAGTCCCATGATACATACAGTAATATCACTAACGACAACAAAGTAAAAGGTTTATAGTTCCTAATACGTCGTCTTTTTTAGGGCACCTATGACTCCATCGCTCCGTTATACGGAAAACCCATCTTGACGGATGAGCCAGGACAACCGGTGAAATTACTAGTACAGAAGCATTCCATTTTAGTCCTCGGTGTTGACAACGATCTTGAGAATGTTATCCTTAGTTTGCAAATGTCTATAAGTCTCGGATTTCACTTACCATCAGATAGCCTCTGTGCTAGTTTAACTTATCATCTCCACTAAAAAAAAGCTAAACTTGACGTTCCCGAGAAAAGATTACACGCACGTACGTGTCTCTACTTTAGCACCTTGCCAAGGGCGTAGAACGCGGACTACCACGCAATCCAAGGGCGTACACGGATCAAGTTACTCTTGCTAGTCGAGATGTAGTCGAGATGAACTCACCTTTGCACGTAACTAAATATCACCCCTGACCTCTGTAAAGGGTCAGGGAATCGAGACCAATTTGATCATGGTTTCACATTCAGTTACGACGGCGGCAATGTCATAGACGTTGAAGGTAAACTTAATAATAAATAAAATTCAGGGGATAATCTCACTCCAATCGACCTAGTCTTAAACTTAGCTCTAGGCTTGTACAATAAATACTTAAATCCATAGAAAACATCTTAGACTCAGAAACAAACATTCGTGCTCATCCATTACACAAAATATATTTACTCATATCGGGAATCGAACTCGGGACCACTTGCTGCGTAGGCAGGGTCACTAGGGCAAACAATACGAGATTATATATAAGAACTGATCAGATCACCAAATCTGATTATCTGATGATCTGATTATCAGTCACAATAATATATACGCTAACATTTTATAAACCTGTTTAGTATAACGTTCACTGTAAATAATGAACGAAAGATATAATTGCAAAATAAATATTTCCATAAAGTGTAACGTTATTAAGATATAATACCAATTAATATAACTATTTAAGCGTAATAATGTACATGACCCCTAAAATATAAAACGTATATAAGTAAATCAATGAATCTTATATCAAAAAACATAATGCACAGATAAAAAAAAACTTCGTACTACAAGGCCTTGGCCTTCTAGCCTAACCTAACCGAGTTGGTTCTGCCCAGATTCGTCTTGCTCGTTTTATTTTCTGGATAGTTAAAACAAATTACAAGCAAGATTTTCCACGCAGATAAAAAAAAACTTCGAAGGCCAAGGCGGAAGCAAAGCTGCTAACGCGTTGTAACGTATTGTTCGATCTTAAAATACCTTACCAATTGTTCCTTTTCTGATAGCCAATTATTTTAGTACATTTTGAGTATAGCATACGATATTAGGTCTTATTATCCTTATACTAAAAGATAATAATTTATTATGATCACTAATATGTCATGTATGTTATACGAACTGAAAAGAGACAATGTGAGTGTTATAGAACAAAACATTATAGGTATAAAATTAATATAATGTTAATTGACCGTTATTCCTTATATAAAAATATTGGTTTTGTCATTTATTATAATATCTTGTAAACGTTATTAACATGAACATATTGATTTTGTATTTATATCACCAACTAGGCACGCGTTGTCTAACTTGTATCACATACTATCGCATGTCTGTAACCTCGTGTTCCCTGTACTCGTGGAATCTGTTAAGCCCATTGTGCTAGATCAAACTGTCACCTGTCGTGATTCCTCCAAGCAGGCTAGCTTTGTCTCCACAGCTATAGCTTAGTTTATCTACTAAAGTTAATTTTTATTTTATTGACCTACTAGGCAACAACTACATTTTGATACCTTACTAATTTTGGGTTCCGGTTAAGTCGGTTAGATTAAGATGAAATCGTATAACATAGCAATCGATAAAGAAGTTCAAAGTTAAACGACCTTGCAAAAGTAATAGTATTTTTTTCAGTTATTTAAAAAATTGTATTACTCGCTGTTGCACGCGACTTCGTCCGCGTTACTGTTTTTGGGTTTATTCCTTGCAAACATAGACAAAAAATATATATTTCCACTGTATAATATTAGTGTAGATTAAGTTAATAGTCAACTTTAACTAAATAAAAAATTCGCATATTTATTACTTGCATTATTTGGAGACTGCTCCGGCACCGAGCCAAGCCGATGCAGGTGTCTTAAAGCCCCATCTTTATGCTTATAGCCCAAGCTTACGCGAGCATCTAATGAGATTTTTTCATTCAGATTTCTTATTTGATTTTTTTATAAAAAGGTAAATAACCTGTCGATAAATTTACCCCTCCTTCCACTTTTTAGCCCCTCACACGCGCGCCATTGATTTTGGACGCCGATCACGTACCATAGTTCTTTCTGAACGGAATTGCTTCCAATAATCTTAGAGAAAAAGTTTCTTTGAGTCTTTTGCTAACGCAACACGCTCTAGTTTCGAATGCTGCTAGCAGTGGCCGTGATTCTGGCGGAAAATCTGAAAATCTTTCCTGAGGTTGTACACTTCGTATGGACCACGGGTTTTCGTGTACGACGCCCGTGTGGGTGAACCTTTTACATCAATTTTCGTATTACCAATGGATTAAATCCAAGGGTTATCCTGCAACCGTAGAAAAGTTTTCGATTGGATTGGTGGCTTGCCCCGTTGTGAATCAATGTTGTACAATTTGTATTCAGGCGGTGTGGTTACTTAACTTTCTCCCTGGACGACGTTCGTTGGATCGATTTAAAAATATTTGCCGTGTTTTGTCTGGCAACCTTTACTGCGACGCTGGCGCTCCATTCCGTTTGGATAAGTTGATTTTAGATACTAATTCGATTTTATGGAGCCTTTGTTTTACGACGAAAGCGATAAATGAACTTGAGAATATTCGTTTTTGCCGTAATGCGCGGGTTTGACGTCCTTTCGTGACATTAAAAGATAACAAAAAGCTGTATTTTATTATTTTCTATAAAATGTTTAAAAAGTATGTTTTATTTGTGAAAATGGTTTGAGACTTTGTATATTTTTATGGTAAATTATTTAAATCGAGCTGATCAAGTGAAATCTAAAGTTAGCTCAGTAGCGGTAATCAATATGTTAAGTATCCGTAAAACTGCAAATCTTGAGCTGAAAATTGATTTCGCTAAACTGGGATTCGTTAATATGATTAATTTTCAACAATAAAACAGCCTTGATGTCATATTGCCGAACGTTACACGGGTGTGCAGTGCGTAGCGTTATTTTAAGGTAATTGATGTCATCAGAAATGTGAAGTCATCAAATTTGCAATGTATTTTGAATTGTCACTTTCGGGTCTTCTATACCAAAATGAAATACTATTAAAATTTGGCTCTGGGCTGGTTAAATTAAATTCTTAATCACCCACACTCCACTCTCGCCAAGACTCCACAACTTAGTTGATAAAGGCTTTGCTCAGAACCTCTAATGACATACAACAAGAAAAAAACTCATTATACGTTCAATAATTTCAACCCTAGGACAAATGACAGACGGATGCACAGACACAATCACACAGACTTTAAGCACAAAGACTGTACCTAGTTTTTTACCCCCTACATCAATAGCGTTACATGAATCGACTGTTTTTAAAGATAGCTATTATAACAGTGATGGTTTTTAGCCAGGTTTTATGAAAGAAGTCAAGTGGTCTCCATTAAATAGGCGTTTTTTATTAATTTAATAGTCATTAGTTCGGGGTAAGATTTTTTCAATAACACATTTTTAACTGTTCCCTCGAGCACCAATAATAAAAATATGTCAAGATTCTTGCCCCACAATAAACAGAGTAAAAATCAATTACGAAGCAGTTCTATTAAATAACAGTTGTATAACAATTGCAGATATCATAATCTTAATGTTGTGTACAGCTAACTGATTACCGTCTGCCGTGAATGACTGTCCTTGCTCGCTGTGACGCAGTCGGTTTAAGATTTCCTACTTGTTTTACTTCATACACTTGACATTGCTATTACAAAGGTTAACCTAGAACGAGTTTCTTTTCGCACGATGATGTTTAAGCCATGTTTTTTCCTCACTGTTATTAAGATCGCAATAGAAATAGGTACACAATGTGGTTATTTTGGTCTTATTACAGGATCTATGAACTACGTTTGGTCGAATGTTAGTATTTTGCCAAATTGTTATAATATAATGAACGTTACATTTTATTTACGTAACAGTAATGGCAGCTGCTAAAATGTCATAAGTAAATATTGTTAGACTAACAAGAAAACCCCTAATCTCTTATCTTGATGTTTATCTTTTATAATAATATTTTTACCTGAACTGAGTGTTCCATTAAGGTGTTATATTATTTAAGTTAACACATTTAGGACATCTTTCACGGAGGCCCCTCAGGCGTACTAGTCCGCAATGGATACCAACTCATGTTCGATCTCACCTAATAAAATACCATTTAGAATAAAAAGGGTGGAAACATGACCTTTTTTCGGTTCACTGGTACCTAACGAAATTTTGTCATGTAAATTAAATGTTATCGAATCCTGTCTTATTCCGTTTTATTTGATTTAGTTAAAATGGTTTAAAATGGAACAATTCTATTTAAATTATAAAAAAACACAACAGATAGACTACACATGTTTATTAAAATCTATGTCAAAATGAAATTGATATTAACTTATTTGTGTTTGGTTGTTGAATATGGTTTAACTTCTAGTTAATTGAAATAGTACAGAAATTTATTCATATTTGATTCTGAACTTTATCTGCCAATTAGGTACTTACCGGTAGCTACACATGGTTTTTAAGTATCCGTTTTTTTAGTAGTGACAATGCTCTATTGTACTTTCAATTTAAAAAAACACTTTCTACAAACTAAGAATAATCATATTATTTTACTGTTTTCGTTTTTTTTAACAGGTAATTTAATGTTTTGTTTATTTATAACCTGTTAAACTTTACCTATACTTCAAATTGTACTTTAACAGTACGTTTACAACCAAATATAATTTAGGGTCATCAAATTAATTTAGTTAAATATAACGAGTGATTAATTTGGAGAAAGATTTTTTCAAATATAAAAAACAAGTCAATTTATCAGGATATCTTTATAATCATACAACAGAACAAGTATTAAAAAAATATATACCTTTCAAATGTTGTCCGTAACTTAACATAAAAAAGATAAAAATCTTCAACTCATGTAAGAATTGAAACCGACTGACCTTCTGAATCGTCACAGATTCAGGCTCTAGAAAAGCTTGAAGAAAATTCACTGTTAACCACAAAATAATCTTTAGCGATGAGTGGCACATTTCTGGCTTAACGGATATGTCAACAAACAATTGCAGTATGTTCTGGAGAGCAACCTGAAGAGATCCAAGAGCTGTCATACATACAGACAAAACGGCACACAAAGAAGTACCCGTTTTTTGGTTTTTTGTTAACATCTTGAAAACGATGCGTCATAGGGAATTTTTTTGTATTTCATTACCTTTTTTGTGTTAAAATTTTCTCTTACTTGCATATAATATATCATCTGAAAAAGCAGCCCTCTAAACAGCTTGACCGAGAAAGGAGTGGGGACTTATAGTATGTTTATCTCCTAACTAGTCCAAGCAAAGTTCCGAAATCAACCATTCTGCTTTGAACTATTCCATCCACACCCCCCTTAAACACTCATTAACAGTGCTATTAATTAATCAAGTGTTATAAGAACCACCACCATTCTTATTTATTTATTTTATTTTCTGGCTTGAAGAAGGCAAACGAGAACCCAGGCCACCGCAAATGCATTGCCAACCCTGAAGACTAAGATGAAAAGCCTCTATGTAAATAAATTCACCTGTTGTCTTATCCCCACACCGGAACACAACAATGAGACTACTGGTGCTTTGCTCTACCTTTCACTATCTCTTACTCTGGTGGTGATCCGAATGGACTTGCAGAAGGGCCTACCACCACCGACCACTGACACCAATTTGGTGACCATGCCATGAGTTAAATCGGAGTTAATCTTTATAATAAAAGCACGTGAGATAAGTATTCCGTAACAGTAATCATTATACCACGTTTACAATCGTGTCATCCTCAATGTTGATTACCTACACAAACCATGAATTTACCGACGCCATTTTGATACCTGACCATAGAGTTGGTCCCGACACGATTAGTAATGCAATGCTGCTGAAATCAATTAGCGTGCGATCGCTGATTAGAAGGTAGTGCGTGTCAGACATGTCATTGTCATTACGTCATAGTCTAATGAATGTAATTAGTTATTAGCGGAGGTTATAGATCACACGGAGAGTGAGGTTAGACGCTTTGAATCTTAAACGAAGATAACGTTAGAGATGCTCTAGTCCGAAGAATGATGCGATTTAGCTTAGCTATAATTGGTTAATCCTTCGTTTGTTTACAGCCGTTCTCCATTATCGTTGTATTTTTTTGCATGATATCCTTTAAGTATTCAAATAAAATTAATGCTTTGCATCAGGTCTTCTGAAAAAATTTACATAAACATTTTCATCAACATTTTTTTTCCATTATTATAATTTTATTAATGAATACTTGTCTTGTTTAAAACGACAAGCGTTCCAACTGTCAACCAGTTTAAGTAACATAAAAAAGTAGGCGCGCATAAACATAAATAAGAGAGCATGTTTTTTAAAATTTCCGCTTTTTAAATTTGTCAAGTACATTTTATGTAGTAATTTACTAATAATTCAATATTTACGCTCGAGGATAGTTCCAACACAAAATATAGTTACACATAAGTTGCTCGATGTCCATGATCGTGAATTTTAGCTTTACAAAATGTCAATTTCCTGACGACGTGCGATTTAAAACTTATATTTTACTGTTAGTATCTCATCGTTACACCGGCAAAGGTAAATTTGTAATCCTTTTATAATAAGAACTCTAGGCTTCTTAGCACATTTATGAGCTCTACAAATATTTTATGTCCACAATGACGGCAGATTTGTATGAACAGGCACGCAAATTCATATGTTAAGACATTTAAATTTATAGCGTAGAGATAAAAGTGGATCATACGTGAATGACCTATTTTCAATTCAACTCTTGTACAACGAGTTATGTTAAAATGACGTGTGGATACTATACACACGATTCATACGTAGGACTTAGAAATGAAATACATTTAAGGACATTTTATCGATCCGTATTTAACACAGCTGATAAAAAAAGCTAGTTTTGATTAGATTTACCAATTAATCATTTACATTTTAAGACGCTTACCAGCAAATTTGTATTCATAAAATAATTAATAAGTAACTGCCGTCAACACATAGCTATTAAGCTTCAATACAGTTAAGGCCAGTATGTAACCAACAACTGTACGGAGGTTCTTAAAAAAATGTTAATGTTTTCGTTTTGGTAGCTATTTGAAATAGCGGACGTCATATTATTTAAACAGATGATTAACACCAATGTTATAAATGTGACTCACGCGCAACGTTTGTCACTATAGGTGTCACTTGACATTAATACCCTTGAAATATGTTGTATTGTTTCTAAAAAAGGAACGGAAAAAGAGAGATTACAATGTTTTTGAAGGGTCCATATTGGCTTCGCTAAAGTTTATCACCCGAAATTGATTTTCCTAACGATTTGTACTCCTAATGATCACTGCTCCTAAAAAATGTTTTCCTAAAAATTTCGTTCCTACAATTTATTTTACTATTAACGTAGCTCATAAAACTCATATCTCTTAAAATTTTAAGTGCTAATGTCACTGATGTAACTTTTTGTAAACTCCTATTTTTTTTTTAAATAACATTCTTTACTTTCCGAGTACAGGACTTTACGCAGGATTATTTTAAAGTTAAAGATGATCTGCTCTTTTATAAAAAAAAATAACCTCGAAGACGAAAGCGGGAGCGAAGCTCCCGCTTTCGTCTTCTAACCTATCCGCGATCCGAGTCGGTTTTGCCTCTAAGTCCCTATTCCCTACTGCCTACGTAATGACGGACCCTTAGGATCTCAGTCACTATTAACTTTAGAGAAAAGTTTTTCAAGTAAAATGTGCTTATTTTAACGTATTCTATGTGGTAGAAGATGGTTATGTTGAGAAAATATAGGAAAACAAATAGTAGTATGATCGATGTTTATTGCAACGGACATTATGAAGTTGAATGATTAGGAATTCAGAGCGTTAGGAACAAAGTAGTTATGAGTAGTGATTATTAGGATGTAAATTATTAGGAACAACATTTTCGGATTTCCGATAATCGACATTAAAAATTTAGTTCAACTTTGGCGCACCCGTTTTTGAACAACCAAGATGCGCCCAAAACTTAATTTGATGTTGATTGCGAACACTACAGTATACTTAAATACTCAATGCTATTAATTATTAGTTAGCATCATTGAAAAAAATGCATCATCTGACATAGTAAAAGACATTTCAGATGAATAGTAAGTACTGTAATCAAAATTCACCTATCCACAGTGGATATATTTTTATTATATTACGAGTACCATTACGTTATGGTCAGTGGTTTAAACGGTCCATTATATAGCTAACGTATGTTTATTACTCGTTTGTCGCTCTGGCTTGACAATAAACTACAAATTAGATGATTCTATGCGATTCTCTTTAGTAACGTAGTTAAATTTTATGTATGTGTATGACATAATAGTTTCACGCTTAATATTGCCTTGCTCTCATACAAGCTGTTTATTAACGTTAATGCGGAAGTAAAACCAAGTACCATTTTGTAACATTTTTTATATTCATAGGTGTTATAAGACACTCGGAAGTGTTATTTCTGCTCATTGAAATTAATTTTATTTATCATAATTTGGTATGAGGTGGGAATTTTAGACCTAATTTGGGTAGAAATTATGCAGGCAAATATTTAAAGCAACTTTGCAGTTAATTTTAACTGTAAAGTAAGTATGTAAAAAAGTTAAGATAAGTTTCTATTTAGTGTTAAGCATTGAAAGGGAGTTATAGCAGCTGCCAGCAGCTATTTCCTTTAAACTAAGGACTTGGCCGGCTTAGGCTTCTAGCCTTGCGTTTACATTCAAGAAGCAAATTAATGGCAATCGTAACTGACAGAACTTCAATTTTAATTAAATAAAATTATAACTACAAACGCGTCATATTAAGAACCTCTTCGTTATTTTTGTGGTATTTTTTTTGAAGTCTGTTTAAAATACTTTTACCGGCTATGGACAATCCAAATTCATAACAACCTTATTTAAAATGATTTACATCAAAACTTTATAATGTGCTACACAATAAGGGTCCGTTTACCTTTATTGCACGTCATATTTTGCTTTGAAATAAAATCAGAGTTCCAGTTTTTTACGCACATCATTCGTAACGTACTTCTAAAGAAAGTTAATCGCTCTCATTTCACATCTTACCTTAAGTTAAAGTTAAAGTGGTCAGTGGCTGCAATTAACCCATGTTTTTATTTTACTCATCGCGGTCATTTCCATAACTGACTGGCGGCGCACGCGCTGTACCGTGGCGATGCGCGGGCGCAATAGTGCGGGCGAAAGTCGATAACGTTTACTTCCGTAATATTCATAAGGAGGAAACTGTCGCTTTGAACTTTATTGCACAATAAATAAAAACGTTTCATTATTTTTTATGACCCAATTAGGATTAAAGAGCACATGGAGTTTTATTTTATTTCATCAACTGCCAACATTACATATTTTTTTGGGTTCCGTAGGAAATAAACAAGTCTTATAGTCTCGTCAGGTCCATCTGTCCGCAGTAAAATATTGATTAAATAACCAAGAGTGACAATAAATGCCAAATAACGAAATACTTTTTCTTTAGCGTCATTCACTACCTATTAAAGTGTTTTGTTTCTCGTGAGGGGTTTGTAAAAAGAAAAAAAAGAAAGTAATTCAGTAAGTTGGCCGCACGGGCACTTTTACACGTCAAAAATCTACCAAGGCTTCGCAACAGTCCACTGCTGAGAAGAAACGCCGTAAGAAACTCAATAGTCAGTCGTTTTTAAATATAGCTTAAGATATTATAAAATTACAAAACTTAACCTAGCATTATATAAAACAATGAATCTAACATAAACCAAAAAAAAAACATGCGTAGTTGAGCAGGAAAATGTGTCCACAATAATATATATATTTATTTGATAGAAAAGAGAAAGAGAGTTAGTTGAGTTTCATTCGATAACTTAAATGATTAGTTTTCAGTTTTAAATCGGTGTAAATATTTCAAGGCTTATATTTTTCTAAAAGCTATTTTATCGACAGCGGTCACTATCGCCGCGAACATCTCTACTAAACACACCTTCCTTGTCAGTAATTCAGTTTTACGTGCGGAGCGCATGCGCTCGATCGTGTCAAGTTTTTAACCGTGGCGTCATTTACAATTGTTTTTATATGGCAGAGGCTCCATGGCAAAGTGAAACATACACCACGAACCGTGGACATGGATGCCAAGGAAGAACTTCCAGAAATGGCAAGGTAACCTTGAACATGTAAAAATTTCAGGATTTTTTTTGTAATATCTGTAATTAAAATTCTCATAGAAAAATCAAATGTGTTTATTCAATGATATCGTGACTTATTCAGATAACATGCTAGTCAAGGTTAGAGATCAGATGTTCAGGTTGTCTTCAGAAACTTCGTGCCTGCAGTGAAACTACGAGTACTTTCTTAGTTGTGTGTTTATATAATAATCATTTGTACATTTGTACTGGCGGTTCCGTGATAAAAACAGAATCCTTAGTTCCGAGTACGTTACTTCTGAAACTACTTGACTTTACTTCTTCTTCTGACGTAATAATAGTTTTAAAACTAACGCCTCAATTAAACGGACGTATCAGCAGTAGAAATAGGTGGACAGTAGAGGAGTTCAAAATTATCTATAATCTATTTTATTGTCAAGAGAATAAGAGTGTGTAGATAATTTTGAGCTCCTCGACTGTCCACCTACTCCTGCTGTTGATAAGTTGTTTGAGTCAATTTTAAGCGTAAATTTTATAAACTACATAGGTTTTTATACATTACTTTTCGTTTTTTAAGTATAGGCATTTCTGCGCCTCTATTCAACACGGTAAAACAATATCGTTTTTTATCTGTTATCGTATTGTCACCGTTTTGATAGCTCTTATTTACTTGACGGTAATGGCGGCTGACGTCAAAACAATACCATAATAGGTCAACCACGATATTGTTTTTACAGCCTAGAATACCGGCCCTGAACCTGAGATCTTCTATACCTATATAAGAGTGCAATTAGCCCTTAAAAGGGTCTTTGGGTGTATGTCTACTTCTCTCTCACTCGCTCTCATAAGCTATTATACTAACTAGTCTCACCGACTGTACCCAATCCCAAAAGACTTTTAAAAACCTCTTGCACTGTACTTCTATTATTCGACATGCTTGGTGGGCCCTGTGCCCTTTGAATAAATTATAACATTGTAAGGTAGGATTATTTAAATCCCGCATTAACGTATACTAAATGAAAATTACATATTTATACTAAAAGGTACGTTAAATATTAGTCTAGTACGCGATTCGGTTACAGTTAATCCAAATTTAAATACATTTCGTTGTATTCTGAATCTAACTGCGCCTTTTTGGGCATTTACCCTAGTTTAGACCTTGTTTGGTTTATAACAATTGTAACAAATGATTTACTTAAAGGTTCAGTACCCAAACGTATTTTTAATATGTGATTGTAATAAAATCAAATAATTCAAGTTAGACCAATTCATTAGATTGGAACGCACAAAGGGTCGGAGCAGGCAGACCGTGACACATATTAGGGCAAGGTTGCCTAAGGGCCCTTAAATTAAAGGTGCCCGAACATTGCCCCCTAATAATACGTCACTCACGGCGTTAAGGACTCTTTCAGTTGTAGTAACCTTTATTTTTAATTGTTCTTATATTGTCTAGTTGTACGTGGAAGAACTAATACGGCTATATAGTCTTCAAGGAAAGGTCGGCTCAACCAATTGTTCCCACCTATTTAGTTTTCCGAATAGGAAGGTTTCGTTTTGTTCATGCATTTCTACAACTTTTACTGTACGAATTAAACTAGAAAAGTTTTCCTCTATATTTCAATTTATTTACTGTTTATTTTCTTACTCCAATAAAATCTTTTTTAATGCTCTTAGTGCCGCTGTCCTCATAATACAGATAATAAACCGACTTTTAAAAGACGAGCCATGTCCTTTACTTCTCCATCATCCTACATACATGTATTGTCTTGGGGTGTACATAACTATGCAAAATTTCTCTTCGAAGAAGGTTAAAATTGTCTTCCAGAATTTAATACCGTCGTTTGTTTGTTATTAATTACAAACGAGGTTAATATAAAGTGTGTTATTACAAGTGAGGTTAATAAAAAGCGTGCAATAAAATTATATTTCTCGTTGTTTTGAAACTTTAGTCGTATCACTCGAGTTGCATCCTTTATGTATTTCTACTTATTTATAAATAGTAACATACTAAATGACTTACTGGTTTTTTTTTAACAAGTTTTATAACAAAAACATGTTTATAGCCCACAACAAGCTTCGTCAAATAATTAAGTGTCAAGTTTGAAACTTATTTTAGAGATAGCGATAGATTTGCGGGCCTAGTTACAATTAGCATTTAAAGAAGGCACACGACACGTTTAAACGGAGAAAGCGAACAATTTTGTAAAGGGGAATAAATATATGTGGCAACACAAATGACATTATGCAACCAAACCAAGACCTATATATCATCAATTGGAATTTTTCAACCTTGACGACTACACATTACAACTTAAAGAATATTATGTACCTACCTACGGGATTGATTTGTGCTCGCTTACATAAATCCAATTTATTGTGTTTTTTTTTTAATCGTTGGCTTTTGTGATTGCTTGGCTAGAGCTAGTAAAGATTTATTTTCAACCAGAAATAGAAAGACAATACATCAACTTAGATTTAATTTTCCAGGTTTCTCAACCACATAAACAAGATACTTAACCCTACTTAGGCCCTAAACACATTACTTTCGGTATAACAAGGAACTATGATAAGCCCGCCTTATTAAGCCAGGCTTATATTCCACTGCTTTACGTTTTAATCTTGCTTAATCCTTATAAAGAAGGTTTGAAGTTTGCAGAGAATTAATAAAAAAAAAAAAACTATATCCGGGTGTGAAAAGATGACCTTTATAATTACTTTTTCATTCATTTATTAGTTACAAGTAAATAAACGTTCAGGATTCTTACAAAGAAAAACCACAACCTACACCAGTTACCTATCCTTAGCAGTTTGTTTTAAAACAGCAAGTTTGGCTTGATATGCGTTTTCGTAGCGTGTAGAAAAATGGAACACGTTATTTTGTTGATAAACTGTATTACAGTTAAATTTAAGGTTCGCAGTACATTGAAGTTTTTAATCTATCTTATATTTTGAATAGTTTTATAGTTCGATCAGTGTAGGATGATTCCCGTGACAACCGTATTTCGTCAATGAAAAACTTGCTATAATACCTTCTTACAAGCAAGGCATGAAGCAAGAGGGGATTTAATCATTTAAATGACTAAACAACATCACAAAGTTTGTATCAATTATAACAACAAAAGTCATAAAAATGCGTTTGTTACGCGAATATGAGCTGTCACAGGGATCATCCTAAATTGAACAAACTGTACAGTAGGGGATCGAGTTAGATAACTACAAACAACATTTAGATACTACTCGTATTTAAGTTCGTGATTCAACTTAGCATGCTAGTAGTTAAAAAGAAAATAATAATAGCCAATTACTTTGGACAGAATAATTAAAGCAACTATTTATCACGACAATCTAAGTACTAAGTTACTGGGAATAACTACAAGCACTCAATAGCTGTTAAATAGTTACAAAAAACGCCATTGAATTATACATTCGCTTAGACTACTCATCTGTGCTACTAGTTGTATAGTATAACCTAGATACCCTATACACATAATTAGCTAACAAACTAAGGTTTACAAGGTTTTACGATACGGCGAAATCAAACGAATACACAGGCAACTTGATGATAGGTGAGATCTGAGGCTCGTCAAAATGCATAATTTCAATATTGCCAATGCATCGCCAACCCTGAGCACTAAGGTGGAATACATGTTGTTATTTGGAATTATTCTTTGTAAACAATAAATGTGCGAAATTGCGAAACAGAAACTGGCGTCAAGTGACCCAAACTAGAATTAATTTTACAAAATGTATGGGTATTCTAACACCTGGATATGGTAGAGATCCGGACGGACGGTACATAAGGTATCGTACCAGTCGATGAGTTAAGAAAGTGTATACAGAAACTACTTATTGCATGTTAGTCAGCTAAAATTATTTTTAATTGTTGTCGTCGTTGTTACTTTGTTGCTAGTAACTGCTTAAAATTAGATATCAAGCAGCTGGCTCACAGTAAGGTTGAATAAGGACTGAGGGACGGACAATACGGACATGCAGTGCTTATTACCACGCTCAATAAGATTAACTACGTAATTTAAGAATAAACCCTAAGTCTACAGCCAAACCATAATAGTTTTTTGTTTAGCTGCACTTTACGAGTTATTTATAATTAAATAAAAGAAATACACAAAGCGAGGACTTGTTACAAAACTCCTTTATTTATAAACGCAGAATAAACCTATTTAAGTTAAAGTATTCTATGTCCCGTTCTGTCAAATTCGAATGTCACAATGACAGATAAGGACAAAATATATATTTAGCACACTAGCTATGACTCGTTTATGAATTAGTGGGCTAGAATATAATATCGTATGCAAGTATTTAACGACTTAGATCAGGAGCGTTCCGTCAGTTCTTAAATGAGCAATTACACCGACACTAAGTAAGGATTTTCTGACTAATAAATTATGCTAAAATGAGTGTTGTGGTTCAGCGTTCAAGGCTTATTTGCGATTTTTAATAAAGTGCCTATTGTTGGTTTCTACAACAAAAGGCCTCATACATACAAAACCAAATGACTACTGAGTCCTTATTCTACATTGTTTTTTCTCCTATTGTTATCGTGTTGGTATCATTATGCTAGCTCTTATTATATTAACAGTAAAGGCGGATATCGCTTTTGACGTGTCCTCATATTGTTTTTAAATCGGCCGCCGATACTGTGAAGTAAATAAGAGCTATCGAAACGTTGATAACACGATAACAAGTCAAAGGCAATACGGTTTTTACCCAGTAGAATAGTATCTAACAAGTTGAGTACTAATAACTGAAGATATAATCTGCAACATTAAAAAAAATACCGGCGTTAAATGAAACAGAAGTTATTAAGTATCCTATAGAGTCTGTCTGTGCGCCATTCATAAAATATGGAGGTATACGTATATAATTGTTTTAATTATCCGTTGATTTTCCTTTTCGTTAGAACCTGGCGCATAATAGCTGGTAGCTATAATTATACTGGTATTTAACAGCCCGTAGCTTGTACCTGTAATAATATTCGTTTTCTTATGGTTGAAATTACATGGGAGTAATGGCTGCAAACGCGATGATAAAAATATTGAATCGTATTGGAATAGTGACTTTTTATATCCGGATCCGTATGGTATTTTTTTAAAACTATATACAAAGTAAATGCCCTCGCAAAGAAATTCGGCTTAAAACAATACAATACAAAATACTTTATTTGAACACCAAAAAAAAACATGACAGAGAACCGTACAATGAAAAACAATACAGTAGTTTAAATATTTATATTGTAAGGAAATGAGGTTTAATGCCGAATAACCAAGAAATTAATAGTCACGAGGAAAATTGAATAAATAATTCTTATTTTATTTTGTGTCCCTTTTCTTTACAAAATAGTTTATTTTGCCAATTAATAAACGCTACGATATAAATTCAAAAATAAAATTACTGGACTATTTTGTTTTGCTTTCTAAGTAAGTCTTAGGTGGGTGTCACTTTAATCGTTGTGTCAATTCATATTATGGCAGTTTAAACAGGACATTAAATAGACAAGGTACTAAAGTGTATAAATATTTATGAATTCGACTGTACCTACGCTCGTATCTACTTAGAATGATTTGAAACGTGGATTGCTTACATTTTACCATAACATCGATGTCAACAACATTTCCAAGTCTTACATTCTTCGATTTCAAAATACACTGTTATAAGACAATGGATAACCGATATTTTCAAATATTCGCATTACGTTGTCAAACAGCTACCTATTTAGAACGAAACTCTTGTTTTCAGCAAGAATGTGAGGTTTTATTTATGTAGTCAAAATTGAAACAAACACAACAGTTTTAAACAATGGGGGACTTGCAGATGAGGTTTAGACACATCTTGCAAAGTACGAGTACCTATTGCTCTAGGGAAATTATTTGAATCAGGTTGGTTTTAATTGTCACTCTAATATCGTCTCAGAAAACGGTTAAGGTTGTTTCCGGCAGTGTGAACCGATTAGCTTTACTACGGAGACCAAAAACCATCAAGATCAGGTTCTTGATGGAGTTCTTGGAAGAACATAGTAGTTATGGGGGAAAAAAAAACCTGCCGATTCCTTCACTGACCAATTCTTTGCAATGTACGCTTGACCGAAAACCATTTTGAAACGGTGTTTGAAAACCGTTCAATATAATTACGCGTAAAAATATAAAATATTACATACGAATACTAAAGCAAAAGTAAGTTTAACTTTTGTTAGACTTACTTTTGTTAAAGTATTCGTGTCGGCGTAAAACGTTCGTAGGTGTTTATACTGGGCTAAACGAAAACCATTTGAAGGATGGAAGAAGTTTGAATAGCTTCTTGCATTCAAATTTCATAATTTATAAATTCCCTTGTTTTCAATTATTGTATTATTATTTATTTACTTGGAATAATTTTATATTGACGATGTTATTGTGAATTCATTATGTACCTACGGGTTTGTAATTGTTTGAATGGACGTGATTCATGTATGCCAATCATTTATTTAATATTGGCAAAGACAATTGCGCAATGTTTCTTCAAATCCCAATGATCAATGAAAGTATAATAATGAAGAGTCATGGTTAATGTACATTTTCCCTGATCTAACGAGATCACGGTGGAATGGAATCTTATTTTCATTTACGTGACTTGAGATTTGAAGATATTAAGATATGAGACTTTCATTGAAGATTGGCATTTTCACTGCTGAATATTTTTCATTGTTTTAACGAAGAACATCATTGGTTTGTTTTATTTTTGTTACATGAATTATGGTTCTGAACATTTATAACAGCTACATTTTTATAATAAAGTTTACAAACAAATATGTTAAGTTAGGTTATGGACTCAGTTGTATAAATGCCACTTGATGTAACTGCTGATCATCTCTTGGATGACTAATTTTAGAATGTTTCAAGATTGTTAATTGATTGTTCATCTTAGCCTGTTTGCAAGTGTAAAGTGTTGTTACAGATTTATAGCACGTTGTTACGAGTTGTTGGTAATTCTGTAGCTCTGCCTACCCCAATCCGGGATGAAGGCGTGATGGTATGTATGTATGTATGTTGACTGTCATCTGATAAATAATGGTTAGCTACCTTTTCCAGAAATATACGAGTAAACGATATGAAGATGCGTAAATTTACAAAGAAATTGTCGGAGGTCTTCGAAAAGCAATTACCACGTGGTTGCTAGGTGGCTTTCAATAAATAACGACGAAATGCTACCCTCGATACAGTCATGTAGTAGCATCGGTCGTGATAATAAACCTACGCAAAATATGCTTATTTGTTCAAATTGTTCACTTGTTTTTTGCTTTTTAACCAAATTTAAAAAATGGGGAGGAGGTTCTCCATTCTTCTGTTTTTTTTGTAATTTATGTTTCCCGATTTCTGAAACACCGCTAGACCACTTATAAAAAAATAATGTTTGGCTCATTGTAATCACGTCAGGATTTAATGATGGGAGAAATCGAGGGAACTCCTTAAATATTCTAGGCACACCTTTGAGTTTGACTTTGGTGTTTATCATAGTAATTTTTGAATTGGAATTGATGATGAAGACCACGAATGGCCACCGGAACTCCTCAACGGTTACTATTTCGAGGGTGGCGATAAGACATCTCAATTACAGAAGCACATTTAAGTTTACATATTATAGTTTGAGTATGACTTTCCCGCGGGGCGTTGCTTGAAACGAGCTTGAAATGTTCTATAGTTTCTTATTAATTGAGAAGTGGGACTACATAACAGCATAAATAGGATCACTAAAAAATATAAAATAAAATAAATGTTTAAAAAAACAAAAACGATAAAAATAATTCTTTTAAAATCAAATCAAATCCAATTTATTTATTTACAATGGTAGTTAGGTCAGCCCAACTGAAATCAGCTTTGGTTTTTGAAGTCGAGTTTGGTTTTTTAAACCTTTTTTTTTTCTTAGATTATTTTATAGCCAGAAACTATTTTTATTAGGGAAAATAAACGAGAAAACAATAATCAAATACTACGTGAACCGAGTGGTGGGAGACAGAAAGTCTGCTAAGATTTGTTTGTTGAGAAAACATACGTATTATTATTTGTATAAGCAATGCGTAGGAAAAATATATAACTTTCCTTGAGAGCTTAACTTTATTACAATACCCTAATAAAATATTGATCAACGTATTGAATCATTACTTATTGTGAGTAGGTACATGACGGGTCTTCGTAATTCAATAGTTGTTTATATAATAGCTATACGTACTACAATCGCCGAACGCTAGAAAATGCTTAACAACTAATGAACAGTATTGGAAAGTACCCACATGGTTTTCAATTGGAATTGGAATTGAAATAATTTAATGGTAAAAAGTGTTAAAAGGTCAAAAAAGTAACTAAATATAGGTGAAAAACGTAAATAAATGACCTCATGCATGTAGTTGTAACACATCTGTATAGAACGTTCGACATTCTATATTTGAAATTACTCCTTACGACTTAAATTCCATATTCGTTTTGTACACAACTACATGCAAGAGGTTATTAAATTAAGTTTCTCGCCTATACTAGTTACTAAATAATTTCTTACAAATAATTTGTAAAGGTAATTAAATTAATGTTGACGGTCGGTAGGTATACCCAAATGTGTAATAATGATTGGAAAAAAATAATATACAATAAAGACGCCTTTTGCAAGCCATACAAAAAACCAAAATAACCTACTCGTTGCGCTGAAAAAATTACTTTAAATTAAAAAAATATGTTTAAAAAAATGTATTTAAGCCTCCTTTAGTAAGGGCCTACCATTTTGAACTACAGCAAATGAGTCACCTCGGTTTCATCCAATGCACTTTTGCCTTAAGATCGAAGAGGCAAGGGCTAATAGAGGGGTACGCTTTAATCAGTCCTAAAACATTTTACATTATTTTATTTCATTACTTACGAAATTAGTTAAATAATAAACGTTCAGCATATAGATAAATATTTATTTGTAGCATAATGGTTAAATTATATAACACTATTTATCATTACAACATTTTGTATAACTTTTATATCAATTTCATTCATTTATTTCATTTGATATACTCGTTATTTTACAGTTATTACTAGGAAAAATAAAAATATTTATTTGCAATAATTTTCACGTTTCATAATAATTATCTTACGTATTTTACAATAGGTTAAGTAGATTACGAGTAGGTTAGAGTTTCACCAACGGGCCTCTTCTACGCGGAATAATACCTACGTGCAGCAGAGCTCCGTCGAATTCGTTGTGCCTATTCAATGCAATGTGCAATTCTTATACCTATTTTGTGAGCATTATGCTCCAAAAAATGATGCGTTTTTTATAATACATTTAACTTGTATATAATTTGATTATTATACTGATTAAAATAAAGCAATTGGTGTTATGAATTGGTTTTTATGTAAACCAATACTATCTATTTATAAAAACAAGCTTTTATACATATAATAGCAATATTTATTTATTTTCAGGTTATAAAGTCAATCGCCGATTTCATCAAAACACAGATATGCACGGTTGCCATAGCCTTGACGCTGTTCAACTCAGTGCGCCTTCCCCGAGAGGCATTTAAATATGGAGCAGTTCCGTACCTGGTGGTCTACTCGCTATGGCTAGTACTGGCTGCACTGCCGGCCAGCCTGCTGCAGCTGACGGTAGGGCAGCTGAGTCAGCAGGATCCGGTTGGGGTGTGGAGGGCAGTTCCCATACTAAGAGGTTATTAGAATTAAATTTCCTAAAATTGTGATTCATGACCGCACTGTTTGGCTGAAAATATAAAAAGTATTAACTAAATGTCACAAAAATATCGAATTACCGCTGGATCATTAGAACAAGATCGGATATCTTACTTATAAGTCCGAGCTTGCAAGCGCCATTTTACAGCATAAAAAAATACCTTCTTACGCTTTGCGTTTGTTTTTGAAAAAGTAAACAGCCCTTGGCCTACTCTTGGCTTACTTCTTAACAATTATCAATACTCAGGTAGTTTTTCTACCAGAGCCTCTGTTCTAGGCGGTAAAACCATATCGACTTAGACTTGTGGTTAGATGATATTATTTCAACTCAAAACTAGCCATTACTGTCAAGTAAATAGGAGCTATCAAAACGTTGACAATATAATAACAGGTCAAAGACGTTACTGACTATTTATCACTGTCAAGAAGTAGTTCACTTATCTGCATTCTTTAGCATAAATTTGGGATAGTGTGCAAAGACAGCTTACGAATAATTCATTATTCCATTAGTCTTTGTCTTATAGAACGGGGGAATGAAGAAATATTCTCCATGCTTTACGTATTCATTGTTCAAAAAACTGTTAATTAAAGAACTCATTTTAATTTTCAGGTGTGGGTCATTTAAAAATAATAACATCTTACATTTGCTGTATCTACATCATGATGTATGCTGCTCTATCGGCAGCGTATCTGGTGTGGATCGGGAAGGGATCATTCCCTTTGAAAGACTGCACAAAGTTGCAAATAACCCCGGTAAATAGCGTTACGAACGAGGATTCTTCATATATTTTCTAATTAGTTTGAAATTAATCGTAAAAATAGACCTTTATTCATTCATAAAATTACTAACAAGTGGTAAACTAAGTTATATTAAACTTAACTGTAAAGTAGGCTCGTGAACCTATGGTATGTAAGAAGTTCTGATCCCATATCTGCACGCATGAGGAATATAGTTAGAACTCTGTCACCTACATAATAATATACGAATAATACTAGTATACAGTTTAAAAAAAAAGTTAGATGACATAAATATTTCAATATAAATATTCATGATGACGAGTAGCAAAATTACAATTTCATGCGCAGTGATCAAGTTTCAAAGTATCGTTGCTCATCCGAACATTTAAATAACAGATGAATAATTTATTTGTTTTGTTTACAGCACGGCTATGAAAATAAAATGAATGCGTCCGAATGTTTCAAGTAAGTTTTCACACTTCAATGATTTTGTAGTCCAATGTATTGCATGTTTCACTTTTGTAGAGATTGTTGTTAGTTTATTTGTGGTATAAATCAGAAACGAGGCATATATCTGTGTCTGCTGATAGGAAAACAGACTTTTGATTAACATGATGATTGTTAGCTTGCCTACTCCATAATATTTTTGGAACTGAAAGAATAAGAGGGTCAGATTTACTGATATTTAAGCTACCTAAGTTATGGCTTTATTTTTGGATAAGGCTCTCCTACAGCAGCCCTTAGTTAGCCTTAAGTTTTTAAGATTAAAACGAATATTATTAAATTATGACCAACTAGAAATTGTCCACTAACTTTGTCTAATAGAAATGACTACAAAACAATATTAAAATTTACACGTAATCATCATAACTACGAGTGTAGTCAGTGGAGATGCCCCCTAGATATGAATGGCTGAAATATGAGTAGGACTACAAAGATGGTAGTCATATCTGCTGGTATAAAGGTGGTTCCAAAAAAAGGGAACGATGTGGGATTTGGCATCTAAGAGACTAAGACTCGGAGTTAGCATCAACGTGGGTATGGAAGCCTCAATCTTCCAATTGGGCCTCGCCATCAACTAATTCGCGGAAATCAATCAACATAGAGAAGAACCGTAGACACCAGCACATCTTCATCAATTCGGACAGCTAAGCTGGTACCTCAGCAATAGATGAACTAGAAATTAATTCTACACCTGTTCAAACCTGAAAAGACAATTTAAATGCCCTAGCAAAGTCCAGCGAAGTCATAGACGGGTACCAGAGTACTCTAGCATTGATTGTAACGAAATATCAGAAAAAAAGGCAAGGAACGTTGCTGACAACCCCTGGTCTGGTCAGCCCAGGGAGCCGTTGTGCATGAAACGCAACAAGAACCTATTCTTTGCGAAGCGACCTATGTAAATATAGGGGCTCAATCTCTGGAAGTCTGTTAAAGCATAAAAACACTCGAAATTACTTATTAAAGGCTTCAAGAACAAACCTCCAAAGACGCTTTACAACATACGCTTTTACACAAACTCGTAAATTGTTAATCTAAATATATAAAAGGAGAAACTGACTGACTGACTGACTGACATATCAACGCACAGCCTAAACGGCTAAACGTAGGCACTTGAAATTTGGAAGGGACGTAGCTTAGGCACCGTAGAGGTGCACTAAGAAAGGAATTCCCGAAATTCCCACGGGAACGAGAATTAGCGGGAAAATCCTTTTGTATGAAAAATCTAAACCGCGTAAGATAGATGATTGAAATTTGGCATGCAGGTACCCTAATAAACGTAAAGCTTACTTGCAACGCGATATTGCAAAATTCCTACGGGAACGGGAGTTATTGGGAAAAAACTTTTGTATGTAAAAATCTAAACCGCGTTAGATAGATGATTGAAATTTGGCATGCAGGTACCCTAATGAACGTAAAGCTTACTTGCAACGCGATATTGCAAAATTCCCACGGGAACGGGAGTTATTGGGAAAAAACTTTTGTATGTAAAAATCTAAACCGCGTAAGATAGATCATTGAAATTTGGCATGCAGGTACCCTAATAAACGTAAAGCTTACGTGCAACGCGATATTGCAAAATTCCTACGGGAATGGGAGTTATTGGGAAAAAACTTTTGTATGTAAAAATCTAAACCGCGTTAGATAGATGATTGAAATTTGGCATGTAACTACCCTAATGAACGTAAAGCTTACTTGCAACGCGATATTGCAAAATTCCCACGGGAACGGGAGTTATTGGGAAAAAACTTTTGTATGTAAAAATCTAAACCGCGTAAGATAGATGATTGAAATTTGGCATGTAACTACCCTAATGAACGTAAAGCTTACTTGCAACGCGATATTGCAAAATTCCCACGGGAACGGGAGTTATTGGGAAAAAACTTTTGTATGTAAAAATCTAAACCGTGTAAGATAGATGATTGAAATTTGGCATGCAGGTACCCTAATGAACGTAAAGCTTACTTGCAACGCGATATTGCAAAATTCCCACGGGAACGGGAGTTATTGGGAAAAAACTTTTGTATGTAAAAATCTAAATCACGTAAGATAGATGTTTTCAATCTAGCATGCATGCATACCTTAGTAAATATAAAGTTTAGTTATGGCTGTATTTTGAAAAATGAAGTTAGCGGGAAAAAAATGTTGTATAAAAAAAACTAAACTGCATAAGTTAGGTGCTTGAAATTTGACATGCATATACCTTAGTGAATGCAAAGTTAAAAATTCCCCTGGGAACGGGAAGCGAGTTAGAGGCTCCTTATACTATAACCTCATTTAAAAATAATAAAATTAAGCATTTTTTAACCTTTCTCCCACATACAAAGATCTCTCTTTTATATCTTCACACAAAGATCTTTTTTTTATATCTTCTATTAATTATCTAAATATATAAAAGGAGAAACTGACTGACTGACTGACTGACATATCAACGCACAGCCTAAACGGCTAAACGTAGGCACTTGAAATTTGGAAGGGACGTAGCTTAGGTACCGTACAGGTGCACTAAGAAAGGAATTCCCGAAATTCCCACGGGAACGGGACTTAGCGGGAAAATCCTTTTGTATGAAAAATCTAAACCGCGTAAGATAGAGGTTTTCAATCTAGCATGCATGCATACCTTAGATAATATAAAGTTTAGTTATGTTATGGCTGTATTTTGAAAAATTAAGTTAGCGGGAAAAAAATGTTGTATGAAAAAATCTAAACTGAATAAGTTAGATGCTTGAAATTTGACATGCAATATACCTTAGTGAATGCAAAGTTAAAATTTCCCCTGGAAACGAGAAGCGAGTTGAGGCTCCTTATACTATAACCTCATTTAAAAATAATAAAATTACGCATTTTTTAACCTTTCTCCCACACACAAAGATCTCTCTTTTATATCTTCTATTATCTTTTTTTAGATATATAAAAGGAGAAACTGACTGACTGACTGACATATCAACGCACAGCCTAAACGGCTAAACGTAGGCACTTGAAATTTGGAAGGGACGTAGCTTAGGTACCTTACAGGTGCACTAAGAAAGGAGTTCCCGAAATTCCCACGGGAACGGGAATTAGCGGGAAAATCCTTTTGTATGAAAAATCTAAACCGCGTAAGATAGATGATTGAAATTTGGCATGCAGGTACCCTAATAAATGTAAAGCTTATTTGCAACGCTATATTGCAAAATTCCCACGGGAACGGGAGTTATTGGGAAAAAACTTTTGTATGTAAAAATTTAAATCACGTAAGATATGGTTTCAATCTAGCATGCATGCATACCTTAGTAAATATAAAGTTAAGTTATGGCTGTATTTTGAAAAATTAAGTTAGCGGGAAAAAAATATTGTGTGAATAAATCTAAACTGCATATTAATAAGTTAGATGCTTGAAATTTGACATGCATATACCTTAGTGAATGCAAAGTTAAAAATTCCCCTGGGAACGGGAAGCGAGTTAGAGGCTCCTTATAAAATAACCTCATTTAAAAATAATTTAACTAAGCATTTTTTAACCTTTCTCCCACACACACAAAGATCTCTCTTTTATAACACGCCACGCGGACGAAGTCGCGGGCAAAAGCTAGTATTGTTTATAAAACTCGAATCAATACACACATTTCAATGTTTATATTGATTCGAGTTTTATTTATCTCTATGTTTTTCATTTCATTCTTCTGCATAGATCAAAATAATTACTTACGACTATTTTAACATTAACTGGAGTTTTGCAAATAAAATTTAATCGCAGGTTCTTTGATATAACATTATTATCAATAAATTACGCCCAAGAGCCCTTAAACCATTCCCACTGTAATTTAATGACACCTTAACCTGTATCGTTTTTAATTTCAGTTCAACATTTTTGGCGCCATTTACAGTATATCCGCAGTACCTCGGGATAATGGCCATAATTATATTTATTTTATGGTTCTTCGTGCCCATTTTGTGAGTAATATCATTGTTATTTTATTGCTAACGAGGGTGCAAGTCACCTGGGTAGAGAGCGTAGCAAAAACGGTGACAATATTGTGTGGTAACTTAAATCAGAAATAATGCTATTTCTGGCTTTAAGAAGTTACTAACAGGTTTATTTAATCCTACTGGTTACTATTTTCTGAGTAAATTTATGAAAAACATGCTAGCGTAAATAATCACTAATGAAAAATTCGCAAAAAATACAAACTTTAATCTAATTTGGTATTGGCAAAAAAGTAGGTACGACTTATTTATACGCAACAGCATACGAGTTATCTAAAGTTCATTAATATAATGGCGCAAATTTTGTATTATAATATGATTATTCGTTGCCAACCTTGAGGATGAAATAGGTACCTTATGGGCAGTAATGATACTGGACATTCCCACCACGAAAATTGTTAATACTGCTTAGCAGCAGCAGATAATTCAACTATTCATCATTATTTTAATTGGATTGCAGGTTATACCGTCTTCGCAAATCATTAAAAGTATCTCTTAGTATACTAGCACCGATGACTCTTATAATTGCCATAGTGCTGTGCACATTTCTGTCAGACAGTGCAGTCTTGGCTTCTGTGCTGGCATCATGTAAGCAATGGTCGACGGTAACACAGCCCTACATATGGCATAGTGCATTGGTACAGGCCCTGTTGTCGACGCAAGTAACGGGTGGCTACTTGATCAGTGCCGGCGGAACTGTGTATAGACATTGTGATGTACGGTGGTAAGAAGCGCTTATTTTTATCTACCAAATAATTCGGCTAAAATTTGTCTGTTACGATGTGATATTCTTCTTTAGTTAATTCAAACATTATCTTGACCTTCGTTTTTAATGCTTGTTACTTATATCGTTTAATAATTATTAAGTATGTTTGAATCAGATTTTTATTTGTTACAGGACATCAATCATGATAGTAGTGGTTAATTTATTAGCTGGATGGCTTTGGATATTTATGTGGGAATCAATAAGCGGCACAGGTCCAAAAGACACGAGCTTTATATCTATATTAGTAATAATATATCAGTCATCAATAACAGAAAAGCGGCATAAGCAGTGGCCCATATTAGCATTTGGAATGGTGTTAGTTTCGGGCATAATCACTGTGGTTAGTTTCTACTTATTATTCTGCTGTTGTATTATGTTGATATGAAATAATTGGAAGAACTATGTATTTTATCTGTACAATGAACTTTTATTGTTATAAATACATTGCGTTGATTCTTCTGGTGCAGTAATTTATTAATTGATTTTCTGGTCTCGAATTCCTTTTTACTTAACAAAATAAACGTACGTAAATAATCGCTATTTATTTATAGAAATATACAGTGTGTAAATGGTATACGGGCGTTCCTTTTAACTATGGTTAGTATAACTACCCCTACTGAGCACATTTAGGCAGCTTTAGTTAAAATTAAATTTAAAAAAAAAAATTAACACGTAACGTATAACGAAAAATGCAATTAATCAAACATTACGTACTTACCTGACAGATGGACTTCGATGTACATTGCGGGTCGATAGTATGTTCAAAAATTAATAACGGTGTATACGTTAGCGTAATCAAAATAATTATTTCTGTTAATGATTAGTAGAGTCTTAATCTATGTCCAGTTTTAATAAACGCCCGTATACCATTTACACACTGTATAGTATAGCAAACATTTTTAAGGATTATCTCGCCATATAACATGAGTCTTCTCTCAGTATTTGTCAAGAGTAGGGTTTAGAATTGCGTTAAATTATTAATGACCTAGGATTTAGGGACAAAGTTTCAGTTCATTGCTCTAAGCGGTAGCAGGTTTGATTGGATGCATCAGTTATGTGTCTGAGAAAACGGCTAAATTTAATAAAATGACTGGAAAATATTTACAACTAGAACTTCTAAAAGATCTTAGGTAAAATTACAAATTATATAATATTATAAACTTAGCCTTGCGTAGTTTTGAAAATTGAGCGTGTAAATTCAGGAAAACTAATCTCAGTGCAAATAAGTAAACAAGTTTTTATAAAACATGTATATGCGGTTTATTAGATATTTACGAAACTTCATATAAATAACTACTACAAGTACCTTAACTTATAATTTCAGCTCGTTCTACTCTTCCCAGTCTTCCACAAACTCTGCCGCCACTTCAGTGACCATTGGCGTTTCTGCGCCGGCGCGTCATCTGCGGTTGGTACCACATTGACCATTGCCTTGCTGGCGCGAGGAATCAGCGTGGCGACGGCTCTCGACGAGCTGGTCGTGCCAATACTGACGGTGTTCACCACAGCTGTGGAGATAGTCGGTTTTGTGTTTATTTACGGTAATCATTAGTACTTGTTTTAATCATGAGTAACAGATGGATTCTTGACTCTTCAGAGTTATATTAAAAACTCTTGCTAATCTATGGTTGAAAAAATTAAAAGATTTATTTTTCAATCCTGAGACTTTCTGGACCATTTCCATGCACTGGAAAATAAACAACTTTATTAAGTAGGTATCGTATGTTATGCATGCTTTGAAACTTATTTTTTAATTTCAGGTTGGTATTACATCTCAATTGACATAGAATTCCTAACCGGCTCGAAACTACCATGTATCTGGATAGCTGCGTGGTGGACTGCACCACTTCTTATCGTTGGGGTCACGGGGTGGTGGCTGCGGACCCTCCTCAAAGCGGCTTGGGGCAACACTCTGTCCCTCTGGCCCTTGGTTGGGGTTTTTGTGGCCATACTGATCATTATAGTAGTCATGGCTGCTGTTGCAGTAGCAAAAGAAGAACAATTTAATTTGTTTACGGTACGTCATATAAATGTTACCCAATGATGTTGTATCAATAACAAGTTAATCGTACTAGCACAATCACTAGTGGTGGTGGTAGGGCCTTGTGCAGGGTCCGTCCGGATCGCTACCACCATCTTATCCATTAACCCACCGCCAAGCAGCAGTGTTCGCATCGCTGTGTTCCGGTGTAGAGATAAGACAACCGGTGAAATTACTAGCATAGAGGCATTTCGTCTCAGTCTTTAGGGTTAGCAATGCATTTGAAGTCTTAGGATTGCAGTTTTATGATTGTAGTTTTGAGATTTCAAATATCTATGGGTCTCAGATCCTCTTACCATCAGGTGGCCTGAGTGCTCGCGTGCCTTCTCATAGCTATAGTAAACTAAATGACTAATTAACGTTATCGATAAACCTTATTCACGTATAAATAAGTCATGCCGTATGAGTAGATTTAAGATTTTTAAAAGATTTTTCATTGCAGAAAATTGCATCATCTTTTCGACCTTCCCGACTTTGGGGTCCAGAAGAACCTATGGCCCGGTACATTTGGATGTCTCAGAGATGCGCAATCGATCTTCACTCCGAATCTAATAAATATCCCGAAATTTTTGCGAATGTAAATGAAAAATCGTACGAAAAAGAATGGCCCGGAGATCCTTATAAAAAAAGTAAAAAGATGCACAATAACAATGGATATTTACCCAAAGATAATGTTCTATGTAAAGATACAGGAACTCTTTATAGCAAACATTCCATACCAAGAGGTAGTAAGAAAAAGAAAGATCTAGAAAAGTTTAGATCACCTAATGTATGCATAGCTAAAACTGAGCTTGGCGGCCCTTTGTCTTGCAATTGTAATAGACACTTTACTCTTAATGTCCCGGATTTAAGAAAAGTTGAAGTAGCAACGAGTTTATAAATAAATCCTGTAACAAGTTACAAGTTCAAATCGTGCAACGAAGGTCTTGCCTAGTCCAATTATTTATGATTCAATATTGTTAAGGTGATTTTATGTATAATAGACTAAAGTTAACAAGTATAATCTAGTTATTAAACAAAAGAATAGGATGTGAGAGTTGTGATATTACGGAAATGTGTAGCAAGATTTTTTATCTTATTCTTAATATATTGTGCAATAAAGGACAAAATGCCATTTTTTTACTTGTTGTTGTTTTAGTTTCCTAACCATGAAAAAACGTTACTTATACCTACTAATGGTTCACAGTACGCTACAACGCAGAGTTGTAAAATTAATCAACTTCGAAGATGAATAATAAATAAGGGTGAGTAAAAAGATTTTTTCAAGAGAAGGGTCGTAAACCCAACGTGAGTAACTGTCAAAAGAAACTTTAGTTTCGAGCTAAGAAAAAATACGAAAATGATAATCGTTTGTAGAAAACGGGCACGAGTGGGAAAAAATGAAAAATGGCCTAAGTTTTTATCATAAATCTGGGGAAAAACTCTGAAAAGTATTACTTGCGAAGGCTCCTTCAGTTTCTGCAGTTAACTTAGTTATTTCGAAAGTTACAAATGTATGCAGAGAGGTGAAAACTATTTTGGGACTGGATCCTAGTCAATTTATCTTCAAACAATGGCAGCGGCTCTTGTTAATTAAACTATTCGTTTTTAATATAACTGACTTTGTTCAGTATTGTCTTTTCAATATAAATCGTACATCGCTTACAAAATTGAAATACAATTTCTTAGTAATGCTTCCTTGTCCATTAAAAAAAAAAAGTTATACTTATGTCAAATTATTTAGATTTTCCTAATTCAAATATTTATTTAGGTCCGAGTACAAGCAGTTTTAATCAGTATTTAATCATGTATATCCTACGTACGAGTACAAAGGCAACTTTGCACCAAAACCTTTTAACTTTACAATTTCATTTCGGCTATCCCTCCAAAGTAAATTCACCTGTCCCTCCTTTAATATTTACTAACTGGAGATAAGGCACGCGTGGCACATCATTTTAGCCTTCAATTCTGTTTGGATCACCCCTAGCGCTAATGAAAATCATAAAGCTTACCGAGATAAGTTCTATGAGGGTAACATTAGGGTTGCCCCAGCCATATGCCTGCCACTTTCAAAATAATATTAAACTTAACGTACGCTATCGTATTGTTTTATTCGAATGAGGGTCGGTTTTTCCGATCCCAGCATAAAGTTATCTGATAAATAATCACGTTAATTTTCTTTGAGATAAATAACGACAAATCTGATTATTCTCTGAAAGAAAATGTAATTCTAAAATGAAGATTGATAAATAAATAGTGCCTGAACCAGAAATCTTGTATGTGTACTACTTATTAAGATAGATTACGTCAAAAGAAGAGACCAACTGTATTTTGTGAAATATTAAATATTTTATTTAAAATAATGATTTAAAATAGTAATCTGTTTCATATCACAGTGAATAAAACGAATATTATGGGAAAACTAAACTGTCAATTTTGTTAAGAACATTTATAACAGAAAATGGTATATCTATGTCGATGAATCGCTCTGTCAACAACAAATTGAATAATCATTTCGTCGGCTTAGTGCAAGAAGTCATTAACTAACAAAAAGTCAAGTCGGAGAAAAACGGGCTCAAAGTTTTGACACAGTCAAATGACCATAATTGTAATAGGTTCGGTTCTAGATTTAAAAATTAAACATCAATGGTTAGCTAAATGTATTTACTATTAAATCCAATTAAAAACTTTGTCCAATAAAGTCAAATAACTTTTTTAAAAGCCTAAATATGTAGTTAGTGACTTTTGGTCTTTCTCGCTCTTAAGGGAACTTACAATTAGCTATTTTTTATTTTCATTACAAATAAATCGGGAAACATAGTTTTCTATAACAAAATTGGTTTAATCAGTCGTAATTGTTAACTTAGAAGCATTATAAATATTACTTATTAATCAACAACGAATAAACAGATTTATTTAATTCTACTTCACAGATTATAAAGTCTGCAAGACCACAAAAATAACACAAAATTCTCGTAATGACGTTATTTTAAACTTCAAACTAAAATAATAATGAAATATTCATTGTTGGTAGATGAACTTAATATTATAATAATTCCAGACAACAGCAAGCACTATTAGTATAGGTAAAACGTGAAAACTTCTAAAAATTTAAATAAAGACATCAGATTTTGATTGAACTAATACAGTAGGTACGAAAAAGAGTAAAAAAAAACCCTTGACGTCCATCTTTTTTACTCTACGTCTTCTGAGTTAGAAGACATTTCTTCAGGGACATAATCACGACACTCTTTGGCTGGCAAGTTCCGGTACCAGTGGTGAAGTTCCGCGGGTATTATTTTTTCATTGCACATTTTTAGCAAACCGTAAACTGTTCTACTTCCTTAATATTCGTAAGAAGGACTGGCGGCGTATCTTGCTGTGCTTGAATGTGTCTAGGTGACTCTAAGCCATTTTTAATATCCGACAAAGACTGTAGTTTCAAATCAGCATTCTGATTGTCACCCATTAAGATCAAAAATAAAATACATTTTATACAGGGTGGCCGGTGGCAGATTTTTTATATTTTCAAAAAGTCATTTTTGTAATTAAAAAAAATGGGTTTTTACATTTGGCGGGATTACACGGTTCAATATTGCGAATTTTATTTTCATCTTGTTTCAATGGTCAGAACGCCGTCATTCTTATGCAGTTGAAGCGTTTGCACGCTATATAATTTCGTTAAGAGACGGGCCGAGTGTAAAATTTATTCGGTCATGGGTGCAAAGGTTCCGAGAAACTTCTTCGGCACATAATATACCGAGATCAGGCCCCAGCACTCACGGACGCCGGAACACATATTGAGTGTGCAACGGAGGTTACAGGAAAATCCACGACTTTCAGTGCGGAAGAGAGCAGCTCTCTTTAAGACTCCTAAAGTTCTCAGTGCATGAAATATTGAAAAAATAATTGAAGTTTCATCTCTATAGGATTCAACTGGTTCAAGAAACTAATGAAAGTGATTTAACCAAACACAAAGTTTTTTGTGACACAATGTTGCACAGATTTCGTAACAAAAATTGCATTTTTTGTAGTGACACGGCCCATTTTCACATGAGTACTCATGTCAACAAGCATGTAGTAAAGCAAAATTGTCGCTACTGGGGCCCGCGATCGTCTAATCCACGGTAAAAACACCAAAGACCTTCGCATTGTCTAACAGTTACTGTTTGGTCTACCTCATCCTTGAATAGAATTATTGGGGGTTATTTTTTTGAAAATGCCTAGCAGTAAAATGTAAATAGGTAGTGAAAACTATAGGAAAATGATAGCTGATTAATTTTTGCCTAAATTGCTTGTACATCCGTCCTATTCATCACATGCCTGGCTTCAGCAGGATGGTGCTACACCACACATGGCCACAGTGTCGATGAACGTGCTTCGCGAACATTTCCCTCGAAAATTGATAAACCGCTTTGGAGAAATCCGTGGCCGCTGAGATTGCCCGATTTGACCCCTATGGATTTGTTTCGATGGGGGTATCTCAAAACCAGAGCTTTTAATAACAACCCACGGTCTAAATATAGGTGATTTCCAAAAAAATATTGCTATCGAAATCAACAACATTACGCAGAATACGCTGCGAGTGGTACAAAACGCGAGGCTCCGTTTTGATGAATGTGCACGTGTAGGGGGACGACATTTAGAGGACATATTTTTTAAGTAATTAAATCCGCATTTGTGAACTTTATTATGAGATATAAATAAACACTATTCGCCTCAGGTGATGGTCAAAACAAAACCTAGGTACCTATACAAAATCTCGCCCATCGTGTAAAATCAGTCTTTTGCAAATGAAATACTTAACTAAGTACTTACTTACCTACACTATAACTTAACAGCATAAGCAATTTGAACGTATCTTATTATAATTTAATGACCATAGGTACAAACGCTCTTCATTCGCTTTATTTAGAATCTTTTCTAGCATCAAAGATCCTCGTCCTGCCTTAATGTTAATATTATTTCGCTTCATTTTGTAAGAAGTCACTACCATCTCGCATAACGTCCATCCCTGGTCGCAGCTGCAACGGTATGACTTCGATCGCGATGACCGAACGAGTGGCGGGTTACCGCGAGAGCAAGACGTACTCGTAGGTAGGCATAAAAGAGTTGAAATATGAACTTATCAGAGCAAGAATAATTTCACTAAATGTGTTCAAAGTGAAACAACTTATTTGTCAAAAGTCATTAACCATAATTTAATCACTTGAATTACGTATCTTTGGACACAACTAAAATCGATAACTATCATTGATTACTTTAAAAAATCATTCTGGCTGCCATTAATGCTGTTTCCTATTTTTTTTAAACTGAATAATGTACTTTAGTTATTTTATACTTAAGTGAAAGTAGTAATATGCATCCAATGCTTATTTTGTTAAAAATCATTAAAGCGTTATAATAACATTTTTTTTCGTTTTACTGTTTGCTAAAAGTAACTATATGCATATAATGAATTCTAGCTCAAATACTTTCAGAGCGATATTCATATTATTTTATTTTTTAAAGTTAATAAGTAACATTAGTGAATATTCAAACGTAATAAAATGTGTAAAAATAAAAAAAGATGTTTTGATTAAAGTAACTAATGGTCATAAACCATTTCCGTCAAATCAATAAAGCAAAAATTGGAATTAATGACTTAATGTCATTGCTGTAACATCGAAATTACTAAACGTAAAAAGAAATGGGTCAGTGCGTTAGAAAGAGTAAGTCGTGGCGAATCCGCCTGTGTTTGTACCTGTACTTAGTAACTTTATGCCTTTAATGACTTCTTGCACTAAGCCGACGATTTATTCTTTTCAAAGAATGTAATGAAAAATCACCGCCCCGTCTCACAAGACAGATAACGCCGATAACAGCATCCCTTTTAACTTTTCAATTGGAAACTTCATTCGTGTTCGACGAATTGATACCGGTGCTACACGAACCAATATCGAAAGAGACTTTAGAGTTCTGTCATCAAACAGATTATTATTTCTTTACTTGTGTTAGGGCATTGTTAGGGACATTGATACTTACATCCCTTCACGCCTTCATTTATCAACAACTTTAAAAACTTGTTAATTACGTAACCACATTTTGCACAAACATAGTGACATTGATAGCTGGGTCGTTCTTCTGTTTATCAACAATAACCTGTTTCTCATTTTATTTTGGTAGTCATACGTAAGTCTAACCTAACCTAACCTAACCTAACCTAACCTAACCTAACCTAAACTACGTAATTAATCTTAAAGATATCGTGAAAGTGAATGATCACGAAACACTAGCGTTTGTATTCGATGGCAACTTGTCTAGCCCCGCTGGAAACATCATGGTTTCAGCAGAAAATAACTAACGTCGAAATTAAATTCGATGTAATGATAATGACACAACCGATGAAGTGAAATTCGATAGAATGGTAGATTACTTTTGGCTCTCTATCGCTGTCACACGTATTCTGGCACCCGACAAAATATTTGCTATTCTAGGAAGTGTGAAAGCGATAGATGGCCGAGTACTATTAATACAGTGGATTTAACCCCAAAGTTTTTATAGGTTTGGGTAAACTGTTTAGACTAGAATAAAACCCCATGAGAGTGAGTGAAAGATACGTACAATCCGAGGATGTTTTTAAGGGCTACTGATTTTTGTATAATATTGACATACCTGTGCAACTTGCAAATTTCTACAATTGGTAAATTTATCAGAATGTCCTCACGGAAAGAACATGTCCGACAAGGACACTTTTTTTAAATAGGATCTTTATCTCAAATTATCATTTTTAACGAAATTTAGAATGAATTATTTTATTTTTAATATATTTACATGAAATTTACGTACAAAATTATTTGGTTTCTAAATTTTAAATCTCGATATTTCTAAAGTTACCAACGTGGGCATGTTCTTTCCGTTTGCCTTTACATAAAATTGCTACTATTGCTTTATCATTTTTAAACATATGTTGTAAATCGAAAGCAAAACAGAATAACGCAGGTACCGATGAAATAGGAGTCTAACGATTAAAATGTATAAGTATACATTTATTATTTTGTTTTAATCTTGTAACGTTAAATGAAAAATAAATACAAGTCCAGAAGTAAAAATATCCTACGGAACCAAAATTGAAGTGAAAAGGGCAAAATACAGACGTCTTGATTCTTAAAAAATTCAATGACATTTATTTTGTCGCCACGTGACTGAATTCTTATTAGCACATCAGATTTTTTGAGATTTATGTTTAAAGTTTTATATCAGTGATTTTATTGAAAGGGAAAAATAATTCTACATTTGATTAAAACTTAAATAACTTCAACACCTTAAATCCTATTATTAGATATACTTATTACTCTTATTATAGAAATATCGACAGGCTAAAAGTACATTTTAGTAACTATTAACGAAACAAGGTACTAAGATAATATTCCTGTTATTCTTACCAGGCCTAAGGCTGGCATTTACTATGTTCACGAAAAATTAACATCCAGATTACCGCAAGTATACAGAGCAAAATATATATATATGTATACATAGCAATAGCTATACGGAAACATTAAGGTGGGTGCACACGGCGCGGTGGAGACGGTATAAGAAATCTCCACGCGTGAGTTACTGCCACATTTGTCCCCGCCGTGTGACCTGTCGTATCTGATCGTGGGAGGGACGCTAAAATGTATCAATCACTTTCTAAGGTTTATTAGTTTATTTTGCACGTCGAGTTGAATAAAATGCATCCGTAATTCAGTACAATGAGTAAGTATTTAAATACTATATACTAATATAATAACTTAAAAATACGAAAATAAAAGCTGCTGAATCTCATTGCGCTGATTAGCAATGTGCAAGTTGCATAACATTCCAAAAAGGTTGGATTCGTTAATTTGAATCATTGAGAACTGAACGTTCTCAGATACATTTTACATCATTGAAAATCATGTAAGTTACCGAGAATTTCTCATAAGGAACTTTCACTATTTGAGAAGTTTCTTCGTTTGCAGGACCATTTCCACGGTGAGAGAAATACCTTGACTATTATTTTATTTTATAGGAGTGTATGGCGCCACACTACGAGCAGCGCGCATCACTAGCGTCGCCATGTCAACGAAGAAACACGGCTGTCTCGGCAGATGAATTTTCATGTCGCGATTGAATTATTGGCTGTGCAAAAATACTGTGATATTATAAACTATTTATAATTATTATGTAATGATGTAAACCTGTTTCCTGAAAAAAATATACATTGCCGAGTTTCTTACGCCGGTTCTTCTCGGGGCAAAGGTTTTATTTTTCGAACCGGTGGTAATGCTTTTTGACATTCATAGGTGCATTATATTATGCCTAAATTGAAGAATAAAGAACTTTGACTTTGACTTTGGTTATTCTGAGTAAAACTAAATATTATTTACTCACGTGTTGCGTATTATTTATAGCATAGCGCTCACAAATTCTCGCTATAAGTGGGAGGCAAACGAGCATTTAGTTTACCTGATGCGAAGTACTTAAGTAATGACCACCACCCATAAACACCAGGAACTCAAGAAGAGCTGTCGGTGCGTTGCTGGACAGTAATATATCCTTTATATATCCTGTGGCATTGTATTTTTCAAGTTAAAACATGTGTATTATAGTTTAAAATAGATAAATATTGCACAAAGTTGTTCGTTTACTATATTTGGTTTACATTTTACTTCGTGATCAAAAAAATTTTTCGAAACATCGGTTATGTACAGTTGTTTATTGTTGATTGATTTAATTTAGCATCAGTGTTATGCTCGCTGGTACTGGATTAAGCTGATGACGCCCAATATTTGGCAGTTAACCTAGGCTCCTATTTTAGTTAAATTTTGCTGACAAAGCAGAATAGAGAAAGGGCGTAAGACAACAATAAGTACAAAAAACGATCAGGTACAATTATTGTTTAGGCGATGTCAAATTTTAAAATGTAGACTTCAATATCCTTCTCTGTTGCTTTTTTACAGAATCAATTGCAACAATTGCAACAACTCCATTTTTAATAAAATAATATATTTTTTATCATCGTGAGCAGTATTTTAGCGGCACCGGTTTTATAAGACGTCATTATTAGTTGTCATTAATCCAGAGGACGTTGAGGCTGGGGACAATGGCACAACGTTTTCCTCTTACCTCGTAACATTTATTTTTAGGGTATTTTTGCCTCGGCAGCATATGAGAATAGGCCTTTGTTTTACACATCGCTTTTTTTTCCTTTAGGAAGAAAAGGTTTCATTTTTACTACACGCATTCGTGCCGATCAGTGCCTTATCAGTATACACCTAAAAAGCAAAAAGTTGTACTGGTTACCTTTTACTTTCGCTAACATAACAGGCTCAATAATCAGTCATATGTTATTTTTATTGTTGGTATTATCCTGGATTTTTGGATAGAAACGCAAATATTTATGAAGTATATCACTTAGTAAAAGTAATTGAGAACTGAAAATGTACAGTGCAAGAAGCATAACACTTTCCGGTTTGGATAATGTTTCAGTGGTTACGGTCCGTGAGCTCTTAGAAAAACCTTCGGGTTTCGGGGGAACTCGGAAGCCTTCGTGTAGTAGAATATTACAGTGCACTCGTTGTGTTTTCTTTGATTTATATAGAGCAGTAAAACCACCACTGACTTATTTATTTTGTTTGTTTGTTATTTTTCTGTCACTAACACGTTAGTAAACATCTTAGACTTATTGTGCAAAAGGTAGGTAGTTACAGAATTATCAACAAGTTTTTAGAGTTGTAGGTAATTCTGTAGCTCTCTGCCTACCCCACTCTGGGAATGAAGGCGTGCGTTTTTGTATGTATGTAAGTATTTGTATTTCCAACTTAAATAGTGTGTTTCTGTAAATATCCAATCACGGGAAATTATTTATAATGTACCTGTACATTTTTTTTAAACAAGCGGAAAGTCTTAAGAAAAGTCAAGAATCCACAGGTGGGTATAACAGCTCTTTATACTTCCAAACTAAAGTAGTGTGTGGAGGCGGGGTGTTCTCTATTTAAATTAACGATGGAAGAATTCGAAAATGATGATTTTGTTTTAGTTGTACAAAAAGTCATATTGCATTAAAATTTGAAACAGATAAATAAACGTAATATTATTATAGTTTTATTTTGTACTGATGGTTATACTTTACATAACTCTTTACGGTAACTTCAAAATGTTTCGCAAGTTGTTAACAGAACCACCACATATCACGATCGCGTGTCATGTTCAATACCCGAAGTATGCTTCTAAAATCCGAAGGACTGTAGTTAATATATTCGCATAATTAAGAGCGTATGAGAGAGTGAAAGAACATAAAAATCCCGAAGTTCCTGGTATATTGTATACTTAGCCCATCTTTATTTGTATGAATTCAATGTAAGTTTTGAACAACAGCTTAATCGATACATATTCAAATAAAGGTTGATATAATAATGTAAACCAACTGGATGTTCAATAAAATAGTATTATTTTACTTTGGGAACAGAAATTGATCTAAGGACCTAACTTATGACATAGATATATCCACGCTTGAGACTACGACTAAGTTTCATTTAAGTAATAACTTTAATTTCGAACTTCTGGTGCCGAATAGATAAAACTCAATATAAAGTCAGTCTGAGCACTGGAGATGTTCTCATTAAGTAATTTGGATACCTACTACAGAATTTCAGAGTTATATTATTTTTCAAGCAGGTAAATTACTATATACATAATTATGCATTTTTGTAATAGGGAGGTATCAGTTTAAATATTATGATCTTCGTATGTTTTTCTTTGCGGCTTTCTTTTCGAAAGTTAAGGATCGGGTTTCACACAAATAATAAAGCATCATAACACACGTTTAGTTTCTATTATTCTTCTTTTTATGATTCAAAAACATTTTTATATGTTTTAATAAAATAAAAAATACAACATCAACATCCTTATTGAACGTCAAAACGAAGCAACTGGATATGATGTATTTTTACTGTTAAGTAAAACGGGATTTAATCGCGTAAATAACGGTGTTTAATACCTCAACGTTTCGATCGCGTTGTAAAGCGTCAAATCAAGAAACGTCTTGAAAGTTTAAAATAAACAGTTTATTTTTTTAACTATATAGTACAATCTTTAAACAACAGTAGATAATAAGTCGACTTTTAACAAAAAAATAATAATAATCATTTTACTTTTAACTTATATGCAAGAACCGATTAAGATGAGATAAGCGGTAGTGCCAACTATTCAGACCCCATCTCTAGCAGGCTAAAATGTTGAACAGCAATTAAGAGTAAATCCGTAGTAGGGACAGGTGGTGTCTTATTAAAGTTCTCCAGACCAGTGAGCTCTAATTTATGTGACTACCAACCTGGGAGGCTTAGGGCCGTCGCAAACTAGACTGGTTTACCAAATAATCATTTATGGTTTAGTTAAATGAAGAGAATCAATATTATCTAGATAATCGGTCCCTAAAATAGAACCTTATTTTCTCCGTTGTTTAATTTGACATAAATAAATATCTATAGCATAATAAAATTTGATAAAGGGATAGCTTGAAAAAGGGGACATTACACATTACAAGGAGACAGTACTTTTCTCTGCCAGTAGAGATAAACGACTTCTACGCAAACGGAGTTGCGAGCAACTGCTAGTTTTATAATATTTATGATAATGAGTATAGATATAAATCATTGCTTAATACATCTCTTTATGCTTATGACCTAAATGTGTATCAGAAATTGCAGTAACAAGTTTACTTTTCACTTGTGTATAGTTTATATCTACTTTTTTATATTAAGATATGTTTGCGACAGGCCTTAGCCATGGCTTAAGCGACTAAGATTAACATTGCAAATGTTGCACTCTTTCTTAACGTTTATGGTAGTTGTGCAGCTGTGAAGAATTATAGCGAGATTGCCGTGAATTTAGCCAAAGACAAATTTGTGGAGACAGCAGAAATTTGTTAGGGGTTTCCTTAAAAACAAGTTTTGTTACAAATATGATTGAAAAATGAGTTTATTTGTTAGAGAGAAATATAGACTGGGCTTCTATCACTAGGTACTTTGACAGTTGGATTTAATGAATTAGAGAAGAGACTCAGTCTAATATTTTTTCGTTGCATTGAAACTTAATTTAAAAATGACCTTTTAATTTTCTTCTTAAATATAATAAGTATAATATTTAGCAAAGGTTTGACGGAGTAGTCTACCTTCCTTTATCCAACTTTGTTTTCATAAACAAGTGCATGAGATTAAACTTGTATAATAAACCCCCGAGCTCTCTACGTTGACGTTCAAGAGACAGTCTTAGGAAAGTTTAGCTTACAAGTTACTACGTGTGACTTTCGTGCAATTAGAATAGGTACCATGGGATAACTTGGACGGTTTAACTTAAATCAGGAGTAGTTACGGCTGAAGCCAATTATGATGAGTTACTTATATTGAATAGATGACTAACATGGTAACCTATCGTAGGTCCGAAGTAGCCAACCGTTTCCTTTGTCAGTTTTCATAAGGTAAAAATGCATATTATTTTCAAATAATTAATTCAGAAGATATGTTTAGAACCTAAAGGCAAGGTAAGATTTGTTGTATAACAACCCAGAAATGTTAAAGAAAAAAATGCATTTCTTACTTATAATTTTCTTGACAAATGTAACAATTAGAAACGATAACTCGGACTAAAGGAATGACACACATAGGTACCTACATTAACCGTATTTAATTGAAAAGGTAACCAGGGCACCTAAATGTTTAAATACAATTTCAATTCTATTCGTTTTTGGATCATATTGTGATAAGCTAATGATAAGGTATGATCCAGATGATGGAAGTAGACTATGGTAAAACTTGTATTTTGTTCAACACAAAATGTCCAGTTGATTTATTTCATGATTGGGCCTTCGTACTTGTCGCACGTGTGTGCACATTGTCTTCGAGTGCGAAGCTAACGTCGCGAAGCATCGCCGTAGTGTACGTGTTTATACGCAATTAAACAACAAGTTCCACCTGCTTTCGTGGGATAAAACAACTGTCCAAAGTTAATACTGGCTAAAGAATTATATATTATAAACAGTCTACAAAATAAATGAAACATAAAAGTTTAAATGGCCTTAATAGTACCTATCCAGTCCAGAATTACGCGTAGCTTTGGATTTATGACACGCCTAGGTTATCCTCAATGGCAATGAATAATTGGCTCAAAGTTTAGCGGCGCAACTTTATACAAATGGCGCGGTCGGGTTTGGCGCAAATATGGCAAAAGCGATGGAAACGAGCGGGATATATCAAACGGTAAAACTAACAATCTACAAACGGATATTACCATAATAGAAGTATGAATAAATCAAACAATCGATGACGTTTTCGCAAATAGAATGGCAATATATTTTTTCCAATCCAATCTCCAATGGTTAGGTGGGTACTTACTACCTTCAAAAGTAAAGCATTGGAACGTTATTATTATTGAATAATATATCAATATTGCTACGACCAAACGTTATAATCAAATAAGAGCTTCTGAATTTCTGATTATGAGTGAAAGGCAGATTATAAGCCTAAGAGCTAAGTTTGAGTCTAGTTCAATTTATTTGATATTGTCCCATGATATTTGCTTCATTAACCTTTTCAATACTGATGATACTACTTGAATTTCTAGCAAACATATTGAGTCATTTTCCAGCTTTGATAGAACCGCATCTGAAAGGCGACAAACAATTTACAGGGGAAGCAAGAGTATGGAATATAACAATACAGAACTTTAATTTCCCTAATTGGCCAGCAACGGACCGACAACCTCTTCTTGAGTTGCTGGTGCTTATAGGCGGTGGTGATTACTTCCCATCACGTAACCCGCGTGCTCGTTTGCTTCTCACTCTTATAAAATAGTAATAATTATTAATAGATTAAAACACCCGATATAATGGCGATCTCTTCTTTTACAGCTGATTTTTACATGAAAACTAGCTAAGAACCATCCTTTTCAAACTAGAATTCTTTAAAAATATGCAAACACATTGGTCCATCCTTTTGAGAGCTACAATGCCACATACATACCCATGAAGCAACTAAAAATTATTATTATTAATATTATTAATATAACATTTCAATAGTGTGAACGTTCGCAGAATGTATCTTGCCTAAGCCTACTGAGCTGCCAGCCTTTTAAAAAGGAGTTTGCACGCTCTTAGGGGTCTAACCATCGTACTCACGGTCATTGTTGTTCCTAACACAAACTTGTGTATGAAAAATAACTTTACTTAGGAACGACTCAATCGTCGTTCCGACTCTGAGTGCAACTGCGTAAGTCACTAGATGTCACTAGACAACGTTTATTTACTAAAATAAAAAGTAAACGCTCTCTCTCTCAACTTTCGTCAACTTTGTACGGCTGCGTTTCGCGCGATTGTTGCAATGCTCCATTCCGGACTATTCCTGGCCACCCATTCGCGGTTCGTTAACTTTGTTATACGAGTGTTCCGTACTTAGTTCATGATTCCGGGGCAAATTAACCTGCGAAAGTTCCACAGATACAAAAAGACGGAGGTGCCTTTGTATGCGTCGGCGCTTCTGACGTTCCAGGGATTAAACTTTATGTTTTCTGAGTTTGAGGATTTGTTCGGGTTGAAATCTAGACGTTGCTTAAACTATAAAACTCATTAAGCTTTTATGTTTACAGAGTTCTAATTTCCTTTATTGTAATTATGTTTTGAGAATAACAACAGAAGCTGTAATGGATTGTTAATAATTTAAATGCTAATTCATACTTGTTTATTAATTTATTAGGCAGAACATCTAACCTAGACTTTTACGTAAACAAAGCTAGAAGACGACAAAATGAATCATTGAATTAGGATGTATTTAAACAATTTAGTATAATTTATAAAATTAAAAACACTAGTTTATTTGAATATGTTTCTATTACACAACAAGTAGTATTATTATAATTATTTTATGAAAGAGTTTGAATCAAAAATGTATTTTTTATAATAATAGTCATACAAGCGTGAATAAGGACACCACCGCGCTGATCTTCCCTTACAACCTCAAAACGTTTCTGACTCACAATGTACGGTCTCAGTGGATTCGAAAAAGCGGCATTAAAGGGCTGATTTCCCCAAACCGGAACACAACAGTGCGAACACTGCTGTTTGGCGGTAGGTTAATGGATAAGATGGTGGTAGCGATCCGGACGGACTCTGCACAGAGTCCTACCACCCGCAAAACGCACGAATCCAATATTTTTGATAATAATAATGTAAATGGACAGGAATAACCCTAGATAAATGGAATTTCGTGAAAAAGTGCAGAAATAAAATAATTTTGACAACATTTATGTAAGCTGTTGCTAGTGTCATTCCGTACATTTCGACAGATCTATACAAAAGCTAGTTATAATCCTTTAGTTGCTGAATACCTAAAACGCAGTCTGCCAATTTCGCGTTATGCCTAGACTTAACAAGAGATCTGTAACTTGGCCATCTTAGGAACCTATCTACGTGTCAGGTAATCTACGTTGAGAACGGTTATAATAAATAATCTTAAAGAAGCCACTTCTATTTGCTTCAATAACTGACATATTTCATGAATAATAAAGAAAATACGTTGCTTCACAAACTGTCAATTAAAGACAGTCAAGGAATAAACAATAACGTACTATCGAACCAACGGAACCCTGACCCACCATAGAACCTTGTCACAGTGATTGACGTTAGGACTGTCATACGAAGCTATACGACAATCGTATGTCAATCATTGTGACAAGGTTCCATGGTGGGTCAGGGTTCCGTTGGTTCGATAGTACTTGTCGCAAAAAATACTGTTCACTGAACCGTATCAGTTTCTCGGTACATTATCGAACTACAATACACGATCAGGCGCGAAATATATCTGTCCGGGGCATGATAAGTTACAGCTATTTATCACAGGTGCCTGTCATACACAAACCCTGGATATAGCAAATTCTGGCAATAATTTTAGTTTTGCAAACGCGGAGTACGGATAGTTTGTGAAGATGATTTATAATTCTAGTTGTGTTAACGTAACATGAACTTCAATTTTGAATCTGTGACTAATTGGAACAGTTATGTTTGATATAGGTAATACTATACTTGGGTCATGTAGGATGATCCCTGTGATAGGAGAATTTTGTAGTATCAAAAAATGCTTACTTGTATTTACCTGCTTAAGAATATAAAAAGAGACGATTAGTCATGAAGAGCCACATGCAGATTTTTTTTTAAATGAATCAATTGTCCAAATTTCATTACAGGCTTTGTAAATATAAAGGTATAGTATTTATATAATTAGAAACAAGCAATGCATAATTGTGATTTAACATATCAGCTGTCACAAAAATCATCCTAGATAAACCCAAGTATATTTTTCTCATGCGAAATTGTATGCTCAATCACACATGTTTACCTTTAAGTATTTTTTTCATTTACCGAACAGACGTAACTTAAGTAACCATAACGTTGTATTAATGTAAACAATTGTTGGTGAACCTTAATAAAATAAAAATAATAAATTAATATAGATAATAGGTGACGTATAATAAGGAAACCTTATTGTGTAAAGGAAGTGATTGTTACTTACGTAATCTTTCTATGCTACTTTTATATAAGTCACAGCGAGCGGTACCAAGTGCAATGTGTTTCAAAGAAAATTAAATAATGCTATATCTGCTTACATTAGCCTACATTAACCCCCACAGATTGCCCTAACTGATACTACAATCTGCGTACCTATCTGTGTGCAATGATTAAATTCGACCAATATTTAAATATTTTAGCGCGTAGATTGGGTTCTGAACTGTATCTCTAGAGAAAAGTTGATATTTTTGATAGCCTACTGAACCTACCTAGCCTACTTAAGATTATTTTTAAAATATAATTTAATGGCCTCAACAAAGACACTAATATAATAATCTTCAGTCCATAAACACGATTGCAAAATACCTTACTGTGGCTACACTCAAATAAATGCTATATTTTTAAATCGTATCGTCTCTTACAGTAAGTGCTGCAAGCGCTACATTTATTGGCAGTTTAATCCTGAATAGAAAGAACATGGGATTAATTAATACCCCTACGCTAACGATGTCCATTTAGACAAGGTTTTTAGGGTACCGTTGATACTCAAATAAATTAAATTCAGAATTAGATCCTCTTATCGTACCAACTGTTTCAATTCTGTGCTTTGATTCACATAAAAATTTAACACTCGCTCTTGTATTAACCGGCTGGCGTAAATTGTCACTCGATGTTATGCTACTCGACTAAATTCTGCGACTAAATTCAAAGTTCATGACTAGACAACTTGAGCTCACTCATTATTAATTCGTCAGCGAGCTCATGAAAAATTTATTCACGAATCAATAACCAGTAACATCTTAACAATTTATTTATTTAATTTTAGTATTTCGCTTCTTTTTAGCTGTATTTAATTTAAAAGCCTACTTTTGGGTAAAGCCTCTTCTTATAGCTTCTTCTAATTTAATTCCATTCATCTTCACATAGTATAACACCAAGTCGCTTCTCGCTGTCTGTCCCTCTGTATGTACCTACGCTAAGATCTCTCAAACTACGCACACGCAGACTTTTTAACAGATTTATGCAAACTTCACCATCAATAAGATACATTTCTGGTTGGAAACTTACATAAAGCAAAGCGAGAACTATAAAAACAATTAGGCTCTTACAGAATTTTACATCTCAAAGTTTACTTAAGTACTGACTTATCATGGATTTCCGTCAGTAGTCGGTATTCAAAATGTCAAAAGATTGCAGTATAATGAATTAAGTAAATACATGCAGTATTTTAATTTAAAATAAATTACATAACTTTATACGCATTTGCGGCGCTGTTGAAACGTTTACAGTTGATCAAGGTATAAAAAAAAGGGGATTAGCAACCTATAACATACTATCAAACATTGTTTGAATGAGAAATTACATGTATTCATATTGGTTTAATACTTTGTAAAAAAAGACAAACAGACATAATTAATTAGTACGGAAAACCATTCATCAATTTTGCGTTAATGTTGTGCCTATCCATCAATTAACGTTCATTGCATAAATGTATTATTAATTACTCATTAAAGTGACATACCTGGGGGGCAAATTATAAAAAATACGTATAACTCGTAAAAAAACCCGAGTGCGGTGAAGCCCAAAGGAGTTGTGCGTTTGACCTATATGTATGTCCATTCCTATGTCCGCTTGAAACTACGACGGTTTTAGTAATTGTATTTATTAGATTCGTCTTGACGATGGAATTGTCACAGTGTACAATTTCTAAATCAAAATGGCCACAATAAAAACGACGGTATATAAATACGACGACAATAATGACCAAACCTGTCGTCGGATTTTCTAAGCTTGCGTTATAATTGGTTATTTCGTCCTGAATTCAATTTTGAAGTGGAACCCATATCCGTAGTTACGTTTCCGCTTGCCAAGTTTTATATATTTTTCTCATTTGTCTTCCTTAGCCAGTTAAAGACTGCCCACGGCAATCGAATGTGCCTATAAATTGCAACTCTTTGCAACCGTAATAAGATTCAAACTTGACAATCACTTTTATAACTAAATCACTATTGCAAGATTTGCAAGCTGTTTTTCTCTCTCGCTGCTCACGGAATAAGCATTTGAGTTCGATATATCGAAGCGATACTTGTTTTTTAAATGTCGCATTATTGCACTTAACTTTTAACAAAAAACAAAGAATATAAAATACAGTTCATTTATTCTTCTTTTATATTACGAGTATATTTATTAAGTGAAAAGGCACTTAGTTTGTTAAGGTATTATTGTGCAATAATTGGATCCATTATTATTAATTTTTAAGTGTGTGGGTAAGTTCGAGGTTTGTATAGTGAAAAATCGTGTCTGGTAGCGCTTAGGTACGTTCCTACTCGTAAGTATAGGTACTAGCTTTGATTATTTGTGGCGTTATCTACGAAAAGGGACCTTATTGTCGATGGCGCTTCCACCATTATTAACGATGCTCTGTGTCATGGTCAAATTTGACAACTTAGTCCTGCGTCTTATTTGGACTGGTGATGCCTGTCAGTCATTATGTCATTTGCATGACAGACATATCAGGCCACGTCTCCCAGTGAAATCTTCCTAACGCTATCCTATTAAGGTCTCATAATACTAAAATGTAGGTAAACAAACATTATTACTTATACAATGTGTGGCCCAAAACCGGGGCGAAAAATTAAAACGTAGATTCTACTCCTCAAACTACGCAACGTTTGTTTGACGACTTTGAAAAAAAACTTGCGGTTTGAATTTTATTACATTATAAAGTTAATTCGAACACGCAATGTACTATGAAATTGGTTATGTCTGTAGAGTGACTAGACTGACAGGCGATGTCAATTAGACGGAGTTTTAAGTACATTGATTATACTATTTACTTTGTTTGAAAAATGAACAATCTAAAAACTTTATGATTTTAAAAAGTTGCTAAACAAAAGTTGTCTAGTTTGAGGAGTAGAATCTACGTTTTAATTTTTCGCCCCGGTTTTGGGCCACACATTGTATACAGATGGAGCGAAAATGATCATACTTTTATTGCATACAAATCACCTTAAATGTCGTTTTCCACGATTTACCGATAAACAAAAATATAAGCACTGCTGGGCGGAAATCAGGAATTTGTACGTCATATCCGGTGTGCACCGGCGACTTCCGCCGCTCGTGCCGGGTACTTCCGCTCTGAGCTTAAAGTGTACATTATGTATAGATAGGTGCTATGTGATGTGATAGTCGGAGACTCTGTTTGGCAACATACAGTGTTTATGTAAAGAGGAGTTTTGTAGTAAAACTAAAAGCATTATAGAACGTTCTATAATGCTTTTAGTTTTGGTCGGGATTTAATTAAGGTAATTTTGTTTACTAACCTAGATCCTTATACTATACTTAAGTAAGTACCTAAATGTTTGCAGTTTTGATTGATTATGGGACATATTCATGATTTGTAGGTTGGGATCCTTACTAATATTTTAAAGCAAAAGAGGACAGTTCTCTTATATTATTATTCTTAGGGTTACGGTTTTTTTTTGTGTTGGTCATTTTTATTTTAAACGGCCTTTAAAAAAGAAAGACGTTCTATGTTCCACTGTATGTATTTTTATGTAGGTGTTTACCTATAATTTCTCCGTCGATTGTGAACCGATTTTGGAAATTCATTTTTTTTGTGTGTTTTTTGTGTGTTGGTAACATATTAATTGCTAATACATTACATATTCTTCAATCTAATATTGAAATTTTACCAGAGCAGCATCAATATGCCCAAAACGTTGACTTTGTTAAATTTATTTAAATAATTCTCAACAAAATTCGTCGTTGAATATTTTATCAGACTTCAAAGTATGATTAACTTAATGCTAGGGTACATAGTGGTTCGTCGGAACATGCGACTTATCACATTATAGAACTTATAATCCTTAGTCTAACTTCACTGGACTTCACAAATTGCGTTAACGTTGCGATCACGAGACTGATCCGGATTTCATTTAGATAATTGAATGAGGATCTATCCTGACTGGGAAAAGGTTCGGGCGAATGACTATTGTTTGTGGCTAGAGATGTGGCGGAGTTCAACTCTCTTTTTTATTTGTGGTATCCAAATAACTATTGGGATACTTGAAATTAATCTCTGCAAGACCATAACAAATGGTCATGGGGGAAAATCAGCAATCCACGGTAGATTAGAAGAATCGACCGATACTTTACTAATGTTTTACGGATTAAACGAAGTCTAAATTAAAAATGGAATATAATTGTATCTTCTATAATCAAATCATTGAGTATTTATTTATCAATACTAGTATTTATATCTTTGTTTAGTACAGTACCCACAGCACAAGCCTAAAGCTTAGTTTGGTCTAGGTTAATTTGTGTGAGATGGTCCCTTAATATATTTTTTTATTGAAGTATAACTAACTAACACTTTTATTGCCAGTACCTCGCAAGGCGAGTTCTCTGTTTGAAGGCATTTTCGCTACAAAGCAATTTGCCATCAATTTCGAGCGTAGCACACTGCTCTACGTGGCTACGAATGTGTAAAAAACAAAAATTTAGAAGATATAAAAAAAAAATACACAGCCAGACAGACACACACATACATTGACACAACATTTTTTTTCGGCATTACGAACCTAAGTTATTGAAGGTAATGTGTGATAAATTGACTGTTATTATTCTAATAAGAATAAAAACGAAATAATTCTCAATCCACGAAGGCACGCCCTGCTGGGTGAATTTAACATAATACATTTATGTTAATGTACGTATTTAGATTAGGTAGAAGGCCGGACCTTTGTCAATTGAAAACACTTAAGCATAATAATTATGGCATCGTTCTGTGTTCGATTTGTTTTTATTTATAGTTTTGGGCTATTAATTAGGTAGTTGTTTTGTTTGCAAAACTTGTGGTTTTACAGAATTTAGTAAAATAATGCTCACACCTAACAGAACTAATAGAAGAAATGCCAAATAACTTATTGAACAGACATTGCTGCCTAAATCCCAGAAAAAATATTTTAAATCATGAACATTCCAAAGTCCGGAGATGCGGGAAACAAATACATTCTCAATCATGTAAGTTTTTTTACATTATCACTGTTTTATTTCCTCGTAATCGAAGTGTATAAACTCTGTCTTAAAACTCATTTTATCCTCGACTTAATTATCCAACCTCGCCTGCCGGCTCGGATACCGTAAGTCTTGGATAAAATGTTTTGTTTTATGCCCGTGTTGTACAATCTACTATACCCTTGTACCAGGCATACGGGGTGGTAGGTATTACGACGTCATTGGTTTTACCTCTTTATTTTGGTCCTTATTCCTTATAAATAATAATCACCACTATAAAAAGAACACCCCCTCTAGTTGGTCCGCTAGCGGCATGGTTCCTATGACACTGGCTGTATTACCTCTCTGGATAGCTAGCCCAATCCTTTGAGAGAGGTAAGTACCAGCTCTAGGATCTCCGGAGGAGTCTATGAGCCGGAATGACAGGGCCTTAATAAAGCTTTTCATATCAGCTGACCAAGGTCCCATGGTCTCCACTGCAAGCGCCACAAATTTGTAGTTATTTTATAATGATGAATATTTGAGGCGCTTGAGGGTTTGAGCCTGATCAGCTGCTGCACCGGCCTGATTACGGGTTGACTGAACGTGGGAAGTAGCGAATGTGTCAACAAACGTTGCGTCCCTCACCAGTGCCCTACCCAGTTTCCATGGCACCAATGTTGCTCCGTCTGGTCGCTTGCCATCGTCTCTATGCAAACCTGCTGGTTCCAGGACAGCTGGTACAGACGCAGTGGCAAGCGAACCACGGATCAGTTCATTAATTGTGCCGTGACGGTACAAATGGCATGCACTTCTAAATCAATATTTATTTTTATTACTATCTATGCACTATAGGAGCAAACAAACTCTGCCCAAAAGTAAATATTAAAATAGCCTACCGTGGTCCTACCTACCCTTTCGAAATAAAGTGCATTTCAAACCGCTATTTCCCTAGCCCCGCTAAAACAAATGCTGACTAGCGTACGATCCCTTCCGTCGAGGTGTGATTAATTCTGCACGTTTACCTGTTCTGGGTTCCGTAGTTAACTCCCGTTTTACGGTAACAAACTGTGGCCCTTTTTCTTGTGCTTACCTTGTTTGTGTGATCAATCTTGTACGTGGATTTGATTAAAACCAATCAGTTTTGCCCGAGGATCACGAAGGGATGAGCGTTCGATGCGGGGATGTTGGTGCTTAGCAGGATATTTTGTAGTGTAGATATAAGGGGTGATTACCTAAAGATCAATGTCGTCGAAGTCGCTGTGGTGAAAATAGTTTTATAAGAGGTTTTAAAATTATGGCTGTCACGATGGGTCTTGAAATGTTGGGTCGGTAGTGGAATGAGATCTGAAATGTATCGTTTTAATAAACTGGTTTTGAATATCATAAATATTGTCATGAATAAAAAAAATTAGTAACAAAAGTATTAAATAGTATGTTAGCAAACATAAATAAGTCAACGTAATGTCATCGGTCAAAACATTATATTATTTAAAAGTAAAGCATATAATGTTACTGTAAAATTATAAATAGACAAAGTAAGGAATAAGAAATACCTAGCCCTAGAGCCTTTAAACTGTTTGAACTGAAAAAAGTACCATTGATTGTACTTATCTAAATATTTTTTAAATCAAAACCAATTTCTCCTTTCGACACGCACCGTTTGTTATTGCAGAATTAATAGGCGAGTAATTGGGCGCGCTTGCGTTGCGTCTGGAGGCGCTGCTATTGACTGGCGGTTAATTAGAGAGCCGGGGAACAATGTGGGACAAACGGGGAGGAATAACTGGCTGCAAGAGATCTGGGACTTGTAGACACGATACTGCATTTATTGTGTCGTGATAAATTGATTTAATCGTTTTGTGTAATGCTAACTTTAGTTATATCACTGGCTCAATTAACATGGATATTTAAATATTTAAATGCTTCAAAAAAGATTATTCCTTCCTCTTACAAAAAGCACACTTTTTCGACATTGTTTTGGCTAGATTTAGCAATTTGTCACTATTTGTCGCGAGTTTTGAACTGGTATAATCTGAATTCTGTCGATATACTTAGTGCCGAAGAATACGAATTCACCAAATTGCTCAGAACTACGGCCAATCGAAAAATACTAGGCAAATACAAATATTAAAACAAAGCTGCGGGTAAACATGCCAACCAGCCCCATCATTACCTGATTTCAAAAGAAAGTGGATGAAATGGACTAAACTGGTCAGAAATGAATCCGTGCAAAATTCTATGAGTTGCCAAGAAGTCCAAAGTCCGAAGTCTTAAGTCCGAGAATTCTCTCGTCGTACTCTGGAGAAACCATGAATTGTGTTAGATGATCTATTTTATCATAAATTTTCTTATAATGAAGAATTTTGAGTTACTAGAATATTATTTCATTTTGTAAACTATTTTTCTAGATGCGACATTTTAATAGTACTCACCCTTTATACGCTGGATTAACAAATAGGCTACTTTTATCCCGGAAAAATTAAAAGTTCCCGAGGGAATAACGTTAATTGAAATCTACGCGGACGAAGTCGTGGGCAGAAGCTAGGTAGTTTATAAAAGCACCAGAAAAGTGACACTAATTTGATCTGCTATAGACGTAGGCCAATGATGATGATGACGATAAGCTGTAATAACAAATTAAGTAATTTTTTTCTCTACCATCAGAGATTGGCTTGAAATTTGGTATTGCCATGCGATTCCGATGTGAATAATAATATGAATATAAATTTCATAACACACGTGCCAACGACCCGATAGGATACACTGTTCGTAGCAGATTTTCGCTACATAATGGAAAAATGCTCCTACGGGTTACAGTGTAGCATTCGTAGCAGTGGCTGGCGGTGAATGTGTGGCGAATGGAAGGACCATCTAGTTTGTAATAGTGAGTTCGTTAGTATTAGTAATGCAAGCACAGTCAAATTAAACAAGTACAAGCAACCAGACAAAAAAGTAAGTCAAAAATCCAATAGCGGACAGAGAAATTACATATCTACGTCGATTTAATCTCACTGCAGCCTGAGCGTGGAACGTTCGGAATCATTATAATCTTTATTACACAATATTAATAAATAGTAGTAAGTATTTAAAACGATATTTTGTCGGTGTTCTAGCATTATAATTATGGACATCTTGGCCCTAGATTACAAAAAACACTTGAATAGTTAGTACCTTGGTTCAAGAATGCAATACCATTTAAGATGTTTTTTTTATCGTGTTTAAACGATTGATAAATATTTTATATGGCTAATAATTACCCAGTGTCAAAGTTATAAACTACACGATAAACTCTCGTTTTGTATTATTAGATAAACATACATTGATGCGGGAATGCTTGGTATAATCAATGAAGTTATAAGAGTTGTTACTAGAAGTACTGGTTAAGCTAAAACAACGATAAATTGCTTCTAAACAGAGAGCGAAATTCGAAACTAAAATTTCATAGTGTGATATAAATTTATCCATATTGTATTTTATCGACTATATCGCAGTAATCTTTTATCATGTTACTTCATGTTACGTCATTAGTTTGTAACTTTTGACCAATGACAAACGAGTTATACTTATCACCATAAAAAGACAAATCGCGCCAACGTTATAATGACATTTCTGTCATTGGTTTTTCTCATAAATAATCATTACCATATTTCCCTAGTTGATGACCAGTTTATTTTTGATGTGGCTCATGATATAAATATTCCTGATATCTATCAATAATTAAATTGTATATGATTCATTATTGAAGCGATGTAACTAAAATATCTCAAAACATTAAAATGCAAATCGCAGACGATCTATTTCACCGTGTACTATGGTAATAAAGTTAATTTCAATATATTTTAAAACTAAAACTAACAGTTGCATATAAAAGAATGAATATAGTACATTGTACTTAAACGAAAACATCCCTTAAATTGAATTACCACAAAATCCAAACTGATGCTTATCCATCGGCGAGTTTGAGAACAGTTTCCATTTAAGTTAATATATTAAATACTCAAGCCGTACCAAATACAATATTATTAAAACGCTTAGTTTGAAACTTATTTTGATTCATTATGGCGTGTATCGCAAAAGGTTAATTGATGTTAATATTATGCATCATGTTATCCGGCTCGCGTTGTTATTAAAATGTTAGTTTAACATTAATTACATTATCTATAATCATAACGGTTTGCTTTTTCATATTTGATATTGTATACTGTTTTCACAGTTTTCTACACTTAAAACCTTCTGATGTCTTCTAGACAACCTTTTTTTGAATAATAGTTATCATAAAATAATAAAATCAGGTCTTGACTTGGTACAAAATTACTATAGGTAAGTATCTTCGTAGTTACATCCGAAGTTTTGGCTGACCTCTATTCTAGGCGGTAAAATGGAAAATTGTATTTGACCTGTTATGGTATTGTTTTTAACTTGGCTGCCATTACTCACAAGCAAATGAGAGCTATCAAAACGTTGACAATACGCCAATAACGATATGGTTTTTAACGTGTTCAAGAGAACCCTGATTTTTGTCTATTATGACGTGTTGTAAAATATCTTCTGACTTGTTTTATCAAAGAGACACAACATAAAAAAAATCTCTATGCTATCATTAATCTTAGGTAGCCTAAGATTCCAGTGTATATTTGGCTTAGTCTTATTGAAAACTAAGACAATGCTATTATCCCTAAACCTTTCAAGTAGGTCAATAAGGTTTTCTAGAAACGGTCATGCTTACTTCAGTCTAGTTACTGTCTACTAAGATAATATTTAGGTTATCTTAAATGAGAATAAAACACCCTATAGAGCATTTAGGTGATCTTATACACTATTAATGTAACAAGGCACAGTAAGTCGTCTAAATGCATTAATGGTGTTAAATGTAAATCACAGGGAGACAAAGATCTCAAACTAGGGGATGTTAATATTTCACCCCTGGCTGGAAAATTGTCACACTTACCTTAGTAGGCTTAAGTAGATTAAATACAGTAGTGCTAATAATAGTATTATTTTGAAAGCCGATTGTTTGATTGATCTTCCGGATATTTGATATAAAACATCCGCTTACAAAAAACAACGAATATATTTTTATAATGCAATTGATAATCTTCTATGGCTAAGGTAGCTCGAGATAGGCAAAAACAAACTGTAACCTCAATTATTTTTAACCGACACAAAACTGTTTATTACCATTTTTATTATTGGGGTACCTTAATTTGTAACGATCATTTATTTTCCGTACATTAAATTAATATATACGTTTTAAATAAAAGATTACAGGATAGTTAAGCCCATATATATCATACAAGCTATTATTAGTAGGTATTACTGATTAGTGATTAGTCTAACTAAAAATACATGACAGGTAAAAGTTTAATGTTTTAAAAATTAATTATTGATTTGAATTGAATAATGCAGTGATTACAAAATGCCGAGTTATTTGTTGACTTCACTTTATTGGTTTTGTAATTGAACTCGGATGAACTGGTGGATTAATTAGATTTAGCAAGCCCTATTACATTTTCAATTGGTTTTCCTTCAATCCTAAGCTGTGAGCCTAAAATCCTGCGGCCTTTCATAAGATGCTGTATAATGAACATAGAATTTGAAAGGTGGCATTTTGTATTGATATCGGAGGCAGCGATCAAAATACGGTTGGTATTATTCGTAAAATAGGTCATACTTTTATTGTGTTCTGGACATATTCTAGTCTACAGATTATATACAATCTACAGATTTGGAAGCCGAGAGATATTACGTTTTGACCGGGCAATTGCCAAATTAGATAAAGATATTTAACCGTAAAAATGAAACGAAGGAATATTGCTTGCTGATAGTCTAGTAACAGTTCTAAATACGATAACAGTAGTTATTTATCCCGAATAAAACTGACGTCTTGTCTTTGCTTTGTAGACTATAAATTCTTATTAAGTGGAGAATTTTTAATATTTTGTATCAAGAGAACTATGTTCGCAGGGTGCAATTAGGAAAAAAATGCGAGTCTGAAGTCAGGGCGGGTGCACCTCACAAACGGACTTACCGTTCTTATTAGGTCTTCTGAAGAAACGGTGGACACTGTCTCACTGACCAGTGAAGTGCGATATAGTTAATGTAGTTCATTAATAGTTTACCATCAACGGATTCATTATTAGTTTACGGATTCACAAGTCATACCTAAAAAAATAAAAATCTTCCGGCAATAACGGGTAATCTACTTTGGTTGCAACAGCCAAATTTTTGCTGTTTAAAACTGGGCGCTGCGGTGAAGTAAAGTGCTAAAATACTTAATTACGAACTGTTTAAGATCAAACACCTAATAAAGTAAGAATTTTGTTCAGACAGCTGAGAAGCATGAAGATTTCTTATTTTAAAGTTACCTATACGCAGTGAACTTCGTTTTCAACTTGAAGACAAGACAAGACACGTGATACATTTTATATAAGACTCCGCTGTGCACTTACGAGACCATGTGGAGACACGTCTAAGCTCACGGCTAGAAGTTTTAACTCACACTTGGTATTTGTGTGGTTAGAATTGCAGCACCAGTTCTGTGAAAATAGTAAAAATAAGTACACTCAGGAGCAAAAATACTGGGTCAGAGTGCGTTTTTCATACAAACGAGACTATTTCGAAGCCTTGGTTCCTCGGCAGGGGTTGTTTTGAGTGAGTTTTAATGGTGGATACTGCGACGTTCAATAGAGGAGGTCAAAAGTTCTTAAGATACCTAACTGATCGCACAATCAGTTTACACCACAGCGGGAGAGTTTGGGTAAGCACTTGGATTTCCTTACATTTTATTGCCATTTTAGATGTTTTTCTGAACATGCACAATTCCGGCGTTAAACGCAGATTTATTCAGTTGGGTATCCTAGGCACTCTGGAAGTCCTGTATCGATGCTCGGGGTATTCATCATCAGATTTCACTAAAAGCCTGGCGAGGAACTGAGGCTTCGAAATAGCCTCTTTAGTATGAAAAACGTACACTGACCCGTTATTTTTGCTCCTGAGTGTAGTTATCTATACTAAAATCATTCATAAGAAGTCACCTACGAGTACAAATCAGATAATGACCATTATGGATCTGCTAAGTATAAAATGATTAGTAAAATAACATTGTAATTTTGATATATTTTATATACGATTGTTATAATGCCCAGTCAGTATTTTTACATCATTCAGTTATTACATGCAAGGTTTTATTTTAGGTTGATAACTTTGTACCTACCTACTTGCAAATTTATTTTGTAGACTTAACTTTTTTTCACTTAAGAAAAAAAATACAAATCAAAACTCTGAGCCCATTCTCATCCATCCACCCTGTATACCATACCTGTAGATATAATAGCATTTCCCCCAAACCTCATCCAATTACGTAACACAGAATCACACTATCCGTTTCCGTCGGTTAACAAAAGGGTTATAAGAGTACAAAACTCGACGTGTCGGAAGGTAATCGCTTTTTGACGAGGGTCCCGTGTCTCTGGACACCTGTGCTCTTGAAATATTACACTTGAATTGGGGGATGTATTACGACCAACGGTTTTGAGTCGGTACGATACACGAACAAAATAAAAACTGGAACCTTTTGTACAAAAACTTAATCGGTTTTAGAGCCAAATAAATCTGTGGTACAAAAACATCTGTTGCCTAATCCAATTACCTGTCTGATGAAGAAAGAGGATAATGTTTTTGTTCTGTGACTATAATTTTACAGAAGCAGTGCTGCAAAAAACTGTATAGTTTTTTTTTTCTAAATATGTATACGGTGCAAATCAGAAGTAGCAAGCAAGAAAGTACTTACTCGCAGGTGCTGTAATGAGAATATGAAAATCCCAATTTTAATAAAAACAACATACATACTTTACACCTTTCACGTTTTCCAATCCTTATACCTGAATAATTGTAGATTGTGTCACATGGAAGAAAAATGACGTATTTACGGCGTGGGCGTACATTGAATCCTGAGCATAGTGAGAGATTCAAGTGTTAACGCGCAAGGTGGAAAAATGTTTGCTACCGTGTGACATATACTGATTTTTACATAACCTATGAGGAAAATTAAAAAGACCTTAGTGATAAAACAAATTATGTGCAAATAGTATGCACTAAAACGACGAAAAATAAATTGTTGTCGATTATGTGCGTACCTACTATTTTCATATTTCATTGCGTTTATATTTATTACTGGCAACAAAATGACCTTGAGCAGAAAAGTGCCACTTTGATTCCTCCAAGCAGGGAAGAAAGGTCTCCTTTCGAAATAGGTGACGTGAAAATGTTATTTTCCTGTGCTGCAGTATAAGATGGAGAAATGCCTCTAAGCTAGTAATTTCACCACAACACTGCTGCTTGGCGGTTAGGTCAAAGGTGATCTGGAAAGACCTTGCATGAAGTCCTACCATCACTGAGGTGAAAGTAAGGTTAAGACGTGCCTTTTTCTGAACGCGCATAACTTCTACCTGCGACTTCTTCCACGTAGAATAAGTTATTCGGCCATCCCATGTTGATTTTTTTTTAAATGACATGAGGTGACAGTACGTTATACGACCAACATTGCGCTGTGATTTCAACGTTATAATAAATAAAACGAACAACTTTTTAGTGACAGTAGTGATTTATTATTGTTTATTATACTGTAAATCCAAACATTTATTGTGCGCGTGTAAATTGGTGGCGTTATTTTAAACTTAGGGCTGAAAATAGAATACAGTGACGAAAACTACCCTCAATAAAAAAATAAAAAAATAACAATGTTGAAGTGCTCGGCCTGTGCAAAATTCATGACGCGAAATGATGGTGCCGTATGCTACAAATGCAGCTGTCAGTACCATCTGGCATGTGTGGGATTTTCTGCGGCGGCGGTGGTTCCTCGAGACTGGAAGTGCCCGACGTGCAAAAGGTCCCAGCCGAGAGACAACAGGGCCGAAACGCCGGTCAAGGGTCTCCTTACCCAGACCGCCACTGCCCTGTCCGCCCCAGCGAAGCCCGCCGCAGTCGCGGCAACCGCGGAACCAGCGCGCGTGGGCGCGCGGACCTCGCCTGCGCCCTCGCCCGGCGGCGAAGCGGAGGAGGGACAGTCGGCACTGGGTCGCGAGATCCGGCTGTTTCGAGAGGAGCTGCAGGTCGTCCGGCAGGAATTCAGGGAGTTCCGGCAGGAATTCTTGGACATTAGGGCGAGCCTGACGGTGTTCACCGAGAGGCTCGAGGTATTGGACGGGCGCGTCGACGCTTTGGAGCGACAGGTCGCGAATGGCACCGTGTCAGTGGCACACAAGGCCATGGAGGAAGCCATCGCGACTCTCCAGATGGAGCTGCGCGATCGTGACCAGGAGCTTCTCGCCAACGATGTGCAGATCTCCAACGTGCCGGAGGAGCCTGGTGAGAGTTCCGCGGGCCTGGCGAAGCGGATCTGCGCGGTGGTCGGAGTGGAGCTGGACGCGCGCGATGTGGTTTCCGTGCACCGGGCGGGCCGGGTGCGCGAGGCGGGTCGGCCGCGGGCGCTGGTGCTGCGCCTGGCGCGGCGCGCCGTGCGCGACGAGCTGCTGCGAGGCGCGCGCGTGCGCCGCGGTGCCACCACGGCGGACCTGGGCCTGGCCGCCGCTCCGCAGCGGTTCTACGTCAACGAGCGGCTCACGAGTGAGAACCGGCAGCTTTTCCAGCGAGCCCGCGAGGCCGCGCGCGCCGCCTCCTGGCGGTATGTTTGGACCCGCGACGGCAAAATCTTCACGCGGCAGGCCGACGGCCAGCCGAGCCACCGTTTACGTCGCCTGACCGATCTGGCTATTTTTGGGTCCGTCGTGGCGGTCCAAAGCGTCACATAGTTGTTTTTGGTTACTTGTTTCTATGTTGTGGAGTCCTAAAATGTTATTATAATTGTTTATTGTTTGTTTTGCCTCCTTATGCGGTAAACATGTTTTTTGTTACTAAAACTTGCCTTATTGTTGTGGCCTTCTCTTTTGTACTGTGTTATTTTAGGTGTGTCGTCGCGGGAGTGAATCCACCTTTCATCCACTCCTTGTTATATTTTTCGTTCTGGAACAATATTCAATTTATAAACCTAAGTATGTATATAACTACTATTTCTCTCTTTAAGGTATTATATCACTTGTTCTCGAGTAACCTCACTTTACTTACATGTATGCAGCCATCCATTTGTTATTGTTGTAATATGCTTTCTAAGTCTTGTAATGTTTCATTGTAACAATTTTAAAGTTAGTTTATTTAATGCTGGTTCTCTCGGTACGGGGCATGACGAGTTGATTGGGACTATTACTGAGACTGACGCAGATATTGTTGTGATTAACGAGACTTGGTTGCGGCCCGGAGAGGACGCGCGCGCACCCGCTGTGCCCGGCTACCGACTGAGACATGTGCCGCGCCCGGCTGGGGTTCGCGCGAGAGGCGGCGGAGTCGGGATGTACTTGCGCCGGGGCCTCAGCGCTCGCTCTCTGGCTCACCCGCCTGCCGCACTCGTCGAACAAATGTGGCTTAAAGTTACAATTAACTGTAAGCGCTTAATTGTAGGCACGGCATACCGACCTCCTTGGCTCAATGTTGACACGTTTTTTGATGCACTGACTGACTCGATAACTTCTTTTAATAACTACGACCGATTGATTTTAGTTGGAGACTTTAATATAAATTGCTACGACCGAACTGACTTTAAATTTAAATGTTTGACACAATTTTTGGAGACTGTTAACCTGACTCAACACGTACGCGACTCGACTCACTTCACGAGCCACAGTGAAACGATGATAGACCTTGTGTGCACCGACGCTCGCGTTGTGACTGTGGACGTGAAGCATATCCCGGACCTCGGAGCGCATGCTTTCGTCACCACTGAGCTTGACATTAAAAAACGGAAACCGACACCGACTACCATTACGTACCGACCTCTAAAAGATATTGCCTTTTGTGACTTCTACCAAGACCTAGACACAATTGACTGGGACCAAATACTCCACCTTAACGATGTTAACGACATGGTGCGGCGCTTTAATGACCTATTACTTGGACTTTTCGACAGACATGCACCTGAGAAGACGATCGTGGTGAAGGAAGCTCCCAAACCTTGGCTGACAGGTAACGTGAGGCTTATGATGCGTCTTAGAAACGAAGCTCATATCAAGTACAAGCAAACGAAGTCTGACGCACATAGACAGTACTACCTCGACCTGAAGCACCTTGTTGTTGGAGCTATCCACAGCGAGAGGCGAGCCTTCTTCGATCACCGCATCAACAACGCGACTGACACAAAGACGCTGTGGAAAGACTTGAAGCGAACCGTTATACCCGACCCACACTCTCAACCCGACCTACCGACCCATTTCGACGATCCTGACTTAATAAACTGTCATTTCCTCGATACACCTGGGAAACCAGAGGTCACTATATCCGACTTGACATTTTATGAATTTAGTAGACACGGAGACACGACATTTACTCTTATGCCCACGACTTCGACAGCTGTCAGTAAAATTATAACGTCCATTAAAACGACTGCAAAAGGCCTTGACTCGATTTCTATTGACATGCTGCATTTGACTCTTTCGAGGACCGCTGAAATCCTGACACACATAATTAACACGAGTATTTTAACTATGACTTTCCCGACTGACTGGAAAATCGCTCAAGTGACCCCTTTACCCAAGATACCTTACCCAGTGAACCTGTCTGACCTCCGTCCTATTAGCATTCTTCCCTGCGCATCTAAGATAATAGAAAGGGTAATTTGTGATCAACTGTCGGAATACCTAGAGAAAAACAGCATCCTACCTGAACTACAGTCGGGTTTTCGTAAGGGTCGGTCGACTGCTACTGCGTTGCTCGATGTAGTCGATAACATCTTACAGGCTCGGGATGCTGGTAAAAGTACTATTTTAGTTCTTTTAGATTTCTCTAGGGCGTTCGATTGCATTAGTTTGCCCTTGTTATTATCTAAGATGTCCTTTTACGGGTTTGATGTCGCTGCGCTAAGATGGTTTGACAGTTACCTGTCCGGTCGTGCGCAGGCGGTCAGGCTTCGGAAAGCATCAGGAAGTTCTTTGCTGTCCTCTCTTAGTCCTGTGACTAGGGGAGTGCCGCAGGGTTCGATACTGGGTCCTCTACTCTTTATATTGTACAGTGCTGACATTGTCACCAGTATAAGGAGTAGTAAGTACCATCTCTACGCCGATGACTTGCAACTTTACACTTCTAGCACGTTCTCAGATACAGTCAACGCCGTAGAGAACATAAATGCTGACCTCGATCGTGTTGCTTCCTGGTCGGACAGAAATTGCCTGGTCCTCAATCCCAAAAAGTCCAAATATTTGGTATTTGGATCGAAGCATCAAACCCGTAGAACTTTAGATAGCCTGGCGTCCGGGGATATTGCTATCATGGGCGAACCGATAGAAAGGGTGGTGGAAGCAAGTAACCTTGGCCTGCTAATGGACAGCGAGCTGCGCTTTCAGAGCCATGTAGCCAAAGTCGTCAGTAATTGCTTTTACCGCCTCAAGGTTCTTTATAATATTCGTGATTACCTTAGTGTTGATATGCGGGTCCACCTGTGTGAATCACTTATATTATCTAGATTAAACTATTGCGATGTCGTTTATGATGGTCGTATACTTGGTCGGTCCAAGAGGCTAATACAACGAGTCCAGAACGCGTGTGCTCGTTTTTGTTTTAGAGTCCCTCCCCGCTCCCACATCACTCCGTATTTGAACGCCGCTAACCTGCTAAACATGGCTGCGCGGAGGCGCATGCACCTCGCGTCCCTTATGTTCGGTGTGGTGCAACACATGATCCCGTCGTACCTCTTTAAAAAGATCCAGTGGTCCAGTAATGTACGCAGGTTTAAACCTAGGGCGATTGTGCCGCTGCACCGAACCGCAGCGTTTCGGGGTAGTTTCAAGTTCGCGGCGTCCAAGTGCTGGAATGATCTACCCCCTCCCATCCAAGGAGCGCCTAGTAAGTACACCTTTAAGCGTAAGCTTAAGGGTTATTTGTTGACGCTCCAAAAATCCTATTTCCCAACCAGCACTTTGTAAATCAGATTTTAGTTTTCTTTTGTTTTTGTTATTTGTGCCAAATTGTCGATGCTGTATACTTGCTAAGTACGTACTCGTATTTCTACTTTAAATATGTTTATGTAAGGTATTTGCATGTAGATTTTGTATATATTTTGCCACCAACTGTAAGTATTTGTTTAATGGTATCTTTATGTATGTATATATATATACTATATATTTCCTTTCAATTACACTTTATTCGTTTAGCGTACTGTCCGCCTGTCACACTCGGAGCTGGCTGAAAATCAGCGCTGCAGGTGTTTAACACCTCAGCATTATGCTGAGCCAGTGTCCGATTCACTGCCGCGAAGACACACTCACTACTTGTTTATTGTTGTTACTGTTTTCAATTATTTATTTTTCTGTGTGTCTTGTGTGTGTAGTGAATAAATGTATTTTTCTTTCTTTCTTTCTTTCTAAATTACTTTAATGTTTATTTTCGAAACATGACATGTAGGTATGATTATTATTTTTCTTTTATCGTTTAATAAAGAGCTGCACTGAGTTAAGCTTTGTTTTTGGATAGTTAGTTTTAACTACGCAACTAACATCAGAAACTTTCTAAAGTTACAAACTAATTGACAACTGTCTCGTTCTGGCCATCAGACCTCTATCAGGAACTTTATTGTATCGCATTCAATAAAACACTTTACGACCATTATTTTCAGATCCCCAATTTTCAACATTTTACACCAAAACTACCGAACACAGAAACACCAGGGAGGTCTATTGTGGGTGGTGATGTGATCAAAAACAATTTCAGTGCGCTGTCAACCCTTTACTATAAAATCTATTTAGGATGACAGAAACGTTACGTCAAATAATCCTAAGGATTTTCACCTTATCTTTAATGGATAAAGGGTAACTTCAATTTAATTTTGATTCTCTATCAGTTAAGTTACAATTCGTGTACTAAAACTCTATACGGACGTAAGCTGTAGGTACACGTATAAATTATTTACCATATTAATATTTATTAATTCTAATTTACCAGACATCAATACTTCTCATGTGAAAAGTAGATGCTAAAACGATGTTGATTACGTTTAAAACCTGAGGCCCTTTTTGGAAACTCACTACACTAATAATAATTATTTCACAAAATACAATTTTCTACAAGTCGCAAGTATAATAAGTGAAAAGAACCACATGGAAAAATATAGTTAGTCTCATGACTTTCGAGAAATGGGCGCCTGCAAAATATATTTCTTTAATTATTTTTTTATTAAACTGTCGTATAATTTTCAATATTGTTCTTAGGCAAATATGAATCATCATCATACAGCAGCCGACAGCATTCCACTGCTTAACATTAAGCCTCTTCCAAGGCGCGCCACAAAACCATTATCTGCGTTGCTCATTCAGTCACTTCTTCCCTTCCTAAATAGATCATCTCGCCATCTGGCCGGAGGGTGACCCTCAATGCGTTACCAAGACGCGGTCTCCACTCTAGAACGAGCTTGTGCTAGCAGTTATCGGTTCTGCGGCTGATGTGACCAGCCCATTTCCAATAAACACAACATTATGAAGTCATTAAAGTTATCAGAAAGTGGTCACTTCCGTAACTTTTCTCTCTCACGTAAAATTTTAACTGCCAAAGGAGTGAAAATTACAAAAAAACAAATTATGATTGATACCTAATGATCATCTAATTATGACGCTAACAATGGCTACATTGGACTCAAGTACTTGAACACATTGGTCTTCATTTACCTAGTCTATACCTATATATAAAATCTCTCATCAATGCCCAGCCTAAACCCTTGGCCCTAGAAATCTGTTTTTATTCACATGTGTTGTTTTTAAGACTTAGACAAGGAGTAAGAACGAGTTTTTATGAAATTGAACCCCAACGGAAAGAAATTGGGGAGTAATGGAAAACTATTCTATCCGTACAAACTATGGGCATATAATTATATAATTATAAAGCAATATAATTATAAAGCAATAAATTATCAACCACCTGAAGATACTTTGCAAACTTGCAGTTACAAAAAGTTTCGTTTTAAAAGAATCCCTAGAATTACAGTACTAAAAAAATCAACTAGAGATATATGGCATCACTTTATTGCGAGTAGGTACTCAAAATATAACGGGGTACGTAACATTTTATGACACGTATATTTTCACAAACAGCCTTTATAACTCAGGCTTTAAATATTTTAATTTGTCAACACATGTACGGCTTAGTTAAATGAGCCTCTTACATATTTACGGGTTGCGGTTGAAAATATCGGCGCTAGTAGGGTTGTTATAACTGACAGACCAATCTCAAAGAGGGTTAAGGTATTCAAATATATTAAAAGCTGCAACTTTTATTTGGGTTTTTGTTTACTTACATGTCATGGAAACAAGAAGAAAATAAAACTTGTTTTTTTTTTATCTTACGCTTTTTCAAGCAATTATTTTTCACACAAAAGCATACCACTTCCATGCTATGATATAAAAATGTATTTATTAGTGAACCCATTTTAAGTTTAGGTATTGTGTAAAATTCATACTTACCTCCAATTATTATAAATTATTAACTGAGCACTTATCACTTACTTTTTTTTGATTATTCTTAAAATAGGTGAATCACAAGATCCCGAAAGTATTTTATTTGATCTCGACAAATAGGCCAGGAAATCCTAACACGGTACATCTCTAGTACTTTGTATCGTTCCACGTCAAATCCAGAGGCACTCGGGCGCAGATAAATGGGCAATTCGGGCTCGAGTGTGGATCTCGGTGCCATTATTTTGACAGATGAAAATAACGAGTGTGTACCGCGGTAAATAACACACACAAATCGGTGCGGCCGTTACCGGGATATGGCGGTCAGCAGTGACGGTAAACGATTGAAGAGATGGTTGGGAGAGGTTATTTATAAACAAGAGTTTCTTACTTTGTTATGGGACTACTATTTGAGAGTAAATTTTCAACCAAATTATGACTAAAAAAGATGTGACTGTAACGTATATATTTCTTAAAACGCTTTATATAACTTTTAAAACGGATAAAAACATTACCGTCAGTGAAATTGTTTTTTGAATCATTTATTATTGTATTTAAGTCTGTGTCGATATGCCAAAATATTGCTGCATTGAAATTTAACGCGCATAGGATGCTATTAAATGAAAGAAGAACAAAGGAAGTACTGTTTGAGATTAAAAGTCGATACTTACATCTAAACTCCCAAGTTTGTAGGTACCCTGTATACAACAGGAAATACATATTGCGACAAAGATCCATTTGCTGGTGTAGCTCTGTCGTCATATCTTCCGCCTGTTGCTTTTATTTTCATTAAGCTCGGCGTAACCTAATAAACTGGTAAAGGGTTTTGTTTTAAAATCACATTTTCAGTAAAAGGTTTTTTGTTTATCTTGTATGGTAGCATTGTGCCATGTTTTTGGTACGGCTAAGTTAATAAAGAGTTTTAGTATAGTCGCAGACTTTGACGATTGTGCCAGCAGACAACTTTCTAGCAGGAAGTCCTGTAATGTTAGGCGATTTAATTGCACTTGTAACACAAATTGACTAATGTGTTATGTTTTTTGTTTTTTGTGATTTCTGCTACAATGCAAGAAACAATCTGTAGGATTGTACTTGTCTATCGCTAACTCTTAAAAAAAAGAACGAGTACCTGTAACGGATTTCAAATATAAACAACTAGGGAATTCGCACTATGCACTTAATGGGAAGGTTAAATAATGGTTAAAATTTAAAAACCGTGAAGACTTGGTATGTTAAAAACAAAAAACGCATTGAATAGATCACTTAACTTCTCTAATTGCTTTCACATCACTACTGGGATTCGGTTTAAAATCATTTGTTAAAAAATGATTTCATTTCACAAAACACAATTTTTCCAAAACTTTAAATAATTCAGGATTTTTATGAAACGAACCTAACCTACAAATAGGATTCCTCAGTCGAGTTCATAAATACGTGTACACTTTAGTACCTTGTCTATTTAATGTCATGTTTAAACTGCCATATTATATGAATTATCACGGCAATTAAAGTGACAAGGTGCTCAAGTGTAAAATAAAGATATTTGGCAACATACCGACATAAATAAACTGATCTTGGCCGAGATGCTCATCTTATATTACGTCTCATATGGCAATTTTCTATAGGCATTTAAATTGACGTATCTTGAGACGGGAATGGCAGCCATGGTTAGTTTATTACTACAGATATAACAATCAGAATAATTAGAAGTCTAATGATGAAAATGAAAAACAATAAGAATTTTTCTCTAAACCAAACGAATAACCGAAAAATCAAAAAAATGAGGATTTCCAAACTTTGTACACCAATCGCATAAAGAAGTTTCTTTGTAGTAACTTAAAACTAAATCAACAATAGCGCCAGAAAGACTCCAGAAACCAATTTTATAGTAGCTAGTACTACCTGTATTAGTAAATCCAAGAATTATAGTAGCTTAATCAATTTGAACTCAACAAGAAGGATTTTGGAAAATTGGCGTCGCCAACAACATTCCACGTAACACCCCTAGTTTGTTGGATCTCAAACAGAGTGGTCGTAATTAAAAAAAACGCTCTGCTATTCCTTTTTAAGGTAAATATTTCCACCCAAACCCATTTTACTTTTATTTTGCCATCACATAAAAAAGTGTAATTTAGTTTCCGTTCTTTTGTGTTTACTTTAAGCTCTTTTTCAATGTCTTTTCTTCTTCCTAGTGCTTGGAGAAACGTGTTGGCTTCATCTTCTCTGCCAAAAATTAAAAAGCGTTTTTCAACACAGCCATTTTTGTTTGCTTTTGGTTTATTTTTGTGTTATCCACCAAATTAGTGACAGATTTTCCTCCTCTACAGACTCCTGACACGATTATCCCCATACAAATCATATGGACGGTACGAGCACTCCAGTATCGTATTACCAACTAATATTGCAACGCCAAATAATATATAAACAAAAACGTAAAACTAAACTAAACTAAATTATTATAGCATGCAATTACTTGTGTAAGCATCATATTATTCTTATTATTAGTATTGGTATGTTAATGTTATAATTTGTTGGAAATTAGTTTCAAATAATAGTATTAATTTTGCTTTAAATTTTTTTTTTCTTTTTGATTGATTAATTAATACGATTTAATCTATGCCTTTTTTAAATGGTTGTCATTGAAAGGGGCGGGGACGGTCATTTTTGAAAATACTTTTCATTATAAGTCTAAGACTACGCTACTCTACAAATATTTGAAATTTATTTTCCGTGTTCGTATTATCATTTATGTCTTTACAATCTAAATTTGCTTCCTAAACCCTTTGTCGCGTCTAAATTCCCTGTTTTCTTGAGCTTCGAAGTTAATTAAGTAAATCTCCAACAAAGACCTCGCTGAAATCACATTATTACGGTGTTAATTGGTTGACGCCAAACTAGAAATCTCTTATCTTTAACAAAGCCAATAAAGTGTTTATAAAATCTTAGAAATCAATCGTCGGCTCGGTCCGAAACGTAATATTGATTTAATTATTTTCTATAAACTGATTACATTCATTGACATCCTCATTGCTCTCAGACTTTAGTTATTAAGAGTTCCATTTATTGGGATCCGAAGCCAAAAAAAAAAAAACGGAATCCTTATAATTTCTTTATATCCGTAGTCATATGTCAAAGTGTTTATACGGGCATTTTTTTGTGACATTCTTAAAAATGAAGTGGGTTAGTACTCCATAATTATTTATGTGTACTTGATTGAGACTTTCTTTAAAGCTTTTTATTTGATCATAATTAATCTATTTTAAGGGCTGCTTGCAGTTTCATTTTAAAATGAAATCTTCGGACGCAATTTGGCTCTGTCGAGACGTATACAATATTGTGGCCCTAACCGCAACGACTACGATTAGAAAAATAAAAGAGGATGACTGGCATACAACTGACATATAAAATCACAGAGACGTTTCCTGATGTACTTACAGTATTCAACAATAAAACAATTAACAAGTCTAACGAAAAGCTAGCTTTAAAAAATCCCAACCGCCGTTTGGATAATGTCGTGAAAGTAATGTTACTTATCATGAGTTAATTTTTTATTTCACATTTAAATAATTTTAATATAGCCTATTGACACTTTCGTGGTTAAGATGAAACTAACCGCGTATAATTTATTTAAATCGGTTTATCCGTTTAGCAGTTACAAGCGGACATTGAGTCGGACATATATACAACCCAAACATATAACCCTCCTTTTGGGCCTTGCCGCAGTCGGATAAAAATTAAAACTAATACTATTTAAGTTGAAATAAAACTAAGCTACTACACTATACGAGTGCTCTCTCTGAAAGCACACTTTACCAATATCATTTTTATTGCGTGGGCTCTAGAAAAACCTCGTTATATTTCGAAAATTACTTTCTGTAACAAGTATTAACTTTTTTATTCTTGCATTAAGATCCCGCATTGCCTTCTATTTAGAGCTTATTTTAGAGTTTATTTTAGTGTTTGTATTGACCTTTTAAGTAACCAAATTAATAATACTTTTAGATGCCAAATGGAAATGATTAAGGTAGCAAAAAATATTTTTGGAAATCCACCAACGTGCGTTTTTCGAGAGCTTTTTTGCCACGCACCTTACGAGTATATTATTAATTTGGAATCAGCTCTTGGCGTCTGTATTTTTGAACAAATGTGACTTAGGAGCCTTCATAAAACGAGCCTTCTCTTATCAAAGGCCAGTAGCGCATTTGCGATCCCTCTGGTGTTGCGGGCGTTTATATGTAGGGGTGATACTTATACTGATACTTATACGTGATACGGCAACTTCTTTTACACATAAAAAAAGAGAATCACCTTATGATTGAAATGTTTAAGGTAACACAACACAATAAAATTACAAAAAAAAAGGTTCAGTACTCCAGCGATCCGGTCCTGGCAGTGGCAGCCGACGGGTCCTTGGTGGATGCCCTTCGGGCAGCCGCCGCAGCAATGGGGCAGAGCGCGCAGAGAGCCGATACTTCTGCAGGTGATAGGGGTATCCTGACCAATGCCTAACCCCACACACAGCGAGCGGCGAAGTGGACGCGCCTCGGGCGCACCAAGCGGGACAAGCACAACGTTGTGGCCTCGGCAAAGGAGCCGAGAAAACGTTGCCAGTTGTGAGGTTGGAGCCTCGATCCTCGGCAGGCCCAGACTTTGAGGGCCAAGCCGGAGAAGACTCCGACCCTTACCTATCATCGAGCTCATCCTGGTTGCCACCCAAACTCCCAAAAAAGTAGTGGATCAAGCGGTACCGTCTCTTGTACGGCATGGAACCAGCTCGCGCCGCTCCAAGCCGAGAACGGTGTCCGACTCGGCGGCTCCTGCGTGAAACGCGAGCCGAATAGGCCAACAGTGCTTGTTCTGCGGGCACTTTGACCGGCGCCGCCACATACAGCATCATCTGTTCACAGTCCACCAAGGCATCGTGAGGCGGGAAGTGGCCCAAGTATATCCGAAGGCATATACTCAATTTCTCCCACCTCTCCCCAAAGCCTCTCATAGTTCAAGCTATTCAGGCTCGCATCGCACCTCGGGCATCCCCTTGTGTCGTCGTGGGTGTCTCCGCAGTAACCGCAGGTATGCGGATGGCCGCAGTCCATTGCGTAGTGGCCGTACCGGAGGCAGGCGTCACATTAGATCACTGGGGATCTGTCATAGGTTAGAATGACTCGGAACCCAAGTTTGACCTTATTGTCCCGGAGGCGTGCCCGAATATCCGCATCAGCCTCCAGGATAACAGTAGTGGTTTCCGAGTTAGAATGGTGCCACTCAATGTCTTCCCTTAGAAATCGTAAGAGATGACTATGTACCATCTGGTGAAAATCTTAGCCTGATTGTGCAAACAAGTTTTTTGGAGTTGGTAGTAAGTCTGGAGCTCTGGCTGGCTTTATTATGTATTATAAATATTCTTAAAGTTATACATTTGTAGGGGCACGCGCTCATTCGTCTTCTCCATGACATAAATATGAAAATAAAAGATAAGCGTAAAAAAGCAAAAGCTTACCTTTACAACATTATGTGTAAATATTCATGTTAATGCCAATATGACAAAAAACTCCAAGCCCTTGCTTTACTTGAGACTTTAATAAAAACTCCCTCAACGCAATGTGTGAACTCCGGAAAATGGAAAAGTTTCTGAGAATAATAAGAATTGGTGTTGTTGTTTTCATGAGGCAATATGGTAAATTGTATGGTGACTTATGGAACTCGAGTAACAACGAGTCTATTTGAGTTTGTTTCGTGAGACTCAATCGGATTTTGTATGTTGCGTGCTCGTAGCTGTCGAAACTTATGCGATGTTGATACATCAATCCGACAATTCGTTCTTTCCCCATTTTTTTTCTTGAAAATGGTTTGACTTTTACTTAACAAGTCTCATTGACTGTTTAATTTAAAAATTTATAACTGGAAAAAACCAATATGCTTAATTGAAACTGTAAATGTGTGTCAAAGAAAATTATGGTGTGGTATAATTTACAAAGTCTACAATACATAATGGCAACAAAATTTAGTCTTATATTACTACTGCCCGCAATAAGGCAACACTTACCTACCTACAACATTAGAAACATTTGGCTTCAAGCCACCAACGAAAACGAAAAAAAAAAGTAGGTTTATATTGCATTCCTTAATACGAAACTCAAAAGAGGCTCACGGTTTCTATTAAATACACCCGAATGCATAATAAACATATAAATTTTAACAAAAAACCATCAAGTTAAAAGAGCACCGCTTATTTTTCTTTGATGAAACTCGTTACGAAGGTCTCCTTATAAAAAATGCTTGCCTTAATACAGTTCAGTCATTCACCAAGTTTAAAAGTTTTTTATCATTCCCAAACGCCTCTGAAACTATACTTTAGGGACGTCACCTCCTATATAAAAGTTTTATGGTGTGGAAGAAAGGGATTCGGCTATCAAGGAAATACAGTCAAAGTTTTTGCATCCACCTTTTGTAGGTTTATTTTTTGTGCCGCTTTTTTTGAGCGGAATACTGAAGTAAATTTTGACACCCCACCTAGCTGAGCAGTTTTGTAGGTTAGTGTAATGGCTTGTGTGAAAAACCGAATGGTTTTAGTGCGTGTCGAGATAAGGTACCATCTTTTACTTCCGCAGAATCGAATGTACATTATTCTAGTCCATTTATTTAAAAAATCTTTTTGAAATAACCAATATTTTTATGTCTGCTATTATGGGCTAGATGTTTTCTGTCTGGCTATTAGCATAATTATTAACCGACTGCGGCAAAGCCCAAAAGGAGGGTTATGTGTTTGGGCTGTATATATGTCCGACTTATTGTCTGTTTGTAACTGCTGAACGGATAAAACGATTTTCATAAATTATACGTGGGCAGATTCGTCTTAACCACGAGAGTGTCATAGGCTATATTAAAATTATTCTAATGTGAAATTGGCGAAATAAAGATTAATACATGATAAGTAACATTACTTTGACGTTAGACTTGTTTTCTTAATGCGTAATAATACGCAATTCTATTAAGGATGTACTACCTATTATTAACACCAATAATAGTTATTATATTATACGTAAAATAATAAATCAATCACTTACAGAATATAAACGAGCCTTTTGTGGATTATTATCATACCATTGACATAAAACTCAGAAGCTTTTTCCTAAAAAGAACCTTTCCTGTTATTGCTCAAGAATTTTATCCAAACAAACGTAGCCAGAAGTTAGTGCTCGCCTGAATTTATTTCAAAACTCCTCAGCTTGTTCGACAAACTGTTATCCTTTCATCGGATTTGGGGTACGAAAGTGGAAGATCCTTAGAATTTGTTGGGATCAACATTGATTTAGAACGTAATTCAAAGTATTTGTTGCGATGTATTTTAGCGGTGTACAGTCGAGCTTAGAAGCAGCTGTACAGTTTAGTACCTGGTCGCAGTATGGTATTAAAGTTAGAGTGGTTTCAAACATGTATAATATAGCTGCGTTAAGGAACTTAAATATACAGCTAGGCAAACGGTAAACGCAAGTTCTACAACTATGCCAAATTTCAAATTGATAGTTTCTACAGTTTCAGAGAAAAACTGCTGTAACAGACAGACAGACAGACAGCGGTCTCACCATAATTGGGTTCCTTTTTACCATTTTGGTACGGAACCTTACAAACACTAGTTGCTAAGTTTTTTCGTGAAGTCTTCAATCGCGCAAATTTTCTTACTATACTCGTATAAATCTCACACAGACTTTTCTAACTTCTTAAAAGTTGCCATTCACAGTTCCAATTTTGGAATGCCCTACACGAAATATTCGAAATTGACTGCGGAAAAACTTCAATGTAAATCCTCTGGCACAGCGTTAGAGGTTGTCAGAAATGCACGAATTAGGTAAGTACGTTATTTATTTACTTTTATTGCACTTTAGTAGACGAAATATCTGGCGTCGTAATCGTAAGGTGATTTAATCAATTGACATCATAATTTTAAGTATTTCTTTAATTTTTTACGTAATATCGTAAAATGTTACTTGAATATTCTGCTTCTACTCTTTATACCTCCTAATATTATAATTTATAAACGTTACCACATTTTTTGGATACCATAATATTGTTCTGATTTACCCATTTAATATCATGAGGGTTATTAAGGCTAGGTGGCAGTCGTGTCTCAGTGTTAACTCGATCGTTTGATTCTGGACTCATCGTCAAAGTGTAGGTAGATATGTAAAGAAAGAATAATAATATCAAGCGCCGCTTTAAATACCACATAACCCGCAGCATATAATTATGTATAATATTATAACTGTTTAATAGTAAAATAAAATTAATGCTAAGCAAGTAAAACTTGTTTGAAACATAAAAATATCTGCCAAATAGAGTTTTTTTCCAGAACGGCTAACCTTACTCGTTAATTCCATTTCTTATAAAAGCTAAAAGAATTTTAGTATGTAAGATATAAAATATCTGTGTAAAAAAGTAGTAAAATATAACCTTTTTACCACTTGGACCCATAACAATGTAGCAATTTATATGCGGTCCACTGTTAGCTAGCGATTCCAATAAAAAGCACCTAATAGATTTCCCTTACCACTCAGTTGAGAATCAATCCATTGCCTTCCTGACGATAAAACTGCGGACCCTGTAAAATGTTATATAAGGTACGGTGTACAATAAGACTTATATTACTGTTAGAACATTTCCGAACTTCACACAATGCATAACACAAGATAGCTATTTTCGAAAATCGACATTTATGGCTTTGTCGTAAGTTCGTGACAGATCGCGTCAACAGCTTATGTCATCATACATTTGATGGAAAACCGAAATTTTAGCAGCATTTGCATCTTGGCTAGGTATAAAGATACACGCTGTTTAGAGTACACAACATTACGAACCTTACCAGGTCTCAACAGGTCCTGTTGGGACACCATAAAACCAAACTACAAGGGAGAAATAACATTAAAATTAATGATTGAATTTCTAAAAGGTATATATCCCGTCGGCATACCAATTAATATCCATAATCATACGTATTTCATTGCATGTTATTGGACTTAATAGATATAGTGTTTTCAATTAACGACGTTATTTAATTGACGTACGCGTGATTGCGAAAGTCGTAAGGTAAGTCAAATTAAGATTTACTAAAAATGTTGTCGAGAGGCGTATTCATAAATGTACCTAGTTAAAATTTAGTAGCAAGGTGCGCACAAACCATTTGGACAACTGAAGATAGTATTTACCAACTTGCTTTACCTGAAAACATTGTCAGATAGCGCAAGAGTTATACACCACTAAGCAGAACTCAAGTTTAAAGAAGAAGTTAGGCTCCATACTCGTATCAAGTGTCGATCACTGAACATAAGATTAGCCCAGTTTGTGGTATAGATAGTCTTTATTTAACACTGATAAATTGATTTTAATAAGAACTAAACGGTAAAAAGACCTAAAGTGTACGCACACCCTACTTCTCAAGGTAATAAGTGGTGTCACAGAAAACTTATTTCTCCCCTGCCACAGTAAACATACTTCAATAGTAAGCATTTATAAACATAATAGTGAGAAATATCATACAAAGTTATGGTATAAAGCCGGGATGCAGTCAGAACTTTATTGCAGTAAAGATTTTTGAAAGAACATTTTTTTTTCTGCTAATGAATATCTCAGCCATAACGTTATTATATTTCCGTTCCTTCAGTAAAAAGTATTTATTACGAAAAATCTTATCTCGGTGGTTTTTAAAAAAGTGTACATAGTTAAGGACTAAAATTAAAAAACTGTTACTTTACCATTGCGTTGTGAAAATTAGTCATACATTATTATTACTGCCTACTTATAGATGAAATGGCACGAAGTTTTATTGATGACGTTATATTAACAATCTTAAGATACCATAACTTATTACTAAGTTAATAAACAATTACTAAAAAAGCTTCAAACTAATAATTGAAGCTTTTGTTTGGCGTATACTGCTTCGTTACAACCTCCTGTGGCTCACCCTAGAGGGGTAAGAGGTGGGGCCACGACGTATTTGGATTCCGTCACGAATTGTACGAATGATTTATCCGGAAAGAGAGGAAGAGTGCCCGGAGATAAGACGTGACAAATCAGGGCCTGGACCCGCACATATCTCTATTTACAATTTTGTTGAGTTGACGACTTTTCCCTCGTTTATTCATTGAACTTTGCGGATAATGGAATAAGAAGTTATTAGGACGGTAAAGCGACGATGTTTGGTATGGGAACTCACGGGTCTTAGAATTATTTCATTACAGGTTACTGGAGTTGTCTTGTTTAAGCAACTACCCGTGTTTTTATGTATTCAGTAGATCACCTTGTCTAATAATACAAAGAAATTATAGATAGATAAACCGAAAATAGTCTCAAATATTTTTCAACGCAATGTTGGATAATGTATTAAGTATTGCTGGCTTGATTTTATCATATGATATTGATGGCTGACGGGCTTCCAAATTTAACTTCCAGTAAAAAAAGATATTATTTATATTTTTCCTTCTTACATGTATAATATAGACAACAAAAGGCTCATATTTTATTCCGACTCTTATTTTTCGTCCATATTACAGCTTAACTAACCAACACGTCGCGCTTTATAAAAAGACTAATAAAAAATTCAAAGACACCGAAGCACCTTAAGTACTTCGACGTCCTCGAAACTCTCTAAGTGCTACTAGAGAATGCAAACATTTAGTTTTACAGCTCAAAAAAATATTTGCCTAGTTGAAAACTTCACGGGTCTTCCCCGAAGGGCCGTGAAAGCCTCTTTGTCGAGCGCCTTATTCTTATAAATCCTCCCCAACTTTCGGATCGAAAGGATTATGTTTTGTATATACCTATGGGATCAATTGCGAATATTTTTAATTAAATTAATTGTATATTTACAAAATCATCCATTCTAATACAGTTCTCTCTATTAATTTAAGGCTTATATTCCAAATGGTTTCCACCCTTCTATGTCAAAATTATATTGTTTTCTTTATAGTAGTTCTTTCAGACCAGAGCTTCTATAATTAGAATATCCTATATGGTATTTCGAATAATTTTGACCGATGTGGAGAAACATTTAGTTTAACCTACAATACATAAACACACAATATTGTGTAAGCAATCATAATCACCTTACCGGCTTTGCCAATAGAAATAACATTAATTGAAGTCAAACAACTTAAAACTTAATTTTTAAAAAGCAGGTCTATTTTAAAATTATATTTATCAGTATCAGAATAGGGCAGCGAACCCCCTGACAGCGGACAATCCCTATTGTTGTTTTGATTAAATTTCGACAGGGTGATGCAGTGAAATTGGTCCTTTTATGCAGCCAGGGAAAAATTGAAGGAGACAGTGTTTTGTCCCCTTGGCAAGGGATGTTTGCCAAACAATCGGTTGATTGTAGAGGGTTGCATGTTGTGGGCGAAATCGGGCAACCACAATCGAATTTAACACAAGAAAAAAGACATACATACACGAAATGTTTGCAGAAACGGTGCATTACACTGTATTTGCAGATTAGTACAGCGCAGTTCAAACATGGCAGTAAAATGACAAAGCACTTAAGTGTGCAGCTACTTATAAGACTGACCGTAACATTACGGGCTTCATTTGTGGAACTATCTGACTTGAACAATTATATTAAGTAGGTGTAATTAAAATCCATCAAGGAATTTGAATGTTTAGCAGTTGAAATAATACGTAAATTTGCCGTGTACATATGTCCCAACGTGACATGACTAATGACACGTGGAAAATGAATAACCCGGTAAATTTACGAATTATGTTAAACTGCTCAACTACTTAAACTTAAAATGGAGCGCCTGTTAGCTTTGTTTGATCCAGTGCACTGCGGTGTAAACTATTTTGCTATGTTTTTTCAAAGGCGCTAAATGTTTACCAGGTGGAGGCAGTCAGGATAGATTTATAATTTGATTCTACATATATAGCACATATTTATGCTTTGTTACAACTTATTTGTACAGTCGTTTTTGTAATACTATTTTGAGTAACAAAATAACCGACCGGCCAGTAGCTCCAAACAAGTTGCTCTCTTTCGATACGGATGGATGTAGAACGGGAAAATGTTATGAATTTTAGTTAAGACTGAGCCCTAATTATGTAACTAACCTCATTTAATTAAATAGCTTCATTATTTATATTTTTTCGGTTTTGTAAACTGTATCAGATCTTGTCATTTAATACTAGTTGATTCTCTTCAACGTTAGATGGCGTTTGCAGTCCCGTAGTGATTTCACTGAGACTGATTTAAGAAGCTAACTAAATATTTGAATAGCATTTTTTCGGTGTTTCCTCTTTTTTGAGTCGACTTATTGCCTATATTTACTTAGATGAGACCTCTGTACTTACTCAGGTTGTATATGGAATCAAATATTAATATTAAGTAAGTAAGTAAAATTGGTTTAAGAAAATTCAATAACATGCTAATTTTAGTACAATTATGGTTTAAATTAGTGTTTAGTAGTTCAATACTAGTCTGATTTATTAACTACTAGCCACTGTAAAGTTAAAATGATTCATATGTAACCTCTTTTCTTTTTATATTACTTATAATTAAAGCATATACAGTTAACATTTTTAAATTATTACGATTATTATGGAAAAATATTCTTATTCAGTAAATTTTGGTTCAGAAAATGTAAATTCTTTGTTTATAAACATTATCATGTTAAACATCATATAACTGCATAATACGTTTATAAATAACGGTGGCAACTGGTTAACCGTTACCCAGGGCATGATATGGAGTGCCTTATCTTATTACTCGTGTTTAACTTGGAGTTATAATCTAGGAAGATTTTAATTTGGAGAGGTTTCTGAAATATCTTTAGTTAAATTTAGTATCTTTGGCTGTGGATTTTAATTGTATGATCTTTAAATATGTGGTTTATAAAATTGCTTTATTAAACATGTTAATCAACGTAAATCAATTATTAAGTAACCACGCTTATTAAAAATCTAATAAGGGTAGTGTCAAAATGTATACAACACTTGTACAATAGACCTAAACGAACCATTGCGCTCGGTAACGGTCCAATGGTTAAAAGAGTGTGCAACTGAACCTTGTCCCTGAGTTTCGGAACGCTTTCTTCATCTTAGTAGACTATAAATAGAGAAAATAACAAGCATTAATCACAAAGCAAATTCAACCAACAATGAAGTTGGTTATAGCAGTCGCCCTGGTCTGCCTGGCGGCAGTGTGTGCCAGGGAGATAGACCAGACGCAGGATCTGGTCCCCGCTGAAAGCAAGGGCCACCACCATGAGGAAGGTGGTGGCAAGGAACACCATGCTCATCATCATCATGAGCACGGAGAAAAGGGACACAAAGGTCACAAAGGGCATCACCATCATCATAAAGGCGAGCACGGTGACCATGGGAAACATCATCACGAAGGCCACCATCACGAACATGGCGGTGGACACAAGAAGCATCACGATGAACACGACCATCATGGCTCCCATCACGAACATGGTCATCATCACAAAGGCGGCAAGCACGGACATAAGAAACATCACGACAAAGGCGAGAAGACCGATGGTTACCATAAGAAGTACCATAAGGATCACTTCCACAAGGATCATCACTTTTACGATGACCATCATCACGAGGGTAAGCATCACAAGCACGGCAAACACCACGGACATCACGAGAAGAAGGGCGGCGATCACAAGAAGGGCGGCCATCATGAACACGGTCATCATGAACATCATCATGGCAAGGGTGGGCATCATGACAAGCATCATTACGATGAAGATCATCACGGTCACAAGGGACATCACGGACACGAAGAGCATCATCACCATCACCATGATCATGGCAAGAAGGGCGGCCATCACGACGGGAAGGAGTGGGGTTTCCATCATGGAAAGCACTGATCTCAAACCAAAGGGAAGCTGTGATATCCTAGTTAGTAAGGGTTGTTACGGGTTTCTAAAAGAAACTTCGATGTTATAACTGTTACGTACATTTTTTGTTGTTATTTTTCATACTGTCAGTTTTATACTTATTTTGTTTTGATAAAACGTGTAAATAATTAAAAGTTTTTTAAAGTTATTAACGTTTTTCTTTCAACTAGATGTTTTGAATCATGCAAAACAACTAGCAAAAATAAACATTAACTAGTAAAAGAAACCGGTCAATAGCGCGTCAGACAGGCGGATCGGCTTCGTATTTAGGATACGAAGAATGCTAAGATCAGAATCAATAACGTGGTTCTTTGTGCAAAACTTTGTCCATTAAATAAAAACATTTTTGACTCATAAAGTTCAAAGATATGAAAATTAATTCGACCCCGTATATCCTCATCTAATGTATTTTTGGTGGTTCTTCTGCATTGGCTGCAATATAACAAAAAAAAATGTTGACATATAAAAGTTGAGTGTTTTCACACTTTTAAATTTAAACTCTCAACTTGAGAACTCAATTTCTAATATTTACAATAAAAAGGGTAAGGACAAACTAACATCCATGCTACAGATACAGAAGTCTTTCGATTTCTTTAATTCGGATTCCTTATAAAAGCCTTATTAAAATACTTTGGGCATTAATATTATTATCCTTTAATACTAAAGTTAACGGGTTATATCGAAGTAAATCACAATTAATAATGTAGTATTTCACGATCTTCACAGTTCGAGTCTCTATTATCCTAAATTACTGTAAAGTTTTGAAGTAACATCGTTTCGCGAATGGCTGACTTCACATTACGGTTTTAAACTGATAAAGCAGATTATTAAGGCTGGTTGAATACAGATTTGATTACAAACATCTGTAAGAGTATTGTAGTAGGTTAAATACTGAGACAAAAACTTTCCGCTTGTTTATCTAAGATATTTTTTTTTAAAAATGCTTTTCAAATATGTACTTATTGAGTGAGACTTTATCCTTAGTTTAAAAAATAGACAGTTTAAAATCTAAAGTAACAAATATTTTATAAAGAAATTTATCATCCCGTATCACATTATATTTTGACCTCTGATTTAATACAATTTCTACAATTCTAGGGATTTATATAAGTGTTTTTAAGCTGTGTTGGTGCCGGCAGAGAATAGCACCACCCCATCTCTTCCCATGGGTGTCGTAAGAGGCGACTAAGGGATAAACCGGAGGATGGGCAGCAGCGTCCTCCGCGGACCACATGGTATAACTGCGGTCGCCAACCCGCCTGCCAAGCGTGGCGACTACGGCATTTTCCCCCCAATGTTTGGGCGAGGCCTATGTCCAGCAGTGGACGTCTTTCGGCTGACATGTCATGTCATGTCATATAAGTGTTTTTTAGTACCTATAGACACTTTCAAAAATACCCTTTTACGTCATAACTGACACGGAACCCTAAATTTGTGCGCGACCCGGCTCGGACCGTTTTTTTCTATCAGTGGGTATACAACGTGTTAATGATGTTACAAAAGAAGTATACTTTTTATATTTACACTTTTTAGTTTACAACTATATGATAAAAAAAAAATAGTTGCTTATAGTGGCTTTTTAAAGGTTTATCGACAATATTTAGCGGTCTAGCTTTAGACAGTCTTTAAAACAATGAATAAGTATTGGGCAAGCTAAGCGTAATATAATATCGATCTTTTGTATTTATTTTATTATTAAACTCACTAAAAGAAGTAAGGTGCACATTTTAATCAGGGACCATAGAGAATATTTTAAAAGTTAAAACTTTAAATATGATTTTATGATACATATTTGTAAACTGTTAAAATATATGGAATTAACATAGCGTACGACACGCGTTGGTCCGGTAGCTACGGTTAATACTATAGGCTCTTTTTTTTAGATAACGATTACGTTGGCTGAATGTAATTCTTGTCTCGGGCCACGTATAAAAGTAACTGTTGTAAATGGTGGCGTTAAGACACACAATCCAATTCACATTTCGCACAATTTACGCCAAAATACAAAAATCTAGGTATAACTTAATATCATGCCCTGACCTGATGGATACAGGAAAATAAATCTTTTGGTCGATTTTCGTTTTTCTTCATCGATTTTAATTGCGCGTTTATTTACCTCAACTAAATCCAACAAATGTACCAATCTTTAAGACTATATTAAAGTTTCAATTAATAACAAGTTTAAGTAGTCCTTAATAAATTGGCGGGCAGTCCTAAAAAGTATAAAACGGTGTAACCAAAGCTTCAACATTTCAACCTCTCTATTTTAACTACACAATTTTAAACTAAATCCCAAATTGGTTCATGTTTTACGGGTGTAATAAAACTGGTAGTCAATAGAGCACGTAAAACTCCACTAAAGAGTGCACATGGGACCGCAAAATATGCATACAGCTCGCAGTTTTATAACTAAACCAATTTGTATTCGAAATCCCTAAGCTCTGGACGGAGAGGAGAGAGAACCGCGAATTTGGTATCGGTTTTTATTATTTACTTTGTTTGGACGTAATAATGTGTGAAATTTGAGGCGAGGAGGATTCATAATAATAACAGAAAGTATAAAAGATCATCGCAAAATTGTGGAGTCTGTGGTAATATGTATTTGAAGTCATAATATACTATATAATGTTACAAAAAGTAACATAATAACATTTATTATTATTATTATGTAGTAGAAAGTCAAAGGTAACCTTAAATACCTATTTGAATGAAAAAAAAAAAAAAAAATACCCGTTTCAAAATGCAAAACGGTTTCGGGCAGAGACCAAGAATTTTGCGAAAGTGCTTCGACCTAACGGAGAGACTGGTTTCGGTCAAACTAGCGACGAAAGTCCCTGTTTCATTTTACACGTAATTGTTTAATAGGGTTAGGATTGGCCACTATTAGTGTCGCTAATAATTAGCTTGTTTGATCCCGGCAGGTAATCAAATTGTTTCAGTCAATGTTTTCTATTTTGGCAAACATCAAAGTGAATATTTCGAGTAATAACTAAGCAATAAAGGAAATCATATCTGACATTGATAAGATTCATGATAGCATTGCAGAAAAAAAAATGTAACAAATAAAAATGATCAGCGTGAATCCCAATTTATTGATTACTAACTGTTTCGTGATGAAATTTATTCCTGGGTAAGACATATTTCATAAAAAAATCAAGCATGCTTAATTCGTTCATATTTAAAATCTTTTTTAAATGCGTACTTGCATAAAAAATACCTACAATTGATACCTTTCTTATCCACTTTGCCCATTTGGTTATAACATGATTTTGTGTCAAGTTTTTTTCTTTTAATTTTACCACACCAGAATGGGTAGGTAATTTATTTTTGATATAATAAAACAGCTAACTAGGTGCGTATAGATAATTATATGTATTGGTACACGAATTTTATATGGAACGAACATCAGCGCAACGGAACAGAACAACAAATAGCAAAATATAAGGAAAGTAGTTAACGGTAATGCAGTTCCGGGCACTTACCTCGAGCACAGACCCGAGCCGTCGAGGCACCAGTCTAATTCGAAATGTTCCTCTAAATGTAATTTCTGGTATTTAAAATTATAGCACTACCGTATAGTAACTAATACTGTGTCGCTACTTACATCAAATCAGACGCCCCGACAATTGTCAGTGATCTGTTTCATAACAATCTACCAAGATAAAAAAAAACAAAGACCCGCCATCCAAAATGATAAAAATAACTTCATTCAAAAATGTTTATAGGTCAGTCAAACTGAAGTCGGCATCCCACAATATTTTTAACCAAAAGCCAACTTCAGTGACCTTTTACCATTTTAAATCAAGTTATTTTAAGCGTCATTGAAGGCGGGTTTTTGTTTTTAGAAACTACTTTTGGGTCGTTATTCTTTTTCTGTTACAGTGGCCTTTTTCTGTGACAATAGTAGATTGATAACCAAGGGTTGAAAGTGACCCATTTCACCCGAGATATTTCTGGCGCTCGAACGAAGTGAGAGCGCCAATAGTTCGAGGGGAAATGGGTAATTTCACCCGAGTTAGACACTCTACTTTTCATTTCGACTGTGAGGAAAGTAAAATACTACACGCACATTTTATAAAAGAGGTATATTAATATATTTAATCTCGTTTCCCGCTTTATCTATTGAAAACTTTTTTTTTCTAGATTCATAAAAAAGTTAAAGTACACACATGCTGCCAACATTACAAAAGTTAAATCGAGTTGGTCACGGCCAAGGAGCATGACTTCCATTTCATTCTTACCCTAACTAAAGAAAGAGATGGAATATATTCGTGACGTAATAAAGGTCAAATTTCTTGTTTCGAACGGATGTTCGGTGTTCAACCTCCTTGTTGTATAATAAGCTCCTTGGTCGTGACCAACTCGATTAAACTTTTCTAATGTTGGCAGTAGTTTATTTTCTAGATGGCCATGCCGAAACGTGAAAGAAAAAGTGTCATCACGGCATTATGGCGGGCAGCAGAATAGAGGAATAATTTAAAATGATTTTCATATGAACCTATAGGCCGTAATAAATACATCGTTTAACGTATAGCCGAGTTTAGATATATGAAAATCTTTTATTTTAATAATATGACGTAGCTCAATTATCTTAGACTCCGTGGCCAAACATAACTATTAAAAAAAAATTACTTTCCACCCTAGAGATGAAAACGCAATTTTCCACCCGGCTTTTCCATCCACCCATTCAAATTAAACTTTCCGAACAGGAGAGATGAAAAATAATTATCATTTAATAAACCAATCATTTTTCGTCTCGCAAACCCTTGTGCTTTTTAACCTTTGGTGTAAATTCTCGAAGATAAAAAGGACCAAGTTTTAATTTCTTCAGATTAACATTCTACTTGTACAAAGAATGTATTAAAAAATACAAAAAATGTATGAAAATTGAGCACTGCTGCTGCTGCTTTATGTTAATAGGTTAGTTTTAGAGCACGATCTCGCCAAATGGTTACTGAAGATAATACCTATTGGAATAAAACATGATTACCCAAATAGCATCTAGTCAAATTCATTTTCAATTTGGAAATGTTAATAATGTTGGAGAAAAAGTTCTCAGATACAGAGTTTCGTTTCTTAAAATGAGCGTATCAATTTACGTCTGAGGAGACTGATATTATGTACAGTACCCCGGTCACGAACTTTTACCTTCCATCGAGTAAGTAACGTTAACGTTATCGTTATTGAGAAATGAATATAAAAACCGATGTCCGTATTTAGTACTAAACTTTGATAGCAAGTTGACATTGACATTAATTTTCGTATCGTCATCAAGTAGTAAAGGTGAAGTATACGTTAAAAAATATGCAGTTTGCTGAGGTTCAAAACACGTTTTTAACACGTAAAGAGATTTGAAAACATGACGTTTGACGGAAATGGTCGTGATCAAGCTACCGTATTTTTTGTGATCTATTTTATGTGTGTAACGAGTATGATAGCAATGAGTAGGATTACCATTGCTTTATTTTAATCCCATTCTAACTTTTTATTTAAGTTTTTTTTTTTTATAAATAGTTTTTAATAATATTTTTTGATTACTAATTATAAGGGAAGGCCTTTGTCCAGCAGTGGACGTCATGCGGCTGGATGATGATGATGAATCAAAGACATCAAATTTGCTGTTCAACAATTATAATTATTTTTTTATGGCTTTGACATTTAAAAAATATTGCATATATTTTGACACTGGGGATCTTTTAAACATCCTGAAGTTAAACATTTCTAATGTCACCATTCCACCCATTTGCTCAATTACATCCCCATTATTTTAGTTAAAAGGAAATAGTCCCAATGCTGAAGATCGGGTGATAAAGCGAGTGTTCGAATGATGTAAAGGAAGTGCTCTCGTCAAACGTTTCCGGTTGAATGAGCACTTGACGTTACTACGCGACCAGTGTCAGGCGAGCCTCTGTCATGGTAAAAGTACAGGCAGTAAGCTAAGGTTTTTTAAACCAACTCATGTTTCTGCTCAAACAAATGGACTTATCCAGTGTTACGATGAACAACAAAAGTAGAAAAAAAACTTTACAATACAGGACTTGTAAAGGTGTTTTATGAGTTCTATTGCTCACCGCCACTTATCATTACGTGAAATTTTGATCAATTACATGGTTCTTACTAGGGTAGGTCAAGCTAATTGATAACTTTACGTTATTTAGACCGTCCACAAAACAAAATAATTTAGCTGGCAATACCAAAACTGCATGTGAAAACTTTGTATTTAAGATAAAAGTTACAGAAACGTACGATATTACTCGTAAAGCGGCCCCATGCCGGACTGCTTCACGTTTTGCCTGTGAAGATTAGCATGGTCCGATGGCCACAAGGCATAAGCGTACGTGGTCTCGACAGGTCCTCGGTATGAGGGCTTAGGTCGCAATCAAAGAGTCGGCGACGTTCTCAAAGCTGGACAACATTTTGAGAATAATCGTACTGAAGAACTTTTATTTAGATTTTCGAAATCAATTTAGTATTAGACTTTGTTGGGTTGATTGTAGTTACGGGATGTTGTGATATTTGTAGAAACTTTAAAGAAGCTAGCATCTTGTAAAATATCATAGGTATTAGGTACCGCGGAAACTGTTGAACCACTAAGACAAGGAAAGCGTTTTTCATACTCTCCAAATTGCAATTTTATAGCGGTTTTTTTTTTAAAACAATGGAAAGAATATGAGCAGATTGAATCATATAAGTTTTAGTTAGAACAATGTGTGTGCGTTTGTCTTTGCAATATCGTTTGGCTTTAAATAACAAAGATTTATTATACTTGTCTAAGGACCTTGTGCAAGGTCTGTCCAGCAATGTACGGTGTCTTCCGGTGTGGGGATAAAACAAACGTTGAAATTACTAGGCGAATTTTATTTTTGCAATTTCAGGCTTAAGATTACATTGTAGTCTTGAGAATGCAAATGTCTACAGATAGATCTCAGATCCAACTTACGAGTACCATCGGGTGGTCTGTGTACTCGTTTTCATAATGTTAAGGATTTCATTAGTTTTTACCATCTTATAAATAATACGAACCTTTTTATATTCAACATTGTATTACTTTTTTTCTTGGAAAAGCACTTTACCGCAAGTTTCGTTTCGTTGATGCAATTGTATGATTTTATTATTCAAAAACAAGTTTTTCAGTAAAAAGAACATTCTACGTCCGTAGTTGTAAGGCTCTACGCAAGATGCATTCGGCGTTCATTATCGTTATTAGAAATAAACGATTGACGTAAGCTGCCAGACGGTCTTGTCGAGCACCAACGTATTCTGTACATTTTGTCTGTTGTCGAAAATCGTTTATGTTAGCGTTAAGCAGCTTGTCTTGATTCACATATTTTAAATCCTAATAAAATTAAATAATGGATCAACGTGATTTAAAGTAAAAGCCACCACCTGTGTATATCAGAAACCCCAGAGGCACTAGGTACTCATGCTCGGAAATCTCAAGACGACCTTAAAAATAAAATCCAAATCCGACTTGTAAGTAAGTACTTTGAACAGTTTTAGAAAAGAAAGATAAGATGATAGAGAGAGGATATTGGTATTAATCTTAAGAACACTTCCTATTATCCAGACAGTAAAACACGTAGATAGACGCATCTTCTATTTATGCTTGCTTCTACATACATATGTATCAGAAGTAAATTAGCTAGTACACTTTACGTTTTATTACATTTATTGTGTCTATATTCTAGAAAATATTGTGAATATGTTTGATTGTCTTGCCATAAATAATGTACCTAAATCATTACCACCATCTTCATTGTTCATCATAACTTATAATACGCCGAACCAATTGTAGGAACTTTCTTAAATTAATCTATTTGACAGCTGAGCATGGTCAATATTTTTATTTTTTTTATTTTACCCTAAGTCCCTAAATCCAAGGTAATCAACACTTTCGTTCCCTTCTACTATTTTAAGCATAAACCTTCGAACGACACCACTAAGTTGGTAAGTGCATCTTGCTGTGCTATAAATCTTAGAGCGTGGCATCTAACTTTGTTGCTAACTATACCCGGGGGCATTGACCAATCACTAGCTAATGAATATGCATGTTTGGTGATTCAGAATAACTCTACTCTTAGAGAGTTGAGATTAAGATCTCGACTCAGTTACGATTCCTATAAGTTTCGATAAAGTTTGATTAGTATCATGTAAAAAGTCAAGCATTGATGAAAAAAATCGGAGGACAATCTCACACATAATTTGACCTAGTCCCAATCTAAGTTCTGGGCTCAAGACAAAGAAAACGTAATATTTTACGGAGAAAATTATAATAGTTACACAGGAAAAACATCGAAGACTCAGGAAAACGACTGAGCAAGAGCTTGTCAAACCATGCTCAGAGTAGGGTTCCGACGCCGTTACTCCAAAAAAATATCTTAAAAACAACAAGTATTTTAAGTTACTTGGTGCCGTCTTAGATAATTTTTAGTACCTACGTATAAAAACTTTAGTCGCTTGAAACAATTTAATCTATTCTGCTCTCATTTCAGAGAATTTACTGCTTTTTATTACTTGTAGTTTTGGCTCTGTTGAAAGGGGGAGGGGAGGGACACGCACCAGTAGCGAAAACGAGTAGCCTATATTTATGTCTATATTCCCTAAAAGGTACCCCAAATTTAACAATTGGCTCGCTACAATAATGGCTAACCAAAAATTATAGTGCGTTATAAAGCTATGTAAACTACTTACCAAAATTTTAATAGTATAGTACAAATTTTACGAATTTAATAGAAAGAGCCAGTTTAAAAAGTTTTTACAGTACTTATAGCTACCTACCTCAGTACGCATTTTAAATAAAAAGGACTCCTCATGTTACACGTATTAAGTATATTCCAGTTTTTAAAAGTGACAACTGTATTTTTTTGTTCTAAAATGTCTTAACCGAGTTTTTTGTCTCTTAAACGTTTTTGAGTGCGGCAGTTAGTATCTAATTCCCATCTAATTCCAGATCCGATAAATCTTCATCTTTATAAATAAAAAAGAGATTGTAATAAACGTTATAAGCAAACAATATTTTAGTGCCTTTTTTTAATATTGCGGATCAACGATAATCTGCGGGCTTAATTCGCCTATCAGCTCCAATTTCCGACAAATCCCACATTGATTCTTTTTTCCGCAAACTGAACTGCGAAACGGCGGTCTGAATAAGATCGGTTTATACTGCGAGGGTAACGATACGATGGTTATTATTGGAGACCACTAAAATGGATGACAGAGTCTGAAAAACTGTTGTAAGATCACTTTTTGGTTCGACAACGCCATTTTTCTTATACGTAGGATATTTCTATAGACGCTCGTAATTCAAAACTTCTAAAAGAATCTTGAATGATTTATTTACTCACTGACGCCTGGTTACATAAAAAAGATGTAGGTAGAGTTTTGTTTTTGGTTCATGACATGATACGAGTAAGTGGATTCAAAACATTTACAAATGTCTACCGTTGAAGAATTTCTTTTACATAATTAAAACAATTTTAATCTATTTCAGGTCAAGTTTAACTAGGTTTATTACGGTTTTCTTTTGCAACGGGTAGGCTTACAAATCGGTTCATTGCTTATAATTAAGTAATTAAGTATATAAGGTTTTATGTTTAATATTTAATATTTCTACGTCTTTTAATATTTAACAAAACATACGTGACGACGATTTCATTTAAAATGAAATCGTTATGTTATCGTCTCGTACGATGCAGCCCAAGCTTACAAAGTGAAAAGTATACAGGTTGGCATACACAAGTGGGATGGATAACGTATGTTGTTTACCGAACATTGGGCGATATCCGGCGGGTTCTGCCGGCATCACGTACGTATTTGAACATAGGGAACGCTGTTAAGTGCTTTTGTTTTTTGCCTACCTGTCTGCCCGCATTTTTTGCAATAAGTAAATGCAGAGTAAGTTCCCATTGATCTCTGAAAACAAAGTGCAATGGAACCGATGTTTAGCTAACATTTCCATGCTGGCTCGTTTTGATTGCTTGTTTATTTTATTACCGTTTTTACGAATTGCTTTGTGGAAATGTTTGTTAAGGTCTAGATTGTGTAATGATATGGTTAATTTTCAAAGATTTGACGTATACTGGAAGTTAAATTTTACCAACCAAATACTATTAAGTACGTTGAAATTAAAGTAGCGAGGTAACATAAGTGAAAATGTTGATAATACTGATTTTATTATTGTATAAGTTGACAATATTTCTTGTTTTCTTTTAAATATTAAAACGTGATAGAACTCATATTGGAATTGTGACTGTTGATAATATCTTTGGAAAGTTTTTTTTTAATGCCTGTGACTGATTCTGGGATTGGACACGATGAAATTGACCACAAACATTTAGGAAGTGTTTTTTAATTTCGGCAAGTAGGTCTTCTATTTATTTTAAATCCCTGTTCCCATTATGAAAAAGAGAAAAACTAATTAAAATAAAATCATTCTTAATCCCTTGGATATAGGTAATATTTTCTTACTTTTTTTTTGATTTATTTTGAGAATAAAACTCATCACGCAAATAAGTTTGCTAACTTCATTTTAGTATGGCAACTTGCAAATAAAATATTAGTTTACGTTTTCTTCGTCGGAACAAATAACCAAGATAAGCAAATATTACATAAGTAAACAGTTACGAAAAATCCCAAAGACAAAAGGCAATATTTGTGTCGATGCAACGTATTCAGCATTTCCTGTTTAATAATACATTGCTTATTTTCTTATTAAGTTACGGGCATAAATGAAAAGGCGCTATGTCCACATTGACAGCGGCTTTAGTGAGCGCAATACTGGGATGGCGCAAGTTATGAGCAAACACCTAAGGACCCACTACTTAGCTCTTGAACGTTTGTCATAGGTACTGTTCTTTAGTATAAAGTAAAGTATTGACTTGACCATAAACAATTAAACATGTACTTACTAAGGGAAAAGAGTGGATTTACCATATTAAAATAAACGTAAATACATACATAGATAAAAACTCACGCCTTCATTCCCAGAGTGGGGTAGGCAGAGCTACAAAATTACCAACAACTCTAAAAACTTGTTGGTAATTCTGTAACCACATTTTGCATAAATTAGGCAAAGATGTTTACCAGTGTATTTATTAGTGACAGGTTGCAAGCCCATCGCCTAACAGTAACAGTACTATAAGCCTTTATTCCCTTATTCGTCTCTCACGACTTCCACGGAAAGACATGGAGTGGCACTACTGTAAGCCGGCAACCACACGTCAATCAAGTCGTATTTTTTTTTGATTTGATTTATTACATTACTTTATCATAAACCCCCTTGCAAAGAAAACATGCACTTACGATTATTTCTAGTAGTTTAAATAGGTAAATGCAAAATTAAATTTATAGTCATCATCATCATCGTCCGAAAGACTTCCACTGGTGGATATATGCGCAACTTTTCAATTAAAAAAAGACCTGGCTGCCGCTTTGCAATTTCTAGATCTTTGGAGTTGCAATCTAAATACATGTAGATAAGTATAATACTTATAGCAGTAATGCTACAACGGAAGAATGTGTTCTATTGTCAGAATTAGGGTCAGCTGGTCCCGCTATATGCCGCATCTCGAACCAAATCGCGCACACCTCTCTCCAAACAGCCTCTCGTAAAACTGCGTTGATCATAAAAATATTTGATTAGGCGCGTCGCACTCGACACCGCGCCAATCCAGGGCGTTGAAACTTTTATTAGGTAGGCCACGTGAATTATTCAGGACAAACGTAATTTGTGTGGCAACTGTCGCAATGATGAAACCTGGAATGTTGCAATAAAAATGATATAAAAAACCCTTTTTAAATACTTACATGTAGATATTAGTTTACCGCTATCAGAAACTGTTATCCCATCTCTTACCTAAACCAAAAATTGTTAAGGAAAAATATTCTTAATATTAAGTAAATAAAATAAAAATATTTTGTTTTTTTCCCTATATTTTATGAACCTATTAAACTAAAAGGTGACGTCATTTGGCCGTTTATGAATCTATAGGCACCAAAGTTTAACGTCAAGCACAAGGACTTGACGAAGTTGGACAAACAAGCAGGATTCTTATTCTACATTGACGATTTCCCAAGTTAAGTTAACAAGTGCGATCATACAATACGATAGCAATAATGACAACTCAGCGCTCAGTCAACGCCCATGTGGCACCTCTCTTTGACAGATGAGTTCTGCAGTTCAAATATAACGTTAAAGTTACAAAGCACTAAAGTGCACTAGCACAAACATTTCAACCAAACGTGAAGTTTTCGAATCGCCTTTACTATTCGAAAACGAGTTCTGAACCTATCTGTACCATGAACGGCTTAAACAAAATTACGTTAATGTGTATGTTTTTTGACGTTCAACTTGCTATCAAACATAATTACCTACCTACTAAATACAGACTAAATAGAGGGCGTTCATTTCGAACGTCATAAACATTTTCTCAATGACAATACGTTAACGTAACTAATTAAAAAGGATATAAAATATCGTACTCAAGGTACAGCTGTTTATAAAGCCGACCGTAGTGTAAAACATCACAAGGATTACCAAGATATATTTAAAACTATAAAACAAGTACCAGTTTCAAAACTATTTTCAGCTTTTTCTGAATCAGTCCACAAAAACTACAGGTACATTTACGAAACGAAACGACTTTCTAAAAACTTTTGCACCGACATTTAAAAGCTCTCGAGCTTACTAAGCACATAAATTTCACCTCGGCCTTTGTTTGCACAAAAATCACTCGCCCTGTTTGCTTTCACCATCAGTCATATATCCAAAACAGGGTAGAAATAGGCTGTGGATGCGATATAAATCAGAACATAGGGATTTCATATTTTTATTTTTGTTTTTGGAAGACCAAATAAAGGCGAGAGTCATGACTGTGTAATACCCTCTTTTTATTAGGTTAGTTTTAGATAGTTATGTACTATTCCTTGAAACTAGGGCCTATTCGGTCAGAAAAACCATGTTGCTTTTGACATTGTTATTGGGTTACGATAGCTCTAATTTACTTGAGAGTAATGGGGGCCAAGTTAAAAATAGTACGATAACATTTAAGAAGCAATATGGTTTTACTGAGTGGAATAGAGGCAATAAGGGGACCCGTACAACTTCTTCTAATGCACAACCATTTATATACGACTTTCTTCGTCGTCTATATATCGATGACTTTTAAAATGATTCAAAAACCCTTGGTAGCTTGCTTAGACTTCATAAATCGATAATCCTTTTGATAAAATTTGGAAGGGCCAGTGTTTATACATTTCTGATTTCTGCCCGTGGTTCTTCTTTACCTATAACAAGTAACGAGTTCTTTGTGATAAAGTAGCAGGAAAATCAGTAGTAAATTGTCCGCCAATCAAACACAAAGTTTATGTTGTATCATCGGTAAATTACCGTCTTTTAAGAGTTTCACTGCTGACTAAGTACTTACCTAATTAAATTCTAAATTGTCTCTTAAATAAGTACCTCTTGAAAGACTTTTAAACCAAATTTAAAACATTTTCGATCTTATTTTGCAATACGCTTTTAACATTTTTTTCTTGGCCCGACGTCCGTCTGGCTTGCTTTAACCAAATTATACTGAGCCTAGTATCCCCCATGCATAACAGACTCCATTATAATTTAGCGCCTATGTCGATAAGCACAGTAAAGGGACAGTATGAAGTTAGTCATCTGTAAAATATTTTTCGAATATTTGTATATTTTACGCGTAATGTAACATGACACCAATAGCCATTAACCATCCATATACTTAAGTGATTGTATAGGTATTTAATAATATCAAAAGAAAACATGATGTTAGTCATGATTTGAACGTATGCTTGGTGAGATAGTGATGTGATGACCAATCGTTTTAAATCAACTAAGGCGTAAGACGTCATCATTTAGCTAACGACATTGAAACAAGATATGGCAAATCTAAAAGTTAATTACAAAATAAGGATATAGGTTTTGCTTCTGATTGAGGATTAATCATTTCATCATTCAAACAAAATACTAATTCTCAAACATTTAAATGTACTATGTACTATGTTGCATAAAGTTGATTGTCATAATTTCGTTTCGCATAGCCACTCTTAGCAGAATCATCATTTCGCAAAATTACTTTTTGCATAAGTTTCTTATCATACTATCATTTCGCACAAATTTCTTTGGCAGAATGGTACATTTGCATAATATTGATTAGGATGATATTCCTATGACCGAATAATTGTTTTGGCACAAGAAAATGTATCGCATACTATTTAGTAGGCATAAATAAAACAATTATGTTGTATTTATGTGTTCTGTGTTATTTTTTAATTTTATTTACCCTTACTCCACCAGTTGCATTTTGGTCCTGGCAATAGAAATACGTAAAAATATAGTTATATTTTTATTCAACTAAGGTATCCTAATTTTATGTTCTAACCTAACCTATTTTTCTGGTACAGTTTAATTTTTGTTGGGGTTAAAGTTCTAACCTAACCTAACCTACATTTGTGAGTTTTGTGACACAGTTTCGTTTCGGTTAGGGTTGCAGTTCTAATCTAAGCTACTTTTCTGACATAGTTTTCTTTCTGTTACTGTCCCAGTTTTTACCTAACCTAACATTCTTTACTGGTAGCAGTTCGTTCTAATATTATGCAGTGGTACAATTATGCCATAATAAATTCGACAGAACTTATATTCTGCGAAATTAAAGTCGGCGGTATAAGTATGTTTTAGTTTAAAGTTCTGGCAAATGAATGTTTTACGTTATGACAGTTATGTTAAGTATACTATTATGCTAACATTTAGCCGGATGATACTTTAGCAGTTAAAGTATCATTCGGCGTTATGTTTCTGTGATAACTGTTATGCGAAGTATATTTCGGACAATCGATATTATGCAAGACTAGGGGACTTCGTCCGAGTAGAGTTAGTTTCCCGCTACTCCCCCTATTTCTTCCTGTAGTGTTAGGGTTGATTTTCGGAAAATCCTTTCTTAGTGCGCCCCTTGGAAGGAATAATTCCTCCAAATTTCAAGGTCCTAGGTCCAGTTGGTTTGGGCTGTGCGTTGATATAAAAGTCAGTGAGTCAGGTTTGACTTTATATATTACTAGAGGACGCCCGCGACTTCGTACGCGTAGAATAAGTTTCCCGCTACTCCCCCTATTTTAACCCCTCAGAGAGTGAATTTTGAAAATACCATTCTTAGTGCTCACTTACATCATAAAAGGAACCCCTGTACCCAATTTCAAGTTTCTAGGTACAGTAGTTTCGGCTGTGCGTTGATATATAAGTCAGTCAAGTTTGCCTTTTGTATATATAGATGAAGGGAACCCGTTATGAAAGTTATGCTAAAGTATCATTCGGCTAAAAATGTTTCTGCTAACTGTTATGTGAAGTGTATTTCGGACAATCGATATTATGCGAGATGAAGGGAACCCAACCTCATTTAAATATTAAAACTAAAATTCCGAATTAATTACTGAAGTGTGTTTTGCAGGAAATAATTCTTCACGTTCCGCGTTGTTTTAAATCTGTTTACCAGGCAATTGGACGCCATGGAAAATATTTCCGTTTTCGAACCCCTCTTCCGCCTTCTCTCATCGTTTTTTCGATCCCTCTCGATCATTGTCGCTCCTATTTATTTTTTTAATGGCTGCTATGATTCAAAATGACGTGGGCCGTAATTGTATGGAAAAAATGCTGTAAATCTTTTACGCATAACTTTATTCCCATGAAAGTATCCATATACAAGAAAATGTTATAAGTTAAGGAAGTGAAAACTCTTAGCCTATGTTAAATACTCTATGGCTTTTAATTCAATCAGGGTTTCAAAACCAACCAGGTTTTTTTTGAATGATCAAAATATCTCAAGCTATGGAAGGAGATAATTTGATTTAGTAAGCTACTTCTATAAATTCTATCATTTAAATTTCTTCAATCACGACGCCATCTAAAATATTGAATATAATTAATTTTAATAAGGTTTCGAAAGTCATAAATCACACTGTCAATAACGTAAAATAAAACACACACATTACAATAACACCCATTAATTATTTAAAGATAAGGTCAAAGGAACGAAACTACTTAACCCTAAAACCTTCTCTGACTTATCTTATGAAATAAAAAATATTTGAACTCTGAACAACGGCGAGACAACACGTACTTATTACCTACAGATAGGCATAAACTGATAATAGGTAGCCCAAAAAATTAGTTAAAATATAATACATAAACATATCCAAATTTTGAGCACAGACATACATGGGGTTGAGTAAGATGCACGTCTGAAACGCGTCAGAAATGTTCTCTTTGACGTGTCTTAAGACGGTCAGCTTACTTAAGATTAGGTTTATCAATACAGTTCATAGGTTACAAACACTCTTATGGAACACGTGTAAACTTAAGCCAGATGTCTTTGTCAACCACCCGCCCAAAGCCATGGTCTGTGACTGGTAGTTGGGAGGGCGTCTTTGAGCAGGGTTCCACTTGGTACTTCAGGATGACTTGCCGTGAAATGCGGCTGATGATGCGCTTCGCTAGATCTTCACCTGTAATAAGAAACGAGATTAATAAAAATATTTCAGCCTTCTTATTGTCATATCTGATTGATCATGTGCTAAAGGCACTTTTAACGTCGGGCATAATTATGATCAGACCGAGAATGATCTGCACGACTTTACTGATATATGGTCAATAATGGGCTAACAATTATAATTTGATTATAAGTAAAACAGCGTTATTTGACTACATTCGACTGGTAGCGGGATCAGTCGGACACCTATTTTAAAAACGGTTTACGTCAATTTCACATTAAGTATAACAGTTTTCGAAAATGGTTTACGTTAGCGTTAAGCAACTTGTCTAGGCTCACTGAGGGCGGCAGTTATCGATTTCCGAAATTTAATATGATGTACTATCGAACCAACGGAACCCTGACCCACCATGGAACCTTGTCACAATGATTGACGTACGATTGTCGTATAGCTTCGTATGACAGTCCTAACGTCAATCACTGTGACAAGGTTCTATGGTGGGTCAGGGTTCCGTTGGTTCGATAGTACTATCGAACCCACCCACCATAGAACCTTGTCACAGTGATTGACGTTAGGACTGTCATACGAAGCTATACGACAATCGTACGTCAATCATTGTGACAAGGTTCCATGGTGGGTCAGGGTTCCGTTGGTTCGATAGTACGTAATTACTTGATGTTAGCTGACGGACAAGTCAGTCTCATTTCCATTCCAAACATTTTGTTGATTTTAATAAATCGTAAGCTTTCGTAGAATCGCAATATTGAGAGACCCAAATTATCTCATCATGTGAAACTCAAAGTAAAAAGACATGTCCAGCAGGTAGCGTTCAACTTAAGGGTGGTATTCCACCTGTCCAAGATCTTTGTCCAACGTGTATTTGCGTCTCACAGTTTTCTTAAAAAGTTGTGAGACGCAACACCACCCTCAAGCTGTAAGGAGCAATAAATTTTGTTTCAAAAATATTGTAGAGAAATATTTGTGTTCTGAAAAGTATTGTTTATGTACTGCTTTACAAAATGCATTTCCATTATTAATTATGTATGGAGATAATTAATCTGAACAAAAACACTGTAATTATCGTAGTACCGAAAAGTTCTCATTACAAACCGTCCGTTTTATACGAACGTTAATTAAAATATCAAATAGGCCAACGCCAACATATTAAAACTTGATAATTTAATTTATATTTGCATATAAACTTAATACATGATGAAACAGTCAATATTATTACACTGTAAATATGTAGACAGTCAATATATTATAATAAACTGCATTTCAAGTGTTTGTTTCTTCCAATAGGTACCTATCACAAATAAATGAAATAACGCTGTTATAAGAGTACTTATTTTAAATTCATATTACAATATATTCTTTTGAAAAATAAAACATTGGTATTCCACATGGTGTTGAAATTAAAAAAAAAAGTATAATATTTCTTGAAAAGGATATACAGGATAGGTACCTAAAGTTATATCTTATGCAGTTTCCTGAATGTCCTCCTTTCAATATTGTCTAGTCTTGAAACATACAGAACATTAGATTGATTGGTACCTTACATAGGTACGGACGCAATACCATTTGTCACATTGAGCTCCCTTTGTTGAAGCAAGTGATGCATGTGAGGTAACTCTGTGTACCGTCCTTTACTACCGTAAGTAACTATTGTAATGAATTACAATTAAGTACGTATTTTCAAGTTATTGCAATATCTATATTTAGTATTTGCATCTCCTAATGGTTTTAAGTCACAATTTGTTTTTTTTTTGAAATATTATACGCATGTCGCTGACTGATTGTCGTTAATAGCTTATAATGCAGTTCTTTCTCAGTAACATTGTGTCATTTTGAGAATTGGTCATGGGGCTAAATTTCGCCTATTACGATTGTATATTTCTAATCGTGTTTGCAATTTCTCTATTTGTATGCTTTTTATCGTAATAAATGACACCGTACTTATTCGTCATGATGATGATGAATAAGTACGGTGGGACCTTTACTGCTCCTTAAGAGTATATCTACTTATAAATGTGGATAGATAGATATATAGATCCGTCACTGTTTGACGAGTTTGTACAGTTCTTCCTGATACTGGACTTGCAACTGACGGTATATTTGTCTCTCACGTTTCATAGAAAAGCGAAGAATGCCGATAATTGTTATTATGGGACTGGTAGAACTGTAAGGGCAAGAGTGTCGGATACTTTATCTACACACCGACAGTTATAAAAACTACAAAGAGTGGGACAGCGATAGACAATCAAGTACTATAGCTCTACCTGCCTACCCTTCTCTATAAACGAAGGCGTGAAGGTATGTATATACCTTTTCTTGCACAAGCTACGCTTGAATGTTTTTTGTTTTTATTTTTATTTTATGTTAAATTCATTGTTTTATATCATGCTAGGTTAAGCTTTATAATTGTATAATATCATAAGTAGTAACTATTTTAAAAAACGACTGACTGTTGAGTTTCTTGCGGCGTTTCTTCTCAGCAGTGGTCTCTTGCGAAGCGCTGGTAGATTTTGACGTGTAAAAGTGCCCGTGCGGCCTACTTACTGAATAAACATCTTTTACCTTTTTTTTTTTATATGTGTAATGAATACTAGACAGATGTCAAAGGACGATACGGGTAAAAAAATTGGTTGCCTTCAGTGATTTAAGCAGAGTTTCCCCTAAACCACTCATGTTATAAAGCGCTGCTATAGTCGTTCCTATAATTAAATAAAGTTTCTTCGTTTTGCGTTAAAATAAACGTTCTCATTTAAAAAAAGTTTCACTGACAATGATTGTTACAGTCAACGTGTGAGCTATCACTTGCATTGCAATATAAATGTAACGTATTACGTAACGTTTGGTCGGTCTTTAACTTAATTTTAACGTCATGTTAATACTATTGTAAATTCGAATGTTTGGATCGACTATATAGAATAATACAGGCTTCTTTTTATCCCGCAAAAATGAACAGTTTTCTAAGGAATAGCGATGACACATTTCTACGCGGACGGAATCGCGAGCAACAAATGGTATTTTTATAAATTTACAATTTTCAAACCATTGCAGACATAATATGGGACTCTTCGAAACTAAATATTACTTATAGAAATTATATCTTAAGATGGATCTCGTTGTCTTCAGTGTAGTTAATAAAAAAAAAATATCTTTGTATTGCACTTGAAGCCTGAAAACTAAACTCTGTGCGTTAAATTCCTAAAACTAGTTTAATTATAATTGAAACTCCGCAAAGCTCAGAACCGTTGATTTTTATTCAAATGGTGTAAGATAGCATCTTAGGGCCGGTTTTATAACAGTCCGTAAGTATATTTTAGGATCTTTTTGACGTAAATTATACTTACCGGTCACTTTTTGCGTTTTATAACGGTCCGTTAGTTATATTTCAGTATATTTTACTCCCGGCAGTTACCGACAGCGATATCATGGTTTAAGCTTAGTTACGGATGGTTATTTTGACACTTGACGTAAATGTGACTTTTAAATATTGTATTTTCCTTAGACTCCGTGCTACAAGACTTAACAAAAAGAGTTAAATATACATATTAAACATGTATTCTTCGGATAGTAGTGATTTAGAACTACTACTAGATTCGTCAGATTCTAGTGCCAGTGAAAATTCTGACCACCGGCGCAGAAGAGTTTTCAAACCGAGACCAGAATATTGCAGCATATTATACGACACCGAATTTAAATGCCGCTTCTTAACGTCTTTATTTATCACGATTCACGACCGTTTATTTTAATTTTTTATAGATTTTTGAAAATGTCAACGGTCTCTTTATATGACAGACCGAATAAAAAATGTAAGTCTATAGACAATTTAGGCTAGCCGCAGACAATAATCCAGCGAAAAAAGTATAGTATTTTTAAGTATCAAGTCTCATTTGTGGAAGACCTAAGGTTTCATAACTAATGTCAAATTTTACGATTCTTTATTTTATAAAACGCTGGGTGGTATAAGTTACTGACATTTGACAAACCATTCGTTAAAATTATTCTTACTGTCGTATATTTGGTCTCAGCTTTATAAAACCGGCCCTTAATATTTTAAATATGTACAGGGAATTAAAGTCTCGATGTACAACTTAACCTTGATTATAAAGTATTATTAGAACGCGCATTGAATATAAAACGGACACATTCCAAAATAATTTGCTCTTGCACTGAAAATTATATATGAACAGCTTTTAATTTTAAAATGCAATACTGGCTGATTTTGGAATGTGTCCGCTTTGGATTCAATGAACGAGAATGGCACTTGCGGTAAATTTCAACGAGCAATTTTACGCGGTACTCATGGCCTTGATTTGTCTGACAAGAAAACCAGACGCTACTAGTTTGTTAACGTCCTATTTAGAAATAAGTTTGGGTACGTCACTTGCTAAGGTTTATTTCGGTACAACAGCCTAGAAATATTTACAATAGGTATCCTTCCGAGTCTTGTGACACGGTACGTGATTTATGTCTGTCTTGCTTTCAAAATAAATGGAACAATAGGGACATATTATTAGATGCCTATCACGAGCCGGTTTATTAAAAAATAATGTTAAAAAAATCTAATGAACTAGCAATGTAATCAAATTTAAGTCAATTTTAAACAACTTTGAACTTTCCGATTGATTTAATATTTGGCATATTTGTACAATTAATTACAAAGACAATACAATAATATGATCAAGACACGCGGCAGCGTGTCCAGCCAAGTTCAGGCATATAATCAAGCTGCAGCTATAGGTAGTATTATGATGGAAACGGAAGGTAGCCATAATAGTAGGTAATTCCTGAACGGCTCATACGGGTTGAACTCATTCGGCTTCTCTTAGATAGAGAGTATTATCAGTGTTAAACAAGTTTGTTTGTTTGAATTGAATAGGCTCCTAAACTACTGGACCGATTTGAATAAATCCTTCATCATTATCAATCCTAATTTATCCCTTATGAACATAGGCAATGTTTTATTATTCTGCGCAGACGGAGTCGCGGGAAACAGCTAGTGATAGTATAAAATGTTGAGTACCCCTCTGGTAAATTAGGCGAATGGAAATAGATTGGCTAATTACATAATATTTTGAGTATAACGTTTAGTTTTAACTTTGCTTTAGTCCATTGCAACTCCATCACAAAACCTTCCGTACAATGAGGTGTGCCATTGGATGACGCTTATTTGATCTCAAGTTTTTTAAAAGTGTATAAGCTTAATTATTTGTATTTATACATAACATTTTATGACTTTCGACTAAAATGCTTAAGTACTGCTTTCTAATCATATCATTAGCCTCATTTGTATTCAACAACAAGATTTATTCCAATGTTTCTTAGAAATTACTGTTTCAGAACAGTTTGTTGAAAACAACCTAATGATAATAAGGAGACAAAAAAATCATGAACCTACAAAATAATTATCTTATTCCCGGTTCCTATATTCAAGAAACGAATCGTTTTCCTTACGGGCCGTAGCGTTATGATTATGACATTTCCTACGTAGAAAATGTGTCAAAGGCTATAGCCGGGTAAGGGAACAAAAAATGCGTCAAAAAATGTCACATCCAAAAACACCAAGTTAATGTTGACCTAGAGACATCTGTTTTTTTGCAAAATTATTCCTCTTCAAGCTTTGACTTTGACTTTGACTTTAAGATATTTAGAAAAGTAAAAAAAACTTTCAAGTGACATTTCAAGGAAACTGTCAATAATTATGACATGAAACTTGGCAGATTGACATGTCGATTGATTGATTGATTGATTGATTGATTGGAGACTGTCATTATGACCAATACATAGGACATACTCATTTGACATTCATAGGTGCATTATATTATGCCTAAATTGAAGAATAAAGAACTTTGACTTTGACTTTGACTTTATTGGCTAATAACGCCAGGGGCATTTTTTGTTCCCTTACCCGGCTATAGCCTTTAATTAGTAAGGGGAACATACACTTGACTTCTGGAGAATTTATGTGTAGGCGGTGATAAAAACCAGTTATGTTGTTTTTTCAATTTAAGATTCGAGGGCTTCTTAACACACTTTCTAATGAATCGTTGTAAATTGGATACATAAGCACTCTCGGAAACGTCAATAACTACGTACAATTGAAAAAAAATATTGACTCAATAGTTTAAAAAGTAACGGGCATTACCTGTTAACTTTTTTAAGAGTTGATTTGTCTTTACAAAAATATATAATCTACTACCCTTTCCGATCAAAAATATACAATAACTTAAATATGGTTAATATACTATAGCTTACATTGCATAGCAGGTCAAATCAGGACAGGATCAGGATCAGGTCAGGATTCTATTAGGTAAAATCATAATTGCCTTTGACAGTCATCGTATTGTTTTTGACAAAGTACTGAATTGTATATTATTTATGAACTTGACTGTACCTACCACTGTATTACTTTTGTTGGTTAAATAAGTATATTGAATGATTATCACTCTCTTTAGGTACCTACTAGATTCCTAAACCACTAAATTCGAAATATTGGGTACAAATATTGATCAACACTATAATTTGAAAGTTAAAATATATATAGGGATCCAGTATATATACTTAGTGAAAACAGGTGTTTTAAACTTGTAGTATTTTGGGAATGAGCGCTGTTTACTTTTTAATAATTATTTTATATACAATTTGGAATACTTACCAACGCATTTTTTAGGACCGGCTCCAAAAGGTATGAACGCATGAGAATGTATCGAGTTACCATCATCAAAGCGATTAGGGTTGAACACTTCGGGATTCTTGTAAAATCTTGTATCTTTGTGCATAGCTTCAATAGGAACAGTGATAGTGACGCCCTTATCAATGACAAGACCGTCCGGAAATTTGTACATCTTTACACATTTTCTAGAAGCAATAGAGTACGCAGGATGCAGCCTCAATGTTTCCTTTGCAACCTTATCTATGTAAACTTCACAGCCTTCACCAGAACCACAGGTACGAATTTTCCTTTGAACTTCGGGATTCTTGGCCAATTCATAAAACATAGCAGTTAAAACATTGAGACACGGAATGTAACCCTCCGTAATGAATAAGGAAAGCATGGAAAATGCGAACTCGGCGTCAGATTCGGTATTCTGCTTGTTACGTTTATCTTTAATGTCCAATTGAAATTCGGAGCGTATCCTCTTGACTTCCTTCATTAAATTTGATTTTTCAAGTGATCCAAGGGTTCCATTTACCGTCTCTCCAGATAATGTACTCAGACCAAATAATAAATACAAAGAAGGAAATACTTGCTTTAGGTACGTTTTGAACTTTTCTGATATTGTTGGTTTTTCAACGACTGACCTGACGTTGCGTATAATCATACGCTCGTCCCGCGTTACCTCCTTGTTTAAAAGTAAATACTCAAAAGTACTGTCCAATATATCCGCTAGAAACTGTTGAACGTTTGTGTCTCCATTGATTCCTGACAAACAGTCATATAAACTGTCTTCAATCTCATAAGGCATGCTTTTCAACAATGACTCCAATGCTTCTCGCAGTACGGTCCACTTTTCGCCTTCGGCGTAAAACAAATTGTTTCGTAAACAAACATCCCGAGATTTGTCCAAGCCAAGGCCCCTGCTGTGGAAACTTGCAAAATCCGTAGACAACATCTTCTCGATTACATCCGGGTCTTTGACGATCAAATCTGGGATTCTACTTTTGATACAACCGTAGAAACTTTCACCGGGGTGTTTTGCGTACAGTTTGTTGACTTCATTAGTGTTATTTCTTAGTCCGAGAACGCGGTGGTAGTCGCTCCCGAACGCCGGAACCGGTGATTTGTAAGAGATGTGTCTGACGTACCAATAACTGAAGAATTTTGTCACATAATCAAACAAGAGAGCGGCGATGAGGATGGTAACCACGGAGAAGTTAACGAGGAAACTTTCGAAAAACATGTTGCGTTAGCACCGTTGGGAGCGTGGACAGTTACTGAGGATGCTGGCCGTCTTGTGGGTCGTAACGGTACATCTCTGAGGCGCTACGGGCGTTCGAAGGTTTTCGCCGGGTGCTATTGAACTCGCGAGAATTTGGGTTACATTCATAAATTGATCGTCACGCATCTTTCATTTATCGACTATCATTTATGATTAACAAGGTAAGTTACTAACAATCCAAACAAGTTTTATTACGAATAAAAATTATGAGTATGAGTAGCCAAAAAAAAAAAAAACGTGTTCATATTTGTCTAATTTCTTTTTTTAGTCATGTTAGGTAGTATCGAATTAGATAGCTATTGCTTTATTTGTTTAGGTTATAAGAGATCTATTGATATATTATTATTGAGGGAGAGAGAGAGAGAAAGATAATGGTATAGAACTAATTATCAATTGGTTTTATGGTACATTGCAGTTCATGTCTCATTATATAATAATAGTCAAACGCAGTATTTATGTAGTAGCATTATTTAGAAGAAAATTTATCTTCACTGCCAAGCTAAGTAAGATGCAGTTAGTGCGCTTTAACCTCGTATTAGTATGCACGACAATGCTTTTTTCAAATTTGCAATTTAATTAAGTACTTATCTAAAACCATTGACAAAAGGTTTGTTTTGAAAAGGTGTTCTTAACTTCTGATAAAAATCATGCAAATCGACGAATGTCACAAAAATATTTTTTTTGGTTATTATTTTCTGAGAAAAAAGTGTAGAATATTTTCTGGTGTGTGCTACGCCCGCTTTGGACTAGTATTCGGAATGGCGTTATTTTGTTTATAATCCCGTTTTTTTTTAAGTCTAGCACTAGCTGTGACGTAGAAAAGACCATGTGCCGCTTAAGTTCTTAAGCCATTAGCAAAAAATTGTTTGTTTATTTTGTCAGTTAATAATAATATAAAAGTATGCCTTTGAGACAAGAGTCCATAAGCATGTTTTTTTTCAGAATACATTTAACAAAAGGTTCCTAATGAGTATCTTATGAGTTGCAGTTTTAGCAGTCGAGTCGGTTGACTGCCTGGTAAGAAATAGCCTTAACTCCGCAATTAAATTTAAATTAATCTTGTCCTTTTTATAAGAGCAATTTTATGTATTTTTTTGTAATAGCGTTTACCGAAAACGGCTCCAACGAACCGGTAAGGAAATTGATCTGAAAAGGTATCGTTTACAAGAAAATTCATTGTACGATTTCAAGCACCTAATAACAACTTGCATTAATATCTTGCAAACAAAAAATATAAGGAACTGAAATAAAAACACGTTATTTTAAATTAAATTCAAATTTTACGAGGTTTAGACGTTAGGTCCCTAGGCGTCATGCTATGTTTACAGATTATTAAGGTATGTCTAAAGATTATTAATTAATTAATTAAAGCCGCTAATTAGTGTCATATTTGACGTTACTTATTACTTAGTGTCAAATATAAATTAGCTAGTAAAATTAAATTTTATTTTTCATCATACTTATTACGGTGTCACGAGACAAGACAGTCAAGCTCAAGCACCTTGCTTAGAGCACGCAGGATATCACTTCTAATCTGTGCGCAGGACAAACATAGATAGAAAACTAATTTAATTTTCACTGACATAATGTCCACAGATTATTAAGGTATGTCATTGACATTGCTATCAAATCAAGAAAGTAAACAAATACAGGGGGGCCATTTGCAACGTCAAAAGATGGCGGATGTGTAATTTGTTTTAGTTTTTATTTTTGTGTATTTACGTGTTTAAAGTTCTTTTCTGTTAGTGAATTGTACTTTTAATGCCTTTGTGTTGCACAGTGATAGATCTTACTTCTCGTTTCAAGTGGACTCGCAGTGGTGTAGGTTAAAACTATCTTGACCTCTGTCCTACATATCACCGTACAACGTTGCCCCCAATCTTCCTAGAGAAGATTGGATTGTATTTTATTGCTATATTGATTTATACTTATATATACTTGACACTGGTGAAATCACTTCATTGTGGAAACGCCATATTCCCGCGGTAGTAGCTGTTCAAGTCGCCGCGGGGCAAAGAAAGGAAGAATATACAAATACATAATTTAGCCACAAATTATTTGAGGAAATAAATCTGAATAAGTACCCAAATAAAGCAGTAAGTATGTATTTGAATTTCCCTTAGGAATCAATTTGAAGAAATTCGACTATAATGGTACCAACGTTTGTTTAGCTAACGCAGCGAGGCAAAACACGATTTTTGTTATGCAAGATCAAAATGGTTTTTATGACTTCGCAAGACTACTAACAGTAATAAGCCTCCTTCTGACGCTTTCGGGTAAAATTGTACCTTCATCATCAGGAAAAACATAAAGCTTGCTTAAATTTAAAGGTTATGTAGATAGCGACTTATACTGACACTCTCACACTTAATTAAAAGCAAAGCACATGAGTATCAAGTGCCATTGTGTTGTGTGTCCAGAGTAAAAGCACTCAGTGGACAATATTAGAATAGCCACAGCAAAGGACAATTTAGTCGAGAGGCGTCCGAGTACCGGAAGACGCAGCGTGGGTAACCCTCCAACAATCGCCAATGTAGCTAAGGTTGTGGGAAACCAATAATATAAGTGATGCAAGCAGCGCATCACCAGTCCTTGTAGCAAACCTTTGGGAGAGGCCTATGTCCAGCAGTGGACGTCTTTCAGCTAAGATTATGTGTGTGCAGCATGAAAGAAAACACATTGTTTTAACGCACTTATTCTCATAAATAAAACAAACTATTATAATGCTTTTGTTTCTTTGCAATAATTTGTACTTATACTAAAATTATATTTTAACACGTTGACTGCCATGAGCATCACCGGTGGGATCAGAAGCTGATTTTTCGAGGTAAATTTTTGTGGTTTTTTTTGGGGGTCATAATCTGTGATATAAGATACGAGATAAGCACTATTTTCACCAAACGGATCGGAACGGAAATAATTTTATTGTCTTTAAAATATATTAAATCATGTTCACAGTATTTATAGTCTATATTACCAAGCCGCGCACAGCAACTTGACCGCAGGCGTCTTCCGGGACACGCTACCGTAGCCGTAAGTATGCTGCAACGTGCAGTCAGCTCGGACATATAAATACAATAATAATTTTGATAGAGCCGTACGGCTGTCGCCGCATCCGTACGAATCCTTTCCGATCCGATGCGACGCGATCCGTTTGGTGGAAATCATTATTTAGTTAGAAGGTACGGTGCGTTTTATTGTTCCCTGTTCTCTCTCTCTCTCTCTCTCTCTCTATCTATATCTATTTCTCTCTCTCTCTCTCAATCTCTACTGTGTAAAATACGTGAAAAGAAACACTGCAATGACAGTTGCACAGCTGTTAGCAGACAGATTCCTTTTTTCCCAATAGTTCCGTGGCGGAACTAGTGACACTTTTTCTTCCCAATAGTTCCGTGGCGAAACAAGAAAACGCCTGGCCGTATATGTATAATAGAATACGTAGGTAGGTTTAGATTAGACGAACCCCGTCGACTCTTTTAATTACAAATCAATAAGAGAGTACCGACGGAGCTCCTGTATCTAGAGGGCTTGGTCCTCCGAGCCTGCTGCAAAACTAACATACATAACCTAAACCTACCTAGATTATTTTATATTATTTTGCCTTTTTGAAATATTATGTACCTATGAGAATGCGCGGAAGTACTGGGACATTGTAAGGTAAGCAGTAATACCCGCCTTCCACTGCGAGCGGAGCGGGCCCCGTATGGACTCCGTTTAGTATACAACGTTAACCTTGATGAGGTTTGCTCGCGGTGGAAACAGTTGAAGTTGAAAAACGTGTAGACTGTAGCTCTATTTGATCTGTGGAACAGACATATTTGTATTAATAATAAATAGGTACTTCATCACGAAGCCATTTTTGACAATAAGTAACACACTCAGAGCACCAAGATGCGGCCACTTTCTGACTCCATCATTAGATCAACTTTTAAACAACATACAAGGTACAAGTCAAACAGGTATCGGCTTCCGGTTTAAAAAAAATAGTATGCTGAGTTCAGTTTGACAGACCTAGGTTGATTACTTCATTCCTATTCTATCAATATTATGTTTCAATTTCTGTTTTGTACAATAAAGTGTTTACATACATACGTAAGTGCACACGTTCGAGGCCATATTGTCTGTGTTATTGATATACGTACTCTGATATCATTGGTATATTTTATCGATAATCTTTATGTAATTTGAAATTTGATATGTTTGACTGGTAGAGAATGACTTAAGGCATTAAGTCCGCCATTTGTACTTACTTTTTGTTTTGCGCAATAAAGTTGAAATAAATAAATAAATAATGATAAGTAGGTTCTTGATATTCTGTTATATTCTTGACAGTACCGCACTGCTGGTAGCAACGAACTACACGGATATTCTGAGAGTAGACGGGCATGATATTTCACGAATACTGATGATAACTGATACACGGATTATTTTATAAAAAAATATTTCGATAAACACAAATGTGTCGCTTAATATTCGAAGTGAAGCAAGTAATGTGGCAGGATTAAAATAAAATATAAACTGATGCATTGGCGATTGTGCGGTCGGTCTAAGACCACAGTACACATATCGAGGTCCATTCAAATTTGACGTCTTTAAACCTTGTGAAAATGACAGTTCAAAAAGAAAACACAGCCTGTTTTTCGTTTTATTTCTCTTATGCAATGCGTAATCGAAAACAAAGGTGCAAAGTTCATTTTATAGTCCGGCTTCTATGCTATTTCTTATTGTATGGGTTTCTCACTTGCTTGATGGATTTGAACGAATCATTTCATTATAATAGCAATACCGAAAAATAACATAAAAGTATTACATGAACGTCACACTTTAAGATGCTTTTATTTTAAACCTTAAACCTTTACCGTTACGTAAGAATATGGAATAGACATATTTGACACTAGCGTTTGACGTATTTCAGCGCCTTGCATGCTAAGGCCGTAGGTCATGAGCCAAAGGTTAAAGTGCCTTAATTAAATAATTATCTTTTGTTATGGGGATAATTCATGCACTAGGTATTTGCCGATATCGTGTACGTACATAATTTTGCCAATATGAACGCATGACAACTACGTTTAGGTTAGGGGTCATCGATTGTGTTCAAATAAAAAACTTTTTCGCTTGGCTATTACTTTTAACAGTCAAAATGTGGCTCCAAAAATATGAACATTGTACATTGTACCCATCTTGCTTCTTAATCCTAATAATATTGTTGACGTTATGACGGTTTTTATTCATTTAACAGTAAGAGTTATCAAACTTCAACAACTGAAAACTATATAGAAGTGAGATTGTAAAACAAATTAAACCATAGTATTGTTAACAGAGGCATATTATAACACAGTAATTCAAACCGCGAAGTCACGCAGCACTACTTATTTTTAATACCAACATGATCGCAGCCATGCTAAGTCAATTCAAATGGCAGCGTGCGTTCGTGAATTGAAAACACTACAAGTAGGTAGTAGGGGGGCCATTTGCAACGTCAAAAGATGGCGGATGTGTAATTTGTTTTAGTTTTTATTTTTGTGTATTTAGGTGTTCAAAGTTCTTTTTTGTTAGTGATTTGTACTTTTAATGCCTTTGTGTTGCACAGTGATAGAAGACTTGGACTTATTTCGTGTATCCTGGCATCTTACTTCTCGTTTCAAGTGGACTCGCAGTGGTACAGAGGTTATAACTATCTTGGCCTCTGTCCTACATAATTATTATCACCGTACAACGTTGCCACCAATCTTCCTAGAGAAGATTGGATTGTGTTTTATTGCTATATTGATTTATACTTATATATACTTGACAGTAGCGAAATCACTCAATTTTTGAAACGCCATATTCCCGCGGTAGTAGCTGTTCAAGTCGACGCAGGGCAAAGAAAAAAAAAAAGTGTAGGTAGTATTTACAGTAAATGCGGGGCGTATAAAACAATACTCACCTACCTTTAAGTACCTATATGTATAAGTATAGGTTAGAAAGCAATATGGGTACAAAAACCTCCACAAATTGAAAATCTCCTTCTATATACTTTTTTCTTGAAGTCAGTCTTTCAGTGAACCAGTGTCAAATAGGGTTCTTAGTATAGTGTCGTGGTGGCCAGCAACATCGTTGATTTTTAGTCGTTCGTCTACCGTTTTGATCGATTTTACACAAGATTTCACACATCAGTAACGTTATTAAATAATACTATTTTAAAAAACAATCAAGAGCCTGACGGACCAATATGCCCAGTGTAGGATGATGACACCGTTACTACAAATTGGTTCTTACTGGTTTTGAGACTGATAGGTATTTGCTTAAATTTTGACACAACTTACTTGACTGTACTTTCCTTTTACTGCAAGTGGCTCAAAATAAGTAACTTGGGTTAATTTTAGGTTAGTATTATACTTTGTTAGCAAAAATATGAATTTATTATGTATGTAGGTACTCGTTTTTTTTTTTTTTTATTGTGGCAAAGAGAAGGCAAACGAGCACACAGGCCACCTGATGGTAAGTGGAACCTGTGACCCATAGACATTCGCATTCACACGACTGCAAGCCTAAGACTGCAAATGCGTTGCCAACCCTGAGGACTAAGATGGAATGCCTCTATGCTGTTCATTACACCGGCTATCTTATCCCCAAACCGGAACACAACAATGCGAACACTGCTGTTTGGCGGTAGGTTAATGGATAAGATGGTGGTAGCGATCCGGACGGACCCTGCACAAGGTCCTACCACCCGCACAACAACTATATTACTACTACTTAACTAGTTAGTTACTTTACTAGTACTTAACTATATTTAACAAAATAGTTGCTTCATGGATCGCGAGGTAAGTACCTACACTATACTAATAAGTACAAAGTCAATGAATGCGTAGTCAATTGTTGTTATCTTCATGCTACCTGTTTAGGGTTCCGTAGCCAAAGTTGCAAAAACGGAGCCCTAATAGTTTCGTCACAGACATTTTAATCAAAAACTACAAGAGGTACTTACTACCTTGATGAAATTTGGAGTATAGAAGCCGCTACTTAGTTAGCTACTTAGGTACCACCTAGTTAAATAACAAAAAAAATATTTCTAGAGCCACTCCATACATGAAACAGAAAATGAAAAAAACCAGCTTAAATCATCGTGTGGCACATATTTCGTCAGTTCTTTTAAAAGCACTTTAAGGTCCGTAACCAGTTTTTTTGATTAGGGTAATATTTTATTAATATTTTCGGAAATAATCGCTACGAAAGTTTCATATTATCTTTTAAACCGTAAGAGTAAAAAAATCTCCAAAATACGTTCAACTAAAATTATTTTCAACATGATCAGGTATACCGTTTTTGTAAAAATGCTGAAAAACTGCGGTTCTCAACAAAAGGACGTGGGTATATACCATGAAGATACGCTCTTTGCATGGTCAGAGATGCTCTTGTCCGGTTTTTTTGTAATTATGTACATTAAATAAGAAACTTAAAAACTCGTGTAGGTATTATAAAAAATATTTTGTTCATTTACTGCCATCTATATTTAACAGCCTAAATTATTTGCTACAATAGTTCCTTTCCCTTCTATTTCAAAGTCTCCAGGCTACCTGTTAGAGTCTTTCCATCAAGTTACATAAACATACAACAGAGGGCAGTACTTTTCCTATTTAACGCCATCTAGTGATTAAGATAATAAATGTAAACAGAAAGCGTCTCGCAGCAAAACTTTTTTAGTTGACTTAGCGTCGTAGGTTTCTAGCGTTGCTGACAAGAAAATACAGATGCCGCCACGTGCACTTTTATATTCTTGATTCCATTTTGTGGACTGCGTCTAAGGGCCTGTTGTTTGACCAGTAGTTAAAGTAACTAGTCGTTCAAAATCGTAACTAATGGTTAAAGCTCAAGGAAATGTGTCAAAATCTAGATTCCTTTTCTGAATTTTAATAATTAGTTAAGTTAACAACGGGCCTTAAATGATGATTGTTATTAAAGAGTTAGTCATTTATTAAATATCTGTCTGTCTATATGTAACTACTCGTGCATTTTTCTGTGGTTTTGTTGGTAACACCGACCAATGTCAAAGTATCTTTTTTTAGTAAAAAAAGTAGAGGGAATTATATACTCAGAGCGATACTCGCATTATTACTAGGTAGGTACCTATTTACTTTTTAAACGACTTCAAAAGAAGGATGAGGTTCTCAGTTCGTCGGAATCCTTTTTAGGGTTCCGGAGCCAAATGGCAAAAAATGGAACCCTAATAGATTCGTCATGTCTGTCCGTCCGTCTGTCCGTCCGTATGTACAGCCACTTTATTCCGTAACTATAAGAGCTATACTATGGAAACTTTGTAAGTAGATGTATTCGGTGAACCGCATTAAGATTTTCATACAAAAATAGAAAAAAAACAATAAATTTTTGGGGTTCCTCATACTTAGAACTGAAACTCCATTTTATTTTTTTCATCAAACCCATACGTGTGGGGTATCTATGGATAGGTCTTCAAAAATGATATTGAGGTTTCCAATAATTTTTTTTCTTAACTGAATAGTTTGCGCGAGAGACGCTTCCAAAGTGGAAAAATGTGTGTCCCCCCCCCCGTAACTTCTAAAATAAGGGAATGATAAATGTAAAAATAATATATGATGTACATTACTATGCAAACTTGTAACGGTCTAGATATGCCCGTTCAATTCACAAATATAAATCATTTCAGTTTAGGCTCTAACAAGAGTAAAAATCATTATACATTAAAGATTACACTAAAAACAATTTTCCATATAGAATATCAATACGTCTAAATATAGCTATTTGCAGTCGGGCGTGATGACATTAAATTGAATCTCGAAATGCAACCTTGTTGCTATTGTAATAAAGGCGCTTTTGTTCCTTGCACGTACGAACGCGAAACAAACAGAAACTGATTAATAATTACAGAACTGATTAAGAATATCTAACTGGAAATTAAGATTATTAATATATGGAGACGGAATGGAATTAGATATCGCGGATCGAAATACGACTGTATTCTAAAATCGACCTTATTTACAACTTCTGTAAGCTTGAAACAAGGCTAGCAAGTTTTTGAGTTGATGAAAGGCTAGGCGCCGATGTGGCGCGCCGTGGAGTCGAGGTTGCCATTGTACGCTGTGTGTCTACAGACAGTTTGGAATTTTTTCTCGGAAGCAGGGGTATTATGCAATTGGCCGAAATCGGGAAATAGATCTTATGTATAAGCAAATTAGAGTCTATATTAGATTAAGTAAGATTATATTGCGCAATATGGCTGACGACTTGTCTTTGTGAGGAATGTCGATTTACCACGATAAAAAAAGGGAATGGAAAATTATGGGATGCACTCTATATGGGGTGTGTAAGGATCACAATTGCAGGATTTAGGACGAAATTGTAGAAACTTCCAAACTAGGAAAGATATGAATTCAACAATAGGAAGGAGTAGTAAAGGGAAGCCGAAAAACGGAGCAGAGTCTCTTTTGCGGGAGGCTTCGAGCTAGCAACAACTACTTAGGAGACGATTAGGTTAGCTCGCGCGCTCGATACTTACTTATACTCTCGGTATTTACGTGATAATTTACGTTCGATTATTATATAGTGTTATCGTGTTCGTGTATTGTGGATCGTTACATTTTTCGGTGTAGATTACGTTTGTATAATCCCGGGTACTTCGCATATAGGAGAAGGGCGTTACGTTAACCTTAACACTTACTAGTTACAGTTAGTATTTGCGGACCGGTTAAGAGTGTTATATAGTTTGAGCTACGTCGCGTTGCAGCCTTACATTAAACATCGTTATTTGTGTTATTATATTAGTGATTTATTTTACTTCATGTAGGGAATATTGCGGAGTTGTGTAGCATTCGTCGGTGACGGACGATAGATTCATGTTAGTTCAACTGCGGTTCTGTAGTATACGGTTATAGCGGTATAGGTTTAAAAAGGGGGCTTTTAGTTACAAATTTATTAAAATTAATACGCAAGGGTTTAGGGACAACATTTCACTTAGGGAATAGGTAATAGGTACTATTGTGAGGGGAATTGCCTTCTTGTCATGTATGGGAATGCAGCGTGAAAGCTCTGTATTTTTATGTATGATAGTGGACGATTGGGGTCTGCACATGAGTAAAGAGATTTACTTCAGTCAACAGGGGATAGGTTTTATATAAATATTAATAATCTGGGTATTTTGGTGAGACAAATCTTATTAATTTTACTGTGTGAATTTTAATTGATTTTGTTTGTGTTATATTAATTAATTATTTCTGTGTACTTTTCAGAAGCTTTGGGTTAGTTATCATTTGTGTCTGGTACATTGCATTAACTAGTTGGGGGTTAAGCTGTAATTTTATTACGGCGGGAGGGATTGCCTTTTGTGTTAAGCTAGATTAGCATATGATTGTACCAGAACAGTGATCAGGCTACCACTAGTAAGTGTCTGACAAATCCGAGGTAGCTTAACGGAGCCTTTGGTTTGGAACTATTAGATTCTAAAAGAGCCTTGGGCAAGCCCAGATGATCTCTTTACCAACATAGACATCTGTAGAAATGCCTACTTATCCTCAATGTCAGCCTTCAGAGAACAAGTGGGGTCCACAAGTTGGCACGCCGGCGCGCACCCACTGAAGCTCTGTTGGAGTTGAGAATGGGTCCCGATAAATCTATTATTATTTATATATACTAAACCACACAATAGGGGGCCTTACTCTTGCTATCTACCAGACTACGGTCTATCAAAAGCAAGGGGGGAGGTACACACAACACGAGTGTTTAGGTTGCCTTCTCAGCCGACTCAGCTGAACTGTCCAGATTCCATAGGGACCTAGCTAATTACTGGGAGAGGTAAGCCCATAGGAAGTAGTTCGTAGAATAGGCCTATACAGTAGGAATAGGGTAGCTTCAACGTTAGGGAAAGTAGGAATTTAGGTATATAATCTGTAGGGATTCATCTAGGTTTGATAGTATAACCTTATGTGTTAAAAATAATCATTTAAACTTCTTTGCGTTTGGTGTTATACCGCCACTATATTAGTGAAGGAAGTAGGAAATTTACATTAAATAAGATTATCGTCATAACTAATAAATTAGGAAGGGAATAACTTCTTATTTTTATCTAAGGAGATCACAGCTTATTATGACTCAGGTTATCATTTTCTAAGCTATTAAGGCTTATGGAAGCCTATCAGAAAGTAAATATTTCTAGTCTATAGCAGACTAACTGCGTTTAAAAGTAAATATTTAAAGTCATATTGACGAGTTGGATTGCCTTCCCTCATTTGATCTTCAGAGGCAGGTGAATTACTATGCATACTGAGATACGTCTCTGCTGTCACTGTCTACGGACACCAGCTAGTCACTGTGTGGTAACTTTACCAGCCATTCCTATGGGAATTTATGCATAAGAAAATGCACTACGATGACCGAGGTCGCTCCTTCTTGTGAATGTACTTAAACCAACAAAAAGTTCAAGACTGGAAAGCTTTACTATGCCTTCTAATCTACAATACAATTGATTGAGACTTAGTGAACTGGTTTCTCCTTGCAGCATCTGACAAGTTACAATTCCAACTAAAAATACGACCGTTCCAGATTACCTAAAGTTTGAGTAAAGTAAACTCATGATACGTGATTATTTCTAGTCTATGGCAGAAGACCATTTATACTTCAACATCGAATGATCCTAAGGGATGGACTGATTTCTCTCAACATACTGAATATTTTACGTCAAGTGCTTTCTCTGTTTACACTATGGGTTACGCACCCTGCCTGGTATTACTCAAGGGTATACCGGCCTTATAGTCTGTGAGCAGTTGGAACCACAAACCCTATTCCTACGGGAATATACTTCATCAAATATCTACAAATTATGATTGAAATCATCATTACAACAAGCATTCATCATGACTAGAAAGATTCACTATCATTATAAGGAATTATTTCTCTGTTTACACTATGGGTTACGTACCCTGCCTGGTATTACTCAAGGGTAAACCGGCCTTATAGTCTGTGAGCAGTTGGAACCACTAACCCATTCCTACGGGAATATACCTCATTAAATATCTACAAATTATGATTGACAGTTCGACTTTGACATTTTAATAGTTTGGCTCCTAGTGAATTTAATATGATTTACAAACAATACCATTATTTTTTATATTTCTCTCCTGCAATGGAGTAAGGAGCCTTTTGAATATTCCTTCTTGTCCATTGAAAACAGATGACATACTATCACTGACTCTATTATTAACAACTGACAAAGACTGTAAAATCAATGACCCACCTGGAAAGAAAAGATTTAAAGCGCTGGGGGGATGTCCAGTCAGGTAGACGAGTTCCACAGTCTTGAGCGGGGAGTCATGGGCTCTGACCATAGGCGCAAAAGTAATATGCCTTAAGCATACTTTCCAGTTTCAACTTAACACCCACTAAAACGACCCAGACACTGACTGACTTTTATTAGTATAAGTTATAAGACCAAATTATCATTATCTTTTATTAACTTCACTTCACTTCTCTCTTAATTCTGTAGGCTAAGGGTTAGGCTTTAATCATGTAACTATACCAATCTTATATGCATGAAAAGTTCTTAGGTTACTATCTAAAACGGTTCACAACATAGGTTCCTAGACACTTGACGATCATATGGCCACTTCTACAATATTTATTCATTCTTACTCTATTATATTAAAAGACAAGAAATTAATAGTAGCTTTTCTTAGTCGCTTTTCATAGTTTAATTTTACATAGGGTAACTTTTACAGTTTCAGTTTCAGAGCTTAGTAAGCTTTAGGTTTACTTTTAGGCTTTAGGCTTTACATTTACATAGGACATAGAGACTAAATTAGGTTAGAGAGACAAAATTAGGTGAGTTGATTTAGGTAGGGTAGAGGTTTTTGGTAGGGAGGGTTACAATTTAGCGTGCCGTAGTGACCAGGATATTGAACTTTCTTATTAAACTTTTGCCAGTTAATTTTTAATTATAATTACATGAAGAGTAAGAATGATTTAGGTAGGTAATTTGCTGTCGTGAGAATGGATAGTGGTATAAGATTTGGTATAGTTAATGACTTTGTTTATTGGTTAAATAATTTAAAACTCAAATTTAAAAAACGTCACTTATAATTCACAAAAATAATACAAAAGGCTAGGTCGCGTTAAAGTTTCTTAGATCCTCAGGCGCGTTAAACACTTCACTATTATTAGTTCTGGTGTCTTTCATCTATGCCCTAATAAGTCATTATCACTGTAAAATATAATTTCGTCCACTTTATTTGCCAGTATCACAACAAAAAAATAATATAAAAGTTAGTAGTAGGCCAGGTTAAACCGAAACCGTTTGTCCTCTACTTTAGTTATAAACTTATTCACTTTTAAGATTCACTGTTACATTTACTTTACTTATTTTTAGATCAAACACTTATTACTTTGATTTGCTTTGTGGTTTGAGAAACTAAAAACAAAACTAAAGATATTGTTATTTTTCACAGATTATACATAGACTCACTGACTTTTAAATGTATAGAGAAAGTTGCTATGGTTAAAATATTAAATAATTCATTATAATAATTCGCGGATTGAAAATTATTACTGCACTAATATTTAAAAGTCACATTTAATTTATTTATTTATTAATTACGATAGGTAGATTTAAAAATATTTTAGATATGTATAAGAAACAAAGTTTATAAAGGTTGCTTACGACAAGCATAGAAAATACTCGTAATCATATTATTTTTCCATACAGTTTACTAACAGAGTACATATTAATCTCTTGAAATCCTAGCAGAATTGTTTCAATACTTAATTAAAATCTAATCAATAAAACTAAGATATTATTTTAAACTTTCATAGATTATAGATATACTTATAAGTTTACTGAGTATAGGAGATGGAACAACTTAATAAATTCTATAAGTACATTATATTTAATTACATTGTAAAAATAACTAATATTAAATAAGACTAAATCTATATATACACTAAAACATTAAATCTAAGAATGGCCCCTGCGGCATTGTACCAAAGATGCTGGCAATTAATTATGTAATTTTAGTACATTTTCCATAGCTCCAAATACGAATTTGACAAATTAAATTTATTTAGTTATATACAATTAGTAAAGACTCTGGGTAAGAGTTAAAGTATGTAGTAGTATGCGCAGATTGTATTATCTTTTTCTAGCAAAACAATATTTAAAAATATTTCCTACCTACAGAAGTTTTCGATTTCAACTTATTAAACTAAACTTACCATTTTTAATAACTCAGATATCAGTATGATTCTTCTTCTCTTCTGAAATATATTAGGAATGTACCTATGATTAGACTGGAAACTAGCAAGAACGGAATTAAGTAGATAAGTCTGGTTTTAATTAAAAGCGGCTTAAGTAGGTGCATTTAAGCATAAGAAACAATATTTAACTATGTTTAGCAAAGCAGTGGCTCATAACAGAATATAGAATGTAATGATATTTAACAATTTCTCAGTGGGATTTAATATTCAATACCATAGTAGTGACCATGGCACTAGTTCAAAAGTCGGGGGGTTGTTTAGTCATAACTTTGAATTTAGATGAACAGATGTGTGTTTGCTTTGGTTATCAATAAAATAAGAAGTTACATATACTTAGAATACATTACTTTAAACTACTAAGATCCCAATTTATAAAATTTTATAAAGTTTGTAAGTACGGGATAAGTAATTTGTTTATCAGAAAAACAAGACTTTAGAATAAATTAAAATCATCATATAAATAGGTCTATGATGTTGGATAACAAGGCTTGAATATTATTGTAGTACTTAGTATCGCTGTCACAAATTAGAAACTTCTCGCATACAGTAAAGTCAGGGGGTTGTTAAAACACTCCCATAAAACTGCTAAGTGTATTAAACAAAGCTATTTAACACCAGGCACTTACATAATAGAAGCCACAGATTCTTTAAGGTTAAAATTAGCCCGATGATGCATATAGTAAACAAACCATGCTAGTTTAGGTATGTTAGGAGGAAAATAATTAAGAAACACATAAGTAGGAATTGTATAATACAAGAATAGTGCATTACATAACAAAGGGAAATAAGGGAAAAGATAGGAAAACATAATGCGTTTATACCACATCACTTTACTTAGTAGTTCAACCATAAGTAGGAAATTAAATCCTATAGCTTGCATTGGTTCCAGAGGTTTTTACTTGCAGCACAATCATTGCTAGTTCGGTTATATCTTGTAGACAGATAAACCTTCATTAACATTGCCATGTCAGCAGCAGGGTAAATTTTCTCTAATATATCTGCAAGGGTATCATTTCACAAAGACAATAGGATGCACACTGAAACAAACAACATATTCCATTAGTTACTGAATCAACATGAAGAAAAAAAAAATCTTAACAACAAACTTTACTTACTATAGGTTAGGTTAGGTATCTTTATTAGGTAGTAATCTAAGTTTTAGAATGAAACTAGATAAAAGATTTTCATGAGACTATAAGTTTTAACTCACAAATAGATGTATAAAATAGTTTAAAATAGTAAAAGACGTCGATCGTATACTTACGTTTTACGAATAGTTCTCCTTTATAAGGGACATGGACAAAGCTGTCGTTAGGCGTCCTGTGTGATACAATTATTACATCGTGTGACTAGCTGAACAAGTGTTTAACACATTTAACACTGACTAATGATGATTAGATGAATAATAGTAACTAATTTAATTGGTTAAACATAGGACCTCAGTTTATTTTGACAAACACTAACCCACAGATTATTAAGGTATCACTAACCATAGTAACCGATCATAGTCATAACCGTCTCCGTCCGTTCAAAAACTCGAACAAGTTTGAGAAGACTAATAAAATTTCAAGTGTGAGACGCGGTTAATGAAACGACTAAATTTATTATTCCATTATAGTCGATTTTAAATAACAATAATTTTATGTATGTTATGTTAACGGAGTGTTAGCGATAAAGAAAAAATAGTATACATTAAGAAACAGTTGCGTTAAAATTGGGTCATATTGCCAATTTACATGACTTGTATGTTGTATGTAAACTTCAGCTGATAAGCAGGATAGTAAAAAAATAATAGTGGCAAAATGTCGCAATACAGGACATGTATGTAAGTATGTCTCGTCGTATGTATGTTGTATGGAAAGGGTTATGATTAATAAGGGTATTAATAAAATAGGGACCGGTAGTTGCAATACACTACGTATTGTATGTATTTATGTAAGGTTGTAAAATTGTATTGTATGTAATCAAAAGTTTTACGATTAATTAGGACATGGGGCTTATTCCACGCCGAAATTTTACTAATGCTGTGTATTTTCTTAGATTAGAAATCGGTTTAGTCGAGAGTACTTTTACATTTATAATTATTAATATTTACCTACAAAAAAAATAAATGGTTGTAGTTATCAAATTAGATGAGATAGGGAAAAGAAGACATTAATTAGATTGACGTTCCTAAAAAGTATGTTACGTAGGTGTAGCCAATTGAGGAGGTAAAGTTTTGATTGAGAGCCTATCCACTGAAACTAGATATTAAATATTAAAAGGGAAAACAAATGATATCTAGTAAAATTTAGTTTTTTTTCTTTTTATGATTAGTGAGGTGCATTTGGAGAAAAATAAACATAACATAAACAAAGAAAATGCCTGGAAAAAGAGGAACACGTTTTCGTAAACGGACAAGTCATTTTGAAGAGCAAAGTTCTGCGGACAAGGAAAGGGAAGAAGTAACAGAAGTAGAACCCCACGTAGCAGACGAGAGTGATGAAGTGCCACCTCGGCCGAAGAGAGTGCGAAGAACACAAAAAACAGCTAGAACACCACGAATGTACAGTATGCTAAATCATACAATTAGAACATTATCAACCAAATTGAACCAATTAATAGGGGAAGTAAAGAGTACGAAATCTTTGATAGATTCACAGAATAACACGACAATTTGTGAGGATGTAGAGAATATTCAGGGACAGCCTACTTCAACAAATCGTGAAGGAAGTGAGAATTCGGAAGAGTCAAGGATCCGTAACAGTGAGAAGGAGACAGATAACGTTATGAATTCACCAGAGGTAGAGAAAAACGTGAATAGCGATGTGTATAAGAGCGTAGTTTATAATATTAGAAACCTCAATATTGAAAAGCCAAAATTCGGAATAAAACCTGATTATCATCCGGTTAACTTCATAGAGGACTTGGACAGTTACATGAGGAAGGCCCCGAAAGAAAACAATGATTTAGACCTGGTTCAAGAGTGCTTAGTTGGGGATGCCAGGGATTGGGCTCGGATATATAAGGATAGATGGACATCGATAGATGATTTTAAAGCGGATTTTTTCAAAACATATTGGGGGGAAAACGAGCAAAGTGATGTGCGCCGTCAGATAGTGCAAGGAAATTGGGTTAGGACAGAGAATGTAACAATGCTGAGTTATTTTTTGCGAATTACTGGGAGAGCACAAAATCTGAGTTATAAGATACCTGAAAAACAGTTAATAGACGACATGATGAGACATTACCCACGTTATGTACAACAGGCATGGGTTACAGCAAGGTCGGACACTATTATAGCGGCGGCCGAATTTATAAGGAATATGGAGAATGTTAATACACAGGATTATAGTGCAGCGGTCGTGAACAAACAGGCTAATAATTTTGAAAAGAGAAGAAATGAAAGTCAACAACAATATCGGAATTGGCGTAGACCTCAAGCAGAGTATAGAAGGGGAGAGCAGAAGAGAACTACTGTTAGTCTAGTAGAAGAAGAACCGTCGACGGAAGAGGGTGTTGAAACGGCGTTAAACTAGAGGAAGCTGCCGTTCTCGTCCCCAAGTCAGCTTCAACCTTAGGGGACAAAATATTACGTATAATGACTAAAATGAATTGGACGCCTGGGCAAAATTTAGGCAGTAATGGTAAGGGAATAAAAGTGCCTATTAAAGGGGAGGTGTTAAAAAAAGAAGGAAAGGAAGGGATAGGGTATAAAAGGGCAGAACCTAAGGAGTTACAGGTACCACATCGAATTGTAGATGTGTTAAAGTTAAAGATAGAACAGGAACTACTTAGAGATGATATTAATTATTTGATAACTTCAGTGTTTGAAGAGGATGAGACAGAACAAAGTAATAAAAATAATTTTAGGTCGGAGGTGGCTATTCAAATGCTTGGGTTTGAAGTTATAGGGCTAGTAGATACGGGTAGCGATATAACGTGTATTTCAGAAGAGTTTTGGCAAAGCTTAAAGTCGAAGGGAGAGATACCTATAATGCCGGTCAGACCCTTCCAAATAAAGACAGCAGTAGGGCATAAAAGTGTAGACATTCGCAACATGGCATTGCTGACTATTACTTTAGGCAACTTTGAAATGAACATCGGTGCCCTAATTGTGCCTGATTTGTCCAGACCTCTCATATTGGGTTTTGATTGGTTGAAAGCTAATAATGTGGATATCATTTTGAATTCTGAAAATAAAGGAATGATAATTCAGCATAAAGGTTTAAAACAGTTTGTCAAATTTAGTGAACAAGAAATTAATCTATTAGAAGAGGGGGGAAATAACGGAGGGGGAGAGAAGACAGCTTTAGAAACTTACATTGTAGAAGAGGAACAAATTTTAAATCCAGGGATAGACTTGAACGCAAGTGATAAGAGTAAATTAGAAGCGTTATTAAAAAGGTATGAGGGTTTATTTTCATCGGAATTAGGTAGGGCAAACTGTTATGAACATGTTATAAAAATGTATTCAGGAAAAGCGATAGTTAGAAAAACATATCCGATACCTTACACATATCGGGAAAAGGTAGAGGAAAAATTAAGGGAGATGGAAAATCAGGGTATTATTAGTAGATCGTCGACTCCGTACTGCAGTCCCTTAACTTTTACTTTAAAAAAAGATGGGTCTATAAGGGTATTATTAGATGCGAGGGAGATCAATAAACAAATGATATCAGAGACAGAAAAACCTCCGTTACAATTAGACGTAATTAATGCCTTTCATGGAGCTAACTATATAAGTATAATTGATCTGAACAACGCCTATTTTCAAATACCGATATCAGAAAGTAGTAAAGTTTACACTGGATTTACTTTTAATGGCAAGTCTTATGTATATAATGTACTACCACAAGGGCTAAAAACTTCAGTAGGTAGTTTTAGCAGGGCAATGGATACCATATTAGGCCATGAAGTAAAAGATTATTGTGTTAATTATTTGGATGACTTGGCTATTATTACCACAGGAACACTTGATCAGCATTTAGGCCATTTAGATGTGGTATTAAACAAATTAAAGCGAGCGGGTTTAACATGTAATTTCAAAAAATGTGAATTTTTGTGTAAACAAATCAAAATGTTGGGATATATTATTTCAACAGAGGGATTGAGGACAGACCCGGATAAAGTAAAGGCTATTACAGACTTTCCAGTACCAAAGAAATTGAGGCATATTAGGGCCTTTTTAGGACTTTGCAACTTTTATAGAAGGTTTATACCGCAGTTTAGTTCACAAACTCAGGTATTATGTGATTTGTTAAAAAAAGGAAATCCATGGCGTTGGGGGAAAGTAGAACAAGAAGCTTTTGAAAAGGTAAAATCATTGTTTTTAAATACAATACAGCTACATCATCCAAATTTTAATGAGCCATACTATTTGCAGACGGACAGTTCTGGAATAGGGTTAGCAGGAGTACTATACCAAAGGGATAAGGAAGGACATATGAAAATATTAGGGTTTCACAGTAAAGCATTGAGGGGAGCTCAATTGAATTGGACTGTAACAGAACAAGAGTTTTATTCGGTAATTTGTTGCTTGCAAAAATTTGAAACCTATTTAAGAGGATCAAAAGTAATTATACAGACAGACCATAAGGCTCTCACATTTGTTAAAAATTGGAAGTTATTTAATGCAAGGGTGACTCGCTGGGTACACTTTTTAGAGCATTTCCATTATGAAGTAGAACACATTAAAGGTAGAGATAACGTAGTGCCAGACATCTTGTCCAGATATCTACCAGAAAAGGATTGGTTACAAGAGGACAAAATAAAATTACCAGAGATTTTGTATATGGAATCTAAAATTAATAAGGATTTGCTGACTAAATTAAAGAAATTAACAATTCTACAGAAGGAAGATGAAGAGATTAAAACTATATTGATAAAATTAAATGGACACGAACCTTTGTCAAGCAGACAAGTGAGAATTAATAACCGATGTTCATTAGAAGATGGTGTATTGTATTTTAAACCAACAAACGCAGCTAGGAAGGTGATATATTTACCTAACGTATTGAGGGATGAAATAATTAAACAGGTCCATTTGGAAATGGGACATCAGGGAACTTATAAAGTAATCAAATATGTCAGGGATAGATTTTATTGGAAAGGGATAACAAAACAGGTAAAAAAAATAATTAAGGGATGCCATGAATGTCAAATAACTAAAACAGATACAGTAAAATATGTAGGGCCCTGTTGTTCCATAATTACAAAAGATATAGGGGACATAGTAATGGTGGATTTATATGGGCCTTTACCTACAGGGGCATTTGGTATGAATTATATACTAGTCATACAAGACTCCTTCAGTAAATTTGTTAAATTTTACGAGCTCCGAAAGGCTACAACAAGGACCGTATTAGGGAAGGTTAAGAAATTCTTTGACATAATTAATCCGAAAGTTATTTTGTCCGATAATGGGCCTCAATTTGCAAGCAAAATGTGGAAGGAAAGTATGTCAAGGGAAGGGGTAAAACCGATTTATACTACCGTACGGAATCCGAGACCCAACATCACCGAACGGGTTAACAAAGAGTTGGGACGACTGTTTAGGACCTATTGTAGGCATAACCATAAAGGATGGGTTTCAATCCTACCCAAATTGGAGGTTCTATACAATAACACATTCCATGAAAGCATAGGATACACTCCCTGTGAGGTGATGTACGGGGAGTCTACTCAGTTATCTTTTGATGACGAAATAAGGAATAGTGTAGAGCCTAGTTGCATTCACCAAATAAGGGAAAAGGTTAGGGAAAATCTGAAAAGGGCAGGGGCAAAACGACAATTGAAATTTAATCAAAAATTCAGACTCATTCAATTCCAAATAGGGGATCTAGTTAAAATAAGGAGGCTAAATAAATCTAGTGCTGATCTAAATATTACGAAAAAGTTCGAGGCCATTTATGAGGGACCCTATATTGTGGCAGGGATTCCTTTTCCGAATGTGTATTTACTAGTGGATCCGAAAACTGATCAAATTAGAGGAAAGTTTAATACAATACATTTAACTAGATATTATAAATGAAAGGGAACTAGGGTTGAGGCTGATTTGGGTGACTACTAGGTTATGTTAATGGTTATAAGGAATAAGTACTTAATTGATTTAATAATAGAGATTAAATTTAGTTAGAAGCGTATAATTGTGTTATGTTTAAAATGAAAAAAAAAAAAAGAAAAAAAAAAGAAAAAAAAAGTGTATAATTGATGGTTGAGGAAAACATTTTTTTTTCTAAATGATAAATTTTGCCTTGAATTTGATAAGATTTTAGGAACAATCTGTGGAGTTAATATTAAATGGAAATTTAAAAAAATTAAATGAAAACTTATGTATCAGTAAAATGTTCAGAATATTTTGTTTGAACCTTGGAAAAAATGATTGAGGATTTTGATTTTATTGTATAGAATCAGTTGGGCACGGGAAGGGCTCATCTATATTTATCAACTATGTTTCCGGTTGTAAAAAAAAAAAAAAAAAAAGGCAGGAAAGGGAGAGGGAGAAGAATAACACAGAAGTGTGTAATTAAAACAACAGGAAATTAAGATAAATATAGATGGAGGGGAGTGTTGGCGGCCTTTTCAAAAAAAAAAAAAAAAAAATCAATGAAAAAAAAAGGGGAGATTAAGTATTTAGTATTTATTTAGTAAGATAAGTTTTATTATTTAATATTTGTTTGGTGATTACAGTTGCATAATATCATCTGCCGTTTTAACAATTTTTTTTGCTAAAATTAATACAAATAAAAGGAAAAATTAATAAAAAAAAAAAAACTTTTTGTTTTATTATGATAAAACATTCAAAGTTAGGTTACGGATTAATGTCGTTATGAGAAAGGGGGGTTGTAGATTCAATACGTAATTATTTACTAAGTGAATTAATTGATTGACCGGGAGTAATGTGTGTATAATTATATTAAAATTAATAAACAATTATTTTAAGGTTTCCATTCTAATTGAGCCTGGTGATTTGTTAGGGGCGTATGAAAGTGAGAATGGGGAAGGTATTAGGTAGATGAAAGCATTTCCGCAACAAAAAAAAAGGAAATTGACATGGGCCCTAATGATTCAGTAGTTTCTATAGAGATGGAATTCGATTTATTGACACTTTATCTCAAGGCGCTACACGAACAATGGGTTATTTGTGGAATAGGTGTTAGGTTAGATCAAATTGCAGTTTCTTAGTCTGCTTCCATAGAATACTCATACTCTACTGGCAGCCCACAGTGGCTATTGTCTTAATTTTTCGGCAACTTCACATGCGCCAAAGGACATAGAGATTGATAATGGGGTGAAGCTCTTCATTTGGATATAATAATTTTGGATTGTTAGCATTTTAGCTATCAAAGGCATTCGGTTTCTAGAGGGGGGGTTTTGTCAGATCACTTATGGCTTGGGCAATGTAAGTCAAATTCACAGACCGAGCAATGTGGTCGCCGAATTGTTGTGAAGGGGCAAGATCATACTACTAGAGTAGATTTGGATTCACAACCCAGGTTCCTCTTGCTGAGACCTTGTGTTCCTTGCGAAGAGTGATGATAGTTCAGGGTTGGCATATCGACAGGTTGAGGGTTACATTCTGTAATCAATTTCTATTCTTTTGGTTTCAATACACACCACACCATTATTGTAATGGGTTTTACATTTGAGAGGAAGTGTTAACAAATTGGTAGAGTATATTTGCGAATTTAGTGTGAGATTAGAAAATTTACTCCGGTTAAACAATTTTGTCACCTGTGTAAATTTTGGGGGTTGATTGTAACGGTCTAGATATGCCCGTTCAATTCACAAATATAAATCATTTCAGTTTAGGCTCTAACAAGAGTAAAAATCATTATACATTAAAGATTACACTAAAAACAATTTTCCATATAGAATATCAATACGTCTAAATATAGCTATTTGCAGTCGGGCGTGATGACATTAAATTGAATCTCGAAATGCAACCTTGTTGCTATTGTAATAAAGGCGCTTTTGTTCCTTGCACGTACGAACGCGAAACAAACAGAAACTGATTAATAATTACAGAACTGATTAAGAATATCTAACTGGAAATTAAGATTATTAATATATGGAGACGGAATGGAATTAGATATCGCGGATCGAAATACGACTGTATTCTAAAATCGACCTTATTTACAACTTCTGTAAGCTTGAAACAAGGCTAGCAAGTTTTTGAGTTGATGAAAGGCTAGGCGCCGATGTGGCGCGCCGTGGAGTCGAGGTTGCCATTGTACGCTGTGTGTCTACAGACAGTTTGGAATTTTTTCTCGGAAGCAGGGGTATTATGCAATTGGCCGAAATCGGGAAATAGATCTTATGTATAAGCAAATTAGAGTCTATATTAGATTAAGTAAGATTATATTGCGCAATATGGCTGACGACTTGTCTTTGTGAGGAATGTCGATTTACCACGATAAAAAAAGGGAATGGAAAATTATGGGATGCACTCTATATGGGGTGTGTAAGGATCACAATTGCAGGATTTAGGACGAAATTGTAGAAACTTCCAAACTAGGAAAGATATGAATTCAACAATAGGAAGGAGTAGTAAAGGGAAGCCGAAAAACGGAGCAGAGTCTCTTTTGCGGGAGGCTTCGAGCTAGCAACAACTACTTAGGAGACGATTAGGTTAGCTCGCGCGCTCGATACTTACTTATACTCTCGGTATTTACGTGATAATTTACGTTCGATTATTATATAGTGTTATCGTGTTCGTGTATTGTGGATCGTTACATTTTTCGGTGTAGATTACGTTTGTATAATCCCGGGTACTTCGCATATAGGAGAAGGGCGTTACGTTAACCTTAACACTTACTAGTTACAGTTAGTATTTGCGGACCGGTTAAGAGTGTTATATAGTTTGAGCTACGTCGCGTTGCAGCCTTACATTAAACATCGTTATTTGTGTTATTATATTAGTGATTTATTTTACTTCATGTAGGGAATATTGCGGAGTTGTGTAGCATTCGTCGGTGACGGACGATAGATTCATGTTAGTTCAACTGCGGTTCTGTAGTATACGGTTATAGCGGTATAGGTTTAAAAAGGGGGCTTTTAGTTACAAATTTATTAAAATTAATACGCAAGGGTTTAGGGACAACATTTCACTTAGGGAATAGGTAATAGGTACTATTGTGAGGGGAATTGCCTTCTTGTCATGTATGGGAATGCAGCGTGAAAGCTCTGTATTTTTATGTATGATAGTGGACGATTGGGGTCTGCACATGAGTAAAGAGATTTACTTCAGTCAACAGGGGATAGGTTTTATATAAATATTAATAATCTGGGTATTTTGGTGAGACAAATCTTATTAATTTTACTGTGTGAATTTTAATTGATTTTGTTTGTGTTATATTAATTAATTATTTCTGTGTACTTTTCAGAAGCTTTGGGTTAGTTATCATTTGTGTCTGGTACATTGCATTAACTAGTTGGGGGTTAAGCTGTAATTTTATTACGGCGGGAGGGATTGCCTTTTGTGTTAAGCTAGATTAGCATATGATTGTACCAGAACAGTGATCAGGCTACCACTAGTAAGTGTCTGACAAATCCGAGGTAGCTTAACGGAGCCTTTGGTTTGGAACTATTAGATTCTAAAAGAGCCTTGGGCAAGCCCAGATGATCTCTTTACCAACATAGACATCTGTAGAAATGCCTACTTATCCTCAATGTCAGCCTTCAGAGAACAAGTGGGGTCCACAAGTTGGCACGCCGGCGCGCACCCACTGAAGCTCTGTTGGAGTTGAGAATGGGTCCCGATAAATCTATTATTATTTATATATACTAAACCACACAATAGGGGGCCTTACTCTTGCTATCTACCAGACTACGGTCTATCAAAAGCAAGGGGGGAGGTACACACAACACGAGTGTTTAGGTTGCCTTCTCAGCCGACTCAGCTGAACTGTCCAGATTCCATAGGGACCTAGCTAATTACTGGGAGAGGTAAGCCCATAGGAAGTAGTTCGTAGAATAGGCCTATACAGTAGGAATAGGGTAGCTTCAACGTTAGGGAAAGTAGGAATTTAGGTATATAATCTGTAGGGATTCATCTAGGTTTGATAGTATAACCTTATGTGTTAAAAATAATCATTTAAACTTCTTTGCGTTTGGTGTTATACCGCCACTATATTAGTGAAGGAAGTAGGAAATTTACATTAAATAAGATTATCGTCATAACTAATAAATTAGGAAGGGAATAACTTCTTATTTTTATCTAAGGAGATCACAGCTTATTATGACTCAGGTTATCATTTTCTAAGCTATTAAGGCTTATGGAAGCCTATCAGAAAGTAAATATTTCTAGTCTATAGCAGACTAACTGCGTTTAAAAGTAAATATTTAAAGTCATATTGACGAGTTGGATTGCCTTCCCTCATTTGATCTTCAGAGGCAGGTGAATTACTATGCATACTGAGATACGTCTCTGCTGTCACTGTCTACGGACACCAGCTAGTCACTGTGTGGTAACTTTACCAGCCATTCCTATGGGAATTTATGCATAAGAAAATGCACTACGATGACCGAGGTCGCTCCTTCTTGTGAATGTACTTAAACCAACAAAAAGTTCAAGACTGGAAAGCTTTACTATGCCTTCTAATCTACAATACAATTGATTGAGACTTAGTGAACTGGTTTCTCCTTGCAGCATCTGACAAGTTACAATTCCAACTAAAAATACGACCGTTCCAGATTACCTAAAGTTTGAGTAAAGTAAACTCATGATACGTGATTATTTCTAGTCTATGGCAGAAGACCATTTATACTTCAACATCGAATGATCCTAAGGGATGGACTGATTTCTCTCAACATACTGAATATTTTACGTCAAGTGCTTTCTCTGTTTACACTATGGGTTACGCACCCTGCCTGGTATTACTCAAGGGTATACCGGCCTTATAGTCTGTGAGCAGTTGGAACCACAAACCCTATTCCTACGGGAATATACTTCATCAAATATCTACAAATTATGATTGAAATCATCATTACAACAAGCATTCATCATGACTAGAAAGATTCACTATCATTATAAGGAATTATTTCTCTGTTTACACTATGGGTTACGTACCCTGCCTGGTATTACTCAAGGGTAAACCGGCCTTATAGTCTGTGAGCAGTTGGAACCACTAACCCATTCCTACGGGAATATACCTCATTAAATATCTACAAATTATGATTGACAGTTCGACTTTGACATTTTAATAGTTTGGCTCCTAGTGAATTTAATATGATTTACAAACAATACCATTATTTTTTATATTTCTCTCCTGCAATGGAGTAAGGAGCCTTTTGAATATTCCTTCTTGTCCATTGAAAACAGATGACATACTATCACTGACTCTATTATTAACAACTGACAAAGACTGTAAAATCAATGACCCACCTGGAAAGAAAAGATTTAAAGCGCTGGGGGGATGTCCAGTCAGGTAGACGAGTTCCACAGTCTTGAGCGGGGAGTCATGGGCTCTGACCATAGGCGCAAAAGTAATATGCCTTAAGCATACTTTCCAGTTTCAACTTAACACCCACTAAAACGACCCAGACACTGACTGACTTTTATTAGTATAAGTTATAAGACCAAATTATCATTATCTTTTATTAACTTCACTTCACTTCTCTCTTAATTCTGTAGGCTAAGGGTTAGGCTTTAATCATGTAACTATACCAATCTTATATGCATGAAAAGTTCTTAGGTTACTATCTAAAACGGTTCACAACATAGGTTCCTAGACACTTGACGATCATATGGCCACTTCTACAATATTTATTCATTCTTACTCTATTATATTAAAAGACAAGAAATTAATAGTAGCTTTTCTTAGTCGCTTTTCATAGTTTAATTTTACATAGGGTAACTTTTACAGTTTCAGTTTCAGAGCTTAGTAAGCTTTAGGTTTACTTTTAGGCTTTAGGCTTTACATTTACATAGGACATAGAGACTAAATTAGGTTAGAGAGACAAAATTAGGTGAGTTGATTTAGGTAGGGTAGAGGTTTTTGGTAGGGAGGGTTACAAACTTCCACCGAAAATTGGTTTGAACGAGATCTAATAATTAGTTTTTTTTTAATACGTTATAAATCGTAAACCGCATTTTACCTTTCATTCAATCAACTCCAATATAATAAAGAATAAAGAAAAACATTTATTTAGATGTATAGTGGTACGGAATCCTACGTGCGCGAGTCCGACTCGCACTTGGCCGCTTTTTTTTTAATGTAGGTTAGGTTAGTTCCCCGATTACTCGACTTGAAGCCGGCTGGACTGATTTATTACAATTATTATTACAATATTTTTGTCTTTTTAATATTTGTTATTATAATAGAGTGTTTAAATAGATAAAGTCAAGTGTTAAAAATATGGAAGAAATCATCATCTCAGAAATAATATGTCCCTATGCAACTTATTCCAGTGTAATAAGAACTTCTGTCGATACGTACCTGTTGCATTTGATTATACAATATAATAATAATTTCATGAATACGTTTCTGTTAAAATATTTTTTAACGATAGGAAGGCCTAGAAAGATTCTGTCTCTGGATCTTCTTATGTCCCTAATAGTTTTAAAAGTACCTATCACTAAGTGTAAAAGAAATAAGACAGTTACCTGTATAAACAATACAAATTACTTTTACAAAACTGATAACAAGAAATAATAAATATTGTTGATAATTAAAGATGTCATAAGATATCTGCAGTCTCAGGGCTTGACTAATGATCGATCTTGCTTATCGGGGATCTAAGGTTATGTCGTCACGTACTGGACCAGGTTGCGTGCGCAATAGGAATACCTACTTAATGGTTTACAATATTGCGTAGTTTTTATTGCACTGCGCGTCAATCTTGGTAGGTATTTACTTGGAAGTATTACCTATACATGGCATTAACACTCTATTTTAATCTAAGTTCATATTGGACGGTTTCACCTAAGAATAACAAAACTAAAGTAGGTAAGCTATAAAAATTATGTTGTAGAAATAAAAAAAATACTGCTAAATTAATAGAATTTTATGATATTTGTTTTTTTCTGAGCCAAGTTAGGACCTTAGGATATAGGTAATTATATTTCCAACGATAAAAACTATTCGTCGTCTAACTAAAATAATTTAGACGACTCACGACGAGTCTGTCAATAAAGTCATGACATACAAAAATAGCAGTACTGTAGTGTCACCTCTTTCAAATCAATCTAAGAAAAATGGGACGACACTACAGTGTTGCTACTTTTTAATTTAAAGACTTTCTTGAGAGGATTAAGCACATTTTTCCCGATCATTCTAACTCTAACCTTTTTTCAAGCCATATCAAATGTTAACAAATAATACGGACACAAACTTTCGCATTTAAAATATTAACTAGCAGGAAGGATAACAATAGAAGATCCTAGTACGTTAACGGACTTTAAAAAAAGGAAAAAATTAGAGATTTAAGTGTTTTTGGCTGCACTCAATTTAAAAAGTAAAACTTTACTCAATCAATTCATAACCTGGTATCCACCCCATCAAAACCCATTCACCGAACCGTTACCGGCATCATTTCGACTGCTTAGTACCTAATCAATCCCTTCCGTATCTAATGCATCCAAAGCCACAATCCCATCGCTCGGGGGGACAAATTTTAATGCAACCGCATTGCAATGTGTGCTACCGCGTGCGATGTGATTGCAGATCTGCGGGGCCGCGGGCAGCTCCTGATTAATACGTTGAAGAAGGATACAGTGCGGTACCACTATTTGAATTAAAACAATACGATAGTATAAAAATCTTGAAGAGGTAGGTTTAAAAGGTGCTACAGTATTTTTGACTATAAAGTACCTACCTGTGTACGCACGTAATTCCGACACGGGACTGTTAAAAAAATAATACAAGTTTAATTCTTTTTAACCGCAATAATGTCACTATTTAAAGTCTTTTTCGTTATTTAGTGACACTATTGAATTTAGCGTGCGGTAGGTATGTATGTATGCATATATTAAAATGACAGAAATTAATGTAGTACAAAGGCGAACTTAAAGGAACAAGGGAACCATTGAGCGAATGAGAAAAAAAACCGATTGCTGTCTTGAGATTGCAAAAATCAATGGGCCATAGACCTACCATCAAGTGGTCTGTGTTCTTGTTTGCCTTCTCCATGCCATTTAAATTAACTAAATAATTTTAAAATCGACAATTTCTACAAAAACTGAAAATAAGAATGCAAAAATATATTTTAAGAAACATTTAATTTTATTAAATTCATACGGTAAAAAATAGTCTCTATTCCATATTGTATACGCCCATTTTGCTTCGATATCGTAAAATGACATTGTGGACGCTATGATAGCTCTTATCCACCTGACAGACAGTCAGAGCTATCATTAAGTCACCAGTAGTGTAATTACGATTTTGAACCTGTTTGGGTTTAATTAAAGTGAAAAGGAGATCTTTTAAGAATTTTATTTGTTTAAATCATATAGAATATTATTACCACCATTTGTAATATATAATCGTGTAAGTAAATGGTACATCCTTTATAATATTTTTTTTATGGAAATTTAATATTTCTTGAAAAAAAACCACATCAAAACTATTACTCTAAGCCCACAACATTTGTACCGAGTTGCACGCCCTGCAGATAGTGCATTTGCCTCTGATTAATATGTCCCATTCCTTGGGCCGGTAACTACTGGGTTTGAGACAAACTAAATGCGTACAATAAGTCCAGGGAACAAGTAGTAAAGTTTTGGTTTTGTGAAGTATAATGTAGTACCTTGATTTAGTTCAATCGAGATTTAAACAGAAGGTAAATATTTTAAAATACTTTACGTAAAACAAAGATGGCAGATGAACTCGTTGCTGATCTAATAAGTCTTTTAACGGCCCTACCAAATTGATATGGTCAATAAGGATATAAAACATCAAATTTCATAGAACAGAAATAGACTCCGTTTTTTTAATGCTTGCCTACAAATATAATTTTGAAAGTTAATCTATTTCTTTTGTTTGATTATGCATTAAAGGTTGCACGTTTTAAATACTGGGTGCTATGAAACTTGCTCGTAGAAATCACATGCAACTATGTAGTTAGCGTCGTTAGGTAATTAAATATCTAGATTAATAAATAAAAAAATGAGAAATTAACACTTGGCGTGCTACAACCACTGTCAGTTATAAGTGTGAATCAATAATAACCTGCGTATTCTGAAGTAAATGTTGGGTAGGACATTATCATCAGTAATTATTACCAAATTCAATAAAATACAAAACACTAAACGTCACTAAAAATCATAAAATATTGAATAGGTACCTACTTTCAAATTTGATAACTGGCAGTTTTATTGCTCTAAAGCCTGTTATGTAATATTATTATTTTCAATCAAAACAAGTAACAAATTCAGATGTAATATGGTATCAAAATCAAAATGAAAGGAAAAAGCGACTAAAATTATCAGCGGCAACAATGTAATTTTATGGACACGGTATCTCTGTAATTCTTTTAAGGAATAAATTAATCCTTTGCCTCAAATTTTTGTTCCAGTATTAAAAATATTCACAAACGACAGGTTTGGTTCAATCAATTCTGTACCTTATTAAATATGAACAGGGTTCTTCAGAATAATTTATTATGTGTCAAAGCATTTGGCTCATTCCGCTTCATTCGCGACGTTCCTAATCGAAATCGAAATCGATTCCGTCCAACAAAAGATCTGTAGATCACTGATCGATCTCTTACTGCGATTAAGAAGCAATCTTTTGATCGCATTATTGATTTTAAATCGAGCGTGCAAGTTGTTCTAAAGGAGCACGTGTTGAAAATGGTTTATTTTTCGATTTCTTTACGATGTGGAATGCAAGGTATGATAGACTCCTATAGGCTGAATTATTGATTGTTATCTGCGTATTGCAGCAGTTAGTTAGGGCCACATTTTTGCTAATAGAAAGTGTATATTTTTCTACTTACGTTATAATTATCATATTCTACGTAATAAACTAAATATATTGATCCATTTGTGTTAAAAGTTTGCTAAGAAAGAGTAATTAACTGAGGACCAAATCAACGCATGCAATTGGATCTCTGTTAACGTGTATGTAAATCTTTTAAAATAAATACATATCAATGTACTAATGTATCACATAATATAGTTTTTGTGTACATTATGACGGTCAACTGTATTTTTTTCTATCTAGCTATAGCTCCCATCTTTGCATTTTAAGTTTTAATCAAGGTTGAAAGGGTAAAATGGGTAAAAAAAAACCCCTTAAGGTTCAGTATCTCAGATAGCAAAAATAACTAATCACAGCACTCATTCCATCAATAAATACATATCAAACAGGCAAGGACCTCAAAACATTATGATCCCTGGCGACACCAAGGCGCTCCTGCGCCCTGCGGCCCTGAGCATTACCCTAATGATCGCACCATTATGCTATCCTTCGTAGAAAAAAAGAGCCCATAACCTGTTAAATTCGTTAGATATAAGCAACTTTACAAGTTACGGCTAAAGGTCGATTATCGCAAAATGATTAATGTTTAAAAACGTTCTTTGTTTTAAAAATGGGCAGTATGACCACGTTATTATGGCCCCGTCCATAATTACCCTCGTTTATTAGGGATAACAAAGGTAACGAGTTTTTTACTCAGACTTAAAGTTTTGGGACCAAAACTGCGATGTCAAATTACGAGATCACGACCGTTCTAGGTTTATATTTAAGTCAAGTAACCTATTATGTTATTTTTTTGGATAAAAAATGATTTCAAGCCATAATCGAAATCGAGGTTGTTAAACATCTGAGCTTTGAAAATTTTGAATTAAGGCTTGGTGAACATCAAATTTTTAAATCAAATGCAACATTTGTGTTCATAATCATAAAGTGTTTTGCCAAAACCGCCTTACTTGACTCTTAGACCCGCAAGCTATGTTGTCGATGAAAATGATTCAGCGAACCAGCATACTATTTATAAGGTAAAACTTGAGTCTTATGTGTCCAAGAGACAGTTTGTCAAAAATTGGGTGTCTTTTTTACACGAGCTTCGTTACCATAATTCTGTTTTCCGTAGGTACTGCAAATTACTACTTTCATAAGTGCATATTTATCAATAAAATTGTTGTGGTACTAGAACAGAGCCTGTATTGTATTCCACGTGGTACAACAATAAAGCTTTTTATATGTTATCGTATTGTCAAAACTGTAATAACTCTTATTTACTACAGTAATGGCGGGTTAAAACCCATTTGTAAAATGTCAAATGCAATATTATTGTTTTAACGCATAAAATACAGACCCAGCACTATTTATATTTTATTGATCAGTTGTATTCATGAGGCTATCAAAAAGGTGTTTTTTTTGTATAAAATGTGCTTCTAAAGTGTTATTGTTTTAAAAAAAGGTTGCATCTCATTTACAACTTCTAATTAAAATACTGCTTTATTAACAAGATTAAGCAGTTCAACATGCTTTGGCAATGAAGTTGCAACAAACGTTATTTAAGTTAAGGAGGGTAGAATGAATAAAGCAACAGTTACTTAGTGAGATCACACAAACACCGGCCGAACATTCAAGATCCATATTAACATGACACAGCCTAACGCGCCAGATATCTCAACCGATAGTGTTTGATTGACATAATTTGTAATTTCGTAATTGGTGTAGCCATGCGCATGAGTTGGCTGGTGCTTGCGGCTAGTATATTGAGCTGTAAAGTGAACTTGTTATGGATTACTCGTGACTATTAATGAAAAAAGGTTTTGAGATTTGCTTGGAAATACTTTTTTTTTTTGTTTTGGTTCTCTTCTGGCTTTCTCACTGCTACGCTATGGTTCCCGATTGATCATGATGGCGGAGTCAATCTCGCTCTCATCTTCCCGAAAGTTGAAAGTCTTGTCCTCAGGACCGCTACCACAATCAAACGGGAAAAGTTTGCAAAGAACTGCATGTTTTCAACTAGAGGTTTTATCAGAGAAATATAATATTATGCACACATTTCATAACATACAAAGAAGTTGTACAATGTTACCAATTAAAGAAATGGTAATCCTTCATATATAAGTCAAAAATACTGCCGATTGGCACCAGCAGGCAGACCTAAAACGAAATGGTGGAAAAACTTGGACGTATTAGCGAGTAGGGGCATAGTGTGATACAAGAATGTATACGTATAGGATAACAAAAAAAAACATGGTATGGGGAAGGCAATAGAATACACGAGCCACCTAATCTTAAACAGCTAGTTTTAAACATTTACTTATTAATCCTAATAATTATCTACCATCCTTATGCCGTTTCTTATTCTGCAGGTATCACCGTTTTTTATTAAGTATTCCTACTTTTATATTGACGACCTCATTGCAAATTATTTATAATTATGTGACATATTTATCAATCTGAAATAAATACCTCCCATTTACCATCTGGTAAGATGATGATGCTTTTGGATGCTTGCATAAGCAAGCGCAGACATAAGCGGCAGAAAAAAAAACAGTTGCACTTTTTTACAACTTCATAATATTTCTCACTTAGTCATTGGTCTACTTCTCTTTGTTTTCTAAGTGAAGAAAACTTGTCAAGAAAACAACATACAAAAGCCTGCTTTAAAACTTACCTATACAAGTTGGGCATTAAATCGATTCCGTACAAAACAGCGGGCTAGTTATGGTATAAGATTCCAAATTCTTTTGTGTTTGCCGACCGGCGAACAGTAGCGGCATACATTGAATACAATACGACACTTATTTATAGTCAAAATGTCGACGCCATACCGTCCAGGCCGCCGGCAAAGAGCGACTTTACACTGCGGTGGCAACATAAAAATATATAATTTGCTTGTTTTAATGGACGAGAAAATAAGAGCAAAGCTTTGTTTTGTTTTAACGATTATCAATATTTAAATCTGGCATACAATATTCATGATTTTAACACTGAATTAATAATGTTAAGTTTAAATCTTTTATACAGGTCAACACTACCTTATGTGGCAAATAGACACACCCTTACTGAATTCACCAGTACAGTACAGTGCAGTACTGTCTTGTTAGGCGACAAAACTATACAACAGCACAAATAAAACCCAATGCGTGCATATACATAACTCTTTCACAATTTGACAGATTGGGATAAAGTTTGGAATGTTAAATAGCTTGGATTGGCTTCGGCAAGGCTATGCCATGGATAAACACAAAGTACTTTTTCAAAAAACCTACTCCCGTGGGATGGCTAACTATGTGGATGAAACCGCGGGCTGAAGCTATCTATCCATTATAATATTCCAGACTATTGTAAAAGCTGCTTAAAGCTGTTTCAAGCCGCTCTCCTTTTGCGGGTCTGAAGATCAGACGACAGCGCCCTAACTTTTTTTCAAAGGTCTGCCCTAACGGTCCTGGACCGCAAGGTCAGTGCTAATGATTTGCTTTTGTTTGTGGGATCGAAAACTTCTGTTTTTGTTTCTCTAATCGTTGAGTCAGAATGTGAAACCCGTTACAATGGTAATATCAGGCTTTATTGATAGAATGGTTTGGTCAGTATAACATTAAGGAGTTTTATTTGATACAATAACCTTATTATTGATAAAATAAGTAAACTTATTGAAAGACATACAAATAATGTGTATTTGATCCTACTACTGTTAGTATAAATGTGAAAGTTTGAGATAATGTTTGTATCTTTAAAGTCGCGTAAAATGCTCAATGAATTTAAATGAAATACGTGGATTGACATATACTAGGCTACCTTTTATCCCGAAAAAAAAAAGATTGTTTCCGTCAGATGGTAGTCGTGGACAAAGTCATGGGTGGGAAAAATGATTACATTTCCTTTTGAATTTGATTCATTTTTTTTATTTTATGCAGACCCACAGTCTAAAATGACCTTAAAGCGTTTAAAAAAATGGCATTGGTAATTGGTTCGCCAATATTCTTTTATCATACAAGCTTTTTGGTTGTTTAGCGTTTTAACGGTACTTTAAAACTGTACACTTGTTTATTATATTTAATAATATTTAAATTTATAAAGTAAGACTTCTCCTAAGTAGTAAGAAGTGATTAGTAGATACCTTTCGTTGCGCGGATCACAACAATAGGCGAGATCAAGACAGATCTATTTTTTTTATAAGGGTACATTAATATTTTTGATGTCGTCTGATGATCCAAATAGTTATCTGAATTTGTAATAAAACTGTGGTTAATGTAGAATCCCAACGGTTGTTACATACTCATAATAAATTATTAATAGCAATGAGACTCCATTTCTTCCGAAACAAATTTGACATGAGCAATTTTCGTCCAATCCGTAAAACAATAGCCACTCCATACCGTAATTAATCGGCCAATCGTCAAGTTAAATAATATCTGCAAAAGAAATAACGACAAATATAAATCAAGGATGGAACGACACATGAATAGAGCTGGCTTTACTCGTTAATAAATTAATCGATCGTGATACAATTATTATTGTAATGACCGGCTCCCGGTTGTGGAGAGACTTGGTATCGTAATTGAATCTGCCACGCTGAAACGCGGGAATAGTTTTAACCAGCTATTAACGATGGTTATTTTAACGTTAATAACGATTCATATTTGTTTAACTAAAAACATAAAATTTTGGAACAACTCACGTGCTTTTTTATACCATAAGGATTCTTCTAAAGGGAAATACAACTAAAAGATTACTACGTGGATGAAGTCGCAGGCATTAGGCTAATAAGTTAATCGAGGGATATAAAAAATATTCAAATATAACTAACGATTGATCTCCTTCATTTATAAATATATTTTGTTGAATTTCGCTTTCAATTTAGTGTATTCAAATTCTTAATTATAAAAAAAAAGATGAGCGCACGTGTCAAAGCAGATTTTTTGGGGATATTACAAACTAGCTAATTAAATAAACTAACAGATTTTGTTTAAATGTTAGAATATATTTTAAAAAATACGTTAAGTTTTTTTATCACCCAGAAGAACCCTATTTTGTAACAAGATTATGCTCAATTAATTTTCAAGATATTTGCAAAACTAACTGCTACCATTCGATTCCTAAACGTAAGTTATTTTCTATTGAGAAAACCATCAAAAACACCTAATGATATTTGATATTTTGTTTTGACATAATTTAAATTACTAAATTGTTAGATCTACGTTTCGTTTCAAAATGATAAAACGTTTTTAAGTGTAGTTATTTCAAAGCACATCACTAGCAGTATGGCATAGCTAAAGTAACGTACGACGAGCTAGCTATCATGGCACGTTTTATGGTTTTTTGATCCAAATCTAAAATTGCTTCTTACCGACTCGAGATTACTCAAAGGCGTTTTGTAAAAAACGTACTTTATGAAACTATACTTTTTTTGTTCAATATCTTACTCGCTTGTATTACGTACTCGTCTTCATTGTAGAAAAAACACAAATGTCAGTTAGAACTAAACGAAAAGCGTCTTAATAGACAGTTCCATAACTGAGCGATCTGATATTATATTTGAGCACTTGGTACAAAACTCCTGATGCTTATAATTATAATGTTGTTATAGTATTATCCTTTAAAAATATTTAGAATATTTCATATTAATGTTTGTTTCGTAAGTAATATTTTATCGCTACAAAAAATCACCAAAAACTGGTGGCGGCGCACACGCACGATGTTTAAGCTATGCTTTGAAATTACCAGGCCATAAGTACAACCACGCCGATTATTACCTTCGATAAGTAAAAAAACTCATCCGGTACGGTCTATCATCTACTAGATTTATTATTAAATCGGAGGCGATCTAATGAAATCGATACTACAGTAATGTGGAGCAAATAACCACTTCGGCGGATGGTCCAGAAATTACTATAATCAAGGCTTGAACCGGCTACCGTCGTCGGTTGAGAGGCTATCAAAATTCCGCCTTATCTTCGTAAGGGAGCGATTCATACGAGGTAATCTTTACGCGTAAACCAAATACAATGTGTTGAAATAAATCCAGACAAAGTTTGCAGTCGCTCTATCAGTAAATGGTCTATTTATTAAGTTTCATGCCTTGACGATATAGTTTCATTCTCGACTTTCCCGCATTTAATCTATCCAATAACGAAGTATCAAGTACGAAGTTGCTCATAAAATGTCTAAGTTTCTTGATTACACATTCATAAAAAAAAAAATGTTTTTTGCTTTGGTAGGAACGACATAAAACATCTATTTAAGTAGTTATCAGGAGTTAAGGAGTTATTATGTTGATGATCTATTTAACAGTGAATCTATTTTTCTTTTACTTATAACACAGAATTAGATTTGGTTATTTTGTTCAGCAGCTTTAAAACAATCATAAATTATTTAAACTATGAGCATCATATAACTAAGATATTGAATGCAGTTATTGCAAAAGAATGTAATACATGAAATAAAATTACCGAAATCCAAAACTAACCTATAGAAGCTATCTTGTTGTATCGCAATGAGCTTTATAAGTTTTTGCAGGCTTTTATTTTAATTAAATTATCTTCTTTTATTACTTCAAATCATGCTGTAAAGTCTTTACAAACTGAAAACTGATCAAAAACCAAAAACCGTTTCATAAGCAAAATTGGAGTATCATTTTCTTACAAGTGTTAATAGTTAGATAAGTGTACCTATAGACATATTTACATACCAAATTCAAACTAGTATTTGATTGATCAGTATCGGTAGAAATACTCAAACACAGGTCAATGCTACTCATACAATGCTGGTAAATTAGACAGCGACGCAGGAAGTGGCTTCTTAAGCTGTCAGTGGGCCGGCGATTAGCGGTCAGCGATCACTGATCAGCCAGTGATCGCTTGATCACTGACGGCAGAGTGGCGGTGCCGGTAAAAAGTGCTACATAGATCAATTTTTGGCAGACCTAGGAATATCTTGATTGTTTTAAAGACGATGTGAGTCTGGTGTCTGAGTGGTGTGTATTTTTTTGTTTTGAGTCGACTGCGGAGCCAGAAAATGTGTGTGGTGTATGTGATATTATAAATTGAATATTCCGCAAGAGCTCAAGCTTATTAATTTTACAGTTAAATTGGGCACTCTATGATTTGACAAAGAGCTTGTGACTAAATTTGTAAAAGGGATAGTCGCCAGTCAGGATTTATACTTGTGCACTTTTTAATTATTTTTTTGTGTATGTATCATGATTTTTCAGGGGGTCCGACTTGTTTAGAAAGAGGACGTACTAAAACTCACACACCATGCCCACGGTTTATGGCCATATGTGTGTTATACTAATTAATGCACTTCATGTTTAAATTGTTTGCTTATGTTTGCTTTTAACGATTTGTAACAAATCAAAACGAAATGCCCTGTTTTCATTGAATGTTGTGTGTCCTATCTTTAATTCCACCTAGTCTTTGAACGACCAGTAGGCGCTCTAACCGTGTGTTTAAGTAAGGCACGATAATTGAAGATATGCCCGTATCATACACCGGACCACTTCCACTCGGCTGACGTGTGATTACTTGTGACCAACTAGACGAGTTTATATTGGAGGAAATGGAACCCGAGCGGTGTGTTGCGTCTCAGCAAATAAGTATGAGGACACGGGTTATGATATCTATTTGATTTAATTTGTTGTTGAAGGCGGTGTTTCATTTTAGAGAATATAAAATAAGAGTTAAAAAGAACAAACACCCGCTTTCTAGAATGCAAAAAATAACTTCTTATACAGGGTGTCCAGTAAATAATGGATAACCTTCTACCCATCCATGGGGCACCTCAGGCTGGTCCCTAAAAGGACTTACAGGTTTGGTAAAAGTTGCATGGTTTTCGAGATAATCGAACTTTTCTATTTTCTTAATAATTAGCACCTTGCTTCACTTTAATGACTGCCAAGGTCACAAATAAAGAGATTTTGTCGTTCTGTTTGCTGTTAAATATTCTTTAATAGTGATGCTAACGGATGTGTCTTAGAGCATTATGGTAGCGACACTAATTTCTTGTTAAACATATCTTAATTTATAACTTCACATTTTGCTTTAAAGTTTGCAACAACATTGACTGCTTGTGGTGAAAAAAAATTGTATGAAGACCAGAGTGGCCAATATGTTGAAAAATAGTGTATCTAATACTGATTCTAAACTGGTATAACACATGGTGTTTACGTCTTTACAGATAAAGTTATTGCTGTTAGTATTCACTAAGAGCGAATTTTACCAAAACACCAAGTTATCGATAAGTAACTCTTTACTTGATTGGGTTAGTCATATCATAAAAAACGCTTCTCTTATGAAAACCAACGTCTAATTACTGCAAAATAATGAATCACAGAATACTTGAAACCTACATCAACAATAATATTTGTAAATAAAAACCGAATTTAGATAACGTCGTCAATGTAATCGTAAAAACAGATTCGGTTGTATTTGGCTTTTGATTAATTTTAGAATTTTTGGAGGTGAGATTATTATTATTATTTTTTAACATCTGCCCAGTGGTCTTCGAGTAATCGGGGAACATACATAAAAAAATAGAATTAAAAAAAACCGACGACTTGAGAACCTCCGCTTTTTTTTTGAAGTCGGTTAAAAAGAAAATTAGTAAGTATGCTATAAATTGTCCCAAGTAAGGAAGGTATTAAGTATTCTCAATCTATGAAGACAAAGTTTGACATTGCTCGACAGTGTCAAACGGGCCATATCTTTGTAGATTTTAAACACTATAGCTATGTCCAACTAAAAAAATGTTTACAACTTTCTTATAGACATAATTAAGTACATTGTTTGAGAGTACATAAATAACATAATCAGCCACTAAGGCTTAATACGACAAAAAAACTCTCAGTTCCAGAAAGTTTGCGCCCAAAGCACATTTTTATAATACATGGTCTAACCAATCGCACACACTGGTGTCATATCTATAAGACATGAGGGATTAGTGGTGAGGTAATCAAGAAAACAAAGTTTTTGCAGAAAGGTCTTGAGCTCTTGGCACGTATGAATGCACGATTAGGGTGACCATGATATTGTACGATATTTATTACGCTAGAAGTGGCAAACTGCATGTGTAGTGTTATTCTCTTAAAAACGTTATTCTCAATTATTCAGCAGAGCTTCTGTCGATATGATCGAACGTAAAACGTAAATGTTGCTTGATTTATTTAAAATTACGGTTATGTCACTGACAAGTGCTTTATTGCGTTTTCAATTACAACCGATGACGATTAATTGAGTCATATAAATCAAACTCAGCAACATCCAATTTTTTTAATGTAGCATCTTTGAATGTTGTCGTATAGTTAAAATAATCGCTAAATAAAACATATCTTCTGTACGATTTTCAACCATATTACATGTTGCTGACTTTGCTTCTACATGACTCAATTTAAATATTGCACGTTCCTGCTTTTTAATATTCTTTCACCTTAAAGTTACTTGTAGAGAATGCTTTTAGCATTAAGTTTGACTTTTATACGCTATTTTTTTTTTTTTTATGTCATAGAGAAGGCAACCGAGCACACAGGCCACCTGATGGTAAGTGGAAACTGTGACCCATAGACATTAACATAAGACTGCAAATGCGTTGCCAACCCTGAGGACTAAGATGGAATGCCTCTATGCTAGTCATTACACCGGCTGTCTTATCCCCAAACCGGAACACAACGATGCGAACACTGCTGTTTGGCGGTAGGTTACTGGATAAGATGGTGGTAGCGATCCGGACTGACCCTGCACAGGGTCCTACCACCTGAAAAAATATTTATAAAAATCATGTGTTATTTTGATACTTCATAACTCTGCTTAAGTCTTAATGTTTTGAGTCTTCTATTAATAAGGTTAAAAAAACTAACCTCCAATGTGGAAATGCTTAATAAAGAAATATACATATCAATGCCATACATATTATATAGATATGTATTAAGTAAAAACTTTATCTTTTATATTTTTAGTCCTGATATTTCCCAAATCCTGGACACACGCGTGTAACAAGCGCGCAACGATCGCTGCGCGTTAATGATGCGCCCGCGCGCATCCAAAGCGCCATCGGCCGCGCCATTATACGCCCGTGGCGCAAAGTGCGCGGTCAAAGTCTACTTGCCAAAGGCAACAAATCTACTAAGACAAATATAGACAAATAAAATTATATCGAGCAAAGACCCAAATCATAAAATTGTAAAAGTTTCTGATGACTCTTTAGATAACTAACACCTTTCCCACCGACCGACCCTTGAAACTGTATACCTACTGAGATACATTGTCAAAAATTGCATGATACTTTGGTATTAACAATTGAAAGAAAACGTGTTTGCTTATAATGAAGTTGAGATAATTTTAAGCAAGCTTTTATGCAGTTTCATTTAGAAAATGTTCAGAAAATATTTTTTCATCACACTTGCTCGTAAATGGTGTTATTCCATGCCTGTATACAGAAGGACAATGGCCTAAATTGTTCCCGCGGGAATTATGGCGAGTTTGTCATCCCTAGGGAGTAATGACTTTCTTTTTAAAATTTGCAACTCTTTCGTACATAATTTCTGACTAAGGAGGTTTAATTTTCAGCCAAAAATTAAATCGGTTTCTAATTTCATCTTTAAAAATTAGCTATAGACTAACTTACATTACACAAAACCTATATGCTTCATTAAACTTCAATATTTTTATACCTATTTCAAGTTTATATCAACATTTATCATTAATTTTAGTAATTATACATTTTTATCAAATTGGCTAAATCTGGCTCGAATCCAGGTCGAAACTAAACGCAGTGTCTGTGGTCACAAAAAAAAATCGTTTCCATTGACGTTCCCGTCCGTCAAAAGTTATTTCTTTATATTTTGCAGAGTTAAAGTGTTTTCTCTTTGTTTTTTTCCTCGCAAATGTGATGAAAACCATTGTGTGTATCACAGGCAGTAAGGGGATTACTAACTCGAGTCATTAAAAGCCCTCCGCCTTCGGCGTCGGGCTTCTAACACTCTCGTTAGTAATTCCCTTCATACTACCCTTGATGCACAATGTACTATTATGTTTTCGTTAGTGAATGGTAACGTAAACAAAGGTAGAACCGCCGGCGGGCGCGCAGCAAAATATAACGATTTCAAGCCGATGTTCCGACAAAAAACATATTATTTCATACGGTAGCCCACGCTGTACGCTGCCTCGAGGAGGGACTACTGCGCATGCGTACAGTCACAGGAGCAAGTGCTAAGGATAATCAAATGGGAAATACATATTTCAAGTAGCATTTCAAAACACATGATAGTGACAGAGAAAAACGAATTCCTGTAAAGTGGCCCTATAAAAACGTTTTTAAAGTTTCTATCAGCTAACCCAGCTACTAAAAAAAACAGTCAAAATATATATAGAATTGAGATAGGTAGGCGGTTTAGGCGATTGAACGACACCTTAGGCCAAACCTAACCCCCATTTTTTGCTATCTGAGGATAGGTTAGGTTGGGTTTAGGGTAGGTGTTAATCCCGAGTATAAGCTATTTCAAATTTCATCCAAATCCGTGTAGACAACGTAAGTAATTAAGCATTAATAATATTATTAGGATAGCTTCCGCCCGCGACTTTGTCCGCGTATTTTCGTTATTCCCTCAGAAACTTTTAAATTTGCAGGATGAAAAGTAGCCTAAGTATGTGTTAATCACCCCCCAATATAAGCTATCTCCATTGCAAATTTCATTCAAATACATCCCGCGTGACGGAGTCACAAACTAACACATAATATAGGACAAAAATATAACCAGGCCCTCGAAATCTCATCACCCTTTTTTGACAAACGATGACAAAATAACAATAAAGCATAGAGTATTCATAAAATTGTCCGTGCAACAGTACCGCAATGTACTGATTACTACCAGTTTTTGTGCGGCAGCGTCCCCAGACACGTGGGAGGATGAAATTATGGTAATCACAATTGGTTTCATTGCTGCAAGTCGCTTGTTTTCAGGGTGCCCGAGGAAGGGTTTCAATGGCGCTTTAACTTTAATTCACTAAAAGAAGCTTTGGCAAATTTTGTAATTGCTGTCTATAAATGCATTGCTAAAGCAAATTAATCTAATACAGAAAAAAACGATACGAGTACAAGTAAGATCGAATCCAATTGCCAATGTAATTTTATACGAATATTAAGTAATAAAATCTGAATCTGAATCAAAATAATTGTAATATTTAAAAAAAAACACGCAAAATCTCCCCGTTACCTCCTAGCACGATGAATTTACAAAGTTAGATGAAGGACGGTCCGGAAACATGTAAGTGATTGCCTGGTCTTGGTCGGGATTCTCCCGTGTCCACAGATGGTTTATTGTTTAACTTTCAAAAAAATTACCTTAGTTTTTTTCTACATCACTTGCAAAGTACATAAATACTACCTAAAAATATTTGAGCCTTGCGAAATTTCTTTGTTAATCACAGAACCCTCATAAGCTTACTTTGGTATCAAGCCTAGCGATCTTTTTTTAGTAATAATCGCCGTCCACATTCATCAGCATCGTTCTATTTATCTCCCTAACGTCACGCACGCTCCAGTGTTGCATGCGTCGGAGTGTTATAATGGTAGGACGTATTCTTATTTGTCAACAATGTAGTTTGACCAATTATCTGCAACTTTGATGAGGTTATCTAAACAAAAGCATTTTTAAAATAGGGTAAGTTAGAGCTAGAAATTGTAATGAGATGACTGCCACCACAGTTTGATTTCCTTATAAATACATGAGTGGTTATAGTCGATAGAAGGTTATGGTGGTGTTGAACCAGAAAGATGAAGTTGGCGAAAACAGGAGTTGATATTCACTACTCTACATAATGTCTGAAATAGAGAAAGGTTCACATTATAGTCACAAACACGTACAAATGGAGATTATAATTGTCAAAAGAAATGGAATGCCATTATGTGTTATAAAATTACAAGCGTGTGTACAGAAATAACATTTTGTGACACAAAGGTGGGAATTATTTATCATTACTTTAACTGTCGTACTGGTTCCAGTAGCTGAATAAGAATTATATAATTAAACTTAATCACACCTTGGATTGCATAAATGTTTCGTGCATATTTTTTGTTACTTTGTTCTCAAAATGTACATTATTATAACTGTTCGTTATGTTTTTCATGTAACATCAAAGGATATCATATCAAAATTTAAGGTACGCATAGCTTGCCTGTCGTGCCCTTAGTATTTCGTAGTTAAATGTAAACTTTACTACACATAAACCCTTATAATGTTATCGAAACACCTTTCAACGAACGTATCATTACGAAGAATTTTCATTTTATCGATAGGCATTTCTTATCGCAAGAGTTTTTTTTTTGGTTTTCACAGGTCTATCCTAACCAAACCTACGTAATTAAAGTTTAAAATAATCTAAGAACATTATGGTTTCAGCAGTGAATAGTATTCGATGCAATGATATTCGGTAAAATTATGGGTTACCACACTTATAATATAAATTAAAATTAATATGGGTCTTATGAATTACTAATCTTGTGCCGTGTGGTTGCCGGCTTAGAATAGGGCCACTCCATGCCTTCTTGTCGAAGTCTAAGAGTCTCCCCAAACCAGTCGACTCGTAGTCGGCTTTCGCCGAGTGTTTTACACCATACTATTCGCATTTAGCCGATCGGCCGTCTCAGCGGTTGTAAACCTACGTTCATCCGTCCCATCCTCGGTACGGCCGCTGATAAGCCCGATCGCCTGCGATTTGCTATCGCAGCAGCTGTAGACGTACGATTGGTTCCGTACGGCCGTCGAGACGACGGATAGCTCTCTATGTAATAGTAAGCGTCTCCCCACACCTATCGACGCCGAACGGCTGTCATCGTAGCTACTCGGCCGTGGTCGAAATGTTCAACTCTTGCCGGCACCGAACGGCGGCACTCGGAGATTTATGAATGCGAACGTGTGCGGTAGGCTGCTAACAGCGTCGTATAGATGCAAACAGTTTTACGGCAAAACGCCGTTTTCCCGTCGGAAGACGTCGTTTCGCGTCGGCCGAGCCGATTGACGTCTTATTCGCTCTTATTGCGTTGACATAAAGCTTTTTCCGTACGCGATTCGCCGAAACGGCGTCGACTGGTTTGGGGAGACCCTTAAGAGGCGACTAAGGGATTAAAGGCTTGTAGTATTGTTAGGCGATGGGCTCCCAACCTGTCACTAATTTACACTGTTAAACATCTTGGCCTGTTGTGCAAAATTGTGGGTATAGAATTAACAACAAGTTGTTAGAGTTGTTGGTAATTCTGCAACTCGGCCTACCCCACTCTGGGATGAAGGCGTGACGGTATGTATGTATGAATTACTATTCTCCAATTTCTAAATTTCTAATGATGAGACAGCTGTTAACTACCTTCAAGAGGTTATTACGGAAAGCGGAGTGCGTCTTCGAGGAATTCAATCACTATTATACCGAATTTACCTCATTATAGGTGAAAACTATATTCATAAAAAAAAAACCAAAATGTTGGCCAAGAGTAGTTAACCATAGAAACAATAGGGTTAAAAGAAATGCTTTGTGCGATGAAAAAATTACTCAAAATTGATATCAAAATTTGGTCGCACAAGAGAAAATGCCCCAAAAAAAGTTTCATGTTAACAACCGGTGATCTCGGGTAATCGTGTATCTAAAACACAACAAACGAAGAAATAGGAAATTGCATGATACTTTAAAAAATAATAGCGTTAATCAACGCTTTACAGAACTTAAAGTCCATATGAGTGGTTCCTCTCACTCAAGCGCAGTTGAGCATCAACTCTGCTGTCACGTACTCACGTAATATCATAATGACGGCTTCTTGATAATTATAGTAGGGATACCGGTCGCAGCATCCTCCATTCATGATGACGGGCCTTCAGATCGGGCCCTGATTTGTGGTATGCTTGTAATGAACTCAATTAACCGTTGGATTGCAGTAAGTTGTATCCGCTAAATGTATTGAAACAACTGCCGTTGAAGTACACGGCTCGTAGTTTTCTTTCATTTTACACATAAAGTTAAAATAATAAGGTTTTTTGCATAGCTTTTTACAGAAAGACAAAATGTAAAATTAATTTAAAAAATCTAATGTGTTTTAACGTCTAGTTTGCAAACAAAACTTCAAATTGATAACGAAAGAATAATAAATTTCCATATTCAATTCCATAGACCTTCTCAATCGTTTGTAGGTTCAATAAGCACTAACGATTAGGTTTTTGATCCGTTTTTTACATACTTAATGAAAACAATCGTAATCAACAGTTAAATCTAAACTACGGGTATATGATGTGACGTTTCATATTTTCGATTCGAATTCCAAATTTTACTTTGTAGTTGAGTTAACTACGGATCAAATAACTCGCTTTTACAAATACCTAGATAACACAAATATAATAGTTTCACACTATATTCAAGCTGAGCTGAGATTATTGTCTGTATTTTTTTTTCTTGTAGCCGAAGTTATTTATTAATCTACGCGCTCCGTCACATAATACGTTCATTAACTATACATTTTAAAATTGTTAAATATAGTATTGTAAAAAATAGTTTCAGATTTATTTTTTATTTGCTCGGTTTATAATATAATAACTAACCAGTTTGCCATGTAAATATCGTGGGCTGCGCACGCGCTCATACATACAAATCGGGGGATTATTCATAATGTTTACTCGAAATTCGGGTGCATTATGGTAATGACGTAATAATGCGCTGACGAATTGGTTCAGTCTTGTCTGGGGGAAATTGCCTCAACAGGGTAAAAAATAAGATGACGTTATGGAATGTAACCAAATCGTTTTCCTGGAACAACAAAAAGGGGGATTAGTTACACTGCCGAAAGAATCTAATTATTTAGTAATTTCGGTATTTTATTAAAATTCAACAACTTACATAATATAAAGGTAAGATGTTGATAGATGGTTGATAGTTTTATTTTAGGTGTAGTAAATACTCATTAAGTATTTAGAGATGAGTACAAAACAATTCTCAAGTGCAATGGGTATTTTTTATTTGAGGTTCAAGGTTTTTGTGCAGAATTATATTACTTATATTCAAATAATTTCTTAAAATTATTCGCTTACGTTTTATTATGTGATCGAAACGAAACGCACGGTCATCATCATAATTACTTACAAAATATTTTGTTTAAGTTGGAAAATATCTCGTAAGTATTTTTTTCATACCTTTTTTTGGAGCATAATATTAATATTCCGAACCAAAGCCCGCTTTTCAGTATAATTTTAAGAGCATAAACCTGTATGCTTCTCATCAGTGATTTCTTGTTAGCAACTACTAAAATTAACAAACGACAGAGAAATGGTATACAGTAATAAACACTTCGATTGAAAAAACCTATCTAATTCAACTAATTGGCGTTTAAATTAATAATGATTGAGACAAAAAACCTTAAGGAATCACATTTGAAACTCCAATTAAGCCATAAAGGTCTTATCATGAAGCCATTAGCGGACAACGAACACGTAGGGAGGTTTATGAGTTTTACTACACAAAATCGTTGCCGGCCATTTTGAACAATCTGCTTTCGATTTACAACCAATTAGCTCAATAAATACGGGGGCTCGGTTGTTCCGTAGGCCGCTCGAACGGGGCGATGAGGTGGGCGGTCTTGGACGCTTATGGTAATTAGAAATCTTTACTATTTTGGAAAATTTTAGTGTCTGCGCTGTTTAGGTTAGTGCTTTTACTAAAAGCGGCATCTGCCTTACCATTTTCTTTCTGCACCTTGCTCTACCTATCTTAAATTCGAAAAACTTTTGTCCGCAGCGCTGAATTTTCATCTGTCCCAAATGCATTTTTCCCTGAAACCGTTTAGCTCTCCTGGATTATTATAAAACTAAGCCAACCTAATCTACAGGTTCTGCAGATATATACTTAGGCATATCTTTTTTAACATTTTTACAAGTTATAATGGGTTCAGAGAAAAATATTATCGGACAAATGAAAATTTTGGACAAGTGAAACAGCGGAATAAAGTTCTTTGCAACATCGACAGGATATTTATTTCAAATTTCAAACGGTTAAAACTATCACTTAAGGTCTTTAACTATAAAACCTGAACCCTTTCGACTTATCTCTTTTTCTGTACAACAAGTTATGACGATGGGACGATTTTTATACATTAAAATATTTTTTGATAACTGTTTATTACCAACCAAAGAATCTAATTAGCTTACCGGTTCGGTTGTTTTGCTCTTCTTGTATCTTAAGATGTCTCCAAAAACAGAAAATATAGGACTCTTAACCGTACAAAAGTTTGCGTCGTTCCGTGGCTGCATCTTAAGAGAAAAATTATACACAAAGACACTTAAAACCATGCCACCTGAGCGTTGCCGGTGCGTTGCGTCGTATTGTAACGCTGTAATTTCAACAAAGAATGACGCATCGTGTGGCATGTCGTTCTAATTTATATGTAGTACAACGCAGCGGCGACAACGTAACGCACAGTCAACGGTCGTGTGACATCTCGCTTGCGTTTTTTTGATTTGATTTATATTGTTCACACATTATTTAACGAAATTCCACCGAAGAATACATTTTGAAATACAGAGTGTAATAGTCGCAAGTTTAGTGGCTTCATCTTTATGAATACGACCACTATAACTAATCAAATGTGAACCGAACGTGCATATGGCTCGTTTATGAGAATTTCGACTAGAAACAAAGCCACGGTGTCTAATTGAACATAAAATGATTATTGACGAATGATGAACGGTAGCTAACGGCTATATTCAGTCATAAAATGTAAGTTTCCTATCTTACTGATATAATAGTTAAAGTAGTAGGACCATAATGGTTTAGTAAATCAGAACTGCCAGTTATTTTAAAAGTACTGACAGTCGTAAATAGATTAAATAGATTAAATGCAATTCAATAACTAATTTAAGCTTATTCACGTGATTACATAAATTTAAAACAAATATCTTAACCTTCAATAAGCCCATATTGAAGTGGATCAATAGTTCTCAACGACGAAGATACTACCGAGACGCACTATTCCTAGGAATTCTCGTGGACGGCACATCTTCGACTGGACCGATCGGCTTTGTACTCAATCATATTAAACATTTCTATCTTTCTTGAAACCTATTAAATTTATACGGTTGCCAATATTATTATTAATGAAAGTTCATAATTATTTTTAGGTACGGTAAATTAGCCTTGGATTTTTTGCAACCTCTTATGGAGGGAGGAAAATTGATGTACACTCGTGTTGGTGCAACAAATTTAAAACAAATCGGAAATTGGAACAGATTGTCCTCAATTCTAATCAACCAGAAAAAAGTTAATAAAACTGACGAGAAGTACCTTATATCGGTCGAGACATTACTTCGCTCGAGGCAATATTGTTATTGCTTTTAGTCATCGGAAACTACCTTAATTTTTACTCATTGAATTCGTGAATGCAAATCACCTGTCGTTCCATCCAATATTTTCCCCTAAGCTCCTAAGCATACAGTTGAATTCAGTCTGGGTTTATTAAAAAGGTACCATATCCGGTCACTTGAAAGAGCTCCAGGCAATAATTTGTTAATGTTCCCGTAGCAACATTTTGATAGCTCAAATTAGACAAAAGACGATCGTCGGTTTCTTCGAAGAATGAAGACTTCATTCTTTTGAGTTATGTTGTGCTATTGAGACGTTCTATGCCCAATGTATTTGGAGTCAATCAATCAAATTGAGTATTAGTTAGACCATTTAGGAATAAAGAGCACATTAAACCACTGGCCAGAGGCTTAGAGTCAGATTAATTTATTTTACTAAATCTCTTACTAAGTAAAACCGTTAGATTACAATAATACTAATAGACACCATAATTGTGGATTTCTTAATGATTCAACTCCAAACATTTTTAATTGTTACAAAGATCACCGTTCGTTATTTTACGAGATTGTTTTGATTCATCGAATTACAAATCAATCGATATTCGGTTCTTCAAAGACAATCGGGTTTTGCTTAATTCTTTTGAACTGAGTCAATCACTATAAGAACAATTTATTACACATTTCTTGTCAGTGAATAACTTATATTTTGGCATGAAATATAAAGTGGATTGTGTGGTCCATTCGATATTTGCAATGTTAAAACACATGCTACACACAATGTTGCAGTGTTTTTGATTGCATCCCTGCTAACCCTCAGGAAAATGAAGAAATGCCTTTTCTTGATGAATTTGCTAGTAATTTCTCCGGTTATCGTTAACCCTAGTTCAGAACACATTAACACAGATGCTGTTGGTTGGCGGACCCTGCACTGGATTCTATCTATCACCTATTCTTTTATCTGTGCTATCACTAAACTATTTTATTACCTTACTAAGATTATCACAATCAAACTACATAATCTTAAGCTTTACTTAGGACTTTATATGTATTTAATTGTATATAATATATAGGTAAAGCATAGCTCTGACGAAGTAAACTGAAAGATAATGGGTCATGTCTGACTATACTTCTGCGTAAGTTGTAAATCTTCAATTCGTTTCGAGATATCCATAATATAACATCTCTATGAACTCGTATGGCTCGTAAATAGTTGAGATTTGGCTCAGTGTAGCTAATTTCTCTATGCCTAACAAATATTATTTAATACAAAACGTTTCACAATACCATTTATTTCCCCTAAAATAATGGTGAATTAGAATAGTCTGGTAAATTATTTTAAATCAAATAATTTAGCACTTCTAATAATAATCCGCACCGTTGACAGTACAGCCTCGTAAACCACGATGGGTATTAATATTTTACCACCGACTTCAAACCAAACCTCCATATGGCCAGGCGTGGTGGCCACAATATAGTGTTGGATCTCACCTGCCAGTCTATTTGCGTATAGTGCAAGTGAAACAGAAGTAGCGTTTTTGTAGAATAAATAGGTAAACAACTTTCTTAACGCTAACGTAAACGATTTTCGAGAACTGACAAAATGTATGGAATGGACGTAGGCATTCGCCGCGACTGTCTGACAGCTTACGTCAATCAATTTTGCACTACGATAACGAACGCCGAATGCAACTTGTCCAGATGTCCTGGACAGTTATTGAGTGTATAAATCTGTCAAAATGTATGGAATTAACATGGGTGATGAACGTGTCTGTGAGCTGGCTGGCAGTCGCTAACGTTTGCATTTCAGTCTATCAAAAATATGCAAGAGAATAAAAAAAAAATAAGGGGTATATTTTGCATCGGCTTTATATCGCACAAGTCATGTCGAAAAGGGACTTTGTACTTAAATTAAACAGCGTCATCATTTACTTTAGAACTAAGATAGTATGCTATGGTCTTGTCGGTGGAATAATTCCCACTATTTTCTTGTCTCTGAAATTACTTAATTGACTTATAATCTCATTTTAGATGAAATTATGCAATAGAGCCGTTTTAAGGTTCATTATGTAATAATGTAGGCCTATGTCCAGCAGTGGACGTCTTTCGGCTGACATGATGATGATGATGATGTAATAATCACGTGCCTATCTATCTTACTCATTACACATTGAGAAACACTTCTGACATAAATATCCTATTATTTTGTTTTTTTTTTTTTGCAAACTAGTTATCAAACCAGGTTTAAGCAAGAATGACAACAAAATTGGAAGTAATTTTATTTAACACTAAGTCAGGTGCGCATTAGCATAAATTGAATGTAGGTACTTAGTTTTTATCAATACCTTAGCATTATTTCTTGTATATGTAAACTAAATCAACCAAAACTCTATAGCTCTCATATTACACTACACTGTACCCGCAGGCCGACAACACCTGAGCTGATCTATAGTCCCAACGGTACTGCGGGCCAAATTGTTACTTGCAATAATGTATTAGTTAAATAATACATGCATATAGAGCGATGTTTGGCTTAGTTTCTAGCATTTTGACTCGAGTGGCACGCGAACAGATAATAATGTATTGTTAGACAGCTGTGGATGGATGTTAGAAATTGCCGGGGTATGTCGGCTAAATCGTTTTGTTAGTGTATGTTTACTTGTAATTTCAACTATTATTGTTAGGAGATTTTTTTACAAGGTCGCTTCCACCGTATCATCCTTTAACCCTACTGCTAGCAGTGTTTGCATTGCGATCTACAGGGAAAACGGCTATAGTTTGTCAACTTTGTGCAAAACCTTTCCGTGATGGACGCTGAAAGAGGCAAGTCTTAAAGAAGTATAAAATATTGACCATACCAAGCGTAAAATACGCTAAAGCTTCGTAAATTCAGCTGCGTTGATGTCGCAAAAAGTAATTACATGCCGTGCTTATGGACGTGACTACATCGGTCGGCGTAGAAGACGCGCTAAAAACGTGACGTTATAGACGCGTCGGTCGCTTCGTTAACGCTGAGTCGTTTGGTGAATCTTTACGTTATGGGGAGTTGCGCGCTTCACATTGCAGGTACATACCCCTGGACCTAGATTCCTTCCCTGCCAACGTCTGTCGACGTGGGACGGTAGCTCACGAACTTGTGGGCCTATTGCATATCTAGGCATCTCATTAGTTTAAGGACACGGATATATTGGGCCTGCATTTTAACTGTTGATATAAAAATTTGCTTACTTAGTATAGCAAACGGTATTACTAAGATCTATGCCGGTATTTGACTAATATGTATATTTTATGACTATCGAAATACGTGCGATGTGGTTGGTTTCGCGAGAGTCTATAGCCGTTTAAATTATTTGTAGAAATCAAAGCCTAGTGCAAAAAAAATACACGACACAAAATGTTCAACCTGTATCTGACTCAATAAATTGGCTAAGTTAACACCAAACTAGACCTTCGCATACACCACAATTAGCAGCAAAAAAACTTCGTTTAAAATTGAATAACAAAATCGATACGAACCCATTATTTTCACAGATAGCATCTAGCGAAACATTCCAAAATAATTCGACGACGCGTGCGCCGGCGTCTATCGGCTTTCATCTGCTTGTAATAACTATTCATTCTGGATAATAAAAATTTCGTATCTCTTCGAATTGCCGACGTACCGTAATAGCTGGAAGCTGATTTCTATGAGTATTTATTACTGTCTTTATTTTTATAAATCGGTCCAGATGTTTTTTGTTTCTACCGCTAGCATGAGTGTTCGGTGATGATATATTATAGGTATTGCTTTTGTCGGTGAACAGAGATGTTTGCAAAATGGTTTTACGTCGTTACAGGATGGTTCTACAAAGGTTAAAGTAGGCTAATTGTGAAGTTGAGGCGTCGCGCAATTTGTTGATAATACTATTATGGTTAAGTCATACATGCACAATTACGTGCTTTAATTCTAATAGTTCAAATGTAGTTGTTTTTTTTATTTTTTTATAATTATTTATTTATAACCTACGTTAATCTAAGAACGGGAGATCGTGAGAGATGACGGAGTTCAGGAAACGAATTCACATGATTATTTTGTATAATATGCCAAAAATGCCTCACCTCATTACTGAAGTTCAAATGTTTAATAATTATTATTAACGTACTTATATTTAATAATTATAAATATTTTTCAGTTTTAAATCGATTAAGGGCAAACTTTTGCCAAAGAATACGAGTTAATTACGAAATCGAATATTTTAAAGATTATGAACTTAACTTATGAACTATTTCCATTATGATAAAACTGGACCATCGTCAGTTAACCACTGTAGAAGCTGATGTTAAGTAATAAATCATTAAACTGGACCCGGCCTGATAACCAGAGTTTAAAAGCCCGGCCAAACCGAACGTGGGCGACATAAAATCAGTAATTAAACTGAGCGTTAACTGTATATGTTTTGTTAACCACACGGGTGGGTCTAAAGTACTGTTTATCAGTCCAAAAACAGATACCTAAGATTATAAGTAAACTCGTATTGCTTTTACACGACTGCCCAAAAAAAGGAGTGTAATGTTTTCAGGGTTCATGTATGTATGTAATGATTCTTTATTCCACCATAACTTCTAAACAGCTGTGCCGATTTAAATGTGTTTGGTATCGTTAGAATCCTTTCACCATCCCGGGTGACAATTGGTATCTAAACTCTGTCAATTATTTATGTCAACAACAAAAAAAAAACTTCTAATTTTACAATATGGGTTTGATTTGAAAGATCTTAATGTGACCATCTCAAATATAATATACAAATACATTATAGCATTAATAACGGGTTTAAAAATAACGTTATTATTACTACACGGGACTTAATCACGTTAAGGGATATATAATTAATTACTAGAATTAATTATTACCTCGACGTTCAGGACGTGACGCTACGCCCATGGTCTCGAGGGGACTGAAGAGGCGGGCATCAGCATCACATAAGGCATGTATGCTGGTTGCCTACGAGCGTCGGGAAGTCTTACTTTAGCTGCTCGTCTAGGTTGCCACCTATTCACTTTGTACCCATTCCATCTAAGGACCCTTTGCAAATGTGACAACTCGCTGTCCATGAATTCCGAGTCACAAAGGTGTCGTGCTCTGTTAAACAACGAACTCACTACAGACTGTAGATGGCGAGGATGGTGGTGAGACAAAGCGTCAGTGGCGAAGTGTCACGTAAATAAATAGACAAGCCGGAGCAAAAAAGGTGTATGGCGTGTGTCGGTTTTACGTTTTGTTTGTATACCTACTCTATGCATAGGAATTTTTGGTAAAGCCGTAAATAATCGGCTTGTACGAACGCCTCGCGACTGCAAAGCGTTTAAATACCTGTCGGTGTGTGTCGGTTTCCTGTAGACGGTATGCGTCAGGCATCCGTCAATTCGACCTGTCACTTTAACATCTAAAAAATGTAAACTCCTGTCTGATTCTAACTCATAGGTGAATTTAATTTTAGGGTGAATGGAATTGAGATGCCGCAGTAATTGCTCCACTTCCTGTTTGCCACCTTCCATGATGCAAAAAAACATCATCCACATATCTCTTCCAGAAATTTATTGCCCATGATTGCAGATCTAAGCTGGCCTCGAAATGTTCCATCCAGATATTTGCCATAACCGGTGCCACAGGGCTACCCATAGCAACACCCTCGATCTGGAGGTATTGTTTCCCACGATACAAAAAGTAACTACCCTCTAAACAGTTACGCAGCAACACCAAGTATGACTCCGACAAGTCGTTTCCACCGAGCTTTTCCCTAATTACCTCGATACATTCTTTAACGGAAACGTTGGTGAACAATGACTCGACGTCAAAAGTCACCATTATCTCGCCCGGTTCCAGCGTGATGTCCTTCAGAATGTCTACAAAGTGACGGGAGTCCTTCACGAAAGACGATGTATTACCTACAAGCGGCTGCAACACCGATGCGACATGCCTCGCAAGGTCGTAAGTTGGGGAGGCGATCTGACTTACAATTGGTCGCAAAGCCACGTTGATTTTGTGTACCTTTGGTAATCCGTACGCGATTAAGTCCCGTGTAGTAATAATAATGACTCAAAATCGTGTGAGTTTAAAAATAACGCCAAAAAATGCAGTCGGGTTTTTAAAGCTTGCTTTTCATTTAAATTTTAAAAAAATACTGTTTTAAAGTTTTTGTCAGAAAATGAGATTTTGCCTTGCTTCCTCTTAACACTGGTTTACTGGAAAGTGCTACTAGACTAAATTTAGGGAGTGAATAGGACCCTATTAATATGCCTCCTCTGTCCGACCATCCGTCCGTCCTTACTTAAAACAGCTGTATCTTTTGAACCGTAATTGATAGCGTTTCTTTTCTTTAAAATATACAATATGACGACAGATTTACCAAAAAAAAAGGGGACTCCCTTTTTTTTGGTAAACCCGTACAAGTTAGGCTTTTTTATTCATTTTATTTTTATTTTTTATAGTATATTTTAAAGACGGTAATACATACAAGCATTCAATTTGGTATGATTATAGTACACACCCTGAGGAAAAATAACAATTACTATAAATGTTGAAGTGTGAGTTGGGCTCGCGCTGACTCGATTCGAAATAGGTATGCGTTTTAGTTTTCATTTTCATTTGTTTTTTTTTTGCACTAAGAGTACAGAAGATGAACTTAATGCCTACTGTCACCTGTGTTGGCCTTTTTTGTTTTTGGTAACCAAATTATGTATTGTATTATTTGTATTTAAAACTCAATGAATGATATACCTCTGTGATGTTACTAATCGTAAGGCGTTTGTCTTAAGTAATGTTGGTATCATAATATCCATTTACATATACAAGCTTTACCATGGTTGTGTTTAATTATAGTAAAAGATACAAATCATCATCATCGTTCATCAGGTTTCCTCCAAGGTTTGCTCCTACGTCGCTGGCATCCATCGGTCGGTTTCTCGCTGGTCTACCTTGTTGGAGGTCTACCCAAGCTGCGTCTTCACCACCGCCCCTTAGAGAACTCGTCGCCCCTTCTGCTATCTGTTCTACGAGCCTATTGCCCTGCCCATCCCCACTTACGTGTAGCAATTCATAGGGCCACGTCAGTGACACATGTACCTATTGTACGTGTGTGTTCTCGTGTCGTGTCATCTCATTTCTAATTCGATCACGCAAATAAATTTTGCCGTGTGGTACCGGCTAAGAAAGCTTCTCTTCCCGTGGGTCTTGTAACAGAGGCACGCATAGGGCATAGGGATAAACGGGAAATGGGCTGCAGTCCCTTGAGTAGGTACTAGCCATTTAACCGCGGCCGCTAACCCCCAATGGAAAGCATGGCAACTATGGCAAATCCCCCCAAGGACGAAACAAACAAGTACTACTAAATATAAATGTAAAGTAGCATAATTTATCAATACGACATTTGAAAATTTTATTTAAAACTATCGTATTCATTTTTGTTACGATTCTAAATGCATTATTTTGCTTGAAAATTGTGGAGTTCGTACGAGTTAAAGTTAAGAACTAGATTACTAATAAATTATCTTATTTATTTTTAATTGCAGTAGTTTTTGTGGCAAAAACGTCAGTTGAGTAGGGACTTCCTTCCGATATAAAGATTATCGATAACTGTTTTAAACGAGTACGAGTACTTTTTCATAGTATATACATAAAATGCTGATCATTACCCATCGACGTTATATAATTATAGGTAATATTTAATTTAAGTAATTCAAAGGCATACTTTTAAGGGGTTTTAAATATTAAATAAATTCAGTATTAAGTGGCTCGATTTCTTTACCCCCAAGTATAGGTACAAATAGCATGTTCATATTAAACTTTATTTCATAGTCATAACTGTCATAAGAAAGTACAATTTATCGATAAATTAATATCGTTCGGAAGTACCTAGGACAATTTTATTCGTGCCACAAAAACTCCTATGTCTGGCCATAACATAATTATTTAAATAAATTGCAAAACATTGAATAATCGAGAATAAATCTTCGAATCGCAATTTATTCATTGTAAAAGGTGATCATTTTTTGTGTAATGAAAGTCACTTACGGCATTTAAAATGGCTGTAATAGACAAAATGGTGTTTATTAGTTAAAATAATTATCATCTACCTGATTGTAAGAAGTATATCATTCGGTTTGGATGATAAAGGTGACCGAATGATGTAGACCAACTGACTTAGCGGGCGTGGTCAATTCACGCGGGTAAAATTTACGAGGTAGCGAGTTTTAAACTTGCTCCTACAGAATATATTTAATAAATTATTTTTTGATTGCGTTTCACTGTTACATTGTATTAAAAAAGGATGAAAAATGGCGGAGGTTACACGATAAAATCCCGAACATTATGTTTCCATTTACAATACGCCACAACAGATTTCAAGCGGCATGCAAAACAAATCACTCCCAAGAAATATATTCAAGAAAGACGTAATCTTTTCAGAAACCTTTAAGACATACGCCACTTTAGTTTAGCAGTATTAGTTCTAAACCGATCAATCATCTTCATTCAACACAATACGTATAATTGACGCCCTGTCCGCTACCATTCTGCCGTCGACACATGAAAGGGTGGAATAAAAAAAGAACAAAAGTTATAGTAAGAATTACCGATTGTTATGAATATCAGAAGCGTAGGTAGAAAGGTCATATGTGCGGTTAAATTTTGGGGTTCCGAAGACAGAGGAACAGAGCTGTACGTATTCTGCCGTCCAGTTAAAAACAAAAACATAATATGCTATGTCATAAGTTCAAGTCTTAAAGATACAGGTAGTTCTTGTTTATTAGTCTTCTACAATTCATTACCAAGTCTAAATTAAATCACCCTGTTTGTTTACTGTTGCCCTTTTTTTCACATCAAATCTGTAGGTACTATTCTGATAAACGACTCCTCATTTACCTGCTTACCTATTAAAAAAAACTAGTTTGGCTTTTTCTTTGCCTAACCATGCCAACGTATAAAAAACCTACGTGTCTACTTCTAACTACCATAACCAAGAACAAAAAATATTAAAATCGAAATTGATACAATGTGCTGGTAAAATTACAAAATAAAATGAAATAAAAATATTTATGTGAGTAAGCCTTAAATTTCGAACCCTTCATTTTGGAAAGCTTACATCAAACTTGCCTGGTACGTAGACGCGTAAAAGGCAGGCTGTATATGTTATTATGAAACATATGGGCGACACATGGCTGGCGCATAAGGCGCTATTGATATTATTGAATGTTCGTGCATGATAAAAATCGTAGGCCTTTTTTGTTGCAATAAATTTATACCAATGTCTACGAGATATCGATTTAGGTTTTAATAGTAAAGTTCTTTAAAACCGGTTTAGTATACCCACTACATTTTGATGTAGGTAACAGTTTCCCTTTAGCATTTAGGTACATCCATTAAAAAATATGGCACAATTACTAAAGAAAAACTGAAAAAAAGGAAAATTCAAATTATTTTTACCAATTTCCATAAGCATATAAAAAAAAAACATTTTGTACAGAATGGAATTAATAAAATGTCCATAAAGAGGAAGTATTTCAAATCCTTGAGATAGCTATATTTTACTTAAAAGAAAAGTTTTATTTTTATTAACATAAATAACTCCATTCACAGTTTTTTTAACACCTGCGCCGGGAATCATACCAACTAAAATTGGGCTTGCAACCTGTCACTAATTAAATACGCTAGTAAACATCTTGGTCGATTGTGCAAAATGTGGTTACGGAATCGTAATCAAGTATATATGTATATATATCGGAAACAAGTTTTTAGAGTTGTAGGTAATTCTGTAGCTCTGCCTACCCCTCTCTGGGAACGAAGGCGTGAGTTTATGTATTTATGTATGTAAAAAATAATAATATATACTTTAAGAAAAATTAGCTATCTCACCAATTTGGGGTAGTTCCGCTTCATGGCCCATTGATTATTTTCACCCTGTATAAAATATCTATACGAAATAATTTAATTTCAAAACTAAATGAGGACAACATCCTGTACGTCAGAGGAGTATGCAGTACTGATAGCCAACTTTCGTTATTCGGATTGTGTAGGCACCATAGACAGAAGCATTTTAGCGTAACGTCAAAGACCAAATGCCTACAAACAGTAAATAAAAGAATGTAGCATCGTTATAAGCCCTTTTTATGACGTTTTGCTCTTAATCGTGCACCCTCCCGTCACGCTGTCGCGTGGTCCGATTCAACGCGGTCGCCGCACCTTGCTCTCGCCAGTCTTTTTGCTGACTAAAATATGTTAAGGGGTTCCGAAATATATCTGCTGTGCTGTAATAATAATAATAATTAAAATGCTTTTTCACCCTGCCAATGCATTGGGTTGAAAATAATAAATGAATGAAGGTAATGAATGAAGATATTCTTATTTTTATTACGTGATGTTCTGATTGAAAGATCAATAATTATGTAGTTTTAATTATATTCATAAACAGACCTTGCAGCACTTGGGAGTTTTGAGACTGATTTTGTATAAGTCTAAAGAATTCTAAAAATTCAGACTCTGGCCTACATACATTAATGTTCTAGGACCCTTGCTGCGAACCACAGTTAGTTTATCCACTGACATACAACCCTCGTGATACGCAAGCAAATTAATCAAAGACCAATTGACCAAATGCAGTACAATTTTTAAGATAAGTTTTCAAATTATTATCCTGTTGAACCCTAAAGAGATCACCTACTGGACGGTGACGAACGGAGATTTTGTGGCACTGGCACGAGCGACGTAAATAATGTCTGAAGGAGAAAAAACGCCGCGTTTTGGTCACCCACCGAATAGTTCGTGGTCATTGTAATTTGATTTTACTTTTTCTGTAACTTCGGTAGCTTACCAGGGCCACTTTAATTGTTAAAGCACTTAGTTGTGTCCAGTAGCGGATGCATTTAATGTTTTTGCTGTAGAAAAGGTACAATGGGAATATCTTAATGACTACAACTTCAAAGTTACCTAGTTGTTGGGTGACAACATCTTAAAAACACCATAGCTTAAAAACAGACCAAACTGCATGCTTTAAAAACAAAAAAAAATATCGTAAAATGTAACACAGTTTAAATCTATGATTGTTAAATGTTACCATCGGGTTCTTAAATTCGTCATAAAATATATCCATAAGGCATACAAGATGCTGTTGACATTGTATGCTAATTATTTGAATACGTAAGTTGCCCTTAAGGTTTTTATCGAAGGAAACATTTGCTACGTAAAGGGGAATAGGGGCAACAAAGGTCTGTCCGTTGGTCCATTTCCGTCTGGAACGTAATCGTGGATGCCACGTGTTCTGTTATATTTTTGTGTTAACTTTTAAAATAAATGCGTTCTGATAAAGTTATTAGTCACTAAATAACATTAAGAACTGGGTGGATTAACGTATGGCTCGCCATTAGCGGCTAAGAGAAATCAGTTTCCTGATTCGGTGGACTTTTTGATCTCTATGGCCGTGTATTTATTACCTTGAGGCAGTGTTAGTTTTTAGTAATGATAAAAAAAAATGTCAATTAGAATCATCAGACAATTTTTTACAGATTGCTTTTTAATTATCATTAGCGTTGACAACTTTAAAAAAATATTGAAAACTTTTCTACTAGATACCTACAATTTATCGTAGCTAAAATTGCCGAGTAGGTAAGTGTGTTTACCATAATAGTCTATGTAATCAACAAAAAAAAAACAAGCATTTCTTTGACCAAATTCAATCATGTGAAGCTCCAAATTTCAAACCGCAAATTAAACTACCTAGTATTTTTTCTCCACAACATTATCCCCTACTTACTATTGCACCGAAATTAACATGCAAACGCTACTGTGATTGCCCCGACGTTACTTCATTAGCTGCGTCCATTCACCAGTAGGCGGTATGTAATTTTTCTAAAACATTAACAACTGCTCCACATTTGTACCGAGTACAAAAAACCTTAAGGCGTGCAGGTAAGTAGATAAAACAACAGCAGCCGTCAAATTTCCTCTTGACATTAATCACACTAGTATGTTCGTCTGTTTGTCGGGTGACCAGAGGATTGGTGTTAGATGAGACTATGGTTGTTATTTTTGTAGGTAATTCACTGGTCAACTTAAGCTTTGAGTTTGATCCTTTTAAAAACAAACATTAATGAAATAAGGCTAAATATAAATCTCTTTTTTTCCTTATTAAAATTACACACTAGTGACTTAATTTGGATTGACTTGGATTTTTCAAAAAAGGTCATATTTAAAAAATAAATGGCGTCATTTACATTACACGAGAACTTATTCTTCTTTATCAGCACCTAAAGATTTTCAAGGGTTTGGCGACTTATCAACATCTGAATTGTCATCAGCGAAGGATGATGGTTTATGTTAATCATGTTTATTTTATTGCACATAACTAAAAATAAATAAATAGGGTGTTCCGACTTCTACCATTTTAACTAGATGTTTACCCACTTATTATTTAATATCTATTGAATACATAAATCCCCGGTATAATGGTAACCTCCTTCTTTCAGAGCTGATATTTCTTAAATCGCTAGAAAAACTGCTTTCAAATAAAAAAAACGCATCCAAATTTGTCCTCCCGTTTAAGAGCTACGGTGCCACTGGCAGACAAACACACTTAGCGGTTAAACTTATAACACCTCTATTTTTACGGTGGAGATTAAAAATATAGTACACTCATACAAGTATACCAAAAAACGATATAATTAATTAGCCCAATAGTGTCCCACCGCTGGGGAAAGGCTTTCTCTCTTGATTTCCACACCTCTCTCTCTGTGGCAATCTTCGGCCAAGCCTTTAGAAACGCAATACAGTATAAAGTATACCAATGAATACAAAAATAGTACCACCACCCAAAGGTATGGTCATACGATTCGCGTGCCGGCGCGGTCGCGCACTTTCTACCGCTAACGGTCGGCGCGTGCGCAGGCACCTGTCTCGCGACCCTAGCGTTGCTATAGCTGCTTCATTACATTTCTGAAATGTTAATGAGCCTTAGTCTATGGGGAATGAGAGCGTATAATGCTGATAAAGATCCTAGGGAAGTTCAGCCATCGATTGTATTGAATAAGGTATTTGAGTTGCTTTAGAATAGCGTAGGTGGAAATTTAATTGACTTTAACGGTGAAATGGGTCCAACATATTTATGAAAGGTGTTTTCGTAAAATAAAACATAATAATATTTGCTATATATACAATTTCATCAACATTGAATAATTTAATTAGTAAACTGTTGTATTTGTAATAACCAAACATTAGTATTGTATTATTAGTCTTAAGCTAAGAGGAAACAAAGTCAAATAAATTGTGTTGTGGCTGTATTTAAATAAAATTAAAATAATAATGAAATCGTTGTCGAGCATGCTTCTTTAATGTATACCGTTCGAACTATAAAAAACATTTTCTGATTACTTTGCTAAAACACTAAATTAAACACCTTTTACGTAACAACCTTCCAAATCAAATTACGTCATACGTTAACGGTCAGTGGGGATGCGCGGGCGCGTGCTCAGAATATAAGGGTCGTAAGCGCATATGCTACCTTCCGTTGTTGTGACGTTTTAATTATGCGCACGCGCAACAGGTGAACCGGCACCTGCGTCAACGGTCGCTTCCTTTGTGCGTTTGACATTACGATGGTTAGATTAGATGGGGTGCTATTGACTCGAGTTTCGATACTTCGTATTGTGGCAGCATGCGAATGTTTTTATTGTTTTTTAACCGTAATTGGCTTATTTTGGGTTGGTTTATGTTAACTTTTGGTTCTGGTAATCGTTAAACAGTTTTTAGTTAACCAATAAATACGAATACCATCCATATTTAATAGAGCGGTTGTAGATCTATTAAAACTGCGAACTGCATTTTGTGTGGGACCTTAAAAATAAGAATTCCTTTCTAGTGTCTAAAAATTCATGGTATTTTTTGTTAATTTAAAATCAAATGTATTTATCAAGATTTTTATTCAAATCACGCAACGTTAAATTTTATTTACTAATGCATACCTCTCGGTAATATGGTTAGACAGTTTTTACTCGAAAGAGGAAACTAAATATACCATGCTGTACGCGGTCTCATAGTAAACTTGCTCATTAGTGTTAAAGAACAAATCTAAACCATGACTGTGCTCAGCTCTCAAATCGCAGACCTACCAGTTGCTCTACAAATTCGAGTTGGTTTTACTTACTAGTAAATTAAGATTATATTAATTAAATTATATTTCAAAATATTTCATAAATAACTATTTTACTTAAATTGCACGTAAAAAGTCAATAACATACCAAAACAACAACGCATGTGCTAATATATTTATTTGAAAAATATATTCATAAACATTCTAGACATTGGGAATGTACTATGATGTTTTTTAATTCAGAAATCATAATTAAGTTACCTTCAAAGCAGTGTTTTTTTACATTTACTTGCTCCTATAAGTAGTTAGGAAGGAAAGCGTGTCTTTTTCATAGTATAAACAGTAAGTAGTCATTCGTTTTTTAGTTCTATAAAGGTAGGTCTTTTTAGTTTGTTATTTCCAGTTCGTGCAAAAAAAGAGTTTATCTAAATACATAACGCGCCACTTACACTTGGGCGTGCCTCGACGGTACGCACCGCAAGCCAGCTCCAGCAAATTTGACAGGACGCAAAACATACATACCTTCATTAAATCACGCCTGTTAACCAGAGGGGTAGGCAGATACCAGTTCTTTCCACCTGCTACGATCCTGACAAATCTCTTTCGCTTCTTCCACATTTACACATCGAATCATGCACAGGACGCAATAAGCCGGTTTATTCGGGGCCGCGACGTTGCCGCGTTTGATTGGGTGCCTATTAAGTAAAAAGCGACGCGCATCGACGCAACCCTAGCGCCAGAGCGGTGAAGAGAACTCCTAAAAGGCTGGAGACATATTACTTTTCTATTTATACAATGTTTCTATGCTTCACTTGACCTCACTTTATACGATACTATAATATAAACACCTCATCCGTGTTTCGATTGTAACTCAAAACTACTCTGTGGGTGCCACGAATCACTTCTATTCCAATAATCAGCACTACAAACAAATAACAATAATACCCAATCGTGAGCGCACTATCTTTAACGGAAAATGAACTTTCAACCGCAGCAGCCAATAGACAACCTAATGCTATTATGATAAAGGGGTCTAAGATGTAAAGTAAAGGTTGTAAAATTATATAGAGAAATTGTTTTTGCTGCAAGCGGCACGCGCCTGTAGCCCAGTTCGAAGTGATTTGTTGTCAGGGCTGCACAATGTTAGGGACATAGTTTTTGCATTTTATTGAGACATCTGAGTATGCAGTACTACTTATTGTTTACTTTGTTAGTAGGTATATTTAGTGGAGTATTAACCAACAAATTAAACCGGCGGCTTTATTTTTAATACTAGCTCAGTTGAGATCCATAAAGTATTGTTTAAATGGCTGTTTAATCGTTAGTAATGTCTGTTTTTTTTAATTACTGCAATTGCAAATTGCAAGTTTTTCTATTCAATTTAAAATTGAAATTTACTTAGACATAATTCCCAATAATTTTTTTTTTCCAATTGGTAAACATCAACACCTCTATCTTAATTGCATTTAGATTTTACAATTTTAATAGCCTGTTTAGTGATCATTCTCAATGATTTGACACATTTTGCCAATTGCCAAATTTTTACCGTGGTCCGTTATACAGGGTCTCTATTCCACTTGGTTAAGCAATATTGCTTTTAATATGATATCCTAATGTCAACATTATGACCACTTTTATTAACTTAAGAGTAATGACGGCCGACTTACAAACCATACGGTAACTTGTAAATTGCAATATTTGTTTACGGAGCACAAAACTTAGTCCGAGTGCAACAGTTCTTATAAAAACCTTCAGATTTGTTCTTCTCGCACTCGCTCTTTACACTTTTCTCGTATAGATTTGCTAGTCTGACTTTAAACAAAGACAAAAGCCATTTTAAGATCATTTTATTACTCAAAAAACAGTTTGTCAAAACATTCCGGTTTCAATTGAGCAAATAGAATAAGGTTCAACATTTCTCACACCCCTTACAGAAAGTATCAGCCAGATTCTATCAAGCGGTGTGGCGATAAAACAATCAACCTGGTTTTTGCAGCATTAGATGAAATTGTATCCAATATCATTTGGTTCTGTTTGCAGAATCCAATACGCAAAGTTTATAGTACTCCCTGTAGCAAAGTAACTGTGACAGAATTATGTAAAGGAGTGGCAGTAACGACGAAATAAATAACATTGGCTTGCATAAAATTAATTCGTTAGACCAAAATTACCGTTTTTTTTTATAATATGTAAACATTACCACATCATGTATGTATGTATATATGTAAACTCTTTATTGTACAAAAATATAAATATTACAATATTGTTACTAAACTAATGTACAAAGGCGAACTTATCCCTAAAAATTTCACGAAAAGGTGATATTGTAATCTTTCAAAGTCACCGCCACCTGCAGACTTCATCCACAGCTTTTCCACTCTTGTCGTGTTTAAACCTTGGCTGACTTCGTCTGAATAAAAACTGATTATTTTCATCAGATCACCGAATCACATCCTCATTATCATTAATTTTAAAAAGGAAATTTACCTCCATAAAATACCTTAACACCACATTCCACTCACAAATAAGTCACACAATTACACTCCCCGACTCCCGCATCATAAACAGCCGGATCGCTCATTCCGGACTTATGTGCTTTTAGCACGCCATCCCGCGCGTACGCAGCACTTCGATAAATTAACTGTTCGCACCCCGATAGCGCTTTGTGCGAACATCGATGATTTACTGACAATTACCGATTAATTCAAGCAGCGATCGTAAGTTTAATCGATATTATTAAGGAGTCGATTTGAATGCGCGAACTGGCGGATTGTAAATCATGGGTTAACGTGGCAATTAGCGGTGATAATGTATTTTAGAATAGCAACGAGATTCACAATACTAGTTTTAAATGCAGTAACAAAAGATGCATCAGGTTTCTGATAGCACTTCTTTATAGTGATCAGCGGTGAATTTTAGATTTAGATAAAAGAGCATCTTATGTTTCAATTGACTTCCTTTATAGAAAGTCACTTAACCTGCTGTTTTTATTAGCTGATTCGCACTAGACATGAATACTTTTTTTTAAAAACTGTCTAAATAAATTTCATGAAAATTAAATAGCGGTGTCTGATAAGAATTCAAAACAGAAAACTGTACGCACTTACCTACATATTGTAAACAAACCAATAAGTGCTCTCTCGTCCAAGCAAGAGCTCCCAGTTATCCGAACTCACGAACAACATCACACTCTGCCCAATAGCTTTTTTGTCGGCGAAATGGGAGCGATACTCATCAGTTAACAAAAACCGACGACGGCCGGCTCTCAAAGAGCCACCGTCGCGTCGATTATGCCCTATGACAAGGCATTTTGCTCCGAACAACACTCCATATTGATCCAAACCACTTCTCTATTTTGTTTGAACCTTATTAGATTTTTTGTGGCGCGATACGTGCTGGTGTAAACGCGGAGCAAAAGCGTGATCAAGGCAAATAATGAGTTAGACAGGTTGTGAAGTCAGGCACAAGTAAAATCATTATAAATGCAACAGTACTCGTAGGTACATATTTTTGTGCAACATTTTGAGAAAGTTATTGGCAGTCATATTTTTTTCAATATGCTTCAAAGTGACGAATGCTCTATCCACATTTCGATGGTCCCGGAGAACAAAATGATAACAGCAAAATCGTGTTCTTTCAGCAAAAAATAAAAACATGTTTTGATCGATTGTGTCGTTAAACCTGAACACAGACAAGTGGTAGTTACCTTTATACAAAGCTAATTTTTTTGCGTTCCAAATGATTTAGTGACATGGTCGTAACATTTTACCAAACCAAAAATATTTGAAAAATAAAATGTTAGTCAAAATTAACTACCGGCTGTGATGTATTAAGTCGATTATCATTTTATTCGTTGTTTTTCCAGACTAAACACAAGTATTGTAACATCGTCGTAACATTTTATTCTACCGGTTTTTAGGGTAACCGGTGCTGAAATTAATACATGATATACTTTTATTCTCGTAACTTATAGGAAAGTGGTTTTTGCCAAAGGCTTTTAAGTTTTTTTTAAATAAAACAGCTAATTGATATTCAACTTTGAGTTTATTAAACAAATCACTGAACATCAAATAATTAGAACGTCTCTAGAAAAAATCTTCAAAAGGGAACAAAAATCATCACATAATAGAAAAACAACGCTTGTTTCTATTAAAAAACGTAAATCTCAATGATAAAATATTTAAAAAGTAACAAAAGCCTTGTTAATGATATAATTTCGAAAGTAAAAAATCAACATTAACTTCTTAATATACTCGACGCATCTTGTTTCAGACTCAAATTCTAACAAATCAGTTATATTTAATAGGTAAAACCAGGTTATTAATTAATCTTCATCATCACCTTCCTCCTCGTCATCATTGACTCTAGAGCAGCTATTGGTGTTTATTTATTTAATTTTAATGAAAATCAGGCTTATGATTTTCATCTTACACTTAATAATAACTAAAACAGCGTCGCGATCACATAAAATCAGTCTTTAGATCACCTATAGCTCAAAAAACAAAATAATACTCTACACCGTCATAAGCCTAATCTTCCTCATTATCATCATTGGTTCCAGAGTAGATATTTCCATAAGTCAGCGACTCGTAAAAAGCACGATAGTAGCTTGGAATATCTCCAGCCTTACAGAGGTTTATAAGGTCGTCATATAAAGCTTTACTTATTGTCAATGGCTCCGTGTAAATTACTTGCAGTTCAGGTTCCGCTGCAGGACTTGGGTTGGTTAAATGAGATGCTGCCTGTCTAGTGCCCCGCTTATTTCTTAATCTTTGGACAGCATCTGTAGCTGATTGGGAATATTCAGCATCGAAGTCATATTTGTGTTTTAAAATTTATGGTTGTAAATAGGAGACACTTACCTCCATTATTTGAGTCCATAATATTTTCTGACCTTTCTCATCTTTGACCCAGTTTTTATTGTTTATCAACTCCTTTATATTATAAAACTCATTTTGCGTCATTTCTGTGTCATTATATTTTTCGCCATTTACTTTCGCGTTCATAATGATAGCGTATATCTGGTCGGGAGTGTATACTACTCTATTCTTTAATTCACGCTCGACGTTGGAATGCATCGAATCCTCTTCGCTCTGGCCATGGCAAGTCTCAAAAAATCTATAAGTGATATTTAATTGAAGCTTCTGTGCCGCAAAGATGTACAACGCAAATATACTTAAATCGGTTTTTATTTTGACCACAGCACCCGTCTGAGTAAAAATGTATGTTTAGAACGCCTTTTTGGTTTTCATTAAGTAAAAATTGCCAAAGGCAACTGCCAATTTCATTAGCCCCTCGTTTTGCAATTTGAGCATGCCAAACATAACAATACCCTTACTCCGAGTAGCATAGCAGTAGTAGCACTGTAAAATTGTAAATAGGAAACTTTCTTTTATAGTGAAATGCTCCGACTTCAGACTGTGGGATGTTCAAAACCTTTTTAAATCGAGGATTGCCACCGTGGTTTCTGAAGGGTCGACTGATTCCTTTTCGTCTCTTTTAATTTGCCTTACCCTTTCTTTGTTTTTATGATGTTTATCATTTCTTGGAGGGTTTCTTCCCTGACTCATCGTAAGGTCAGCCTGTCGGTATCGAGAACATTTAGAATACTGGTCTTTTTTAGGTTTGTAAAATGAAAAGTTGAACCTGGTGTTAAAAATTGTTTCGTATTGGCGTTTTGTAGCCATAATACAGTCAAAGTTTTCATGTGCAAACCAGGCTTTATAAAGACGATACATTTTCGATATATTCAGCAGTTCTGAGAGGTACTTTTTCGTGGAATTTTGTCTCACGTAATGAGCTTCGACATAAGGAAACAATTGAATGTGCCTTATGATATACTCTTCCGTCTTAATAGACATGCTACGTGGTATATTGTCATGGTGTCCTCGTTTGTCGATTAAGCTTTCATCACATTTAATCTTTTCTAGTGCTGTATAAACAGTTTGATGTGAAATGCTCAGAGTGTTAATGAAAAAGGTTTTGAAAGAAGGGGATGACAATACGTTTTACTGTTTAGCTACAATAGAGAAGTTTTACTAAACGGCGTTATCCGATTAGCCGGGCCAGTTTTTTGACGTGAAAAAAATTATAACTGCGGTTATCTTTATGGCGTAGAATTATTTTCACGCGAAGATTATGGTACGAGCGTTTGTCAAACTGAGGGCCGATAAATATTTTTGTTAATATCACCATACAAGTATGTTCTGGTAATTTTAGGCATGAGCAAAATCATTGAATAAAATTGCATTATTTTCTAATTTCGTAAATAACCGTACGAAAATTTCAAGAAAAATGTACTCGATGCATTGGCACCCATAGATTTCAAATATAACATAACACTAAAACTATGATAATAGCAATTATCTTAGTATTCTCCGGGAGCGGCGATTTTGTCATGCGATAAACGTAACCATACTAAGGCCCCAGGCAGACAGTACACATTTTGTGAAGTTTTCAGAGAAAACTTAATGCTAAGTAACTTTTTTTTTTGGGACCTTTTTTTGTTATTAAACACTGTTACGTCGGCAGGTGAGACTTTTACAGGAAAAGCATAATTACGACTCAAAATACAGGTTTTTTAAAGCGCTATGCAGCTACTATAACTTAAATCAGGCGACAGTTTGTATTCATTTTTGTGAAGTTTTCAGATAAAATTTAATACCTCCCTAGTAAGATTTTTTAATTTGCGCCTGATTTTATACATTAAAGACTGTTAAAATGGCGTCGGGTGCGACTTTTGCAGCGAAAGCACGACGAGTATGTATTTATGAATTTTAATAGTTTTTTTATACGCTACGGAGCTTTTTATAACTGAAATCAGTCTTAAGCAGGTTTTAATGTTTAAGCTAAAGCTTCTTCTTATGGCTTCTTAACGTAAAGATTAAGAGATTAAAAAAAAAACCTGTTGGGTTTTTTGCACCGCATATTATTCTCAACAGTGGTCTCCACTTGGGGCGCTACTGGTAGACTCAGACATCTGAAATCACCTACAAGACTTACTTACCTGGACGATAAAGATTTTCATTTTCATTTTCATAAGTAACACAATATATTTTCATGAGTGACATACATATTTTCATACATAACATGAATGGCTTGATTATTTTTACCCGACTCCGCGAAGCCAAAACAAGGGTTAAAATTTAACAGTTTAATATTCATGTGACCATAATAAATCAGACGTTCCACTCTAGCTTCTAAACTATTGGACTGATTTTAATAATTGGAATTTAATATTATTATCATACCTTGAAAACGTGTAAAAGTGTCTAATTATAAGGAAGCGTCATACTTAGTCATCATGGTTCAAGTTTATAATTATCTTTTTGTACAGCAAACGGCACTATATAAAAAATCGCTCGCTCCCCTACTCTACAACCTGGTAAGAAATTCTAGCTCCTCTTCATAGTTCTAAGAAATTAGCCACTTTAATAGGACCCATTCCTTCTCGCACTGGTCATGCGCTCATAGTTTATGGTAAACTGGTGATAATATAGTTCGTAAGGCTCCCGTGGCGCGATCTATGGCCTTCTGCGCCTCGCCAGCTAAATTGTTAGTTTAATGTTCCTTTTTGTGTGTGGATGTTAGTGAAGAAACGACTAATAGTCAGTGACTTTTTTCAAATGTCAATCGTATAGTAGAATGTCTGCTGACTTGAGCTTGAGCGCAGGTGCCTACTGATCCATGTTCATTCGTTATTTTCTTTGTCGACTGCATAGACACTTTACTTTGTTTCATCGTAAACAAAGTAGTCTTCATTTGTGAATAGTAATAAAATATTGATATGGTTGCGCTTATCAAGAGGCATTTTGCTCAAAGTTAACGTAGCACAGCTTTCTATTTCATACAAATTGTTTAGAGTTACCAAAGATTAACGAGATGTTGAAATTTTGCACGAAGTCAACATAAATACAATATTTAACCGATGGATAAAGGCCTATAGAAGCCAATAATAATGTGTTACGAACAGAACGTGGGTTGTTTTCACATGATCGTAGTTAAGTAAGTTTATAATATCAATAGTTAATAGAACAATTGGTGGTCCAATTTTTTCCAGCTGGGTGGTCGCAGACGATGGTCATAATTGATTTCGTGTAAAGATTTATATATAATGTTCGAGATGAATACCGGCCGTTTTGGACGGCTTTCTTAAAAGTGAATCTACGGTGTGTTCCATTGTTAGGTTGTTATATTTTATAAGTATCAATTTTAAATTAAATAGCTATAGAAAAAATATTGATAAAATTACTTTTGTACATCAAAATGTTACGAAGTACTATGAGAACAAGTCAATCTTTGTTATGTTTGTTATTAAATAAATGTTAGGATCAAGGACAGTAAAGAAATTTAACATTTATGAAACTTTTAGTACTTGATTCATTATCTTTTTAATATAATTCCTACTTTTCATAGTTTCTAAGTCCACCGTAAATCCAAGAATACAATATTAAATAACAAAATAATCAAAACTTGAACACGCTTTGTACGCACAAGAAAACGTTGAACGGTTTAAGTGAATTATATCAATCATCAATATGTAGTCGATATTAATTATCATCCAATGAGTCCAATTTATTAAACGATATCACTTAATAATCGAAAGTTAACTTTAATAATTAGGTAAATCAATAAGGTAAATGTGTTTTTTTTAAACTAGGGGGACATGACGTGAAACTTACTACTACATACTATACATAAATAAAAGACATAATTAATTTCCTGACGAGTGAATGCAATTGTCCAATAAAAGTATCAATATTTTATTTTGCATTTATATAATTTACTCATCAGAAGCTCTATCTGGCATTATATAAGTAGCGGAGATCTTATTACACTGGAATAAGGTGCATTGATGTTTTTGAGATTTTGCGTTCTCCCATATTTTTACACATGACTGTTCTTGGTACTAAGCCTACGAAGCGATTTAGGGTTCAAATCCCAGGAAGGTTAAACATTTAATTTAGTGTAATTTACGCAAATATTCATTTCTGAGTCTGCGATGTTTTCTATTAAGCATGTCCTTCTTCAATTAAGTATGTTTATCATTTTCTAGTACCCAAGATGCTAGCTTAGAGCTAGCTTGTAGAAGTCAGTTAGTAGCTACTTAGTTTAGAACTAGCTAGTTATTGATACGAGCCTTGCTTAGTATTATAAAGGTTTTTGTATCATCAAAATTACTTCTAAAACTTGACAAAACTCTTTTAAACTAGTACCCCATAAGATAAAGGGACCATAGGAGGGATAGGTTACTTTTACTAATTTAATTTTATAGTCAGATACTTATTTGAGTAAAATTATTTTATAAAAACAATTGAGAAGTATAAAATAAACAAAGCAATACTAAGCTAAGCAATAGACCAGTAAATCTTCCGGCAATGAAATGTTAGAATGGCTTTATCGTTCAGGAGCATGTCGCATCCCACAGGACCGTACAATTAAGACTTAATACTCCAACTGAAGTTGTATTATGCAAATGTGTCGAGGCTCGCGTGTCGCGACGCCTACTCCGCCGTCTATATTTAAAATGGTTGCGATAAATTCAAATTGGTGACTATCTTTTTGTTTGTGTACTTTAGGAGCTGACACTTCTTTGGCTTAAGTGAAGTTTCTATGTAAGCTGATAATTAGTGTATTGTCGATTATTTTTTTAAACTGGACAAGAGCACGCAGTCCATGCTCAGTGTAGAACAAAAAACAAGTTGTATGAACTAATTTTCTACTTACAGTTATTTGGGGCTGTTTTAGATGTTTTTAGGAGGTAAGTACAGACCCTTTACCCGCCTGTGTCTCAGGAATCAATCAAGTCTACTTAGACGTGAAAGGTTATAGGTTATAAGGTTGTGGCGGGTTCTTTTCCGCAACTCGACGATTTAAATGTACGTCTATTTTCGTTCGTGAGGGGTTTGGTGACCTTACTCCAGCCAACCTAGTTCCACAGTCCGGGGTGTCGCACCCGATATGTTGCCACCTCTAGACACTTCATGATAACATAGGCAGCGGACTTAGACGTCATAGTTTTTCTTTTAAGTTCGAATACGAGTCTGTGTTTCCGTTTAAGATATTTTTCAGATTTTTAGTACTTACATGTTGTTTTGGCTGTAGGTTTAGGGGGACACGTAATTCCAGCAAAATATACAGTTTCAGTTGAGTTCAATATTTCCTAAACGGCCTCTTAAATCTAAAAATGTATAATAACATGTATAATGTTTTTTTTACCAGCTAACCAATGATACCTAATTCGATGTTACAATGTGACAGAATCAACTTTTCCTTTATGTACTGTCAGTCCAATGATACACTGACCCACCATTATAGAACGGTGTCACAGTGACATTACTTATAAATCAATGTGTTTGACACTTCTTATGACTTGAATCATGATGTCACTATGACACAGTTCTATGTTGGATCAGGTTTCCATTGGGCTGATAGTATATGTAGGTACCGCTTTTTTTAACTTTGTCGGCGTATTTAAAATTGTTTAACTATACCACCTTACAGATTTATAGTGTTAGGAGTCTCTGAGCTAGACCGCTTGATATGATTATCAAATTTTAACTTCAAGCTATCGGTTACTAGTTAAATTAAATGATCTAGGTTTTTAACGATTGATAAATAATAATAGTAATAACTAAACGCGTTAAAGATACAGGTTTACAGTATTGTTGGCTTTTAAACTAAGAAAATTTAATCTTGCTTATAATTAAAAAATACTGATGTACCTAACCTAATCCTGTTAAAACGTGCCGAGTGCTCAAACAGTTTTACTCTAAAACAATATTTATTTCTGTTTTATTTACTATTAGGATTTATTTTATATGTTTCGCTGATTTGTGTGACACTAAAAATTACAACGTTGATATCGTTACTCTGAATTCTTGTAAAAAAAATTAAATAATATTATAAAATCCAAGCTTTTATTTCTCTTTTTTTTTAAGTGCCAGTTGCAGTTTAATCCAATGTTCCATCTAATGAATAACTGTTGTGGGAGATGGAATTGGAATTGGTAATAATTTGAATGAATTATAGGTATTTAGAATGAAAACCATAAAAATAATTTACGATAGTTTAATTACTCGAATACTTATTTCATCTTAGTATAAATAGTTTTCTTAAATAGGCTATGACTTAAAATAATATGTACAAAATGGACGGAATGGGTGATCACAGTATACGTACGTAATGTAAGTATACTATTAAAATAATCTACATAATACTATGTAGTGTTTTTACACTCATTGATAAAAAGGTACAATTATTATATTAAATTGCTGAATTGATTTTGTAAAAGCTTAGCCCAATTGATCACTTCGCGTTTTAAGTTGAAATTTGTTGTAAACAAGATGTATACTAGCTTTAAACTAACATTAAAATCGTTAGTAGGTACCTTGCCGAGAATATAAATAGATAACAGCCTATTATTTAACCATATTTCTAACTGATACTTATGCTAAAACCTTTAAATAAATAGTTATAATTAAATACTTCAAAACGTTTGCTCTCTAACCAGACATTTAAAGACAACATTAAGTATAAGAATAAATTAACACTTACATACTATTTAAAAATAATATCACACTTTGTCTTGTATGTTTCATTACAATGCAAAAATTGATGAAAGAATTACACCTCTTGTATTCGTAATCAAATAAATAATGTAACTTTTCGCTACAATAAATTACTATACTCAGAGCAAAAGTAAAGTAAACTATTACTTATGCACGGTGTTGCCATTTCCTTTCTCTGTTCCACGACAAGAGTTTAATAAATAGAACATACTGAAGTTAGCTTTTAACACGGCACAGTTTGTAGTCTTCAAGTTGCTTCTCTAGTACCGTTTCGCTGATGTTTTGCTGTAACAAAAGAAAAAAATTAGGCGATTACATAAACAATCAATAATGAAACGTAGATATTTATTTAAATAGTATTTTTTCAATTTTTTTAATTGCGCAATGTGCTAAGTTGTCCGTGTTAAATAAGACTATTTATACAAAATTATCTGTTCGTGCTTTATCGGTCGCTATGCTATGCAAAAGAACCCTAAACATTTTAATTCTCAAGACTACAATCTTTATACTTTAATCCTAAGACTCCAAATGCATTGCGAGCCCTACTAAGATCGACGAAGATGCCTCTATACTAGTAATTCTAAGTAATGTTTAGGGCTCCCGCTACATTTTAAGATTTTTAAATAAATGACTGCCCAAGAAGGAGGGTAATGTGTTTGACCTGTATATAGGTATGTATGTACGGTTCTTTGTTTATTTATAGAAATTGACCGGATGACCCGATTTAGACAAACGAGGTGTCGTTACATTCGTCAGCATAGTAAAAACAGTATTTCATCTTCAAACAAAGGTATATCGCGCGGCGTGCAAGCCACAAGTAAACTCAATAGAACGAACCAAGCCGGTTTAGACTGGGCCGCGCCGTCGCCGCGTTTGTTTGAAATATCGAGCTGTGCTCATCGACGCAAACCTAATGCCGGAGCGGCAATAGGTAACAGAAACGCCTAAAGGGCCGAAGATGAAATACTTTTCTATTTATACTGTGGTCTTAGCCATGGGAGTGTCACTAGGTAATCTAAACTTGAAATGGCGGGATGAAAATTATAATTATTTTGATGACGGTAATAAAACATGCATTTAAGTATAATTTTAAAGTTCGCATTGGACTAGTGTATTTTGTAAATTTCATCTTTCAAATACATACCGGTATGTAAAAACAGGTGGTTCTTCAGGTTCGTATGTTTTGAGAATCCTCTGGAGCATATGTGGCATTTGTAGGGCCAGGAGCCGCTGTGGACGTACATGTGTGACTTCAGATCTCCGGGAGTTGGGAATGACTTGGAGCAGAGGCTGCACTTATGTGGTTTTTCCTGGGAACAAAGGAGAAAGATTGTTAGTAATCTGGTAAAAAATAACTGATGAGTTCTTATGATCGCTCTATTAGATACTAGACAGGAATTGTGAAAAATGGTATGCACTTTATAGATCAGTAGGCCGTAGTATTTTCTTTAATGGTTTATGAAACATTTTAGAAGTTCGGTAGTTTCGATTTGTGCGTACGTAACATTAAAACCAATTGGCAAAATATGTGTAATCCTTTCAAAATAAATACAAGTACTCAAATATAACAAAAAAACAGTGCACCCAACAGAAGAAAACAATAATCGGCACGATGATAGTGTTCACGACGCCGCATGCCACAAATGAGTCTGTAATGGAACGGGTGTTCGGAACATGGTTGTAGACATGTTTCATTTGATTTTAATTATGTTTTATCATCTTTTGTGCGTAGGACTTTATTGTTTTACTAGTATACTTATATATTTTATAAAGTATGATTAATTTTTATACTTCTTTCAGAAGTATTTATCAAATAAATCAATGTAAGTGGCAAATCATTGTGATGAAATGAGTAACATTTACAAGCAAACTTAATAAATCATCATAACTAAAATATTTAAAAGTTTCCATTAAATTTAACTTAAACGTGCCCAGGAAGCCTTATTTAGTTTCGGTACCTACAATCGTCAGCTTAATAATATGCTTGTCGTTAGACGCCATTAGAGGCGGTTGCACTTCAATATACGACGTTTACTAAAGTTAGGGAGCATTAGAGGTGTTAAATTAGTGATGTTCAGATGTTTATCGATGAGGCTTATTTATCTTTTACAGTTAAATAAAAACAATATATACTTTTAATTAAAGAGAGGCGTAATAAATAAAGTCAGTGACCCAGGAGTTGTTATTCCGTGATAGCAAATAACCAAATTCAACTTGGGCACTCAGGTTGTCTAACCGAGTGTTACACTTAAGAAAAATAATATATTTGAATGAGTTAAAAAAGTTGCACATAAGATCTTAAAGGGTCAATCTGAACACGAGAGAGCCCATCGGAAATACTATAAGATTAAACACATCATTGCGTTAAGTTAAATTAAAAGGAAATTCGTGTTATGAAAGGTATGACAAGACTAGTAAATAACGGAAAACATATGTTTTTATGGTTGGTTTGCTAAGTTATTGTGGACAATTTAATGAACAATTTGTCATTTTAATCGACATAACAGTTAAACAAAGAAAAATCAAAGCAACAATAAATATTTAGATTTTCCGTTTTCTACAATAAAGTGTTCACAAAACATACATAAAAATACACTTTTATCGATATTAAACTTTCCTTTCCTAGTTCCCCACTGGACAGTGGTTTATACAAATTGTTTAAAAAAAGTGCTGATGACTTTAATTCAAGACAAATTGAATAAACCATATCGTCGTTCCGCTGTGGCTTTCGTGGACTCAATTACCATAGTGACGGTAAACGTGTTGATGGAACACTTTGATGGTAGACCATTTGGCTTATTCAGTTTTAAAACGCACTAAATGTCGATTTGCGTTAGATAAATTATGTCTTAAATCAAATGCGAAATAAAGTTTGTTCTGATAATACTAATATATTGACTGAGACGTAATGGTAATGAGAACCTAGTGATCTTATTTTAAATAAATTACCTATGTCATTGTTTTATTTATAATAAATAAAAACAAATTGATGATTGTTTCCTTTCTAAGGGAGGTATGAAAGGAAATCACTAACTAAAAATAATTTGTTTTAGCTAATTAGAAACCTGAGAACGGAAAACAATATTTCTTTTTTTCCCTTTGGAACATCATAAACTCATTAGAACGAGTCTCAATCAGACCACTACCAAAAATCCAATTTGATTACCTAGGACCGACCCTCCCATTCATTTTCGCTTACCGCCCACTACCTTTGAAAGAAATATATTAAACATACAGCGACTAAATCTAAAAGTCGATCGCACAATGCATCCAAAGAAGCAGTTAAGACCATCCTAAATCATTCGGATTGCTATCTGCGGTAGCTCAATCAAGGGGCAAAAAAACGACACCCGATATTATATCGACCTTTCTCGCTACCGAATATTGCAATATACATATAAATCAATAAACAAAGAGCCATTCGTTGTCAGACAATTTCCGTTGGATAAATCACGATGCGGACAAAAACTGGTCCTTATGTGCCACAGTAATGAAGGGGCAAAGGTTTGAGACATGTAAAGTATTGATATTTATGAAAAAAAAAATGCAATATAATTCCTGCTACTTTTTTATAGCTTTATATTGAAGAAAGAATCTGTAAAAGCCACGCTTAAATCGCAACGTGCGAAAAAGGTACTAATTACAACCATTTTTCCTCAATTTTCCCCTTTTAATTCCAAACGATTCGTAGTCTTACCAATCGATTTTAATTTTAATCAATATTTACTATATTTAAAGTTGAATCACACAGGCTGATAGCAAATTGAAATTTAAAACATGCACTTAACTTTGCTACTATACCGCGGCAATATCGTCAGCATAATCATTCCCGATCACCAATCCAGTATCTTGCACAGTGACGTATGGCCGCCGATACGCCCGGCCCGCGTTATGGAAATCGAATGCAAATGGCCTGTGCTTCGGTTAATTTAACTAAATAAATTGATGCACCAGTAACGTGCGTGTAGAGACTATTAGGTTTTGGTATTTGGCTCGTTAGTTGTTAAGTCTCGCTTCGCTGTTTATTTATCGGCACTCAAGATATGTGCATTGCACGTTTGTTTTAGGTGTATTTTTTAATTATCCCTTTAGGAGTGTGAATTCATGAAACAATTATCATGGTATGGAATTTTTTACAAAAACAACAACAAAAAGAGGAAAGTCCAGAAACTAAAAAAAAATCACCAAAAGCGTAACAAAATATATTTCAAAACTACGGACACCTGATGAACCCAAAAATATTAACGTTGTTGAAAATAGTTCGAATTAAAATAAAATTTACTAAACAAGGTATGGAATAAAAAGGCAAGCTGTTTTATATCAAGTCAATATCTACAATAAAATGCGGTTCACTTCCTAACTAAATTAGAGTAGTAAAATTATGTACGATATATATTAATATATTCAAAGAATAGACGATTCAATTAATAACCGTGTCCCAATTATTGATGCCCGCTGGTAATCAATATTGAGCTCAATCTGGACTCAAGACAAGGAGCGGTTTAATTGGGCCCTCGTGATAATATAACGATGGCCCTACGTTATGATTACAACCCTGGCGATAAAGACGTACTCACAAGCCTATAGAGAATCTATAGAGAGAGAAGGGACAATTCTGCACAAATATACCTAGCCCCAAACTAAGCTTATACTATACTATGGGTATAAATGACGAAAAACATTCATGAAACAAGTATTTGCCCATACTGTTAATTGAACCCGGGACCGCAAGCTCCGAAGGCACGGACACTACCAACTAAGCCTAAAACGCCGTTAAATGCCGTTTATCATGTAGGTAAGATATAGACATGAGTTTAAAAATGTTAGGGTTAAAAAAAAAAAGAAAAAAAAGTTAGACCATTTACTATATTTAACGTGACGTACAAAATGCCCTTATTTACAAGATTAACTATAGTATAAATAAAATATATAAATAACTTCGAAGATTTTAGCTTGGTCACACATAGATAAAAGGATGTCATTAGCTTCTATAATTAACATCCATATTAATTGCTTGATTTCCATGAACGAACAGAAACGATACGTTATAACTGTAGAAGAGCAACTTTTACAATAAAAACTAGTTCGCGAAAGGCGCTAGACAAAACAAAATCTGTAGACTTACTCGTTATTAATGAGTGTCTGGAAACATTTTATCATGTTTGTACAAGTTTTATCAAACACTTTATCAATGACAGAAGTGTTGGAGAATTCTTAGGTGCTAAAATAAAATTATTCATCCCACCAAAGAGCTAGATCGTTTTGGTTGCTGATGGTCTAACACCTGACCCAGTGATTTATGTCTAACCTGCTAATAGTAAAGTTTTTACTGTATAACCTTCTTTTTCATAGCCTGTACCCGTTTTGCAGGGTCGCTCCCTTAAATCTTGACGCGTCCCTACAGTATTTAGTTAGTATTATCAATTTCTTGTGTCTTTGAATAATAATTATTTACGTAGTTCATGCCATCTACCTTTCCCTTGCTTTAAATGCCAAAAACCACATTTTTTATTTTATTACCAACTCAGTGCCTTTTTTCGTAATATCCAAGGACTTATCTTTGTTTTTCGCATCTATATCATTATATTAAGGGCTTTCGGTAGTAAATCAAACTTCGTCCCACGTGAAGTCGCCCTAAGTTAGCTATTTCATTAAGTCACCTCTCAGGAATAATTTAATCAGTACGGTCAGCAAAAGAACGATAAAGCATGATTGATAGCGCTGCCGACGGTACAGATGCAATCGGCGGCCGTATGCAAGTTATTTTTGTTCTTGATTATTTTACGCATACCGAGATGGGACAAAAATAGCAGTATATTTATACGTTTCATTTTCTGATGACTGATATGAAATAGATTTTTCTTTTTTTAAATTGAGTTTAATGAGGGTTTTAACTTCTGATAGTACTTGTCTTTTTTTTACTTCATATCTAAATAATTCAAGCATAATTTAATATGAAACACCCTATACGTCATTTGTAGGATGAAGGGTGAAATAGCTTCAGTTTAATAGAAGCTTTATTCTGATGAGCAAAGACTCAAAATGTTAATGAGATTCATTGAGTGTCGTATCATTTTTATCGTGGTGTTATTGAGTGACACATCTGAGAGGCCGGTACTTAGCAAGCGAGCAATATATTTTAATATTCATTTGATGGAGTCGTGAGTGTGAGATAACGCCAAGACAGCATCATCTATTTGTAACATAGTGTGTTATTATATTCGTAATTGTTGTTTTTTGTACGCGTTGAAAGTTTTGAGTTATTGGAGCGGAAACTATTTTTTACTTGTTTCAAGCTATGTCAATTTTATCGATAAGTAATCGCAATCTTTACAACACGTGACTAATATTTTAAGGGGATGATAGAAACCCAATAACAAAATACAATTGTGCATCAACGTTGCCACACTTCCTATAAGTGCCAGTAGCAGAGTTACGTGTGAAAAGTACCTACAGAACAATGGCCGGCTACCGCCCGTGTCATTACCAAGTTTCATAAAATCACTGCACAATTATTGACACATCTGTTTTTTGCCGTCACCATCTCATCATTATGCTGCACTCAACTGATGCGGAAAATGGTATTATCTGCACGCATTTCTTTGCAAGTTGAAAAAATTCAAAATGGCTTCTCGCACGCGTTGGTTGATTAAATTATGATTGTGAGTACGCCATTGGTCATTATTTGTAAATCAAGTGTATTGTTTATTTTTAAACGGCATCCGGATCAGTTGCAGATGGTGCTGACACGCGATCTTTATTATGCGGCTGTTATCTATTATTAAATAAGTAATTGTGTCTTAGTGCACACCCTGTATAAAATATTTATTATATTGCGTTCTTCCTTCTTTTCTCATTATTCTAGATCTACCTTATTTATGTAATCATCTTTATAAATGTTCACTTACGAAGAAAAGATAAAGAATCATTTAATTTACAAATCATGCGTAGTTATAATGCTCTCCAAATTAATTGCGAAAATGTTAATAATGAGGTACACCACTTCAAGTGTTTTGACTGACTGTTATTTGAAATTAAAACCCACATTTTATTATTTTAATGTATAAACAATCTCATTAAAGATTTTTTTAACACGTTACCATAATACCTCATCACTTAACAAAACAATCTCGTTTCCGAACAGCTCATCACGAAATAGAAATAAATGCGTTTGCATATAACATAATTATATATTATATTAAACTTATGAAGCGAACGTGAAAGCAGTCTTTAATCATGCCAAACAATACGCGATACATATATCTCGCATATAATGTAGACCAAATGAAAGGCCCACAAAGCTATATTGAATTGTTTACGGTTGGATGGAAAATGTATGAGAAAGCACACCGATTTATGATGCTAAAGTTTCTGTTGGGATAGTTGCGCATGATTTGTTATTTGGTTCAGTTTTAAATTTAAATATTTGTAGGAAAGCAGCTTTCTTTGTGTTTATACACTAAAATAACTTATGTTGAGTTATTAAATAAGAAAAGTTAATAACTTGTTTTATTAGTTATCGAAAGTAAAGCTTCAAACTTTTCTTTAGCGATTTTAATCAGACTTTACCTATTTGTGGTTGGCATGATGTGCCCACCACAAATTAAATTTGTTACCCACCTTAGTTCCAAAGTCAATATGACATTATACAGCAATAAGGTTGAGTTTCCTTTCAGTTACAAATAACTTGGCATCTCTAATGACAATGACATCCTTTCTTTGAAATGGGTAGCAAATTAACTTTCCTGACCGTACCTTAGCTATACAAATCTTATTTTGTTTGTCTGTATTTAATTATAATTATGTGATAACCCTGAACCATCAAAATGTCTAAAACATTTGTGTACCTTTTATTATTACAAATTCATTTTATTAGCATAAAAAATATTGCCACAATCATAGGTTTTCTAAAAGCTCTTGCTAATCCTAGCGGCATTTGAGACATTTTTTATTTGGAAGAATATTATTATCTATTGGTTCTAAACTCTACTCGGTCATTAATACCACAGCGTAAGGTGATAGAACCTGCGTTCCGACAATTTTTAATCAGCCAGCTTGTAACGCCGCTGGCAATTTTGGCTGGCAGGAAGTAGTGTCCATTAATGGATTTTATTGCCCACTTTCCAATCTATGTGGATCAATGTAACCTGTACAGTGCAACTAGTTTACCAACTGATTGCTTGACATTTACTGTCTACAAAGATAAGGCAATATTTTTAGCCATTTCCACAGCAACTAATTGGCGTGATCAGGAAATGAAATCGACATTTGTTTATGCTTAATTGGGTTTATGGTTATTAACTAATTTATGAAAAGACATTCTACTTGATCCGGGAAGTTTTTTATATTTATGTGAATAAGACTTGAAGAGCTTCCATAACTTATAACAATTTCCTAATGAGAAATAGTGTTAATAGAAAGCCGGGACGTTCTCACAAATTGATTTATTTTTGCTATTTTAATACTTAGCAAAAGTTTATTACAACGTTCTGACTTTATTAAAAATGGTTTGATGATTTCAAAATAAAAGATAATGCGAGTTATTTTTTTTAAAACGCCTTTTTTAAGACAGGTAAAAAATTGATTCGAACGATTAAAAAAACTATCACAGAAATGTTCACTCAGTGTTCTCGTCGGAGCCGTATCTTAATAATCTTGAAACTTTGTCACCTGTCACAAAGTGATACTTCTAATTCAAAAGTTTCCCATTGAGTAGCGAATAGCAATCTAAAAAGCCGTTGCGGCAATTCGGTTTTTTTAACCCCATACAAGGCAGGTGCATGGAAACATGCCCAGGCGCCGACGCACCGGTCCCATATACCCCCACTGAAGACCGTAAAAGTCGTAAGTACTAACACAACTTGGCGCTTATATAACATTCTTCTTTGGAGCAACATATTTTTAATGAGATTATGGAGGCAATATGGCTATAAACCTGGGTCTTTTATACCGTATAAAAAATTAATCCTTTGAAAATGACGTATGTTGGAAAAGGTGCAATTTGGAATCCCGATTGCCCTATGTTTTTGTTCCAGACAAGTGGTTAAGTTGACATTAAATTTGATTTTAATTACAGACCAGTTGGACGACCCTGTTTTTAAGCTTCGTCGTATTAGAGCTGCGAGTTTTGTGTTATTTTGACAGATCTTTTGACGACAATTATAGCAACAGCTATTGTCAACTTTTTCAACAATATTCTATATTTTTCTACTAAAACAAAACAAAAAGAAACCTATATTTTTAAAAGGTTTCTTATTACGAGAATAACGATTAAGGAAATCAAATAGTCTCCACATGCTGAGCAATAATGATTGGTAAATACAAACAGAAAGTAATATATTCTTCCCTTTTTTTAAGCAAGCCAAGGCGGAAACATATATTTTCCCGCACTACAAATCGGGTACAATTTATCCAAAGCCAAGTGTCAGCGTCACAAAACGCGTTGACAAACGCAAATCGGATTCTGATTTGAAACAACTACCTATCTTCGTTGTTCCTCGTTACTTTATTGTGTGGTCCAAATGTAGGTGGAAATTCGTTGAATAAAAAGCCTAAGCTATCAAGATGCTACTTTAAAACGAAGTCTTTATTGAATATTATGAAAAATTCTGTCAAGTGGCTTGTACAATTTTTGCTGTTAAATAATTATATTTATCATAATCGTCACGTCAAATATCAACTTTTACAATTTAGGTATACTCAGATAGATTTGAAATAACAAAATGGACTAGTCGACGTACCAACTAAATAAAATAGTCTACCATAATAACTGCTAGTCGAACGTATTTATTTTACAACTGTTACTTATTCTGTTTTTTTATAAATCACGCCTTAACATACCTAGCCTTATCTACACGTAAGTCAGAAATTTAAAAAAAACTGAAACGTTTACGGTTCCAGCGAAATATTTGAAATGTGGTAAATTGACAGTGTTTATGAGCTTTTATATTTAACTCAATTCAATTCAATTTATTTATTTATATCAAGATAACATTTGATCTCATTATTGTTAGTTTAGTTTTAAAAATAATGTTAGTAATTAAAAACTAAATTAAATTGGATTAAATTAAGCTACCTACTCTACAAAAAAATGCATCGACCCATGAATATTATTACATAAGATTTAGGGCTTGATCAAGTAATCTTACTTGAAGCGTTAATGTTTAATTGTTCTTTACAAACTTAAGAAAACAAGAACAAACTATAACTAATAATAATTTTTTTTAGGCTCCGCTACTCGCTTTTGTCTTAACGTTTGTACCGTGATGCTTTGTGTGGTCAGCAATTGTGGTAGCGGGTGCTGCTACGACGGACAGACTGACCGACACTGACAACAAACAACGTAACGAGTAGAAAAGTGTCAAGTTAGTTCAATGATTGGTTGAGAGCCCCTGCTGTATACGGCTTTTTAAATATTGCATTGTTTACTATTAAAAAGTTGGTCAGTCAAATAACTGTTTTTTTTTTCTGGCTTTTTACACATTTTTTACCACCTGTAGTTTTTTTATCGCTATGCGTCCTGCGAGCCTATACTTATGTAAGCGTTTATCGATATGGGTAAATGAGGACAAAGCATCCCTCACTCTTGCACTTACATTGATATTTTATCCGCATTTATTTAAACCGATAAACGCTACCATAATAGCACTATAGGAAGTATTTTCTTGACAAATTAGGTTTATTTAATTAAATTTGAGAATGGACTGTCGGAGCCGTAGGTATTTTTATAGAAAGTTTAAAAAAGACAAAGCGCGATAGAGAAACAATGGTTATGCGTGTCAAGTTGAAGGCTTACTTTAACGAGGTATTGGTCTTCCTTTTAGGGTTGCCACCGCTGATGAAATGGTTAAAGATATAAATAAGAGAAGATATCAAATATAAAATAAAGTAGTCGCGTAAGTACTTTGATTTTTTTTTAAATTATAAAACCTTTTAAATTTAATGCCATTGTAGGAAAATCTAGGCTTTTAAAATTTGTGTTCAAAAAAACATGATTTTTTAAAATGTTCAATAAAAATGTGTTTAATGTGAAATGTGAGAGATTCATATTAAAATATTGTAAAATTACCTAAACATATTTAATTCTTTTGATACATACTGCATCACTTTTTTAACAAATTTAAACCGTCAGTTTTTGACTGACAGTAAGTTCAAAAATAAAACGACCTGTATCATTATTTAAAGCATATGATGGTAGCCCTGCGGGACCGGTAACGTCTATTGTGAGCCGTGCACACATATCAAGACCGGACAATGATAGTGCCTTAACTAGCCGCCTTAATTCGCAGACAGCTCAAAAGATCCTTAAGCAAAGAAAGCCTATCAATCAGCCACAAGGTATTGAAAAGCCACTCTATGAATAACCTGTATAATGTAAAAGTTTTGAACGTATGCATAGTTTTTTCACCAACCAACAAGGTCTAGAAATTTCTAAAAAACTTCTTCTTCATGTATTGTAATGTGTACTTAGATAATTAACCAGTTTATACATAAACTCTCCGAATAGAATAGGGTCGACCAAAAATAAAACGTATCGTGAAAGCAATAGTAATATTAACTGGCCTACAAATTTGATTCATCTGTCTTCAAAAACAGTAACCAGTCACCAAAAGCGACCTTAAGTTATCATTTGTCCAAAATTTTGTGACAAATATAATTATCAAACGTTGCAGCCAACGCTCCGAAAGCCAAATTCATTCCCACGACTGGTCAAGGAACCGTATCGACCAAGACGATACCGAAGACGACTCCAACAGACCGTAGCTTCACACGGCCGTGTGTGAACTGCTATATGAGATGACTACCGTTTTTTAAAGCTATATGAAGTAATTCTAAACTGTATATTGTATTTAGAAGTTTAGGGGTTCTTTACTGCTTATTATAAAATCTGTGTTTGATATTAGGTAGATTTGGATTCAAATTAGGCAGATTAAATATCTGTCTCAAACTGGCACAGTTTTTTTAAGAACTACGTAATTGGGGTGGAGCATACAGCATCTATCAACCACCGTCCATCATAATCATCAGTCAAGATGGATACGAGAAAAAAGGGTCTAGCGTTTCAATAAATATTAAAAATGCTAATGTGTGATTATTTATTTGTATTTATTTTGTCTTTACGGGAAATGTAAAATTGATCCAAGGGGATGCCGACAGCAAAACATACGCAGACAAAGCTGCGTGCAGACACTTGTTATTATCTAAATCATAAAATACCTTTTCAAAATAAACTACAAAATAATAAACTCACACAATACATCTAAGACAAAACACTTACTTGTAACACGCCTCACTGACCTTAAGCGATAGCAACCAAAGCATACAAAATCAAATTAACCTATTACAGTGTCGCCACGGTCTCCTGCGCAGCGGAGTTCCCACGATGACCTGACCCGGTAATTTATAGGCCCTTGAACGCCTTAACTATAACTGCCTGTGACCGCAGGTGCGTCTTAAGGGTTGGTGAGCGACTCAGGGTTTTGTCTTACACTGTTCAATTATTTGCAAGATGTGAATTTAGGTTCAGATAAAAAAACGATGTCTACTTAGGCACTTTTACACGTCAATCTACCAGTGCTTCTTTGAAAGGGATTTTACCGCTGAGAAAAAACACCATAATAAATTTAACTGTCCGTCATTCTCTAATCAAAATTACTAATGACAATGATATGTACTGAAAAAAAAAGATATAGAATAGCCGAATATACATATCGAAAGTAGTGAAAAGGCTATCTAAATTTGTTGAAGAATGTAAACTCTTGATAACGCAAAATGTAATATGTTAACTGATTGTAATCATGGTTCATATAACTTTTGTGCACCACTAAAATATTAAAGGAGAATATTATATAAGTATAAAAATTGGATTTAGTGCGTTCTTATAAAGCTACGTAAAAACTACGGCTATTACGGCTACGGTTTTTGTCTGAATAAGTCGTGGCCAAGTAAAATCTTGTGAGATAATTTCTTAGATGCAAATCTTGAGAACGCTTTAGTTGTTTTCTTTTTAAAAGCAACATGAAAAAAGGTATATTTTTGTTTGCCTTGGCGCACCCCTGTGCCCACGGACCGTAGGCACTTGTGTGATTTTCTTAAGTCGCGGACAACATGAGGTCATAGTTAAAGTAAAAACTTAGGTGGGGCGTTATGGGAAGCGAGCACGGTAACATCACCGTATAATGTGCACCAAGCTTTACCGACCCGTAATATGGCACTTTGGAATATATTATCATCACTTAGACGTAGTTATTACGTTTTTAAAGCTATTAAAATGTTCGTGTGAAGCTCTGCTTTGACATAGTCTTCATCTTTTAATATGACAAAATAATCGGGTTTTCTTGTATAAAAATGTCTGCACTCTTATTGATACCTGTTTCACATAGGAAGCCTTTATATTAATATTATGTTCGTCATATATAATATGTAAAATAATTTAATAGAATTATCATGAATAGTACATAAACAATCACGTTATTTACTGCTAGCAAGTAACGACAAGTTTCATAAAAAAATAATTACTGTAGCATCCTAGAGTGTCATGAAAAAGGATACGTATAGCATGTGAATTATCTAAAGAAAAAAACAATAATGGTGTCCATTGTGTTCGCAATCAAGGAAAACTTGTTTTTTTTTAATATTGTTTCGCAAAGTGCTTATTATTTCCGTGATGAAGTAAAGTGGTTGTAATAGGATGTTATTGAATAGGGAATTATGTGGATGATTGGAAACTTGACGTTATCCTAAAGAAAAAGGAATACCTGGTATTTAAGTTGCAGTCGGCTTGCTCAATAATGTTAGAAATTAAAGGTAAACTCTTAGTAACTTAATACTAGCCTAACTTTCTGGTTTAGTAGCAAAACTAAAATCACTTCTTTTGCTGGGTCTATTGATCATGTTAGGTACAAACGATTGCCTGGCGACTATTCTCAGCAATACCTTGGCACCAAGGAATTCTCTCCCCTCATGTTTGATTTTTTTCCATCCAAAACTATACGCATCGAGGAACGTGCATGCTTGAACACATAAAGAAATAAAATGGATTGCGTGAAAACTTTCATAATTTGTAATTGTTTTCAAAATGTATTTACCATAAGGTATTTTCCCACGGAGGTCTAAGACACATGACTTCTCCGCTTCGCTGCGCTGCCCAGCCACGCAGAGTTCTTTGTTTTTGTGATTATGTACGGGTGAAGATGGGTCAAAATATAAAAGCTTTTTTTTACATTTGAACAGTGTTGGAGAGATCTGTATGATGTGAATAATGTCACTGACTCACCTTAATATGAGTCATACGATGATAATACAAGTTGGAGCTGGCTGTAAACCTCTTCCCGCAATGCTGGCACTGATGCGGCTTCTCTCCTGAGTGTATTCTTCTATGCGTATTGAGACTGCTCGATGTACTGAATCCTTTATTGCATACCATGCAGACGTGGGGTTTTTCACCTGAAAAAGCAGTTAATATTAATGATAATGTACTAGTAAGGTATATTAGGCGAGTTAGCTGATTCTTTATGCATTTACAACCACCAGAATGGAGTTAGTCTATAGATTCAAAGTAACCTAAATTTTAATTGACTTAAGCCACTCTTACCAAGTCTCCATAGTAATATTTACCTGTATGTGTCCTCATGTGCCTTTTTAGTAGTGACGGTCTATCAAAGGCTTTTCCACAGACTTCGCATGGAAGTAGCGCTCTCTCAGACTTGACTGGTTTTCTTTGGATTTTTGGGGTCATATCCAGGAGCTCGCTTGATGACCCAGCTGACGACGATGCAAGGGAATCTCCAGAAACTGATTTGTGCTCATCATCTGGTCCTGACGGTGGTGATATTGGTAAGAGTACTCTTGACAAAAGGGATGTTGATAAGTCTAAAGGTGAATCTGAAACAAACAATAAAACGTATTTTTCTTAAGTCAGTGTAAACAATATTCATCAGTAACTACAAAATTTGAATGATGTAAACATAATTAAGACAACTGTTAATATAGAGGAGTAAATATTAGAAGAGCTTGAAAACAGTACAGGCTTTAAATCAATTCACAGATAAAGTAAGCAAAATGTAGCAACGACAGCTAACTACAGATACTATCGGTCTGCCATCTGTCTGTTTGCCGCTGCATCTCCTATCCGTGATCTCAAAATACATATAGCTAGCGCAAATGTTAGGTTTAAAGATATAAATGTCGATTTCAAGCAGAACGCGCCAACTAATTAATCCACTACATCTGCGACACTGTTTTAAAGCTATGAAGATTTATAGCCAATCTCACAAGATAACTTTGTGCGTATACCGCGCAATCTAAATGCACACTCTTACTGAACAAAAGCAGAAATACGATTTTTTTCATGTCTTAATGAAACAGGTTGAATTTAAGATGGGCAATAAACATAAATTGTCTAGACTTCCTTAACTGCGTTACGGTTGTTTGTGAAATTGGTTCATTAAAAGTTTTGCTTGATTGGATCACTATTTTTGAAGACACAACTTTTAATAATTATAACTAATGTGTTCACAATCGATGTATCAATGCGTGTTTTATATGCACATTTATCATTTAGATCAATCGTTTTTTAATTTAATATAATAACAGATTATACATTTTAGAACGCAAGCAACCCTATACAGGTCCTTGACAAGAACGTCTTTCTGCTGTCATTGTAATTAAAGATGACTGCTTTAGTAAAATGCTATTCCATTGTTAGGTTGATCTCTTTTCGATGATCAATGATGCAAATGCTCCAGTTATTTCAATGTCGATACTCAAAATATTTGAAAATAAAATTTACTATCACTTAATTGGTATCGATAAATCCATTGAATGTTTTTTATACGGTGTACATCCGTTCATACTGCGGACAGCTGCGGTAGTTATCAATATGGTCTCGCGATCGGATCGGCAAACGACGCCGCTTTCGTTATCGATTCATATGTAACTTAACTGGTCTTAAGGAGTATAAGATTCTGGTTTTATTTCGTGAGATAATTTAGGAATTGTTCGGCGGTACACTTTGTGGTTTCGTCTACTTTTTAGTTTATTAATTGCGCAGTCATTCTCGTTCACAGTCAAGTTACTATGTGCTTTAACGATGTCCCTTTACAGCATTGTTTTGTTTTCTGTACTTGTACGATGATGTACCCTTGCATAAAATGAAAAAAACATGAAAAATAATATGAGTGATTTTATAACGTTATCTCTAAATAATTCAAAATCCCATTTATCCTTTTATCATACAAGAACCAAAAAACCTCTACTAAATTAAGTAAAAACACATAAATCACGTTGACACACTGATATCGCCATTTCACTGGCTGCTTAAGTGCGATAAAAAAGCAATCACGACTGCGACTACCGAACCGACGCCGGCGCAGCGCGGAATGTCCTTTGATGTGCCGGTGTAAGGACAGGTTTTGGCAAGTGCGCTGATTTGAAAAGCGTGAAGAAGTAATAATGTTATTTGGCACATAAGAAATACTAGTCAGTTTTGTATATATAGTTGTTTTGGTTAAGTAAACCATGCAAGTCATGTGAAAATGTTGATGTAAAAGAATTGAATGAAATCTGATACAATTTCCAACCATGTTGTCTTCCTTTTTTATGAGAAAGTTGTTTAACAATTTTCTTCAAAGTCCTGTATTTGTTCATGGTGCTAAGAAATGTTCGTCAATTTAATATATCAAATTATATTCTTGCGCCCTACTAACCCTATCTTGTATCTTGAATTGTATAATTATTATGTACACCTTATAAATTTTAATGCTACTATTGCATTTTTTTTTCTTTTTCCACTTTAGCATATTTATAACCTACAATAATAAAAATTCAAAAATAATACATTTCAACGCTCCGCATTTTTACTCTAGTTTCAAAGCGTGACCTTACTAGGCTTGTTAACGATACGATCCACGCTAGATCCTGGCGGTAAATCTGCAGCTCCCATCCGGCTGTGCGTCCCCACCAGGGCCTCAAAACGTGGGATATGAGAAAAACCTTAACAAACATAGTTCTGGCTGTATATTTGTCAATTTCTGGGTAATTAACGAAGTAAATTCAATAGGCAAATTATATCGTATCGAAAATAACAAGAAAAAGAGGTGATTATATTGAAAATAAAGTTAAAAAAACGCTAAAACATACTGAAACTTTCACGATATTTATTTAATTATAACGATTGTGTCTCCTTAATGTTACCTCTTCTAAGCCTAAATTAAATTTCCATAATTTTCCTGTATTTTTTTTAAATCTATTAAATTTCTTAATACAAAGACTGTGTTTTATAAACGAATTGCATAATTTATTAATGAAAGCAAATAAAACTGTAATGTAGATTTATTGTACGTCGATAGCCAATTTTTCCTCTTTCTAATTTTGCAACACTTTTTGAATGTCTACAACTAAGTAACCACGCACCGCAATAAATGGCAAATAAAGTTTAACGATATCAATTTCCTCTATCCATATTTGTATTATATAACCATTAAATAATATAACACTCATTAATATTGGCCAAGTAAGTTGGTCCCTAGCTTGAACTGAGTTACTTGTAACAAGAGTCTTCATAGTCTGGTTTTACAGAGCACATATTTTAAAACCAGTAAGCTAACAAATGAAGTAGTTGCAATAATGTTGCATGTAGAGAGATTGCATGACATATCAATATCACGTACTAAATTTATATTCACTCTAAAGCAAGAAAGAAGTGATTTTAGTAATACGATTATACCTACTTAGTTTTTTTAAATATCAATAGTAAGACTACAAAGAGTTGTTTAAACATCAATGCTCATAATAGGCATCTTACCTTCTAATATGGAATCCATGGTCTGCCTATACAGATTGTTCCTCATTCTCACGAAGAACAGTTCCTCTGGTCTTTCGGGGAGATAGTATACGACCAGCTCGGTATGGGCAGACACAGGTTTGACAGCTTCGTAAACCGGTTCACCCTTGACCTTCGTGCAGACTAGGTTAACCTGGTGACAAAGATTTGAATAAAATACTTTTGGAAATAATACATTCGTACATACATACATTAAATCACGCATGTTTCCCAGAGGGGTAGTTAGAGACCACTTATTTTCACTTGCTACTATCCTGGTTTTAAAGCTCAAGACCACAATCTCAAGACTCCAATCCTAACACTACAAATACTGAGGAGTAAGATTGAATGTCTAATATGCTGTTAATTTCACCTTATCCACACACCCGAACAAAGCAAAGTGAACACTGCTGCTTGGCGGTAGGTAAAAGGTTAAGATGGTGATAATAACCTTCACAAGGCCCTACTACCACTGAAATCATCGTTGATGTTAACATCAAGACAGTTTCGATAAAAAGAAATACTTAGATTATATTCTTAACTTACTTGAGGTCCATAATTCTCGGAGACTTTTAAAAATCTGACCCAGTTGCAATGACGCACCTGGACACCTCCCGACGAGCATACTTCGTCGAACAACCCGAACCGGTGCCGGATCTGAGAACAACATGGCAGTGGTCAAACAAGTGTCAAAAATTGCATATGAAAGGAGATTCATCTGTGGTAGGACGGGGAAAAGAGAAAAACAAGACTGTTTGCTAATTTACTTGTAAAACATAAATGAATATGTAAAACAAACGTAATAAAAACGATGAACTAATTTGCTTCCTCCTATCTACGCCCATTTCTAACTTCTTATCATTCTCTTGTCCGTGAATTATATATCCTTTTAGAACTTAGCGCTTATCTACTAGATCTTAAGCGATAATAAGCCGCGTTTCTATTAAGGGTAATAGTCGTTTCATATCACAGTGCATTAATGGCGAAATAGCATCAGTGCAATATGCATAACTACATTATCATAACGTGATGTAAATTGCATTCATTTTCTTAATCGGTTCGGCCGAAGATATTCTAGACAGATGCGCATAGTATAAACGAGTGGAGATAATATTTTTTCTATAATTAAACGCCGCAAATGTTTTGTTCAAAAATAATGTTATATAATTTACCTACTCTTAGATTAGTCTAGAAACGCTTATGTAAAAACTTGAAAACGATAGTTTCCAAATTGAAGACGAGTTCATTTAATTCTTATGATAGTGAAAGTTACATATAGAGAAAGTAAGCTTAATTAGTCGGTAACAAAACAAGTTTGTCACTTAATTTTAGTAAAATAATAAAATTAATAGTTCAAAAGGTATATACTACCGTTAGAACTTTAAACCTAAAAAGCGAAGTTCTTATTATCAGTAGGTACTAGTTTAAAGGAAAATTCAGTACGTTGGCGTGTCTGTAGCATTAATAATCTTAATCATGGCGCTAGCTTTCAAGTAACCGCTAGTGCAGCGGGGTTACGCATAATGACGTGAAAATTACAACAAATATGAGCTGCTTGCATGCGCCGACGCACAGTATACAGATTAAAGGAATATCTATTAAGTACAATATCAATGGTACCATATTATTATCTTGTTCCTTCCACTCCAACATTGTTCGAAAGTGATAGAGCTCTCTTGGCTTGCTGTATAATTTTAAGCGCAAGGGTCAGTTATTGTTAGGTAAAATTGAACTTAATTATTGAGTTATTGATATCAACTTTAAATTTAATTTTGGGTGTCATTGGGCTTATTGTGAGAACTATCTTAATTTCGAGTTATAAATGGTATTATTACAAAAATTACTTTCAAACTAACTTTTTTATCCAAAATATCTAGATTTATTTATTGATATAAGATACCTTTACGTGAGTTGAGCCTTGTTAATATACTCATTATAACTTGTATATTTTTGATGTGTGTATGCCGAGGCATTTATCATGCTTTGAAACATTTAATTTACCGCGCTAAGATTTTGTCTAAGTATGAATAGCGTATTGCTTTCGTAATGTTTAATGTGCGTGACGCCACAAGATTGTTCACAATTTGCCATTAATGGATATTATATCTATAGTACAATTAAAGGTGAAAATGTATTAGTAGGTATTCAATCCTCAGTAGAGCCTTATCAATTTATTACAACTAGGAGAAATAACCGGTTTCCATTGCTATTCAGTATATAAAATTACCCATTTAAGTCTTATTGTTGGTTCTAGTCGTATGAATGAGAAGTTTACTTCACGTTAATTGACGAAGAGAGTTTATTTGGTTTTCATATTTTAATAGGCCATTTAAGCCACGAATAAGAACAAAACAGAGCCTGAAGCGAAAATTAGAAATAGCAACGGACCTCACTAATTTGGTGAAGAATCGTGAGAAAGGTATCTGAGGAGCAATAAAAAAACGAATAAATTGCACTGGATGTAAAAATATTATTAAATTAATTTCTTCGATGCGCTGTGCTCAGTGATTTAATTACTTTATTTTTTATTAAAAGCCATTAATTATTCGGACTAGGTAAGAGTAGGCACGCCCAAGCCATATATTTTATGATGCACCACTTTTCAATTTGTACGCATATTTCTCGCGAAATAAGGTATCATATTTCAATGCATACACTTAATATAGTCAAGTTTAAGTAAAGATTAGTATATATAGTTTAATAAAGCGATTAGTATGTTATTATTTATTAATTATTTATAAATAATTTGATGGTTTAGTGTAGATATTTAACATATATTAACACCCATTTGTTTACGAAGTAATCTTTTTTCACACATATTATGACCAAATTATACAAAATTAGCGAAAAAGATGTATATATGTAAGTTTTGTGTGTTAAAAAGTGATAAAATGGTAATTTATTCGAATATAGTAAAAGCATCAGTGGTCTTGTAATATATTGGATGACTATTAGCATTAAATTAGAATAACAAAGTTCCATAATCGTGTTAGCTTACGATTTAATAATGTCATCAAATCACGATGCTTGTTTAGTTACATATAAAATGTCAAATTTTCTTTCGCTCTTAATACTACAAAAACTTTATTAAAAAAACTAAAAAAAAAATTAAAGAAGAAGAAGGAGAAGAAGTTGAAGAAGTTAAGGTAAGTTAAAAAGTTAAGTTACTTAGTTTTTTAAAAGTGCCCATGCGTTCTACTGAATAAATGATTTTCATCTTTTATTTTAAGGGTTTTTTTTTAATAATCGCCTCCTTATTTTGTTTACTAAACTAAGCGCTACCCTACTTAAAAGTGCCAATGCGTTCTACTGAATAAATTATTTTCATCTTTTATTTTAAGGGTTTTTTTTAATAATCGCCTCCTTATTTTGTTTACTAAACTAAGCGCTATCCTACTTATTACTTATTTAACTATGAATGTGTGGGCTTTGGCAGCAGTGCTATAAATAAATAGTTTTAAATCAAAGTCAAAAGTCAAAGTTCTTTATTCTTCAATTTAGGCATAATATAATGCACCTATGCATGTCAAAAAGCATTACCACCGGTTCGAAAAATAAAACCTTTGCCCCGAGAAGAACCGGCGTAAGAAACTCGGCAAGGTATATTTTTTTCAAGAAAAAGGTTTACATCATCAAGAAAAAGGTTTGCATCATCAAATCTGTTACATTACTGCAAAAAGTTTTTTTTGCATTTGTTTTATTATTATTTTACTTTATATCCTTCTTTTATATTTTATTATATATTCAACCGACATAACCTTGAAAGTGAAATGGAAATTTATTCGCGATAAAAAAAACCCTATCCTTTCTAAACCAGTATCGGTATTTTCGAGGGCCCGCTCTCATAAATCATTGTACCGTTATTCGGTGCGCAAGAGTCTGGGCGATGTCAGGTTTTTGTAACAGTGACTCAGACGCAAGGGCTATGTCCTAATGTTTCGCAAAAAAATACCCTAGTGATAAAAAGTGACGTTTTAGGAGCTTAAGCCTGAAATAACGAAATAATGAGCCGGTTATGCAGTTATATTATTAACCGCTTATGAGGCGTTCTTTTTTAAAGATTAAAAAATAAAATAAAAATATAAAAGTTTATTGGCTAATATGTGATTGCTTATTAAATATGTGATTGATTTAGTTGTAGGTGTATCATATATTTGATTATTTAGTGATAACAGTATTTTTTTATAATTTATTCATGTTTTGATTCTATGGCTATAGAGAAAGTATGACTTTGAAAAAACTTCTTACTCAGGCAGTATAATGGGGATAAATTAAATCGTCCAGATAAACTAAATGGAGTTATTACAATTTATTTTAATTGCGACAAGTTTTTGTGAGTAAATACGTAATTACATTTATTCCGGTAACGGACTTCTTTGGTGGTCCACTACGAGTAATTTTTGCCAGACCATATCCGTTCGGAATTCTTGATGGGCGACTTTAAATAATCGATTCTTTTGAATTATTTGAAGCTACTTAATGCAGATATTTATTTTAATTCAAGTACAATTTGACATTAAATTACAGAAGGCACATTTTGTTTTTGGAAGCACCCGTAAAAAAATCAATAAAAACATATTTTTATAAAGTTGCTTTTATTATTCTACAGATTTTGGAAGTGTCACAAGCAAATCCAACCATTTATTTCTCTTTCGTTTTATAAACTCAGTTAATTTATATATTTATCCCCAAAACATCAGACAAAATATATTTTATTTTACGAGAGCAATTAAACTAAAGTCGCTATTTGATAAAAAGTAGCTCAGTAGTCCACTTTCGACTCGATCACAATGCGAACAATCGGTACGAATTCACCGAGCAATCGATTCTTAATCAATCTCTCAAATGGCCCTATCAAATTTAATTGACGTCAATCGTGGATCGGGAACTAAAAAAGGTTCTTGTTTTGGAACGGGCGGTTATTGAGACGTACTGCCGCATAACGAGTATCTTACCAATTAAATGTTTTTGGAGCCTCTTGGAAAGAAAACCTTGTAGTTGATAAATAAGTCACTTTTAGATTCGTTGGGGAGTTATTAACAGGCGAGCCTAAGTCCTGTCAGAAGTATCCCAATAGTGGGTGAATTTTAAATTTGGTTACAGATTTTGAGTTCCGTAGGTAGGTGGTTTCGTGGTCGAGGCAACTTAAATAAGAACTATCAGACGAGCTTTTACCGCCTAGTATCGCGGCCCTGTTCAAGAGAATTACACCTCCTAAAGGCACTTGAATTTCATGGAAATTATAGTGCAGCAAAAACTAAACTGATTTATTTAGTCGGAAAATGGCGCACATTATAAAACCTAGAATGCAAATTTTTTCTTGATTAATGAAACTGAAACACTTGCAAGTCGTTTTTTCTTTATACTACCTATTCAGTAAGTACATAACGTAATAAGAAATTATAAAAAAATAACATTATTAAAACTAGATTTTTTATGAGTAGTTATACGGAACCTTTTTAAAACCAGTAGTACGTGCTTTACACGTTTTATAACAGACATTGTAAATCAATAAGTTAGATAAGTTTACCGCAACTGACAGATACAATGATTATTATTAAACCAAATGGGACTTTACTGACCATGTTGGGGATTGGCCATGATTGGATAATTGGAAAACTTTGAAATATTTGATTCAACAACAATTTTGTTCTACTGGCAATGATTTGATCGATAGACGATATTATTTAAACTGTTTTTTTTTAGAAGTAACGGTTTGAAACAAGATAATATGACATAGCAATGGAATATGCAAAATATCCTTAAGCAATACTAACAAAGAAGTCATAATTATTGTAAAGTGAAGTGAAGTGAAATTGTCCCCTGATATTTATTTAATTATTCCTAAGACAATATAATATAACATAATATGACTACATTTTTCAACCTTGTTCCAATGAAATAAGGTGGAAAAGTGTAAACATATCTTTGACGTCGACTGTACATGTATGTATGTAAATAAGCAGTTTATTGTACAAACAAAACAGACAATTATGAAAGAAATAAAAATAAAGCACACAGTTATTGTTGCAAGAGTCAAGGGGCAGGTTTCTTATTGGAATATTTTATTAATAATACACAAGACTAGATTCGAGACTGTATTGTTTCGGGTAAGTGCCATAGAGAGCGAGCCATAGACAGAATAGATAATAACAACTTTTACCCGCGGGAGCAGGCGTTTTCGGATACTTAACAGTCATATCAAAGGAGGATCAATTTCAGTATACCATTGAACAATCGCGAATGACTACGAATAACCAAATAAGTACAACACTAAAAGAAACCATCATTCACTGTTACCTTTCATTGATACTTAAAAAAGCGTTTTTTTCACCTATTTTGCAAATAACTCGGGTGCTTTTTAAATCTTTAAACAGGCACCGGTTGGTTTTAGAACACGCTACCTTATTCCCAATCACTCCAATAACATACCATTACACTAAACATAATGTCTTATTTTGTTCTAGCTAAGTCTATCCCGCAAACCTTTCTAAGAACAAGTGCTCTCGAATAACTCCTAACCCTGCGCGTGCGGCTGCGGCGGTCACGATCTACAGAAGCGCGCCGGAGGCGTCAAATCGCTCACTGCGCACGCTCCGACGTAAGGCGCTTGCACATTCTCCCAGTTGCGAATTAAATATTTAGTGTTATTTTAAATGTTGTTATGTTATGTTGTTTTTTTGTTTTTTTAAACCACTCTTCATACATTTTTATTGTCGTAGAAAAAAAATATCTTTTTTAACTTCAGGTATTTTATAAAGATTTCAGGACTCAATTTGGACCGTCACAAATTTAGATTTAATTCTTAGAAATTTTGCGCATTTATAAGATTATGACAAACTCTTTACATATAATTATGAATTACAAACATAAAAATAACTGCAATATAATAAACATAATTATTATAATCGTGGTTAAAAATCGATGTCTACCCAAAACTTCAATATTACTTTTTCGTTATAGTTTCCTCAACAAACTTTACTCTCTCGCTTCCTTCTCATTCACTTTGAGCACAGAAGTCTTAGCAAGCGATTTGTTATGCTTGCTTCATGTATTCTAAACACTTCTTAACACATATAAACAGATGTGAAATACTGACAGGCGGGTCAGTCACTAGTTCTCCGACCCGGCTCCGTTCGAGTGAATGATCTTGATAACGAGCTCCATTGACTAGTACCTCCGTAACTTTTAACTCGTAGCATTTTAAACGTGATACATTTAGTTTCTTTCAATTTGAGGATATATTATCATTCACTTAAACTAGACTAACTCAGAGCCTTATTTACAAATTTTTTTGTCTGCGTAGAATAAGTTATTCAGCCAACCCGTGTTGCATTCAATTGGTAGAAAAAAAGCTTATGGCCTATCCACGGCATATTGCTAGTAAAATTCGTCTAGTCGTAGCAGCTTGAAGGAGTAACAAACCAACACACACACAAGGTTTTGCATTTATAACATTAGTGCGATGGGATTATTATTAATTGGGTGTATTTTTCCCAAGCAGATTTTGTTGAAAACTCTTCCAAATCTAAGTAACTAACTTCTGTACGTGCCTACAAGCAAGAGGGCCAACTTTAAGTTTGCCGGTTAATACCTTCGTCGTCAAACTAAAAAAGCGAGTTGAGAGCCACCCCAGGGCCTAAAAGCAGGTATTAAACGTGATAGCTTGAATTCTTCAGTAATGCATTAATTTCGTGCTGTAAACAGAAGCCGAAACGAACGTCCGGGCCCGGGGGGACTGTGGAGGCCACTAAATTATGCGCCAGCACCGTTGCATGAGGACGAGACATCATTTTGTGCTTCATTATGGAGTTTGATATGTTCAATGCCGACTTTAAAACTTCTGTGCACAATGGAGTCGACGTAATGAAAATTTAAATGGTTTCTGATTATTTGCTTTCAACATTATTATTTTTATTTATAGCAGAGTTCTGACCGTTTGTTAAGATTTCGTCGTTCCGTGATTAATTGAGTATCGGAAACTCAAAATAAAGGTATTCAGGTAATCTTTGACTATTTTCTAGTGTATATTTTCAGCTCTCCTAGAATATAATAGTTTCCAGTTATTGATATAATTTGTCTGTTATGACAATGTATAAAACTAAGTATCTGGTTTAAGGTATGTGTGTGTGCTAAATTATATTCTCCAGTGTTATAAAAAAAATCATTATGAATCATCAATTGCAGGTTCATAAAGATGTTCAGTTTAGATGTTTTGTGTTTTATTGTCATTTACAATAGAATCACAAAAAAAAACAAAAAAATAATGCGCATAAATAAATGTTTTTTTTCACTGATCCAATACAGTAAACAAGTCCAACATTACTTTCGCGCCCATCTTACTCTTACGTGAAAACCTTGATTGCGGCAAGCCCGGAGGCGATTATTTGCCGCACTTCCACCAAATTGAGCACCCGCGCGCATGCGCTGTTTCATACAGCGGACCGGCAGTATAATACCGAAACGACCAATTAGACAGTTGTTTTGATTAGATACGGTATGTGGTATGTTTTTATTACAGGGATAAAACATATTAAATTTTGATTCTTGAAGATTTGATTGACGCGGTTTAAAATTAATAACAACTTAAAGTCACTCAGTCACCAAAACATAATACTTACTGTTTTCAAATATTCATTTACATCTACCAATACCTTATTTGTTTAATACCTTTAGGTGACTTATTCACCTTATAATACGAATACATATTATATAAAAAAATACAGTATTCTTAGTGCTTAGTAATAAACACTATACTTAAAGATAACATAGGTTGTACAAAGCCACAAACACAATTATTATTACAAACTAACTCTAAACTAAGTCTGACTTGTATCATAGGAGTTAGTGGTCCTCCACTCAAGTCATCAGTCAGTATGGTGTCAACACGATCCGTAGACAAAGACGAAACACATCCAAAATAATTCTGGGCATACACAGTGTTGATCGTTTTCAAATCAGAAAGCATATAAGAAACCAATTAAAAACATTTCTGGGCATATACCTATGGGTTAATTAGTAGACTGGACGTCGACTTAAAGGCAGTTTAATTTACTTAAAACGAGCACTGGTAGTACCGGAGTGTGTTACTGTTATGCTCCCAATAGTGAGTCAAATAAAATTTAAAAACAAAAAACCTCTCATAAATATAATCTTCTCGAAAACTTTCGTAGGTTTTAACATCTAACTTTTTCAATTATTTATGTAGGTATTAAGATCACTTCATCATCGTTCATCTCTATAAAAAATCCAGTAGCACATAAGTGCTTGGCAGAACATTATTTTTTTCTCTAATTATCACATAACTTTTTCAATACTTAGGCGAATGGCAGTAGTTTGGCAATCTTGAATAGCAGTTAATTAAATATAATGTGCTATAAAAAACCCAGTTACTGACAAAGAATGAACAGGCAAATAAGGACAACATACATTGAACCGCTACCAATACCGCACGTGCTTCGGCTTCGTCAGGTAGAAACAATTTCTAAAACGGCGCAAGTTCGTGAAGGCCGGGGGTTCGTAATAACTGGGAATTACGGAACTGGACACTTTGCTCTGTACAGCTCGCTTAGAGTTTAAGAGAAAGCGGATTATAGCGTAAAAAGATCAGCCTTTTTATTTCCAAAACTTCTAGGTATCTACTACGTTAAAATATTATGACGTAACGGCATAACTTCCGGATACTTTTCATGAAATAAGTTGTGACTTGTAAGGTAAGAATCTTCGACTTTGTTTTTTAATTTAATGAATAAGAAACTTATAAATGACCTTTATCAATTTTGAAGAACGTCAAACAAATATCATTAAATAAGCGAAAGCTTTGTTTTTACACTCAAACTCAATAAAAACGTTTTGCTGGAGATCATTGTCGTTTCTATTCATCCAAAAATATAACATTATAATTTACACAATCATATCATAATCTAATCAACCCTATCGCTACCGCTGTATCCACTCTCCTGCACCCACGTTATCCCGAGGCACCCGCGGTCACAAATGGTACAGTCATGATCTCAAATTGCATCTCATTACGCCCCGCACCGCAATGCACTGATTGTGTACCAATTTGACAGCTACTATAGGTCCGGACAGGTTGCAGAATGTGTAGCATAGAAACACTTGTGCGCTTGTTGCGGCTTTCGTTTTGTTTAAGGCATAAGCGGAGGTGATTCGTTAGTAAGTACGCTTTGTTACTGATTATGCATGTATTGCGGGTATATAATTATATTGACGACGCGATTGGCTTAGTTGGTACAGATGTAGTGCATAATTGCTTTCCTTCGTATTTTCACGGAGACGTACGAACGTGTCATGCTACTTCAGTCAACCTCAGTACTTTTTCTACTGTGACCGACTGAAATAGCAAGACACGTTCGTACGTTTCCGTGAAACTACGAAGGAAAATAATTATGCACTACATCTGTATTCACCTACCGTGTTGGTAAACGCAAATATAATTAATAATGCTAGTATTTGTTTCTGAGTCTTGGATATTTTTATTTAATAAATACATTTTTTTCTCTTGTACGTATATTTATCATTGTCTAGTCGCCAAATTTCAAGAATTTATTCTGGTACTAGTTCAATTTGTGTGATGAAGTTGTCTCTTTACATAGTATCGTTATCTATATCTTGATATCTTTAATGACAACCCTTTAACCAAAATTGTAAATAGAACAAAAGAATTTGTGATACCATCAATGAACAGTAGTAATAAAGTTTAACGCCACGCATCGTCACCGACCCCACGTGCGATACCGTCACGGTCGGTATTGCACGCAAATACCGTGTAATCGAAGTCTACCGTGCAATTTAGTGGTGTTATTAGGTGTTAAGTGAATAAAATGATTTATGGCGGTGTTGAGTATGAATTCGGATGTGTTTTTATTTTTTATTGTCTCTATACTCTCCAAAGTTCTGTTTGTTCTTTGCTGTTTAGGCAACATCATGTCCAGAAAGCTAGTCATCTATTTAGAGTTTTAATAAATTATACATCGAAAGTTAATTCTGAAAGTTAATCTAGAAAGTTAATTAATAATATCATGGCTTAAAAGCAAATTATAAGTATATTTCGTTTTTTTATTTCTGAAGTTTAAATACTATCAAATAGAAGGTACCATAAATGACCATGATGTGATTTAAAATAAAACAAAATCAGAGCTCGTTGACTGTTGTCTTTTTAAATAGAATGTACCAATTGCAATCATGAACCTAACTTTTTCCTAAGTCGTTCATCTTTAAAGTCATAAATGCTTTAATTTCAAAAGGTCACCCGTTTAATAAGATAAATAATTTGTCCTTAAACCTAACTAATTATTTTATCAAAACCATCTATATGTATGTAATTTTAAAATGCTACCTGTTAATTTACAACCATAGGTGTTGACAGCTATGTCACGGTCTGTCACCCACCCCCGTCTTAGAGCACGTGGTATACCGAAGCGTGACTCGTGAATTACCGTTCTGCCTACCCCTCCGTCACGGTATTGTTTGCAAATACCGGATAAATTGAGTTATGACTGGTTTATCAAACAATGCTAAGTGGTACTTATTATCAAACAATGGTATGTGGTAGCTATTTGATACATTTTATAGATTAAAAAATATTGAAATTCCAGTGGTAGGTTGTGATATTCTAACAAAAAAATCTGTCTGATGTAAAATACTTAGATGTATTTTACTAATAATTTTTTAGAGTAAGGGTTAAGTTTCTGATCTATTATATACAATATTAAGCTTTATTAGGCTTTATTTTATAAATTCATCCCTAGTAAATTCTGAGTCAGTATCTATTATTTATATTAACTCTAATACCACAGACACCGAAATCACCCTAAATAAAATTAACCGGACCTGGAAAATTAAATATCAAATGATTTGGTTTGTACATTAATGACAAATTCAATATAGAAAGAATAAGAGCAACTTTCACTTTTAATTATTTATTATTTGACTCAAAGCGACTGCCCCTACAATAATAATTTCACAGTAATGTTACGCGTCTTCCAGTTAAATTAGATTACTTGTGGATCGTTGGTCGCGCTGCGCACGCGTCTCTACGCTCGTGATCGCTGTTCGATGAAAAAACTATTGTTACTGTAACCATAGTTCGGATAAGAATGTCACGGGCCGAAAATGTTGGAAAAGAACTAACTTGTTCCTTGGGGGTTTCGTACAGTCGACTACAAAGAAATATATACACTTTTTCACCTTGTTGCATTGTAATGAGGTCCAAGTGTTTTTTTTTGTTGACTGTACGTAATAAAAAAAAAATTGAGACAACGTCTATTTATACTAGAGCTTTTTTCAGAGTGTTATAAATTAGTATTATATTTTTAAAGTTAGATATTCAACTGCAGATATAAGGAGAAACCGATCTAATTTTGTAATAATATGTATTAGTCGCATTACCTTTTTATGGGTCATTTAATTTTTACGTTAAAATCATATTTAGTAACCATTCAATAGGTTAATTTGGATAAAGCTTGCGATAAACGTTAAGCTGTAAGTACCAGGTCATTAGCTTTTTTGTAATAGTATTAGAGCAGTATTTGAAATGACCCCTTTGAAAAGCCCTGTTATATTTATCAAATCAGAAAATCGCACAAACAAACAAAATATAATTTATTTTAAACCTATTAAAATTACTTCCCAAACCCGATATTACACCCACAAAAAACCGTAATCAAGCTTCTGGGTGAATCCAAAAAAAGGATGATCCAGTATGCAGTTGCTAACAATCTTCCCGTCACAATTTTAATCAAGGGCCCTGCAAATTCTATCGCTTTTTTTGCCTTTGCATTCTTCCACGACGTTATAATTGCACCAAATAACAGTGGCTTCCAGGGTTTTGGAAGGTGTATTATGGTTCCGAAAGGAATGGCTTGGATTTTTTAGTTTTTTTTCACGGCCTACTCGGTGCCTTTAGAATCTTAGAAAGCTTTCGCACCGCATTCAATTCCAATTCGAGAAGTCTAAGGTAACCGCGATAGCCTAAAAAACTAGATTGATTTAAAAACTCGTAGCTTATAAATGACCGAACGTAGAAACTTGCATTTTCTATAGGTAAGTTTAGACTAGTAGGTACTTATCTAAAATAACGGGGAAAAAAAAAGGAATTGTGAGGAACAGAACGATGTCGCTTACGTTCTTTATATTCGTTTGTCATAAAGGGGAAAAGGCTGATTCTTGGACAGTCGCAAGATGAAAAGTAATGATTTTTATATGACTGATAGCGAACTGGATTGGCCCGTCATTTTTACTTCATATTGCATGATCACTATTTTACATCAGGAGGAATCATCAGAATATGCGTTAATATTATATTATATAGATATAACAAATCAACACATACTCATTCAAAAGGCCATAATCTTTTTTAAATCATTACAGATTAGAAACGGAAACACACAAGACCATTCAATCCTATAACGACTACTGGTTACTCATACTTTTTGTCCTCACAAAATAACTCGATTATTTAGGGCCTGCTTTAATTCCTTTTAGCTATAAAGCGTAGCAAAAGGGCAGAAGAGTCTTATGTAGCAGGTAAGATACATCTTTATGGTTGTGATAGGTGTGTTTGTTGATGACGGCAAAAGAGAAGAAAAGACGAAAGGAGCAAGTAAGTTACGTCTTTTTGGTAATGGAGGTTAGGTTTTGTAATTATTTAGTAATTGGTGGGCAGGTAGTGCCTCGGTAGCCGATATATCACGAGTTCTGATTAAGGTTTAGAATTGAAAATCTTAGGACGCGTTTACACGGTTACAAGTTTGAGCGATTATTATGACAAGTTAAAATATTTTGAATATTTCGAAAAGGAAATCCTTCAATTGTTAGTTTAAAAAAAAATGTGTATCTTAACCAAAATACAACTTTAATTATAGTACCAAGAGTCTATGAGTTAAACCGCGGTCGGAAGGACAGACGGACATAGTGAAATTATAAGGGTTCCTTGTTGACGAAACACTAAAAACTGGCCAAGGACTCGCTCACGAACCGTTCCGTATACCATTCTTGTACCCACCTTGTGGTACCCTTTTATTAATTTAATTCTACTTTTATTATTTGCTATTACAGTGGCACCTCTGTGAAGGTTATTTTCTTCTGTTTACCTATTACGGTCAGTCCGTACACAAAAAGACGGACGAACGGATAGCGGACACTTAGTAATAAGGTCCCGTAGGAACTCTTTTGGAATCACTTTTTTTTTTTTTTATTGTAAATATAAATTAAGATTTTCCCACTAAAATCAAATAAGCCAACGATATTGGTAAAATATTTCCCAATTGATAAATAGAACTAGTTGTGAACAGACCCTAGGTCCTGATTGGACGCGGTTGCCAGTAAAGGCGAGAACGCCGCGAGCACGACCGTAATTTGTGCTGTTGTTTGCCTTAAATCAACTTTTGTATATTTACCATTGGAACTTATAGAGGAAAATCGAAATAATATTAAACACTTACGTATTTATTAACATTTAAAAAAACTTAATAATAAAAACCCGTCAAAAAACTGTATTTGAAAAGTGGTCAGAAACGTCAAGTTATACGTTCTTGGAATATTAACTTACAAACTTTTCAAGCCGATAAATTACGTCTTACTTCATTGAAAAGTTATTTTAATTACTTAATAAGAACAACGAAATTTACTTTCATCACGATACATGCAAGCTTACCGAAAATTCCGAGAAGGTTTATTCCTAATTGAAGATCTTGGAATAAGATTAACTTAATATTAATATGAAAGCTTTCAAAGTTACATTAAGCGATTCCTAGAACAATTTTTGGTTTAATAACTTTGTGTTCTAGTAACCTATCATAGTCATCATTCAAAGATCCAAATGTACATTGCATGAAATGGAACAAGGAAAATTATAGTAAATATTAGGCAACAACCACACTTGCCGCGTTGGAATAGTTGGTAGTGACCCTACCTACGAAGCTAGCGGTCCCGGGTTCAATTCCCAGTATGTGCAAATATTTGTGTGATGAGCTCCCGCTTGAGCTCGTATTTGTTTCTAAATCTTGGATGTTTCCCTTGTATTATCTTTACAAGTATTTTTATCGTTGTCTAGTACCCATAGTACAAGCCTCGAGCTCATTTTGGGACAAGGTTAATTTGTGTGAGACTGTCCCTTGATATTTATTTATGTATTACACTAATTGACCAAGACCCCAACTCAGCTCTCAGCTCTAGCCTTGTTCTATGAGGTTAATTATATGTTACTGTTACTACCCGCAAACTTTTGGTGTCTTATTAATGATAAATATACTTCAAAGTGGCACCAAAAACCGCTGGAGACTAGACAGCGATCAACATGCTTATTTAACATACATATGAAACATACAATAACCCCATGTAAAACATCCAAGAATGAGCACAAGTACTTGCGCTCATCAAAAAATATTTGGCTTCGCAGGCAGGGTCACTTCAGTAAGCTAACTGCGTCTCTAAATAAATGCAAAAAACGTTCCAGTACGGTATTATTATTCAACTTATGTTATAAATGTTATAAATGCGAAAGTTTAGGTGTTTGTTAATCAATTACGCCTGAACGGCTGAACAAACTTGGATGTAATTTGGCACTATTATAGATTATACTCTGAAATATCACAAAGGCTACTTGAAGCAACCCAAGCGCAACACGCGGTCGCGGGCAACAAATAGTTCGGATATATACTGCACTTAGAGCAACATTGCACGAAGATCGTTATTTAACGTAAAAGATGGTATACACGAATCTGACTCGAGTCCTGAACAAGGTAAATAAAATAGGCGCTTAATGCTCTTGTCCTTCCACACAATGCTTGAAACAAGTATTTGCCTGTAATTTTAGTCCCTCAATGGTTTAAATCGGTTCTAAAAATGTCAAAGGCGTTTTATCGTATTAAATTACAATTGCAATAAAATTAATTAAACCCGCTTCATTTTTTGTGTGATATAATTTACACTAATAACAAACAAATAAAACTTTCTTCATGTGTTCCAGTCTAAAGTGTTTAGTTCAAACAAAACTATCTAGTTTAAACAATAAGTCTAAAACAGTAATAACATAATTATGTTAACGCAAAGTTTAATTTTATTAAGAAACGTATCTTACGATCCTTAATTAGGTATTTTATGTGACACAAATGAACTCTGTAACACGTTTGGCTCTCACTGGAACAGCAATAAAATACTCAATTTATCCGTTTATACATATATGTTACGAGATTTTAAATACATTGCTGGATTTTTTCCTGAGTTACTCAAATACTTCTAACGGTTAAGGAAAGTTATAATGACGTTTTATCATCTCTTTCAAGCTAATTTGTTTTTAAAATCATATTTTTTCTTTCATTAATACTATCACTTTGACAGGAAAATAATAAAAGTACAAAAAGAAGCGCTGTTAGGATAATAAACCAGTGAGTGGAGAAAACCACAGATTGTTTAAAATGTATTTTTTTTTAAATATATATCTGCCAGTTTGCCTTTTCCATATCATAAAAAAAACAATTTAATACGATTGACTATACTAATACAATGTGAGATAAATGTGCAATACTATACTCGTAATTTCTAGCAATATGTCAGTGTTGAAACCTCCATTTCCCCCTACTTTTGATTGAAACGTGATCCTCAATATTTATGGGCACAAAAGTGATCAAAGATTTAAGAGGCAAGGTTAATCATGATTAGTTTTGGTTCACCATCGCGTATCTACGCCACGAATAGCTGTCAGACGATTATGGAATCATTGGTAATTTTCATAGAGTCTTTTATTACATGGAAAGTGGTCGGATTTTATTGGCTTCAAATTAAAGCGTACACTAGTTACAGGGCGTCGTAAGTAACGAACTTGCAGCGGTCCGTTGACGAAAGTTAGTGATAAGTATTTAATTTTGGCTATAAGTGTTTGTTACCTAACGGTTATTAATGTTCCCAAAAAAATGCATATTTAATAAAAAAAAATAAAAAAACATATTTTATAAAACTGTTTGCCTTTTATTTTGCATTTCGAACTTTTATTAAGGTTAGTGCCTACGTGTTATACATTTTTCCAGTTTTTTATACTTTCTAATGATATTCGAAGACAACTATCAATTTATTATTCTATAAAAGAAATTCTTACATTAATCATTAATTTATATTTTACTTTATTTCCTATTTTTTTATTATCTTATCTTGTTTTTTTTTGGCAATGAAGAAGGCCCGCGAGCACTCAGGCCACCTGATGGTAAGTGGGATCTGAGACCCATAGACATTTGAAATCTCAAGAATACAATCTCAAAACTGCTATCCTAAGACCTTAAATGCGTTGCCAACCATGAGGCAGATATGGAATGCCTCTATGCTAGTAATTTCACCGGATGTCTTATTCCCAAACCGGAACAAAGACACGCGAACACTGCTGCTTGGCGGTGGATTAATGGATAAGATGGTGGTAGCGCACCCGGTACAAGGTCCTACCACCACTAAAGTTGCTGAAAAGACTACTTTTAAGGCGATCTATACTCGTACCAGGTACTCTCACCTACCAAACTTACTACTTACTTAACAATGCTTTATAAAAAATATGTTGGTTCTTTCACCAATGAAACGCTTTCCGCCTCTCCCCGGCACCACCAAGTCAAGTTTAGCCAAGCGTCTAGTTGAGATAAGTGAGTATTAGGTTCGATCTCGTTACCAAACGAATTAGCATTCTGGACTTACCGTTAGCCGATACAGATTCTTTGTCGGGATTATTAATACGCATATTGCTTTTTTTAATGGTAATTTGTCAAACATTGAACGGTAGAAAGTTACGTATCCGAGGTTTTTCTAACCAGGATTTAGTAAGAACCCAAGTTTATTATAAAATTTTGTTTCAATCTAGTTCTTTACTGGAAAGGGAATAAACTAAATTAAATCATTTGAAAACTACTGCTTACAATGTTGACTCTTATGCCCTAAATAAAACTGATTTTGATTTTATTGCATAAATGGCCTAACTTTCTAACCAAATTATATGGTGTAAAGTGCTGTTTTGTGTCTATCGTGGTAGATATAGCTCAAGTCACTTTTCTACTAGGCGAGTTCCCTCCATCTTTTTTTATGGAATGTTGTCCCATTCGCATTTGCAGCGGTAGTCGTATGAATGACGGTGTTTTTACGTTTGTGTAAAAAATGCGACATATTTTTCAATAAACTACAAATTATATGAGAATATTTAAATGAAGTTAAATACGTCACTGTTGTTGAAAAGTTTAGATCAACCTAGCGGCGTATATCAATATTCTAAAATGACACTTTTTGATTTGAGGTTGCTGTAGTATTTGGTTCGAAAGTGACAGTTTTCGGATATTGTAATTTTTATTTATTGTATACATACAATAAATAAAAATTACAATATCCGAAAACTGTCACTGTGTAGTATAATATAGTGTATAGTATATTTTTAATAAAATACGTAAAATAGTGCACATTACATTAACTGAAATTCTATTAAATAAAACCCAGGAAGAAAATATTTGTCCGGCTGACGTAAGCAGGGTTGGTAGCAGCTGTGATTGGTGGAAAAAAGGTGTATATCGGCCTAAGTGGCGTGCAATAGGAAGTGTCCTATGCAACATTAGAGTGACGCGGGGTGATATGATATTGCATCTTTATAATTCCATGGTGACATCCCCATTAAGTACAATTTCAAACTTTTTATCAATAATAAAACACATTTTACCATGTTTCGAATTTTATTTCGAGATAAATCATTGGTATTTATTTAGAAACTATACAATAGAATACTCGTAGTGTAATTTTGTTGCAAAATAAGGCTTTATCATAAATTTTCACATTAAACTATAAAACCAAAATGTAAAACTAGTATACATATACACGACACCCTTTAAAAATCTGAATAAAACGTATACAACTTTAAACGCTTGCCCTGTAAAATTTGTTCATTTTGAATAACGTCACTTTTCTTTTACTAGCTTAAACTATCGCGACTTAAACTTTTTTTTTTATCGCTTCCATATTGGTTCATCCGTTTGGGAGCTACGATGCCTCAGACAGATGATTCACAGACACGTAAACACTCAGACACACAAATACACAGATACACACATATTAAACTTATAGAACCCCTCTTTTGGCCGAGGGTTATAGATTGATCGCCCTTATTTACCCCATAGCAACAGAGGTGTTATTAAAAATATCATTAAAACAATTCGACTCGGTCGTTATAGATACTTAAAATACCAATAAAATGATGTCGGCGGCGGTTTCAAAAGTGTCAATGGAAAAAAAACTGTGGTAAAAGTAAACACTGTTAGATGAAGCCATAAATTTTTAGAGTCGGCACTTTTGGGCGCATTTCTAACAAATTAACAGGCGATTAAGCTACCGATTCTGGATGGAAATGCTCTCGACGAAACATTAATGCGAAGTAACAAATAAAATTAAGAGGACTGTCGGACAGAAAAGTCTAAGCAAAATAATAAAATCCCAATCCAAAAGGGTTGGATGTAAAAGTTATATTCATTTAGGTGAGCCATTCGTAAAAGTGGTACATTACGATAGATCTATCGTAATGTACATTTGTAAAAAAAAATGAAAACTGAAATTTTAGACACCTTGGGGCCAATATTTTTAAATGCATTCAATTACATTTAGATCTTTAAGTATTTATAAGTCCTCTAAGCTATTATAATAATATCTCCCATGGCTACTCAAAAAATACAATAACTTTCATACAAACATACCCCTATATTGTTTGGCACGTTAAAAAATAGGCTTTCATTCAAGTCGAATCAAAAAAATAGAAGGTAAATTAATATATCACAACCTTAATCTGCTTTGCATTCTGGTTTACTGGGCATGAAATCCACCATTTGTACTGTATTCAGTGCATTACCTAAGTTAATTATAAATCATTTGTATTTGTGCAGAAAATATACGTTACCTGATATTAAAATATCAATGTCCTAAATAAATTTAATGGAGAGATATATTTTCATACATATTTTTTTTATAAGAACTTACATTCGAAACTGTACCTAATAAATAAACGGACCAAATGTCACGCGGCCTTTTAGATGTTTCGAGATAGTGACGTTTGGAATCCAAAAATCGACTCAACAACGATTTGTCTCGGCAAATATTGTGATAAAACTAGATTTATACGACCAGAAATACGGCTGTCGATTTTAAATACTTGTTTATCATAAGTTATTTCCTTCGTAACTGTCAATTTAACGTAAATTTGAGAAGTAAGTCATTCGATTTCATTAAACTCTTCTATGCCTTTTTTATGTTCTTAAAAAAGTATTGGTAACGTATCTCTGCCGTCCAAGGGCCGTATTACACAACTTATCTTGTCTGAGCAAGCATGTCACAAAATATGTCAAAATAAACGTCAAGCCATAGAAAACCGTAATTTTTGACGCATCTTGAGACGAGCTTTACCGTAACGATCAGTTAAAAATGGCCCTTAGGATTGTAACTCAAACAAAAATAAATAAGGAATTTGATTGTAAGTATTTACAATAAATAACTGACAAATTGAAAACCAACTATTCCAAATTAGCATATTTTATTATACCAAAGATACTGTTCAGATTAATCATCATTAACTAAATCACCTTTTATCATGAGAGCAATACAAAAATTTCCCTTTTCGCCTCTTTCGAAGCTCGCTTCACTTATCGACTAATAAATTAATAAAAAGTCATCATTAGTTCTACTCGAACGGTTATTTTCAAGTTTCTAACTCGATCATTTTTATAATCTAATATTTTTCACTGGGAACCAGTAAACACAGGAAGTGAGTATCATCCAAATATGTTGCTAAACTTGATGTAGCGAGCAATTAAAAATATAAAAATGTGAGAAAGTAAAGAAAATCAACTGTTTGTTGACATTAAGGAAATAAATCTAATAAAAATCTAGAACGGACGTCTCACAGATTTTGATTTTAAGTTGTATTTACGGTTTTTCTCACAAGTGAGAGGTGATTAGTCTCATATTTGTAGAGGTCTGTGGCTATAGGATATATAATAAATCTATTCCAAAACTTTTTAATTTTGTTTTCTGCCTTATGTCAATTATTAATGGTTGCAATTATCGGTTTTTATCAGGACACTTATTGTATCGTGGTATTGTGATATCAAATATTTTTATTGATGACGATATATAAACATTCATATTTTTGTCTCAATAAGTTACGGGTAATAATATATTGTGTTAACTGGTAACTTATTAAAACCAGAAAGGTATAAAATATTATTAGCACACGTATAATTATGTTCTTTTCATAGAACGCTATACTGTTCATTACTTGAGCCATATTCATACAAAAGAACACAGCACACTTTTGCAAAGCTGCGTTTAATCAGTAGGTAAAGGGGAAAATTATAAAAAGAGTTTCCTTTGACGATTTACGAGATTATAAGTCGACAGTGACTAGGACTCCATTTTAAGTCATTGTTCTTTTAAAACAACAAGCATGGTACTGAATCTGTTACTCAGCAGTAGCATTATTCACTCGCCTGACACTCTCAAACTTAAAACGCAGTAAGCGCACACCTGGGCCAATATTTCTAAATATCGAACACCAAAGCAGCTATTTGAAGTAAGGGTTCAAAATATGATAGCCATGGTATGCACTTAGTACATTTAGTTCTGCAGGCTAGCACTGGTCTCGTTTATTGGACCAGATTCCCGCAGGACGGGTTCAGTATTTGCAAGTAATCCCCAGTTTATGAATAAGTATGATGTTGGGTGATCGAGTAGTGCCGTTCTCATGCATGTAAACACAGTCACAGAAGGACTTCATATAAATTGTGTAGAAGGTATTGATGTAAATGATGAAGGTATTGCATAATAAGGTGGCTATAAGTAGTGCATATTTGTTTTGAGAACCGACACGATAGCAAAAATTATCTACTTATGATATTGATTTTAATGATACCTAGTGCATTTTTTTAATAAAACTCGATAGTATTCGACATGAAATTTTCGCGCTTTTTAATCAAAGTTACATAGTAAACAAAAATAAAAATATTTTTAGTTTAATTTGGTTTTGTGTCGTTTTAATTATAATTTGTAGCTAATTTATATATGTTAAGTTGTTATTACGTTGAGAAATAAAGTAAAGTAGGCGAATCTACAAATTAATATGACTGCGATTAACTATTATCGAAACAATGTGTTTTGTTTTTTGTTGTTTTTTGCGCCAATAAACAATGAGTTTTCAGTCATATTCATATTTAAATTTAGTATTATAAGTAATTCAGATCATTTTATTTACTCCTATTCTCTTCAATAATTATCTTATCCACTGCTACCTTTTCCGCTGGGTATGCAAAGGAAATCCTAAACACGTTTCATACTTACACCACAGCAATTGCAGCTATGTGGTTTTGTACGCTATTCAAATAGCAATTAGCCACACGTTTTAATAAAAAAAGTAGAACAACTTAAGCGATGAATCATTTAACATCTCTAGTCCTTTACTTTTTAATTTAAAAAAAACGGACCTTTTGAATGTTCTATGTATTTTAAGTATGACAAAGTGACTTCTGGTTTGAAAACTGGCTAAAACTTTTTTTACGTTCTATTAATAAACTAAGTAAATCAATTTAGTCAAATACCGCTTTGTTATCTTGTAAATAGAATATACTGCTATAGCAACCCGTCACGTGTGTAATCTTTATCAAGTGTCATTAAAAAACCGCTTTTAAAATAACGCACCATCAAAGAAATAAGTAGCCACAATTAATAATGTAAACAAATGCGATAAAATAGTTGAACACTTTATTTTGATGAAACTAACCAAAACTATATATCTCCTTAATGTTACTTTTAGCTTACCGCGCACCGCTTCACATCAAAGATTTTACTGCCTTGTTAGTATTCAAACGATTCGTTTGATTTATGTCAAAATTTATGAGATCGACTTTTCATTTGGGAAAATAGCGCCGCTGCCAAACTTGTCTGGTTTCATGAGAACCTGATTATAAGTTAGAGCGGTATGGTATTTGCTCATGACTAGGGTCTAGACTATGGGGTATAAACGGGAATTTCACCGCTTTCCTTATGAGCCAACTAGGTATGCACAGCATGTTCAACTGGCCAAGCCTTTACATTCCTATTTGAAAGAATAGGTTATTTTAAGTGACCATTAGTTTTGTATAAGATATCTAATGATAAAAAGTGATTGTAATAGTATATTAAAACATACTATTTCAAGCGGTTTTCACCTAACCCGTAAGATACACCTAAGAGGGCTTCAAGACGAAAACGAAAGTCAAACAAAGATTAAATTTACTATTGTCGAAATAACGGAGATAGATAGATATTTCAAAAACTTAATAATGCTTTTGGAGTTAGAGTAATTGTAACAATATGAAATTATCTAAGATGCCCAAACAATTTTATCACATATAAGTAAGCACCTATACAGGATCAACGCAAAGATGTGCATTTACTGCATTATAAACTTAAAACAATCATGCCACTTTACACAAATAATTCCTTACACTAAGATTTAAAGTCCAATTCCATTTAACCAATGCACAGACGGTAAGTAAGTACATGTTAAAAGCACTTCTCCAGCTTCAATACGAACAGTAAATGCACTAAGATGAAAACGTATCGTATACTTTATAATTAAAACATGAGTAATAATAATGACAACTTTAATGTGACCCCATTTGTGACATTAATCTAATTCAAATTTAATTTTTATGATTGCTGTTTACTATAAAACCACAAAATTAATTGAAAAAATGGTTAACTAGGATTAAGGAATTAAAAGTGCTCAACTATTAAATTAAAAATCATGTTTAAAGATCGTCGGCTTTTATAGATAAAACCAACAACACGCGAAAAAAGTGTAAACTTTGAAATATACATTTTCGAGGTTTCTATTTCTAATCGTGTTTTCATGTTTAACAGTTTCAAAGAAAGTTAATCAAGTTTCATATATTCGAATTCGAAACACATAGGCGTTATGGTTATTGAGATCCAGATCGCGGAACACTGCCGACTGTAACATAATAATAATTTATTTAAGCTTATTTGCAGAATAGTACATTATGATACAAGTGTTCTATGTTGACCATTGTAAACAAGGCGCTATTGTGTGCGCACGAGCGAAAGCGAGTGCGCCACAAGAAAGCCGCGTATATTATGGTCACAGTCACACGTGTTACATACGACGTTTTTCAACACACTTGCGAAAAAAAAACAAGACTCTTCATTTAGTCAAATTTTAATGTTATTTGCCGCATAAAAACTGTTTGTTGCTAAGAAAAAAAAAGGTATAACCCGACTAAATTATATCGCTGCTTCTTCGTACTTACAACTTGGTACTAGGCTACAAATGTAAATTGTTTGGGTTAATAAACTAAAGGCACTTGTGCGTAATATACTAAAAAAGCACGCGTGTTTAATATCTAGGTTTATGAGCCAAAAATCGGTGGAATAAAAAGGTCGTTTTGAGCAAGTGTGTTGAAAAATACAATAAAGTACAAATAGTGGACTTAATGCCCAAAGGTGGCCCCTAAAATGTAAACTCAAGGCAGTTTCTTTAAAGTTTCAATTTTACTATTGTAAGTCTTAATTACTATTAATATTAATATTGTAACCTCTATTACAACACACATATTTCCAAAATAGGTACACCTTTCTGGTTACATTTCATAGCATATAATAATTTTCATCGCACTGCGTGTTTAAGTTTCTTATAACAAGATAACTGTCTAGTTTAAGTTAAGGTTGTTAAGGGGTTCGTTTACCGACCGATGTTTACGACTCAACTGGTCACGACGCGACTTCGATTAAATTAGTGGTCTAAACTGATATTTTATTGTAAGTGATTATGTTATACCTACCGAATGTCGTATTGTTGCTATAAACAACACTTCAACTGGACTTCTCGTGCTTGTATTTAGTACAGTTGTTTGATGCCACATCTCAAACTTAGCAACATTATAGTAGGTATAATTTACTTTGTTGACATCTTTTTGGATTGACTTTCTATAGTGCTAAGGTATTGTCTTGTACTGCCGAGAGAAACGCGTAGAATTAAGCCCACGTGCTTTTCTACCAGGCTTACAAGAGAAAATATTTTTTAGCCAAATCATTTTATTGACCTGGCATGCGATATCCATCGACTTATTTTATCTGATAATTGGCGAAATATACCTTATAAAAAAAGAGCAACATCCATTTAATTAAGTTACCGCTAGTATAGCAGGGGCCTTATTCTACTCTGGTTTTACACGTATTGTTATTGTTTTTAACTCGGCTGCCATTACAGTCAAGTATGTAAGAGGTATCTTAACGTTAACAATACGATGACATTTTAAAATCAGTTAGATATAGCCCAAATAAAATAGAGCCCCTCCCAAAACTTTAAACAGGGGACAATCTCATTCGAATTATCCTAGTCGCAAACAAAGCTCTAGGTTTGTACTATTTGTAGTAAATAACGACAACAATTCTTATATAGAGGAAAACATACTTAAATTCTTGAAAAATAGCCAAGATTCAAAAATAACGTGTCGTCCAATGTAGGTAATTTGTTTTGGTTTTTTCTAAACTAAATCGTGACAGGCTCGTTTTTTTTAAGAAACGTACACGTGTTTTTCTCGACATAGGCACAGATAAAAGAATACAAGTACAGATACCCAATCCCATACAGCAAAAGCGTGCCGTCCTAAAGTAGGCAATTCTGTAGGTAATTTTAGTCCCGTAGTCACACCAGTAGATGGCGTATCTGAGCCACCACTACTATGACGCTGGCAGCCTACCTATTCGTTTTATTGAGATATTACCAGATGGCGTTGACTTCAAAAAATATATTTGACTTTAAAATTGAGGCATCTAGAAAATTGTTGTACTTAGTAGGAGATCCGAATAGAAGAAGATTTCCACCGGGCTGTTTATTCGATAAAACGTATTTTATATCAAATTTTATATGCTAAGTAATATACGGCGAATAGTTAGGCTAAAAAAATTCAGTCCAGTAGGTATAGGTATAATTAATTAAAAAATAAAATAACTTTGTACTAAAGAAATGCAAATTGCTTGTTTATTAGACAAATTGCATACTAATCTAATATGCAAACGTTAGGTTGAATTTTTTTTTCCCGTCAAACTATTGGGTTGGCAGGTATAAACAGCTAAGTCGGTAGGTACTAATAATTCGCACCAAACCTAACGTTTACATATTCTATAGGACTTGTATTCTTTTATCTGTGCTATAGGCTTCATACTTTCGATTAGTAACTAGTACCTATATAATTTGCCTTTAGAGCCGCGTCCGCTGCGCCGCGTTTTTGATATTTTTAACATCTATCATGTTATTCCGAACAGAAAAGGAGCGTGGCCAAAATGTTTAGCCGCGTCCGCTGCGCCGTGTTTTTGATGTTTTTAAACATCTAGGTACTTAACATGTTTTGTTAGTTTTTCAGCCACAACCTATTCGCCACATATTATTTAGCGTAGGCATCTAATTTGACATAAAATAGGTAAGTACTTTTCATCGAATAAACAAACAGCCCGGTGCAAATTCTCTCCTATTCGGATATTAGACCATTATAAATTAATATCTAATCGCTATATTCCTACCGGTCACATTGTAGTGGCGTTTTATTAATTCACGGGAACTGCCCTGACTATGATGTCCAGGATAAAATAGGAATGGGACATGTTCGGGAAGTTTTTTGCTGACATAAAATAAAAGCAATAGGTAAAAAAAATAACTGGTTTATTTATTATATAACGTACTTATATAACAAGTTCTAAACAGTAGGACCCGAAGAGTAGGACAGGGTACCTATTTACTTATTCAGTTTACGAGTATCTGTGTAATCACTACACTTTGTAATAGGTCGGCCATTCTCAGAGTCGAGTGTTCTCTGCCTAATTACCATAGGCATTTTTTTTTCTCGTTGTTTTGGGAAAATAATTTTTGAATATGAACAAGTGTAAGCTAATTAAACAATGTGTCAAAATGGCATTAGAATAAATACAGTGGTTTTTGAGTTATTGAGATTCAAATATTGTATGGACACGGTAATTAGAAAAAAATATTTTTACATGGCTACGGTAATTAGAAAGGGCAAATGTTTGAAGTGAGACTATTTATATGAATACTTTTCCTTTTCTTTTAATGAGCTTATATCGACGTTGAAATAAAATACTATTTATTTTATAATCAAACTATTTATTTCAAAAACATTTGAAGAACACTTTTGCCTTCAAATATAAACAATTTTTTTTTTATCAAAATAACAATTACAATCTTCTTTTTATTATAATTTAATTTTTTCTCTTCTCATATCTTTCTTTTTCCTTTTCTTTCGCTCGCTGATACAAAATAGGGTCATTTTTAATACGTTACCGCCGCTGACGTGCCAAAAGTCTTTTTTTCTCTAAAATTTCCTCCTTGTCTTCTTTGGTTTTCCCATTCTGTAAAAAAGTGCATAAATATGATACCTACTTAATTAATTTGATAATGTAGTCGATTAGTCTTCAAACCTGGGGCCCTGCAAAGCTTGTAACTTGTATTACAAGCGGAAATCTCTTTCCAACAATATGAATTAAAACGAAACTTCCGCTTGTTAGACAAGTGGAAGTTTAGTTAGTTATAACAAGCTTTTGTGAAATGGGCCCCTAGTGTAAATTATGTTGAAACTCTATAAATTTCGTGACTCTGTTTATAAAATTGAAAACATTTGAATATTTCCATACTACGGTAATTAGAAAATAACCGGTAATTAGAACTACGGTACTTAGAAAACAAAACAATTTATTAAAAATATCAAAAAATATAAGCGATTGAAACTATTGGAAAATCGTAATATACAAAGGCTTCACATCTCTTTCGGTTCACTAAGTATTAGAATATTTCCATATGAAATCGAATTTATAAGTAAAGGAACGGGAATTAGAAAATTTGAAAACCAAAGCTACGGTAATTAGGTACTTACGTGCATCCTCGGCGTATACACCAACACTGAGACGTTGGCACTGTCCGATTGCCACGGCACAACTGACAGGTCGCGACTCGTGCACTAGTGATGTCCGAATATTTCGTTGTTTAGGGATGAGCACTTCGAAAGTGAATGGCGATGGCAATTATACATTCGGGCCGGACAGGGGCATAAATCATGATAAATTTTGATCAAATAGTCCTATTTATATTTTTTTCATCTGATAACACAGGTAATGTTGCGGTCTCTCAAGATTTTGAATGGCGTAGCTTGAACTTATTCCTGACTAAAATGAGGAGCAGATTTAAAAAAGGTAGCGTGCGGACTGGCTATGGTAATTGACGAACGAGGGTTCAAAAAATAAAATAATAAGTAATAAATAAATAATAAAGTTAAAATGTTTATTCTACTTATAGATAAAAACATGAAGTATACAATAAAAAATATTGCACTAACGTCTGAACGTATTTAGGTATTAGGTATTAATGAGCCGGACACGCAAAATGTTGCATTTTTGAGAATGGCCGAGGTACGCTTAATTTTTTGGAAATATCAATAGGTACCAATCTGATAATTGAATAAGTATATAATATGTTCTGTGAATAAACATTTCACTGCATTTCATTTCATTTCATTGATCATGTATAATCGTTCCGTGTTTGTACTAACATTTAATACACCAAAACCGCCAAAACAGTATTTTGTAATGGCCATTTATGTTTGTTAAGACATTATTTTATCTATTACGTTTTTTTTTGCTTTTAATATAATAGTAGTATTTTGAGACAATATTACGCATCACCCAAGAATTTACAAAAACGAAACGCTTGGAGCCTGTGATTCCATAGAACTTTCGCGATCCGTGATGGCGCCATCTAGTGAAAGTACCCAATAAGACGCAGTACCTAAGCTTGAAAGCTCACACGTATTGTATGAGTTACATAGTGTTCATATAATTTTTATTGCATTTATTAAACTTATAAAATATACCCTTATTTTATGTAGAGAAGGATGTTTTTAAATATAATTAAGATGCGTTGAATTTCTTAACGTGTAAAAATCATTCAATCATCACGATTACTGGTTCAAATGTTTGGATCGATACCTGTGCCGCCATCTATGAGTTTATTAAAGTAATTAATTATACGTTGTTCGAGTTGGGAGGCCATGACATAGGTACAATACTGTACGAGGTCGTGATCAGATGTCAGTAAGCAGTGCGGTGAAATATGAGTGAATATTTTGTGGTGTGGAAACGAGAAGTCTGCGGGCAAGCCTGGCTCATCTTAGTACTTTATTTTTCATAGGTATTAAGTGACTGACGATCACTGACGTAAGGTACGTAGGATTTTTGTTGAAATCGTTAATTTTATAACGCGTAGCAGAGATTTTTTCAATTCCAAATTAAAGTGTCTTCATTTATGCCTTTGCATTTTGTCAACTGAATATTAGATAAGCAAATTAAAGTTACCAAATAGTTTCATAGGTAAAACTAAGAATGTTCCATATTTTGACAACCGCGTAATAATGATCCATATTTTGACAACGGCGTAATAGTTATATATCTCGTTTGATGAATAATTACATAAAAATCATAACAGGAACACATCCAAAATAAAAACACTTTTTGTGTACAACTGTTAAAATTAACTAACGTTATCTTGGTGTTTTAGTTAAAGTAATACTTACAGTAGGTGCCCAGTTTTAACAAATTTTAAAACAAGCGAGATTTAAGGTTATAACTAGTAGCCGAGTTTTTTAGCTAAGTATTTTGTTGTTATGAGCGTAGTTGAAAAATACAATAAGTTTATTTTTAAACGACTTAAAAAAATTAGGGCTTTCTCATTTACAGTATCAAAAATCCCCAAACTTTTAAAATAATTATACAGTAATCTTTTGACGAGTGAATATTGACAAGTCGTTACTGACATTTCGATGCAAATAGGTTAACAGCCGGGCGGAAACGGAGATTGCGGGTTCGATTCCAAATGTATCGATGATGATTACTCTAAACCATACTGATTACTCAAATCGTTAGAGAACGTGGTACATAAATTAAAAGCTTTCTTATGTTGAACAAAAACGGGTATGGCTTCAAAGTGGCAATATTTCAGAAGGGTTTCGTGAAGGTAGTAAATTGGTTTTTAAATAAAAATGTTTTAATGTTTGAAAATGGTTTCAGTCTATTTAGGTTTAAGAACATTTAACATACTCGTATATGTGAAGTTACATACATTTAGATGTAAAATTTCATTAATTAGCTACTTATTTTAAAGTGTTTTGTACGTTTCTCTATCCTAGGTTTCCTAAGTCTAATGGAGTCATAGGAGTTTTTTACGATCTAGAATCAATCTAATCTAGATTCTAGATTCATTTCAGAATGGTTACATTTATTAGGAACCATTATATAAAATAAAATAAATAAAATAATTTAAATGACATTCATCTATTTCTCAGTAAATAAATTTTCATGATGACCAAGTATTTTAGATTAGTTGGAAAAAAATATTGAATAAATTATTTTCAAGAACGGAACCCCAAAACCGCTATAAAAAAATGAAATCTTTACGGACGGTGATTTGATGTCAGAACTCGTTGTTTTTATTTCAACTATAAAAACCGTTTAAATGTCAAAGTCCATTATAAAGACGTCGAAATGGAATTATGCGTTTTCGGACGATCGAATAATTACCACTAAAGATTGGACCGTAATAGTTTATATGGTTAAATTAAAAACATAAAGACCTGAATTGATTTTAGGTGTCTAATTTACAGGCATGTAAATTGTTTTTTTCTTAAAATAATGCGACCAGTGAATTAAAGATTTATTTTGCGCAGAACTGAAGCATATTAGATGTTATTATTTATATTATGTTAGTAAGTAATCGTACTGTATATCTTTTTTTCTTTAATAATTATCGTTGCATCCTAACCATATAAAATGACGGATAAATTATGACAAAAGCTATGCAGTTCAGTTAACGCTCACTGTAAAATGAACTGCATAGATATGTACTAATAACCCCCTCATGTTTGAAATGGCAATTCAGGCATTTGAAATAAACAGCCCAATCAGCGAATTTATTGTAAATTCCAAATTTCCATAAATGCCCGTTTATACTACGGAAGTAGAACCGATAAGTGTCAGTGTTCACACGCACGCAGCATCCGGCCAGTCAAAACATGGTAGAGTTATGTAGATACGGGTAGAGTCGGTTGTCGTTATTAATTACAATAAGATAGTAGTTAATCGGGAAAGAGGAACGTCAATCAAAAGTGAAAACATTACTTAAACATTATATTGTGGATTGTAGGTGCTTTTTTTATCGTTAAAATAATTGTTTAAGTGGTTATCGAAATCTATTTATTTACAAAAAAAAAATTTAGCTAAAATACTGGCATGACCGGAATTTAACATAACTGATGGAAAGTAATCAAGGCCACCGATTGACAGCTGTAATACTAAATAAATTTGTATCCTATCCTACGTAATAAAAGCTCCAAGATTAGCTGGAAGAGATTCCTTATGGGATATGTCCACTTATGTGCGTTTACAGTAAACGTACATAAGTGGAACTGTATCGTTGCAAATTATTTTTTTAATTGATTTTTTGCAAAATAGTTTTAATTTTTACCTATCTCTTGTGTTGTAAATGTTGAAGATATATTATTCATAAATACAGATACCGAGCCTATATACGAGTAGATATGGTATGTGTTTAAGTTTGTAGGTATAACATTTCGATATACGTAGGTAGCTACTTTGAGGGTGTTAGTCTCATTAATCTCATTATGCTTGCCTAGTCAAGTTCATAATAGTCGAGTTCATAAAATGTGTGTAGGTACACTTTAGTACCTTGTCTATTTCAAGTATCCAGGTTTAAACTGCTATATATGAATTGTCACAGCGATTAAGGTGACAAGGTACTAAAGTGTACACATATTTACTAACTCAACTCTAAGTGCTTAAAGATAGTGGCATTTTTATGCAGCGCTCTTAATGAGAGCATTAGGTGCAGTTGTTAATAAGTATGTGTTAAATATATTGAGTTTTTGCAGCGTTTCTTATCAGCGTTGTATCCTCTTGGAAAGCGTTGAGATATTATGACGTGACTTACTGAATAAATATATTTATCTTTATCCTTTACCAGATAAGAGGTTTATTCAATTCTAAGCCGTATTCATTCGCCCAGGCCAATGTTTTATTCATTTATTCCTTATATTAAGTATAAACTAGAAAACGCCCGCGACTTCGAACGTTTAGAATCAGTTTTCAAAAAAACCCTTTCTTGGTGTAACCCTCCTAGGATACGTAAGGAATACTCATTACAAATGTCAAGTCCCTAGGTCCAGCAGTTTAGGCTGAACGTTTTCAGTCACGGTATTATTTTATATTTTTGTTTTCTTTTATTTTTATTTTTTAATCACGATTCCATCTGTGTAACAATGTGTAATAAGTATATGCTAATCGAATTTGTCACTAATTAATTACATTAAATTATTGGTTTGTATAGTGGTGTATATCACCGTTACTTTTTTACGATTTCAGATCGTGGCACTAATAGAGTATTACGGTAAACACCAAAATCTCACGTTTGAAGGCAACTTCCGATCATAAAATAAGGGAAGTTGGTTTTTAATTGCCATTTTATTGGTTCTGGACATGATTTTGTTTCTTCGGTGTGATATTTGTATTTGATAATCGTTATAGGAAACGTTGATTAAATGTGTTGGCAGCAACTATTATAACTGGGCTGGATCAAGAACCGAAGTGGCGGTGTTGTAACTAATAAGCTTGCATCCATTTTATTGGGTTATTAACTTGCCTGTAGGTCTTTTTGTAAAATATAATATTGTTTTTGCAAAACAACATTTTCTTAAATATTTACCGAACTGGGTCCGTACACCCAGTGCGTAATCCTTATAAATAAATAAAACGTGTTTTATTTTGTTACATTTTTAAACAATTAAATTATAATTATGTATTCTTCGCTAATGAACGTTACAATGGCAGGTATGCGCATGCGCTACTGCCTAAAAGTTATTTATTCTAGTCAAGTCACGTCAACAATTTTATCTTCAATAATTATTTTCTGCGTGGTATATTGTCAAATTCCTTTTATTACATGTTCGTTAAAATTTTATTGGCAACACACGTCTAAAATAATTTTATTACTCTCATTCTTGAACTGTGTGCTCCAATGCTAAACATCTAACAACGCAAGTTTACTGTATTCAACGAATGACTTTAATAACACGACAATACGGTACATTGTCACGTAGTTAAAATCTTTATTTTAGTTTTTTTAGATTGGATATTTAATGTTCCGATGTCTTTAACGGTAGGTGACAAAGTGTAAATGATAAAATCGAGATGTTAGCCGCTTCCGCGTTTTAAAGGAAATATTAATATAGTTAAATGGTTTTAATAATGTATAATGGGTCTAGTAGGCTGAGATGATCGGGTTTTCGGCCGTTTGTCAGCGACTGTTTCCTTTCTTGAGCAAGTTTGAATAATAACGATTGTTGATTTCTGGTTGCAGGTTGATGGGAATAAGAGTTTATAGAACGGGTTTTTGTTAATGTTTTAAACCAGTGTTGTGTATCTGTCATTATGTTCTAAGTGCCTCAATAAATAAATTTTGTAGTCTGCATTCTTGCCTAAACTGATTAAAGTGCAATTCTTATTGGATACGTGCTCGATGTAAATAATAGGTTAAACTACCACTAAATGAAGGGAATATTTTTGGTATCTCATAAATAAAAATTTGTACTTACATTGTTTTTATGGCATTATTGGATTGGTCTGTAATAACTTACCACATGATAAAATGCTGTATTTGAATAGAGATATACAATGCGACTTAAAGAGAAACAAATGATGGGGACAAGCAGTCTGTGTCAGTAACCTAAAAGGTAGTCTTAATAAGTATTAAGAAGTGTCCAAAAGTTTGAAAGATGATTAATTTGACACAACTATTTACATAAATTAAACACCATAAAACATTACAACCATTAAGAAATTAGCTTCGGAAATTTCCTACTTCGGAAGTTCTCAGGCCCCAAAAGTTGGTCATCAAAAAAAACACTAAGTAACTTTGATTAATAAACGTTTGCATACGCATGCCCGCTAGGTGGCTAATGCATTTGACCTCCCATCCACGGGTGTTAGCGGTTGAACTATGCTCCTAATACTCGCTCACAAATCACCCGCCAAACGTTTCCCATCACCCAACAGCCAACGTGTGGTCACGAAAATCAATCATAACAGGCATTTTCAACACAAGTAACAACCATTGACACTCTTGTCACGGATTTTAAAAGTCAGAAGTGTTAGAAAGCAGTAATGTATCATATGATTATATTTTGTACTTTAATGGATCTTTTCAGTGGTATGGGAAGGAGTGTGATGTATAGACATACGTCAGCCATCAAATCGTTATAACTATAAACACTAGTTTTGCAATTAACGGACTATATTTGAATAAATTTACGTCAATTTTCAATAGCTACACCATAAATCTAATTATCAAATGGATTATTATGTGAATACATCATATTATACAGTGCCAATAAAATAAATAACGTTACAGATGATGGATCAAAATAATATGAAAGTTAATGATGGGAATTTGGTTAATGTTAATTTAGTATTTATGATGCCATTTCTTTCTCTGGCAGATTAACGGAGAATACAAATAGTATGTTAAATTTAACAAACGTTGAAAAATACTGTCAAAAAAATGCAACTAAAGTAAAAACCACTCATTTTTTTCACCTGGTTTTCGGACCGATAAATTTATTTTGATTACTAATAAAATACCAGCAATAAACCTATTATTGGCAATTATACAAATCAAAAGAAATCTGAAATCGAAACCAATTTATATCGACACAGATAAGATAATCAGCAATAAAAACTAAAAGCCACATTAAATTCCTACCGACGGTAGCGGAGTCGTCGAAAACCGTAAAATTGACAATCGCTACAAAGTCGATCTGATTAAAAATCCACGCATCTACGAAGCTTATGCCAGTTTCCCATGACATAATTATACGTTTATGGTGTGAACCACAACTACGGAAGTCCTGGGTGTTTCTACACTGATTAGCATATATTACTGACCAGTAATTTATTAGTCCAGTTTTGCATTTTTCTTTTTTTGTGATGCGGTCAAAATATTAGTTCGGACTTTCGGACCCATATGTCTTCGTGGTGTGGGTTAACGACCTAATATTGCTTCCGTCGACTGTGAGAACTAACATTGAACTTTGATTTAAGGCTGTGTACGGACTTTAATGTTGTCTAAAAAATATATAAACTATCTAAGCGGATCACTATTGAGGTATTTGATTTATTTTACGGTTCCGAACCCAAAGAGTGCCTATATCAGAGTCTTTCAGCGTTTTGGGGGGTTATTATGAGATAGCTATGCATTTCAATTTACGCTGAAGGAAAAGGACAGAGCTATATAACTGCTAAAGCTCTTTCCTTTATGCTCACCGTAAAATAAACTGCATAGCTATCTCATAATAACCCCCCTGAGTTGAAATGAACTGTAACAGGTTAGACACTTAACAATTATTCACAGAGCGTGTTAAAATTAAGTTAAAATTAAAAGAAAGAAAGAAAGAAAAACATTTATTCGTGACAAATATAAACAAGAACAGATAAAAACACTTTCGTTTGCGAGTCCAACTTACACTTGGCAGGTTTTTTGGTAACTAATTACATTTCAATTTCAGAACGGTGAGAAATGTTTAAAAAGCCACTCTTCAATGTCTATACTAAATTTGTCAATGTTTTCATCCGCGTAAAACCGTTAATTGTGATTCCCTTGAAGTTTTTTTTTTCCATACTAAATTATGTCTATTCTGCGATCTAATCGTAACAAAGAGTCACTTAAACCAACTCACTTTGAAATGCAAAAAGTACTTGAGAGACACGGAAAGAAGTTAAGTCGGTACAAACATGTGAACAATTATGTTTGCCGTTTTGGCCGCTCTTTAAGTTTCTGCTGCTCACTACACGTCAAAAGGGTAAGAGATGACTGATACTTGAGATCGTAACCAAACCCGTCACGGCCAACTTCGCATAGCTTTCCCGTTCTCATCTCACGAGTGACATGCCTCGCACGATGTGCTTTGGTGATTAGAGAAAATTTAGAGAACTCTACACGGCAATGGTCAGCTTGACATAAGTTTTAACAGAGTGCTTAAAAATAAACACCATCTATTTGGGTTTTAATACTACGATAATATGAGTATTCAAATTTATTTATTTACCATTTCTTATAAAATCAAAACCAAGCCTTGTATTAAGAAGCCTAGTGGATCCTAGGGGCTCTTGTAAAATCTAAAATAAAAGTGGGAGAGAAGAATCTAAAATCAAAGTTAACTACTAACTCGTCTGTTATATGTGTTTATAATAGACGTAAAATAACTTCAACAATGCCTCTAAGACAATTCTAACCTTAAGAATGTAGTTTTTTACTACTCCACCCTGCGGCTTTGTTCATTCACTGGCAAGGCGCCATTTTTTTTCCAAAACCATGGTCCCATTCACACAACCTGACATTATAACGCATTAGTACGACCTTTTTTAACAAACCGCATGTCATATATCCCTTTTGACTTTTTAGGGCAGGTGAAAAAACACTTTTCAAATTTGCACCAGCCTATAATGCTCGTTTTTATGCTTTTAATGTAATTTGGCTAACGATGTGAGCTATGAGGCGTTTCCGGTTTTTTAACAAAAAAACTTCGATGTTTTGTGTGACCTTAACGGAATCGTCCATATGTTATTTATTGATGATGGTTACAGATAAAACACACAATTCGATGTTATGAATAAAAATAGCGATTAATTCAATAGTTTTATCGCATCCACGCTAAACTGGGCTAAATATGAATAAAGGTTTATGCCACGGTTAAGTTTCAATTAAAATACCATAAGGGTACTTGCGTTTTGAATAAAGCGTTGGTAATGATACTAAATAAAATCGTCACGAGTAGGTACACCATAACACGGCACAAAAGCTTAACATAAACTGAATCGCGTTATGTCAATAAATCTATACGCACACAAATCACGATTTCAATAGAGAAACAACAAATTGGTTTCCTACAAATAATAATATTTTATGGCAATGCCGGAGATAAGGGCACGCACATAACTTTGCGGAACCCTAACTAACTGGTCCAACCGGTTGAGATCGGTGTTAAGTTTAATTACAACAATAGAACCTCACGAATATATTATTCCACAATATCCAACCACACATTTTTTTTAAATTAATTCCTTATAATCAAAATGTGAATTTAATTTCTCGTAAACAAGATTTGTTAAAATACATATAAAACAATTTATTATATTCCTTAGATTACGTGACATAAAAGTATATTCTTCCATTCTGAATTTTTATAATCCTTAGGGAAGTAAACAATATTTTCCTTTCATGTATAGATTTTTTAATGAGGTCGTTTACAATAATTTTGATGATAGTAACGTTATATAAAGACATACTTAAATCATTTATTGGTAGTTTTATGTTTAGCTTTAACAATGACACAAAGAAAACAAAGCAGATTGGCAAATAAATATGTTCCTTTTTATGTGACATATTTCTCATATACATAAATTAATTGTAAACTTTTTGAGGCTGGCTCAAAATGTTTTTTAACCTCAAATCCGTTGTCAGATCCAATGATGCTTGCGCCTGGTCGGTCTATCGATCATTTTGAGGAGATTAGAATTTCATTATCATCAATTATGAAGTTTTTACGGCTTATACGTATTAGTCATATTACGAGGTAATTATTGGTTAGATAGAATTTATATCTTAAAAGTTTAGGATACTTCCTCTGGCTAATTATGTTTTATTTGCATTTTAATATGATTCAATAAAAGCATTTATTTTTTGGATTTCTTTAAAACCCGCAAGTTTCATTTTAGCAATCAATGAACCTGTTTTTCTTTTGTTACATCTTACTTTTTACACAAACGTTTTGAATCATTTTGATCAGCCTTATCATGCCTATTTTATTAAATATGTGCTACACCGAGATATGGCCAAAATAATCCTGTAACACCAGTATTCACTTAATTCCTACGACCTGAGGCAGGTCAGGATACGTGCTAGCCGTTGAGACGTCTTTTTCTTTCTTTATGGCATCGTGAAGGTGAGAGAGCATACAGGTTACTCATACTTGATGATAAGTGGTCTGGAATCTGTGACCCATACACATTTGCATTCTCAAAACTAAACTTTAAAGAATGCAATTCTAAGGCCGCAAATGCTTTGCCAACCCTGAGGACCAAGATGGAATGCCCCTATGCTGGTAATTTCACCGATTGTCTTATCTCCACACTGGAATACAACAGTGCCATCACTCCTGCTTGGCGGTAGGTTAGGTTAGGTTAGGTTAGTATGGTGGTCGCGATCCGGACACTTGCACAAGGTCCTACTTGTGTTTTTATTCTTCTTTCACACTGTTATCAAAAAATTGCTGTATTGACTTATTTGAATTATGTTTTCGGGCAGGAAACTGTAGTCAAAGCCACCATCCTTAGCTTGCGGGCAAACGCCGAAACAGCAGCCGTGGGAATAAAAAGATAAACTGACTACAAAACTACTCGTGATTCGAAAACCAGGCATATTATAAAAATGCTCTAAGCGTTTGAACATTTCATTATAGTTTATTTATGGTGCCGTTTTATTGTAAATTAGGTCTCGTTTAGACTGTCAATGTGACTTGGATGGGCATGCAAAGACGTTTTAATCTCTGAAAAAAAAAAACTAGCGTTTTAACATTTATTTACGGTTATATTTTTTGAATAATGGAACTGTTATAATTATTAACTAGTTAGTATGGAAACATTTACACTTACATTATTTTAATAATGTTGTTTCGGTAAGATTTTGTTTTTCGTTTTTTGAAATTATTAAAACATTTTAGGTAATTATTAAAACTTTTTAATATTATATTAATGTAAATTTGTTGATAGTAGAATAAATGACATATTCAATCATTTTCAACCAATGCACAATGCTTGGTTTTATCTAACTAATTATACAAAAAGTATTCTTAACGTATTATGTGGTAAGGACTTTGTTAAGTTATCAAAATCTTTTGATACGTTAATTACTAAAGTGACATAAAATGCATATTTATTTGTCAATCTTTTTGACTCGACCATAGTTATTATCTATTTTTATAGGCTTTCATAAAGTGATACAACACACAAATTTTATCATACATTTACGTGACTGTATGAACTTTATGAACAATAGGTGATTATCGTCCTTTGTAGAAAGTCAAAAGCGCAGCGTGCGGGCATTGTATTTGCGCGATCTTTGAAAAGATCATGAATCGCCTATCGATTTTTCAATTAAGAATCGATTCCGAATAATACGATCGGTTAACAAGGAACCATCTGTTTTTGATTAATTAAATTTCTAAAAATAAAAGCGACGGGTCGCTCAAGTGAAATGCATAATGTGATTTGTGAATGATATAAGTGTGTAATTGATTGAGCGTGTATAAAATTGATGGGCCGTATAAACGTGTAAGAATAATTTAATTGATTGATACACATTTGACGGTAATATTTTTAATTAAACGGTGGCGTTTTGCATATAAGAGTAACAACGTTCAATTATTTTTAGTGATAAACTGACAAAAAATAATTATGTTTCAATTAAACATAGAACGACATTAATTTATTACCATTTTAAATTACGTACGAGAATAATTAATTTTGTCTGCGAAAGTATCAGATAAAAAGGCTGAGTGCCAATCTTGAAGAACACATTAAAATTTCTACTTTACATTTCATAAACAAAACAATTAATAAACAACTCTAACTAAGGATAAAATGAGGATATTTTTGATTTTTCACTTTCATTTTCCAGTAGTTATTTGCCACAAGATATTTCAAATCATGCCAAACCCAATAACATCCAATCACCGGTCAAACTAGGGTCCAATAGATTGGATCCTTAAGCTACTGCGAATAAACATGCAAAGATATTGGTTTAGTCATAAACACAACTACGGAATGACATAACGGTCAGATACAGTTTATTCTGGTGGACTAATTCTCCACCTAACTCAAAAGCAAAATACTATAAGTCTATAGTAAAAATATGCAACGTTCACCTTTATTTCCTGCTTAATAATGGTACAAGTGGTGAGTATTTAATTTGCAGTTACTCTATTATGCTTTTGAAAGTCTGTAATACTGAAGCTGTCGTTAATAGTAACATTGGAAATGAGTATATCACGAGTGTTTTAGTGTAAAACTGGTTTATCGATATTTACGGAAAAGGCATTAAAGTTCGCTTATAGTAAAGCATGTTTGTTTCTTTAAATTATTGACTAGTGTTTTTTTTTTTAATAATTTAAAGACCAGTTTAAACTTTTATTAAAAATAAGTTAAAACTCATTAATCGATGTAAATAATATTATTTCATGATTTTGAACAATCGTACATACCTATATCAATTTAAAAATTTATACTACGTTTTAAAAAAAAAGTAACCAAGAAAAACCAAGAGTGATATCCATAAAACTCGTGCTATTTATACATGAACAAGAAACTTATGGAGACGCGACGATTGGTTATTCAAATCTTTTGTCCCCCGGCTAGAAGAAACCGTCGGTCGATTTCATGCTACATTAACCAAAATATTTTGTTTTGTAAATATTATGCTCAAATTGTTTGATGATCGAACTAGACTTTATTTATTTGATGTTGGATAGCTTATTTATTTTTAGCGGCGATTATTAATCGTCGTAGGTATCGTTTACACACATTAGAGACACAAAGTCGTCAGATAATTCATTCAATCATTTGTGCACCCGCTATAGGTACATTATTTTTTGTAATTTCAATAAAATTGAAACCCTTTTCTTGAGTCAAAAGCGTACATAAGATCGCAGCAAGAAACTTAACTTAAAAAGATAAACAACGTTTTTTTTTATTTGTTCTTGAAAATATAAACAAATCAAATGTTGTCTCTTAATGATTTATGTATAAAAATAATAATTATTATCTTTAACTCAGCTTCAGTAATATAAAGCGAAGTTTAATTTTCTTGGTTCATATATTGCAGAGCATCATCCACATGAATATTAAGAACTGGCCACTTGCACCGCTTCTGGGTCTTTTTCGCATAACGCTTTCCATTTTGAAAGCACAAGCCATAAACATGTAATGATCTGTTTTGTATTATGTTAATATTGACTTATTTATAGTATACCCTGCTTATGTGCGATGTGACTTGTTAAAATAAATATTGGTTTCATGTTGAGTCACTATAATTCTTGTACAAATCACCCTATACTCACTATATTTTTTGCTGCAGTATCTGGATTGGAAGAAAACCTACGATGAATGCAATTTATGAGGTCCAGATGTCTTTGTTAGGAGTTAGGACTTATTGATAAACTAGTTGTTTTACTTACCTTACTTTAAAGAGCATTGTGGGCGGTTTTTTTTAAAAGCGTTTATTTTGTTGTTTTGTAAGTTTAGTTCAAATGTTTAAGTGAATTAGGAAGACATGTAAACCGAATGAAATATTTTGTAGTATCCAAGAGTTGATCTGATGATAGGTCAGAAGATGGAAACAGAATCTCCACTGTACTTTACGTAGACCTATTAAGTTAGTTTGACTTCGATACTTAAGTGGAAGACAAAATTAAGCCGACAGCAAAATTTTACTTAAAAATATTAACGTTAGGGTAGGTTAGGGTAGGACGTAGGTATCTATTTAGATTTAATTTAAACAGGTACCTACGTCCTAACCACAAAAATATGATTTCTAGAATAAACTACCTATCTACTTTTGTAAAGACCAACCTTAAAACTTTGACTGGTGACAAGTCCATTCAGTCAATTTGGTTTTGTACCAGTATAATATGATGGCTGTCACAGCAGTATTTCTATTTTTTTTTTTAAATTATAGTCACGTTTTTTTACATGGTTACAGATCTAGTAATGTTAATGAATCATCATAATTACCTATAAAATTAATTTCGATTGAACTAAAATTTTACTGTAATTAATTCAATATTAAATATATTTCTAAACTTATAATTATAAAATATACCTGAAATATGTTTACTGATAGCGAATGACTGCTAATTTCTTCGCCGTTAAATAATTAAAAAGTATTATAAGCTACTTATAAACAAATCTAAGTAATAAATGTTTTGCTCCCAAGGAAGTCCAAACCAATATCTCGTGCTTTATATCAATCTCCTTCCAATCCGTATAAGCGTACAAAAAATATTTATATTCATATTTAAATAAATCACTTTTGAACGTTTCGTGATTCATCAATTAAACAGTTGCTGGCAATTACTAAGCACAGATTATAAGCGGTTTTAATTATAGACCAATATGAATTTTAAATGAGAATTTGTTACGAAGTATATTTGTATTAGTGTCGGTGTGAGGTAACATGTACTGTACTTTGTTACAGTAGGCATTAACTAATCGTTTGTTGTTACGATAAGTTCGGGTGGAGGTAAAGTTAAAACGACATTTTTTTTTTTTATTTCAACTGACCCATTTCTTGAAATGACGTCTTTAAAAATCATGAAATATTAAATAAAATATTACATATCTGTCTGACCAAAATATTTGAGGAAATAAATACTATTCACGTCATTCCTGATGATCACAGACAAAGGCAAAACGTGTGAAACTCCGCATAATTTCACTGAGCTATGGGTGAGGACAAAAATGAAGCTATTATGTGGGAACGTTGACATGCGCAAGAGTTTTGAACTTAGATCGACCGATCAAGATCGAGATGACGTGTCTTTATGTTATTCAATTGTTGAAGTCTCGCCCAGAGGCCATACATGAGAAGGATGGAATAGGAAGAAAAAAGCGAATTTCTTACAAAGTTTATGATTTGAAAACAAGTACACCTATATGGATAAATTGAGTTTTGAGTATAATTGATTAACCTAGTGACCCTGCTTGTAAACCGTTTCATTTCCGATAGGAGCAAATATTTGTATGATCAATTGAGGAGTACAAATATTTGTTTTTACTTAGGCACCCACAATAGAACAGGCCACGCTTACGGTTTGAGACTCGGTCAGTTGTTATATTTCCCCCTGATACTTATTCATAATTATTATTTAGTTTACGTGTGCTTGTAAAAGGATTTCCGACTGAGACAGTCAGGATTAAATTAATGACGTTTAACCCTACACAATTAATGACCAAAAATTACCTGTTTAAGAAGACAACATAACCGTTAATTAAAAACATCTTGTTTTAATATGAACCATCAATTCAAGCTCAACAAAAGGCGCATAACATACGGCTCCACACTCATTCTTCATAAGTTCCACGCAACGCAACAAATGAATCTGCATCGCTTCCGTCACCACAACAATATGGCAATAAAAACTCTTACCATACAAGTTCACTGTCCAATACAATTGAGGAAAAACCTCATGTGACGCAATCCATGCAACGGGTGAAACACCTAATTATCTCATAGCGAAGAATGAACTTTCGCTTTTGTGTTAAAACAATGAGATTTGCACTCTCTACTGAGGTAACTTATACTGTTTTTTACATGGCGTATTATGCGTAGGTAAACTTTGATAATTTGATGATAAAGTTAACTTCAGTAAAATTAATTAATTGATTTAAAAACTTAATATGTTTAGCTACTTAAGTATTTGTTTTTGGACCATACATGTGAAGGTGACGTGATTTTTCTGAATAATATTCGTTTCCGTGAATGCTTTCATGTTTAAGTAAAGCAAGGGTACAAATTCTTCTCAAGATTTCCTTAACAATACAATTGGTGGACTATTTGTTTTGACAAAACTAAGTAGACGTAGGTACTCGTATATGCAAAAAATCTTATCCAATTTTATAGGTTCGTCTTAATACGGGTATTATTTTTACACTTGAATAAATTTAAATTATAAAAACGTCAGTATCCTTATAAAGTCAGAATCTTTGCAAGCTTGTCACTTTAATCAAAGATATCAAACTGTCATTAAGATATCAGATATCTTAGGTATTATTTTTTTCTTTATTAATCGTCTAGTTATCTGGTCTAACGAATCAAATGCTCTAATTTAGATTTCAACATCGCTAATACATTCCGTTCCAATAAAGGCTGTATAAAGAATTATAAATGACTGTTGTCAAAATATTCAGTACAATAGTAATTAGGTTCTTGTGTGGAACAAAGTATTGGTTATAAAGTGTAGCGCGTGCGTTGGAGGCACAAAAAGTTTTAGACGTGGCTCGATTTAGAAGAAATAGGCGGTAACGAAGGATATATTTACGAATAAAATGCATTGGAAAGACGGACATTCAGGCTTTTAATGATGAAAACTTTGATAGCATTTAAGTAATCAATGGAACGATACTCCTATTTTTTATATGTTCTTCAAAACAGTATACCTACTTGATAGCATTGTACTAACGAGAAACTTCTCAAAGTAAAAGTTTCTTATAGGTAGAGAACTTTCTTAATGCTTTCAAATGTTTTCATGAATGGTCTTGGCAATTACTTAAAATTATTTCCAAACTTTTGTTAATGTTCTGCAACTTGCACATTGCGGATACTTAGCCTTGATCAAACAAATTTTCTAGAGCTGAGCAAATTTAGGAAGCGAGGCGTGGCTTTTAGTTTTTGTATAATTTTACAATAATATTAAAGAAATACTACGATAAATAAGAAAACATGTATTTAACGATGTGTTCATGTATTTTGCTCGCTGGCGCCTACACCATAAGTCACTGATAAAGAAATGCGTTCAAATTCCTCTGTATAAAGTATTGGATAGGACGCCTGACGCGATTGTAAGGTTTTTTGTGCCCTACGTGAGAGCTTGCACCCTCATGATAGGTAACTTGAAGGTCTACTTGTGCCTCATGACAGGTTTTCTACCAAGTATGAAAGGTGTGGCACCTAAATTAGTATTTGTTTGTATTTTAATATGAAAACATTGCTAAATAACTTTAAGCTTAAGTACATATAAATGCCGGTATGCTAGTATAGTTGATAAAATACAATTGGCAACGACTCGACTTAGCGCTTCTTAAACGGTGGAAATTATATTCGCAAACAAAGGAAAGTGTACCAATGCGTAATTATTTTTCGGAATCACTCATATTTCTCTTTGTCTATCTTAAAGTGATTGGCTAATTTAATATAAACAAAACACTGTCACTAAAGTACCATCAAAATTATTATTTTGCCTATCTCTGGAAGAGTTCATAATGATGTCCTAATTTTAAGGTTAATTTAGGTACTAAATCATTGAGTGTCTTTACACCGTGAAATGCGATACTTAAAGAAAAATAATAAAACAGGGTGACATTGGTAGATGTGGTACATAATCTACATAATATTATTATCGTGTTTTGTAGGATAATTTAATATTCGTCTTGCTTACTCAATTCCTTTATCGATGTGTAATGAGGCTGACAAAGAAAGCAGGACAAATACGAATATATTCGACCAAAAACAATGTCGTTTATACAATACAATACAATACAAAACACTTTATTGAACACCAAATAAAAACATTACAGAGATCCAGTAAAATTAAAACAAAAACAACAGGTAAACAACAGGCGGTCTTATCGCTTATTTATTCAATACACCTGTTACATCTGTACACGTTTTTAAAATATTTTTCTGCTAAATGTTTATTTCGTTCGACAGCTCATAGCCTCCAAACAACTCGTGCGCAGTGCAATCCGGCGTTTTTGTATGACGCGATCAAGCATGCGGCTATGCCAACCAGTTGCGGTGAAAGTATTGTGTACTTATCAACTAAAGTTTCCGGCCTGATATCGTTTAGGAAGAGGTTATTTATATTTTATTAACGAAGTAACTAAGTGATATCTAACCGTCTGAAATTTTAAATTATGTTTAGCGTATGATTCATGATCTTTTTCGTTCAAGTTTTTTGGAGTTGAAAACGTTTTTATAGAGCCCTATTGTTTTATTAAAATCATTTATTTTGTCATTTTCATATGTTTTTACTGAGGTACATCTAAATATGTCACAATCAAATTTAAAATCCAACAAGTTCATAAACATTAGTTAATAAGTCGTCACTTCCTGTAATAAATACAAACAAAGGATACATATTGAAACTCAGAAAAAAAACAATTGCTACTCGTGCAAACCGCATATAAAAACATGGTTGAAAAACAAAGATCAAAGAATGCTTTTGTTGTACCAGCAAATAATACTCTTTACCGTAGAGCTTTTACAATGAACTGGCGCAAGCTTGTTTAGAAAACCAACGGCCGCGAAAAGCACAATCATGCGGTTGCTTATGATCTAGTTTTTGTCCGTCCGTCCGTCCGTCTTAAACTCTCATCTCGTTGGTAACCGAGGACGAACGTGAGGGTCTTAACGCCACGGTGTATTGAACTGTGGAGAATACTCGTGTTGGTGCAGTGTTAGGAGCTATTTTTTTTATAAACAGTGATATAACGATGAGAATACCTAGAATTCAGTTTAAATGTTCAATACAAGCCCCTATTTAATAAACTTTCCATCTCTTTTCTATTCGGTAAAACGATATAGCTTTTGGCAGGTAATCGTATTGTTGTTAGCTTAGCCGCCATTACTGTCAATTAAATAAGAGCTATCATAACCGTTAAAATACTACTTAATAATCTTTATACTGAATAAAGAGCCCGAGGAAAAGTACTTATACCTATTTCTATTATTGTGACTATGATGATGAATTAAACATAAAGTGACAAGGCATTATTTTACTAATATAGTAACTTTAGGCTGGCTTTGGATAAGACCAGATCAAAGGAGCTGGGTCTAACCAATAGTAAATGAAGAGGCACCATAAGAAGAAGCAAGTTAATTGTGCGTTTATGCACAAGGGGAAAGACCGATTGCAACAGCATTGGATGACCACTTGTTATAATAGAAATTATATCTAAGTAGTGTTTTTTAAAATTGACGTTGCATTGTTGCGGCAATAAGTGAAAAAAAAAGAGTGGCGCAGGACTTCACGGATTGAAAACACTATGTAAAACTGTGACTCTTTATCGATCAAGATTGACACATGTCATCATCATTACCTTGTTACAGTGAAACTCCGCCACCTTCAACGCTGCCCTCAAATTTTCTGAATCCACTGCGGTTTCCTTTATTTTCTGTTTGTATTTATTTGAAACCAGTATAACGAGGAAGCCAAATCACATAGGAAAGGGGCCATTACTTCGGAATTACGATGTTTACTAACGCCCTAAGTACGGATTATCCGTAATGAATGGGAAAGCAATAGAACTTTTTTCTATACAACCTTCACGGCTACTGTCTTGTTAAAATATTTGTCTAATCAATATGATTTCTTGTTTTCGTTGTTTCGTGAGAAATAACGACTTTGTTTGGTTTACAGATACTATTTTATTTAACAAAACTGGTTATTTAAGTAGCCAAAAACTAAAAACCATTAAAATCTACTAATTCGTTACAGTTTTCCTGTTGGCGTTGTTGTTTTTTATGCTTATAATGTAACTTTTTACGGTTTTTGAAATAAAACTGAGTGACATACAAACAGATAGACACATACGTAAGGAAATTTGGCAAAAATATAAGGGGTCCTATTGTGATTACGAAACTTTTCACTACCGAACTTTACATGCGATTTTAATAAAAAAATAAAAAGGTCGCATAACCCACTGACCATAAACGTAACAAAAGATATCAACGGGAGATACAACTAGACTGCTCAAAGAATCAAACTGCTGCTTGCATGCAACCGATCGAATTCTAAAACACAAAGTTAGTACTTCCCATCCTCAGTACTTTTTGTACTGTGACCGACTGAAATACCTAGACACGTTCGTACGTTTCCGTGAAAATACGAAGGAAAACAATTATGCACTACATCTGTATACGATTATTATAGATCTCTAATAAATTGATAAATTAAATTACAAACATCGCTGCACTTAGCCTTTTGTTTTGCAGTAACGTTAAAAAATAGACATTGAATGGATAGTGACTTCCTTGTAGGTTAGTCGGTCAGTCAGTAAGTATATTGTATTTGCTAATCAGTGTTTAGTCCGTAGCCTCTACGGTCTGTCACGGGCAGTTGCACTATCAGTCTGTCTTGAACAGAATGGCTGCTTAACACGGAATGTTTGTCCATTCATCATTATTTACGTTTGCTGTGGTACAGTAATAATTTGAAACACCCACGTTTTTGAAGATTAAGAGGAACCAGCTAAAGGTCTGTTTATTGACAAAATCTTCGATGTGATCACTAATTCTTGTAATTTTTAAGATCTAAGCTCATCTTGAAGGTAAATCACTGTTATTGACACACGAGCACTCATGCCATCTAATGGTAAATGGGATCTGGGAACAACATACATTTGAATTCTCAAGACTACAATATCAAGACGGCAATCTGAAGCACCGTATTAATAAACTCATCTTGAGGTCAAACCATAGAAAAATATTATTCTTGATACATCTTGAAATGAGTGTAACGTTGAGATCAGTTAATTAATACTGCTCTAAGACGTCAAATACGTGGCTAATCTTGAAAACGAAGGTGAAATGTGTGTGCTAATAATTTCACCGGTTGTCTTATCCCTACATCGGAACACAACATTGCAAATATTGCTGCCAAGCAGCAAGTTAATGGATAAGATGATGGTAGCCATCCGGTTTGACCTGCATAAGGTCCTACCACCACGTTAACTCAATCCGCTCTCTATATGTTTTATAGCATAAGGAAAGGTTCCTTACGGTATAACAAGGTTCTGAGGCACATAGACATTTCCAATCTTAAGACTACAAAGATAGTATTTATAAACAAAGTTCTGGCCCATCAGCCTAAACCGTCAAAAGCAACAAGATGTTCCAAACACCTGCTCGATGGATGGACGGCATCCGGAACATCCGGACATCAGGCAGTGGATGCAATGAGCACATGACCGAAGAGAGTTGCGAAGTAATCAGGGCTTTTATTCTACAGAGTAAAACTATATTGCTTTTGACCTTTTTATGGTATTGTCAACGTTTTAATAGCTCTTAATAACTTGACAGTAATGGCGGGCGAGTAAGAAACAATATGATTACACGCCAATAGCAATATTGTCTAACATCGTAGAATAAAGACGGAAATGAAGAATGGAAACGGATTGCCAGGACAGATAACGTTCTTTATTCTCTTAATGACGTCACACCGATATTTAAAGTAATTTCTACTACATTTGCTTTTACTAATTAACCTCGACATGATATGACTTTTATTTATGTAACAAAACCGTAGACACTTTCGCTTTGGTTTACGTGAGTATTGTGTACAACCCGTATATAAACCGAAAATCCGTTCAGTAGCATTTGAGATTATCTGCGAACATACAGACTTATATATTATGTAGTAATATGGTAACATCAATATTATTTCAAAACGGGCGCTTACCCCCAAAATTATTATGAAAATGTCTATGTCGAAATTACGCAGTAAAACATATTTTTTCTATCACGTGTCGTCAAATATAAAGAACCAAATATTTGACATTTCCACGCTACCAAGGACACCATTATTTCCATATTTATGGAGATAAAATATAATTATACTGTTAATTGACCAATCGCGTTTGCCTAATATAATTTATTCTAATGTAATGAGTGGTTTGCCGTCGTTTATCCGACGATGTATTCATGTTTAATGTTTGATTTCAATCTATACAGGTTTTATTAGTTTTTACAAGGAAATGGCACGTTGAAGTGAAGCGGATGATCTAATAGAAGCAGTTATTGCCTAAGATGTTATAATAAATTCTCGAATACTATTGAACTACATAAAATAGCATAAATATAGCAGCGTTAACAAATACTATGCATATTTCAACACTTGACATTTTTATTACGTCTTGTTACATTACTTTGACATCATGATTTTTGCCAATAGGATTTGAGATCCAATATCATAGTTTTTTTTGGGAGTTAGATAAAAAATTTTATCACTTGGGTACTTATTGAACAAACGAATCCATAAGGTTATATTTGCGGTTAACCTTTAATTTACCAATTATTATTAATAATAAGTACATCAACAACACCATGAGAGGAAAAAAACTTTTTCGATACGTATGTATACACCTTATCAATTTTAATGTATAAAGTCAATGAAATCAGTTTTGTTATTGTATATATTATGAAATACACGCATTTGTGTGAAAGAAAACATATTTTCAAAACAATATTTTTAACTGCTTCGTAAAAAAAGTTTAATGAGAAAATACTTACGTCATGATCAGGGATGTACGAATACACGTGTAGCTTGTCGATCCTTATTGTTCCCTGGAACGGATACAATAAAGCCCCCCGTGGCAGTTCCTGGGACGTCCACACGTTGACAGAAGCCTCCCTCCCCCTGGCCCCACCAGGCCTTAAGGCCAGACTCAGTTCTTGCGGTATCAAAACCAATGTTTCCATCTTAACCACACACACTTCCAGTCAGAATTGATTAATTAATTAGGATTAAATTTGTCCTCCCACAGTCAACGTGCCACAAATGAGTAATCCCCAAGAATGTGACCGAACTCGTCCATCACAGTTAATGAGAAGAAATAATTTATTACGAGAAAAAAGGGACGTCGTCCCGATTATCGGTTGCTGATGTCACCTACAAAATATCGGTTGGGTGCGTGATCGATCGCTCGGTGAAACGTCAGTGAGAATTAATCACAACTCATATAAGGCACACACAAAACTGTCCTAACCCCAAAGTCAAAAAATTACACAAAAAATTTGATCATCTTTTTAGGTAAAGTTCGTTCAACCCACTGCAATATTGTCCTCAGTACAATATTAGCGCAGTACTATAGTACCGGTATGCGCACGCAAGATGCGCGCGCCGTCTCTGAACGTAGACTGAAGGAAGCGCTAACATTGACCTTAGTAGCGGCCGTGATCGCGTTTACAGTTCATTTTTTGTTCGATAAAAAGGAGAGGAGTAAAGCCCTGCAAAACTTTGCCAACCTCTTTTTCTCGTATTGAACCGTAAACCGATTGACGATGGTCGCAGCTAACTGCGTTTATAAGTTTGTAAGATGTAGTAAGGTGCGCTCCCCTCCATAGGCGGCACCTGCTGCCTGAGCGCCGCCTCAGAGCGGCATAGAGCGCTGCTCGGCGCGCGCGCACCTACCTGTCTCATAGAGCTTTTTTCGATACTGTACGGCAGGTGCCTTATAACACACCTTTTTATACAATTAGGCAATCCATGTGACATGTGACAAAAAAACTATTTAGGGTGCGGATTGCTTAGTTCAACAGTTACAATAGAGTTTATATTGAGATATTAGTTTTGGAATAATAATTCAGTTTCTTATACATTTCTGAAACATGTTACAAAACTGTATTTTTATAAAAGATTTTTTTTTTGGAAATCAGGAATTTTAACAAATTTCATATGATTTTACCTTATACCTTCCCAGTTTTTTTTCATTAGCCTTAACTTTGACTGCATATCTTTTTCACATAATGCTAACGTCGTCAGTATCAACTACCCTAACGGTCTAATAGAGCCCTCAATTATATTATAACTGACAAACAGCTGCCAGTCATTCCTTTTGTGATACCTTCACCTATGAAGAATTAGCTCCTATTAGCACATAACGCATCTGCACAATGCTTCTGATGATAACATTAGCTATATGACTAACTTAAAATTGCATCTTTGTTATGAAATAATGCATCTAATGCATATTTATGAAAGAATCACATTAATACATTTTTCATTTTGGTATGTAATTTTTCATTCACATATTTTTTTTATATCTATAAGCCATTTGCGCCTTTATTTTACTATTTTTATTTTACAACCTTAACCTAACTGAACCGTAGATATAATTGAAAACCTTAATAAGTTGTTTGACACATCTGAAAACCAGTGATGATTTGACAAATGAAAATTCTGACAAACATGTGTTAGCACAAACGTTGTTAGGGATTCCGAGGGACGCCCGTTCAGATTGCTAGTGATTTTTTAAATTTTTATCTTTATTTAAAGAGCTTGGTCACTATAGTGACCATGCCGCTGTATTATTTTTAACAGAATGTATCTTATCTTCTACTTAAACCTACTGCAGCCAGTTTATACATTTATTTCGCATTGCTAGTGTTGAAAGGTGTAAATGTGTTTTGTAATAATCATCGCAAGTCATAACGTATTTTTTAAGAAACTGTTACTTTTTCAGGTTTTTTGTAAATCAAACCTAACCTAACCTGGCCTCGTTCAGACATTAGATATTTATATTTGTATAGACGTTTATGGTTCAGCGACATAAAAATTATGTCAAGAATATAATTACTTCTGACCAATAAAATTATGGGAAACAAAGGGCTCCCAATCTTGCTCATGCGCATGAAACGGTTTTGTTACTGACTAATTGGTTGACTGACTGACAGACAACGCAATAAACTTGAAAGGCCATCATTAAAAAAAAATTACCTACCTTTCTGATGTATCACTAACGTAAAAGTCAACATTTTTTTTTGATATTACGCATGAAATCAAGTAGATAATGATAATCACACGTTAAGATTCCAGGTTAAGTGAACTGGAAATGAATATTAAGGAATGCCATTATACATACAGTATTATTACTAGTCGATTTCTGAATCTTCCTCCCATTACTTGCATCCCATATTCAGATGTGCCCCCTTTTAAAACGGGCATGGATTGTCAAAAGATACAGCCAAGACAATATTGTAAACGTTTAACGCCGTATTTAGGCATTTATTTGCTGCGCTTATCTTTTGCATAATATTGACGACGTGGTGTGTCTATTTCGAAAGGGTCTAAACCCTGTTCAGACTTACTTGTCTTTATGGTTAACAACATTCTTACCTCAAAACTAATTTTTTTTTGCTAAAACAGCTCTTTTATCGTAAATAATGTGAACTGAGAAAACATTTTGGAAATCACTTGGCCAACGGTATTATCCGTGATTGCTTTGTTTCATACAAAAAAAGTTGTATTTTGAGGTTAGAAAGTGGTTTACTACTTAAGACAAGTACCTAAGTATGAACAGGGTATACCTATATGGTACAGCATAGTCATTATTTATCGTCATATTTGGTCGAAAATCTTTTTCTACTATCCTAACCTAATTTAACGAATAAATAATGTATTATATTTTTTATTAAAATGTATAATTTCAGCCTAAAAGGATGTTAGAAGAAAATATTTTAGACTAAACAACAACATTCGGAAAAACAATTTTATACCTTTTAAAGGGATTTCTTTTCGAAAACTAAAAAGCTTGTTCAATTCGTATAAATTAAAATAACGTTTAATATAGTATCACCAAGCCATGGACAAATTGATTCATCTACTCGCTGGTACCGCCTTAAACTAGTTTGTATCAAAACTTAATAATTATTAAGAAAAAAATGAATATAAAAAAATCATATGTGATTGTTAGGTAACACTGCAGAAACAAAAACTGAAAGATACTTATAATGAATTTTAATATTTTCTAACCACCTGGTAATTATAATTGCAGATCCTTAAAATAGTTGGAAATCAATACCCGCAGATGACATTGCATCAGCTTTCAACCTTAGCACTGAATATCGAAGATGTAACATTAGATATATCAAAATGAACTCAGTGTTAGACGGTTTAAGGTATATTCTCCTTTGTGTTTTACAATCCACATGGTCCAGAATGTCGACGACCTGCTCACACCTGCCTTTACCGCAGTCAAACTGCTCTCAGTATTGTTATATAAATAAGCTATTACTTAATTTATAATATGTTTTTAACTCCTATCATTACTGATGAATAAATAAAATAAAAGTCCTCTAAAATTAACATCAATGTTGATGATCATTTTTGTATATTGTTTTTTTACTATACCAAACCACGTGGCTGGTTTATCCAAACACGTGGTTCTGTTAAACAGCCAATGAAATTGTTTCGTAGAAATTTTACGTAACGGTGTTTCGCTACACTACACAAAACAAAAAGACATAACTACATATAATAAAAAGAGAAGTGAGTGTGTCTTTGCGACAGTGAATCAGACACTGGCTCAGAATAATGCTGAGGTGTCATACGCCCTAAAGAAATGGAGTACCTATTGTAAGATATTTTCTAACAATGAAATTAACGTTAAAGTGACAAGGTAGAAAAGTGATAGTAGAAATTTTCGTATAAAAATGTATAGTTTGCTTTCTGCGAAGAGCTTGTGACGGATTAGCTATGATAATGTGCAACTGTTCCAATAAATATATCGTAAGTGTTTTTTAATATCTACCTGATTTCCGTTACTTTTCCCATTAGTGATTCGTAGAACTTGGGGCTCACGAAGTTTAGCAGGGTTGTCTGTTTGGAATCAGGTTGCGTAACTTGTACCATTCCACGTCGTCATGTTGCATTTCTGACAACAAGAACCTCTTCTTGGCTTTCCGAAAACTCTTTTAAGTTTTCAATCACTTCCGTGGCATTATTAATTTATGTTTAGTCAAAACCAACAATATGATAACATCGTTGGCCTCAAAAACATCAGATAGTGCAATTATGGATAGTATTTTAATTGTTGTACCCTACTCAACGCCATTTTCTATCCCCACTCATTCCTAAAATATAAGAATTTCAAAATATCATGTTATACTTTGTACCAGATTCCGAAAAGGCCAGCTATTCAAAGTATTGGGTAAAAAAGGAGAACGCAACATCTCAAAAATATTCCAGTGTAATAAAAACTTGCAAACATATTTATGAGAGGATTCTTCCGACTCGTATTTTTGCACTTGATTGTACCTTATTTAGAGTGTTAAGTTTTGGGGTTCCAATATGCCTACCTACTGAAACCTGGCATTATGAATTTCATGTATTTTAAGAATAAACCTCTCAAAATGTTGGACTGTTAAAATTGGCTAACATAGATAACTTCCTGATTTCCAATGAACTAGTTTCGCAAAGATAGTGTAATTTAGGAATTAAATACAATTTTCATTTCAGTGACGACTTTTTAAACCCCACTACTGTACCTATCTGATTTTCAAAATATAGCATTAAACTGAATAAATCATAGTTCTCATGATAAGAGATACGATGCTTACGGCCTGATTCTATTTTAGGCTCTCTATCTTACTATCGTTTAGATCCCGCTCAAGTTGTACAAAACGAACAATTCATTCATTCATTACACAAAGATTCCATTAATTTTGTTCGCCGATATTTATTATAATAGAAGTTTACTCAAACGAAATCGTTTTGATCTTTACTGCCGCAAAATGATACCCTACTAAGTCGTACGTAGGTATACCTACTTATTTATAAGTGCATGTCAACATGCCATTTTTTTAAAGTGGTACATTTTTAGATATTTTTTTTAAATGTGTTCTTCGCGGATCCGTTATTATTTAACATTATTTCTTGATTAGTCGACCTAATCTAATACGTAGACACGTAAAATGTGTCATTGTTTGAATTAGTTTTTGTGAAAAACCTCGTTCAACTTCTTGCTCATCTTTCACGTTTATACCTAACCTTTGCTTTACGAGTTAACTTTAAAATCTTGAAAAAATAGATGGAAAGTAATAGTTGTAACGTACTCGTAGAAAACATGTTTTATACTAGCATAACGAAGAAATATTTTTATGCATTTATATCTAGGTATGTTGGTGAACTCAGCCCCCATTATACACCGCTACTTAACATTGGGCATAATAAAATGACTTTATTATTTTTAAATGATTAAAGCAAAAACAAAGCTTGAGATTTAATGAGCCACAACCCACAGTCAAATTTTAAAAACGTACCTACCTACCATTGGCGTGAATAGAATTTACAAAATTTATTTCTAAGTGATCTTAATAATTTGCTTTAAGGTATAAGATAAAATCCAGTGAAATAAATTTTAAGCCAGGTTCTTGAAAAGTTTATAAATACTTTTCTGTTACTTTATATTTGTTATTTTACCTCTACACTTGGCAAAGACGGATCCTGAATTGAAATCGGTATTATGGGACTATTATAGTAAAACGATTGTAAAATTAAATTAAGGAAATAATTTTACATTACATAATTTTTAAACTAAGTAATTTTTGGATTAATTTGTTGATCCAGAATACGTCCGCAAGGCGTGGTTTCGGCGCGGGCGTGGCCTCGATCGGCCGGCCCCCGCGCGCGTGCGTTACCGGCGCGCACTATTGTTCGCGACGTCCCCGCTATTGGTCAAGACCGGTGTCATATTCGTAAACCGTGCTTTGGTTACCCAGCTGATTGAGTGTCATTCCATATTTAGAAATTTGATGCTGAATTTAAAAGCTGCTAGCATTATGTAGGTACCTACATACCATTGTAACTTGCATTTAATGTTGTTAGGTATATACATGATTGAAAACAGGTTGTCCCATAACTAATGGTCAGCTGACGGATAGAAATTACCTGTGTCAAAATAATGTCGAACGATATCCCTAATATGGATATGACTACGAATAACCATACTAACCTAACCTAACCTACGAATGAATACAAATACAATTTGTAAATGAATTGTATTTTCATTTTCCATAATTGTTTTTAATTAAGTATTTAAATATCGAAGAAAACGTACTTACATAACGTAAAGTCACAGATGAAAACGTCTATGTCCATGTCTATGTCTATGAACGTTTATAGTCTTAAGACGTGACACTTGACAAGTGGCCAGTACTTTCTTAATATACAAAATATGTGATGATTTATAATAAAATCTGGATATACACTCAGGAGCAAAAAAAACGGGTCAGAGTGCGTTTTTCATACTAAAGAGTCTATTTCGGAGCCTTGGTTCCTCGCCAGAGAATGCTTTTAGTGAATTCTGATGATGAATACTCCGAGCATCGATACAGGACTTCCAGAGTGCCTAGGATACCCAACTGAATGAATCTGCGGTTAACGCCGGAATTGAGTATGTTCAGAAAAACATCTAAAATGGCAATAAAATGTAAGGAAATCCAAATGCTGACCCAAACTCTCTCGCTCTGGTGTTCACTGATTGTGCGATCGGTTAGGTATCTAGGAACTTTTGACCTCCTCTATTGAACCTCGGAATATCCACCATTAAACCTCACTCGAAACAACCCCTGGCGAGGAACCGAAAGGTTCTTATCCATGTTATGTTTTCGTCACCATATTGCACCCATTTACCCATAACTCAGCGTTAATATTACATCATATCGGAAACCATATGATACTATAATATTCGTATTAAATATCAACAAACAATATACAGACTGTTACATTTCAAGTATCAAAAAATGGTCCTGTTATTTAATACATACAGAGAACTAGGCATACCTGAACTATTAGTAACAATCGATAGTTATATTCAATCATTATTATTTTGGTTTCTGATTTGTAATTAATAACATAAAAAAGCTATGATTGCGTAGTTGTAGGTACCAACCCAAAGCTTATGTTAACAACAGCAAGTTTATCTGTGATTTAACTTCGGTACATCACAGAATGAATGGTACATTATATGAATGGTATTGCATTTCCTACCTCATTATAACTTATGAGAGTTTAATATGCTTCTGTGAATTAATTATAGACCCATCTCACTTCTGAGCCATGTTTACAAGCTGTTTTCATAAAAAAGGCTATAGTACCGTAGACCACATACATGCGTTGCGGCAGGTTATACAGAAGACCGAAGAGTATAACCTCCCCCTTGGCCTTGCATTTGTGGACTACGAGAAAGCCTTCGATTCGATCGAGACATGGGCTGTGCTGCAGTCTCTCCAGCGGTGCCAAGTTGACTACCGATATATCGAAGTGCTGAAGTGTCTGTACGAAAACGCCACTATGTCCGTCCGACTACAAGACCAGAGCACGAAGCCTATTCCTCTGCAGCGGGGAGTCAGACAAGATGTGATCTATCCGAAGCTGTTCACCGCTGCATTGGAGGATGCTTTTAAGGTTCTGGACTGGAAAGGACGAGGCATCAACATAAACGGTGAGTACATCACCTTCGATTCGCTGACGATATCGTAGTCATGGCTGAGACCATGGAGGACCTCAGTGCAATGCTCGCTGACCTCAGTAGAGCTTCTGACCGAGTGGGCTTGAGAATGAACATGGACAAGACGAAAGTCATGTCCAATGTCCATGTCGCGCCAACTCCCGTGATATTCGGAGGCTCTGCGCTCGAAGTTGTTGACGACTATATTTACCTGGGACAAACGGTCCAGTTAGGTAGGTCCAACTTTGAGAAAGAGGTCACCCGTTGTATCCGACTCGGCTGGGCAGCGTTCGGGAAGCTTCGCAGCACTTTTACGTCCAAATTACCGCAGAGTTTGAAGTCAAAAGTCTTTGACCAGTGTGTGTTGCCAGTGATGACTTACGGATCTGAGACGTGGGCGCTAAATATGGGCCTCATAAGGAAGCTCAAAGTCACTCAGAGGGCTATGGAGAGGGCTATGCTCGGGGTTTCTCTGCGTGATAGAATCAGAAATGATGATATCCGCAGTAGAACTAAGGTTACTGACATAGCCCGAAGAATAGCTAAACTGAAGTGGCAGTGGGCGGGGCACATTGCTCGCAGGACTGATGTGATGGCCGATGGGGTCAGAAGGTTCTGGAGTGGCGTCCGCGGACCGGAAGACGAGGTAGGTAGGCCTCCAACAAGATGGAGTGACGACCTCGTCAGGATCGCGGGACTGCGGTGGATGCCAAAAGCACAAGACCGGTCTGAGTGGAAAGCCTTGGGGGAGGCCTATGTCCAGCAGTGGACGTCTTTCGGCTGACATGATGATGATGATGAATTAATTGCACTTGTGCTTTTTCTCACTAGGAGGGCAGATTATATCTTATATCTTTTTTGCCTCGTTTGAAATTATTAGGTGCGTTTATTTTTCATCAAAATCTTGTTAGAAACGACATATTATTTTCATTGCAAAATCAAATTGAAAACCCGACTACCCCTGTAGCATCAGGACAACACTGAGAAAGTTTTATTGTAGAGACAAAATACCTCATTCCTTTTTCAGAAAAGCCGTCACTTAGAAACGATTCAATTGTTATCAACGGATTCGTACGCATAAAATGCACTACTTAGTTGCATATCAATCCAACGAGTAGGTACTGCGAGTGCAGGGTAACGCACTCAAAATTTAGTCAAGGCGTTTAGACTACAGGTCACAAGAATGGCCTTGTGATTGTGAGACCGCCTGTTGTTACTGTTTCTCAATAAAGTGTTTTGTGTTTTGTATATTGTATTGTATTGTGTAGGTAAATATGAGGTTTGTTACAAATATTGATTGCGTTATTTATTTTCTTGCTAGAAATGATCACACGTTCTTACTGAACCAGACACACAAAAGCGCTCTTTTTACGTCTTTACGGGCACTACTCATAATTCAATTACACAAAATTAATTGTACGGAACAACCGCCCGATAGTCACGTCAAGAAATAAAATAAAATTGCGTACCGCTCAAATAATGAACATACGGACACGAGATCGTTCTAAGTCATATGCTCTGACAAGAACACCTCCATCAGTTTTAAACAAAAGGAAGAATTCGAAAACCCCCCGTACGGTGTCACCCTGTATGGGCCTTATCCGCCGCGAAACGGACGTGAGCCGATCCCGACATGCTCGAGCCCATGCTACGGATTAATTATTTTCGACTCAATTTGACTTGATGGTAAAACACGTCAATATTGTCCGAGATTTTCTTTTCACAGCTACTTAATAATAGTTTGAGGGGTGAATTAAACTCCAAATTTCAAATTTGTATGGGAGGTTTATAAGGATGCGTTATGTTTTCTACGTATAGGTACGTGTGTTTTAAGGGTTTCGTACCCCAAAACAACAGCATCCTATTATTAATCCTCTCTTGTCCGTCCGTCTGTCTGCCTGTCTGTCACCGCGCTGTATCTCATAAACCGTAATAGGCAAATTGTCGAAATCACACAAAGTGTGTGTCTATCACGACTATAAAAAAATTAAATTAAATGAAAAATTAAATTAAATAGTAGGTACCTCTAAACAGGAATGGTACAGAACCCTCCTTGTGCGAGGTCGACTCGCACTTTGCCGGTTTGTTAGTGCTTCGTAACTACTTTGTTGTTGTTGTTGTTTGGTTTTTTTTTTAATTCGTTAATAACTCTTACAATTTTAATAAGAAAATATGTTTACATTTTTACCCGACTAACCCAGAAGGAGGGTAATGTTTTCGCGCATATGTATGTATATAGGTATGTCCGTTCCATCGGGACCTCCTGTAGCCTAAACGGCACGAACGGTTTCGAAGACTGACCTGTCGTTAGATTCGTCTTAGCTGTGGGAGTGACATAGGCTATAATTTTTAATCAAATTAATGAGGAAAAAAAAATAATGACATTGAAACAATAACATTATGTTGGCGACAGTATAAAAATGAGTCGGGGTTTTAAAGGTTTCTTTCTATTCGTTTTTTACAGTTGAGGCTATTATTATTATTATTTCTAAGTTAGGTTATATTAATCCATTAAACGATTTTACTAATTTTATCCCTACTTAAACTCGTTTTAACGAAGCGTAGGTAAACTTTAACCACCATATTCATTAGCGTACCATAAAACTACTTTAGTTAAAGTATACCCAGTTATTTTCTGTTAAATTCAAAACGTCACAATGAAAGATAAGGACAAACCATATTTTGGATTTGTCAGAAGCGCGTGGAGCTAAACCTATGGTCAAGGAAATGTAATCGCTTACCTTTTTCACTCTTGTCGCAATGACATTAAGAGTCAAAAAGGTACGCGCGAATACATTTCCTCGAATGTTGTCATTTCGACTTATTTCTTTAATAATTTCATGGCGATTGTCTAAAACTCGACACTGAAAGGTATGAAACATATTTTAAGCATTGTTAGGTACTTTAGTATTATGCGTTTGAAAATAAGAGACTAAATCTTAACTTTAACCAATCCATAAAAAAGGCAAGCCAATACTAAAATAAAATACTTATGTTATGAGTTAATCAAGATACTTGTATGTTGAGGTGTTATGTCGCAGTTTATTGACTTTCGATTTTATAACCTAAATGAAGAACTTAAGGTCCCTATTTAACTCGTCAAGTTTATTAACTTGACACATTTCCACTAAAATCTAAATCCCTTAAAGCTACGCCGACATCACGTCATTCCTAATCTGGTATAAAAAGTCGACGGGACATGGCGACATAGATTCTTTTTTTAAATGAGATAAATCTATATTTTGTGACGTATTCATTGGGCAGATGACATGTGGCCGCGTTTGACATATTATCAATGAGAAGCGTACGGTGATCTTAATAGAAACTTACCTAGTCAAAAAAATTCAAGACAACACAATTTATTGATTGGACAATGATCAACGGGCCTATAAAATATGGCCGTTTTTATTGAAGTGAATAAACGTGGATAGAACGTCCTGTCTCTTTCTGAGCACTAAATAAATGTGAGGGTGACGGATGCTTTATCTACCGTGATAAAGGCGACCATAATACGGGCCCAGGGGTATGTTATTCTCTTGAACCACTCACTTTTTAATTCGTAGTCGATGTGTAAACCGGCACAATTAAGTTGTCCACATACTCATTAGACAAAGTTAGATTTTTACCGCCTTGGCCTAGCTGGGGCTGTATTCAACTCGGTAAAACCATATTGTCTTTGACATGTTATCGGTTAGTTTTTAACTCAGCCGCCATTACTGTCAAGAAATAAGAGCTATCGTAACGTCGACGGTACGAATACACGTCAAAGGCAATTTATGGCTTTTTTCCCAGTAGAATAGAGGCTTCGTTGAAAAAACCGACGACTTAATTAAAAATACTGTATCCCCTAATTGCTACAAAATCAATGGCTTTAATAGTATAATACCTCTAAATTAATTTGCTATAATTATTCAGTTACAATAAATTCATATTCTATACTAGTTAATTACCATAATCTTCACTTACTCGCACAATGACTAATAAGTGGTCCGTCCACCTTGTCCTATGTTGTGGTCTACCCACACTACGTTTTCTGGTACGGGGATGCCACTCAAAAAGTCTTCGTCCCTATCGATTATCTGTTCTGCGACCAGCACGCCACACCAACTGCCACTTAAGTCTAGCAGTTCACAGGGCTATTTAGGGAACTCCTCATTTATTATTCAACCACGCAGAACATGCTTTTGGACCGGTTTACTCGTGTTTTTCGACAATCACTTCATAGAACAGATTTACAGTTAATTGACAGGCTTTTCTCGGCGAAGAGGTTAAGATTTTTGAAAGTCACAAGTCTAACTTAACCTAATTATAATCTATGTAATTCATATTCAAAACAACCTGAAACAACACCGCTTAACCAAAAATTACCTTTTTAAGTGAAATTCGGTGAAATGATACATCGAATGAAATCAGTGTCGATAAAATAAGGGGACACCACTTGGACCAAATCATTGAAGCGTTAACTTGAAACAAAACCATTCTAAAATTCAGTTGTACTTGGACTTGGACAGTCGACTGGTCTAAAATCACTCAAACATTCACGATAAGGTATTGTGCGTGCGCGTGAGTGGTCCCCGTCATTACGCCATTTTGCGAGCGGCTTCCATTTAATTCGGTCCTTTCTTCCGGCCCAGGGGCACGCATTCCGACACGCCATGCTTTGATTTTGAAATATAGACGTAGGTATTATTTGGAGAAATATTATTTTAGTTTTAGGTTTTACTTGATTTACTTGTACGAGTACCAGGTTTGTTTTTTTATTCATTGAATTCGGACTCCAAATAAACTTACTAAAACTGTGGCCAATTAATGTCATATTCATAACGGCTGGCTTTTGCAAGCTTTATATTCAGAATCAGATTTATTTATTGCCACAACTGTTACACATTTATCACTTCAGTACAAAAGACAGGGCATGTTAAACAGAAACAAGTTAGGTATGACTCGTCAAAGGTAGAACCGATATTACAATTTGCTTGTATATTATTCGTAGTTTAAGAAAAAGATGTATTAATAGTGACATTTACATTGATTAAATACGGATTGGTTTGTACCTCCATTGAATTTGGTATAGCTATTTCCTCGTTTATCATGTTCGTACTACCTATGAGTATAATGTATAGGTCCAATTTCGCAAGTCTATTTTTAACTTTGTTACTATAACTTCATGTTAGAACTGCTGCACTAATCTATCAAAGGCGTTAGAGCGACAAGGTTTAAAAATGTGCAGCTTATAATGCTGACTGCACGAATAGATAATAATATTGTATTGTATCTGTAATAACACCCCAGAACACAGACTAAACCGTCATCATCTAGTCCAGCAAAAACTACTTGAAAAATCTCCATAGCCAGCGGTGCGTTTTAAATGAATTTATAATTTGCACCGTCCGGCGGCAATTAGAGTGCTCCCGCATCGCCCCGGGAGCGAATTTAAATGTTAAATCAGCCGTCGTTTACGGGAACAACCCACTGCCCGATGCGTTATGGTTCTCGTGACTCTTTGTTTTTTTTGAAACGTTCGTAATTAAATTTTCAACATTTTGGATACGTAGATAACTATTCAGAAATAAGCGGACATATTTCGACCTATTGGAGTTTTTTATCAGTGCTATGACGAGGACTTACTTTATTTTTTATTTTATTAACCTTAATTGCACAAAAAGTGCCCAAATGGCAGATAGTCAACTAAATAATCATACGGAAATTAACAAACTTGGTGCACGGAAAAAGAAAGACAGACAACAAAGCCAAGGACATATATGTATAAAGTTATAATAATTAACGCAAAAAGTACTAACCAATTAATAAATTTACTTGATATGCATACATATGATATATATGAATAAAAAACACCAGAGACACACAAATCCCATGTGAATCTAGCCTTAATTTCCGCGCAATATCTTGTTCCAGCAAATGATTACGAAGAATTTACTTGAAAGAAAGCCTGCCAGGGGCTCATCTAATATGAAACAGGAGCGCATCACTTTAGTCAATTCAAGAACGATTACCAAACATGGCGCCTCGTGTTATGCTTTATACAGCTTTATGCATTTGTTTTTACCGCTAATCGCTTCCGCTGCCGCTGCTGCTGTAACTCAAAATCGTTGATTACACATAACACCTAAGTTTTGTAAAGGTTTACACTGGAACGTTACAAAGACATTATTGGAATTAAAATTAAACATTTTACCATAAACAATACTGGTTATTATTCTTACTCAAACGTAATACACTGTTAATTATGGTTTCCAAATGACTTAAGGCGCTAGACAATTACAATTATAAACGGCTTTTGAAGCAACACACTTGTTCCAAGAGTTCCAGCCATGCTATCCTGGTTGTGCATAGACAATGGAGTTATATTGGCCAGAAATAAATAAAAAGGGCTCTTTATCAACACTATGCGCATAGGAGAGATTTTCCTACAAAATAATAGGAAAGATACTAATTTATTATATATTATTTGTATTTTTTTTTCTATCTACCAATGAACACGCAATCACAAGAGTTTTAATTCCATAAAAATATCCACATTTTTTATAGATTTTTAACACGTTAACACTCCACTGACTTTGATCTCGTGTGTTTGAGACTAACAATAAACGTACTTTAATTGTAAATAATATCAAAAGTAATAATTATCTGGTATGTTCCTAAGAATTACATTCATCAACAATTGAGGATTATTTTTCAAATAGCTTATTTTGCCCCCTTTTTATTTACACAGTAGTCAGCTGCTTACCGAGACCAATCTATCGAATCATTCATAACTCTGTTCATCTTCATTAAGTACAGCGGAGGTCCTCTTTTCACTTATGACTTAATCATAACCACTGCAGAGCTCTTAGATTAAAATACTATGATTTTGTAAAAGATTGTTAAAATAAGCTTCTATTTAAAAAAAAAAACTTATTTTTTCACCACACGTTTTTTTTTTTCATATTTACAATTGTTTGCTTAACCAAACACGGTGGGTCTAAGTTAAACATTGCAGAGATCCTTTCGCCACCTTCAGACTCATCATCAGATCAGCTCTCAGAAAATATTGCCTTGTCATCTGGTTTACTTACGTGTTTCAAATTTCAGCCTAGTCTATAACGGGAACTGAGGGGCTATTGTCTAACGCATACGCAATCGCAATTGTTGTCATTTTGAAAATCGAAGGCTGATCATAAAATATGAAAACAATTGTTCCACTTTGAAGCCGATTGTGATTGCGAGTGCGTTAAGCCATAGCGACTCTGGTTCAAAATTGGCTTGCAGATTTAGAGGTAGATAAGTTACATACATACCTACAACTTATAACGAAAGTGCAAGGTAAATAATTATGTTTATAAAAGTTGTTATAATGTGGTCTGTGATCAAATTCATATATTTTTTTCCTACTTTTTTATGGCTATGAGAAGGCACGCGAGCACTCACTTCAGGCCACTTCAGATGGTAAGACTTCAAATGCGTTTCCGACTGAGATGGAATGCCTTTATTCTAGTAATTTCACTGGTTGTCTTATCCCCACACCGGAACACAGCAATGTGAACACTGTTGCTTGGCGGTGGGTTAATGGATAAGATGGTGGTAGCTATCCGGACGAACACTGCACAAGGTCCTGCAACCACTCATGTTACCTTATCTTGATACTGGCTGAATACATTAAAACATTAAATACATAAAGCTATGAATACAACTCGACTAAACCTGGGTCCCTTTGACCAAATAAATAATATTGACCCAAAAACGGATTTAAATGGTTAGGCTTCTAAAAGGGTAAGCTCGTTAAAGCCCCTTCAGTACAATCATGTTTAACTACAGGTATAAAGCAAACGAAATGGTTCTTTATTTAGTTACTAACCCATCAATTAACTAATTCATATTAACATTGAACATGTGTATAATTGATTATATTTTATTAACCAAGCACTTCGCTCCCAGAATAATAAAAAATCCTGCACGCCTTTACAATATTGTTGTCCGACCGGCGAGCCTCGTATAGCATTTTAAAACTCAAATAGTATAATATAATGAAACTGTTCAACATTTATGAGCAATGTTGATGATTGTCTTTTGCTATTATATTCAAATAGGAGTAAATTTACTTCATCAAATGTGTACAAAATATTGTCATTGAAATCATATATTTTTGAAAAATAAATTTACTTTTTGGTTTTCAAATCTACTTATCTTCAGCATCGTTTGTATTATTAATCTGATTTCACGTAGAAAAGGTCTCGCACATCGCCCATGCCCTTAAACAAGTCAGACCCCTCCAATCTCCTTTTATGGTCAATCGCCTGCGGAAAAGGAATGGCAACCATCACTTAAGCAATACGTTGATGACTACTGGTGCCCGGGGTATTCTAAATTGCCAATCAAACTCAAAAATGGAACGAGAATTTCATATGCAAAATTAGAAACGTTTATGGCCAGCATTAGGTCTTCTAAATTGATGCTGAATTCGAATGTTTTTGAAATTGGAACGATTTGTGAGGAAGTTTTCTTTTGTTTTATGGGGTTACGTGCCCTTAAAAATGGATTTCTAGATCCATTCGATTATTGAATGTAGAGGTGAGTGTCTCAATAGATATGGACATAATGAGGTCCGTATGATTTGTAAAATTGGCAGATTTGTAAATATGACACCACTACTTTTAACTGCCGCCAAGCATACCTACCTGTACGATTTCGGGCTTGAGACCAAATCTCTCTCGTAAATGTGCGTTCAAATTTCCCGCGCATCAACTACTGATCCGTTCTCAAACTGAATGAACGGAGTGACCGAAAGAGCTGATGCTCTCGGTCTTCTGCCGCGACAGGGCGGCCATCTTCCTCTTCTCATGTCGCGCTAATGCCGGCCGGCGCGCGTCCTCTTAATTAATCCAAAACTGTGACATTTTGGAATGGAATCCATGTGAGAGTGGTGTGAAAGTGTCCCGGGACCACAGGAGCAGTCAAAACCTATGGAAAATGTGAGTGAGATATAATTTCTTTAGCCCAAATCTGTTTTTAAATATTTCAATACTGTCGTAGTTCAACCATTTTGGTCATTCGACCGGGATTCTCCAGTTTGTAAACCAGATACACTTTTACACACTCTAAAGCATCCAATTATATATTCCTAGTACAGTTTTTAGTAAACACAAGACTTTATTTCGAGTCTAAAGTTTGTGTAACTACGTAATTAATTTCAATAATTTCAATTGTTGCAACGCGTCGCGCGTGTCTATTGTTTCAAAATGGCCGACATTCTAGAACAACTTATAGATAAAAAGGAGATGTGTTTTTTACGTATTCAAACACTATTCGAATTATCCAAAGTCGTTGTCACCGATTCAACACGTATATCGGAATTTAATTTACGTCTTAAGGACATTCATTCAAACCGCGAAGTATTCGAGCAAACCGTATTCGAAATTAATGCTTTAAAAAAGAAAGAAAATTCCAAGTACAAGTCTAATCATCAGGAAATTCAAACTTATGACGACATGTATTATCGGATTTTAAGCGTCGCCACAACTATTAACGAAATATGGCAGTCGTGCGAGAGCGGCAGTTCGCCTTCTACCGACGCCGTACGCCGCGGCGGGCTCGGTGACACCAACAATGATTTGCGCTCAGTTAAACCGCGTTTACCTAGACTCGAATTGTTTCATTTCGATAGCAAGTTGGAGAATTGGCAAACTTTCTATGATACATTTACGAGTCTGATTCATAACAACGAAGGCATTAGTAATGTTGAAAAATACTACTATCTACTTTCTGCCGTTAGCGGTTCCGCGTTAACCGTAGTTAAAGGAATGCCAATTACATCTGATAACTATCCAATCGTATGGGCGTTGTTAGTTAAGAAATTCGAAAACAAACGCGCCTTAGCTACCAGTTATTTGGACCGGTTATTTCAATTTAAACCATTGTTGGCGGAATCAGTCTCTGGGCTTAACACCTTTTTGCAAACCTATCAGGAATGTGTCAAAGCGTTAACACATTTAAATATCGACAATTTATCGAGCTTCATATTGTTCTACATGGGGTTGCGTAACTTAGACACCGTTACTAGACGAGAGTTCGAACAAACTGTGGAACAAACTCAAATACCTACTTACGATCAGCTGATCGCCTTTGTAGAAAAGCAAGCGCGTGTTTTAGAAATGTCCGAAGTTAAAAATTGTGTACAGAAGGGTCAGTTTACACCGAGGGCTGTTACTAACGTCGTATCAAAACCGAACGTATTGCGATCGAATAATAATAACTTCTATACCGGCGCAAACAAACCTACAACGAAACCGTGCTTGTCAGCTGTTAGTAAGGGGAGCAATGACCGATCAAACAAGTGTTTATTCTGTGACAAAACGCATTCAACGTACCGATGTTACGAATTTTTAGATTTATCACCCGCACAGCGTCTTGACAAAGTGAAACAGCTTCAATTATGTGAAAATTGCTTACGTCAGCATCAGCTGTCAGAGTGTACTTCAAAGATTAGATGTGTTTTGTGTAAACAACCGCACCATCATAGTCTACACTTAGATACAGTTTCAAGTGTACAAAATTCTAGTGGTAGTCAAGGTCCGTCTAGAGGTCAAGGTCAACTTCCTAACGTCGGCTTGACTTGTTCGTCAAATTCCACCGTGTTGTTAGGCACTGCCGTGGTGCACGTCGCAGATCGATGGGGAACTTACCACGCCGTGCGTGCAGTAATAGACAGCGGTGCCATGTCCGGTTATATGACAAATGAATGTGCTCAGCGCCTAGGTCTGTCGCGACGCCAGTGTCCGTTTGAACCCATGGGTCTGGGAGGTGCACCAGTGCAAGATTTCGGTTTGGTTACATGTTCAATTAAGCCACGAAACTCAACTGGTCCAGTTCTGAGTACTGAGACTGTGGTTGTAGGTAATATTACAAGTAGTTTACCAACAATGACGCTTTCAAATAAAATTATAAATAACTTCAAAAATCTCGAGTTAGCAGACCCTAATTACTTTTCGGCCTCTCCTGTCGAATTACTGTTGGCGGGAGACTTGTTTCCGTACATTTATGACGGTCAAAACATACTACCGCGAGAACCGGGTTTACCCGTTGCGATGCACTCGATTTTCGGTTACATCATAGCTGGCCAGACAGTGCTCGAAAGTGGTCGCGAATCGTTTAACTCTTCCCTCGGTTTGTTCTCGGCAAATAGTAGTATCGAAAAAATAATGAACTCCTTTTGGGAGACTGAAAACGTACCCTGTGATTTGATTAAAAATCCAGAGGACATTTATGTGGAAGAGTGTTTTCAAAAGGAACACAGCCGTGACAGCACCGGGCGCTACACGGTGACGTACCCATTCAAGTCTAACTGTGAGCTTGGTGATTCAACTCAACAAGCGTTACGTCGTTTCAAAAATTTAGAAACTAAATTAAACCGTATTCCTGAACTTAAGGAAGAGTATTGTAAATTCATGTCCGAATATGAAGACCTCGGTCATATGACTTGTGTGGGTGACTTAGGGTCTGTCGATTCGAAATATATTATTCCACATTTTTGTGTTTTAAGGCCTTCAAGCACAACCACGAAACTTCGTGTTGTGTTTGACGCCTCAAGTAAGACGTCAAATAATAATTCGTTAAATTCAATTGTTTACGCGGGTCCTAAGTTGCAAGCAGACATAAATGAAATCTTAACCAATTTTCGTATTAACGAAATTTGTTTGTCAAGTGATATTTGTAAAATGTTTCGTATGACCTGGATTGAGGAAGCTCAGCGCAAGTACCAACATATTTTATGGCGGTTTTATAAAGATCAACCTATAAAAGTCTATGCTTTAAACACCATAACTTATGGGGTAGCTAGTAGCCCTTATTTAGCGATTCGTGTCCTGCACCAGCTGGCAGACGACGACGCCGAGAAGTATCCTTTAGCGAGCAAGGTTCTAAAAAAAGGATTCTTCGTTGATGACCTTCTGTGGTCCGTAGGTACGTACGAGGAAGCAGCTCAGCTTCAAGATGAGCTGATTAATTTATTAAAAGGAGGAGGGTTCATTCTTCGGAAATGGGCGAGCAACTGTTCCCAACTTTTAGAACGTGTACCCGCTGATCATCGCGAAACGCCAGTTGCATTCGAAGATGATAAAAATCTATCATTAAAAGTTTTAGGTCTTCAGTGGCGGCCTGCTGAGGACGCGTTCTCATTTGCGACAAACTTACTTTCAGCTTCACAGGCGGTTACCAAACGCAGTGTCCTGTCACAGTTAGGTCGTCAGTTCGATCCACTAGGTTTCGTAGCGCCATGCATCTTCTACGCGAAATGCTTTATGCAGAAGCTCTGGCTCCAAAAGCTCGGATGGGACGAGAAACTTTCCCCGGAGTTGGAGCAAGAATGGCTCACCTATGTGTCTGAACTTCCACTGCTGTCAAACTTTAGGTATGATCGTCAAGTTACTGTCAACCATCACAATCACTATCAGCTGTTAGGTTTCTGCGACGCTTCTACTAAAGGAATAGCTTCGGTCATTTACTTGCGTAGCTTCAACAATCAAGCTCAAACCAAGGTCAGTCTTGTTATTGCTAAGTCTAAAGTTGCTCCCTTAAAAACCGTATCCGTGCCACGTCTTGAACTGATGGCTGCGCATTTGTTGGTCAAACTAGTCAAATACACTAAGTCAATATTACTTGGTCAAATATCGATAGATGACATATTTTTGTTCACTGACTCTTCTGTGGTGTTGAGTTGGCTAAACACACCCAGCTACACATTAAAAACCTTTGTGGCTACGCGTGTCTCCAAAATATTGGAGACCGTGTCTAGCGAAAGCTGGTACCACGTGAGCGGTGCGTCCAACCCCGCCGATGTGTGTTCGCGCGGCGCGCTACCCTCCGCGCTGCTGGCAGCGCCGGAGTGGCTAGCGGGCCCGAGCTGGCTCAACACGCCGCAGGAAAGTTGGCCAATTAAATCAATTGATCAATTTAAATCTAACAATGTACCGGAATTACAAATCACTGGCAAGTCATCAGTTCAGACGCTCGTGTCTAGTAATGATAGTACAGAGTCGAATTTTCTTATCAAATTGACTGAAAAATATTCAAATTTTGTTAAACTGCAAAATGTAGTAGCACGCTGTTTTCAATTTATCAATAATTGTAAGTCAATCAGATCAAAACGCAACTTGGGACCGCCCCTTCTATCCGATTTAAGGAAAGCGCACGATATTATTATCAAGGCAGTTCAACGTCAACACTTTTTCACTGATATCGATGCACTTAAAAACGGTAAATCTTGTAGTTTGTCGATTAAAAAGCTAGCACCCTTTTTGGACCCCCTTGGTTTCCTCAGGGTGGGGGGTAGACTGTCGCTGTCGGACCTGCCATATCAAATTAAGCACCCGTTGTTGCTTCCCAAAGTGGGAAATTTCATTAAAATATTAATCGACTATTTTCATAAAATGTATTTACATGCTGGACCGCGCACGCTTCATAGTCTAATTAGTCAAAAATATTGGATTATTTCAGCAAGGAGAATTATAAGGTCGCGATTTTCTAAGTGCCTTCAATGTTTTAAAGTAAAACCGACATCTTTACAACCCATTATGGGTAACCTACCGAAATTTCGTATTCAAGATATACATGCCTTTCACACTGTGGGTGTTGATATCGGAGGCCCATTTTACACGCGAGAGAGTAACAGGCGCAACGCCAAGATTTCCAAGTCATATTTACTGCTCCTCGTCTGTTTTGCAACGCGTGCAGTGCACGCAGAGGTTCTGAGTGCGCTCACAACTGAATGTTTTTTCGCAGCCTTTGACCGCTTCACGGCTAGGCGCGGACTTTGTCACACTGTTGTGTCTGACAACGGTAAAAACTTCGTGTCTGCTGGCAAACAACTTGCTGAAGTAAATCAATTTCTTAAACAACATATGAATAATATTTCAATTGCCTTTAATAATCGATTTGTTGAGTGGAGGTATAATCCTCCCACGGGCAGCCATTTTGGTGGTATGTATGAAAGTGGTATCAAATCCGCGAAACAGATGTTGAAGCGTGTCATAGGCAACCGGACATTATCATTCGAGGAACTTAGCACCCTCTTCGCTCGTGTCGAGGCCGTGTTAAATTCCCGACCTTTAACAAATATCTCGAGCGACCCGTCAGAGTACGAGGCGCTCACACCCGGACATTTCTTAGTCGGTCGCGAACTATTAGCCGTTCCTGAGTACGACCTTTCTGACGAACCGGTTCACAGTTTGAGTCGCTGGCAACTAGTGCAGCAGGCGTCGCAACGATTTTGGAAATTGTGGAAAAACGACTACCTTCACACGCTCCAGCAGCGACAGAAGTGGCTTAGCAATTGTCGTAACGTTAACGTAGGCGAACTCGTTTTGATACATTCCGACGCTCCTCCACTTCAATGGTCCCTTGGCCGTGTGACCGAGCTTCATCCGGGCCCCGACGGGGTAGTCCGGGTAGTCAAAGTACGAACTCAAAATGGAGAGTATACGCGACCCGTTGTAAAACTTAGTCCTCTTCCAATGGAATTGGACTCAGAGTAACTTCTTTTATTTTCATATTGCATAACTGACACCAGTGTCAAGTTTATGTTATTTAGTTAAGTTTCAAGTGCCTAATTACGGTTACACATCCTTCATTATAAATATTGTTTTCTCTACATTTTTATATCTTATCATACAGTCCACTGTCATATACACTGACAACCATCCCTGGTTTATAAACTGGGGAATCTGGGGTAGATTCCCGGTGGGGGGTTTATGTACGATTTCGGGCTTGAGACCAAATCTCTCTCGTAAATGTGCGTTCAAATTTCCCGCGCATCAACTACTGATCCGTTCTCAAACTGAATGAACGGAGTGACCGAAAGAGCTGATGCTCTCGGTCTTCTGCCGCGACAGGGCGGCCATCTTCCTCTTCTCATGTCGCGCTAATGCCGGCCGGCGCGCGTCCTCTTAATTAATCCAAAACTGTGACATTTTGGAATGGAATCCATGTGAGAGTGGTGTGAAAGTGTCCCGGGACCACAGGAGCAGTCAAAACCTATGGAAAATGTGAGTGAGATATAATTTCTTTAGCCCAAATCTGTTTTTAAATATTTCAATACTGTCGTAGTTCAACCACCTACCTAAAATAAAACTTGTTCTCTGGGGGCCTAGAAACTGTATGGAATTGACATAAACGCTCAACGCGACTGTCCGGCAGCTTAGATACGATAAACCTATATATACAATTTCGATAACGATAACGTTTATAGGAACTATCTGGTCTAGGGTCACTGATTACTTTTTTCTATTTACGTTGATATCTCGATTGGTAAGTGAAGTTAATCTAAAAAAACAATTTTGTTACAATAGTATCTCTATTTGTAAACTTATAACAAAATTATGCTAACGTTGGCGCTACGAAAGGTATGGTGTAGTGTAGTTATAGCGTAGAATAATAAAAATACAAATTAATTTTGTAGTTCAATATTATCAAAACCTGCAGAACCCTGAATGATCGAACCGAAAGTAGGACTAGTATAAAATAGTCTTCCTTTTTTAAAGTTATGGTTTCCGTTGGAATTCTTACGCGAATTTAAATGTCTGTAGCTTTGGGCTACTGCTACTGAACGAATTCTTAAACGGTTTTTTAGTCGTATTCAAATTAGCATATTTATGTTTTATTGTAAAACGTGAAAGCTTTGTCGTTTATTGTTTTTGTAACCAAGGACCACTGAGTGAACGATAAAATGATATTTACAAAAAAAAGCTGTTTAAATATTATTATCGTTTCCAAAAATTAAATTTATTTTCTATAAAGGGCTAATCTTAATTAAATATCCTTAGACTAAGAGCTACGAAAATACGAGTAAGTTAAATCTGTATTAGGTAAATATCATACACTTTATCTGGTTTTACTTCTTTCTTATTTATTATTCAGTTCAGCGGTAAAGTTAAGGATTTGAAATTGATCAATTGGTTTGGTAGTTTAGTTTTATAAAATCTGTCTTTTTTAAACATTTATGCTTAAAATTACAAAGTTTTTTTTTAAGTTATGTAATTATTTCGAAATAATAAGACGAAAGATAATGAGAAGAGTCGATTATTTTTAATACCTTCGTATTGATCAATAGAAGCCGATGGTTACGAGTAACTGTAGCACAAAACCGGCCGTCGTGGAGATCCCTGGGGAAAACCTAAGGCCAGCAGTCGGCGTCTTTAGGCTGATATGATGATGATCAAAATAGACCATGATGAATACGTAACCCATAATATGTAAGTCATCCGTCACCCAAGAAAGATCGTTATGTCGTTGTGTTTGAAGTATAATGTGTATGTGTGTGTGTGTGTTCGTATGCGGTCGCTTATGCCCCAAACCCAGGCCAGTTTAACTAAAACTGGATATGCCAATCACGCGTTATATTAAATCCGCTCTAAAACAAATTTATACCGTGTTTTTTTTGCGCTTATACCACGTCATCTTTTTACAAAAAAAATAACAATATTTAGATAATATATACTTTTATATGCAGTCCCCTATTGAATAACTGCTGCCGTAAAACAAATGATGTCGGATTGTAGATAGTTGTGGTGTATTTACCTACGTTCTTTGGTACAGCCGCAACTTCGTTCTTGTAGAATTATTTAGTTTCCCTCGCCTCCCCCTTTTTCTTACCATTGGGGATAGATTCCTTGGTGTACCCGTAAAGTACTCAAGAAATATTTCCTTCACATTAAGTCGTTAGATTCAGCACTTTAGGCTGTGCATTGTCTCTCCGTCATTCAGTCAGTTACTTAAAAGTGTTATAATAAGTATTTTAATTACATCAGTTTTATTATGAATTTAAATCGTTTTTCTTTTATTATAAACGCGATGCGGTCTCCATAGCTTCTCCACTCCACACCATCTCCATTGTAGCGATCTCATTCAAACGACTTGATGAATACATCGATATATTCCCGAAGCAATTACTGGAATTATTCACTGTGCAATTATTGAGATTTATAAGGATTTCAATGCCTTATTTGTAATTTTTGCTTCGGTTTTGGTCTAATTGTGCAATGAGGTTTAATGGGTGGGTGATACAATTATGCGTATTCATTCCATTACTTACCCATTGTTTGTAGTTTTATATCGTGTTCCATGACATGTGATTATAATGTTTTTAATTGCATTACATAATTACTTATTTAAAAGCCTAACTAACTAACTAGATCTTGGTCATGTGATACAATTACTTCGTAAAGATGTACATTTTTACTAATAACACATCTTACTTTGAATCGATGTGATATCTTGCCAGATTGTTGATCGTGGAGATCTATGATCCGCAAAGTAACCGATCGATATCAGAATCTCGAGCGACCTAGCATTCGAGCTGATTTTATAAGGATTTTCGAACTAAAGTAAGTAAGTCGAAAATAATGGATTTTAAATATTTTTTCTCTTCAAATCGTTTATTACGTTATTTTGAACTTCATGTTATGGTGCGATGTTGCTGGTGATGTCTTTAATTTTGGCGTTTAAGCTTATGCACAAATGTAGTGTAGCAAATTTTCAAAATCCGACTGCAGTTTATGATTTTATCGTCGATATAATGCTAAAAAAAATCCCCTCCCTATCGTTTAATTAAAATAATAAAGAGCCTACATTCAAGACAAATGAGACCTCATAATTATAAAGATAATAATAATAATCATTTATTTGCAAGAATATGGTCATTAGAGTTGGTTTTAACATAACATCACTGTTATATTGTATGTACCTACAGCATAATTCTGACAATACGGCGCGCAAATGTTGGTTTACTTAATAATAACATAAAGTACATATATAGCTGTTTTCTATTTAAATCATGTTCGATATTATAAGGACTAACATAAAATTGCAGTTTAATATTTCAATATCTTACGAATCTACAGGTGCTGATAAAATCTATCAATCCGTTTAGGCTACAGAGCTTGGCAAAGAAATATACATACACATAGCTACTATCACGAACGTTAATTTGTGACCTATTTCAAGAAATTTCAAGAAAAATATGCTTAAAGTCGTTAATATCTTTTGTAACTTTTAGGAAATTCAACCTTATTGTTGTAGAATGTTAGATTGACTTTGGACCTATGGTAAATAGGTCCCAAATTTAAGTTCTCGACTGTACAAATCAACCATTATGCATACATAGATCGAAAAACTACCGTCCTTTTGGCGCAGTCGGGCAATTATACCTAAGAGTGACATTTCTATATGTATTTATACCAACAAACTTGAAAGATGTCCTGTGCTAAGTGATAATGAGGACATAGATCGTTATCATTGGCTTGATATTATCTCAAGAGCGAGAGGGGCCCGGACGCACAAACCGACATAATCAGATTGAGACTCGGTTTAATGTATACCAAATATGATTTATATGTCACAGGACCTACTTGATTTTTTTAAAGGAAACTAGGTACTGCCTGTGCGTAGTCGGGGTTTGTAGCCATAAACAAAAAAAAAATCATGCAAAAATATTTTTAATGTTATCAATTATAATGTTACTAATGCCTCTTATACTTATTGAAAACTTTTAATGCTAGGGTCATATTTATTTTTTAATAAAGCGACGGTTTCATAAAAACAGATAGACAGATTGATATGGCAAAGTAGCTAAAAGATTTTCTCTTGGTAACTACTGGTACCTTCCTTAAATAATAGGTCTAGATTCTAGTCTCTGAATGTAAAGTTATAAATAAGTTAAAAATGTAATAAAAATCAGACCAAACATTATTGTTAAGAAAATCTTTGACAAAGTCTGACTTTTTTGCCTATACTGAGCATAATTTTAAGTCAAATTCCAAAAAGAGACTCTTACCAAGTGACTTACTCGCCTTCCAGACCATTACTCAAAACCGGTAATCTACAGTACAGTCAATTAAAACAAAACAAGACGCAATAACTTAACTCAGGCAAGCAAATCGGTCGAACCGCGGTAATTACAGGAGTATAATGTCGCATTGTTAATTGTTAGCGATATCGCCGGCGGATCTCTTTGGCTTGTCCACGTTATCTCCGACCGGGCCCGCCGGGCTAAGGAAGCCTGTTCGATGGAAACAAGACTAATAGATACCTACTTAATATTTATTTACAAAGAAAAGAACCTACACAACATTTTATAATTTGAAAACCGGTCAAGTGCGAGTCGGACTCGCGCACCGAGGGTCTCGTACCGCCGCAACATTGGTATTATTAATATTATTATTTTCCAATTTGGATTCACTTTCGAATCGAATTAGCGCGAGCCTAACTCACTTTGATTTTTTTTGTATTTGTTGCTTTTCTTCTGGGTTTTTACTATAATCATACTTTGGTATGATATACATTAACGTTTATTTACGATACAACAAAAATAAAAAAATTTGAAAAGAAACGTTTCTTGAGTGCCCTTGCTTTAAATTCTGCTCATACTAGGAGGCTCACTGAGCTGGGCCGAAGAAAATTTCTGTACAACGCCCGATAGTCACATATAAATAGAAAAAATAAATAAAAAAAAACAATTATAAAAACACATTTTAATTTTTAATTTCGTGTTTTCATTACCAACATGAAGATATAACAATTTAACGATTCAATTAACAAAAAAAGTTTACGCGGGTAGTTTAAAAAAGCATTGTATGGGGACAGAGAAGTTAATGTTTAGGTTTCCGTACCCAAAGGGTAAAAATGGGACCCTCTTACTCCACTGTCCGTCTGCCTGTCTCTCACCAGGCTGTATCTCATGAACCGTGATAACTCTAGACAGTTTAAACATGTGATGTTTTACTGTTACCGATAATATAACAACAGAAAATAAATATTTAAGGGGGCTCCCATACAACAACCTTCGTGCTTGAGTCTGACTCGCACTTGGCCTGTTTTTTAATTTGTTAGTAAATCCGCCGTAGTGACACGTAGAATACAAAAAAAAATTGAAGAGAAAACGTTTTTTTAAGATTCGGATCTTTGGTTGTTGTCCCTTTGGCCTGGTTTCCCTAGATATTAGTTGCGAGTTATTGCTGACTTATGTTTGTAGTTGAATGTTTTTAGGGTCCCGTAGGGACCTAAAGGGTACCATGGGAGCTTATTATTTAGGTTCCGCAATTCGTCCGTTTTTTAACACCCGTCAAAAATGGGGGGCGTAATAAGTTTAACCTGTGTGTGTGTCTGTGTATGTGTGTCTGTGTGTCTGTCTATGACATCGTAGCTCTGAAAAGGATGAACCAATTTGGTAGCGTTTTTTTTTAAATAAAAGCAATTAGTGATGGTGCTAATTTAAATAGTTTTATAAATTTTAAGAGATATCAGCATTAAAAAAATTATCACCATTATATCGGGCTTTTTTTATCTGTTTTATATAAGTTATTACCAACTCTAATCTAGATACAATTTGGTCCAATATGTAATGATGTGAAAGTCAAATCACTAAATTCCACACTAGGAATGTTTTCGTATCTACAATACAAAGTTCATCACATTTTGTAAATAAAAATTGTGGCACAATCATTCAGATTATAGAATACGGTAAAATAAATAATTCTAATGCATTTCAAAATAACAAGTTGATAGCTATCTTGATAAACAAGCGAGTGAATACCTTGATTAATTATACTCATATCTAAATACAAGCGAATTAGATTTCTTAAGATAAAAAAACCATTACTTGAACATGTTGAATTCAATTTAAATGGTTTACAAATTATACATTTAATATTACGAGAGGCTGTAAAACTCCAAAGAACAGCCAGCCTTAGCACTGCATTTTGCCGGCAATTAGCACTCGATATAGCGAGTGGATTCCAAAAAGATATTGCTATTACTTTATCCTGATAAAGGATAAGTTAGTGGATAAAAACTGAGCTTACAAGACCCAGGACGAGCTCAAAATTTTACTAATAGTTTAATTGTTTACCTTATTAAGCCAAAGGAACACACAAACAACATCATAACTTCGAAAAAAATAACAAAGCTAAGACAAGAATTGTGTTTTAGAACTAGCAGCAAGAAATGAAATATGTAAGTAAATACTTCGATAAAAAAATGGTTTTGCATTTACCTAGACAAACAGCACGCTCTGTTACCATACAAGAAGTCCGATTGTTATCAGGTTTCAGGAATAAAGAACTTATTAACAGTAGTGTTATACATTTTCTAAAACAGCCTCACGTTTTTAAAACGGTTACTAAGACACACACACAGAAGAACTCAACAGTCAGTCGTTTTTTTTAATACTGCTTATGATATTATACAATTATAAAGCTTAACCTAGCATTAAATAAATAATATATTCAAGCGTAGCTTGAGCAGGAAAAGGTGTCAAAACTCTGAATTTTCATAGGGAGTAATAAGTAGTCGTAATAAATATATAAATATAACCTATGACAGTGCAAGACAACCACATACCAAGTGTCGATACATTCTCCTTGAAGAGAAACTGTGTCCCCTGGACAATATACAATGTGTACATATTTTTTTATGACTAATTTATTATTCAGTTATTTAGGTGTTTAGTTTAGTTTAGGTCAAGCATTTTTATGTGTTAGATAGTCCTCGACCCTATAGTAGCTTTAGATATCAACCACTTTTTCAAATATGTTTTAAGTACTGGAAATGGTAACTTTAAAACTGCGTCAGGTAATTTATTATAGAAATGAATGCAATGACCTACAAATGATTTATAAACCTTACCGACACGTTTTTTAAAAATCATAATTTTTAACAAAAGAGTCTTGATTTTTAATGAAATAAATAATATTCTCATAAATAAATTGTGATACTACTGTCAAGATACTAATTTCTTTAAATAGTAATCTTAAGGAATCACGGGAGTTAAGTTTATATATAGACCGAATGGCTCTTTTTTGTGACACGAATATAGTCTGTATATTTACTTTATATGATAATCTCAAAGGCTTGCCTCTCTCTTACAGGACTGCCTTAGTTTGCACAGAACTGAGAAGATGGTATATGATTCCACTGTGTCAGTGATGAGTGGAGCAGCAGTTGTGAAAAGAGCAGAACCAATATGGTCGTCACCTCGTCAAAAGGTTTCCATTAAAGCGGAGTAGAGATGAGATATGGATTTCAACCAATGCTGTAGGTCGATTTCGGCACGTTCCCTCGGTTCCGCCTTAGTTAAAAGGCAATCTTTTATGACAATGATGAAGTCTGCGACCCGCAGAGCTTGGTAATCGTGGACGTGCGGGGATCTTTTATTTTGTCACCTCTTAATAACAAAATAGTCTTAAGAATGCAAACTGTATACTTTATTTGTTAAAATTGAGTATCCAGCAGTAGTAGTGCTAGTAAAAAAACAGTTGTATTCGTAAATTTTGTAATATTTTGTAGTTAAGAAGCTTTTAATAAATTAATTATTAGTTGTGTCTAACTGGGTCCAGCTGAAAATCAGCACTGTCACTTTTAGTCGCAGCTTGTTGCTGAGCTGACCCTTTTGGTGCTAAGTGCATGTTAGTGATTTTAGTAAATAATACCAACGTAATAATTTATTGGCGTTAAATAAATATTTCTACTTCTTCTTCAGGTGGTTAGTAATCTGCCTACAAAACTAGCGGTCCTGGGTTCGATTCCCGATATGGGTAAATATTTGTGTGATGAGCGCGAGTATTCGTTTTAGATTCTTGGATTTTTCTATGTATTTAAGTATTTATTTCTCTATATAAGTATGTTTATCGCTGTCTAGTACCTACCCATAGTACAAGCCATGAGCTTAGTTTGGGGCTAGGTCAATCTGTGTGAGATTGTCCCCTGATATTTTTTTACTTAATTGTAATGGCGGCCGCGAAGTAAAAACCAATATGATAACATGTCAAAAGCAATTAGATTTTCCCGAGTAGAATAGAGCCCCTATAAGTTGCTTCATCTGGCTCAGTCCATGGGCTGGTACAGTCAAGGGCATAAATATGTACACACCCCAAAATCTAAAGAATATGTACACAGACCTTACTACTATGGCAATAAAGTGTATGTGTACATTATTTTTGCACTTTTGTGCGGAAACGGATAGTGCAGTGCTCGTTATTTATTTCGTGTGGAATTGGATAAAGGGTAAAAAAATTAAAGAATAAGAAATTATCACGGATTATGAGTAAACAGTTGGATAAGACTGATACCAAAAACACAGTCATAATACGATTGGTTCCAGGATGTAGACTAAAACCTAACTTTGATATATATTATTTTATAATGTTGGTTTTGTTAAATCTGTTTTTTTGGGAAAAAAATGTAAAAAGTACTTTAGATAGACGATTAATAATAATTAATCTTCACTCATAATTAAAAATAAAGCGTTACTTTTTACTTGTGTACTTAATGGTTATAATGTGGTAAAAGAAACCATACAGATTTACGATGTACGATGACGTCTGTATGACTTCTAGATATTGACATTTCATTGTATTAAAAAACTCTGATAGAATTAAAACTTAATTACTAAATAAATCAATTTATATTATAAATTAATATAAATGGTTTTCAAATTTCTTATCGCTAAGCTACTTATCGACTAGTATGAACTTAGTTCAATGTAACTTAATGAACGAAAATGAACTTTACTGATATTGGTAGGGTAGGCCTTAAAAACCGAGCAAGTGCGAGTCAACAAAAGCCAAAAAAAAGGTATTAAAAAAAATGTTGTATGGGGACCTCCTTTATTATTTAACTTTATTTGTAAGTAAATCTTCCGTAATAACACTTATTCTGATCATAATCAAACCGCTATCTATCGCCAAAAATACAGCTCTTTTAAATTAGGATGGGTGGACCCGTCGGCCTTCCTTCGGGTACGGAACCCCAAAAATGAGGAAAGTTTTAAAATGACACCAGCGGATATGCTGCGACGTAGGCGTAGATAACTTAATTTTTATCATTTTAATCAACATCAACGATTAGAAACTAGCACCTGCTGAAATCCAACATAAAAATGTTCACCACTATCGTCAGCTTTATCACGTGATTGACTTTGTTTGGTACTATATTTTAGGTACTTACCTATTGTATTCTTCTAAAAAAAACTACCTATCATCCACGAGTTGCAAATTCTTATTAACACCTTGTTTCAGAGTAATGGATGTTTTCTATGTATTTAAGTATGTTTCTCTATATAAGTACTAGCTTCTGCCCGCGACTTCGTCCGCGTAGATTTCCCTCGGGAAAGTCTATGTGTTAATCTGGATATAAGCTATCTCCATTTAAAATTTCATCCATATCCGTCCAGCCGTTGCAGCGTGAAAGAGTAACAAACATCAATCCAAACATTCGCGTTTATAATATTAGTAAAGATTTATATCGTTATCTAGTAGGTACCTACCCATAGTACAAGCCTAGAGCTTAGTTTGGGACTAGGTCAATTGGTGTGACATTGTCATATGATATTTATAAAAAAACTTTAAAAGCTACATAACTGTGCCCAAGTGTATCTTAAGTGTGCCCAAAAACTACATAACCTAATCCCACCCTCTACTTTCTCCCATCCGACGTCCAGACGCTGGGAGCGCTTCCATCATCATGTAGTCGAAATATTCAAGAAACAAATACTCGCGCTTACCGCACAATATTTGACTTTCCCGGAATTTGAACCCCAGACCGCTAGCTTCGTAGGCAGGGTCACTACAAACTAGGCTAACGTGTCGGCAATCGTTAGTTTAAAGGTTGAGGTCATGGCAACTATCTGATGAAGATAGCTGGAAGCCGAATGATGCGAGAAGCTCAAAACCTACCATTGTGGAGACCCTTGAAGAAGGCTATGTCATGTGTCCCCTTATTTTACCTTTTTTTTCATCAAATGCAGTATTTCAGCGAATTTCACTTCATCAAAAGCTATTCTGCTGAAACAGTGTTGTTTTGAGTCATCTTAAAAAATAATTATGTTGGTAAGGTTAGACTTGTGACTATCACAATGCTGATACGTCCTATGAAATTAGTGTAGACATAAAATAAATGCGAAAGTTTGTACCCGTATGCTAGTTTGTTATACTGCTTCACGCTGCATTGGCTGGGCGTATTTGGACGAAATTTTAAAGGAGGATGGGCAGAAATGTATGAACACTGGCCTAGAAACCAATAACAATAAGCACAATAGCCGGTGTAATGACTAGCATAGAGGCATTCCATCTTAGTCCTCAGGGTTGGCAACGCATTTGCAGTCTTAGTCTTGTAGTCTTGTGAATGCGAATGTCTATGGGTCACAGTTTCCGCTTACCATCAGGTGGCCTGTGTGCTCGTTTGCCTTCTCTATGTCATAATAAAAAAATAAAAAACTATATCATCGGATATGCTTTTTAATTCTACAACGATTTAGTGTAGTGGGAAACCTCAAAGAACTGTGAGAAATATTTTAAAAATCGGGAACATCGAGACGCCTACGTAGACGACGTTTGCATAATTACTTTGAAACACCGCTGTCTTTGCACGGCGATAACTTTTATCACACAAAGTTTTCGAACTACCTGCTATAGAAATAGTTTTACAACTTAGAATTACCTATCCGGTGACATATTATTTGTTGTTATTGGTCATATAGGCCAATTTGCCCACCCTCCTTTGAAAGAGATATAGCTTATATCCTGGATTAAATAAAATTTCCCTTGCGAATATCGACAATTTAAGTATACGCGGACCAAGTCGCGGGCAGAAGCTAGTCGACCAATAAATCACAAATTCTAACGACATAGGGGTAGACAAAAACCAAATCATGATAGATCATCTCGAGGGAACTTGGAGTTAGGTACCCGTTCGTTGTTAAAAATAACTACAATTTTTTTCCGACTATTATGAGGTTATAATTTTTATAAAAATGATTAAAAATGTTGAATCATTTTTATTACCAGCTTTAAATTTATATTTAGATGTAAAAATGAGTAACACTTGTCTGAAGCTGATTATTTTTATCATTTCCTGAAAACATAGACTTTAATCCTCACCTGTGGTTTATCATCTGAACACGGTCATTCTCCCGATTTGTTTTCTCAATCTTACCAACGCATCGCTTTTTTTTAAGTGCGAGGATATACAAAAATGTCTGTCTGGAGAGTGAACGATTTAAAAATTAGGGGTAATTTAATAACAAACGGACCTTTATTCGACTTTGTCCTTAGCCATTAAGTGTATTTTTTTTATTAACTTTAGCTATTTAGTCCCCAATGGGTCACGACGCTAAGAAAAATGTAAAGGCCCCTTGTTCTTGGATATCAGGCAGCTCATTCTATTTTTACGAAGAAACCACAAACATTTCTTCTCTACGAGATCAAACAAAATGATACATTTCATATTTGATTTTAGGTTAAGGTGTTAAATTACTTTCAAACATTTGTGTCATCAACTAAATGATGAGTACGAGTATTTGTTCCTGATGTATACAAGTGTTAACTTATCTAATTATTTATTTTGTGGTTTAGTACGCATAGTACAAGCCTAAATCTTAGTTTGGGTCTAGGTCAATTTATGTGAGATTGCCCTGTAATTATTATTTTCGAAGCAGTAATTTTCGTTAGCTCTGCTGTTTTTTTTTTAAATAGAGGATATAAACTAATCTATTATTATTCCGACCAAAGACTTTTTATTATGATAAATCCTAGAGCCAATTACAAAACAACTATAAATGGAATTTATTATTCTATTCTTATGAAGGTAACGTTAATAATTATAACTGTGAATGTTATTTATTTCAGTGAAATATTTAGCGTCTTAACAAAGTAGGTATTATTGTTTTGCAAAAAGAAATATTTCACACTTGACTTCAAGACAATGCAAGATCTACAATAATCAAACTAATTTTAATTGGTATAGCAAATTGCCGTATTTTGTTTTTAAACAGGCACTGATTACTATATCGCTGTTTATCAGGATTATAAAAATAATACAAAATGATACACTTATTGATAAATCACGTCTTTCAGGGATCTTTAAGCTGGTTTTTGCAATGTACATCCTTTATTTTTCTTAATTATTTATTTAATAAAAATTATTCGTGGCACAAAATGAAATTCGAGTGAAAAATGCAGACTTAATGCAACATTGTAATTCTCTACCCATTGAAAAGTAAAGTAAAACGGAAAAAACCGGGCAAGAGCATGTCTGACCATGCTCAGTGTAGGGTTCCGAAGCGGTTACTATACAAGAACTATCTCACGCTTGACTTTAACAAAAATTAGCGCTTTAAAGCTTAATACATATTTCATAAACGGATCCCTTGATCGAAAAATTATATTAAAAAAACCGTAATATTTTTTAAGAGCAATTCAACGACATCTCACACTATGGGGTATATGAGAAAAAAAAAACATCCCCACTTTACGAATAAGAAAAGTACAAAAAATAAATGTTTTATTTTACCACTTTGTTGGAGTGTCTAATATGTATATTCATGTCAAATTACAGCTTTCTAGTACTAAAAGTCTCTGAGCAAGGCTGCGGACGGACGGACGAACGGACATGGCGAAACTATAACGGCCGAACCCTATACGAGGGCCACACTGAAAGTTTTGCGTAACTTGGAAATAAAACAATTTATAGCTATAATTATACACATTGCTTCTCAAAATATTCGCTTTTACATTTAATGCATTTATTCATACGCTCAAACCATTTTTTGAAGCATGAAGGCCCGATCATATTAGTCCATGACTTCAACGTGTTGGTTGAACGTCGTCACTACTTCTTTGGGGGTCTTAAATATAAAACCTCATCTCAATGTCATCAAATTCTTGATTTTGGGGAAAAGGAAGTAATCGCAAGGTGCTAGGTCTGGACTATAAGCAGGATGTGTCACAATCTCGAACTATTCCGAATCCAAAAATGGTTGAGGCTTCTTGGTCGTATCGCGAACTTTTTGAAAGACATTCGGCAGACTAATGGTTGTTTACGGCATTAACTGTTCTTTGATTACCTAAAGGCACACTAGAAATAAGACCTGTTTTTGGAAAAAAACAAGCAATCATCTGCTTGCCTCCACTTTTTGCTTAGTGCACTTTTGTTGGCCTGTAGTATTAGGTATTGTTTCAAAAAATACTCCTGGCGTAATACAGATACGTCGGTAGGTAAATTATTTAACGGACAGAACCCTTCATCTAGGAATGTTAAGTCCGATAACTAAAAGCAACTATCATCATTATCACGAATATCGGATAGCTATAATCATTAATTAAAAATCTCAGCCAATTACTACTCCTGGTAAAGTCAACGGAGAGGTACATGCCATGTACAACAATAAATAACTCATTTTACTTTTTACGGATGGTATAAAATAAGTTTAAAAAATGGTGAAACTTTTGTTTATTATTTTTAACGTAGTTTGTTTAAGTTTAGTAAATGGTGGGATGGAATTTGAAATATCTAGAAATGCGTTTGACACAGATCTGTATGAAAGTGTTTTGGACGAGGAGCTATGTGAAGTTCAGTTGAGATACATAGCGAACAACAGTACCGAGCTGCGAGCTAGAAGTAAGTATTTACATATTTATTTGACACTTAGTTACGTTATAGCAAGTATTTCGGTGTTGTAGAGACTTGTTTTTTTCTAATTGCTTATTTCATTTGGCTCTAAGAAGTATTACTATAACAATGAAAATAAACTTCTAAGTTTGTACCTTTAGAGTCACATTGAAAATAATTATATTTGTCTTAATATTGCTGAGTTTCGGTATTATCGAAACTCAGCAATATTTTATTTATTTATTTGATTTATTTATTAACTTATATAATATGTGATTTATGGAATTGTTGTGTAGTTACCTACACATCGTTTAAACGATGATAAATGACCATAAACAATTAGGTATTTATATTTATAACATAATAATATTATTAGAAAAGATTTAAGAAAAGCTACATGATGCCAGTATCTGTCTGTCTTCTAACACATTAACATTTTCTTCTAGTTTATGATGCAGGCTTGAGAATTCCACGTGGTATATTACAGGGCAACCTAGTTGACTATGGGAATTACCACCAATGCATAGAAATCAGCCAAGACTTCGAGCAATCGGCCATCGAGGGTAAATTCTGTATGATCAATATTCCCTTAGAGCAAGAAAACTTTGAAATGCCGACCTTTCCAGAATGGCCAGAGGAATGGCCGGAAGGGTGGCCGGAAGGGTGGCCTGAAGGATGGCCTGAAGGATGGCCTGAATTTCCGTGGCCAGAACTCTTACCAAATACAAGGCAGCACAGGGATATGATGAAAAGTATTCGTAAAGTCCAAGCAGAAAGAACACGGTTGAAGTCTTTAGTGGGAACTGATACGGATATTACAAGGTGGGTGGAGTCAATATTGCGTCTTAACCCTTAATTTGGCAATGTATGTCACAGTGAACATACCATAATATTAACTTTTTATGTTTGGACCACACTTACAGTCAAAAATAGAGCGTAATTAATCTTTAAATGTATAAAAAATATATTTAAAGAAATAGACCCCTGTTACTTCTTACTTGTGGAATTAGTTTCTTCTTCCCTTACACAAGAAGACGTGTTTTTTACTCGGCCGCCATTACTGTCAAGTAAACACAAGCTAACAAAACTTTTGCTATACGATAACGGGGGGGTCATTATGACATTGTTATGCCATTCATTTTACAGCGAGCGTAAATGACAGAGTTATAGCAGTTGTATAGCACTGTCCTTTTCTCTCAGCGTAAAATGAATGGCATAGCAATGTCATAATAACCCACCTGGTCAAAGACAAAATGGTTTCTGCCACCTAGAATAGATGCCTAGCATAATATTCTTCTGCCTTGACCATTCAGTTCTACTATTGACAAAAGGGTGACTATGCATTGAATAAAACGTTAACCTAAATAAAACGTTATAAGATCAAGTAAGGATTAATTACTTGATCTTATAACTTTATCTTTAACGTATATGTTTTAATACAAAATGTTTTTCCTCCAATAGGGTTGCAGCAGATAGTGATTTTGCCGGCCAAGAGTTTAAATTATCTCTATGCATCCCGAAATCCTGCACCACGAAGCAGGCTTTTGATACCCTTTACATTAACACGACAGTCACAGGATTTGAGTTCAGAGATGACTTCTGCCGCCTGAAAAACGACAAACCTTTTGTTCCTGGTGATTATGCAGCTATGTAAGTTCTAAAATGTACAATTAGTAGCAAGTTTTCTTAAATATATAACTTTTTTTTTTATTTCATAGAGAAGGCAAACGAGTACACATGCCACCTGATTGTAAGTGGGAACTGTGACCCATAGACATTCGCATTCACAAGACTGCAATCCTAAGAATGCAAATGCGTTGCCAACCCTGAGGACTAAGATGGAATGCCTCTATGCTAGTCATTACACCTTCTTATCCTCAAACCGGAACACAACCATGCGAACACTGCTGTCTGTATTAGAAAGTTTAGAATGTGTAATATACATTGTTATCGTTTTTAATCCCGAAATGTATGTCTATGGGCAAAATATTGTGTGTGCTGGATGAATTTAGAACACTTTAAAGGAAAAGTAATAGAGATAGCATTTATAAATTTTTGTTCTTCTCTGTTTTCAGGGGTGTCTTCGGTTTCATTATTTTCATCACAGTACTGTGCACAGCCTACGATTTACACTATTCTCTTGTGATAAAAGGAGGTAAGTAAGTAATTTTAAAAACATATTTTAAACGTGCAATATGCAAGCAAAGACAATTATCGCTTGATAGTACCATAACGGCATGCCAATGTTGAGCCATCATAGATATGAACCAATGTAAATTATCAAAAACATGAAACTTCGAAAATAACATCAGATTTGTTAGGCAAGGCTTTATGGTGACAAATGAGTTTAATCTTTAACCATGCCTTCTAACGAGTATATAACGAATATCAAGGGTCAAACTGAGAGTTCCAATCTTTAGCATTTTTCAAGGTTAATATAGAGTCAATAAACATAAATACAGCACTCCATACAAATACTAAAGTAGGTACAGCAGACACTGCGGTCTAAATCCAGATAATGAAAGAATAGGAAAGAAATAAAAATATTTAATATTTTATTATAGTGAACACAAGTTGTTGTTTTCCTTCGACCGCTTTCGTTTTGCGACTTGTACTTTGTCTAAAATCTGCCTGACTTGTGGGTCTACGATAAGAATGAAAATATCTGCTCTATTTCCATTTTTCAGTTATCTAATCATTAACCTCACAAGTTTTAAATCACCACCGTTTCTCTAAACGCGTAATAACCTATTATTTTGTCTGCGATTAGTATATTATCACGTTTTTTCAAAGATAATTATAAATAAACAGATAAACTTAGTAAAAGATAAACCTATTTACCGCCAAATCTCTCCAGATGTATCCCGTAGTATATTGTAATATTGAGTTTGCGTTTGTAAGTCAGCAATTTATAAAACTGTGTCAAACTTCAAATCGATAGCCGTTAATGAAATATGCTGCTATGATAGACAGACGGGTTGATGGTGTCACACTATCACTGATATTTTACAATTTTGGTGAAAAAAGACTAAATTTGGTTTAGGTATTTTACACAAGGCCTTTCAAAAGTTAAGCATAATTCCCTATTTAAAACTTATCATCTACTAATATCATACCGTCGAATTTCATAAATCACTTAACAGAAGAATCAGAGTGTCGACAGCAGAGCTGCTGCGCTGTCAAAAAAGTATGAACTGACAGTCCATTAACACTGATTATCATTTAACATCGTGTGGTGAAATTGGTACTAAATATCTTTAACTTAATCGTCATTTCATTCTTTTAGCATCCATTAAGACTAGGCACTAAATTGCTCTATATTTACATTGGGTTTCTTTGCTTGGGTAGATCTCATTACAAGGTAGACAGTCATCAAGTGGCTAAGGTTGCGGAAAACAGATGGTCGCAAGTGGTGCAGGACTCGAGGGGCTAATAGGCTAACGCAATTGCAATCGCAATCGTTTTCATTTTGAAAGCCGATTGTGATTGCGAGTACGTTAGGCAATTAAATAGCGACGATGTCATTATGGCAAACTTTGGGGTAGGCATATGTCTAGTAGTGGACGTGTTTCGATGAAATTATAAAAATGATGGCTATATTTATTTTTTCCTGGAACATAAACAGAATTAAACCTTTTTTAGATCCAAAGAGAGCTAGTGCGCTTGGAAAATCCTTCTCTCTCTACACAAACACTCGTCGCCTGCTTACTTTCAATTCGACTCCTGGAGCATTGGAGTGTTTAGACGGCATCAGAACTCTTGCCATGTTTTGGGTCATAGTCGGCCATACATATTCTACGCAACTAAACACAACATTGCTTAATCCCTTGGAGTTTTTCTCGGTATGTTTTTAATAAACTTTTTAATGGCAATTTTTTTATCGTGTGTCCTAACATGGGACCATCCAAAATACTAATTATGTTACAGATTACTTGAGACGGTTTATTCCATGCAATTAATTTTTTTATTTCAATTTACAGTGGGTAGTTTCATTTCCTTCGATTTGGATTTTGGCTGCACCAATCACTGTAGACACGTTCTTCTTGCTAAGCGGGCTTTTGATTGTTTACACTTCAGTTGGAAAGATAAGCAGATGTAAGTATTAAAATTTGTTGTTACACATTTTTTGCATGGTATTAAAAAAAAACGCATTATGAATGTATTCCAGTAAAATAAGAGTATAAAGTTCATTCAAATTAATGACAAAAGGCGAAGTGATCAGAATAGATACATTCCATCGAACAATTGTCCTCAGCTTTTCTTGCTCACCTGTGAACTAATATTTTATTAAAGTGTTTTCACATAAACTGTGCTTTTTCATACGTCTTGTTTGTATTGCAGTGGGACTAGTCAAAAAGATCCATTTATTCTACCTCCACCGACTCTTGCGCATGTTCCCTGTCTTGGCTGCTGGCGTTTTTCTTCAAGCAACTTTGTTCAATCACTTGTCTGATGGCCCTCAATGGAATACCATCGTGGCACATAAAGTGCACAAATGCAGAACGTTTTGGTGGGCCACTTTGTTGCATATGCAAAATTATATTACACCGAATAACCAGGTGAGAGCTCGATTGATTAAGAAATAAAATACTATCGTGACTTATCGCGATAAACTGATTATTTTAATTTGTGTTAGTTTTCATTTGTATGATGAAAATTTTCGGATATTTTCTTCTTAATTAAACAATAGTCAGTGGCATTACATTTTATTTCATTAGATATTTAATACCCTATTTACTAACGAAGCTTCGTTTTTTTTACTTTGAATGATAACTTTTGGAACCTGGCATGTTTAAGTCTTATAAAATTAATATTGGTAATTCTTATCTGTGATTGTCCAAATGCACATTACTGGGGCTCTGTTCTATTTGTTAAAACTACATCGTTTTTGACATGTTGTCATAATTACTGTCGACGTTACGATAGCTCTTATATACTCGCCGGTAATGGCAAAAAAGATATAATAACCATGTCAAAAGCAATATGGTTTTAGAACAAAGCTTGGTTCGGCTCTTGTAAAACAATGGTTTTGTAATCGATAAGGAATTGCCAAAGTTTATACCAGAATGAACACTCCTTTGTTTAAAATAAGGTCTAGTTTTAAAAGTAGGTTATTATGTACATACATTGACGACATATTCTAACTGTTAATAAATTAAAACCATATACAAAGTAAATTTGCAATAACTCAATGCTTTAAAGGTTTAGGTAATAGTTATACACTATTACCCGTGGACCCACTTCTTTGTCCCACCGCAGAAAAAGTTGCACCCAGGTTTTGCCATCCAATTTTAATTGTGATACCAAAACTGGGTAGGTTAGGTTCGTTGGGTATCTATAAATGCCCGAAGGGCAAACAGGCCTGGAATAGGAGCCCTGCTGTGAAGCAGGGCTCCGTCGAAAAGAGCAGTGGGACGAAGTAGTGGGACCACGGGTAAGCGTCCATAGTTATTAGTATGCTTGTGCATGACTATTACATTAACAAGCTGTTTTTTTACAGTGCGTCGGGCCTACTTGGTACTTGGCCGTAGATATCCAACTTCACATCCTTTCGCCCTTGGTTTTGTTCTGGGTCCTCGGAAGAAAAAAAACTGCCTGGATTGCGTTGACACTCGCCATGTTAATTACACTAGCAGCGTCGACAACATACAATTACTTGAACGAATTTCAGCCCGCTCCAATGATCCCAGCGTATGTATATAAGTTATATTTAACGCCACCTCTCGGTACTTTGCCATACTAGGTATTAAATCGTGAACATTTCGAACTCGGTGCGTTTTGTGGGTGCGGTCAACTTTATTTTATAATGGTTGCGTCAGTTGCTGAAAGATGGCGTGGTAGTTAATTTTTTTAATTTTATAGTACTCGGAATCTTTACGTATTATAAAACAAAGTGGTTTTCATCACACTTGCTCGTAAATGGTGTTATTCCATGCCTGTATACAGAAGGACAATGGCCTAAATTGTTCCCGCGGGAATTATGGCGAGTTTGTCATCCCTAGGGAGTAATGACTTTCTTTTTAAAATTTGCAATTCTTTCGTACATCATTTCTGACTAAGGAGGTTTAATTTTCAGCCAAAAATTAAATCGGTTTCTAATTTCATCTTTAAAAATTAGCTATAGACTAACTTACATTACACAAACCTATACGCTTCATTAAACTTCATTATTTTTATACCTATTTCAAGTTTATATCAACATTTATCATTAATTTTAGTAATTATACATTTTTATCAAATTGGCTAAATCTGGCTCGAATCCAGGTCGAAACTAAACGCAGTTATTATCTTTGGTAGAGGTCACAAAAAAGAAATCGTTTCCATTTACGTTCCCGTTCGTCAAAAGTTATTTCTTTATATTTTGCAGAGTTAAAGTGTTTTCTCTTTGTTTTTTTTCCTCGCAAATGTGATGAAAACCATTGTGTGTATCACAGGCAGTAAGGGGATTACTAACTCGAGTCATCTCTCCCGTTCGGAAAATATGGGTTTCCTTATCACAGTAGCGGGTTGTAGATGGCGTTTCCATCCCTAGGGCGGAACGTGATTTTGAAAAAAGAACCATTTTTGACGGTTTTCTAGACCATGGAAGAATGTTATACAGCTACTACGAAATAACTCGGGATATCTTTTATAACTCGTATTGTCATTGTGACATAACACGCATATTTTTTTCAAGACAATACCTAAAGACGTAATTCGTTACAAATAACCCAAAACATTTCTGTTTACTTTCCTCTCAGTCGAAATGAAAAGAGAGTGAGTAGAGTGTTTAGTTCGGGTGGAAGTATTAAATTGCACCCTCAAACTGTAGGCGCACTCGCACGCGCTCGTGCAGCCTAAATATGTCTTGGATAACAATCTAGTAATTACGATCGATTTTCTATTAGAATGTATTGCTTCGCAAAAATTTCATTTCACCGACAGAGTTTTATAGGCGAAGAAGTTGAGATTTTGATAGTCACAAGTCAAACACATCCTGACGTTTGTAATTGATAATTAACATACCTTGAAAACAACAGGGTTTCAGCAGGAATTAAATGACATTCGGTCATGTTCATTTTCATCACCGAGTTCTGACAACATAACAAAATGAACTTTTTAAATAAGTTTATACTAATCTTTTGAATTTTAACATCGACTACAATTTGAATTTAAAATTTTAGTCTGCTTTATTTTAGACGGTGAAGTTTTATTTTAATGATTTTTATTTGCAGACGACCAGTCGAAGACCAACGAGTTTATATGACTCGTTATTATGTAAATACGCTGACTAGATGCACGCCTTTCTTTGTTGGAATGCTGTTTGGCTACCTCCTCAATGTTTACAAGGGCAAAGAGGTTCGCTTACCAAAGGTAAGAAAATAAGATATCTAGATATAAGTGGTGATGGTTAGACGTAAGGATACGATACAAGTTTTGATATTATTTCTACACTGAATCAAATTTTATTTTTTCCACCCTTAAAGTTGGATAGGGCAATGAAAAATAGTATCCATATAGCAACTGAAGTAAAAGTAAAACTAAATACTTTGTAATCAAAAACCGTATAACGAACGTCCTACGTTCAACACCTGAATTTTAAAATTGGTTCATATTATGGTTTTACAATGCGTTTAGTCTAGCTGGTACTGAGTGACCCCGCCGGTTAAGCCAGCGGTCCCGGGTTCGATTCGGGAGTATCTGTTCCTGAATCTTGGATGTATTCTATGTACTGAAATATATATTTCTCTATATACGTACGTTTACAATTGTCTAGTACTTATAGTATAATCTAAGAGCTTAGTTCGGAACTAGGTCAATTTGAGTGAGATTTTTCCTTGATATTATACTATTATTATATATTTTTCGTAACCTTACAGATTGTGGTGGTATTAGGATGGTTTTGTGCCTTCATAATTTCGGCTGGTATAATCTACTCTACACACCCTATTCTTCAATTGGATTGGAACAGCCCGTTCCTGGATGGTGTCATTAATTCCTTCTCCAGGCCTGGTTGGGCTGCATGCCTTGGATGGATGATTTTTGCATGTACTCATGGTTATGGAGGTTGGTAGATACATTAAATTAATGGAACATTTAAAAGAGCATAGTACAGTTTTGGTCTAAAGTAGGTTTTAAGGCCTAAGTATACCTAGAATTGCTTCATCAAAATAAAAAATATGTTGCCAACGCAGAGCACAAACATTAAAGGAGAATGCCCATATAATGCCTGGAAAGTACAGAGATAACCTATATGCCAAAAAACATGATATAATTAAATATAAATATACTCATTAAATTGAAGTCTAATAATGATGGGAGTAATATGCACATTATTTATAGAGTTTTACTTGAACATTCATCGCTCAACCGATTTTATTTCGACCTTTTTACTCGTATCTGCAATATTATAAATGGCGTGAGACGTCACTTCCATATAAATAACACTATGATGCTAAGGTGCTGGTAGACGTTATAACTATATTGTTTTCGTTTAGTTTTAAATAATGAGCAGTGCTCAGCATTGCATTAATTGCAATATTAATGTTACGCAATTATCGCGTCATCAGTTTGTAAACATACAAAACGTCTTAATTCGTTTTGAAAGAGTTTGAGATGAAAATTGTCTTTGTCTATTTGCATTAAAATAACAGCGTTTCACCAAATTTTTGAGTAATCACTAAAAAAGTTTTCGGAACTTACAATTTCGTAGCATATTTTGGTGTATAATTGGTTCTTGTACACCTCAGGCATTTTTTTGTAGGAGAGATGGGCATTCCCCTTTAAATATTAGGATTTTTGAGACTTAATTTATCAATAACACACTTAGCTATTGACAGTAAAAAAAAACTGCTGGTCTGCAAGTTTCCATTCCAGTGGGACAATGGAACCGGTATAATGTAAAGATTTGAGCCACTGCCTGCAGGGTTTGGGTTAATTAGGAAAAGACTATGTTGATGAATTGATTTTGTTGGAGTTAACAAAATTTTGAAGTATCTTCTTTCCGGTGATTCCAATGTTCCATTTTTTGACATTACGTGGATTATTAATTTGACATAAAGTTTAGTTTTGATGCACAACAACTTTGACACACCTATCGCTTAACGGGTTAAATTAGTAAACAACTCTGTATACGATATGCCGTACGAAAAAATTATATTCTTATTTACAACTTCTTGACAAAGGCCGTTGCTTATTGTAATGTTATGTCTTAACTAACGATTTTCAAATCTGTGATCAAGAAGTTCAAACCACAAACCGAGGTGAGAACGCACATCGTACAATTCGAAAAATGATAAGAACTTGCATAAAGGGTGATGGGCAATTTTGTATGGACCCCGTCCCCCCCCTCCAACAGTCACGGGCTGCAGGTCTATATGTTCATTAGGACCCAATAAAAGACAAAATACTTATCTTCGTAGCAAAATCAATGGGATTTTTTTAATGAAAACAAAGGGCCAGGCAAGGCAAATCATCTACATACGTGTTCATTTTCAAACAAATTCCATAGTTCCATACGATAAGATTATGATTTTTCAAGAAAACCCCATACATATGGTGATCGTCGCCATAGAAAAAATACATCATATTGCCAAGATCTATAAACTGGCACATGTTTCATCACTGTTGGTGGGTGGGGACATTTTTACCCATCGTCCTTTAGGTAGTTAATATTTTTAAGGTAATCCTGTAGTCAGTAATATGCTAAAAAAAATGGTTTTTGTGTTGAGCATACCCTGTTATTTGAATTATTTTTTAATCCTTTTAATTGGATCCAAAACCTGAACTAATATAATTTTAATTACCCAATTAACAACTCAGAGGTACCATCACGTGGTTTGTGTGCTTGTTGCCGTCTACCTGCCACAAAAGACCTGCAAAACACTATGTTGTTGTTGTGTTCCGATGTAGGGAAAAGACAACTGGAGAAAAAACAAGCATAGAGGCATTCCATCTTAGCCCTCAGTGTAGGCACTGCATTTGCAATCTTAGGATTATAGTCCTTCACAGATCTCACTTACCATCAGGTAGTCAGTGCGATTCATCTCATTAAATAACTATGTTTCATTATTTATTTCAGGCCCAATAAACTGGTTCCTATCACTCCCCATGTGGAAGCTGCCAGCTCGGATCTCCTTCGCCATGTACATCTTCCACTATCCACTAATGCACGTGGTGAATGCTTCTGCAATTGCACCTGCCTACTTTACAGTAATAGGATACGTAAGTCAGTCTGTATACTTGTTGGCCTTCTCTTTAGATTTATGAAGAAAAATTTGGTTTTATTAGCGATCCGTACGTGATAGTTTTTTAATAGGATTACAACAATGGGAACTATTACTTGAACGAGCTGTATCTTTTGAACCGTAATAGATAAAGGGCTTGTTTTTTATTTTTAGAATATGTGTATAGTTGAATTAACAAAATTATTTTTTAAAGGTACCAAATTAAATAGGGTTCCCATATAAGAAACGTTGTATCATAAAAATGGTTAATCATACAAGCGTCAAATATGGTATGATTATAAATACACAAATGAACAAAACTACATATACCATCGTGCGCGTACAATTATTTTCCCGCTACTCCCCCCATTTGTTCCTGCAAATTTTTAGTCCCTGGGTCCACCGGTTTAGGCTGTGCGTTGAGTCTCAGTCACGGTACTGTTTTATATGTATATTTAGAAGAAGATTAGTAGCATTTACAAGTTGCGGGCCGGCTCGACCGGGGTAGTACCACTCTCACAGAATACCGACGTGATGTAGCAGTACCTCTGCTGCGTTTCATCAGGTCAAGTGAGAATGTCGTTGGCCCAATTTCTCCTCTCCCCTTTTTGCCCTCCCCCCTTCCTCTGGTCGACAACGCACCGACAACTCTTCTTGAGTTGCTGGTGTTTATGGGCGGTGGTGATTACTTCCCATCAGGTAACCCACATGCTAGTTTGTTTCCCAGAGTTATAAAAAAAAATGCTGATTAACTATGAAGCATAAACTGTTGTTTCTAGGCATAAGGCAACTATATTAACATTAATAATGTCACGGTGTGATGAAGGCTGTAATTGTATACTCTCTAGTGGTGTAGTCTAATAATTCGAAGAATTTGACGCCTTTTCGTAGGCATTTATAAATCAAAAAAGGTATTGAAGCTAGGCGACATTTGATAACATAAAACTCTTTGAGCCTCCTTACAGCACCGGGCACATGAGAAATACACTTTGCACAACCATGAAGATTCTGAATATTCTTTCAAGGGTAACAAATAAGTTTAGCATATGCAAAAAAACGTTTATAAACTTCTATCTAAAAAACTCATTGTCCCAAAGATGTCGACAGCATTTTCTCGATGAATAGTTAGTGAGCTTACCATTGTTGTACTCCTGTCAACATTTTGAATATTCAGAAACTTCGTGGTTGGGCAATGTGTCAGGATTGACTTCTTTTCTGTCTAGTACTATACAGTTTACAGACAGTGTCAATAATTGCCTGGGGGGTTATTATGTCGTAGTTATGGATTTCAGTTTATACTGAGAGAAAATGACAGATCTATATAACTGCTATACCTCTGTCCTTTACGTTCGCCGTATAATGAGCTGCATAGTACCTAATGTCATAATAACCCCCGTGGAATATTTTTATTTATTTTTATTTTGTTTTAGTTTTACAGATTCCTGGCTGACATCACGATGTCGTTAGTGGTCGGCTTTATAGTCACCGTTATGATCGACTCTCCCTTCTCTACTTTAATCAAGCTAATGATGGGTGGAGGTATTTTCTTTCCCATTATTATTATAATAAAAGAAATGTATAAGGTTTTGATCATTGTGTAGTACGAATCGAAAAACACTATACAGATTTAAAAGTGGTATAAATAACTATCTCAGCTGATTCGTGCCAAGTTTATCAGAGTGTTTCGGAACATGTAGCATTTAAAAACGTTGAAGTTTATTATGAATTTTGTTATTATTTTTGTATTCATTATAAAATAACCTTAAGTTTTTTTTACCCTAACATTTTTAAACTGGATGTATTTAAAATATTTTTATGTTATCACAGGGCCGAAAAAACCGAGGAAAGAAGAATTGGAAAATAAGGACAACGGAATAAATAGACAAGATGGCGCGGTCAACCCTGCGTATGCACAAGACTTAAATCAGTACATTAGTAAAACAAAATTGTAGAATTACCAATAATATCCTTATTAATATAGAGTTTTCAATCCACTTACAAGCACCTTATCTTTAGTTTTACGTCGTCCGGACTCAGAAGTAAGTGTACACTTTAGGACCTTGTCGTACCAATGATAAACTAAATTAGAACCACTCTCACTTAAATACGTAACTGTATCTCCTGTATGTTCAGCTATTTCTCAGTTCGACTTTACGTCAGAGTAATAACTAAATGTAAGCTTTAAAATACCGCCTTGTTTTGTTTGATGTTGAAATGTTTTGATATTGTCGTCAATATAATTATTATAACCATGTATTATTATCGGGGTTCGTACTTTTGATGCCGATGACGTCAGAATGACGAAATTTTACACACAGGGTACTTACTCTGCTTATATATGGGAGGTGTTTAGGTAGGTATGTAAAACATGGTACAAATAAAAAAAATAAGAAGCGGTAAAATGATCACGGCTGCATTTTTTTTTACCACTCTTTACTAAAAATGGCATTTATTTTTATGAATGTCAATGCCATAATTTTATTTATGACAGAATAGTCATATATACAATTCGTTAAAACGTAAATGAATCTAGTAACATTATCATATTAATTTTAATACAACAATAAAACAGTTTTTTTTAATGATAATGTTACTCGATGATTTTTGCCACTGTTTTACTCAATAAAAATAGTTTCATTTACGTTTTAGATATGAAGTGGGTATTTATTTTTACGCGTCAATAGATTAATTAACTCATTTTTACATGATTAAATGATTGACGAGTAATGCTTAATAATCACAATAAAAGCATTTGGAATCATACACTATCAAGCGTGACGTAATTTTTGCTTCAACGGCATTAAAAGTACAGGCCCTGATTATTATATATTTTGTTAATCCACCGTTTTAGTTTTTTACCTAATTTAACCTTCTAAATTCGAAACATTATCCTATTATTTGAAAGTCGAATAAACAAGTGTAGCAAACCAACCTTCAAAAACCCGATTGCGTTGCTTGAGATCGTCGTCTCTGTGATGTTGAGTACCTAGGTATGTTATCCCTTAGCCGCCCAGGGTTTTTTGGCCAACTTTGGGATAGCGGCCCAATGTCCTTCTTATAGGTTTGAACGGTTCCGACCCAGAACTTTCGCTTTATGATATCTTGGCTTAGGGTAGGCGTAAGAGCCTAAGTTTTTTGTGCAATATTTTAGCTATGAGTAGAAGGCTGGGAGATCAAAAAACACCGATGTTCATAGCCCTTTTTATAGATTATTTTTTTACAAAATGCTTATTTGTGCTTTTTATGTGTTTCCTAACGTGCCATTATGTTGCTCTTTTTTGTAATTATCACATATGTTAAGCACGTAGTATGCATGCACACTTGCATGATTTAAAAAACAATCTTTTTTTTTGTACCTACCCGCGTCACGTGTTTTTATTAAATTGGAGTAGTCCGTCCGTATTCATTGACAATGTCTAATATTTTTCAATATATATTTTTGATAATAAAATACCAATCAAGTACTCATAAAATTGGAAATTCAATTATTTTGGCATCAAAATGTATAATGTTGAAATTATACCTAAAAACAGGGTAACGGCCCATAGACCTTTTAAAATTCTATACTTACGTAGGTGATGGCACTAATTTTGGACTAGAGCAAGTCCTGATATTTTTTTCTGAAAACTAAAATATTTGGTAAGCGTCACTAGATTTTGAAAGTAGAACATTGAATTTTCATAGCTGGTAATGTTCTCGAGTACCGTCACTCTTAATACTCTCTTTCCCATGAATAGACTAGTTCAAAAAATAAGTAAAAAGACATTTTAAAAATAAATTGATTGATAATCAACTATTACAAATTCAATTACTAAATTATTTATTGTTCCGCTTCTGCCCCGTCCACACCCACGATCACCACGACCACGGCCGCGTCCACGGCCCCGTTTTTGACTACGGCTACTACCGCGGTGGCTTCCGCTTTCTAGATGGTCAGATTCATTATCTGACGACGATGAGCTAGATAAACTAGATAGGCATCGACGTGTATTTTCCAAACTAAAATCGTCATCAGCTAAATCGTCATTGCCTCCAGCGTCCTCCTCCTCGATATCAGATTGGTTAAGTACCCCTGACAAGATTCGTTCCAGCTCTTGTTCGGTTCTTACACCTGGCAGACGAAAAAATCATGCTCAAGACAAAACATCAAAGCGTAGCAAAATATCACCAAAAGCCGCTTTTACCAATGTCTACAAATTATATGAATTAAAAAAAAGTTTAAAAAAAACCTGATTTTAACCTAAATACCCTAAATTTCCCAAGGTTTGTCACTGTTCAAATAAAAACATAAGAGGAAAAGTATTTATTAATGAAATGAAAAAAGTGAAACTTAAATTGCTTCTTTCCTTTAATTTGTTTTTAAAAATCGTTTTAGTGAACTAAAATGTAATACAACTAAGATAAATTGCCTATTACTGGTCACCCTATAACTAACTGGTCACTTCGTAAAAATATACACGAAGTGGTGAATTAGTCAGTAATTCAGGAGTTAGAACCAAATTAAAATACATAATATAGAACATAAGTAAAATATTTATAGGAAAATGGTATCAGCATAAAAGGTTGGCCATGGCCAGTAATTTAAAGACACTTTATCTGTGGTCAGTTATTGGCGATTTAACCTATTTACTGACATGCAAGCAGTATAATAGATGAATTAACGAGAGCATGGAATTGCATATGTATTAGTATTGTATGTTTACAGGCATTCTATATTTGAATTTTCTACTTTCTCGTACTATCAGCATAAAAAGAGGTTTGTTATATATTGAAGAAGTAAATACCGAAATAATGTCAGAGTCAAATTGTGAATATTATTTACGTTGTGCATATATTTTTACGTCTGATTTTATTGTATTCTCACAATTATCAGAATTTTCAATGTTCAAAAAATATGGCAGTGAGTAATTTTGGTCCGATTGAGAGTCAAAGTAAGCAAATTATTTTTAACTGTTATAAATATTTTGAACTTGAACTGAAGAAACATTTAAATTCCCCTTACACCGCTCTCCAGTTATTTGAAAAAGCTACAGGTGTTTGTCTCTCAGCAATAGACGATTTTGATCAGGAAGTCATCCGGAGAACTATATACAATTTGCATCTGTCCCATAAGCAATTTCCAACCTTAAAGGCACTCCACTCTGTATTACAATCCGATATAGATTACAAATTTGGCATTTCCTTCTTACGAAAACAAATACAAAGATTAGGATTAAAATGGAAAAAGACCGAGGACAACCGAAAAATATTAATGGAAAGACACAACATACGACTGCTAAGAATAAATTACCAAACCAAAATTGCGGAATATCGGTCTAAACATAGACCACTAGTTTATACTGATGAAACCTACATCCACACTTCACATGTGTCCGGAGAGGCTTGGACCGATGGAAAAGAGTTTGGTGTAAAAAAACAAATCAGTACAGGCCAGCGGTTATTATTTAATAGTGCACGCAGGAGGAAAAGATGGTTTTATTCCCAACAACACTTTTTTAATGTTTAAGGCAAACCAAAAAACAGGAGATTACCATGACCAGATGAACTTTGTCAACTACAAAAATGGTTAAAAGAAAACTTAATACCGAACCTTAAACGGAATAGCGTACTTATCGTAGATAATGCGTCCTATCACAAAAAACTTTTGAATCGTGCTCCAACAGCAAATTCTCTTAAACAAGAAATGATGGATTGGTTGACAGAACACAACATTTCATACTTATAGCCCGTTGATGTACAAAACCAGTTTGTATGATTTAATTAAACAAAATAAAGAGCGGTTTCGTGAGTGCCATATAGATGAAATTTTAAATGAACATGGCCACTCCGTTTTACGATTGCCACCGTATCACTCGACATTCAATCCGATCGAAAATATTTGCTCCATGGTAAAAGGATATGTAGCGAAAAGAAACGTTTCTTTAAACATACAAGGCATTATGAGTTTAGCAACTGAACGAATGAATACTATTACTGCTGAGGACTGGGAAAATATTTGTCACCATGTCGAAAGTGAAAAAAATAAATATCGATGTCAGGAAGGGGAAATGGATCGAATTTCAGACAATCTTATTATCAATACTTGTGACAGCTCAGATGAAGAACATGATAGCAACTAAAAGCAAAAAACAGAGGACTACTACTTATTCCATTTCTTAAGGGTATGTAATTTTATTAATTTAAGAGAAAATTATTCTCCTTTTGTTGCAAACGGTACAACCACTACAAATGAAATTCCATGCTTTCGATAATTCATCTATACATTTCACAGTTTCAATTATCGATATGTTTTAGAAGCCCGTATACCTTTTAAAATCCTAGAATATGTAGGCACCCGTGTGCCTTTCTATAGGTCATTGAAATATTTATCGTCATATATTGATACACATTGAAATTATGTGTTAAATACTTATCAATAAACAAAGATGGACACTTGATGCATCGTTCGCAACAAAAACATTTAAGAAATCTGCAAAGATAGCTGAGATAATTATAGATTTAGTTACCATGTCTGCGACGCCTCGCCATGTTTTTGAAAGTTACGCCCAAACCGACAGTTGACGTTGCACAGATTGACCTCTATTGTCAACGTCAAACATGATGATTTCGTTCAGAAATCACTTAAACTCAATACACGGGAAATTTGAGCTTTTACGACAGGTTTTATTTCAAGACATTTTAAAAGGACAGTTGGGCATTCATAACCACTATGAACTGAAAACCTTTTTAAAGGTCTTTGGGCGGCTAGAAGTTATAATACTTTAAAAGCGGTCATCTTAGTATTTTTGTGGTTTTATACGTCAAAAAGGTCAAATGATCCCTTGTAGGATAACTTCGTTGTCCGTTTGTCAGTCTGTCTGTAAACATCCATTTTCACAGGCACGCGTCGGGTACCATCCGACGCGTGCCTGTGAAAATGGATGTTAAAATTAATATCAAATGTCTGCGAATTCCTTGGAGCACTTAACCTAGAATCATAAAATTTGCAAAGGAGCAATATTTGTTTCCGTAACTGACGTGTGCCAAACGGTACTTTATTACTGAGCGTTCGTTGCATGTCTTTGTTGTCCTTAAAGAGCGTTATCAAATTAATGAACCGGCTATACTTCTATAGCCGGTTGATTTCTACGGAATATGTGCTATAAAGCTGCTAATTGCCATATCTACTCTCCCTGGTCTCACTGAAAACCAGCGCCTGTGAATGTATTAACAACATTCAGAGGCATAAAGTTGAGCGGAGACCATTTTGGCCGTAATAAAAAATAAATGTATTTATTTTAAGAAATTTTGTTTGTAAGCTGTTTTTTATTTACGTGCCAAATAAATTATTTTTCATGTTCTTTTTTTTTCATTAATAACAAAAAGTAAAATAATAAGCGGTCCTACATACACAAAACGTTTTTTCTACCTTCTAATGTTTCTGTTCTATCGTCAAAACGGTAATACCGGTAAACCGTCAAATTTGATGTGGTTATAGTGCACACCCTAAAGAAATTAACAATATAATTGTAAACAAAGTGTGATTCGGGCAGAACCCGCGGTGCGCATGTTTATTTTTTCAAAATGGGTTTGCGTTTGACCTTAGTCTCACTTGATGTTAAGTAACGACGAGATCGAGGGTGGTACACTAACCCAGAAAAAGGCTTATTCGCTCTTATCCTGAAAACACCAAGATTAAACGATTCAGGAATACAGATGCAGGGGGAGCATTTCCACTCCTTGGTAGTGCGAATAAGAAATGATGCAACAAACCGCTGCATCCGAACTATTAAAACTTTGACTACATTCGGATGAAAGATCTTCTGGTGTCTGGACGACCGATGGGAGAAAGTGGAGGGTGGGAGAATTATAGTTACACGATAATACAACTATGTTCATTTTAAAGTACAGGTAGTTACTTAAAATATTTATTGTGCCAAACAAAGTCAATCACCCGATAAAATTGATGATTGCGGTGAACAATATCATGATGGATGCAGCTGCTACTGTATCTAATCGTGTATGTTGATTAAAATGATAAAAAATAAGTTATTTCCGACTATATGGCAGCATATCCGCTGGCATTATTTTAAACTTTCCACATTTTTTGGGTTCCGTACCTGAAGGGAGCTAAAAGGGTCCGTCCGTCCTAACTTTACCGACCTGAATTTTTGAAAACGTTATACACGGTGGTTTTTTTATCGGTGATCAGGAGTTGAAAAATATTAATTACCAACCAAAATTTAATTTAATCACACTGTGTTGGGTCTCCACGCAATTACCTCACTGAGGCATGGTCATCCTACATTCATTATTGAAGTGAAAAGTGGATACTACACGTCAAGTGCCATCGCATTGGCGGGGAATTTGACTGATCTTACATCAATAAACTTTAACTTTTGAGAGCCAGGTCTATCAACCTGACATGACAACAAAATTACTTCACCCTAACTTAACCAATTGCAGGTCTTGAAACCGTAACCTAGAGACCACTGATAGCGTACGGAGCAAAACGAAAAACCCACGATTTTATCCGAATGCTGATAGTTGCTATAGCTATGTTTAAACAACAGCTACTATTGGTCATACAACGCCCAGTCGTTATTGGTGGTTTTTTAAGGTTGCTATGACCACGTTTCAACAATACTACCAAATTTCACTGACGATTACGTTATAACAGAAAAGTAGATTCATAAGGGAGCAAAATTACATATTTATGACCAGGGCAAACATTGATTTTTAGCAGGTGCACCTTGACCTTGTGCAGAGTCTGTCTGGATCGCTACTACCATCTTATCCATTAACCTACCACCACACAGCAGTGTTCGCATTGTTGTGTTCCAGTTTGAGAGCGTAGTGAGCGATTCAAGTGTTAACACCCAAGGTGGAAACAATTTTGCTACCGTGTGACACATACTGCTTTTCACATCACCAATAAGGAAAATAAAAGACTCTTAATGAGGAAACAAATTTATTTACTTACACTCTCTAAAAGTGCTGAAATTATGAAAGTCAACAACATGAAATTATCAATTTAAACAAAAAAAAAACAAATTTGGTAACAAAATGTCCTTGAACAGAAAAGTGCCACTTATATCCCTCCTAGCAGGGAAGTCCCCTTACCGAATATGTGATATGAAAAATTCATTTTCTTCCTTTCTTGAATAAATAGCATTTGTCTCGTAGAATATTATGCCAGTGAAAATTTAATAAAATAATGTTATTGGACCTAATTTCTTGTAGTCGGAAATAACTTATTTTTTATCATTTTAATCAACATACACGATTAGATACAGTAGCAGCTGCATCCATCATGATATTGTTCACCGCAATCATCAATTTTATTGGGTGATTGACTTTGTTTGGCACAATAAATATTTTAAGTAACTACCTGTACTTTAAAATGAACATAGTTGTATTATCGTGTAACTATAATTCTCCCACCCTCCACTTTCTCCCATCGGTCGTCCAGACACCAGAAGATCTTTCATCCGAATGTAGTCAAAGTTTTAATAGTTCGGACGCAGCGGTTTGTTGCATCATTTCTTATTCGCACTGCCAAGGAGTGGAAATGCTCCCCCTGCATCTGTATTCCTGAATCGTTTAATCTTGGTGTTTTCAGGATAAGAGCGAATAAGCCTTTTTCTGGGTTAGTGTACCACCCTCGATCTCGTCGTTACTTAACATCAAGTGAGACTAAGGTCAAACGCAAACCCATTTTGAAAAAATAAACATGCGCACCGCGGGTTCTGCCCGAATCACACTTTGTTTACAATTATATTGTTAATTTCTTTAGGGTGTGCACTATAACCACATCAAATTTGACGGTTTACCGGTATTACCGTTTTGACGATAGAACAGAAACATTAGAAGGTAGAAAAAACGTTTTGTGTATTTAGGACCGCTTATTATTTTACTTTTTGTTATAAATGAAAAAAAAAAGAACATGAAAAATAATTTATTTGGCACGTAAATAAAAAACAGCTTACAAACAAAATTTCTTAAAATAAATACATTTATTTTATATTACGGCCAAAATGGTCTCCGCTCAACTTTATGCCTCTGAATGTTGTTAATACATTCACAGGCGCTGGTTTTCAGTGAGACCAGGGAGAGTAGATATGGCAATTAGCAGCTTTATAGCACATATTCCGTAGAAATCAACCGGCTATAGAAGTATAGCCGGTTCATTTGATACCGCTCTTTAAGGACAACAAAGACATGCAACGAACGCTCAGTAATAAAGTACCGTTTGGCACACGTCAGTTACGGAAACAAAAATAAAATAAAGTATACAGTTTTTATGCACGCACTGCACTGATTACTATTATCACTGTTTATCAGGATTATAAAAACGATACAATAATATAATGATTAATCACTTATGTCAGGGATCATTAAGCAGGTTTTTGCAATACATGTTTTTTTTTTCTTACTTAAATTCGAGTACAAAATTCAGATTTAATCTAAACGTAAAGTAAACGTAAACAGACAACCTATAAAATACTTAGGTACTTACGATGATTGGTTACCTTTTTTAATTAAATCAAATTAGTTATACTTCACATTGGGGAAATTAGGGCATATATGGTATGAACGAAAGGTACGTGAAACAGTATACCGTTAGAATGACGAGAACGAAAGATTGGCGTATTACAAGTACTTATGTTCCGCAGTAAACGCTGGATTGTCTAACCGGGCATTGGCAATAGGAAAGTGTCCTAAACGTTGTAACGTCACGAGCCCCCACTCCCGAACTTCGATGCGCGTTATATTTGTCAATTTTGATTGATTTGATAAAGTATAAAATACATGTTCAATATTTTTTGTAATATCTTACTAATTATTCTTCTTTCTTATTCTAGACTAATTAGATTTTTTTATTTACCCAGGGCTTACCCCTATTTCATGCAGCAGGCTCATGTCCGATAGTTGCCGGCGCTCGTGCAAGTCAAGCAGGCCTTGCTTGCAAACTGACCAAGTTATGGATATAAGTATGCATTACTAAAATACTTTTGGCGCAATAAAGGCACCTTACTTATATATTATTTTAACAGACAGAACCCTCCATATAGGAATGTTAAGCCGGATTTAAAAGCAACTATAAATATTATCATAAATAACGGTTAGCTATAATCATTTAATCATTCATTGTAAATCTCAGCCAATTACTACTTCTGGTAAAGTCAACGGAGAGGTTCATGCCATGTAAAACAATAAATAATTAATTTTGCTGTTAACGGGTTGTATAAAATAAATTTTCAAAATGGCGAAAGTGTTGTTTATTATTTTTAACGTAGCTTGTTTAAGTGTAGTAAACGGTATGATGGAATTCAAAATAGTAAGAAATGTATTCGACACAGAGCTGTATGAAAGTGTTTTGGATGACGAGCTATGTGAAGCTCAGTTGAGATACATAGTGAGGAACAGTACCGAGCTGCGAGCTAGAAGTAAGTATTTACATATTTACTTAATGGACACTTGGTCACGATAAAGGTTCTATCTCGGTGATCTTATTGAGGCTTGTTTTTTTTAATTGATACAATAATAGTACATTATTGCCTAGGCACGGAAGTAGGCAATTGCGGGGCGAGGATTGGTTTAAACGGACGAGCTTGCGAGTCCGTTTAAAAATACGAGGCCCGCAATTGCCGTTCCTGCCGAGGCATATATAGTGCTTTTCTCAAAAATCGCAAGAATAAAATTATGTTGGAGTAAAGTACTTTATTAAGGAAAGAAATACCACACAATCTATACAGACAATATTATTACCTACTCTTTACCGTCTTTTGTTTATGACAAGGAGAAACGCAAGCTTTTTTTTTAAAACTACTCAAGCTATTCGAGATACAGATAAAAAAGTTATATTCCGAACAAAATTTGGATGTAATAAGACTTGTGCCCTCATTTTATTAAGGCCGTTTTCACTTTTTAAAAAGTTAGATACTAGATGGTAATGAAATTTGTATGCAACATTGCGTGCTTGTGTAGCGAGCACGCAATGTTTTTTTTTTTTTAATTTGAGATCTGTCAGTAAACTATGTACTTCGCATCCCAATATATAGATAGTAATGTCAACATTTCCTGTCATTTTTGAGAAAAGAATATTATTACAACAATAAGTATTTACGTTTTTGTTGGTACCTTTGAAGTCACATTTAAGTTAATTAGGCACTGGTCCCACCGCCGACGATAAGCGGGAAGCGAGTACAGCCAGAGATCAATTAAGTAGTGATGTTTGTGTCTCTTTTCTTGACACGGGATCTATATTTTTTGTTTCGACAAACTAGTGGGAAGAGTTCTAGCCGGCAGTGTGAATAGCCAGCGATTAACTATTAATATACGTCTCACTTTTACTGACTGGGGATCTTTATCTTTTGTTCGTTTCTTGGGCGAGAAAATCGCCTATAGGTAATCGCTTCCTCGCTCTTGGTGGGACCAGTGCCTTAAATATTTATATTTGTCTTATATTCCTAAATTTTGCTATTACATATTTTAGTTACTTACTAACGTATTTGCTTTAACATGCTTTGTCTATGGGATAATGTAAAGTCTATGTCTTCTAACACATTAACGTTTTCTTTTAGTGTATGATGCTGGCTTGAGAATGCCACGTGGTATATTACAGGGCAACCTAGTTGACTATGGGAATTACCATCAATGCATAGAAATCAGCCAAGACTTCGAGCAATCGGCCATCGAGGGCAAATTCTGTATGATCAATATTCCCTTAGAGCAAGAAAACTTTGAAATGCCGACCTTTCCAGAATGGCCAGAGGAATGGCCGGAAGGGTGGCCGGAAGGGTGGCCTGAAGGATGGCCTGAATTTCCGTGGCCAGAACTCTTACCAAATACAAGGCAGCACAGGGATATGATGAAAAGTATTCGTAAAGTCCAAGCAGAAAGAACACGGTTTAAGTCTTTAGTGGGAACTGATACGGATATTACAAGGTGGGTGGAGTCAATATTGCGTCTTAACCCTTAATTTGGCAATGTATGTCACAGTGAACATACCATAATATTAACTTTTTATGTTTGGACCACACTTACAGTCAAAAATAGAGCGTAATTAATCTTTAAATGTATAAAAAATATATTTTCACGCCACTGCTCGGAAATATGGCCAAAGAAGGATCGAAATCAGAATAGAAAGTTGCTCTTAGTAGTACAACACAAAAACAGTCCAACAATGTTGAGTTGCAAAGTAAAATGGAGTGTTTTTAGACCAGTTTACTTTCTACTCTGCTATTGGTCGGTTATTTATGACATTAGTAACTCGTTCGGAAATAAATAAAAAAATGTTTGACAAATATGACATTAGAACGTTTAATTAAAAAATTAAAACGTCAAATCCGCTCAGTGAAAGTGTATTTTTGCGATTGTAAACGTGTTTTTATGTAAGTTTTTAAGGCGTACGTGAAAAACGCCTTTGCATCTTTAAATAAGGTAAAAATTAAAAAAGTTAAAAAGGCGGGAATGAAAATTACTTCTGTTCTTTTAATTGGAAACAAACGCTAAACTTTTGAACTTTTGATTGGAAATTTGTACGATATTCAACAAAAATGAGTGATACAAGTACAGATATGGATCTTACACCGCCTGAAATTCAGGATACGGCAAAGTCGGTAATTCGGAATTTACTGCCAATAAAATCCCGTCGCAAATATCAGAAAGTGTATGAAAATTTCAAAGCATGGCAAATAAATAAAAAACATTTCCTTGTCATTCAGCAACTGTCCTAATGCTAATATCAATATTACTTTTAATTAAACTGTGTATTATGTCCTAACCTGTTTTATTTCCTTACATTAGGCGTGAAAAGCACATAGTATTGCCTCGGTAGAAAGTGCAATAGATGGACTCGTATCTTCGCGGTCCTCACCTGCGGCTCGGCCCGCGAACTAACTCGTCCATCTATTGCTTACTTTCTGTACCTGGGCTACAATGTACTATTAAAGAAATAGACCCCTGTAACTTCTTACTTGTGGAAGTAGTTTCTTCTTCCCTTACCCAAGAAGACGTGTATTTTACTCGGCCGCCATTACTGTCAAGTAAACACGAGCTATCAAAACTTTTGCTATACGATAACGGGGGGGTCATTATGACATTGCTATGCCATTCATTTTACAGCGGGCGTAAATGACAGAGTTATAGCAGTTGTGTAGCACTGTCCTTTTCTCTCAGCGTAAAATGAATGGCATTGCAATGTCATAATAACCCACCTGGTCAAAGACAAAATGGTTTCTGCCACCTAGAATAGATGCCTAGCATAATATTCTTCTGCCTTGACCATTCAGTTCTACTATTGACAAAAGGGTGACTATGCATTGAATAAAACGTTAACCTAAATAAAACGTTATAAGATCAAGTAAGGATTAATTACTTGATCTTATAACTTTTTCTTTAACTTATATGTTTTAATACAAAATGTTTTTCCTCCAATAGGGTTGCAGCAGATAGTGATTTTGCCGGCCAAGAGTTTAAATTATCTCTATGCATCCCGAAATCCTGCACCACGAAGCAGGCTTTTGACACCCTTTACATAAACACGACAGTCACAGGATTTGAGTTCAGAGATGACTTCTGCCGCCTGAAAAACGACAGACCTTTTGTTCCTGGTGATTATGCAGCTATGTAAGTTCTAAAATGTACAATTAGAAGCAAGTTTTCTTAAATATATAATTTTTTTTTATGTCATGTAGAAGGCATACGAGCACATAGGCCACCTGATTGTAAGTGGGAACTGTGACCCATAGACATTCGCATTCACAAGACTGCAATCCTAAGAATGCAAATGCGTTGCCAACCCAGAGGACAAAGATGGAATGCCTCTATGCTAGTCATTACACCGTCTTATCCTTAAACCGGAACACAACAATGTGAACACTGCTGTCTGTACTAGAAAGTTTAGAATGAGTAATATACATTGTTATCGTTTTTAATCACGAAATGTTTGTCTGATATTGGCTATATTGTGTGTGCTGGATGAATTTAGAACACTTTAAAGAAAAAGTAATAGTGATCAGATAGCATTATTAATTTTTATAAATTTTTGTTCTTCTCTGTTTTCAGGGGTGTCTTCGGTTTCATTATTCTCATCACAGTACTGTGCACAGCCTACGATTTACACTATTCTCTTGTGATAAAAGAAGGTAATTAAGTAATTTTAAAAACATATTTTAAACGTGCAATATGCAAGCAAAGACAATTATGGCTTGATAGTACCATAACGGCATGCCAGTGTTGAGCCATAATACATATGAACCGATGTAAATAATCAATAATATGAAAATTCCAAAATAACATCACATTTGTTAGGCAAGGCTAGGTGACGAATGAATTTAATCTTTAACCATGCCTTCTAACGAGTAATATCAAGGGTCAAACTGAGAGTTCCAATCTTTAGCATGTTTCAAGATTAATATAGAGTCGGTAGGAATAGAGAGAGTAAATAAAGCACTCCATACAAATACTAAAGTAGGTACAGTAAATTCTCGTAATAATGGGACTGCGGTCTAAATCCAGATAATGAAAGAATAGGAAAGAAATAAAAATATTGTATATTTTATTATAGTGAGAACAAGTTGCTTTTTCCTTCGACCGCTTTCGTTTTGCGACTTGTACTTTGTCTAAAATCTGCCTGACTTGTGGGACTACGATATGAATGAAAATATCTGCTCTATTTCCATTTTTCAGTTATCTAATCATGAACCTCCCGAGTTTTAAATCACCACCGTCTCTCTAAACGCGTAATAACCTATTATTTTGTCTGCGATTAGTATATTATCACGTTTTTTCAAAGATAATTATAAATAAACAGATAAACTTATTAAAGGTAAACTTATTTACAGCCAAATCTCTCCAGAAGTATCCCGTAGTATACTGTAATATTAAGTTTGCGTGTGTAAGTCAAACTTCAAATCGATAGCCGTTAATGAAATATGCTGCTATGATAGACAGACGGGTTGATGGTGTCACACTATCACTGATATTTTACAATTTTGGTAAAAAAAGGCTAAATTTGGTTTATCTATTTTACACAAGGCCTTTCAAAAGTTAAGCATAATTCCCTATTTAAAACTTATCATCTATTAATATTATACTGTCGAATTTCATCAATTACTTAACAGAAGAATCAGAGTGTCGACAGCTGCAGCGCTTTCAAAATGTATGAACTGACAGTCGATTAACACTGATTATCATTTAACATCGTTTGGTGAAATTGGTACTAAATATCTTTAACTTAAAAAGAAAAATAAAAGAAAAGAAAAATACATTTATTCACTACACACACAAAACACACAGAAAAATAAATAATTGAAAACAGTAACAACAATAAACAAGTAGTGAGTGTGTCTTCGCGGCAGTGAATCGGACACTGGCTCAGCATAATGCTGAGGTGTTAAACACCTGCAGCGCTGATTTTCAGCCAGCTCCGTTAAACATCTTTTCATTCTTTTAACGTCCATTTAGACGAGTCTCTAAAATGCTCTATATTTACATTGGGATTTTTTGCTTGGGTAGATCTCATTACAAGGTAGATAGTCATCAGGTGGCTAAGGTTGCGGAAAACAGGTGGTCGCAAGCAATGCAGGACTCGAGGGGCTATATAGCCTAACGCAATCGCAATCGTTTTCATTTCTAAAATCGAAGCCTTGTCTGCATACAAAATGAAAACAATTGTTCCACTTTGAAGCCGATTGTGATTGCGAATACATTAGGTAATTAATTAGCGACGCTGTCATTATGGCAAACTTTGGGGTAGGCATATGTCTATTAGTGGACGTCTTTCGATGAAATTATGAAAATGATGGCTATACTTATTTTTTCCTGCAGCATACTCGTAAACAGAATTAAACCTTTTTTAGATCCAAAGAGAGCTAGTGCGCTTGGAAAATCCTTTTCTCTCTACACAAACACTCGTCGCCTGCTTACTTTCAATTCGACTCCTGGAGCATTGGAGTGTTTAGACGGCATCAGAACTCTTGCCATGTTTTGGGTCATAGTCGGCCATACATATTCTACGCAACTAAACACAACATTGCTTAATCCCTTGGAGTTTTTCTCGGTATGTTTTTAATAAACTTTTTAATGGCAATTTTTTTATCGTGTGTCCTAACATGGGACCATCCAAAATACTAATTATGTTACAGATTACTTGAGACGGTTTATCCAATGCAATTAAAATGTTTATTTTAATTTACAGTGGGTAGTTTCATTTCCTTCGATTTGGATTATGGCTGCACCAATCACTGTAGACACGTTCTTCTTGCTAAGCGGGCTTTTGATTGTATACACTTCAGTGGGAAAGATAAGCAGATGTAAGTATTTGTTGTTACACATTTTTTGCATGGTATTCAAAAAAAACGCATTATGAATGTATTCCAGTAAAATAAGAGTATAAAGTTCATTCAAATTAATGACAAAAGGCGAAGTGATCAGAATAGATACATTCCATCGAACAATTGTCCTCAGCTTTTCTTGCTCACCTGTGAACTAATATTTTATTAAAGTGTTTTCACATAAACTGTGCTTTTTCATACGTCTTGTTTGTATTGCAGTGGGACTAGTCAAAAAGATCCATTTATTCTACCTCCACCGACTCTTGCGCATGTTCCCTGTCTTGGCTGCTGGCGTTTTTCTTCAAGCAACTTTGTTCAATCACTTGTCTGATGGCCCTCAATGGAATACCATCGTGGCACATAAAGTGCACAAATGCAGAACGTTTTGGTGGGCCACTTTGTTGCATATGCAAAATTATATTACACCGAATAACCAGGTGAGAGCTCGATTGATTAAGAAATAAAATACTATCGTGACTTATCGCGATAAACTGATTATTTTAATTTGTGTTGGTTTTCATTTGTGTGATGAAAATTTTCGGATATTTTCTTCTTAATTAAACAATAGTCAGTGGCATTACATTTTATTTCATTAGATATTTAATACCCTTTTTACTACCGAAGCTTCGTTTTTTTTACTTTGAATGATAACTTTTGGAACCTGGCATGTTTAAGTCTTATAAAATTAATATTGGTAATTCTTATCTGTGATTGTCCAAATGCACATTACTGGGGCTCTGTTCTATTTGTTAAAACTACATCGTTTTTGACATGTTGTCATAATTACTGTCGACGTTACGATAGCTCTTATATACTCGCCGGTAATGGCAAACGAAATTAGAAAAAAAAAACATGTCAAAAGCAATATGGATTTAGAACAAAGCTTGGCTCGGCTCTTGTAAAACAATGGTTTTGTAATCGATAAGGAATTGCCAAAGTTTATACCAGAATGAACACTCCTTTGTTTAAAATAAGGTCTAGTTTTAAAAGTAGGTTATTATGTACATACATTGACGACCTATTCTAACTGTTAATAAATTAAAACCATATACAAAGTAAATTTGCAATAACTCAATGCTTTAAAGGTTTAGGTAATAGTTATACACTATTACCCGTGGACCCACTTCTTTGTCCCACCGCAGAAAAAGTTGCACCCAGGTTTTGCCATCCAATTTTAATTGTGATACCAAAACTGGGTAGGTTAGGTTCGTTGGGTATCTATAAATGCCCGAAGGGCAAACAGGCCTGGAATAGGAGCCCTGCTGTGAAGCAGGGCTCCGTCGAAAAGAGCAGTGGGACGAAGTAGTGGGACCACGGGTAAGCGTCCATAGTTATTAGTATGTTTGTGCATGACTATTACATTAACAAGCTGTTTTTTTACAGTGCGTCGGGCCTACTTGGTACTTGGCCGTAGATATCCAACTTCACATCCTTTCGCCCTTGGTTTTGTTCTGGGTCCTCGGAAGAAAAAAATCTGCCTGGATTGCGTTGACACTCGCCATGTTAATTACACTAGCAGCGTCGACAACATACAATTACTTGAACGAATTTCAGCCCGCTCCAATGATCCCAGCGTATGTATATAAGTTATATTTAGCGCCACCTCTCGGTACTTTGCCATACTAGGTACTAAATCGTGAACATTTCGAACTCGGTGCGTTTTGTGGGTGCGGTCAACTTTATTTTATAATGGTTGCGTCAGTTGCTGAAAGATGGCGTGGTAGTTAATTTTTTTAATTTTATAGTACTCGGAATCTTTACGTATTATAAAACAAAGTGGTTTTCATCACACTTGCTCGTAAATGGTGTTATTCCATGCCTGTATACAGAAGGACAATGGCCTAAATTGTTCCCCCGGGAATTATGGCGAGTTTGTCATCCCTAGGGAGTAATGACTTTCTTTTTAAAATTTGCAACTCTTTCGTACATCATTTCTGACTAAGGAGGTTTAATTTTCAGCCAAAAATTAAATCGGTTTCTAATTTCATCTTTAAAAATTAGCTATAGACTAACTTACATTACACAAACCTATACGCTTCATTAAACTTCATTATTTTTATACCTATTTCAAGTTTATATCAACATTTATCATTAATTTTAGTAATTATACATTTTTATCAAATTGGCTAAATCTGGCTCGAATCCAGGTCGAAACTAAACGCAGTTATTATCTTTGGTAGAGGTCACAAAAAAAAAATCGTTTCCATTTACGTTCCCGTTCGTCAAAAGTTATTTCTTTATATTTTTCAGAGTTAAAGTGTTTTCTCTTTGTTTTTTTTCCTCACAAATGTGATGAAAACCATTGTGTGTATCACAGGCAGTAAGGGGATTACTAACTCGAGTCATTAAAAGCCCTCCGCCTTCGGCGTCGGGCTTCTAACACTCTCGTTAGTAATTCCCTTCATACTACCCTTGATGCACAATGTACTATTTCCGCCGCTTATCCCTTTGTATATACGCTTAGATCTTTCAAACTACGCTACAGATGTTAATGCGGTTTTCATTAACAGAAAAGTTGATTCTAGAGTATAGTTTTTATGTGTTATTAATTCTGGATTATTTATGTATGTATGTAAGTTAACTGTTTATTGCACATAAACAAGTATTATTATTACTTTGTACGGGTAGTATAAAAAACTCACATAAACCGAAGCAAAGCGAAGGGTCGCTAATTAGTCTTAAACAAAATAAAGTATATCAACAAAGCAAAAATATATTTTTATTCATTTTCATCACCGAGTTCTGACAACATAACAAAATGAACTTTTTAAATAAGTTTATACTAATCTTTTGAATTTTAACATCGACTACAATTTGAATTTAAAATTTTAGTCTGCTTTATTTTAGACGGTGAAGTTTTACTTTTATGATTTTTATTCGCAGACGACCAGTCGAAGACCAACGAGTTTATATGACTCGTTATTATGTAAATACGCTGACTAGATGCACGCCTTTCTTTGTTGGAATGCTGTTTGGCTACCTCCTCAATGTTTACAAGGGCAAAGAGGTTCGCTTACCAAAGGTAAGAAAATAAGATATCTAGATATAAGTGGTGATGGTTGGACGTAACGATACGATACAAGTTTTGATATTATTTCTACACTGAATCGAATTTTATTTTTTCCACCCTTAAAGTTGGATAGGGTAATGAAAAATAGTATCCATATAGCAACTGAAGTAAAAGTAAAACTAAATACTTTGTAATCAAAAACCGTATAACGAACGTCCTACGTTCAACACCTGAATTTTAAAATTGGTTCATATTATGGTTTTACAATGCGTTTAGTCTAGCTGGTACTGAGTGACCCCGCCGGTTAAGCCAGCGGTCCCGGGTTCGATTCGGGAGTATCTGTTCCTGAATCTTGGATGTATTCTATGTACTGAAATATATATTTCTCTATATACGTACGTTTACAATTGTCTAGTACTTATAGTATAATCTAAGAGCTTAGTTCGGAACTAGGTCAATTTGAGTGAGATTTTTCCTTGATATTATACTATTATTATATATTTTTCGTAACCTTACAGATTGTGGTGGTATTAGGATGGTTTTGTGCCTTCATAATTTCGGCTGGTATAATCTACTCTACACATCCTATTCTTCAATTGGATTGGAACAGCCCGTTCCTGGATGGTGTCATTAATTCCTTCTCCAGGCCTGGTTGGGCTGCATGCCTTGGATGGATGATTTTTGCATGTACTCATGGTTATGGAGGTTGGTAGATACATTAAATTAATGGAACATTTAAAAGAGCATAGTACAGTTTTGGTCTAAAGTAGGTTTAAGGCCTAAGTATACCTAGAATTGCTTCATCAAAATAAAAAATATGTTGCCAACGCAGAGCACAAATATTTGGATTTTTGAGACTTAATTTATCAATAACACACTTAGCTATCGACAGTAAAAAAAAACTGCTGATCTGCAAGTTTCCATTCCAGTGGGACAATGGAACCGGTATAATCTAAAGATTTGAGCCACTGCCTGCAGGGTTTGGGTTAATTAGGAAAAGACTATGTTGATGAATTGATTTTGTTAGAGTTAACAAAATTTTGAAGAATCTTCTTCCAATGTTCCATTTTTTGACATTACGTGGATTATTAATTTGACATAAAGTTTAGTTTTGATGCACAACAACTTTGACATACCTATCGCTTAACGGGTTAAATTAGTAAACAACTCTGTATACGATATGCCGTACGAAAAAATTATATTCTTATTTACAACTTCTTGACAAAGGCCGTTGCTTATGTAATGTTATGTCTTAACTAACGATTTTCAAATCTGTGATCAAGAAGTTCAAACCACAAACCAAGGGGAGTGCGCACATCGTACAATTCGAAAAATGATAAGAACTTGCATAAATTTAGGTAGTTAATATTTTTAAGGTGATCCTGTAGTCAGTAGTATGCTAAAAAAAATGGTTTTTGTGTTGAGCAAACCCTGTTATTTGAATTATTTTTTAATCCTTTTAATTGGATCGAAAACCTCAACTAATATAATTTTTATTACCCAATTAACAACTCAGAGGTACCATCACGTGGTTTGTGTGCTTGTTGCCGTCTACCTGCCACAAAAGACCTGCAAAACACTATGATGTTGTTGTGTTCCGATGTAGGGAAAAGACAACTGGAGAAAAAACAAGCATAGAGGCATTCCATCTTAGCCCTCAGTGTAGGCACTGCATTTGCAATCTTAGGATTATAGTCCTTCACAGATCTCACTTACCATCAGGTAGTCAGTGCGATTCATGTCATAAAATAACTATGTTTCATTATTTATTTCAGGCCCAATAAACTGGTTCCTATCACTCCCCATGTGGAAGCTGCCAGCTCGGATCTCCTTCGCCATGTACATCTTCCACTATCCACTAATGCACGTGGTGAATGCTTCTGCAATTGCACCTGCCTACTTTACAGTAATAGGATACGTAAGTCAGTCTGTATACTTGTTGGCCTTCTCTTTACATTTATGAAGAAAAATTTGGTTTTATTAGCGAGCCGTACCTGAAAGTTTTTTAATAGGATTACAACAACGGGACCTTACTTGAACGAGCTGTATCTTTTGAACCGTAATACATAACGGGCTTGTTTTTTATTTTTAGAATATGTGTATAGTTGAATTAACAAAATTATTTTTTAAAGGTACCAAATTAAATAGGGTCCCCATATAAGAAACGTCGTATCGTAAAAATGGTTAATCATACAAGCGTCAAATTTGGTATGATTATAAATACACAAATGAAGAAAACTACATATACCTATCGTGCGCGTACAATTATTACCCCGCTACTCCCCCCATTTCTTCCTGCAAATTTTCAGTCCCTGGGTCCACCGGTTTAGGCTGTGCGTTGAGTCTCAGTCACGGTACTGTTTTATATGTATATTTAGAAGAAGATTAGTAGCATTTACAAGTTGCGGGCCGGCTCGCCCGGGGTAGTACCACTCTCACAGAATACCGACGTGATGTAGCAGTACCTGTGCTGCTTTTCATCAGGTCAAGTGAGAATGTCATTGGCCCAATTTCTCCTCTCCCCCTTTTTGACCTCCCCCCTTCCTCTGGTCGTCAACGCACCGACAACCCTTCTTGAGTTGCTGGTGTTTATGGGCGGTGGTGATTACTTCCCATCAGGTAACCCACATGCTAGTTTGTTTCTCAGAGTTATAAAAAAAAATGTTGATTAACTATGAAGCATAAACTGTTGTTTCTAGGCATAAGGCAACTATATTAACATTAATAATGTCACGGTGTGATGAAGGCTGTAATTGTATACTCTCTAGTGGTGTAGTCTAATAATTTGTTTTTGCGGGTGGTAGGACCCTGTGCAGGGTCCGTCCGGATCGCTACCACCATCTTATCCATTAACCTACCGCCAAACAGCAGTGTTCGCATTGTTGTGTTCCGGTTTGGGGATAAGACAGCCGGTGTAATGACTAGCATAGAGGCATTCCATCTTAGTCCTCAGGGTTGGCAACGCATTTGCAGTCTTATTCTTATGTCTATGGGTCACAGTTTCCACTTACCATCAGGTGGCCTGTGTGCTCGGTTGCCTTCTCTATGCCATAAAAAAAAATAAAAAAAAATCGAGGAATTTGACACCTTTTCGTAGGCATTTATAAATCAAAAAAGGTATTGAAGCTAGGCGACATTTGATAACATAAAACTCTTTTAGCCTCCTTACAGCACTGGGCACATGAGAAATACACTTTGCACAACCAAGAAGATTCTGAATATTCTTTCAAGGGTAACAAATAAGTTTAGCATATGCAAAAAATCGTTTCTAAGACTTATAACGTATAATTTGTACGACTTATTTATTTATTTATTTACGACTTAAAACGTAAACGCTTAATCTAAAAAGGCTCATTGTCCCAAAGATGTCGACAGCATTTTCTCGATGAATAGTTAGTGAGCTTACCATTGTTGTACTCCTGTCAACATTTTGAATATTCAGAAACTTCGTGGTTGGGCAATGTGTCAGGATTGACTTCTTTTCTGTCTAGTACTATACAGTTTACATACAGTGTCAATAATTGCCTGGGGGGTTATTATGTCGTAGTTATGGATTTCAGTTTATACTGAGAGAAAATGACAGATCTATATAAGTGCTATACCTCTGTCCTTTACGTTCGCCGTATAATGAGCTGCATAGTACCTAATGTCATAATAACCCCCGTGGAATATTTTTATTTATTTTTATTTTGTTTTAGTTTTACAGATTCCTGGCTGACATCACGATGTCGTTAGTGGTCGGCTTTATAGTCACCGTGATGATCGACTCTCCCTTCTCTACTTTAATCAAGCTAATGATGGGTGGAGGTATTTTCTTTCCCATTATTATTATAATAAAAGAAATGTATAAGGTTTTGATCATTGTGTAGTACGAATCGAAAAACACTATACAGATTTAAAAGTGGTATAAATAAGTATCTCAGCTGATTCGTGCCAAGTTTATCAGTGTTTCGAAACATGTAGCATTTAAAAACGTTGAAGTTTATTATGAATTTTGTTATTATTTTTGTATTCATTATAAAATAACCTTAAGTTTTTTTTACTCTTAACATTATTAAACAGGATGTATTTAAAATATTTTTATGTTATCACAGGGCCGAAAAAACCGAGGAAAGAAGAATTGGAAATTAAGGACAACGGAATAAATAGACAAGATGGCGCGGTCAACCCTGCGTATGCACAAGACTTAAATCAGTACATTAGTAAAACAAAATTGTAGAATTACCAATAATATCCTTATTAATATAGAGTTTTCAATCCACTTACAAGCACCTTATTCTTTAGTTTTACGTCGTCCTGACTCAGAAGTAAGTGTACAGTTTAGGACCTTGTCGTAGCTATTGATAAACTAAATTAGAACCACTCTCACTTAATACGTAACTGTACCTACTGTATGTTCAGCTATTTCTCAGTTTTTACGTCAGAGTAATAACTAAATGTAAGCTTTAAAATACCGCCTTGTTTAGTTTGATGTTGAAATGTTTTGATATTGTCGTCAATATAATTATTATAACCATGTATTATTATCGGAGTTCGTACTTTTGATGCCGATGACGTCAGAATGACGAAATTTTACACACAGGGTACTTACTCTGCTTATATATGGGAGGTGTTTAGGTAGGTAGGGAAGCTGTTGTACCCCGGACAGTTTACATTTCTTTGATTTTTAGAAAAAAAACGAGATGCGTCAGAATTGCCAAATGTGCAAATATGTAAAGTTGTACTATTGTACTACATTCCGGGATATGATATTAAACGATCCTTTAGTTAGTTTAGACGGGACAGGCTGATAGAAAAAAAAGGGAAAAGTGTCCATGGTACAACACCCCTGATTTACCTTGGACACTCGGTGTTGTACCTTGGGCAAATACCATTTTTGCCAAGAAAACAGAAAATAATCATCTAGTATTTAGTTATTAAGGATACAAAAAACTCGGACGAAGACTTTTTATACCTTTTCATAGGTTCCTTAATAAAATTTACAAGTAAAGGCCATATTTTCCCACTCTCCTAAAACAAATAGAAAATCTCCCTGAGAACAATTAAAAACATAAACAAAAATGTAATCAACAATTAAAATAGTAAAAAATATTTAACTTGTCATAAAAAATGCAAAATAATGTAAGAATTAGAACACTTTGGAACTTTTCTACCTTAGTCCGTAGTCCAAGGTACAACGTAAGTTCGGTGTCCAAGGTACAACAAAGCAAGTTTTTTTTAAAGTAACCTTTGTAAACGCACTTCGTCTAAAAGTTAGGATGAAACGACTGCACTATCTGATAGCTATTTAATATAGTTTTAGCATGCATTATTCCGTTTTATCATATATATACGAAACACTAAATAAACGAATTTGTAATAAAGTTCTAAAAACTCATTTTCTGTAACAAATTTTATATTTTTGTAATTTTCTCGACGCACACGCCGCTCTCGAGTTTCGTGCTAACTTTACTTTCATTTTAATAGATAATGGTTCAAATGACATATATATTTCTTTTTGAAGAATGCGGGATACTTTAAATATTGTCAACTGTCCGAGGTAAAACTATGTCCGGGGTACAACAGTTTCCCTATGGTACAAATAAAAAAAAATAAGAAGCGGTAAAATGATCACGGCTGCATTTTTTTTTACCACTCCTTACTAAAAATGGCAATATTTTTTTTATGAATGTCAATGCCATAATTTTATTTATGACAGAATAGTCATATATAAGTACAATTCGTTAAAACTTAAATGAATCTAGTAACATTATCATATTAATTTTAATTACAACATAAAAACAGTTTTTTTAATGATAATGTTACTCGATGATTTTTGCCACTGTTTTACTCAATAAAAATAGTTTCATTTACGTTTTAGATATGAAGTGGGTATTTATTTTTACGCGTCAATAGATTAATTAACTCATTTTTACATGATTAAATGATTGACGAGTAATGCTTAATAATCACAATAAAAGCATTTGGAATCATACACTATCAAGTGTGACGTAATTTTTGCTTCAACGGCATTAAATGTACAGGCCCTGATTATTATTATATTTTGTAAATCCACCGTTTTAGTTTTTTACTTAATTTAACCTTCTAAATTCGAAACATTATCCTATTATTTGAAAGTCGAATAAACAAGTGTAACAAACCAACCTTCAAAAACCCGATTGCGTTGCTTGAGATCGTCGTCTCTGTGATGTTGAGTACCTAGGTATGTTATCCCCTAGCCGCCCAGGGTTTTTTGGCCAACTTTGGGATAGCGGCCCAATGTCCTTCTTATAGGTTTGAACGGTTCCGACCCAGAACTTTAGCTTTATGATATCTTGGCTTAGGGTAGGCGTAAGAGCCTAAGTTTTTTGTGCATCATTTTAGCTATGAGTAGAAGGCTGGGAGATCAAAAAACACCGATGTTCATAGCCCTTTTTATAGATTTTTTTTTTACAAAATGCTTATTTGTGCTTTTTAGGTGTTTCCTAACGTGCCATTATGTTGCTCTTTTTTGTAATTATCACATATGTTAAGCACGTAGTATGCTGCATGATTTAAAAAAAAATCTTTGTTTTTTGTACCTTCCCACGTCACGTGTTTTTATTAAATTGGAGTAGTCCGTCCGTATTCATTAACAATGTCTAATATTTTTCAATATATATTTTTGATAATAAAATACCAATCAAGTACTCATAAAATTTTGATGACAGCATCCGAGTTTGAGAGTTCTCAAATAACATTTTGTAATAAGCGCAAGGTCCGTGATAGTGAGGAAGATATTATGCATGAACTGTCGGATCTCAAAAAACAAATGGCTGACATGATGTCTCTCATAATGACGAGTAGCAGCGCCCAAACGGAAAGCATAAACAAATTATGTCATGATGTAAGTACAATTAAAAGTCAAGTTAACAATATTTGCAGCCAAATTGAGTGCATGACCATTGAACAGGATAAAATGAAAACTGATTTCTCGAATTTAGCTGAAACAAACAATGCTCTGAAAACTAAAGTTGATGTTTTAGAAAAAGATGTAAGAGAGTTAAAAGCGTCTAACGGACAAGAGCTAGTGATGCCTACAACTTATAATGCTCTGGTCACAGAATGTCAAGAACGTATGATCCGTGCAAAAAATATTATCATAGCTGGCATCCAAGAACCAACATCTGAAATTCTCTCCGAGAGGACGGATTACGACAAACAGGAAGTATTAAAAATTACAAAAATAATAAAACCCGACTGCCCCGAACCTGAAAGAATAAGCCGACTAGGTAAGTATCAACAGAATAAAAATAGACCTATCAAAATGGTGAAATTTATCCTGCGAAATAAAAACAACGCAGCAGCTACTGATGTCAAAATATACTCTGACCAAACGCCCAATCAAAGAGAAACATTTAAAAGATTAAAACAAGAACTAGAAAACCGAAAATCTAACGGAGAACCTAATATTATGTATCAAATACGTTAAAGGAGAACCTAAAATATTAGAATCATTGCCAAAAAACTCCTTACCCATCGCAACAAGGAAAACCTTGATGGAGACTTCTTAGTTTCCACATCAAGCTTCATCTCACATCAAACAAAAGCAATAATTGTTTGCGCTTATTTCAAAAATTGCACTTGCTTGTTTAATAGACAAATTACATACCAATCGAAAGTATGAAGCCTAAGTTTGGTGCAAATTATTAGTACCGACTTACCTGCTTTATACCTGCCAACCCAATAGTTATCCATAGTCAGGGTATCCTGGGCATTATGCATATAAAATTTAAGTAATATAATATGTAAAGTACTTAGGTACGGAAAAACAACGGCATTCCGGAATGTTTAAAGTAAAAACTTATTAATACACTCGTATTCTGAATAAATCAAACTGCTATCAACACGGTGATTTTTAATTGGTGATTAGGTATCAATTATTCTAATTCAGTAATTGAAGTCGATCACGTTACCGTCGCAGTTACGTGAAACCAACCATTCTTATTTTAGTAATACCTATTTTTTGTTTCGAAAATAATAATATACTTTTTGAAATTAAAATTAGGCCCAATAACATTATTTTATTAAATTTTCACTGGCATAATATTCTACGAGACAGATGCTATTTATTCAAGAAAGGAAGAAAATGAATTTTTCATATCACCTATTCGGAAAGGGGACTTCCCTGCTAAGAGGGATATAAGTGGCACTTTTCTGTTCAAGGACATTTTGCTACCAAATTTGTTTTTTTTTGTTTAAATTGATAATTTCATGTTGTTGACTTTCATAATTTCAGCACTTTTAGAGAGTGTAAGTAAATAAATTTGTTTCATCATTAAGAGTCTTTTATTTTCCTTATTGGTGATGTGAAAAGCAGTATGTGTCACACGGTAGCAAAATTGTTTCCACCTTGGGCGTTAATACTTGAATCGCTCACTACGCTCTCAAACTGGAACACAACAATGCGAACACTGCTGTGTGGTGGTAGGTTAATGGATAAGATGGTAGTAGCGATCCAGACGGACTCTGCACAAGGTCAAGGTGCACCTGCTAAAAATCAATGTTTGCCCTGGTCATAATTATGTAATTTTGCTCCCTTGTGAATCTACTTTTCTGTTATAACGTAATCGTCAGTGAATCGGTAGTATTGTTGAAACGTGGTCATAGCAACCTTAAAAAACCACCAATAACGACTGGGCGTTGTATGACCAATAGTAGCTGTTGTTTAAACATAGCTATAGCAACTATCAGCGTTCGGATAAAATCGTGGGTTTTTCGTTTTGCTCCGTACGCTATCAGTGGTCTCTAGGTTACGGTTTCAAGACCTGCAATTGGTTGAGTTAGGGTGAAGTAATCTTGTTGTCATGTCAGGTTGATAGACCTGGGTCTCAAAAGTTAAAGTTTATTGATGTAAGATCAGTCAAATTCCCCGCCAATGCGATGGCACTTGACGTGTAGTATCCACTTTTCACTTCAATAATGAATGTAGGATGACCATGCCTCAGTGAGGTAATTGCGTGGAGACCCAACACAGTGTGATTAAATTAAATTTTGGTTGATAATTAATATTTTTCAACTCCTGATCACCGATAAAAAAACCACCGTGTATAACGTTTTCAAAAATTCAGGTCGGTAAAGTTAGGACGGACGGACCCTTTTAGCTCCCTTCAGGTACGGAACCCAAAAAATGTGGAAAGTTTAAAATAATGCCAGCGGATATGCTGCCATATAGTCGGAAATAACTTATTTTTTATCATTTTAATCAACATACACGATTAGATACAGTAGCAGCTGCATCCATCATGATATTGTTCACCGCAATCATCAATTTTATCGGGTGATTGACTTTGTTTGGCACAATAAATATTTTAAGTAACTACCTGTACTTTAAAATGAACATAGTTGTATTATCGTGTAACTATAATTCTCCCACCCTCCACTTTCTCCCATCGGTCGTCCAGACACCAAAAGATCTTTCATCCGAATGTAGTCAAAGTTTTAATAGTTCGGACGCAGCGGTTTGTTGCATCATTTCTTATTCGCACTGCCAAGGAGTGGAAATGCTCCCCCTGCATCTGTATTCCTGAATCGTTTAATCTTGGTGTTTTCAGGATAAGAGCGAATAAGCCTTTTTCTGGGTTAGTGTACCACCCTCGATCTCGTCGTTACTTAACATCAAGTGAGACTAAGGTCAAACGCAAACCCATTTTGAAAAAATAAACATGCGCACCGCGGGTTCTGCCCGAATCACACTTTGTTTACAATTATATTGTTAATTTCTTTAGGGTGTGCACTATAACCACATCAAATTTGACGGTTTACCGGTATTACCATTTTGACGATAGAACAGAAACATTAGAAGGTAGAAAAAACGTTTTGTGTATTTAGGACCGCTTATTATTTTACTTTTTGTTATAAATGAAAAAAAAATGAACATGAAAAATAATTTATTTGGCACGTAAATAAAAAACAGCTTACAAACAAAATTTCTTTAAATAAATACATTTATTTTTTATTACGGCCAAAATGGTCTCCGCTCAACTTTATGCCTCTGAATGTTGTTAATACATTCACAGGCGCTGGTTTTCAGTGAGACCAGGGAGAGTAGATATGGCAATTAGCAGCTTTATAGCACATATTCCGTAAAAATCAACCGGCTATAGAAGTATAGCCGGTTCATTAGATACCGCTCTTTAAGGACAACAAAGACATGCAACGAACGCTCAGTAATAAAGTACCGTTTGGCACACGTCAGTTACGGAAACAAAAATAAAATAAAGTATACAGTTTTTATGCACGCACTGCACTGATTACTATTATCACTGTTTATCAGGATTATAAAAACGATACAATAATGTAATGATTAATCACTTCTGTCAGGGATCATTAAGCAGGTTTTTGCAATACATGTTTTTTTTTTCTTACTTAAATTCGTGTACAAAATTCAGATTTAATCTAAACGTAAAGTAAACGTAAACAGACAACCTATAAAATACTTAGGTACTTACGATGATTGGTTACCTTTTTTAATTAAATCAAATTAGTCATACTTCACATTGGGGAAATTAGGGCATATATGGTATGAACGAAAGGTACGTGAAACAGTATACCGTTAGAATGACGAGAACGAAAGATTGGCGTATTACAAGTACTTATGTTCCGCAGTAAACGCTGGATTGTCTAACCGGGCATTGGCAATAGGCAAGTGTCCTAAACGTTGTAACGTCACGAGCCCCCACTCTCGAACTTCGATGCGCGTTATATTTGTCAATTTTGATTGATTTGATAAAGTATAAAATACATGTTCAATATTTTTTGTAATATCTTACTAATTATTCTTCTTTCTTATTCTAACCTAATTAGAATTTTTTATTTACCCAGGGCTTACCCCTATTTCATGCAACAGGCTCATGTCCGATATTTGCCGGCGCTCGTGCAAGTCAAGCAGGCCTTGCTTGCAAACTGACCAAGTTATGGATATAAGTATGCATTACTAAAATACTTTTGGCGCAATAAAGGCACCTTACTTATATATTATTTTAACAGACAGAACCCTCCATATAGGAATGTTAAGCCGGATTTAAAAGCAACTATAAATATTATCATAAATAACGGTTAGCTATAATCATTTAATCATTCATTGTAAATCTCAGCCAATTACTACTTCTGGTAAAGTCAACGGAGAGGTTCATGCCATGTAAAACAATAAATAATTAATTTTGCTGTTAACGGGTTGTATAAAATAAATTTTCAAAATGGCGAAAGTGTTGTTTATTATTTTTAACGTAGCTTGTTTAAGTGTAGTAAACGGTATGATGGAATTCAAAATAGTAAGAAATGTATTCGACACAGAGCTGTATGAAAGTGTTTTGGATGACGAGCTATGTGAAGCTCAGTTGAGATACATAGTGAGGAACAGTACCGAGCTGCGAGCTAGAAGTAAGTATTTACATATTTACTTAATGGACACTTGGTCACGATAAAGGTTCTATCTCGGTGATCTTATTGAGGCTTGTTTTTTTTAATTGATACAATAAAGAATATTATTACAACAATAAGTATTTACGTTTTTGTTGGTACCTTTGAAGTCACATTTAAGTTAATTAGGCACTGGTCCCACCGCCGACGATGAGCGGGAAGCGAGTACAGCCAGAGATCAATTAAGTAGTGATGTTTGTGTCTCTTTTCTTGACACGGGATCTATATTTTTTGTTTCGACAAACTAGTGGGAAGAGTTCTAGCCGGCAGTGTGAATAGCCAGCGATTAACTATTAATATACGTCTCACTTTTACTGACTGGGGATCTTTATCTTTTGTTCGTTTCTTGGGCGAGAAAATCGCCTATAGGTAATCGCTTCCTCGCTCTTGGTGGGACCAGTGCCTTAAATATTTATATTTGTCTTATATTCCTAAATTTTGCTATTACATATTTTAGTTACTTACTAACGTATTTGCTTTAACATGCTTTGTCTATGGGACAATGTAAAGTCTATGTCTTCTAACACATTAACGTTTTCTTTTAGTGTATGATGCAGGCTTGAGAATTCCACGTGGTATATTACAGGGCAACCTAGTTGACTATGGTAATTACCACCAATGCATAGAAATCAGCCAAGACTTCGAGCAATCGGCCATCGAGGGCAAATTCTGTATGATCAATATTCCCTTAGAGCAAGAAAACTTTGAAATGCCGACCCTTCCAGAATGGCCAGAGGAATGGCCGGAAGGGTGGCCGGAAGGGTGGCCTGAAGGATGGCCTGAAGGATGGCCTGAATTTCCGTGGCCAGAACTCTTACCAAATACAAGGCAGCACAGGGATATGATGAAAAGTATTCGTAAAGTCCAAGCAGAAAGAACACGGTTTAAGTCTTTAGTGGGAACTGATACGGATATTACAAGGTGGGTGGAGTCAATATTGCGTCTTAACCCTTAATTTGGCAATGTACTCGTATGTCACAGTGAACATACCATAATATTAACTTTTTATGTTTGGACCACACTTACAGTCAAAAATAGAGCGTAATTAATCTTTAAATGTATAAAAAATATATTTAAAGAAATAGACCCCTGTAACTTCTTACTTGTGGAATTAGTTTCTTCTTCCCTTACCCAAGAAGACGTGTTTTTTACTCGGCTGCCATTACTGTCAAGTAAACACGAGCTAACAAAACTTTTGCTATACGATAACGGGGGGGTGATTATGACATTGCTATGCCATTCCTTTTACAGCGGGCGTAAATGACAGAGTTATAGCAGTTGTATAGCACTGTCCTTTTCTCTCAGCGTAAAATGAATGGCATAGCAATGTCATAATAACCCACCTGGTCAAAGACAAAATGGTTTCTGCCACCTAGAATAGATGCCTAGCATAATATTCTTCTGCCTTGACCATTCAGTTCTACTATTGACAAAAGGGTGACTATGCATTGAATAAAACGTTAACCTTAATAAAACGTTATAAGATCAAGTAAGGATTAATTACTTGATCTTATAACTTTTTCTTTAACTTATATGTATTAATACAAAATGTTTTTCCTCCAATAGGGTTGCAGCAGATAGTGATTTTGCCGGCCAAGAGTTTAAATTATCTCTATGCATCCCGAAATCCTGCACCACGAAGCAGGCTTTTGACACCCTTTACATAAACACGACAGTCACAGGATTTGAGTTCAGAGATGACTTCTGCCGCCTGAAAAACGACAGACCTTTTGTTCCTGGTGATTATGCAGCTATGTAAGTTCTAAAATGTACAATTAGAAGCAAGTTTTCTTAAATATATAATATTTTTTTATGTCATGTAGAAGGCATACGAGCACATAGGCCACCTGATTGTAAGTGGGAACTGTGACCCATAGACATTCGCATTCACAAGACTGCAATCCTAAGAATGCAAATGCGTTGCCAACCCAGAGGACAAAGATGGAATGCCTCTATGCTAGTCATTACACCGTCTTATCCTTAAACCGGAACACAACAATGCGAACACTGCTGTCTGTACTAGAAAGTTTAGAATGAGTAATATACATTGTTATCGTTTTTAATCACGAAATGTTTGTCTGATATTGACTATATTGTGTGTGCTGGATGAATTTAGAACACTTTAAAGAAAAAGTAATAGTGATCAGATAGCATTATTAATTTTTATAAATTTTTGTTCTTCTCTGTTTTCAGGGGTGTTTTCGGTTTCATTATTCTCATCACAGTACTGTGCACAGCCTACGATTTACACTATTCTCTTGTGATAAAAGAAGGTAATTAAGTAATTTTAAAAACATATTTTAAACGTGCAATATGCAAGCAAAGACAATTATCGCTTGATAGTACCATAACGGCATGCCAGTGTTGAGCCATAATACATATGAACCGATGTAAATAATCAATAATATGAAAATTCCAAAATAACATCACATTTTGTTAGGCAAGGCTAGGTGACGAATGAATTTAATCTATAACCATGCCTTCTAACGAGTAATATCAAGGGTCAAACTGAGAGTTCCAATCTTTAGCATTTTTCAAGATTAATATAGAGTCGGTAGGAATAGAGAGAGTAAATAAAGCACTCCATACAAATACTAAAGTAGGTACAGTAAATTCTCGTAATAATGGGACTGCGGTCTAAATCCAGATAATGAAAGAATAGGAAAGAAATAAAAATATTGTATATTTTATTATAGTGAGAACAAGTTGCTTTTTCCTTCGACCGCTTTCGTTTTGCGACTTGTACTTTGTCTAAAATCTGCCTGACTTGTGGGACTACGATATGAATGAAAATATCTGCTCTATTTCCATTTTTCAGTTATCTAATCATTAACCTCACGAGTTTTAAATCACCACCGTCTCTCTAAACGCGTAATAACCTATTATTTTGTCTGCGATTAGTATATTATCACGTTTTTTCAAAGATAATTATAAATAAACAGATAAACTTAGTAAAAGATAAACTTATTTACAGCCAAATCTCTCCAGAAGTATCCCGTAGTATACTGTAATATTAAGTTTGCGTTTGTAAGTCAGCAATTTATAAAACTGTGTCAAACTTCAAATCGATAGCCGTTAATGAAATATGCTGCTATGATAGACAGACGGGTTGATGGTGTCACACTATCACTGATATTTTACAATTTTGGTAAAAAAAGGCTAAATTTGGTTTATCTATTTTACACAAGGCCTTTCAAAAGTTAAGCATAATTCCCTATATAAAACTTATCATCTATTAATATTATACTGTCGAATTTCATCAATTACTTAACAGAAGAATCAGAGTGTCGACAGCTGCTGCGCTGTCAAAATGTATGAACTGACAGTCGATTAACACTGATTATCATTTAACATCGTTTGGTGAAATTGGTACTAAATATCTTTAACTTAAAAAGAAAAATAAAAGAAAAGAAAAATACATTTATTCACTATACACACAAGACACACAGAAAAATAAATAATTGAAAACAGTAACAACAATAAACAAGTAGTGAGTGTGTCTTCGCGGCAGTGAATCGGACACTGGCTCAGCATAATGCTGAAGTGTTAAACACCTGCAGCGCTGATTTTCAGCCAGCTCCGTTAAACGTCTTTTCATTCTTTTAACGTCCATTTAGACGAGTCTCTTAAATGCTCTATATTTACATTGGGATTTTTTGCGTGGGTAGATCTCATTACAAGGTAGATAGTCACCAGGTGGCTAAGGTTGCGGAAAACAGGTGGTCGCAAGCAATGCAGGACTCGAGGGGCTATATAGCCTAACGCAATCGCAATCGTTTTCATTTCTAAAATCGAAGCCTTGTCTGCATACAAAATGAAAACAATTGTTCCACTTTGAAGCCGATTGTGATTGCGAATACATTAGGTAATTAATTAGCGACGCTGTCATTATGGCAAACTTTGGGGTAGGCATATGTCTATTAGTGGACGTCTTTCGATGAAATTATGAAAATGATGGCTGTACTTATTTTTTCCTGCAACATACTCGTAAACAGAATTAAACCTTTTTTAGATCCAAAGAGAGCTAGTGCGCTTGGAAAATCCTTTTCTCTCTACACGAACACTCGTCGCCTGCTTACTTTCAATTCGACTCCTGGAGCATTGGAGTGTTTAGACGGCATCAGAACTCTTGCCATGTTTTGGGTCATAGTCGGCCATACATATTCTACGCAACTAAACACAACATTGCTTAATCCCTTGGATTTTTTCTCGGTATGTTTTAAATAAACTTTTTAATGGCAATTTTTTTATCGTGTGTCCTAACATGGGACCATCCAAAATACTAATTATGTTACAGATTACTTGAGACGGTTTATCCCATGCAATTAAAATGTTTATTATAATTTACAGTGGGTAGTTTCATTTCCTTCGATTTGGATTATGGCTGCACCAATCACTGTAGACACGTTCTTCTTGCTAAGCGGGCTTTTGATTGTATACACTTCAGTGGGAAAGATAAGCAGATGTAAGTATTTGTTGTTACACATTTTGTGCATGTTATTAAAAAAAAACTCATTATGAATGTATTACAGTAAAATAAGAGTAGAAAGTTCATTCAAATTAATGACAAAAGGCGAAGTGATCAGAATAGAATAGATACATTCCATCGAACCATTATCCTCAGCTTTTCTTGCTCACCTGTGAACTAATATTTTATTAACCTGTGTTTTCACATAAACTGTGCTTTTTCGTACGTCTTGTTTGTATTGCAGTGGGACTAGTCAAAAAGATCCATTTATTCTACCTCCACCGACTCTTGCGCATATTCCCTGTCTTGGCTGCTGGCGTTTTTCTTCAAGCAACTTTGTTCAATCACTTATCTGATGGCCCTCAATGGAATACCATCGTGGCACATAAAGTGCACAAATGCAGAACGTTTTGGTGGGCCACTTTGTTGCATATGCAAAATTATATTACACCGAATAACCAGGTGAGAGCTAAATTGATTAAGAAATATAATATTATCGTGACTTATCGCGATAAAGTAATTATTTTATTTTGTGTTGGTTTTCATTTGTGTGATGAAAATTTTCGGAAATTTTCTTCTTAATTAAACAATAGTCAGTGGCATTACATTTTCTTTCATTAGATATTTAATACCCTTTTTCCTAACGAAGCTTCGTTTTTTTTACGTTGAATGATAACTTTTGGAACCTGGCATGTTTAAGTCTTATAAAATTAATATTGGTAATTCTTATCTGTCATTGTCCAAATGCATATTAGGTACTGGGGCTCTGTTCTATTTGTTAAAACTACATCGTTTTTGACATGTTGTCATAATTACTGTCGACGTTACGATAGCTCTTATATACTCGCCGGTAGTGGCAAACGAAATTAAAAAAAAAAAAAACATGTCAAAAGCAATATGGATTTAGAACAAAGCTTGGCTCGGCTCTTGTAAAACAATGGTTTTGTAATCGTTAAGGAATTGCCAAAGTTTTTACGAGAATTAACACTCCTTTGTTTAAAATAAGGTCTAGTTTTAAAAGTAGGTTATTATGTACAAACATTGAACACCTATTCTAACTGTTAATAAATTAAAACCATATATCCAAAGTAAATTTGCAATAACTCAATGCTTTAAAGGTTTAGGTAATAGTTATTAGTATGTTTGTGCATGACTATTACATTAACAAGCTGTTTTTTTACAGTGCGTCGGGCCTACTTGGTACTTGGCCGTAGATATCCAACTTCACATCCTTTCGCCCTTGGTTTTGTTCTGGGTCCTCGGAAGAAAAAAATCTGCCTGGATTGCGTTGTCACTCGCCATGTTAATTACACTAGCAGCGTCGACAACATACAATTACTTGAACGAATTTCAGCCTGCTCCAATGATCCCAGCGTATGTATATAAGTTATCTTTAGCGCCACCTCTCGGTGCTTTGCCATACTAGGTACTAAATCGTGAACATTTCGAACTCGGTGCGTTTTGTGGGTGCGGTCAACTTTATTTTATAATGGTTACGTCAGTGGCTCAAAGATGGCGTGGTACTTAATTATTTTATTTTAAAATACTCGGAATCTTTACGCATTATAAAACAAAGTTGTTTTCCGCCGCTTATCCCTTTGTATAATAATATACGCTTAGATCTTTCAAACTACGCTACAAAATGTTAATGCGGTTTTCGTTAATAGAAAAGTTGATTCAAGAGTAAAGTTTTTATGTATAATGAATTCTGGATTACGTATGTATGTATGTAAGTAAACTGTTTATTTCACATAAACAAGTATTATTATTATTATTATGTACGCGTAGTACAGAAAACTCACATAAACCGAAGCAAAGCGAAGGGTCGCTAATTAGTCTAACACGAAATAAAGTATATCAACAACGCAAAAATATATTTTTGTTCATTTTCATCACAGAGTTCTGACAACATAACAAAATTAACTTTTTAAATAAGTTTATACTAATCTTTTGAATTTTAACATCGACTACAATTGAATTTGAAATTTCAGTCAGTTTTATTTTAGACGGTGAAGTTTTACTCTAAGTTTTTTTATTTGCAGGCGACCAATCGAAGACCATCGATTTTATATGACTCGTTATTATGTAAATACGCTGACTAGATGCACGCCTTTCTTTGTTGGAATGCTGTTTGGCTACCTCCTCAATGTTTACAAGGGCAAAGAGGTTCGCTTATCAAAGGTAAGAATATCTAGATATAAGTGGCATCACCACTTGGACGTAACGATACGATACAAGTTTTGATATTATTTCTACACTGAATCGAATTTTATTTTTTCCACCCTTAAAGTTGGATAGGGCAATGAAAAATAGTATCTATAGCAACTGAAGTAAAAGTAAAACTAAATCGCTTTGTAATCAAAAACCTTATAACAAACGTCCTACGTTCAACACCTGAATTTTAAAATTGGTTCATATTATGGTTTTACAATGCGTTTAGTCTAGCTGGTAATGAGTGACCCCGCCGGTTAAACCAGCGGTCCCGGGTTAGATTCGGGAGTATCTGTTCCTGAATCTTGGATGTATTCTATGTACTGAAATATATATTTCTCTATATACGTATGTTTACAATTGTCTAGTACTTATAGTATAATCTAAGAGCTTAGTTCGGAACTAGGTCAATTTGAGTGAGATTTTTCCTTGATATTATACTACGAGTATTATTATAATGTCCTTCGTAACCTTACAGGTTGTGGTAGTATTAGGATGGTTTTGTGCCCTCACAATTTCGGCTGGTATAATCTACTGTGCATACCCTATTCGTCAATTGGCTTGGAACAACCCGTTCCTCGATGGTGTCATTAATTCCTTCTCCAGGCCTGGTTGGGCTGCATGCCTTGGATGGATGATTTTTGCATGTACTCATGGTTATGGAGGTTGGTAGATACAATAAATTAATGGAACAGTTAAAAGAACATGGTACAGTTTTGGTCTAAAGTAGGTTTTGAGGCCTAAGTATACCTAGAATTGCTTCATCAAAATAAAAAATATGTTGCCAACGCAGAGCACAAACATTCAATTTAAATATTAGGATTTTTGAGACTTAATTTATCAATAACACACTTCTATCGACAGTAAAAAAAACTGCTGGTCTGCAAGTTTCCATTCCAGTGGGACAATAGAACCGGTATAATGGAAACATTTGAGCCACTGCCTGCAGGGTTTGGGTTAATTAGGAAAAGACTATGTTGATGAATTGATTTTGTTAGAGTTAACAAAATTTTGAAGTATCTTTTTTCCGGTGATTCCATTCTTAACCCCTCACAACATGTGTGAGTAGATTTTTTGACATTACGTGGATTATTAATTTGAAATAAAGTTTAGTTTTGATGCACAACAACTTTGACATATCGCTTAACGGGTTAAATTAGTAAACAACTCTGTATACCCGTACGAAAAAATTCAATTCTTATTTACAACTTCTTGACAAAGGCCGTTGCTTATGTAATGTTATGTCTTAACTAACGATTTTCAAATCTGTGATCAAGAAGTTCAAACCACAAACCGAGGTGAGTACGCACGTCGTACAAATCGAAAAATGTATAAGTATTAAAGGTAAAAATAATTACTCGGTAGAGAAGTACCTATCAAAAATGATAAGAACTTGCATAAATTTAAGTAATTTAATAATAAAATTAAAAAAATTAAGGTAATTCTGTAGTCAGTAGTATGCTAAAAAAATAGTTCTTGTGTTGAGCAAACCCTGTTATTCGAATTATTTTTTAATCCTTTTAATTGGATCCAAATCCTCAACTAACATATTTTTTTATTACCCAATTAACAACTCAGAGGTACCATCAGGTGGTTTGTGTGCTTGTTGCTGTCTACCTGCCACAGAAAACCTGCAAACACTATGTTGTTGTTGTGTTCCGATGTAAGGAAAAGACAACTGGAGAAAAAACTAGTATAGAGGCATTCGATCTTAGCCCTCAGTGTAGGCACTGCATTGGCGATCTTAGGATTGTAGTCTTTCACAGATCTCACTTATCGTCAGTGCGATCCATGGCATAAAATAACTGTTTAATTATTTATTTCAGGCCCAATAAACTGGTTCCTATCACTCCCCATGTGGAAGCTGCCAGCTCGGATCTCCTTCGCCATGTACATCTTCCACTACCCACTAATGCACGTGGTGAATGCTTCTGCAATTGCACCTGCCTATTTTACAGTAATAGGATACGTAAGTCAGTCTGTATACTTCTCTTTACATAAAGAAAAAATAACTTATAATTTGTACGACTTATTTATTTATTTATTTATGACTTAAAACGTAAACGCTTAATCTAAAAAGGCTCATTGTCCCAAGATGTCGACAGCATTTTCTCGATAAATAGTTAGTGAGCTTACCATTGTTGTACTCCTGTCAACATTTTGAATATTCAGAAACTTCGTGGTTGGGCAATGTGTCAGGATTGACTTCTTTTCTGTCTAGTACTATACAGTTTACATACAGTGTCAATAATTACCTGGAGGGTTATTATGACGTAGTTATTCACTTAAGTTTACGCTGAGAGAAAAGGACAGAGATATATAACTGCTATACCTCTGTCCTTTACGCCCGCCGTAAAATGAACTGCATAGCTATGTCATAATAACCCCCGTGGAATATTTTTATTTATTTTTATTTCATTATAGTTTTACAGATTCCTGGCTGAAATCACGATGTCATTAGTGGTCGGCTTTATAGTCACCGTTATGATCGACTCTCCCTTCTCTACTTTAATCAAGCTAATGATGGGTGGAGGTATTTTCTTAGCGATTATTATTATAATAAAAGAAATGTATAAGGTTTTGATCATTGTGTAGTACGAATCGAAAAACACTATACAGATTTAAAAGTGGTATAAAAAAGGATCTCAGCTGATTCGTGCCAAGTTTATCAGAGTGTTTCGGAACATGTAGCATTTAAAAACGTTGAAGTTTATTATGAATTTTGTTATTATTTTTGTATTCATTATAAAATAACCTTAAGTTTTTTTTACTCTTAACATTATTAAACAGGATGTATTTAAAATATTTTCATGTTATCACAGGGCCGAAAAAACCGAGGAAAGAAGAATTGGAAATTAAGGACAACGGAATAAATGGACAAGATGGCGCGGTCAACCCTGCGTATGCACAAGAAATAAATCAGTACATTAGTAAAACAAAATTGTAGAATTACTTACCAATAATATCCTTATTAATATAGAGTTTTCAATCCACTTACAAGCACCTTATTCTTTAGTTTTACGTCGTCCGGACTCAGAAGTAAGTGTACACTTTAGGACCTTGTCGTAGCTATTGATTAACTAAATTAGAACCACTCTCACTTAAATACGTAACTGTACCTTCTGTATGTTCAGCTATTTCTCAGTTCGACTTTACGTCAGAGTAATAACTAAATGTAAGCTTTAAAATACCGCCTTGTTTTGTTTGATGTTGAAATGTTTTGATATTGTCGTCAATATAATTATTATAACCATGTATTATTATCGGGGTTCGTACTTTTGATGCCGATGACGTCAGAATGACGAAATTTTACACACAGGGTACTTACTCTGCTTATATATGGGAGGTGTTTAGGTAGGTATGTAAAACATGGTACAAATAAAAAAATAAGAAGCGGTAAAATGATCACGGCTGCATTTTTTTTTACCACTCTTTACTAAAAATGGCATTTATTTTTATGAATGTCAATGCCATAATTTTATTTATGACAGAATAGTCATATATACAATTTGTTAAAACGTAAATGAATCTAGTAACATTATCATATTAATTTTAATACAACAATAAAACAGTTTTTTTAATGATAATGTTACTCGATGATTTTTGCAACTGTTCTTCTCAATAAAAATAGTTTCATTTACGTTTTAGATATGAAGTGGGTATTTATTTTTACGCGTCAATAGATTAATTAACTCATTTTTACATGATTAAAATGATTGACGAGTAATGCTTAATAATCACAATAAAAGCATTTGGAATACTCTATCTAGCGTAACGTAATTTTTGCGTCAACGGCATTAAAAGTACAGGCCCTGATTATTATATATTTTGTAAATCCACCGTTTTAGTTTTTTACTTAATTTAACCTTCTAAATTCGAAACATTATCCTATTATTTGAAAGTCGAATAAACAAGTGTAGCAAACCAACCTTCAAAAACCCGATTGCGTTGCTTGAGATCGTCGTCTCTGTGATGTTGAGGGTCAAACTGAAAGTTTCGGGAATAGAAAAAAATATGCAGTTAAATCGAATAAAAGTATTTTTATCGTTTTTCAAAGTATTCTCCTTTATATTTTATGCACTTTTCCATGCGATCAAACCAGTCATTAAAGCACTTATTGAAGTCTGAAGTAGGGGTCGACAAAATGGCCATTTTAAAAGCCTCTACTGCTGCTTCCGGCGTCTGAAACCGCTGACCACGCAACTTATCCTTAATTTTGGGGAATGTGAAAATATCATTGGGGCTTAAGTCGAGGCTGTATGGAGGATGGTCCAGTAATTCGACTTTTTTACCATCCAGGTACTCAGTTGTTTTCCGAGCGGTGTGAGGGCTGGCATTGTCGTGATGAAGGATAATGCGGCGACTAGGGTTTTTTTTTCGGAGTTCAGCAAAGATACTCGGCAAACAAATAGTGCTGTACCAATCGGCATTGACCGTTCTACGATCTTCAAGAGGAATAGTAGCCACGTGACCCGATTTGGAGACAAACGTAGCCACCATCTTTTTGGCCATGCTGCGAGAACGAATAACTTTTGTCGGCTTGAGCTCATCTTCGTAGACCCATACTCGAGATCGGTTTTTATTTTCAGGCTCATATGCATATATCCAACACTCGTCACCGGATACCATGCTGAAAACTGCAGTTGAGCTTCCTCCGTTGAATTTATTCAAAGTTCTGAGGCACCAATTGACAGGAGTCGTTTTCTGCTCCTCAGACAATTAGTGAGGGATCCAACGGGAAAACAACTTTCGCACGCCTAATTGTTCCTGTAAAATGATTTGTATCTGACTCATTCTAATGCCCAAACACTCTTGAATCTCCCGATATGACACATGTCGGTCTTCCTTTATCAGCTGACGCACAGCATCGACGTTTTCTTGCGTGACTGCCGATTTTGGTCGACCTTCACGCACGTCGTCCGTGACCACGTTGGACACGCCACGTTGAAATTCTGCATACCACCGGTATATTGTCGTCTTTGAAGGTGCTTCATTACTAAAAGCAACAATCATCCGGTCTCCACATTGTTTTTGTGATAATCCACTTTTAAAGTCGTAATAAATCATAGCTCTTAAATTTTCACGGGACAATTCCATTTTCAGCAGCGACTCGACGACTTCAAAAAGCAATTGAAACCGAACCATCGCTTTTTTTTTCTATGTGGCCAGTGTGTTAAAATAATGAAACTTTAGAGATTATAAAAAGGTATGATATGTGTCAAAAATATGTTTCTAAGTATTAGATTCCCGAAACTTTCAGTGCAGCCCTCGTACCTAGGTATGTTATCCCCTAGCCGCCCAGGGTTTTTTGGCCAACTTTGGGATAGCGGCCCAATGTCCTTCTTATAGGTTTGAACGGTTCCGACCCAGAACTTTCGCTTTATGATATCTTGGCTTAGGGTAGGCGTAAGAGCCTAAGTTTTTTGTGCAATATTTTAGCTATGAGTAGAAGGCTGGGAGTTCAATAAAACACCGATGTTCATAGCCCTTTTTATAGTTTTTTTTTTTCAAAATGCTTATTTTTGCTTTTTATGTGTTTCCTAACGTGCCATTATGTTGCTCTTTTTTGTAATTATCACATATGTTAAGCACGTAGTATGCATGCACATTTGCATGATTTAAAAAACAATCTTTTTTTTTGTACCTACCCACGTCACGTGTTTTTATTAAATTGGAGTAGTCCGTCCGTATTCATTAACAATGTCTAATATTTTTCAATATATATTTTTGATAATAAAATACCAATCAAGTACTCATAAAATTGGAAATTCAATTATTTTGGCATCAAAATGTATAATGTTGAAATTATACCTAAAAACAGGGTAACGGCCCATAGACCTTTTAAAATTCTATACTTACGTAGGTGATGGCACTAATTTTGGACTAGAGCAAGTCCTGATATTTTTTTCTGAAAACTAAAATATTTGGTAAGCGTCACTAGATTTTGAAAGTAGAACATTGAATTTTCATAGCTGGTAATGTTCTCGAGTACCGTCACTCTTAATACTCTCTTTCCCATGAATAGACTAGTTCAAAAAATAAGTAAAAAAACATTTAAAAAAATAAATTGATTGATAATCAACTATAACAAATTCAATTACTAAATTATTTATTGTTCCGCTTCTGCCCCGTCCATGCCTACGATCACGACCACGACTACGGCCGCGTCCACGGCCCCGTTTCTGACTACGGTTACTACCGCGGTGGCTTCCGCTTTCTAGATGGTCAGATTCATTATCTGACGACGATGAGCTAGATGAACTAGATAGGGATCGACGTGTATTTTCCAAACTAAAATCGTCATCAGCTAAATCGGCATAGCCTCCAGCATCCTCCTCCTCGATATCAGATTGGTTAAGTACCTCTGACAAGATTCGTTCCAGCTCTTGTTCGGTTATTACACCTGGCAGACAAAAAAATCATGCTCACCCTATAACTAACTGGTCACTTCGTAAAAATAAACACGAAGTGGTGAATTAGTCAGTAATTCAGGAGTTAGAACCAAATTAAAATACATAATATAGAACATAAGTAAAATATTTATAGACAAATGGTATCAGCATAAAAGGTTGGCCATGGCCAGTAATTTAAAGACACTTTATCTGTGGTCAGTTATTGGCGATTTAACCTATTTACTGACATGCAAGCAGTATAATAGATGAATTAACGAGAGCATGGAATTCCATATGTATTAGTATTGTATGTTTACAGGCATTCTATATTTGAATTTTCTACTTTCTCGTACTATCAGCATAAAAAGAGGTTTGTTATATATTGAAGAAGTAAATACCGAAATAATGTCAGTGTCAAATTGTGAATATTATTTACGTTGTGCATATATTTTTACGTCTGATTTTATTGTATTCTCACAATTATCAGAATAATTTTGTGTCAGCCCGTACGACTAAGTGTAAGTTACATAATTTTCAAAAAATATGACAGTGAGTAATTTTGGTCCGATTGAGAGTCAAAGTAAGCAAATTATTTTTAACTGTAATAAATATTTTGAACAAGAACTGAAGAAAAATTTAAATTCCCCTTACACCGCTGCCCAGTTAGTTGAAAAAGCTACAGGTGTTTGTCTCTCTACTGTTTATAACATTGTGTCTGAGAGCAATAGTGAGAAATTCGCATCAACAAAGAAATTCAGCTCCTCTAGAAATTAAAAGTTACGTACTGGTCCGTCATCAGCAGTAGACGATTTTGATCAGGAAGTCATCCGGAGAACTATATACAATTTGCATCTGTCCCATAAGCAATTTCCAACCTTAAAGGCACTCCACTCTGTATTAAAATCCGATATATATGTAGATTACAAATTTGGTATTTCCTTCTTACGAAAACAAATACAAAAATTAGGATTAAAATGGAAAAAGACCGAGGACAATCGAAAAATATTAATGGAAAGACACAATATACGACTGCTAAGAATAAATTACCAAACCAAAATTGCGGAATATCGGTCTAAACATAGACAACTAGTTTACACTTATGAATAGTACATTGTTGCCTAGGCGCGGAAAGTAAGGGTTTTCCTGACGAGGTGGTTAGCAGGCCGAGCAATAGCGAGGCCTGCTAAAATACGAGTCAGGAAATCCTTTTTTCCGCCGAGGCATACATAATGCTTTTCTCAAACATGTGAGGAAATAATACAAATACATTTTTAAAAAGCAAGTAATTTAATTATGCAGAATGAACGAATGTTACCGACTGTCAATTGTTTTTAAATACTAACCATAGAAATTGGAATGCAAATTCAAAAAGAAACACACGCACTGTGCTAAAAAAGCGAGCAGTTACCTTGGCTGTTTGGAATTTTCATCTCGGTCCTTTTGATTTTGTATGCAAATTGACAGCATTTTTAAGAAAAATATAGACATGGACGCAAAGTGTTTTCATATGGTTTTTTTACTCCTAGAAGTAAAATGAGGCTCTTCCCGTCCTTGTCTTTCAATCGGAAAACCGTTTTTTCCGAGCATGTTTGAGAAAACCTACATCCACACTTCACATGTGTCCGGAGAGGCTTGGACCGATGGAACAGAATTTGGTGTAAAAAAACAAATCAGTACAGGCCAGCGGTTATTATTTAATAGTGCACGCAGGAGGAAAAGATGGTTTTATTCCCAACAACACTTTTTTAATGTTTAAGGCAAACCAAAAAACGGGAGATTACCATGACCAGATGAACTTTGTCAACTACAAAAATTGGTTAAAAGAAAACTTAATACCGAACCTTAAACCGAATAGCGTACTCGTAGATAATACGTCCTATCACAAAAAACTTTTGAATCGTGCTCCAACGGCAAATTCTCTTAAACAAGAAATGATGGATTGGTTGACAGAACACAACATTTCATACTTATAGCCCGTTGATGTACAAAACCAGTTTGTATGATTTAATTAAACAAAATAAAGAGCGGTTTCGTGAGTACTACATAGATGAAATTTTAAATAAACATGGCCACTCCGTTTTACGATTGCCACCGTATCATTCGACATTCAATCCGATCGAAAATATTTGCTCCATGTAAAAGGATATGTAGCGAAAAGAAACGTTTCTTTAAACATGCAAGGCATTATGAGTTTAGCACCTGAACAAATGAATACTATTACTGCTGAGGACTGAGAAAATATTTGTCACCATGTCGAAAGTGAAAAAAATAAAATAATTCTCCTTTTGTTGCAAACGTTACAACCACTACAAATGCAATTCCATGGTCTCGATAATTCATCTATACATTTCACAGTTTCAATTATCGATATGTTTTAGAAGCCCGTATACCTTTTAAAATCCTAGAATATGTAGGCACCCGTATGCCTTTCTATAGGTCATTGAAATATTTATCGTCATATATTGATGCACATTGAAATTATGTGTTAAATACTTACCAATAAACAAAGATGGACACTTGATGCATCGTTCGCACCAAAAACATTTAAGAAATCTGCAAAGATAGCAGAGATAAATTATAGATTTATTTACCACGTCCGCGACTCCTCGCCATGTTTTTGAAAGTTACGCCCAAACTGACAGTTGACGTTGCACAGTTATTTGACCTCTATTGTCAACGTCAAACATGATGATTTCGTTCAGAAATCACTTAAACTCTATTGAGTTGTGTATTCACGGGAAATTTGAGCTTTTACGACAGGTTTTATTTCAAGACATTTTAAAAGCACAGCTGTTGGGCATTCAGAACCACTATGAACTGAAAACCTTTTAAAAGGTCTTTGGGCGGCTAGAAGTTATAATACTTTAAAAGCGGTCATCTTAGTATTTTTATGGTTTCATACGTCAAAAAGGTCAAATGATCCCTTGTAGGATAACTTCGTTGTCCGTTTGTCAGTCTGTGTGTAAACATCAACGGCACGCGTCGGATGGTACCCGAAGCGTGCCTGTGAAAATGGACGTTAAAATTAATATCAAATGTCTGCAAATTCCTTGGAGCTCTTGATCTAGAATCATAAAATTTGCAAAGAAGCAATAGCAGCAGCATACGTGTGCAGGCACGTAAAGTTTCGGTCGTGGGAAACGCCACGCGCCGTTCCAATCTTCGTTCCGAATCGCACGTGTAAATTGATCTGTAATAGTAACATAGTAAAAAATGTACGGTTCGGAACTTAGATTGGAACGGCGCTTGGTGGTTCTCGCGGTCCGAAATTTACGTGTGCAGGCCGCTAATGTCTCATAGCATAAGCATAATCCGGAACCCGTAAATTTGTAGTAGCATTTTTTTTTGCGTTCATGTATTAGGAGCAGTGTCTAAGCTGACCGCGACCTATGTCAATGTTTACTTTAGTTATTTTTTCACTTAAATAAAACTGCAATATAAATTGCAATGCATTCAAAAAATACGAAATTACATTAATAGAAAGATAGTAAAATAATAATACAAAAAACACTTAAATAATCAAAACATTACTAAACAACTAATAAATGGTCAGTTTCCGATGTCAATATACAAAAAGTAATTAAGATCAAATAAATATTAATAATTTTACAATTCATCGACGGAGTATAATGGATTATTCAATAAATTTATGGGGACAACTGATTACCAACGGCAAAGTGAAGTTTGTCTCTCAATCCAGGTTATCTTTCTTTAGAGCAATGTTCGCTGCTTTCATAGTTTCTGAACTTCAGTAATGGTCTAAGATCCGAATAGGAGACGACCTTCACCGGGCTGTTTATTCAATAAAAAATATTTTATATACAATTTAATATGTTAAGTTACATATGGCAAATAGGTAGGCTGAAAAAATTACGTGTAGTACGTGATTACTTTTTTTGTTTTAAATGCGCTTATTTCAAAAATTGCACTTGCTTGTTTAATGGCAAATTACATACCAATCGAAAGTATGAAGCCTAAGTTTGGTGCAAATTATTAGTACCGACTTACCTGCTTTATACCTGCCGACCCAATAGTTATCCATAGTTAGTGTATCCTGGGCATTATGCGTTTAAAATTTAAGTAATATAATATGTAAAGTACTTAGGTACGGAAAAACAACGGCATTCCGGAATGTTTAAAGTAAAAACTTATTAATACACTCGTATTCTGAATAAATCAAACTGCTATCAACACGGTGATTTTTAATTGGTGATTAAGTATCAATTATTCTAATTCAGTAATTGAAGTCGATCACGTTACCGTCGCAGTTACGTGAAACCAACCATTCTTATTTTAGTAATACCTATTTTTTGTTTCGAAAATATACTTTTCGAAATTAATTGTTACCCTACTAATTCTTAGGTATGCACAACATGACGGTTGAAGAAATTAGGTCCAATAAAATTATTTTATTAAATTTTCACTGGCATAATATTCTACGAGACAGATGCTATTTATTCAAGAAAGGAAGAAAATGAATTTTTCATATCACCTATTCGGAAAGGGGACTTCCCTGCTAAGAGGGTTATAAGTGGCACTTTTCTGTTCAAGGATATTTTGTTACCAAATTTGTTTTTTTTGTTTAAATTGATAATTTCATGTTGTTGACTTTCATAATTTCAGCACTTTTAGAGAGTGTAAGTAAATAAATTTGTTTCATCATTAAGAGTCTTTTATTTTCCTTATTGGTGATGTGAAAAGCAGTATGTGTCACACGGTAGCAAAATTGTTTCCACCTTGGGTGTTAACACCTGAATCGCTCACTACGCTCTCAAACTGGAACACAACAATGCGAACACTGCTGTGTGGTGGTAGGTTAATGGATAAGATGGTAGTAGCGATCCAGACAGACTCTGCACAAGGTCAAGGTGCACCTGCTAAAAATCAATGTTTGCCCTGGTCATAATTATGTAATTTTGCTCCCTTGTGAATCTACTTTTTTGTTATAACGTAATCGTCAGTGAAATTTGGTAGTATTGTTGAAACGTGGTCATAGCAACCTTAAAAAACCACCAATAACGACTGGGCGTTGTATGACCAATAGTAGCTGTTGTTTAAACATAGCTATAGCAACTATCAGCATTCGGATAAAATCGTGGGTTTTTCGTTTTGCTCCGTACGCTATCAATGGTGTCTAGGTTACGGTTTCAAGACCTGCAATTGGTTGAGTTAGGGTGAAGTAATTTTGTTGTCATGTCAGGTTGATAGACCTGGCTCTCAAAAGTTAAAGTTTATTGATGTAAGATCAGTCAAATTCCCCGGCAATGCGATGGCACTTGACGTGTAGTATCCACTTTTCACTTCAATAATGAATGTAGGATGACCATGCCTCAGTGAGGTAATTGCGTGGAGACCCAACACAGTGTGATTGAATTAAATTTTGGTTGGTAATTAATATTTTTCATGATTCATTTTTTTTCCTGATCACCGATACAAAAACCACCGTGTATAACGTTTTCAAAAATTCAGGTCGGTAAAGTTAGGACGGACGGACCCTTTTAGCTCCCTTCAGATACGGAACCCAAAAAATGTGGAAAGTTTAAAATAATGCCAGCGGATATGCTGCCATATAGTCGGAAATAATTTATTTTTTATCATTTTAATCAACATACACGATTAGATACTGTAGCAGCTGCATCCATCGTGATATTTTTCACCGCAATCATCAATTTTATCGGGTGATTGACTTTGTTTGGCACAATAAATATTTTAAGTAACTACCTGCACTTTAAAATGAACATAGTTGTATTATCGTGTAACTATAATTCTCCCACCCTCCACTTTCTCCCATCGGTCGTCCAGACAACAGAAGATCTTTCATCCGAATTCCGAATGTAGTCAAACTTTTAATAGTTCGGACGCAGCGGTTTGTTGCATCATTTCTTATTCGCACTGCCAAGGAGTGGAAATGCTCCCCCTGCATCTGTATTCCTGAATCGTTTAATCTTGGTGTTTTCAGGATAAGAGCGAATAAGCCTTTTTCTGGGTTAGTGTACCACCCTCGATCTCGTCGTTACTTAACATCAAGTGAGACTAAGGTCAAACGCAAACCCATTTTGAAAAAATAAACATGCGCACCGCGGGTTCTGCCCGAATCACACTTTGTTTACAATTATATTGTTAATTTCTTTAGGGTGTGCACTATAACCACATCAAATTTGACGGTTTACCGGTATTACCGTTTTGACGATAGAACAGAAACATTAGAAGGTAGAAAAAACGTTTTGTGTATTTAGGACCGCTTATTATTTTACTTTTTGTTATAAATGAAAAAAAAATGAACATGAAAAATAATTTATTTGGCACATAAATAAAAAACAGCTTACAAACAAAATTTCTTAAAATAAATACATTTATTTTTTATTACGGCCAAAATGGTCTCCGCTCAACTTTATGCCTCTGAATGTTGTTAATACATTCACAGGCGCTGGTTTTCAGTGAGACCAGGGAGAGTAGATATGGCAATTAGCAGCTTTATAGCACATATTCCGTAAAAATCAACCGGCTATAGAAGTATAGCCGGTTGATTTGATACCGCTCTTTAAGGACAACAAAGACATGCAACGAACGCTCAGTAATAAAGTACCGTTTGGCACACGTCAGTTACGGAAACATAAAAATAAAATAAAGTATACAGTTTTTATGCACGCACTGCACTGATTATTATTATCACTGTTTATCAGGATTATAAAAACGATACAATAATATAATGATTAATCACTTCTGTCAGGGATCATTAAGCAGGTTTTTGCAATACATGTTTTTTTTCTTACTTAAATTCGAGTACAAAATTCAGACTTAATCTTAAACGTAAAGTAAAACAGATAACTTATAAGATACTTAGGTACTTACGATGATTGGATACCTTTTTTAAATACATCAAATTAGTCAAACTTCACATTGGGGAAATTAGGGCATATATGGTATGAACGAACGGTGAAACAGTATACCGTTAGAATGACGAGAACGAAAGATTGGCGTATTACAAGTACTTATGTTCCGCAGTAAACGCTGGATTGTCTAACCGGGCAATAGGCAAGTGTCCTAAAAAAATCGAATAAGTCCGTCATTTACATAATGAAACGACGTGGCACACTTTATAATTACGTTGTGACGTCACGAGCCCCCACTCCCGAACTTCGATGCGCGTTATATTTGTCAATTTTTATTGATTTGATAAAGTAAAATATCTTACTAATTCTTCTTTCTTCTTCTAGACTAATTAGAATGTTTTATTTACCCAGGGCACACCCCTATTTCACGCAGCAGGCTCATGTCCGATAGTTGCCGGCGCTCGTGCAAGTTAAGCAAGCTTACAAGCTGACCAAGTTATAGATATAAGTATGCATTACTAAAATACTTTTGGCGCAATAAAGGCACCTTATATTATTTAACAGACAGAACCCTCCATATAGGAATGTTAAGCCGGATTTAAAAGCAACTATCAATATTATCACAAATAACGGTTAGCTATAATCATTCGATGTAAATCTCAGCCAATTACTACTTCTGGTAAAGTCAACGGAAAGGTTCATGCCATGTAAAACAATACATAATTAATTTTGCTGTTAACGGGTTTTATAAAATAAGTTTTCAAAATGGCGAAAGTGTTGTTTATTATTTTTAACGTAGCTTGTTTAAGTGTAGTAAACGGTATGATGGAATTCAAAATATCAAGAAATATATTCGACACAGAGCTGTATGAAAGGGTTTTGGATGACGAGCTATGTAAAGCTCAGTTGAGATACATAGTGAGGAACAGTACCGAACTGCGAGCTAGAAGTAAGTATTTACATATTGACTTATTGGACACTTGGTCACGATAAAGGTTCTATCTAAGTGATCTTGTTGAGGCTTGTTTATTTTAATTGATACAATAAGGAATATTATTACCACAATAAGTATAAACGTTTTAGTTGGTACCTTTGAAGTCACATTTAAGTTAATTGGGCACTGCAGCGGTGGGACCAGTGCACTGGTCCCACCGCTGACGATGAGCGGGAAGCGAGTACAAAGAGCGATCAATTAAGTATTGATGTTTGTGTCTCTTTTCTTCACACGGGATCTATATTATTTGTTTTGACAAACTAGTGGGAAAAGTTCTAGCCGGCAGTGTGAATAGCCAGCGATTAACTATTAATATACGTCTCTCATTTACTGACAGGGGATCTTTATCTTTTGTTCGTTTCTTGGGCGAGAAAATCGCCTATAGCTAATCACTTCCTTGCTCTTGGTTGGACCAGTGCCTTATGTATTTATATTTGTCTTATATTCCTAAATTTTGATATTACATATTTTAGTTACTTACTAACTTAATTAATATTTGCGAAAGAATTCAAAATAATAAACAATTGTTTTTAAATTAATATAATTATTAAACATATAATTAAAAAATATTTCAAAAAATCTACATAATGCCCGTATTTGCTTTAACATGCTTTGTCTATGGGAAAATGTAAATTTGTCTATGTCTTCTAACACATTAACGTTTTCTTTTAGTGTATGATGCTGGCTTGAGAATGCCACGTGGTATATTACAGGGCAACCTAGTTGACTATGGGAATTACCATCAATGCATAGAAATCAGCCAAGACTTCGAGCAATCGGCCATCGAGGGCAAATTCTGTATGATCAATATTCCCTTAGAGCAAGAAAACTTTGAAATGCCGACCCTTCCAGAATGGCCAGAGGAATGGCCGGAAGGGTGGCCGGAAGGGTGGCCTGAAGGATGGCCTGAAGGATGGCCTGAATTTCCGTGGCCAGAACTCTTGCCAAATACAAGGCAGCACAGGGATATGATGAAAAGTATTCGAAAAGTTGAAGCAGAAAGAACACGGTTTAAGTCTTTAATGGGAACTGATACGGATATTACAAGGTGGGTTGAGTCAACATTGCCTTTTCAGAAGCGGTTTTGCGTTGGTATAATTAACCTCATTAATTTAATATCTATCAGAACGTTGATACTACAATTACAGGACAAAGGTAAAATGGTTATGCCTCCAAGAATAAGACAAAGTATAATCTTCTGCGTAGCATTCGCAGTACACTATCAGTTGACCATTCATTTGTACTATTGACAAAACGGTGACTTAGCATTGAACTTAACGGTTAATCCTTACGTGATATTATAACTTTTATTGTTTTAATACAAAAAAATTACCTCCAAAGGGTTGCAGCAGATAGTTATTTTGCCGGCCAGGAGTTTAGATTATCTCTGTGCATCCCAAAATCCTGCACCACGAAGCAGGCTTTTGATACTCTTTACATCAACACCACACTCACAGGATTTGAGTTCAGAGATGACTTTTGCCGTCTGAAAAACGACAAACCTTTCGTTCCTGGTGATTATGCAGCTATGTAAGTTCTAAAGTCTACAATAGTGAAGTTTTCTTAAGTAATAAATAATAATATATAACATATGTCTATCAAAAAGTTAAAATGACAGATACATTACTGATTATGTCCTGAATTAATTAACAACATACCTTGTACTACATATTGTTTTTGTAAATGAATCAACGGTAAACTTGCTTCACCATGGTTTGAAAGACAACATATAATGTAATATATAACTACAAGTTTTTTTAATTAAAATTAAGCAACTTTGGTATACCTATAGCTACCTGTTCACAACATTAAAACGCCTACTTAAAAATTAAGTGTTCTTAATTATTCAAGTTCTTTGTTTGGCCTACCAAAGATAGAACTAGATGAATTAAGAACACCTTAAATAAAAAACTGTCATAGAATCATCTTTTTTAATTTTGGATTTCTCATTCTTCTCTGTTTTCAGGGGTGTCTTCGGTTTTATTATCCTCATCACAATACTGTGCACAGCCTATGATTTACACTATACTCTTTTGATCAAAGGAGGTAAGTAATTTTAAAAACACATTTTAAACGTGTAATATGAAAGCAGACAATTATCGCTTGATAGTACTGTAAGAGGGTGGTGGGGTTCTCCTCAATTGAACTTGTAAATATACGTTAATACATTTATTTATAATATTACAGTTGTTGTTTATTTATATATGTTTCAATATCAAAAGCTTGAGATGTTCTGACGTACAAGTCCATGACAAACATAGGTATATTTTTCTCAGTCGTTCCTATTTTAAAATATCGGACCATATAGGCGACGTGAAGTCTTCATGCTTCACAGTACCATAATGCAATGCCAGTGTTCTGTTATCACCAATATGACACAATGTAAATTCTCAACACATCGAAACAACATTAGATTTTGCAAGGGTTTATGGTGACGAATCAATTTAATCTATAACCATGTCTGCTTACGAGAATTCTCAACTTGTTAAACGTTGACAAAAAGAGGGCCAAACTGGAAGTTCCCGTCTTTTGCAGTTTCCAAGATGAATATTATATACAAAGCACTTCGTACAAATACAGTAAAGTATATTCTCGTAATAATGGGACTGCAGTCTAAATCCAGATAATGAAAGAATAGGAAGGAAAGGAAGAATAATATTACAAAATTCATGGTAGCGAGGACTTTACAAGGTTTTTTCTTTCAACCCCTTTTGTTTTACGTTGTCTGAATTCTGCATGATTTGTATGACTACGATTATTATTGAATATTTTACATCATTGCAAGAATAAAAATATCTGCTCAAGTTCGTTTTTTACTTATCTAATCATTAACCTCACAAGTTTTTAATCACCGCCGTCTTTTTATACGCGTAATAACGTATTATTTGGTCTGGGATTAGTATATTTATTTCCTTTTTTCAAGATTACATAAACAGATAAACTAGATATACCCATTTAAAGACAATTTTGTCAAGAAATATTCGAACTACGAGTATTAACTGTTACATTAAGTTTCCTGAAGCTTGTAAGTAGTAAATAATATATTATATCAAATCGATTGCTGTTAATGGAATATGCTGTTGTTACAGACAGATACACGGAGGGATGACATTAACCCATCACTGTTATTTTTTATATATAAGGTAAAAAAAAGGCTAAATTTGGGTTATTAATCTTATCTTATTAATCAGGGTTTAAGGCTAAGCATAATTGGGATAAACATAAAATAACTGCTGGTTTTTTACACATTTTATTCGAAATTTAATATATTCGCCTAATCTAAAAAATTTAAGCATTTCATTTTAGTTATTTAATATATTAAATTAAATTAAATTAACGTCACCTACTACTGTGCAAAAATGGCGGAGTTATGAAATGTTGGAGAGGATTTATAATATGTTTTATATAAAACCACGTAAGAGGTAGATACAGCGCAATGCGGACCGCATTTAGGGGTCAAATTAAGATTATTTCTTGATTTATTATAATTCATTTATTTTAACATATTTTTTTAATCAAACTACAAAAAAATGGTGTATCCCAATTACCTACTGAAAACTGATCATTATAAATATAATTAACTTAATTAATATACGTTTCATTATATCAACGTACTATCAGCCCAATGGAACCCAGACCCACGATAGAACGGTGTCAAACTGACATTATAAAACCATTTCTTACGACTTGAATCATAACGTCACTGTGACACAATTCTATGGTGGGTCAGGGTTCCAATGGGCTGATAGTACATTAAGACGCTGCACTCAATTGCTTTATAATTACGGTAAATCAAAATGACTAAGGAGTATTGATATCAAGTTCGAAGCAAATCACGCCCAAAAAATCTTTCTACCACTTTTTCACCCTCTTTAGGGGATGAATTTCAATAAAATATGAAATCCATCAATTTTGTTCAAGAATGTTTATGCAAATTTTGAAGTAGATTGGACCACGGAATCACCTTGTCCCATACAATGTTTGCCCCCCTTTTTCACCCCCTCAGTGGTACAATTTTGGAATATACTTTCTTTTCGGATGCCTACGTCATACAAATAACACATCTTTCAAGTTTTAGGTCTCTACGATCAGCGGTTTAGGCTGGGCGTTGATCCCTCAGTCCGTCAGTCAGTCATTCAGGACAAAGCATTTTATATGTATAGATTGGATTACTTTGCGTGGGTAGGCTTCCAAAGAAGGTGGACCTGTGGCTAAGGTTGCGGAAAACCGATGGATGCAAAATCAAATCAAATCAAATCAAAATTTCTTTATATGCATAAAATAAGGTACAATAGCTGGTAAAATATAAAACAATTCCAGTACAAAGACATATTTTTCCAGAAACTAGTATGCAAAAATAGTTATCTTATAATCTATGTAGTGTTTATTATAAAAAATACATTATATTGAGTTCGTGTTGACCGGGGCATTTTGTCGAATAAAACATCTGTTCTTTGAGCCATTGATAAAGTTTACTTTTAAACAAGTTTAAAAAATCAAATCCAATCTCAAATCAAATCTCAAATTCGTCTGGAATGGCGTTTAAAATAAAATGCACATGTAGTAACTGTTTTTCATAAAGAGAGCACGTTTAGGCACAATTATATAGTACACTGTTTGGATTTCTCGTGCTTCTTGGGCATACGTCAATAGCTTTTTTGAAAAGCCGAGGATGCTTTTTTACAAATGTGGCCGCCTTTAAAATATATGAACGTGGTACCTAACGTTATGTAAGATTGCATGTTTTTTAAATATGGGTTTACAAGATTCTTGAGAAGATATACCAATTATTGTCCTTAAACATTTCTTCGGTACTATAAATGCCCTGTTGATGTCAGTAGAATTACCCTATAAAAGTAAGTCGACGCAATTATATCCCTGATACGCCATTAGAACTGTATCTAGATTGGAGATATTACGGAGTCGTCTTATCACATACACAAAGGTCATCATTTTGTTACACACTACGTCAACATGATTTTTCCAGTTACAATTTTTATCTAACGTCAATAATATAAAAAATAACAATATTCGTTTCTTTGATTTACGTGTTATTGAAACGTATATCTGAAATCAAATTTCTACTTCTGACATTCCTAAACTGTACAAATTGCGTTTTCTCAAGATTAACGAACAAGTTATTAAATTGGAGCCATTCTATGATTGCTGTACTTGAACTATTTATGTTAACATTGTAATTTTCGACATGTTACTAGAATTGATAAGTCATCTGCAAAAATAATGCATTTGTGTGTCATTACATCGGGCAAATCATTAGTCTTGAGTCTTGAAATGATTAGGCTTGAGTTACACCTTGGGTATTCGTAAGAGACGAGGATCTATGATAGGTTATTGTTGAGCATTCGGAGCTCCCAATCACAACATACTGTTGTCTATTCGATTACTCCAACTTATTACTTAAAAGGTTATGTGACACGTAGTCAAAAGCTTATGTCATGTCAAAAAATATTACAATAGTTGGTTCTTTTCTATCCCCATTTCTAATAACATTATTGATTAGGTTAAAAGCAGCAAGAGTAGTACATTTATTTATTCTTTTGGAATCCATTTTGCTTGCTAGTCAAAATTTTATATTTTTCTAAGAAAGACATGATTCTTTTGTGAATGGCCTTTTCAAATATCTTTGATAATGATCGGTATAAGCGTTATTGGTCGATAGCTACTCACCAGATTTTATCACCTTATTTAAACAACGGCATCACTAAAGAAATATTATAGCATCAGGAAACGGCCCACTGATGGTTTATGACCGGAACCAACTCTTCAACGCATGATTTCAAAATTCTGGTAGTTATCCCGTCGTAGCCCGAAGAGTTAGTATTTTTGAGAGATCGTATGTTGCTCACTTCATTATAGCCCAATGGAGTAAGGAAAATGGTGTGGTTCACATGTCTCTAATTTGTATTTTTTAAGGTCAAATTTATGCTAGGTTTAGGCAAGTTTGATAAATGTTTGTTAAAATCATTTGCTATGTCATAAGGATTTTTTATAATAGTCCCGTCATTATTTATTTCTTTTATAAATTTATTTCCCTGACTATAATTATCTGGTTTGTCTTTTATAATATTGCAACACACCCGACTTTACTCGTAGAATTTTGAATGACTTTGTGGTTCTGTAACCTTTGAGATTTATTTGTTTATGCATTCCTGCATTATTTTCGAGTAAGCTTTGTATTTGCGTTTGTTTTCTAGTGTCTTATGTTTATTATATTAAGTAACCGGGGGTTTAAGCGGTGCAGGACTTATGGCAAACTTTAGGGGAGGCATATGTCCAATACAGCGCATATGTATTAATAACGTAAAGGTCTTTCGGCTGAAATGATAATGATGGTGGTACTGTACTTATTTTTTTCTTGAAACATAAACAGAATGAAACCTTTTTTAGATCCAAAGAAAGCTAGTGCGCTCGGAAAATCCTTTTCTCTCTACACAAACACTCGTCGCCTGCTTACTTTCAATTCGACTCCTGGAGCGTTGGAGTGTTTAGATGGCATCAGAACTCTTGCCATGTTTTGGGTCATAGTCGGCCATACATATTCTACGCAAATATCCACAACAATGTATAATCCCATGGAGTTATTCTCGGTACGTTGCGTAATAAACTTTTAAATAGCCATTTCCTTAACGTGGCTCCCATCATGGGACCATCCAAAATACTAACCATGTTACATACAGATTTCTTAAGACGGTTTATTCCGTGCAATTAAAATGTTTGTTACAATTTTCAGTGGGCAGTTTCATTACCTGCGATTTGGATTTTGGCTGCACCAATCACTGTAGACACGTTCTTCTTGCTAAGCGGACTTCTCATTGTGTACACTTCAGTTGGAAAGATAAGCAGAAGTAAGTATATGTTGTTACACATTTTGCGCATGTTTTTTTTTTTCGTATTATGAATGTATTCCAGTAAAATAAGCGTATAAAGTTCATTAAAATCAATGTAGAATCGGCAAAGTGATCAGGAGAGACATGTTCCATCATTTTCATCATGGTTGGCAACGTACAAGTATTTGCAGTCATTGCAATCACTAATACCAACAGTTGCCATTGTGTTCGTTTGACTTCTCAATGCCACATAAAAAAGGAGCTAAAAGTAAATAATTTGAAGATAAAACTTGTGTTAATTATGATTTCTAAAAGTGGTCATAATAATAGAGCTCATGCTGATATGGATGACTAAGATAAAACAAAAAGTATTACATTAACCTCATCATTTTGATCGGGTCTCTATTGACTGCCATAAAGTTAAAGTTTCGATTATTGTTTGCCAAGTCGTTTTACATTATACGTATTAATAGTCATAATGTTTTTAATCATAATTTTGATGATTATACATCGGAATGTCAATTATTGCGGGTCTTTCTGTTGGAAGTCATAAAATTCATAGTCATGCCAATTTATGTCATAATAATTTAAGCTCATAATGCCAAAGGTAATAATTGTACTTGTTATAAATATTTTAGGTCAAAAGTTGTAGGTCATAACTCATAACAGTACAACAAATACAATTTGAAGTAACTCACTTTTTTAAAGGCGAAAATTACAGAGCATAAACTGTGCCGGCGTACTAATATAATAACACAAATAAAGCGGGTAGGAAGCATTGCCGCGTAAACCTATCTGCAGCAATATAATATAATATAATATCTGTGTTTCGTGTACTGTTTAATATTTGCAATCATGTCGGACGAAAGTAATGTATGATGAGACTGGGTCGACGAAGCTCCGCTCCGCGGAGCTCCTATTTCTGGATAGTTAAGGCCTTCGGCCTTGACGCAATACTAACCTAACCTAACCTATTGATCTAGATTTATCGTCTATAGTACGGGTATTTTGGTTAGGCAGGAGGCTCTGCCCCCCGTAACCGCCTCCGTTACCACTAAGTGTTGCCTTTTAATGATTTCCATAATTGTAGATATATTATAAGAATATTAAAATCAAGAGGTATGTTGAGTTGCAGTGTATTTGTCAAACAATAATTATTATTTTTTCTTTAAATTATAGTGTTTAATATTTTCGTTATATAAAAAAGTTGTAATTAACGTTTGGTAGAAAAACCGTATGAATTCAAATAATTGATAGTATGAAAGTATGTCCTAAAATATTTCTGACTCATTTTTAACATGCCTTTGAATGTTATAGGGTTTTAGGTTATGGCTTTTGTATATATTAATTTTAACATTATGGATAGTAAACGCTCGAATTATAAAGCGTTATGACGAAAAATTGTTATGACTTCCGATAGTTATGAACATAAACAATATGGGTACAAATGTCTGACTTTTAATAATAGAAACTATAAATGTATGGCAGTCAAAGGGATCCCATTTAGATCAGCTACTCTTACTCACCTGTAAGCAAATTTGTTATTAACCTGTGGTTTCCCATAAAGTATGCGTTTTCATCCGTCTCGTTTGTATCGGATTGTATTGCAGTGGGACTAGTCAAAAACATCCATTTATTCTACCTCCACCGACTCTTGCGCGTGTTTCCCGTCATGGCTGCTGGTGTTTTTCTTCAAGCAACTTTGATCAACCACTTGTCTGATGGCCCTCAATGGAATACAATCGTGGCACATAAAGTGCACAAATGCAGAACATTTTGGTGGGCTACTTTATTGCATGTGCAAAATTATGTTACACCGTTTAACCAGGTAAAAGCTTGATTGATTAAGATATATATTATTTTGTCTGATCGCGTTAAACTCATTGAATATTGATTATAATTATTATTGGTGATGTTTTTTTTTGGAAATAGAACACAAGCTCAATTTCATATTTTGGGAACTTTCCTTTATTAAACAATAGGGGCAAAAGAATCGCATTTTACTTCATTTGATATTTAACACCATACTCACTAGCGAAGCTTCGTTTATTTTTATATCCGTCATTCTTCAAATGCAATTTACTGGGGCCTTATTCTACTTATTAAAACCACATTGCTTTTGACATGTTGTCATATTGTTGACGATAGCTTGTATACACTTGTCAGTAATAGGAACTAGTTTATAATAACAGTATAATAACCGAGCGATGTCAAAAGCCATACGGTTTAGCAGAATAGAGCCCAAGTTCGGTTCATATAAAACAAGTTTTTGTGTATTGTTAAGTTCGTTTTATTAAGGTATAAGTTTTAAAAGACTACAATGACGACATAAACTACTTCTCCTTCATTGTGATAGTCTTAAAAATATTTTAACTGCAAATATAGTAAAATAATTTTTATGTTATCCAAAGTAAAACTGCTATAAATCTATGCTTTAAGGTTTTAGGTAGGTAAAAGTAATTAGCAGGGCCTGTACTTTTCATGCCGTTGACGCAAAAATGACGTCACGCTACATAGAGTATGATTCCAGTTGTTTTTATTGTATTTTTTAACCATTTGTCGTCAATCATTTAATAATCATATACGAATTAGTTAAGTAATGCATAGACGCGTAGAAAATAAATATCTGCTTACTTCATATCTAAAACGTAAATGAAACTATATGATTGAGAAGGACAGTGGAAATAATCATCGAGTATCATTATCATTAAAAAAAAAAGTTTTTTTGTTGTAATAAATATGAATATAATTAAATACTTAGTCATAAATACAATTATCGCATTGACATTCATAAAAGAAAATGGTCTCTTTTTGCCATTTTAGTGGTGAAAAATAAGTATGATTCTGCCGTGATCCGTATTTTGATTGCGATTAAACTTTATTTAACTATAATCTTTTACCGCTACTTATTTTTTATTTTTTTATTACTACCACTTAATACATACCTAATCCCCTGCCAAATTAAAGCAGAGCAGCCTGTGTGTAAAATTGCGTCATTTTGACGCCATCGGCACGAAAAGTACGACCCCTGGACTAATTAGTATGTTTGTGCATGACTATTACATTAACAAGCTGTTTTTTTACAGTGCGTCGGGCCTACTTGGTACTTGGCCGTAGATTTCCAACTTCACATCCTTTCACCCTTGATTTTGTACTGGGTCCTCGGAAGAAAAAAATATGCCTGGATTGCGTTGTCACTCGCCATGTTAATTTCACTGGCAGCGTCGACAACATACAATTACTTGAGAGGATTTCAGCCCGCTCCAATGATCCCAGCGTATGTATAAAAGTTATATTTGGCGCCACCTCTCGATGCTTTGCCGTACTAAATGCGAACATTTCGACCACGGTACGTTTTGTAAGGGACGGTCGGTCTACTTTATATTAAAATGGTTGCGTTAGTATTCCTCAAAGATGGCGTGTTAGTTAATTTTTAGATATGTTAAGATACAAATCTTGAGACTGTATAAAATAAAGTCGTTTCTCGCCGTCTGTCCCTCTTAGATTTTTCAACCTGCGCAACAGATTTTAACGTGGTTTACATTAATAGATATTTATTTAAGAGTAGAGTAGGTATTTATGTACAATAAGTATTATAACTAATATAAAGCCAAAATATTTGTAAACAAAAAACAGGAAAGTAATTGGATAAATGAGAATTTAATAAACATGTGTAATAAAAAGAAAGAACTCTTAGCTATATATCTAAAAGATACAAGTAACAAACAGAATGAGTTAATATACAAAAAATATAGAAATAGGACTAATAAGAAAATCGACATTGCTAGAAATAAGTTCACGAAAAAAGAAATATGTAACAATTTTAAAAACCCAAAAAAAATGTGGGAAATAATAAATAGACTTAGTGGCAGAATCATAAAAGCGGTAGATGATGTACTTTTAAAGGCATTTAGACTGCGGGCAAAAGAATTATGCAACAAATTTGGCACTGACTTCGATAATAACGTCAAAAAAGTTAAGAGCAGTTGTAATCAGCCATTGCTTGATGAGAAATGTTATATAAATACGCCTAATTTGTCATTGCGACTTAAAAATATTAATGAACAAATTCTACATAAAATAATTTTACAAATAGATGACAAAAAGAGCCCAGGTTATGACGGTGTAAGGGCAAAAGACATAAAATACATTGCCGATCAAATGACACCTGTCTTAGCTCACCTCATTAATATATGTATCTCGAGACGTATATATCCAGATAAACTTAAAATAGGGCTTGTGAGACCCATACATAAAAAAGGTAGCTATGTAGATACAAATAACTATAGACCGATAACAATACTCTCGTGCATAGATAAGATTATAGAAAAATATCTCGGCAACTTAATAAATACTTTCTTATCAAGTAATGGAATTATACATAATAAGCAATTTGGGTTCCAAAGAAATAAAAGTACGTCGCAACTTTTATCTTTATTTACCGACGAAATAAATAGTCACCTTGATAAGAAACATCATGTACTCGCCGTAATGATAGATTTCAGCAAAGCTTTTGATACACTAGATTATCATACGCTATATGAAAAACTAAAACAAAATGGTATACAAGGACCTATGCTGGAACTCATAAAAAATTATCATTTGAATAGATATAACGCGGTCAGCATAGCAGGCGAACAATCCGATTTAATTCCAACCTTATACGGTACGGCCCAAGGTTCTATTTTGGCACCGACGGAATATTTGTTATACGTCAATGATATGTGTAATATATTCCAGCATGGTTCCGCATACCAGTTTGCAGATGATACATGTATAATTACAGCCCACCGGGATCTAGGGACTGCCCAGGACATGATGCAGAAAGAATTCGATCTACTGTGTAAATGGGCACACGATTTAGGCTTATCTATAAATTATTCTAAAACTAAGTTAATGCACATACATTCACCCTATAAAAAAACAAACTTCACACCAAAGATCGTAGCCCACGAACACAAATGTTTGCACATGCCCAGCGTGTCTTGTGAATTTACTTACCTCGAAATTGTAAGGGAACATACCTACCTTGGACTAAAAATAGACCACAAGCTCAATTTGAGGCCCCATATTGACCATGTATGTGGCAAACTTAGATCCATCTTGGCAAAATTATGTGTACTTAAACATAAAGTCCCGTACAATACATTAAGACTTCTGTACATGTCATTAGCAGATTCCGTTATAAATTATGGTCTAGAAAGCTATGGACGAACATATAAAACATATCTTAAAAATATATATAACCTTCAAATACGGCTTTTAAAAACCATTGTACCTTTAAAAATTAAATATATGCACAGAAACAAATATGAAAACTTATTTAACTATTGTAAAGTGCTAACAGTATACGACAAAATAGATTTATTAATTGTAACACAGTACAGCAACAACATTAAAGACCTAAAGAAAAAAGCAAGGCCCAAACAATTACGTAACTTACAAAATATTCCAAAATTTGAAGTTGCAAAAAGTAATAATGAATATGGACAAAGAGTGTGGAAGTGTCTTCTCCCAAGTACCTTAAATCGATTTCCGAATGATTTATCATGCTCAATAGAAGGTAAAGCCGCAGGCCAAGTCAAAAACATAGTTAAGCGATACATATTAAATAAGTACAATTGTAAAAAAAGTGGTAACCATAAATTATAAAAATAACCATGTTTATTTTACATTTTAACCTAGGTATTTGAAATTAATATTATAAGTGTTTAAGAATAAATTATAAGTGTTTTTAGTTTAGACTCCTTAACTCATAAAATCTTTAATATTTAAGATTAGTAGTTAAGTTTCAATAATGCAATGTACCTAATCAAATGAAATAAACAGTTTAAAATTTAAAAAATTTTTAAAAAAACTGGATTATGCACGGGTGGTACAAAAAACTCACATAAACCGAGTCGTAAACAAAATAAAGTATAATCAACAAAGAAAAAAAAGTTCCCTGTTTTTGAAGACACAATTCCAGCTTATATTCAAAGTACTGTTTTAAGTTTTCAAAATTATGCGGATCGTCTTCTCGAAATAAGTCCACATTATGCAGTTTGGTTCTTAAATTCTGTCTTTTTGTACCTAAATGTATGCCTGTTTCGCAGTTGCCCTTTTTGGAAATATCGAAATCTCTCAAAAATGCAATTCAATTTCTGCTTGTTTGCGTATTGGCGTCCGGGTCTACACTCCACACATATGCCCTTATGGCAACAAAAGTGATTAACTGGGTCACCAGTCACCACAGACTGTCATGCCAATAAAGTGCAGGCCGCTTCTCTAGACACGCCGCGCTCTATAATATTATCCGTCGGTCTCTTGCCTCCGTCAAAGTTCCCACTTTACTGGAGCTAGCTGGTATCGCTAGGGACGATGGCAAGAGACCTGACGGTATGTCTTTAATGCTACTGAGTATGAGGCGAGTGCTGGTGTGAGATGCTACTGTAGACGTCTGTCTACAGTAGGGTGTCTACCCTAGCCTTGTGACACCTCCGTGGAACAGTAAATACCCAGGCTCAGCAGCTGTCTCGGTCTCGGCGCAGAATATAGCTTCGTTCCATTCGGTGTCAAGACCCTTGGTCCGTGGTTTTAAGGACATTTCGAAAAACAGCTAATAGCAATAACCGGAGGCCACAGAGCTGGCAACTTCGTCGGGCAGCGCATTGGCATTGCTATACAACGAGGAAATGCTGCCAGCATCTGTGGTACTTTGCCACGGGGGCCGTCACCTTTTTAGTTTTTATTTAGTCTTAATTGAATCGTATTTAGCTTAGTTATAATTAGGTTTTATTTTTGTTTTAATTTACTTTTTATTTGCCATAGTTTTAGCTTAGTTTCAATTCGTAATTTTTACTTTGTATTGTATTATTGTTAATATTTCTTTGTTGGATTAAAGCAAAAAAAAATTTTTGTTCATTTTGATCACATCGAGTTTTGACAACATAACAAAATAACTTTTTGAATAAGTTTTTAACATTGGTCACTATTGAATTTGTAATTTACGAAAGTGAAGTTTTACTTTAATGATTTTATTTGCAGACGTTCACTTGAAGACGCAGTAGATTATATGAATCATTATTACGTAAATACACTGACAAGATGCACGCCTTTCTTTGTTGGAATGCTGTTTGGCTACCTCCTCAATGTTTACAAGGGCAAAGAGGTTCGCTTACCAAAGGTAAGAAAATAAAATATCAAGAGAAAAGTAGTGATGGCTAGGTGTAACGATGCGACTATAATTTTGATATTATTTCTACACTGAGACGAAAAAAAACTACCATTACGTCGTAAATGAAAAAAAAATCCACGACGTATCAACCGAAGTAAACCTAAATCGCTTCGTTACCAGAACTCTCATAAGATTCTTCCTCGTTCAAGTATTCAACACCAGAATTTTAATAAGGTTTCATATGTTTTTACGATGCGTTTAGCTTAGTTGCCTTCTAAGCAAGACCCGGGTTCGATTCCCGTATGAGAAAATATTTGCACATCATTTTGTTGTATTATACTGAGTTATGTATCTAAGGATGTATTTCTATTACAGGGCTAGATTACGAGTTGAGTAAATAACAGCATTAATTTCAGTTAAAAAATAATGTTGTTTTTAAATTGTACTACCTATATTTTCGTATCTCTTAAAACTGTATGAATAGACTTATGATTAGTTCACAAATACGCTGTTGTTTTTTTTTTCTATGCATATTTATTGACATTGTCTCATTTTTTTGGACATTCGGAGGAAATACGAAATATGCCCGGGTAATTCCTAAATAGTTGAAAAGTAGATCTTACTACTCATAGCATAATATTCTTAACTTCGTTAATAGTTTCGCTTTTACGGTCATTTCCGATTGAATACTTTGGATTTACCCCGGTAAAAGGAAGTGGTTCTTAACATTTCAGACAGATACGCATTATTTTAAGTAGTAAAAGACAATTTTTATTTTGTTTAACAATCAATCGGTTCAGCCGTTCAATCAGTAAAGCTAAAGGCACAAATGAATAAATAAGTGGCAGTTTTTTTAAATTTTATAGTCAAATTTAAAGATTAGGAATCTGACTTTTTCTTCCGGCAAGTTTAACATCGCACGGTGTAAATAAATGTATTAAAACCAAAGGGCCCTGCCAAGAAGCACTACGCTAACTAGCGTTTCTATATTGGTTTCGTTTTTAAACCAATCGCGTCTCTAGTAGAATCGCGTGACTTTTCGTATCACGTCATCTGCCAGTAACGCGATTTAAAAACTAAACGAATAGAAACGCTAGTTAGATTAGTGCATCTTGAAAAGGCCCTCTGGAGTGCTGTTCAAGTTCAAGTTTATCCAACAAAGACTGAATTATATCAAACAATCAAATTTAAAAAACGACTTTTGCTTCTGTTCAAAATCATGTTCAATGGTTTTAAATGTTTTTAAAGACAATTTACGTGAATGTGAAATACAAGAACATTACGATACCTAATTTCTGCCATAACGATTGATGTCCTTAATTTCTATATTTTTTTGTCCTATATTGATGATGTGACACATTTATCGCAGTATCGTAGCATTTCACATTCAGGCCAACTCTTCAAAACATTAAAACCGGTGGGGCTAAACAAGTTGACATCGAATACAAACGCTAGCATTTGATGATCACTTATCGCCTTGCGTAGTCAAAAATTAAAAAGTTAGCCAAGTTGCCCTTAGATATCGACGTTTATATCGTGATAGTGCTCGTGTTGAATTTAAACTGTCAAAATAGTACCGCACAGCGACGGATAAAACGTCAAAACTATTACTATTTGATTAGCGCGAGTGATAGTGATCACATTACAGCGTGTCAGTTGTAACGAGTGATATATCAAGTGACTTACGTCAATTCCATACATATTTGTAAGTTACACGTGATCACCAAACGCTAGCGTTCGTATTCAATAGCAACTTGTCTAGCCACGCAGTTAACGTAATTTAAAACAGAGGTAAAAGTCGTTTTTTAAATTCGATAGTTTAATAGAATTCAGTCTTAGTTGGACCAATTTAATAATAACTTCGCTGCTATAATCAATAATCTAAATTGTAATATAATTTAAGAATCTCCATTTAAAGGGCAAATTAATAAGCATTTATTTATTTATTTTGGTATGTTTATCGTTGTCTAGTACCCATAGTACAATCTGAAAACTTTGAAACGAGGTCAATTAGTGTAAGATTTATTCCTGATATTATTTTGTTATTATTATATATTTTTCGTAACCTTACAGATTGTGGTAGTATTAGGATGGTTTTGTGCCTTCGTAATTTCGGCTGGTATAATCTACTGTGCATACCCTATTCGTCAAATGGATTGGAACAACCCGTTCCTGGATGGTGTCATTAATTCCTTCTCCAGGCCTGGTTGGGCTGCATGCCTTGGATGGATGATTTTTGCATGTACTCATGGTTATGGAGGTTGGTAGATACAATAAATTAATGGAACAGTTAAAAAAGCAACAAAAGTCATTTCTGGTCTAAAGTAGATTTTAAGGCCTATGACCATAATTGCATCGTCAAAATGAAAAATATGATCCCAACGCAGATCGAGCAGAGAGAGTAAAACCGGTAGGATTGAGGCTGATTTGCAAGTTTCCATTGTAATCCAGTGGAGTAATGCAACTGGTATAATAGAAACATTAATTTGAGCCCCCCGCGTGCAGAGTTTGGGTTAATTGGGATAAGTCTATCTAGTTTTTTTTTTAAGTGATAACAAAATTTGACAGATTGTATTGCCAAAGATTCCATTCTTAGATAAGTAAACGATTCGAAATTCTCATGTAAAAGTTCTTGACAAAGGCTGTTGCTGATAATAATAACTTATTTTTGTGACAGTTGAATAGTAAACATCAAATAGAGTAACGAAGGCATGTAGTAGGCACTAAATGGATAAAATGTTTCTCGTGAAATGTATTTTCCTAAAGTTTAACCACATATCTGCACCTGTAGTTTGCCTGTTTAGGTTACTTTGCTCCGCCCATATTTTTAGCCATCTCTTCTTTATAATGTTGTCGAGAAGGGGTAGCTATTTAGCGATAAGACTGCCTGGCCTCAAAACTACGTGGCTATGAAATTTAAACCATAAATCAAGCGGAGCACGCACACTGCATCATTTGAAATTGTTTAAGTTACCTGATTATTTAAATAAGATTTAAAATGAAATATGAAACTCGCTAGATGAGTATAAAAAACAAAAATACCTCAAATTTAGGTGATGTTTTTTAAGAAAATAGTTACTGTAACCAGCTATATGCTATAAAAAAATCTTTTTTGTATTGAGCAAACCCTGTTGCTTGTATTATTTTTTAATCCTTAATTTTAATTGGATCCGAACCTCCAACTAATATTAATTTTAAATAAACCAATTTTACATCTTAGGTACCATCAGGTGGATTAAGTGCTCGTTGCCGTCTAACTGCCACAAAAGACCTGCAAAACACTACGTTGTTGTTGTGTTCCGATGTAGAGAAAAAACTAGTATAGAGGCAATCCATCTTAGCCCTCAGTGTAGGCACTGCATTGGCGGTCTTAGGATTGTAGTCTTTCACAGATCCCTTTTACCATCAGGTAGTCAGTGCGATCCATGGCATAAAATAACACTAAACGTATCATTCTGTTTAATTATTTATTTCAGGCCCAATAAACTGGTTCCTCTCACTCCCCATGTGGAAGCTGCCAGCTCGGATCTCCTTCGCCATGTACATCTTTCACTACTCACTAATGCACGTGGTGAATGCTTCAGCAATTGCGCCTGCCTACTTTACAGTAATAGGATACGTAAGTCAGTCTGTATTCTTATCGGCCTTCTCCTTATTCCTCCTTCCTTCCATACTTATACGACTTTACAACAACAACACATTTCTTTACATTAAAGAGCTGTATCTTTTGAACCGTAATATAACTTTTTTTCTCCAGAATATGTATAACCACGGTTATTTTTTAAAGAACGTTAGTTAAAAAGGGTCTCCAGACAAGCAATGTTCCGTAATAATGGTAAATTATACGAGCATCAAATTTGCTATGACATTAAATAGAAACCTTAAAGAAAAACTACAAATACTATTGTGCGCGTATTATTAGTTTCCCACGAATCTTCCTATTTATCTCGTCAGGGATCTATTTTCAGAAAATCATTACTTAGTACACACCTGGGGCACTCAAGTAATACAACTTCCAAATTTTAAGTCATTGGATCCAGCGGTTTTAGCTGTGTGTTGACTGTCAGTCACGGTACTATTTATATATTTAGCAAAAAATTCGTAGCGTTTTGTTTATCTATGAGACATAAACTGTTGTGTCTAGGCATAAGGTATATAGATAAATATTAATAACGTCATTATTTTACATGGGCTAGGTACCTTGTATACTCTCTAGTGATGTCAGTCACTTTTAAAGAATGTAATTCAGTAATATTCAAAAAAGGCGAAGGTCAATGAGCTTACCATTGTTTTACTCCCGTCAACATTTTAAATATTCAAAAACTTCGTGGTCTGGCAATATATCAGGAGTAACTTTTTTTTTCTATCTAGTAGGTACCATGTAGAGTCTAATGACAGTGTCAATAAGTAGCTGGAATATTTTTATTTATTTTTATTTTGTTTTAGTTTTACAGATTCCTGGCTGACATCACGATGTCGTTAGTGGTCGGCTTTATAGTCACCGTGATGATCGACTCTCCCTTTTCCACTTTAGTCAAGCTGATGATTGGTGGAGGTATTTTTTTACCAATTATTCTTTAAATAAAATAAATCTATAAGGTTTTGATGATTGAGTAAAGTAGGTATGAATCGAAAAACGATATACAGATTTAAAAGTTTGTCAAGAAAGTATCTTAGCTGATCTGTGCCAAATTTATAGAGTGTTTCGAAACATCTAGCATTTAAAACGTGGAAGTTTAATACGAATTTTGTTGTTATTTTTATATTTATAACTCGATAGTAATAATAATTTGCCATGTGGTTTCCGGCTTAGAATAGTGCCACTCCATGCCTTCCTGTGGCAGTCGTAAGAGACGACTAAGGGATTAAAGGCTTGTAGTATTGTTAGCCGACGGGCTTGCAATTTTTCACTAATATACACTGACAAACATCTTGGCCTGTATGTTCAGAATGTGCGTATAGAATTAAGAACAAGTTGTTGATGTTGTTGGGATGAGGGCTTGACGGTATGTATGTATGTATCTTTCTTAAAATAATATTAAGTTTTTTTATGATGATGATGATGATGATGAAGGTGATGATGATTTTTTTATTATACTCTTTAATTAAACAGGAAGTATTTAAAATATTTTTATGTTATCACAGGGCCGAAAAAACCGAGGAAAGAAGAATTGGAAATAAAAGACAACGAAATTAATAAACAAAATGGCGCGGTCAACCCTGCGTATGCACCAGACTTAAATCAGAACATTAATAAATCACAAATGTAGAATTTCCGATAATATTCTTCTTAATATTAAAGTTTTCAATCCACAAACATCTTATTCTTTAGTTTTACATCCGTAAGCGTTAACGCAGTGGTACAGTCGGACAAAGAAGTAGATGTAAACTTTAGGACCTTGTCATAGCTATTGATAAACTAAATTAGAACCACTCTCACTTAAATACGTAACTGTACTGTATGTTCAGCTAATTCTCGTGTTCGACTTTACGTCAGATTAATAACTAAAAGTAAGCTTTAAAGGAGCTAGTTGTTTTTGGGCCTACTAGAAACGGTTACGCGTATTGATTCACATTTATATTGAGATTCATAATTTAACAGTCATATTTTTCAGCATTCCTGTTAAAAATGGTTTAAAAAAAAACCACTATAATTAGAGGTTAAGAGGTACCAATGGACATTACAGGTAATATGCATTACGTGTTTTGGGGCCAATTCCCCATACTACAAAAATTGGCTCCTTTAACCTTGTTTTGTTTGATGTCCAAATTTTTTGATATTGTCGTCGATGTAATAATTTAACCATGAACAGGGTGTTCGGTATATAGTGGACTACCTAACAGGCCTGGATAGCTCAGCTTGGCAGTGCTAAAAATATGATAATTCAGCTTCAGTAAAAGTCGCACGGAAAACGATATCGCAACTTTAAAAAAAATCGGAAATGCGGTCTCTTGGTTCACCATTTTTGATGCCACGACCACAGATATTAAGAATTTTTAAGTTTTGTTTGCTGTGAATTAAAGCTTAATACATTTGCTATGAGGCCCTTTTAACGAAAGTAATACATGATTAGCAGTTTTTAATTTTTTCAACTCAATTTAAAGTTTTGAAATATGAGTTTTTCTTCCGCCAAGTTAACATCGCGTGGTGTAAAAAAATGAACATAAACCTATAGTGCTGCTTTCTTAAAAAATTGCCTGTTTAATGGAGATTCTAAAATTATATCAAAATTGAGATTATTGTTTAAGTGAAGTTATCATTAAGTTTGTCCAAAAGACTGAATTCTATTAAACTTTCGAATTTAAAAAACGTGTTTTGCTTCCGTTTAAAATAATGTTGACTGGTTTTAAATGATTTAAAAGACAATTTACGTGAATCACTTTGGTGTTCGTTTATCAGTCTGTCTGTCAACGCGTCGTAAGGAACGCGTCGGGGTACCAAGTTGAACTATCAAATGTCTGCCAATTCCTTGGAGGTGGTAACCTAAATTCATAAAATTTGCCAAGAAGCAATGTCTCATAGCACAAGGAAATTCCGGAAACTATAAATTTGTAGTTACATCACTTTTTTTTGGAATCATAAATTAGGAGCAGTGAGTAAACGGTCAGTTGTATGTCAATGTATGGGGACAACCGATTACCAACCATACCAAAAATGTTAAGTTTGTATCTCAATCTAGTTTATCGTTCTTGATAGCAATGTTCGATTATTTCATAGTTTCTCAACTTCAGTAATGTTACCTAATTATTCTTATAATGTAGTACAAGTTTCAACGGAATACGCCAAAAGACATTCAACGTAAAGATAAACTAAGGGCAATAAAAAAATAACAAGTAATCATATATACTTTAACTCTACCAAAACTTTAAGTGCATTTTTTTTCCAAATGATCCTTACTTGAAATAAAAATACAACAATTGAAAACACTAAGATAATGTACATATATCGAGTGTGAGTTGTATTTTTTTAACTAGTCTTAGTAACGGTACAAAATCTTTAGCCTACATTATACAAGGATTTCTAAAATTAATATGGTAACAAAGAAACCAAACAAACTTTACTACTTAATTTTGTTTTAAAAACTTACGCGTTTCAGACAAGCTCAAAGCTAAAATGAAACTTGTATCAAGTTACTGTGCTTTGCGCTAATGGATAAAAAACTTAAGTAATATAATATGTAAAGTACTTAGGTACGCAAAAAACAACGGAGTTCGGGTGGATTTTGGGGTTCCGTTCCGATGAAAAAACGGAATCCTCATAATAACACCATTTTCGTGTGTCTATCTGGTAGTCTCTCTTAGCCTATTTTCGCTAAACTTACCAGACGGAAGGACGGTAAGTACTTATATTGTTTAATAATAATAAACCACTTCTTTGAACTAAATACGCACATAAATAATAAATTTCTCAATTATTTTACGTTTTACTTTATGTCTAAAAACTTTACATTTATCGTTAAGCAATAACAAAAGAAACTCGCGCAATAAATTACACATAATTAATTGCCAAGGTTAAGTGAGTTAATTAACAACACAATTAGGGCGATGTTCTTCAAAGTTTTTAAAAACAATTAATTAGGACTCCCACCTACCATCAACTACCTGAGAACAACCTGAAATAAAACAGCTACGAAACAAAAAAATACCCACTAATATTCTGCATAGCGTTAAACCTTTTAGATTCAACCTTACACATTTGTTTCTAAAGTAGTTTAGGTATATGTACTTTATTAAATATATAAAATATTTAGTGTCTGCCAAGGAGAGTCAAATAGTATTTCCATCTTTTATCAGCTCAGTAAGTAACTTTGTAAAACAAAAGCTATTGTATTTATACAACTGAAGCCCTATTCAAAGGAATCTAAATGCTATTGTCACATCTTTGTTAAACCAGACGCGTCCGTTTTCCTTTGATTCCTTTAATTTTCCGTTGTAACCTAAAATTACAAAATGTTGAATACAAATCTGGTAATACCATTTCATCTTGTTTCTTTAACTTGTGCGTCGTGGATGCTGGAGCGACGACGGGTCGATTTGCAACCACAAAGCGACGGTAATGCGTTTTGCTCTTGACTGGGAATGAGCTGGGGCAGAGTATGCAATCCCACTCTATTTTAAGGGCTTAGAACTAGGTACTAGGTTCGTTTGCCGTACTTTGTTTGAATTTTACAGTAAAATTCATCTTATAATAATAGGATTAACCGCATTGGTCAATTCTGTAGTGATCAATCAAATTGTAGATCTATTATCATCCAAAACCATGTTGTACCGTGTTGTTGTGTGTTACGGCCAAAAGTTTCGATAGCTATTTAATTGAAAAGCGTAACTTATAATTCTTCTGTTATGAATGTGAAAGGTTATCATTTTCTTCTTTACATATGTAGTATAAAATCAAGTCGCTTCTGCTGTCTCAACGGATTCTAATGCAGTTCTCAGCAATGGTTAAAGTAATTCAAGAGGAAGGAGGAAGGTTTTTTTGTATACTAAGTTCTGAAATATTGACGGGTGTTACATGAAACTCGCAGAAACCGATGCGAAACGAGGGCGGTTGCTAGTAAGTTGTAAATTTGATTTATATAACGTTAAAGGCACTTCGATAAATATTCAGAAATATTTCAAGACATTCATTATATATGTATATTTAGACGAGTCTTTGCTCTATTTAAACAACCTCACATAGGTTTAGTGATTTCAAATTCATTATGCTTACCTTAACAACATAAAATGGCATGACATTATATTTTGTATGACCTGCGAAAATCGGTACGAACAGTCGTGTTCATAAATATGTGTACATTTTCGTACCTTCTCACATTAATAGCTGGTATATATCATGTATGTATGGCAGTTTGAAAATGATATTAAATGATATTAAATGGTACTAAAGTTTATTTAATTATTACACACTATTATTATATTATTATAGACCCGTCAAATTGATAAAATTAATTTGGTTTACAATTTAATCACTACGTGCACAGATAGTTCTTAAAAATGAATGAGTTAGATAATTAAGGTGTCTTTATCATTATCACTTTATCTTTTCCGTTTGTTGCTTGATTAATGAGCCATTGATGACGCGATAGCCTAGTTGGTAGTGACCCTGCCTTCAAAGCTAGGGGTCCTGGATTCGATTCCCGGTATGGGTAATACAAGTACAGTAATTGTATGTTTGTCTTGTACATTCACTATATATTTAAGTATTTATTTCTCTATATACTCGTAAGTATTTATATCGCTGTCTGATACCCATTGTACAAGCCTAGAGCTAAGTTTGGGGCTAGGTCAATTGGTGTGAGATCGTCCCCTGATATTTATTATTTAATATAAAATGGTCTGTAAGATTATTAAGCAACATCTGCCATAATATTAACTCACACGGTAGCTGAAGTAAAAGACACTTCGGTAGCGTATGTCAATTTCATACACATTGAACGAAGTCAGCATTTGTTTTCATTTACAAACTGCAAATAAGTTACCAAATTAGTTTTAGAAATCTTTGTAACAGTTATTTACTCGGTAAAGCCATAATTCTTTTGATACGCTATTGTTGTTAACTTGGTCGCCATTAATGTCAAGTAAATAGGAGATATTGTAGCGTTGACAATATAATAACTTGTCAAAAGCAATATGTTTTTACCGAGTAGAATGGAGCCCCAGGTTTATATCCATGCGTGTCACAAATAACGGATAAACTACCCCGAATATTGAACTCGCTTAACCTTTTTGCCGGAATTACGTCAAAGCATAAATCAAATAACTTTTCAAAGCACGTATACGTAAGTTGTTACAGAGTTCGAACTCACGGCTGGTGTCACTTTACAGTGCGACAAGAACAGCTCCCTCACCCACAACAACACCGTTGAGTAAAATCAAGCTGTTCATTTATTTATTTTGTTGCGTGTGGTTTCCGGCTTAGAATAGTGCCACTCCATGCCTTCCTGTGGAAGTCGTAAGAGACGACTAAGAGATTAAAGGCTTGTAGTATTGTTAGGCGACGGGCTTGCAACCTGTCATTAATATAGGTACACTGGTAAACATCTGTTCTGTATGTGCAGAATGTGGTTATAGAATTAACAAAAAGCTGTTAGAGTTGTTGGTAACTCCGTAGCTCTGCCTACTCTGGGATGAAGGCGTGACGGTATGTATGTATCACTTATTTATATAGGCAACATATTCTTATAAGTATTCAAAAAATACACGTTTTTAAAATGACCTTGAGTGCCATACTTAAATAAATTATACAATTATTACATTACATTTATTTGTACAGTGGAAGTGGTAAGTAATGAGACCCAAAATGAGAAATTGTGTTTTATCTTTGTGAATTTCATACTCCAATATAAGAAACAAGGTTTTTTCTTCATACGTATTACGTTTCGAGTTACGTTTTATGAAAGGTTTTTAATGCATAGATCTCAATGAGGTGTAAGAGGCGACGTGATAATAATTACCTAGTCGATTTAGCGGTCGAGTTTCAGTTTTAACTTTATCTTACACAGTTTTACAATAATAGCTAGCTAGTGATTTGCATCGCTTCTTCGTGATATTTTCAAACATACCTAATCATTTTTGATCAAAAAATTTTTTTTTCAAATTTAAAAGGCCGCGTGCTTTTAAATTGGAGAAAAATAAGCAAGTTTGAATAGTTTCGTTATCGAACCCTCGACGGAAAATGAGGAGTGTTATAAGTTTAATGTATGTATATGTGTCTCTGCCACAAATAATCAGACCGACTAAGACAAGGTTTTTTTTTAAATATTATAGTTTCCTGGGTTCAATAAAGGGTTTTCATTTCTTTAATTGTCATCTCATGACGAACGCGTATTGTTATAACAAAAGCATAAACTCCTTTTTTTAAAGGCTAACCCCACCATAAAATGTAAAACGTAAATAAATAAAATACGTAGTAACTATATTGTTCACCATAATGTATATTATTGATTGAAATTGATAAGGCTGTTTCTGAAAAATTGTGGCGAGTGTGAGTACTGCCAAATAGCTGAATATGTAATCATATCAGGCTACCCTTCAATATATCCGCGTCACTTACTTGATTCCTGTAATACAATTTTGTTAGCTAGCGTTTATTTTTGTTAAAATTAGACCGCAATACTGATATTTAAATAAATCTTGCTATGAGAAAAAAATACTTAAGCCTATAAACAGTGTATGGAAATACCGACAAACACTTGTCTTGGAACCATAATTATTATTAAACGTGTAACTAAATTTTTTAAAACAACTCCAAATCTATCCATCGCACATCATGAAACCTACGAGTATGTATTGGTTTAGAATATAAAGTCAGTATTATCCCTACCCCATAACATTTCAACCCCTTTTGTCAGAAATTATGATGTACTTCTAAATGATTTAATAGACTCCGACATAATTTTAAGAATGGCTTCATCTCGAAACCGTCAGTAATAAATGATGTCAAAGTCTCCCAACAGCTTTACATAACCACAACGCATTTTCCTGGTGACAACGAAGTTACTTCAAAGATATTTTCCGAGGAACGCAACCACAACAGAAATTAGTCACTCAAACGAGGAACGTTCTTTGAGTCTCCTCCGGTAACAGTCAAAGACTAGGGATGGGGCAAAACGCAGTGCTTATTCTGCATTTATTCTTTTAACACGCTGTTATTGCATTCAGGTTTTTGTGTTTAATTAAAAACAAAGTCGGTGGTACAAAAATAAAGTTCATATTGTTACATAATAAGCACCTATAACAATAATAATGCGGTAATCCAGCTCAAATAATGATAAATACGCAAGGAAGGCTAAGGCTTATACGTAATGCCATTTTCAAACTTGCACATTTTTACGAATTTTTATACTTACTACCTTGTGTTCCGATCACGGTAAAATATTGTGGAGATAGTCGAATGTCCACGTCCGTCTGTCCGTCTGCGGTTCAACTCAGAGAGTCTTGATACTACAAAGCTGAAATTTGGCATAGTACAAACGAATGACGCCGACAAATTTGACAAATAAAATCTTAAAATAATATTTCTTTCGGGTACCTCGCACACACGTTTTAAAATAATACTGATGTAACAAAGAATATAAGCTTTAAATTTGGTGTTATACAGAAAACAATTTCATTTCCAAACTGTCACAACCCACGCGCCACGCCAAGGTTTGCATAGGAGCCTCGAGACATTCAATTGAATAATTTCATATCACTACATGCCACGATTTATTGACGAATTCACTGGGGAATATTTTTCCACTTAACCTTGGATTCGTAGCCGCTTTGTTTTGAAGCTTTTTATTGCAAAACACAAAAATACCTCGTACAAGAAAGGATAGAAACTAGGAACATTCACTCACCAGCCAGCAGCCTGAGAATATCAATCCTGGTCTTCGTATGGCGAAGATATGTGTGCCCATCGTATTAAACTCATGCCTTTACATTGTCAATTCACAGGACCAAAAAATATATAAACTATAACTCCATTTTCTTAGTTCCTGGTTGAAGGTCGTCTCATCCTTTCCCGTGTCAATCAGTTATTTAATTTCGTAGCGTTTCATTCTGGAGAAAAAGTCGTGGCAAATCAGTAATGTGATATTAAAGAGAATGCTGGTCAATTATGGCTAAATAAGGCAACTGGGAGGGGCATGTTCCAAACAGTCGGTTTTCATATAAAGTGCAGTAGCCCATCGAGAAGAAGATCCTTATTATACAACAAAGCGTCGAGCGTCACATTTTAAGAGATATTTATCAAAGTTAATTGATAAATAATCACGTCAAGTTGACATCACTCAGGTTTTACAATCCACTCAAACATCTGTTTTACAAGCTTCTTATAAGAAACTAAATTCTTCTTATAAGTCGCATTCTTGATAAGGTTCGGTGGCCACCCAATACAAACCTAGGACTTGGAACTACGCCTATCTCATCTTGATCTGATGCACTTTGATTTTTTGATCTTGTGTTTATTTATCTATTTTAACAAGTCATAATCTTAAGCACTAGGCCACCACCGCTCTTGGAATTATGCTTGTAGCGATCGAATGGGAAAAAAATAGCAGTGTGTAAAATAGTTATATCATTTATCAAGTGTATTTTTATTGAGATATTTATAAATAAATTAGAGGCACCAAGTAGATTGGTGAAATTTTCCTTTTTACGTTTTGTCACGTCACTAACGGAGACATTAATTCTTGACCTACTTCTCGTGATAATGGATGGTATTTTTAATCTTATGGGAATGAGAGCGAGCCCAACAGGGGGTTGTCAAGCTATTTTGGGTATTTGGAAATCGTTAATTACTTTTCCTTTTTACCCGGTTCACTGAATTCAAGCTATTTGACTCTTTTGTATACGGTTTCAATTTTATTTTTATTATTTGCGGATATTACTTCTTTCTAAAATATACCTACTTATGCAAATTTAATTTGTTACAAAAAGGTACAAAGCCTTACAAGACAAAAAATTACAAGTTGTTATAATTCTGTCTGAGACAGATCGAATTAATGCTTTTTAAGCAGTTGTTAATTGGGTTTATTATTAAAAGCACTTAAGGCACCTTGGGAGTATAAGCGCATTACTTGTCTGGCGCACAAATCTAGTCAATAAGCAATACGTAATCAACCATAATGGCACGGTGGGTTTTGATCTCATGAGTCTCTTTAAGTGGAGTCATGTTATGAGAAGGCTTTTAACTATGCATGTGGAGAGTTTGAAAGGGAGAGAACCTAAACAAAGTGTTATAAGTGATTAAAAAAATTAAAGAAATAAATACTGGGATCTGATACGAATGTTTATAAGACAGAGAAGTGCTGCGCTGATTATACTCGTAAAAAACTATTATAAGGGCAAGAAGACAATGATACTAATGAGTAAAAAAACTAAAATGTGGGTACGTAATGTAATTTTATGTTTTTTTTGTTATAAACTAGATAATGTACATAAATATCCATAAAAAAGGCTCATGAAAGTTGTCCAACAATTTTAGCGCGTCACAGTTATTGGCAAAACGTAGTTTCTCAAGTGTACAAGTTTTGTTGTTGTTAGCGGCTTCCTGGACCGGGAAATTTTATGTCTTTTCTTAAAAAGATAAGGTTATACTTCGTACTTTATGACTTGCACACTTTGTTGTTTAAGATGCTTTTAATCGAGATATCTTAGCTTTGTTTCAAGAACTAGATTTTGTTCGTTGTGGAAAAATAAAAGTTAGATTATTCTGTTAAAATTATGTAAAAGCTACATGGTTGATTAATCAAGTTTCACAACGGTATGTAGCTTATAAAGTGCTTGTCATACGTTTGAATAATTGTAATAAAAACTTTACTTAATATTGTGATCAAAAAAAATCAGAGTTCACTTACTCTCAAGTCTTGTATGTTTTACCACTAAAAATTATAAACAGAATTTTGTGAACATGTATCTGAATTGAAAAATGTTGTTAACATAACTATCTTCAATATTTAAAAAAACTGTCCGACGCCCCACACAATGAAATTAAAGCGTAAAAAATCTGCCCCGTTTTACAGGTACCTACCAAAAAGACAAACGATCATAGCGAAACTGATAAGGGATTCTTGTTGACTACGGCATCTTAAAAAGGAGTAGGATTGCTAATTGAAACTTATTTTACAGGCTAAAAAATATTTCTAAGGAACGCTAATTCTCTACCAGATGCCCAAACATTATATTAAGGGGCCATCTTATGCACCATTAAGTCCGGTTCCAGCACTATTTTCCACAATTAGCAGTAAACAAATAAACTACAATACTCAGTCGAAATATTGGACTTTTAGAGCCTGTAAGATAAACTGATTCAAAACTTTGCTACCAGAAAGCTAGTTTCGCTGTATCTTTGCCAAATGTATGGCTTAAAGATAGACGATGAAGTATTTAAAATGCATTTCATCAAAATAAATTACGAATATTGTGAAGCAAAGCTTAATCGCGTAGCTGTAAAAAAATTAATACAAATGTAGCTCCAACTCCAAGTAGCAAAGATTTTCCCACCCTAAATCAAATTTTCACCATTTTTATACGCTGTAGTCATTAGGAAACATGGTTTGTACGTTTTCGTTTTTTTTAGTAGAACGTGCAGAACTAGTTTTTCTTTTTTACAACATATTAATAAAAATCGTAAAAATGTTTTTAAAAAAAAAGCTCCACAATCCTTGTAGCACCGGATTGACAATTTTGGCTTTTCAATTCTGTGAAGTGTAAAAAAGAAATGTATTCAGTATGGCACTTTTACATCTCATGCCCGTTTTCATCAAGGTTTAAACCGATACGAGTACATTCGAAATCTTTATAAAGATACAAACAAAATGCAATCCTAAGACTGCAAGTGTGAGTCTTACTGTACCCCTCTCTGCTAGTAATTTCATCGGTTGTCTCATTCCCACACCGGAACAACATTTCGAACGAGCATAAGATAAGGATAAGTTGGTAGAAGCGATCCGGTCTGAACCTGCACAAGGTCCTTCCACCACTAAACTTGCCACCACCACTTTCTTCAAACTACTTACAAGAGAATCGTCTCAGTCGATCCCGTGGGCCGCACTCTAAAGACAGTTGATAGTACAGTTCCATTCCACGTCTGGAATTAGTTTCGCATTTCTATTAAACAGCTTTGTAACCCGTTCCAGAATTTGGAGTGCTTCAAGAAAGCCCAAATGAAAATATCCAGCTTTGTATTTATTTACTGCTATTATAAAAACTTACGTATTCACGGATCTATTATTGTTGTACGAAACGGTATTAATCTCATATTTATTTCTTGTTAACACCAATCTCCATAGTAAATATGTCAATTTTATTAAGACATGATGTTGTAAGTTTTTGCGTATTGTTGTAATTAGAGAACAAAAAATATGCAACAACTTACTTATGTCATAAGTGTTTAAAATGAATACTTACAGTGCTGCAGATTAACTCAAATTCTGTAGCGCATTCAATGTTTTCGCATACAATCCTTCCCAGCCACACATACTAAATCTTCAGTCCACCTCGCGCCCCTCCACCATCGCCGCGCCATCCCACGCTTCTCCGGCCCGTTTGCGGTCTCCACTCCAGCAACTTTTTACCCCATCTTCCATCGGGCCTACGGCAAATATGGCCCGCGCACTTCCACTTAGTGGTATTGGTTTTAGCTATGTCGATCAGTCTTGTTCTCCTACGGATTTCGGTATTACCGATCGTGAAGAGAAATCAACAACATAGCCATTTCCGTACCATATGTCATGCTTAATAGTACATTACTACAGAGGCCGGGAAGTAGGGGGTTGGCGGCTGAGTTCATATACATGGCCGAGCGTGGCGAGGCCGCATAGTTACGAGGCTGGCAACCCCATTTCACGGCCATAGTGTAGTATGCATAGTACTTATGTCAAACAAGTTCATAAAAAAAATGGTACGTCGTCAAAAACTAGGAGTTAATATTAAAAGTAACCTACAGTGCTTAGTCATCCGCGCTGTGTCGGGTGAGGCGCCGCTGAGCCGCACCGAGTGATGTCGCCTACGATCTAAGTTATGCTACGCACTCCTAATTACCTCTGCTCTCCTGGTACTTTAAATAAACATGCAAACGCTTTGGTTGGATGCACGGCTTAATATATTAAAAAAACAGCTGCCTGTTCATAAACACAGCTGCCATGAATGTTTACATAAAAATAAATTTAAAAAATCTTTCCGGCCTAGGCCTTCAATTTTGTATGATATTCCTTTACAGTTCTCTCGAGTTGTTCCGCCCGCAACGTGATACTGCGAAGCCTAAAATAATTAACATAACACCAACATTCCATTGCATTTTTGAGAAAAATCAATTTACTAAATAAACAAAAACATTACTATCTATAAACATTTATCGTATCTCACTCAAAGTTTGACGACGGCAACTTAAACAATCAAAGTGAGGCGATCAGATCGGACAAACAGACTTGAGTGTAAACACGTGGAAAACCAAGGGTTCATGTTTACCTATTTTCTAATAGTGTAGACGAGCGATATGCGACTCTCATTAATCTAGCTACCCGTCCTCGCTTTGCTTCGGTTCATGTGGGCTTTTTGTAACACCTATACATAAACCAAAATTTACTATAGATAAAATATCCGTGAAAAAATATCTAACTGAAGTTGAAAACTCAAGAAGGAGTTAGCGTATTTACAGACATACAGAAAGTCAGACATTCGCGGAAGCGATTGTATTTTATACATATATATGATTAAGAAGATATTGTGGCAAGCTTTTAATGTTTTAACCACCTAGAAAAGCACGTTGTGTAGTAATCAACCCAATTTGTATATGATTGTCGAACTACAAAATGACAAAAGTACTTACTAAAATTAGTATGATACAATCGTATTACTCCTTATCGATCATATTATTTATAATCTTGTATTTAATGTGGGTGCGTCACACGAGATATAACTACATAATAACTATTTTCATGTTACTAACGTTTACGAGATATAATGAACGTTAATAATAACAAAATCAATATTTTTATAAGGAATAACGGCCAAGTCATATAATATTCATTTTATATAATATTTTTAATATAACACTCACAATGACTAATTTCAGTTCGTATAACATACAGATGTAGTGCATAATTGTTTTCCTTCGTATTTTCACGGAAACGTACGAACGTGTCTTACTATTTCAGTCGGTCACAATATAAAAAGTACTGAGGTTGACTGAAGTAGCATGACACGTTCGTACGTTTCCGTGAAAATACGAAGGAAAGCAATTACGCACTACACCTGTACATGACATATAGCGATTATAATACATATTATCTTTTAGTATAAGGGTTACAAGATATAATATCGTATGATATAAATGTGAGCGAGCGAAGCGAGCGAGCAAGACCTCTCTGGGCAGAACCGACTCGGATAGGTTAGGTTAGAAGGCTAAGGCGGGAGCGAAGCGTAGCGTAGCGTTAGGTAACTGATAGAAATGCACACCGATAATCAAAAGTAGACTTTAATAACGCACTCAATTAAACCGTTACAAACAATTATCGACCAATAAACTTCGAATATTCAGATGATTGCTCGGGTCGCTCTTATTCGCGCTGTTCGCTTTCCAAGAAAAGACTGAATGTAACCACAATCGCGGTCCGCCTTTTAAAGTTCCCGTGTCTGACTATTCCAGAGCGCCTTCAGGAGTGTTCGATGTACATCGCCCCGCCAAGGACAATTGAGACTTTTCGTTGCTGGAATGTTCTACGCCTTGCTACCTTGTTTTGTTTACCTGATAGAGGGTGGCTTGAAATGGACTGAAAACATTTAGGCGCCTGAACACAACGGCAAGTTGGTCAAAATTTGTATAATCTGGTATGTGATAGAGCTAAAAGTTTAACGTTAAATTACGCTGAATAATTTTAAGCATAATTTTGGGTTTTCTTTAATAAATGTACATAACCCGCAGAATATGTTGAAACATACCTAACATACCCAATTTTATAATTAAGACTATTCATTCTAATAATTATTTATGCACGAGTCAAGCAAGGATAAATTAACATAAAACGGGTGTTCGTGTATGAATTCAGGCTTTTATCTAAGCATGCATGATTTATCAGAGCTTCCCGTTATTCGGTACAGAATTTAATGTTTAAATTTAGCCCTAATGATTTTACACCTATGTTTAAAGAAAGGTTTGCCTTACTGAAACAATGGAACTTTTTTCTATGAACCTTAAACAAAATCAGCTACAGTTTTTACCCTAATAATATAAATTAATCAGTATTAATTACTAATAACAATGGTTGTCATAACATTTATCTTTAAATTATAAAATAGTATAGTGCAGAGGTGTTAATAATTGTTTCTGGTTAAGGTAAAGTAGGAAAGACTCTACTATAAGAATATATAAAGTGAAAGGAAACCCAGATCAAAGTACAGATAAAAGTTTATTATATAAACGACACTAGTACAACACACTTGTAAATAATCACGCGCGATATAGCTTGAACGTGACGTAGTCTGCTCCGAATAGCTGCGGCTTCGCTCTGCTTTGATAAACGCCGACCCGGATAAGAGAGAAAGAGATGGCAGATCGCTCGCTGCTATTGCATCTCACGCGGCGCCGCGGTGTTCGCCGAAGTATTCAAATGGTCCTCTTCAAAAGCAAGTGAGAGAGAATTAACAACAAACAAACCCGAAGGCCGTTTTAAATGTGTTTTTATTCTACTCAGTGGAACCTTATTGCTTTTGACATGTTATCGTATTATTTTGAAATCGGCTGCTTTACCGAAGAAAAAATAAATAAGAGCTACATTGAAAAAATGATAACATTTCAAAAGCAATATCTCTTTAATAACGTTTTACCGAGTAGATTAGAGCCACTGTATTGCTAAAGTTTCTAAAACAACCTTATTTATGAAATTGCAGTTGATATTCAACAGGAATAGATAGTGTTACTTACGTGGGAGTAACTAGGTAACAAAAGTCCACAATTACACCGATTATTAAAAGTTAGATTTTATTAACGCACTCGCTTAAACGTTGCAAGCAATTATCGCACAATAAGCTTCGAATACGCAGGTGATCGCTTGGTTCGCTTTTTTTGCTGTCCAAGTAAAGAATGATCGCGGGTCCTTCGGGCCTCCGTTTTATGACCCAACCGAAGATTATTCCAGAAAGCCTTATGCAATGATCGATTTACTTTGACCCGCAGAGGACGACTATTCGTTGGTTCTACTCATTGCTTGTCTGTATTCGTCCACGTATTGCTGTCTCTTTTCTAATCGTGTTATTTCATTCACATGTTCAATACTGAAAAAATGCTGTATACTGAAATGTACTTCAAAGGCCCATAAGGGGTTCTAAAAATGAGTTTTCAGATTATGGCGTGATCTGAAAGAGGGTGGCCTTAAACGGACTGAAAACATGTGCCAGGCGCCTGAAGAAACTACGGCAAATTGGTCGATATTTTGATAATCTGTGATAGAGCTACTTCTGAAACAGACTGAAACGATATTTAAGCCTGCTGAAAACGCTTCCAAACCACTAAAAATCACGGTCAAAAATTGAAAACCTTGATCCATCTGCGTAACCATATTTTTTTAAATATTTACCTATCGGTGTAGTAATACGAGTATCACTTAATTCCCAAGAACCGTATTACTTGTTTTAAAGTTGTTTGGAACAACTTTACTAAACGAATGATCGAGTCAAAAGCAAATCATCGATTCTGGAACGTTGGCTTGATATCAAAAAAGTTGAATGCGGCAAGGAAACTTTTTCGTAGGCGTTCAGTGAAGGTGAATTATGAGAATTACGAGTAGAAGTACTTTGCTTTTATTGTGAGAAAACGCCTTTTAAGAGCCTTTGTTCTTTATGGTTAGTTCTATAATAACCATAAAAAATAAGCGTTTTTTATATACGGTATGTAGCTATTAACAAATAAAAAGAGACATTATTTATTAAGTAATGTATTTAAAACCCAACAACAAAATATGCTTATAATTACTACAAAATACAGTTAACCTTTGTTATGTCTATACTTTGTAGATGTAACATTTTGTGATAGTCACAAGTCAGCCTTAACCTAACGTAAGCATTCATATTTAAAAAAACCTAAATACGAGATGGTTTGCTTTGCATGAAGTGAAGTTCGGTAAAATGTTTTTCAGTGAAACCACAGAAAAAATCAACGGATTTAGTTAAAACAATTTTCAATAAAAATGCGACAACCTAGATAGTCGCTCTACGATTATGTTTTACTTCATTTGTGCGTTGTTGTGAAAAAAAATATTTTCTTTCTTTCATTCTTTCTTTCAAAAGCTACGAAAACCTCACCGTTATTATTATTTTGTACCACACACATACACACACACACACACACACACACATATACGCACACATACGTTCACGCCTGTTATCCCAGGCAGAGCTACAGAATTACCTACAACACTAAAAACTTGCTAATAATTCTGTAACCACAATTTGCACAATTAGGCTAAGATTAAACATCTTAGCGTAATATTAGTGATATAGGATGCAAGCCCATGGCCTAACAGTACTACAAGCCTTTATTCCCTAAGTCGCCTTCCCATGGTTGTCGTAAGTGACAACCATGGGAAGACATGGAGTGCCACTATAATATTCTAACCTGGCAACCACACGGGGCAAACAATTGTAACATTTTTTTTATCTTAACTTTTTTCTCTTATTCAGTATTCATGACCATACACCAACATACTTCGCATACTTTCACTTAAGTTAAAATAAACATTGAAATTATGTGCTTCACCGATTCAGTTCCGTAACATAGCGCTTTTAGTAAGACAGGTTAGCTTAGTCTTAACTCACGAAGCTGGAAGCACTTATGTACTTACCTTAATTCCGCGTTTGCGCTGGAAACAAAAGTATGAAAAGACTCGTAGCAACGTGAAGTCGTAACTAAGCAAACGTTCGCTTAGTTCCTTTGGTAAACACGCGCGAAGGTTTTTGAGATTGGTTTCGAACGCAATAAGGTTCTTGACAGCTGATAATACATTTTAAAAGGACCCTTGACATTGTAAAGGTGCGTAATACACGCTTGAAGAGATCACTCGGCTTGAGGAGGATGTGGGATTCGGCGATATAAGCCTCATGTTATATTATTTGCAAAGAGAAATTCAAGAGGTAAATTCGTAAATGTAAATGGGAGTGAATAATTTACGTGAGATTATTCAGAAACCTTATAACGGAGATCATAATTTGCCTTTAACTCGGCTACTAGATAATAAGTCGTTTAACCCTTTCTAAGCCGTTTATCATGGGTCACCATAAAGCATAGTAGTAAATTTTATCTTTCGGACACCAGGCGGAATTAAATATTTCAATGAACTTAATAAAAAGATGTTTTGAGTTTACCCGTCAAACGAAGCGAGGTCTTAGTCAATCTTTGTCAATTTAGACGGCATTTTCTCGACGATACCTTTGTTTATCGGCTCTTTGTAACTTTTTGTAGGAGATTAGTTGAAACAAATGCACATTAAAAAAACATGAGTTTTTACTCGTAAAATGAACCCAATTGATTAAAGTAGTTAGGAAAAGGAATCTCAAGATTTCTGTTCAGGGCAAACTAGGGAGATGGTGACCAATGTTGGACACTTGACAGGCATCAATAATGGACACTTCACTCTTAATTCAAATATCCACGGTTCAAAATAGTTTTTTTCTGCAAAGATGAATAATCCTTATCTTCTGTAACATAACAATCAAGTTATTGTCCATTATTGATCCTTGTCTATTACTGGATCCATCACCCTACTATTTTTAACCAGCTCTTGCCCGCAGCTTTATGCTTAGGTAAATAACTTTATGACTGAGGTCTCGGGCGGCCTTCGTATGTTTGAATGTTTGTTCAACAATGACTTGAGCATCGTTGATGCAATTTTTACTTGATAGATATTTAGTTGGAGCAAATACATTTTTTAAGTTGTCGGCTTATTTAGGGGATAGAAGGGGAAATCGTGAGAACTCTATTTAGTCACATGCAACGCCAAATTTTATTATTAGTCGTTCATGTTTCATATTAAAATAAAACATCAAACATTCAGTACATGTTTCTGTCCTAGTAACGATTCCCGAAAATTAAGTTTTACGCAGACAAAGTCTCGAGTAAACACTAGTCTCATATAGATTGTAATCTCACTATCTAGTTGGTAATTGGTTTTATGATAAAATTGGAGCAAATCCCTATAGAGCCGACACCCTAATTGAAGTGCTGTAGCCTTGTCTCAGAACTTTTCTTATCTTGTTGAATTTACCTCAATCCTGCTACTTTTACAGGTTATCGATTAGGTAGAAAACTAACCAAACTTATTCCTTTGATGATTAGAAGATAACTTTGTTAATTTACTTAACTACATTTTTTCACTTGTTTATTGTATTCCCTCACAATCACATGCATTTCTGAGATGAAGTAGCATGTTTTTTCGAAAAAAACAATCACTATCAAAAAGATAAAACCTCCTTGAATAATTGACCCTTCATTTTAGAGCTGATCATTTTTAAACAGCTTAACCTCCTAAGGTCCTACCCCTAGTACTTATTAACTTTGTCATTCAGACCCAGCTCCTTCGACAGTTGTGTAGTCCTAGCGTACCACGGTCCTACCAGTAGGACTTAAAAGAAAACCCGCCAATAGCGTGCCACGGTCCTCCCAGTACGACTTTTCTTCTAAGTACTTGGGCTTGAATGAGTATAAAACAATAGTACTACTGGTAGGACTACGCGGTCGTAGTGACTACATGCTGAATTTTTCGTTGGGGCTTAGAAGGTTAATATAAACTATTATTTTATTTTAAAAAACCGTATTAAATCGGTTCATCTGTTTGGGAACTATGATGCACAGACAGACATACATAGGCATCAAACTTAAAACACCTCTCATTTTACGTCTGGGGTTAAAATATAAACAAACAAGGTAGGTTAATATACTTTTTTTTTAAATTGAGATAATGTACTCTCTCAAACCTTTAATGGTTTTCCATAGAAATGATGATTACTACACTTCAGCTACCTAGAATAATCCGGATGTAATCCGGATGCGTACGTTGGAGAGCTTTGCAAATGAAATTGCGAGTATGTCGTGACATGCAAATGCATGCACGCCATGTAGTTTTGATTCGTCAACACACGATGCAATGAATATTGTGGAGATGAATATAATGCAAAGGTACTGATATTTACATACTGATTTATATTTATTGTTCACATTTTTTTTTTTTTACCAATCACGGGACTATGGGAGTCCCGGACCTTTGGAAGGCGTACATGGAGCCGAAGCCAACACGCAGAGGCCCTTTAGACAAGTTTAATTTAGTAAAGTTATGGGACACCAACCGGCCATTGTCCCTGAGTTCAAACTAAAGAAGTAAGCTCCCACGGACAACCACCGGTCAGTGTAAAGACTATTTAAGAAGGATGGGAATACTAATAATAGGTTCTATGAATGAACTGATATGGATTGGTGAACTAGGCTATTGATGAAACTACGGCGCCTGCCTGGCCAATGCTAATTACTTTGGTTTAAATGGCAGGCGGTGACTCGCCAACTCAATGGAATGGACCTCCCGAAATAGCCACATATATATAGCAGCAGGGAGGCAACAGTTCCAGAGGGGCTAAGGGTGGAGAGGTGCTTCTGGACTTTAAACGACCATAAGGTGCCCACTCACCACTTATGCAACACATCCACCCTTCGAGCATATAGCTCTTGCGACTCCACTCTGACCGGCCAATAAAGGCAAGCCAGAGGTGAGGGTCTGTTCCTCGTCATTGCAAATCGCAGCCGGCCGGTGAAGGCAAGCGTGAGGTGAGGAACAGGACCTACCCTCGGGAGCACTCAGGTCCGTGGTGTCGCCACTCACCACAGCTCGCCACTAGCTGCCCTGCGGCCACATTATTTTTATTATTAAAATATTAACGCATCATCAACCAACCTTGCAACCCGCCACTAATATACACTGGTAAACATCTTGGCATGTACTCGTATGTGCAAAATGTGGTTATAAAATTAACAACAGGTTGTTAGAGTTGTTGGTAATTCTGTTGCTTTGCCTACCCCACTCTGGGATGAAAGCGTGACGGTATGTATGTGCATGTAACGCATCATTACTTTTTTTAATTTTAGCGAAAAGAAAAAAAAGCGTTACAATGTTCATACCTAGGTAGTCGTGTTCATAAATATGTAAACACCTTGTCACTTTAATCGTTGTAATAATTCGTATATGGCAGTTTGATCATGACGTTAAATAGACAAAGTACTAAAGTGAATACATATTTTTGAACTCGACTGTATATCTTTTTCAACTTCCTCTATTTTTTTGCTTTCATTGTAATTTTTCAGTTAACGTCATTTGAAATACTATAACGGTAAGAAGGGCTTATTTTTATCTATTGAGAAAAAATCCTGTCATCAGTTCACCAGGCATGTCCCCGCATGCTGCATCGAGCTCGGATGTCGTATAAATTCACATTCGCGTTTAAGGCAGCTGGGGATGCTCAGAAAACGCTTACCTGCATGTGTTAAACCATTGAAAAAAACAACAATATAAAACAGTAAAACAGCAACTCCGCATAGTTCCTCCCATTTAACCCTGTGCCCAGGGGAGTACGTTATCAAACACCCCCGCAGCACTCTGTTTGTTTATATCACGAACTGTATTGACAGTTCAGTTTACCGCTCAACTTGTGATAGTTCTACTGTTACTGATTAATTGCCAACTATCACAGCCGATTATGGTTTGTCAATTGTACAACTACTAAACCAATTTAGGCAATTTAGGTATCTAGATCAGGATAGTTTTGTTTCGTCTTTATCAACATTATACTAGAGACAACCTGACTAATAATTCCCGTCTTAAAAACCTTGACCATCCTAAAAAAGTGGTCAAGTGCGAATCGGACTTACGCACTGAGAATTATGCGCCTACGTTTTATTTATAAAAAACATGAGAAACTTAAACTTCTACTGCTGCTTGGAATATATCTTCAGAAGCCACACCACACGAGTATATCTGCGCTCATTTAAGTAAACAAAAGCCATAACTCCCACTTTTTAACTTGTAGCTTCTTTGCCCATAGGGAAATTTACCTACTAAGCGCAATTCAAAGTATGCTTTGCAATTTTTTATGTTTCCTAGAAAACCATATATTTTACAGCTATGTTTAGCCCGCTTACCTATTGCTACTTTTATAGCAATATTTTCGTTTTGCCTGTAATAACTATGTAACTAGTGCAATTTATAGCAATGTACTTGTTTTTTTCCACCCTCATATGTTGTCCTTACCCAGTCATTACAAGGTTAGCTAGAAGAATTGTGTTTGCCTCTGCACGTATCTACTTAATTTTCATATAAGTGTTTATTGAAAGCATTTTTGTGCACTATAAGTTGACTCCTTTAGTCGCTGAGTACCTAAAACGCAGTCTGCCAATTTCGCGTTATGCCAAAATGTCATTTAAAATAATCATTTCGACTAAGTAGGTTTTTGTCTATGTCGCAATAGATCTAACCCCCGTATCGCCTATTTAGCGATATGACTATATCGCAATAGGTCTAATTCCCGTTTTGCCTGTTTAGTGATATGACTATGTCGCAGTAGATCTAATCCCCGTATTGCCTATTTAGCGATATGACTATGTCGCAATACGTCTAATCCCCGTTTTGCCCATTTAGCGATATGACTATGTCGCGATAGGTCTAATCCCCGTTTTGCCCCTTTAGCGATATGACTATGTCGACAGTTACAAACTGCTTTATCACAGTATTTTCTCTTTTGCATACTGCCCACTTGAAACTGAAGTGTTTAATCTTCAACTATTCTACTTATGATAAATAACAAAAACTATGTATCATTCTTACACATTTCGAATTGTGGGCATTGTAGATTTTGATGTTAAGAAAATACCAAAATACCTATTTGGTAACAATTTTTTCGCTAACAATCGAGGTACTAATTATTTGAAGTACCTAAGGTACCAAATAGTAACAAATGGATAGTGAATTTTGGCATTTTCTAAACATTAAATATCTCCAGTGGTCCAGGGGTTCTGACGCTTGCACACTTGGGAGACCTTGTTGACCGTAGGCGTCAGTCCTTGCAATGTCAAAGCAATCTATATGCTGGTGCTGTCAAATATGGTGTATTTTGGTTCAAGAAAAAACGGAATGACATGTTTTATTATTGACTGCGGGATCATTGAGTCTCATAATAATATAACTTTACTTTTAATAACTAACAATTCAAACTAAAATTTATGCAAGTAAATAACTATAAAGTTTTTGTTAAACGTTGCCTTATTGGCCTTTAGCGTAATACACGCCTAATGTAAAAATATAATAACCTAACTCGTGACTTATTCCTTTCTCAAAAAGCGTTCAAAGGGTTAAAATGTTACGATTATTACCTAGACAGTCGCATCCTTATCTTACAGGGTAGCTAGTGTTCGCGGTCCCAACGCTTTTGTACCCTAAACAGGCTCGCAATTCGCCTACTTCGCTCATGGACTAAAGCTCAATTCGCCTACTTCGCTCATGAACTAAATCTCAATTCGCCTACTTCGCTCATGAACTAAATCTCAATTCGCCTACTTCGCTCATGAACTAAATCTCAATTTGCCTACTTCGCTCATGAACTAAAGCTCAATATACCTACCTCGCCCTTGAGCTAATACGCACTAAACCTAAATCTCAATTCGCCTACTTCGCTCATGAACTAAAACGCAATAGGTCTAAACATCAATATGCCAATAACTTGTTAGGTCTAGGCATAACGCGAAATTGGCAGACTGCGTTTTAGGTACTCAGCGACTAAAGGAGTTGACTTATTTACTTACTAACTTACATTATTAGAGTCTTTAATCAAATTGCTTCAATGAATAATGCATGCCACATTACGGCTCCTAGCAGCTCCATGCCATTCAACCTGTTAGTAAAGAGCACGCTACCACGCTACGCTTCTCATGAATGTGCATTATTGTGCATACCATCAGTTTGCGTTCATTCAACCGTCTACACATAACATTCATACCATAGATTGCTGATGAGTAAGTAAATACAATAGAAACTAGCGTTTCCCCGCAACTTCGTCCTTAGAAATATGGTTTATCGGTGTTTCCTTCAAAACAATCTTTACTAGGAAAAAAAAACACTATCAGTAGTAAGCGTACCTAATCGAAAGATAAGCATCCAAATATTTAACCAATAAAACACTGTTATAAACTCAAATCTAAAATAATAGTTCGACTCAAGTCCTCAGTAATGTCTGTCATTATGAATATTCGCACTAATTACAAGCATTCATTTAACTTGCACTGTCCGTTTGTAGGTATTTTTGGAACTTTGAAAATTTGCAAGTCAATTTTGAACCAGTTGCCGTTAATGAATTTGGACCACGTATGTAAACCGATGACAATGCAAAGTTGTGGTATCTGAGAGCTGATCTGATGATGTAGCCGGAAGGGTAGTGTTCCATCACTTTACTAAATTAAATTAGTCTAAAGGGCCTCTGCTCTGTTGGGTTCCGTCACATGATTGCTTTCCAAAAATCCGGGACTCCCAAAGTCCTGTGATTAGTAAAGACGACATAAAAATATAATAATAAGAAATTTTATTACGAGCAACACGTGCCATAATTATAAATACTTTATACACCGTGTTTTTTTTGATTTACGATAACTTCGGCATATTACTAGGTATATCCATAGAAACTAATTGGTAGATATAATTTTTAAATATTCCAAAAATAATTTTTTTTTCAGTTTAGAACAAAATAATGAAATCTTTTATCTTTGGTCATTCTAAAAGGGCCTTTAGAGTTAACTAATAATCAGTGTCAAATACGTCTATGTTGGCGTGACATACACACACAAGTAAAGATAACACTTGACAGGTACAAGATTGTCACTTTAAATTGACGCGTATACAAACCTAACAATTGGAAACTCTTTACTCATAAGTATTAAAAGAAAATTGTTGTTATCAATTAAGAGCCTTTTACACTAGTTTAACGTGATTAACTGATTAAATTTAAAAATTAAAAAAAACCTTTAGAACTTTATAACTTTTTAAACCTTTACCTTAATCTTTAAAACCGTTAGACTTATCATTTGTCTGTCTTCGGGAAATTAACTTTGTTTGACCTAAAGAACGTTCCCTTAAAGTTATCGTAAATCAAAAAAAACACGGTGTATAGACTAACATACCAACATATAACAATATAAAATTTAAAACTAACAGCTAGGTAAAAAACCAGCGTGGTCCTGTTTTTGCCAAAATTATCTTCATGGTTGTTGCTAAAACTGCCTCGAAACCACCAAAAGTCCACCTTTCGGTCAGAAGTCAGGACACTCGACGGTCCCCAGGATAACCTGCAACTCGCGCACTATTAACGAACTGAAGTGCACAACATAGCTAGTTTCTTACAGGTAAATATTATTGTTATTGTTTTTTCCCCCGACTTTATTAGCTTAGATAGCTGTTTAATGACGATTCTCACAAGAAGCTTGCAATAAAACGATTTTGAACTGCCTGTTTAATATTGAGCGACTTCCTAATTGAAGTAACTAACCTAACCAAGAGTAATTACTCTTGCATTTGCTTTGTATCGAAGCATAGCAGAGTTTAAACTGTTTAAAGCCACCAAGCCAAATTGGATTATCAATTCTTAAGCCTTGCTTGTTTACGTTCAGTCTAGTCTCAAAGCGAAGTAGCATTTTAAAATCCGTTTGCCTAAAAATACGCAAGCTAGCATCAGTGTACCAGGTAACGTATAAAGAGCTTTGATTTGGAATGTATTTGTTTCGTAATAGAATATGTACAGAGTTTAGAATCAAGTGCACGCATGCGAATTCTGGGGTCTTTTTACGTGATACAGGGTATAGAAAGTTATTCACTGAGTGGCTTGCGTGGCTGTGTACTCTTGGTCAGTTAAAAAACGAGTAGAGCTTAGTTTTTTATACACGTGGTGGGTTATTATGACAACCATGCAGTTCATTTTACGGTGTAAAGGACAGAGCTATAGCAGTTATATAGCTCTGTCTTTTTCTGTTGGCTTAAACCGAGCTGCATAGCTTTGTAATAATAACTCCCCAGGTATCTTTATTCCCTAGTCGGCATAAGTGTGTAGTTGGCGTGATAATTTTCGCAGCGCGTTTGCTTTTACCATTTTATTATTCTGGCTTGCTCATCTATTGTTTGCGTGTGCCTAATGAATTTTTGTGTATATTTTTACAAATTAAAAAAAACGGATTATATAAAATGTACTATGTGTTACGTGTTAAAGCCGCTGTTTTTATTCCTAACAGCGCAATAGCTCTTAAAACTTAGGGTTTGCTATTCTTCACTCGTTTACAAACTGTTACTGGTCTAACTGACTTTAGTTGCAATCCTTTTAGAGGCCTTTGGCTCTGTATTTGGATCGCAATATTGAAACGATTTCATATTTTTAACCTTTTATGCGTCACGTACAAGACTGAGCTGTTGCTCAATGAGTATGTTCTATGATAAAACAAAAATTACAACTACTATTCTAAAAGAGTGGTATACAACTGAATAATCTAGTAAAAGAGAGAGACACATCAATGTTTGACAACGCGCTGTCCTAGTTGGTAGTGACCCTGCCGACGAAGCTAGCGGTCCTGGGTTCAAATCAAGCTAATGGTAGATATTTCTTTGATGAGCGAGAAAACTTGTTCCTGACTCATGGATGTTTTCTATGTTAAGTATATATTTCTCTATGTAAGTATTTATATCGTTGTCTAGTACCCATAGTATAAACCTAGAGCTTAGTTTGGGACTAGATCAATTGGTGTAACATTATCCCTGATATTTATTATTATATTGGATCAAGGTTTTGAGCGGATATATCTGTTACGCAATCTGCACAGCCTTTTGATGTACAGTTGAATCCGATTTTCGAATAAATTGATCTGAAAAAGATTCGATTATACTCGTAATCGCGTTCTGTACGCAGTAAACACTTTAACCTACTTTTATTTCATTTTATGTCACAGTAAATATTATTTGATAATATTTTAAGGAGCCAATTTTTTTTTTTTACTTTTTCATGATATCTTTCTAATCGAGTTCAAAAAAAAGAAGAGTCTATATTCACCTGTATTTAGGATAATTATACTTATACCAGTCCTTATAACCAGCCAATTCACACCCCAATATTTAACTTCTCATTAGAAAATAAAATATTATTATGAGTGTGTCAGATCAGAAATATAATTATGTCTATGCTCTTATCCATAATCAGTTTTGCTTAGATGTAAATATATTATTTTATTTTCATGTTTAATATTTTAGTATTCAATCAAACGCTATAAGTTATTACTATTTGTATTTTTATGAATAAAAAAAGTTTGTATATAATAAATTAATAATCAATAAGATTCATCTAGAGATGATTCTCTTAAACCACTCGCTTTTCAAATTTTCGTCAGATTAATTACCAGCAAGCTTAAGTTGTCCGATCAAAGCATTACTAAGATTTTATGATGTGTTTTTTAATTTGATCGCAAATTTTATCAACGCCAGTTTGGCCAAAGCGGTACGTATTTTTTGTGCCTACGAGCGCGCGGGACTACTTTATCTTGCCGGTTAACACTTCGTCCACGAATATAAGTGAGTTGCTTAAAAGAATAAAGCCTCTAAAAAAAATAGACAAAAAACGTGGTTCAAAAGAAAAACATTTGTTGCTTTAAATAATCTACAAAAACACACAGCCGAGAAGATAGTGTACCTAATATAAAACTTGCTCACACGCATGCGGCCCAAAGTTACAATCACGTGCCTATCTTCTTCGCCAAGCGGCCGTTCCCAGTGGTGCATGATTAAGTCAGAAAAGTGTCTTACTCTGTGAAATGTTGCTGAAGTTAGCAACACTGTCGGAATACTAACGGCCGATGTAAATGTTGTTTTCTGTATTTATACCGTCAAGTTTCGCCTTAGGGCACCTCGGACGGCAGTTTGCACGGTGTTTGGAACAGCTAAGTGCTGTATATCATAGCCTGACGCGTTTTTTTATTATTCTACCAGAGTTTTGGAGATAATGCATAAATTAGACCTTTTTGTTGAATGGAATTTAAGGCTGATGAGTGGTTGACATGTTTGTTACTGGTCGTTAAAAAATAAAAGGCGTTGTCTACTCGTCGATTTCTTATTTCGGTGATAACACGTTATCAAAAAATATGTAAAGAACTTATATTTTTTGGAGTTTTTCCACTCTTATAATGATTTTTTTAATGCAGTTAACCAAAATATAACCTCATTGATTAATCAACATGATCATTCAGTTATATTTGGTTTTAAATGAAATTAAATATAATTAAATGATTTATTGCTTACGGATAACTTGGTTGCATTTTTTGCTCCATTTTAATTTCTGTTACAAATGCGATATCCTTACCATAAGTAAGTTATTACTTCCTTTTAAAACTAAAGTTTCCAGGGCATTTCCTAGAATTGATTAAAATTTATTTTCCCTCTGTATTTTTCAATAAGCAAGTTCATAACAACAACTAAACAGTTAACGCGGAAAAGTCGCAAAGAATCGTATTATTTCAGTGCTGTAGATAGACGCGATAAAAACGAATAAATTACCATAAAAACATAGTTGGTCCCAAGCAAGTACTATAAAATTTGAATAAAATGTTAAAGACTATTTTCACGTTGCGTAGTTTTTTCAGATTCAGAATAACTAAACTTTGGGAATCTTTGGATCGTAAAATGCATGTAAAGCGAGGTATTATTTAAATGGGCATTAGTTAACATCTTGAGTGATTTATAATTTTGGTTATGTATATGAGTTAACAGAATAATCATTTGAACTTTGTTTTTTTCTGCGCATATATTCTTGTCACAGTCATACATAATAATTATAACGCATTTTTGCTGCGTTAACATGTTTTCCAATCACCACCCTGGGTTCCTCCAAGCAAAGGATCAGGTCCGTCACTCGTAAATAATCTCCAATTTCTTAATTGCTCACCATGGTGAATACGAATATTACGTTCATTTTATTTCTTTACGTTCATATTTATCCCAAACTTCATCAAAAGGAATAAAAATCGTTATGAATAATTCAATTCAGTTTGTTTACAGTATTAGAAAATTTCGAAATAAATGGTACTTAAGAATAGCACTAAAAAATATCTCAAGCTACATGTTGATTTTATTTTCAGCGGACGTTTATAAAGTGTGTTTGTATAAAAGCTGACGCTGTCAAAGCGCTTCGTGTGAGCAAGGCCTTTGATCCGGATCTCGTCAAATAGAGCGTGTCGAAATAATGACGAGGCTGACATAACGTACGTGGTTGTCCTACAATGCCACAGAGCCTATATTCAGCGTCAAAGCAAAATTTGTATTATGCTGTTTAAATTTTGTCTGTTCAAAATAAATGTATGTTGATGAAATAACCGAGGAACCATTTATGCTTATTCATTTTGAATATCATTGTTTTTATTTTCTTTCTTTGCAAATATTTATCACTCAAGGATTTTTGGGTGAAGTGCTACGTAGACTGGAGCAAAATATTTGGTACCTAAAACAATTGCTGCTGCTTGGTGTCAATATCTTATAGAAGCCAAAACACACGGGATATAATACTCGATCAAAGCTTTTATTTTTTATTTGACTGAATATTTTACCAACCGCAATTAGACAGCTGTAAAATATATATATTTTTAGCTTCAGTAGTTTTTGCAGGGTGATTTTCTTCGCCTTATATTTTAATTACCTAAATAACAAAAACAAAATGTAAGTATATATTTATCCACGCCTGTTTTCATATAGACTTAAAACGGCTTGCCTGATTTTTAAGAACGATGTTTTGAAAAATTGGTCTTTATCTAAGAAGTGTCATAAATAAGCAATAGTTCGCGCTCAAACCTCAAATTCCTTTGTTGCTTACTTAAAGCAGCTGGGCAAGGGTTTGTAAATTTTTACATCGTGTTGAATATATCAAAGACTTTTTGTATTTATCAGACTTCGTTAATTTACAAAAGTAGTTGGTTTTTCAAGCCTTGTTGTTTTGTATAACCTGGCAGTGCCACATAAAATATCGGAAGGAATGTAAGCGGTCGCTAACATGTCGACTGCGTATTACTTTATGTTACGAAAACTCAATCCCATACTTTTATTTATAAAATGCGCGGCGGAAACGGCTGGCAGTAAAAAAATATCGCAAATAAACATCCAACAAAATAACGATGTGTTCTTACTTTTAATGAAGGCTTGTGAGTAGGTAAGGGTAGGATTTGAAATTAAATCTCAAATTTTGTTATACGAGTACAGGTTCAGTTTCAAGCTTTTGACATTTGTTTATTTCATGTGTTTAATTCATAAAAGCGTTGGATTGAAACATGATAGCTTTCGGTAACAACTTAAGATTATCAAATCAAGTTTGTTGTTTCCATGTAAGGGGATAAGACCAGCGGCGAAATTAGGTACTTACTAGCATAAACGCATACCATGTTAGTCATCACATCAGCAGACGTATGAGTTTTTGTGGCAAAAACGTCAGTTAAGTAGGGACGTCCTTCCGATATTAAATTTATCGATAACTGTTTCAAATATGTACTTACTTATCTCAAAGTGACATTTCATAGTAGATAGTAAGACAAAATAAAAATTAAATAAAATGCTGATCACTACCCATCGACGTTAAATAATTTAATTTAAGTAATTTATGGGCATACTTTGTAGGGAATTTAAAAATCAAATAACTGCATTATTAAGTCGCTCGATGTCTTTGCTCCCAAGTATAGGAATACAAGTTCTCATAGTCATAACTGTCATAAGAAATTACAATTTATCGATAATTGAATATCGTTCGTAAGTCCCTAGGACAAATTTATTCGTGCCACAAAAAGTTCAATGTCTGGCATCAGGAATGGCAATTCGCAGTCTAACACTAGGGTTGTAGTCTTAAAAATGCAATGTACAGTACCCCAACGAAAATCTGGTCAAGATTTTCGTTGGGGTACTGTACATTTTACACTACATTACACTTTAGTGCACTGTCATAATAATGGCCTAAATAACCCACTATCTGCATTTCAATGATGTATTCTCGCGTGAATCAAAGATAATTTGCCGCTGTGAATTAACTTATTATACTCGTTATTATATTAACTATTTAGCAGCTATTACTTATTTATAGCCTAATAAATTTTTACAGTTTACCTTGAAGAAAAATATTTACAGAGGTTTTAATAAAACCATGAAAACTTCGACGTTAATTTTCAGTTATAATTTAGTAAATCGTAATCTTTGGGTTTAAGAGAATGATTTATTAACACTATTAACAAGACTATTATTATTTTAATTTAATACTTACAAGAAATTTATTTAATTCTGTACGGAAAGTAATCACGTTTATTGATCATGGAAAATCTATTTAATGTAAAATATATTTTTGTCAACTGTCTACGCGAAACATGTCAATACTGATTCTGATTCTTGATTCTTGATGCGTTGCAAAATTGACAGGTATATTTTTTTTTCGTTTTTGCAAGGGAAAAATAATATAATAGAAGAAAAATAAAAATAATACATTTGACACAACAATGTCACAATTATCAATAAAAAAATTAACATCGATATTCCGAATTTAAATTTTGTGCTGCTAAAACGACTTAACATAGCCACTTATCTGTTCTGACCCAACTCCATTGACTACCTCCTGTATGTACAAAGCAAGTCGCCCGGAGAGAACGTGCCAGATAGTAGACAAGCCGACCTGAATTACTTCCTTCCGGTACAACGTTGGACGTCAGAGCTGACTGTCGCCAATTTAGCCCGTTTACCTGTTAGACATAGTGCTCAAAATAAAGTCAGTGAGTTATGAAGAATATTGTACCTTAAAGTTATTCGCTAACTGGTCCTTTATTTGACATTGTCATAGTCATATATTTTCTGTGCTTGGATTTTTGTCTCTATGTTCATTCTAGTTTTCACAGTTAAGCAAAAGTAATATCATTTGAACCAATGTCGAATCAACATTGAATAACGTTAAAATAACAACTATAACATTAAACACAATCTACGTTAAAGTCAGAGTTACTTAATAAAAAAGAAGCTATAAAACATTTAGAAGCTGAAAACAGTTTTCTACATGCAGAGATACGTAGCCTGAACCTACGTATGTCTTCCATTGAAAATACGTCCCGCAGCTGCAATATAGAATTACAGGCAGTTCCTGAAAATCGTTCTGAGAATGTCTTGGTACTGTTTAAACAACTATGCTCCACTATTGGCCTAAACATGGAAGACTCGAACGTGCTGGGTTGCAGAAGAGTTGCCAAAATGGATGCTAAATCGACCAGACCACGGAACATACTGGTTACCCTACCCTCCACCAGGCTTCGTGACACCGTTTTGTCGATGGCGAGGCGCTACAACAAAACAAAATCCAAAGATGCCAGCCAACTGCTTAACAGTACGCACCTCGGCATCACCGGCGAGAAAACGAGAATATATGTAACTGAGCACCTTTCGCCGGACTGCAAATCGCTTTACGCAGAGACCAGAAAAGTAGCCAAAACAAAACTGTTTACATACGTGTGGGTGAGGTTCGGTAAAATTTATGTACGTAAGAATGACGAATCTAACTGTATTCATATTAAAAATTTGGATTGTTTAAAGAAATTGAAATAATTTTTGTAATAATGTTAATTTAATTTATATATTTATCATGCATTTATTTGGACTTTTAAAGAATAGTATAATGATTGTTTATTACCAAAATGTTAATAGAATTAGAAGTAAGTTAACCGACGTTTACCTAAATATCCTGAACAGTAATTATGACGTTATTTGCCTCGCGGAAACTAATTTCAATGAAAGCGTCTTTGATAATGAATATTTGGATTCGCGTTATCAAGTATTTCGCAGAGATCGTCCCTCAACTACGGTAACTAAAATTGACGGCGGGGGGGTTGCCATAGCCGTAAAAAAACATTTTACAATTAATCGTTTAAATGCCTGGGAAAGTCAAGTTGAGGATATTTGGCTGAGTATTGCTATCAATGGTAGGGTATATATAATATGCCTTTGTTACTTACCGCCTGATTTAGAAATAAATAAACTTACAACATTTTATTCAAATCTTCAAAGGAGAATGCTAGACGCGAATAAAGATCATGAATTTATATTTGTCGGTGATTTTAACACACCAAATACCAGCTGGACACAATCTTTAACTTTTAACCATATGGTACCAACTCCAGCACACGACCCTAAATCTATACTTCTTATGGAGACGGTGTCTTTGTGTAATCTCACGCAATTCAACAGCATTCCTAACAAAAACAATAGGTATCTTGATCTCGTTTTCTCTTCAATCAACTGCACAAGAGTATACGGTGCTGTTGCACTGAGTCGTATAGACGAGCATCATCCCCCACTGCTTATAGATATTCCGATTACGGACACCCCACATAAATTTATAAAAGCTAACCTACGGAAGAGACTGAACTTTAACAAATGTAACCTTGAGTCAGTCCGTTGTGACCTTGACTCGATTGATTGGAATTATCTTTTTCAATGTGAGGATATTAATATTGCAGTACAATTGTTTTATGATAAATTAAACGAAATTATTAAGAAACACACACCCTTAAAAATACTTCGATCAAATGCGTACCCACCCTGGTTTAATCCGACCTTGATACGCTCTTTAAAAGAAAAAGCTAAATACCACAAGCGCTTTAAGAAATATGGGAATCCATTGGACTATGACGCCTTCGATGTATTGCGTGCAAGGTGCAAGACTCTTATCAACAAATGCTACAATGTGTATTTAATGTCCATTCAGAACTCGATTAAGCATAATATTAAGCATTTCTGGCGATACGTCAATGACATGAAGGGTTCAAATTGCATTCCTATCACGATGAAATATAATAATGTTGAGTCTTCTAATCCTGAGGATGTTTGTGAGATGTTCTCTCAATACTTTGGTTCAGTTTTCGAGGGACGAAGCGAGTTAACTACTCGCTTTGATATTCCCACCCATCATTACGGCTTAAGTGATGCTACTGTGAGCGTCAATTGCATATACCAGAAGATAAAAAGTCTCGATCTAGCTAAGGGACCTGGCCCTGATGGTATCCCTCCGTCTTTTATTAGAAACTGTTGCGACGAACTAGGATTGCCTCTTTGTATTCTATTCAACAAATCAATTAAATCTGGCGTCTTTCCTAATCTTTGGAAAAAAGCTCACGTAATTCCTATTTATAAACCAGGCGATAGGAACCGTTGTGAAAATTACAGACCTATCAGTATTTTGTCTACTTTCGCGAAAATATTTGAGTCAACTCTCTATAACACATTATATTCCCACTTTTCCGTATTTTTGTCTCCCTTGCAACATGGCTTTGTTTCAAATAGATCCACTGTAAGCAATTTATTAGAATTTAAGAACTATTTATGTGCTGCTTTTGCTAAAAGGGCGCAGACGGACGCGATATATACGGACTTCTCTAAAGCCTTCGACAAAGTCAATCACTCTATTCTCTGCCATAAGCTAGAGGGTTACGGTATTCACGGAAATTTGCTCAGATGGGTAAAATCTTACTTAGAAAATAGGAGTCAGCTTGTAGGCATAAAGGGGCATCTAACGAAACCTTTAGAAATTACATCCGGTGTACCACAGGGGTCCCATTTGGGGCCTCTTCTTTTTGTAATTTTTATTAATGACTTGGTATATGAACTATCTTGCCCCTGTCTTTTATACGCAGATGATCTAAAAATATACTCTATAATCAATGACGTTAATGATTGCCTCAACTTACAGGCTAATTTATCTAGAATCGCTGAGTGGTGTACTAAAAATGAGATGTTCCTAAATGTTGACAAATGTATGGTCATTTCTTTTGCTAGCATAAAGAATAAACATTTATTTTCATACTCACTGGGTAATTATACCCTACAGCGCAAGTCAGTTGTCAAAGATCTTGGAATATATTTGGACGAAGGTTTAACATTCCACTCTCACTACGATCATATCGTCTCAAAGAGTTCCCAAATGCTCGGTTTTGTCTCTCGTTCAACCAAGAGCTTCAAGAACCAACGAACCTTCACGTATCTTTATTTTTCACTAGTGAGAAGCATCGTTGAATATGGCTCTGTTATCTGGTCTCCCTACTATGCAGTGCATAGTGACAGAATTGAAGGATTGCAGAAAAAGTTCCTAAACATACTTTGCTGGAGACTTCATTTGGGCCGAGAGGTTCGATCGTACGCTGGTAGACTTGAAAAATTTAATCTACCATCATTAGCTTCACGTCGTAAATCCAATGAATTAGTCTGTCTTTTCAAAATCATACACTCCTATGTTGATTGCCCATCGCTTCTTTCCCTTATGTTTTAGAATTAAATTCAAAGCTCGTAATCCCTCGCCTAAAATATTTCAACTTCAAATTTATAAAAATAACACGTCCTACTACAACCCTATAACCCGAATGTGCCGATTGTATAATGATACCGTGACCGAGCATTCTTCTTTGGATATTTTTAACAGTAAATTGCCCTCTTTTAAAAACCAAATTCACAATATATTCTGTACTTAATTCACTAGAGTATAATGATAATTAATATAATATTATTCCTCTCTGTAAAACTAACTTATAAAATAAATCTGACTAACTTTGTATAAGATACCTAACTAATACCACTAACCATCAAACATTTACATACACTTTAATCATTTTGTGCACACATAGTTTAGAGTTATAGTCTAGATTCATGTATTCTTTTTTATCAAGATATTAGTTTTATTTCTGATTGTAACTTGTTTTGTGAGCCTTGAATAAATAAATAAATAAATAAATAAACTGTAATTCAATAAATAACCTTTTTTTTATATAAAAATGTTCGTGTTCAATAAAAAATGTGCTTTTCTTTTTGTGGCTCATGAAGAATTTTATTAGAAAGAATTAAACACCTAGTTATTTCTTCCACCAAGAATTTCCTCTAGGAATATATTTTATTTTATTAATAGCCGAGATAATGCTCTTTAAAGGCCTTTTTGCAAAAAAAAAGGGCTGCACTGTTTTTTTTTATCTCTACTTGGATAAAGAAGGTAATACACCTACCTGCCACAAAAGATCAGTACCTAATAGTCGAAGTGGCACACAAGGGCCACCTCAACCCCCCAATAATAAATATACCGGCTCTCAGTCGATAATAAGGTTTATAAGTATTTTACTGAAAACGCTCAGTAGAGCTGGAATAATACCTTAGCTTAGGGTTTAAACATGGGTCGGTTGGATCGGTCGGGGTAGAGACATCAGGATCTCAGGGTCCGAAAACCAAGAGGATTATTATGTTTTTTTATTTTTATTTTATAGAACACAAATAGTCATTGACATAACACTGAAAATTAAAAACAATACCGTGACACATTGACAACAACAGTGTTCAAAGAAGACAATAAAAATATAATAAGTTGGGCCGACTTCTCTCTTAATGGGGTCGACAGAGTAGTGATCTTCATTGTAGGTGATGGCTGGTTCAGGAAGTTTTCATTGCAATCCAGCGTGCAAAACAGCCGGTGTATTAAGAAAATTCGAGCCAGCCATAGTGCGGGGTTGGAGTTGATTAGGATAATTACATGTTGTCGAATTTTTATTGTTAGTATTAGGAGAATTTGAGAGAGAGAATCTCGTTCCTGATGAGCATTTATATATATTTTAATGGTATGAGAAATGCGAATGAGCACATACGCCAGTAATTGGTATCTGCGTAGTAGACATTTGGATCTCAAGACTACAATCTTAAGACTGCAATCCTAAAACCGCAAATGCATTGCCAACCCTGAGGATGTATGTAAAACGTTTTGACGAAGCCTGTTGCTTAAAGAAAAAAACATGTTTATTTTATTTAATAAGTTCATATAAAATACTAGACACCAAAATAAATGCAGACTTGAGTACTCCTACGAGAATGTACCTCTTTGCTATTGTTCCTCCAATTGGGAAGACCGTAATATTTTTAACTATTAAGTATGCATGTAAGACCTTCTATTGTCTACCGTATAAGAATTTTCTGTTTTCTTTGTTTTTATGATAATTAATTAAGCTAAAGTGTTAGTGTATTGTATTGTAGAAAATGATCGATGAACTAATAAAAATTGCGGATGAAATTCTACAAACCCAGTCGGAGAAGATCAAAGCGACAATTCCAAAAATATATACTCCCCGAATAGTTCCCGAAAAATATTAAATGAGTATTCTGTCGGGTTTTAAAACCTTCCTCTTTGTTACCCTTGTCACCACTGCAACACAAATCGCAGCGTGCAAAACATGAATTCAGCGTCCACTGCAGAAAAATTAATATCGGGGAAATATTCCGCGAACACTGAATACCGCGTGAACTTACTTCGGAATAATAAATAAAAATATTCAATTCCCCAGTTGAGCAGTGCTTCCGTGCAATTGTGAATTCTTCTGGCAAAAGTCAATCGTGAGAAAAGAATTCAAGTGAACACGTATTTTACTTTTTGATGGTGACAAAAAGACAAGAAAATGGGAACAACTAGATTTGGTGCGTCTTCCAGAAACGTTCTTAGTAAAGCAGTGAGCAAACGATTTTGAAGAACATACTAACCAAGTTTTTAATGTGTCGACCTTAATTAAATTCCAAATTTGTTTACACAGAAACCCTTGGGATTTAGCACATTTTATTACGTTTTAAACCTATTGCCCCTTTTCGACCAAATTCAAATTATAAATCATTTTTTCACATTATATATTTTACGAATAATATAACCAAAGTATGGGTAGATTATTGGCCATTTAACCCTACAATGCATGACTTTTTTTATTTGAGAAATAAAATTATATGTGATGACTATTAGTATTTATATCTAGGGAAAAATAATAAAAAAAATATAGAACACATAGTTTTGAAAACATATGTTTTTTTATTCGTGTTCCATATGTGGAACTCCATGCATGAAGGTACAAATTGTAACATAATATACAGATCGCACTTTTTCAGCTTTTACATGATGCGTTTTGAGTTAAGTGTGAAATTTGCGGAAACAATTATTATCCTTGTTTAGGCACAGTTCTACTCTGCATTTTTCACAGGCCACAAACGTTTTACCTCGACATGCAGGATATTTACACCGCTGTCGTTTTTCTTTCCAAATAGGGAAATGGTCTGTGCGATCTACCCTGACATTACGAGGAGGCAGCCTTTGCCTTTTTTGCTTTTTCAGCTATAAGATCTTCAGTTCTAGCAGATGGTCGACCAGTCTTCTTGATCAACGATGGGCCACACATACACAGAGATTTGGCCAAATCGAATTTGAACTTTCTTAGTATTAGCGGCGTTGGTTCTTCTTTCTGTTCTCCAACTCTTTTGTAAAGCAGCCAGCAATTAATGACCATGACATCAAGAAGATGGTAGAATATTCTGAGATACCATTTTTTTGTCCTCATTTTGATCCTATCTTTCCCTATAAATGAGTCGAGCAAGTCTACGCCTCCCATATGTTGATTGTAATTCTTCACTATTTGAGGACAATCAATTTCTATATATTTTTTCTCTTTCTTGCAAAATCTTCGAATTTTTTGTGTTGGCTCCTGTCCAACATATGACGATGATAGAACAACAGGTTTATTATCGTACCACATAAGTGTAACTATGTCTGTACCGTCTATACCAGCTACCCATTCTTCTGTATAACCCCTACGTTTATGGGTTGACTTAAGATCTTGCAAAGACGGGATGGGCAAATCTTTGCCTAACCGATTTTTATTGATGGTACTGTAGTGCAAGAAGGTTTTTGTAACCTTATTGCACTGTACTTTTTGTATAAACGTCGCTGTTACTTCTAATATTTTGAATTCGATTTTAGTAATTCGATTGAACAGCGACTGTTTATCTCGTTTGTTTTCTGGAGACTCGCCCCCTGAACGTTGTACAAGACACACGTGTCCTTAGACTGGTCACTGCTAGACCAGCATAGTTATTTTTTAAAAGTTGAATAAATAAGCTCTACCATCGGAGATCAATCATTTTATTTATATAAAGCTGCACTCACCTTTATATGGTGGAGGTGCGTTTCCCGTTTTCGTGCGGTGCGTTGTTGGAGGAATAAACGTACGATCCCCGACACAGATGTGATTGTTTGCCATAACAAAGGAAGGAAGGAAGGAAGTCAAAGAAGAGTATAAAACAGGGAGTATTCTGTGTCGTTTACTTGTGTACTTTTTCTCTGCCCACAGAAACCATGTTTAGCGCAGAAAATATGCCGGCGAAAAAATTCAACGGATTATTGGATGTTGAGGATTTTATTATACAATTTGAAGCCATCGGCATTATAAAATCATGGACGAATGATCAGAAGAAGTATGCGATAGCAGCTTATTTGGACGGACCAGCATTGATGTGGTATAAAACAAATTATGCTGCGTTTACTACGTACGAGCTACTCGTCAAAGGTTTAAAAGACCAATTCGCGTCACAAATTGATTTTGCTCAAAAATTCTATTATAGAAAACAGCAAAATTATGAATCGCTTATTGAGTACTTCTACGCCTTGGAAGGTTTAGCCGCGAAGGCAGAAATTAAAGAGGATACGAAGTTTATCAAGCACTACATTACATCCGTTGGCGAACGTTATCAATGGTTGTTTGCCTCAAAATTGTTCAGTTCCAAGGATGAATTAAGAAAAACAATAATACAGGTGGAAGATGTTTATAACTTCGAACACACTTATACACAACGGGTGGAATTGCCAGTCTTCAATCCAGAAGTCAGTTTTGAAGACGTCCGTGGTCGTGGAGATCTGGGGATGCACACGCCACACTCGCAGTATGTGACGCCGTATAAAGCACCGGCGGCAGTAGCGACACCGCGCCGGGTACAGTTCGAACCGGGTACACCGCCGTCGCATAATTTACGCCCGCGTCCGTGGAGCCAGCAGCAACAGGGACCCAGGAGGCAGCAAGATACACCGTCTTCATCAAGGCAACCCCCAAACTACAGCACCCGTCGTCAGTAAACCGGGACACGGCGAGGTGTAGGTCTTTAAATCCGGTTATTCAGGAACAACAATCCAACGCGGATAGGGTTAAGAATGTTTTTGTACCCATTATTCCTTTGCAGATAAATCAGGTTAATTGTGAGGCGCTAGTTGACACAGGGGCATCAGTCTCTTGTGTGTCGCGAGCACTTTGGACGAGTTTGAAGCTGGCAGACTATACTGATTCTCCTCTTATACCACTGCGAGCCAATGCATGAATGAGCTCCATGATGATCCAGTGACGGGAGGACATTTCGGACTCTTTAAGACGTATGCAAAGTTCAATGACAGATATTATATAGATAAGGCAGAGAAGAAAATAAGTGATTACGTCAAGTCCTGTCAAAAATGTCAAGAGAGAAATATAAACAAAATAGTGGCCCCATTAATACCAATTTCTGTTTCAGACATATTTGAAAAATTCGCAATAGACATTCTAGGTCCCATGCGAATTTCCAATAGAAGGAATAAATATATAATCGTGGCGGTGGAATATTTATCGAAATATGCCATATGTAAAGCGGTCCCAAAAGGTACGGCAAGTGAAATAAATGCGTTCCTTATAGAACTGCTATGCCGGTTTGGAGGTGTACGGCAAATCATCACTGATAGAGGATCGGTATTCACATCAAATATGGTGAAGGAAACTGCCCGATACTTTAATGTGACATTATCGCATGCGACGACTTTCCATCCACAAACTGTGGGTTTAGTGGAACGTTTCAATAGAACACTACTCGGCATGCTATCAAAATATATAACACCGGGACAGCATGATTGGTGCACATATATACCTTTCTTGTGTTATGCTTATAATAGTGCCAAGCAAGCTAGTACGGGAGTATCGCCGCATATGATAGTGTATGGAAGGGAACCACTATATAGGTCTGATGTAGAATTAAGAATTAATAAAGTTAATGTTTCAGAAAATTTGGCAGACAGGATGACACAGATGTCCTTATTGGTAAATAAGGTGGCGGAAAATATCCGAATGGCACAAAGTAAGCAGAAGGCTTATTATGACAGAAAGTCCAAGGATATTGTTTATGTGGCTGGAGATCTGGTGATGTTATATTGCCCAAAGAGAGAATCAGGTCGCAGCTTCAAGCTCAGTCGAAGGTACAAGGGACCTTACATAGTAGTTGCCAGACTTGGTAACGAGAATTATAAAATAAAAAAGGTCGGTATGCCAGCAAAAGTGCTGATTGTACATAGGAATCGTTTGAAAAAGTTTTATGCTAGGGTTTAAGGTTTTATAGTTTATAGGCTAGGTTAGGTTTGTTAGGTTTAAGGTGTGTTAATGTTTGTTATTTTTTGTTACAGTGTGGTGAATTGTGAATAAGCATGAATAAACCAGGGGAAATGAATTTGATGTTGGTGTTTCCATGTATCCACGCTGCCTGCGGTTGTGAGAATTCCTTTATGCCCATAGGGTTGGAAGAAAACTGTTTGGTTTCATCTCACACATCGCATGGCACTTGGGTTCTTCATGGAAGATGGGTTGTGCATGCTATGTTAAGGGGGGAGATGATTGGGTTTATACATGCTTATTGCTTAATTGTTTATTGTTTATTGCTTATTGTTTATTTGTTATTTATTCGCAGGTGTTACTGATTAATTGTATTTTGTGTTATTATGTGTGTTGTTTATTTCATGTTCAATGATGCTGGGCTGAGAAGCCTGATGTCAGATGATGGCTGTCAGATGACTGATGACCGATGTCTTATAGTAGCGGTTAAGAAGTAGGCAGGCGCTCCGGTCGTGCAGCAGTGAAGGCATGACAAATCGATTCAGTGATTACTGTACGGTATTTCTTAATGTTTTATTAATGAATTTATTTTCAGTGGAGCAAAGGATAAGCGCAAAGCATTGCTCTCACTCTCTCTATTTGTGATTATCTATTTGTGATTATCTTGTTTTTAATTAAAATATAGTTGGTTGCATGACTTAGCTGCTGAACTGCCACATGCTGCGCATTATGAGTTGGTGCCATGCAGTTTGATGATGATGATGATGCATCAGCTTTAACTTTTTAACTTGTGTTTACCAGGTGTCTTAATAAAGTTTCTTTTTCATGTGGAAATACATCGCAAAACAAGTTGAAAAAGATGATCACAAGACGCCTTGGTGCCATGGCTGTCTGCATCACAGAAAGGCGGAAAGCTGACTGTGAAAAAGATGACCACAAGACGCCCTGGTGCCATGGCTGTCTGCATCGTGCATCATCATGCTGCGAAGACGCTGTATCCATATCTCAGGCCGAGATGTGTGATACAGGCGCGGCTCTATTTTTACTTGAATAAAAATATAATAATTTTGACTATTTATTTGGGGAGCGATATCATGAATATTACTCCTACAGGTAGGATAACTTGGTCCAGAAGTGACAGGGCGAAGGTCATGTCACTGACGGATGAAAGTGGACATAGGTCCATCTTACCTTCTTTGTGAGACAAGCTAGCATCTTCCATACTAGACTATCAGAGTTGTTGCAAGGTCAGCATCCTCCATGTTGATCTAATAGGGTTATTTGTAGGGATAGGTAGGAAATCTTTGTAAGACAATTCAGCATCTTCCATGCTGAACTGTCAGAGTTTTGTATTCCTGCATCTTCAATGCTGGAATGATAGGTTCTTGATAGGTCTGCATCTTCTATGCTGAGCTATCAAGTTTGTTTGTTAAGGTTAGGCAGGTAGTTATTTTGTCTTGCATCCGCCACCCGATGTTTTGCGGGGTTTGTGCGGGTGAAAGCTCACTGTGTTCTATTATACGTCGGTTTGCTTTTTATTAACTAAACTTTTCACCGACATGTTTTGTTCGCACAGTTAGCTATTCTGTACAACAGAACGGATGCTAGGGCCCCGCTTAGGTAGGGCAATAGGGACTGGTAGGTTCCATCCTAGTTCCCAGAGGGACGAGGGATGTAGTGCAAGAAGGTTTTTGTAACCTTATTGCACTGTACTTTTTGTATAAACGTCGCTGTTACTTCTAATATTTTGAATTCGATTTTAGTAATTCGATTGAACAGCGACTGTTTATCTCGTTTGTTTTCTGGAGACTCGCCCCCTGAACGTTGTACAAGACACACGTGTCCTTAGACTGGTCACTGCTAGACCAGCATAGTTATTTTTTAAAAGTTGAATAAATAAGCTCTACCATCGGAGATCAATCATTTTATTTATATAAAGCTGCACTCACCTTTATAGTACCCAGTGCTTGTATACCTTCCTTGGCCAAATAAGAAAGTAATTCAGGACAGGTATAATAATTGTCGAAGAACAATTTGTAATTCTGGAATCGTGGTATGCATCGAGCAAGACGAATAACTATGTTAGCACTTGCCCCCAAATCAGGTTCATTTTCGTTTCTCATCTCTGGGTTATTCTCAGTTCCTGAATATATTTTAAAGTTGTAAGCAAATCCTCGATCGTAGCACAAAACTAGAAGCTTGTATCCCCACTTGTGTGGTTTATTGGGGAGATATTGTCTCAAAATGTTCGAAGCCTTAGTGGCACATATTTGTTCATCTACCGAAAGTGATTCTCGTTTCGGTATAATTTGGCATTTTTTTCGAAGCGTTTCTAATACGGGCCGAATTTTATGCAAACGATCATGTCCGGGTGATCTTGACGGCGGTTGAACAGAATTATCATTGAAATGCAGGAACTGACGAATTTTTTCAAACTGGTTCACTGGCATAGTTTCCGAAACTAAAGGTAATCCTAGCTCAGCTTCCCAATACATACGAGTATTAGGTAATGGAGCCAGCCCCATCAACATACAAATACCCAGGTATTTTTTTAATTCAAATTTGGTCATTTTGAAGGGTGAATTTATGTTTTTTTGTAAGCTATATTTATGAGCTTCCTCGATGATATGATTGAGTAAGTCGTCGTCAAAAAAATACAGAAAATATTGCAATGGCGTTTCTAATTCTAAAAAAGATTGATCTAATTGTATATTTCCAGTGAATTGGACTGATGGGGTTTGAAATGGCATCTTTCGCCAGACATAATGCCTTTTCTTTTTTTTTGTAATTTTATCAGTTTTTACGGTAACTTGCTTTTTAGTGGCTTTTATAGTTTTTGCAACTTTCTTAGCGACCTTGCTTACTGTCTTTGCCGAGTTTTTTTTTCTTAGGCCTGATGTACTAGCTTGAGGCTCTTGTGGTAATGTATCATCAGCATTACTTGTAATTTTACCAGTGCTTACAGTAACTTGGTTTTTAGTAGCCTTTATAGTTTTTGCGGCTTTCTTAGCTACCTTGCTTACTGACTTCGCCGAGTTTTTCTTTCTTAGACCTGATGTACTAAGTTGAGGCTCTTGTGGTGATGTATCATCAGTATTACTTGTAATTGCCAACGAGGATACACAGTGTCTGGTGTTGTAAGTCGATTTTGCAGAATAAGACTGTAGGATGTGCTGGTAAGTAGTTTCTGAGTTATCATCGACATGGATTGGTGAAAATAAGTTACCTTTTGACGATGTTGATGTCAGTTCCGAAGTTTCTACAGATAATTTCGACGTGTGAAGTTGTGCATTATTTTTAAATAGGTCGTGTGTAACTGGGGTCAGCTCTACTAGTTCAGGACTCGACGATCGACTATTATCTGTATCGCTAGACTCTTCGCAGACCCGATTTATAGTTGCCCGCAATATTTCGATGTCGACATCGCTATCGGCCCCCGACGAATCCAAAGCGTCTTCGCTCCCCGATGGTATTGATAAAAAATGCTCAATATCTGCATCTCGCAATGGTTTCTTCCGCATTATCTAAAAACAAAACATAATTATTAAAGTATTAAACTACCACGAAACCACAAAAACGGTTCCTACAGTTTGGGCAAAATTAAATCTTATGTCAACATCATAAAGACTCTTACAAGTGCAAACATTGCACACTTTGTTAGTATTCGCAATAAGAACGCTAATGCATGGAGTACCATATCGGGAACGTTTAAAAAATACTGCTCGAAGTTATCTAAATATCATAATACTATAAAACTAAACTTACCTTTCAATTCTGCACAGTATTACTGACACAAGGTATATTTTTTCTTACTATTTCACTCAAAAATATATTTTTTATCGCCTTCCGAAAGTTAATGAAACAGATTCTTACGCCGACTACCGAAATTTAATCGATCGCTCGATGCCGTGGGTATATACCGCTGCCTAGCGGAATCACGCTGAACTACAAAGTAGCCTTGTATGCAAAGTATCCTTACACGAATCATAGATGTCGGTATCAACTTCACTTTTGTCACGATTCGCAAATGTTTTGGTTGTGCCATATGTGGAACAGTATGCAATGTAGGGTTAAAAGGCAGTAAACAAAATTACCACCTTGCAGGAACCAAGTTAGCTAAATAATACAGGAGTTTCATTAAATTTTGCCCTGTTGTTTGGACACGACGACGGCTCGCAAATAATTCGCATAGCACCTTAATACTAATGAGTCCACACAGAAAGGGTTTATGGAGAGCCTTGCGTGTTCATTCGTGAATATTTATGTCATTGTTACTGCAGTAATTAAATCAACTGTTTTATTTGAACAATGTTGTATTTTAAAATGCTTCAGTTTTTAATATAGTCTTTAAATTGTCAACTTATTTTTACGGGTTATTTTGTATACGAAATATCAATGAGCATACTTTAGTCGTAGTTAATTTTCATTCTTTATTACATTTGCAATAACGTACCTTACTTTATTGCTTGTAAAAGTCGGAATTGTAGGAAATGCTTAGACTACTTCTAATAGTGTTACGGTGTAATTTAGTGCTTTGTCACTATAACGATATATTTGAAGTGTTACATTCATCAGTCCAAAGCGTTACAGCGACGAGGTACAAAAAATATGCAGAAATTTAAAAGGCTGACTGACTGAAAAAAATTGCCAGTCAAGAAATGAAATAAATAATTCTGAAAGGCAATGAATAGAGAAATCTAATATCATCTTAGCGCAGCAAGCAAAGCGGGTCTTCTTTTAGAAATATAAGAGAGCTGGGATATTAATGTTATGACATCTCACTTTTTTAGTAAATAAAATACTTGTGGTAAATTACAATTTTCAGGTAACATGAAGATTGAACTACATCTTCTTGTCCCGGAATTTAAAATCTAAGTGCTTAACTTAAGAGAAATATGCGTAATAATTAATTATGGTACCCGTAGCTTTTGTTTTCATCATGATTATTACTTGTGCCCAAAACAGACCAGTAAAAAATGGTGGTATGCGTATCTGGTTGGTCTTATAAGAGACAATTAAGCAGGAAATAATTTTACAAGGCTGACTAATTAATGTGAGAATTAATTAACTGGGCAACAAACAAGTGTCAGGCCGTTGAAATAGGGCCCGAAGGGTTCCTTAAGTACTGAAAGGGCACAATAAGTTAGCCTTGCATAATGGCGTTTTACTAATCCTGTTTAATTAGAATAGTAATTAACAATTTACTGTATAATTGTTAATGGCTATAAATAAATGGCAAACGAAATACGTAGGAAAATTAATTTTTAGATGGGTCTAATTGGGCTTACAATTAGATTTTTTTTCCGGTAGGCGTTTTCATAATGCAAAAATAAATATTATTAAAATATTTTTAATAAACACTGCTACTTATTTATAGGTAATATTTTACACTTGTTGTATTATTTGTGAAATTTTAACAAACACGTCAATGAGTAGGAATCTCAAAAAGAATGTGATCCTTTGACCTCATAACCCACAAAATGCAAACATTGCTTTTCAGGACAAAGTTTAAGCTGATAAGTGTTATAAAACATTAAAAGATTTTATCACAATATTAGAGGCACTTTAATGACATTTCGCTTGCATGTCACGTCCCGTTTAACCTTTAATGCTTTCTAGGGTTCCGCGTCAAAAAATAGTATATTTTCTTTGACGTGTGTTATGAATTTATTAATGTGATCATTTTGAATCTGACAATTTCATTACTCTCCGTAAACTTAATCAACGTGTGCTTTTACAAAGAAATAAAGAAAGAAAGAAGAAAGATAAAAAAGGAAAAGAGACGATAAGTATTATATAGTGCCGATTGTGGCGAAACGGTCCCATATCAGCATGACATGTCTAAGAAGCCAAAGCTGCGCTAGATGAAAACACGGAAGTGCGACAGACATTACGGTAGATTTAAAACAAACAACAGAGTAAATAAATAACAATAGTATGTACAAACGAGTTTTTCAATTATTCATACCCTTATTCAATTTTTTTTTTTATTCTTCGTGCTTTCTTAATTCATTCATACTCTTAAAAGTACCCACCAAGCTATCCATCATCAGCAGCTTACCATTAGATGGCCCGTCTGCTCGTTGGCCTTATATAGGTATAAAAAAGTAAAATTATCCCAACATAATATTATTTAAAATGCTTTAGTATTCTAAAACAACCTTGCGTGTTATACCTAGTCATGATTTAAGTGTATTGACATAGACCTAGTCATCTACAAAGTTTTTTGTCTTGCTACCTATTAATGTGTACTCTGTTATATGCCTTAATGGTAAACGTTTTATAACGAAATCTTTTTCACTAGAAATTACACTCATATTCCTATGCCCCAAAACATCGTCGAACAAATGAAATTTCTGCAGAACCCTTCTTTGTAGAATTAATCTTTGGCACATTTTTGTTGAGTTGACTCAAATTAATTCATGCAAAAGGGCGGTAGCGTCTAAAATGGGCATAATCTTATCGTTCGCATAATTGTACGGCCTCAGCACAAATAGAAGGATAATTTTTTTATCTGCCCTAAATTTGCGTGGTAGGTTTAAGGATACCTTCCGAAAAATATTTTGTAAAAATGACTGATACGTGAATTTACGGGATTGTGCTTTATTACTCGTATATATTAGGTTCTAAGAAGACTTTACATGAAGAGTATCTTGTATTGTATACTTTAAGCTTCGGTATTTCTACTGTTTCATCTGCCTTTTTTTCTTTTGTATCGAGTTTATGATCGAGTTTTAATTTTTGCATAACCTGTTTGCTGCACATACAAAGACGGTTTTTGTAAAACATTTATTTAATGTAAATTATTTGTCGCTGTTCGACCACATTGCCCCATATAAAGCGTATTCTAAAACAATCCATTTTGTTAAGATAACTCTAATTATACATTAATCTGCTAACTTATACAACATCTCAGCCTCCTCATAAAAGGGGAAAGTCAAGGTGCCGTTGCGGAAGTCAATATGTACCTACAGTGCTACTTCAATTAAAACATAATCTTCTAAATGTCTCGTCCCGGCACACTCCAAAAAACATTATTCAATATCTTTAACTCATCAAAAATAGGCAATGAAACCTTTTTCATCAAGAATGCAAACTTGTTATGGGATAATTTATGTCCAATTTGGGGTTAGTCTTCCATCTTTTATAAGTTACATAAGTCATAACATAAAATTGATTTGGTTTTGTAAAATCCCATTTTACGAATAATTACCTTACCTACCCTACATCCAAATCCAACCCTACCTAACCTACCCTGCCTAATAAAATCATCTTACTGTATATCCTGACTATAATACTTTCTCGACAAACAGAATTAATTCTCCACGTCTACTGAATGACCTTGTAATATGAGTAAGATGAAATAGTTCACATAGGTATACGCTGTTACGTCAAACTGGATAGTTTGACAGGAAACCAGAAGTTGATACTCATTTAATTTACTTATTTGCTTTGCCTTTATTTGTATGGTCAAGTGTATCGGTTACATAAGCTATCAATGATGTTTGGAAATTATTATTTTTGATTTTATGTTTTTATCATGACATATGTACGTGGATTATGTTAATCTCATTTATATTAAATAAGTTACTCTAACAAACTTTCGGGACAACCTTCTGATGCCGACTGCACTTTCTTTTCGCAGTCATTATCTGTTTAGCAAGACCGAACTAATGAGTCCCAACACGGCCACCTTTAGACTATCAGCAGATTACCTCTCAGATACTAAAATATAGCATTGTCATTGGATGTACATAATACAAGATTTGAAACTTAAAACTGACATATACAAAGGTAATAACATATTCAATAATGAATAATGAGATACCTATAATATATGACAGTGAATAAGGATCTTATTGTTATTATTTATGTCTTTTTACCATACACGGGACTATGGGAGTCTCGGACGTTTGGAAGGCACACATGGAGCTGAAGCTAACACGCAGAGACTCTTTAGACAAGTTAAATTTTATAAAGTGATGGCACATCACACATCACACTATAGAAGTATGCTCCTACGGACAACCACCGGTTAGTGAAGGACTATTTTGGAAGGATGGCAACTTTGATAATAGGCTCTATGAATGAACTGATATGGATTGGTGAACTAGTAGGCTATTGATGAAAATTATGGCGCCGGTCTGGCCAGCGCTAATTACATTAATAAGTACTTTTTTTGTTACTTCATCATGATCGCTCGACGTTTTTTTCTATAAAATTATTTTATCAGCTTAACAATGAAGCCGTAAGAACGATTTACACAAGCACTTGTACCTATTACTCGTAATTACTCATAGTAGGAATTTTGGACGAGGATTATTAAAAACGAAACATTGTCTTATGTAGGTCTAAGACATATTTCCCGTTACTTTTTTGCATCTGCCGCTTTGTGCGGTGACTAATGGGCGGTCGTTAATCACTGGCTTTTTCTTACAAATGTATCACTTCCTCTAGTAATTGGAGGATGGTGTTAGAAAAACTGTTTCGCATTGAGCTAAAAGAAAGAAATATTAGTTGTACATCTTAGGGATTATGTTTTAGGCTTTGAACAACCGTTTTTAGAGGTCTGGCGAAGATATTTTTGGATCGGTAGACACTAGTTTGATGCGAATAAGTGTCAGTTAAATTAAAAAATAGTACAACTCCCGCAAGCAATAACACTGTTATTTACTATAGGTAAGGCCTGTGAAAGTAATAGGTTTGTAAATATACACATACAGCTATTAATCGTCTAGATGGTATACTCTTGAAGTATGTACTCTATAAAAGCGAACTCTCTTCGTATACTTGAATATTCAACTTGCCCGTGCACTTTGAAATAAAGAACGAGCGGAGTGAGCACAACTTGTGGTGATATTTTCTTACCCAACAAAGAGACTACTGTTACGCACGTGGGGGTAGGTAACTGATAGAAATGCACAAAAACACCGATAATCAAAAGTAGACTTTAATAACGCACTCACTTAAACCGTTACAAAACAAAGTACAAAAACTTCGAAGACTTAGACTTAGATCGCTCGGGTCGCTCTTGATCGCACTGTTCGCTTTCCAAGTAAAGACTGACCGACCTACAACCGCGGTCCGCCTTTTATAGTTCCCACGTTATTCCAGAACGTATTCCATCCACCAAATCTTCCGGAAAGATCGACGTAGTTTGCTCCGCCGAGGACGACCGAGACTATTCGTTTCTGTATTGTTCTACGTTTTGCTACCTGCTCGCTCCGTTAACAATGGCGACGTCCTTGGCACAAGGGTCTGGAATGTCCTGCGCATCGCTGTCTTATTCCCAATAGTGTTATCTCCTTCGCTCTTAGTGGGTAATGAAACGCCTTACCACATCGGCGTAACACTACGAAGGTACCAGTCGATTATAAAGAGATGTACAGTGCGACAAACTTAAGGTATAGTAACAAAATAGGATCAAAGCAATTGTAATTAAGATGTAAGAGTAGATGTGGGAGTAACGAACTGGCCAACGATCAAAGCACGCGTTATAATTATGACATTAATTGTGTCTACAGCATTGGTAATATAACCTTACCTCTTTTGGTTTATGTGCAGCAAATATTACTGGGCCTCTGTTCTATACGGTAAATAAAATAGTTTTTGACATGTATTGATTGGTATACTTAGTGTTGTCTTTAACACGGCCGCCATTTCTATAATAAGAGCTATCGTAACTATTTTATGGTACCGACTTGTGTTGCATGTGGGTGTACTGTAGGTAGTATTGACCAATTCAGGCGTAACCCTGTGTGGTCTACGCAAAAGGCCTAATAGGCAAAGCTCATCTAACTCCCATGTAAAAAAAAAAATTCACTGAGAAATAAAATGTTAGCCCTTTGTTTTAAATGTATTGTTTACGTTTGTTAACGGCTTACATCTCTCGGTTTGTGAGGGGGGAGAAAACTCACTAAACAAAATGGTATTATACGAAAAATAGAGCTTAATGTGTTTGATTATCCTATACGGCCTTTTAAACTTTAAATGTATTAAGAAATAGGTACATACAATAAGGAACACGTGTTCTATATATTTCTCAATATAATTGTTAATTTTGAATCTGAATTTTAACGAACTCATTGCCGGCGTAGTCTCAGAGCTCGTGACGCCAGAAATCCTACGAATATTATAAATGCGTAAGTTTGTTTCTCCTTCAGGCTGCAAGTGAAAAATTTAATAAAGCTTACACCCTGAATTAACACAGAGACTACTTTTATATAGGAAAATTTTAAAATTACCGAGGGAATAACCATAATCGAAATCTAAGCAGAGCTAGTTGCGGCAGAAGCCCAAAACGTCACTCAAATATTAACGGCGAGGTGTATACTTTTAGTTTTGTCGAGAGTTCAAAACATAACTGAGGAGTTTTGCAAAAGAATCAGGGCAACCGACAAACCCCAGAGAATACCCAAAATTTAGTGGCAGTAAACTAATCACATTGCTCGATAGAAAAGATGGCATAGGTAGTGGTATTTTGCTATTTAACGATGGCCGCGTATCTGGACCATCTGGTGAAGTTCATGATAGGCTTACATGCGACCTGAACCTGTTGTCAAGAAACAATTAATATAGGTCCCTTTTGAAACTGTGTAGTAATGCCGTGTATTTTTTTATTTATGTGACAGTATTTTTTTTTACTTATGATCGTTGCTTTAATTTTTTCACAGTTTTTATTAACATTTAAATGTACAAAAAATTATTAAAAAGATCTGTAAAATGTATTCATCACTATCTGTAGGTACTACGTCCGCGTAGAAGTTGTTTACCTTTACAATTTTTTAGCTCTATGTGCTATTCAAGACTTTAGTCTATCTCTGTTTCAAATTCCATACAGTACTTGGCCAATTAACATATTTATAATAACATTAGTAAGAAGTAAGATACATTATTTCCTGTCACTGACTCCTAGCCTGTAATAGCTGACTTTTAATATACCCTACCACAACATTCCACGATCAAAGGTACTGTAATACAATCGTCTTATACATACAAAGATAAATCATGTTAATCGCAGAGAGTGAGTAGTAGACATTGGACATATTATATTTTGCCAGGTGCTTAACATATTTGGCGCCTTAGGAAAAATATTAGTAGTTATGAAATATATAGTATTTTTTATGAAACGTTCTGCTATATTTAGTAAGAATTATTGTCAGAATCTACTTGAGAGCTTCCCAAGTGAAAGCCGATATTTTAAAAATACTTACTTTACATGGTCCTTTAAAGCAATACTATGTATGTATGTTATTATGTATGTACTTTATTGTACAAACCACTAAAATTCAAATAAAATACTTACAGAAAAAGTATGTACCTACAAAGACGAACTTAACTCACACACAACACTGAAAGCAATGTTAGGTAATGCTAAATAAAAGTAACTCAAGTTGTAGTTATTTCTATACTTACATAAAATAAAAACTCGCGCATAAAAATAATATTGTCAGATTCAAACCAACTTTAATTATTTGCTTAAATGTGTTATTTTTTCAATCATAACCATCACTTTTACTTAATAGCTACGTTCATGACGGTATAATATTTCCAATGAAGAGAGTTAATTAAAATTTAACTGATTTAGGTATTTTATAATTACCGATTAAACGAGGAGTTAAATACTTACAATTAATTATTTTCTTCATTACTATTTTGATGGATTATTAAATGGATGAATTTGGATTAGAAACGTAATTATTATATGGAAAATATAATTTTAAACTGTTTGATTTATAAATATTACCTATTAAATATATTTTTATATACTCGTCTTTATCACTAGTGCATGACAACAAAATAATCGTAAAGCCTTAGAGTATCGTATTTTAGTCAAAAAATATAGTAGGTAGTCGTTTATGGTGAAGTGTAAATATTTAATTATGTTAATGTTTTAGTGCATTTCATATATAAAGATATTTCATAATAATAATTATATAACCTTAAAACCGACCAAGTATTGCCAAAATAATTGCATTCAGCAGATTTAATCATTCTAAGCAAATATTAAAAAGTAAAAGAGGATTTCAATTATATGTAAATATTATCAACATGTCAATTGCAGATTCCAGAATACAAGATTGTTATGTTTATCTTCGTCTAGTACCCATGGTACAAACCTAAAGCTTAGTTTGGGGCTAGGTGAATTTGTGTGAGAGTGTCCTCCTGCGGGCTTGATACTGACAAAATGTGGATAAAGCATCCGTCCCTCTCGTCAAAAAGTGACGGATGTTTTAGGTACATTTTGTTACACGATAAACGCAGTATCCATCCCATTTTGAATAACGCAAATCTAAAACGGGCTGGCAATAACTATTAGACATTGTGTTCAACAAAGTGCCTTTATAATTAAAGTATCGACTCTATAGTCCTCCGGTCGTTAAATAAAATTCCCTTTGACCCTTCAGGGAAATGGGCGGAAAATGCAAAAATATTTACATTCACAATTAGGACGTTCCATTAACAATACAATTTTATTTCTTTATTAATCGGAAACCATTTTTGGCGGCCTTAGACGCTGGGTGAGGTTGTCCTTTTTAATAAAACATTTATTATTGGCGTCGTTTCTTAGCTGATATAAAAAAAGGGTGTCCTTATGCAAACAGTGAAATTCAAAAGCTTCTTTCATTGTATTCTTTAAGTTAATTGAGTAGTTTATTTCAATATTTAAAAAAACTTATCGTTACTGTATTTTGTTATTTTACTTTAACACTATCGTTACAAGTTAAAATTCTGCGTATGGCAATGAGCTCTCTGTTTGTCTATAATATGGCTAGTGTATTCGAACTTTGTATTAGTTAAACTACGATAAGGCTGTCAAACTGTCAATGTCAGATATCGCCGCGCTAGAAGGGAAACTTAGGGGGAACTAATAATATTCGCAATTGCTCTGGTATCAGGTTACACGTATTGAGCGATACAAGTATTTGACTTGCTAACAAAATTTGGTGTGCCATCAGCGCTACAGTTTTTAGAGTTAACAGATTATTATCTTATCTCGAATTAATATTTTACCGTGGTGATAAGTTATTCGTGCAGATCAAGATAATTTACAAAAATAAATAGGGTAGGTTGTGTTACCAAACGCCTACCCACATCGAAGATGACATCGCTGAGGCAGTCCTTCCGTGTTCACGGCTGGTGCAACAAAAATTACGCTCGTTTGGCGTCACCCTTAAAGTAGAAATCCAAGGCACTTAATTAATTCCTATTAATGAACTGTGATGTAACCTCAAACAAGAATAATCCTTTTTAACATTACACAGAATATTTCACGCAACTGGCGCACCACACTTAAATTGTCGGACGGTAACCACATTGTATGACCAGGGTAAAACGGCGCGCCGCATATTCCTGCTGGGAAATAATACTCTGGCCACCGCCACAGTGTTCACTTTAAAAACAGGAAAACAAGTTTTAGTTTATAGCTTTATTCCTTACGGTCGTCGTAAAATGAACTGCGGGGCTAGACAAGTTTCCAACTAATACGAACACTAGCGTTTGGTGATCACCTGTCACATACAAAAAATGTATGGAATTGACATAAGTCACGTGATATATCACTCGTTATAACTGACATGCTGTAATATGATCACTATCACTCGCGCTAATCGAAAAGTGATAGTTTTGACGTTTTGTCCCTCGCTACGCGGTACTATTTTGACAGGTTGTATTCCACAAGAGCACTATCACGATATAAACATCGGTATCTAAGGGCGGTATCAGGGCTACTTGGCTAGCTTTTTCATTTTTGACAACACAAAGCGATAGGTGATCACCAAATGCTTGCGTTTGTATTCGATGGCAACTTGACTAGCCCACTGCATAGTCATGTCACTCATGTCATAGTAACCTCCAATTTCAAATTCGCTGAAGGCCTTTTTTTGTATGATGACCCCAATTTTATGTACTCTAGTTTTTAATATTTCAAGTGTAATTCAATGTTTGTTTTTAGTTTTTTTGGCGTTCCGTAACAAATGGTAAAAAAAATTGGAATTTTCCTTGACGTAAGTACCTTTAAAATTAAGTTGTCAAATATTGCAGTCTTGAAAAAAATATCAGAAACTTTGAGAATGTGTATTAAAATTGCATTTTTACCTCAGTAATCGTTGTAATATTATTCCTACTGTTCCTGTTCTATTTACTTTGGGATCTTGCTAGCCGAACGTCCGCGAAACTGGATCATATCGGATAATCAGCTCCACTCATAACGTAAATTCTGAAGCAACGCTACCTTTAAATTTTAATTAAAATTGAGCCCCAAAAAAGGGTATTATAAATATTATCGTACATTATTATAGTGCTCTTTTTTTCACGTATCGTATTATTCATAATGAGTTATCCCATTTAACATGAATTTTAATATATTAAGTTGTATAGTTTTTTATTACCCTTGAAGCGAAAAACATTTCTCCCATGGACTGAGCGAAAAAGAAGCCTTTTTTCACCAAATAGCTATGATAAAAATAATAATTGGTACTCATAATGTACCTCATACATAACTAAGTATGTAAAAAGAAACGGTGCATAATAATACTTTAATACATCTATGGATTTATTTGAAAAACTTTTTTGTCTCAGAGCTAGTTAAGAAAATGTGAAAAACGGTGGACATTTTTATTTATTTTCTATCAGACATTAACGGAAATATATAGAACCCATTATCCTCTTAGTACATTGTACGAAATATATAAAATCTCACTGCTACTTAGAATGTAATATTTTTGAAATCAGGCAAGCTTTAGCAGGGTAATTAAAAAAGCCATTATTTACAAAAACTGAAACAGCATTTAAAGGATAGACTGAAAAATGTATTATTTAGTTGAAAATAAAATAAAGGCTTTGGAATATGGTGGGGCCAGATAATAGGAACTTGGCCACCCGGCAAAGGGTCGGGTACTGATTGCCTTCTTAGGGTTTGAACACATTTGGGAAAACGAAAATATGTGTTTAGGTTATGTTGTGAATAAGACTTATGTTCACTTTTTTGAGCTTATGCACGTTGAGACTGTAACATTAAGTTAAGAGCGATTTGGCTCTTTATTTGTGGTCTGTGGAAAGTTTACCTTTTGTTTAAAGCCTTATAATTATATGAAAACTTGAAAAAAAATAATATGTAAACTTGCGTTCAAAATATTTTACTTTTTTAATATATTTTTAAGTGCCTTTCTCGTATATATACTTAATACAATAAAACATGTAATAAAAAAAGGTAGGTTTGGTTGTTTTCATAAACATATTAATAATTATGAAACAATATTGAAATATTCAAGTTTATTAAACTATGAAAAACTTATTATAAAGTGAAGTGGTCGCCCAAATCGTACGAAACTCGAATACTATAGTCCCGATTATTTGAATTGATTTTTAAAACAATTATTTTATGTTTCTGGATAAGGACCTAATTCATCCGAAACTCGTAGACTGCTCTAAACCCTACAGTCTAAGAACTCTCACCTTTTTTCGCTTCACAAATGATATTTTTGAGTGTGATCCGAACCTTACACTGGGAAATTGCTACACTTCACCGAACTTTATTCTCCTCCTAAAGATACAATCCCATCGACGCAGTTATGAAAAAAAACGTTTTATTTATTTTTTATTACGCACAAAAGGAATTCTAAATTTAAATTCTGGGAAAAAATAAAGTATACTTCCCGGTGTAGATACATTTTAGAGACAATAAACTCGTTCCTATATTGACGCGTCGTCACTAAGAAACGACTTAAATAATCGTCATTGACTGACTGAGTGTGGCCATTTAAATGGGATTTTTATACCACACAATAATAAAATATAAACACACAATTAGCCTATTGCGTGTACTTTTATTTTCAGGCGTGTTACTTTTCGTAAAATATAAGTAGTTTTTGTAAAATTAGTCTTTTTAATCAATGATTATTGTAACGTTAATTACTTATTCGGTGGCAAACAAAGGCTCTTATACGATAGTTAACTTAGTTTGTAATAAACAATATCTATAAAATTTGGACAGGAAAATATTTGGCTAAATCATAAAGACAAAAAGTATTTAAAACACGTCATCTAAAAATGTAATTACTTGTACAAAAACGTTTAGTTTAAAAGCTTTCTTCTTACTTCCTTGGTAAAGAGGATACGTTTCAAATTACACTAGATTTTTGGAGCGTAAAATGCATATTTGATGCGTTAAACATTATACACGTTGCACCAAATTTACTGCTTTATTGTTCGTGTAAAATGCAACATTTCCGAGAATATTCAACTACGGACAAAAATGTCGAAAATGTTTTATAAATACAGAATTCAGTTTCGCAATTTTATTACTTGTATCAAATTGGCTGTTGGAAGTTTTATTATTTTATATTTTCACAAGAGAGTCAAATTATTGGATTAGTCGTATGTATCTTTGTCCAATCGAAATTTTGATGCCATAATTTCTGGAAAAAAAAGATAATTATACCGTTTTTTTTTGGTAGGTATAAATACCGTGGCCGCACGGGCACTTTTACACGTCAAGAATCTACCAGCGCTTCCCATGAGGAGACCACTGCTGAGAAGAAACGCCGCAAGAATCTCAGCAGTCATTAAATTATAAAAGAGCCACCGTGAATGGCACATTTTCTGGCAAAATAACTAACAAAATTTAAAAATAAATAAATCAAAATTTAATTGGTCTTCTATTAATAATCTTACCATAACAAGCAATATATACATTACTGCAGTTTAAATGAGGTTTCATATCTATAATATCTATTATTGTATTATTGTCCTTTTTTCAAGATACCAATTATTTAAAGTAAATTAGGTACCTACTTGTTGTGGCATAAAAGTCAACAGCAATATCAAGGCGTACTATAATTATATCCTTTTAAAGCATAATAATTAACGCAGTTTAATTACTTTCTGTCTCATTTAAGAAGCCATTTGGGTCCAACAATTAACATTATAACGGCATGGAGTAAACGACAAGAGGATTACCCTAAGAAGGCACCAGTAAGAGTTTCAGGAATGCCATCGAAATTTTAATTAAGAGATTATTACTATGGCTTTGTAAGAAATGTAATTAACGACTTCACGGGCCAGGAAAATGTATTCAAATGAGTTTTTATGCAACATTTTTTTTGTTTTTTAGGGACAGGAAATGGGCACTTTACCCTAATACCGGAGATAATTAGAGCTTTATGATGTTTTTTTAAATATTATGTTTCAAGTTTCATCAACATTAGGGTATTTAAGTCAATTGCTTAACATAAATGATGATTATTCATTTAGCTTTTTTAGGAATCGTTTTTAAATTCAAGTTGATAATTAAAATGTTTTAACTTTTAAATAAAAACCGAGCAAGTGCATTATCGGACCATGCTCATGTGTAGGTTTAAGAAATCTCGAAAAATAGCCAGTATGAGCGAATTTTCTATTTAAAGTTACTTGGTGCTGTTCTCTAAACTTTTGTCGCCTGTATCTCGTGAATCAATGAAGACTACTTAGTCGTATTATGTTTTCTTTTAAGTTTGTCATATGTGTTTTCTTTTCACATATTTTTTAGGTTTTAATTACGTTTTATTGTCTCTGCTCTGAGGAGCGCATGAATTGAATTTTATGAAAAATACATAAATTTGAAACTTGAAGTAATTTTATTGTATAATAATGCCAAAGTATATTTTGAGTATGAATAATTATAATATAAGCAATATATTAAAAAAAAAAAAAATCCGCAAAAATAAGACTCCAACACAGAAACTTACCTAAGTAATTTAATTGTATACAGTGGCTTAATTGATAGTGACTGACAGAACGTAAAAAGGAATTTTGTATGATTTTAGTTGTATTACATTTAGTTACTATTCAAATTATCAACAATAACATGCTTGTGGAATTTATGTTATGATACAAGTATAGCACACAAAATAAATTAATAAAGTAATATGGGTTATAGGTCTTCTATAGGTATTATTTTATTCACATATTCAACGAATCCAACAATAATACAATTAAAAACTAAAACTAAACAAATTATAACTAAACTAAATACAAATCAATTAAAACTAAATAAAAACTAGAAAAGTGAGGGCCCCCGTGGCAAAGTACCACAGATGCTGGCAGCATTTCCTCGTTGTATAGCAGCTGCTGCAGCGCAGCAATGCTAATACGCTGTCCGAGGAAGCTGCCAGCTCTGTGGTCACCGGTTGTTTCAATTAGCCTTTTTGTCATGTCTAGGTTATGGGTTGTGGCGGGATATACGGGTGGAATTACTCCTGCCAACCCAGTTCTACCCGAAAGTCTAGCAGACCCTTGATGTTGCCGACGTCGTCTGGTAGCGACCTCGGTGTTCCGAGGTGCCGTGCCCGGTATGTTGCCACCCCAGGGCATTCCATGATTGCATTCCATGGCTGCAGTTTCCTCCGCCGTCATGCACGCTCTGCACAGGGGGCTGTCTGTAACACCTAAAGTGAATAAGTGTTTGTTAAACTAGGAATGGCCAGTTATGGCTCCAGTTAATAATCAGAGTTGGGCCCTTTTGAGTAGTCGTAACTTACGCGACAATCCAGGATTGACTGTCGCAGTGTGTTGCAGTAGTATTGGTGTTTTACCTTGGTGATTCGGCGCAGTTTGTTTCTTAGCCAGCTGTTCGAAAGGGGCAGAAATGGTTCAGGACTTATCAGTTCCATTTCTGAGCCCCTTCGCGCGAGTACGTTAGCTGCGTCGTTACCGCGTGAGTAACTATGTCCCTTTATCCACTGTAGGGTGATGGGGTTGACGTTACATACCTGGGAAAGGGCGTTGTGAAATTTGTAAATTAGCCCTAACTTTGCCGTGTAGCACTGTAGGGCTTGGAGATCTGATCGGCTGTCGGAGAGTATTCGGATAGGAAGATAGCTTTTTTATCCAAAATGATGCCCACGCAAACCCACCACGCTTGGAAGACTGTGCGATAGGTTCCTAATGGCGTTGAGATGTGTATGTTTAAATATTCCGAAAAAGTACCTGCTCCAGATTACGACTGAGTCTTAGATCCATCTGTGAAGATCCTTACTTCCCTCGGGTTGAGGCCTTCCCATGAATCTTCATGCAGTTGTACTTTGTACTTCTTGTCGAAGATAAACTGCTTTGGTATACTGTCTGTAACTGCCTCTATGAACGGTTCCTCCTTGACCCCTTCGTAGAGTATTTCGGTGTGTGGTACCCTGGCAGGTTTTCACAAGTGTCAATTTCTGAGACGTACCGCGGTCGCCGCCGCCTCCTGCTGGATAAAGAGATGCAGTGGCGGGAGGTCGAGTAGGGCTTCCAGGGATGCTGTGGGCATAGTCCGCATGCGTCCGGTTCGATAAACGAGATCGCAAAATTGTCGTAAAATATCTTTATCTATAGTAATTTAATTTAGAATACCTAGAGTTTAGTAGCAGCATTTTGTTTCTGTACCTATTTCAAAAGTGACAAATATTATAATTTAATGTAAATAACTTCGCTGTATATTTATAACATGTATAAATTTTTAATCTACAATTATTACGTACCGATCATTCCAAGCCGTGACGTGACGCCATTGTGAGTCAGTTTAGTATCTACATATTCAGCGTAAGATTAATTGTTTTGTTTTGACATCGCTGAACTTATTCGCAAATGGATTGTTTACGATGTCATTGTATTTCCTCTAGTATTATTTATAGTTACCGTAAAGATTGGCCCTGCTGGAAACAGTTCAACTTTGTAGAAGCTTTATTTATAGGAAAGGCAAAAGAGCCCACAGGCCACCTGATCATAGGTGGGATTTAAGACCCAACACCATTTGCATTTTCAAAACTAGAATCTTAAGACTGCAATCCTGAGACTGCAAACGGGTTGCCAACTCGCAAGCCTAAGCGACAATGCAAACACTGCTGCTTGGCGGTAGGTTAAAGGATAAGATGGTGGTAGCGATCCGGATGGACCCTGCACAAGATCCTACCACCGCTAAAGGCCCCTCAAGCGTCTTGTTAGTACGTAGTAACCGCTGCGCTAGGTTAAACTCTGTACCTGAAGGCGAGTCCACATTTTGACATGCGTCCGTAACGCGTGTCAGTACCGATTATGAGGACAGTATTTGTCATGTTACGAAGTACCCGACTGTCGCGATGTGACCCATCCCGAATGGATGACTTACACTGTCCACATTTAGCTTATTTAAGAATACTCTGAACTCTGGATCAGCCGCTTTTAGTAAAGTATTTACACACATACATACAACTCAACACCATAACTTTACTAGGGGTACCTATTATTTTAACGAAACATCTTTTAACAAACGTATCATTACGCAGAATTTTCTTTTCATCGTTAGGCATAATATTTCACGCCACATGAGTTTAATTTTTTGTTTAGTGACAAGTCTATCTCATCTTACCTACGTAATTAATGTTTAAGATACCCTGAAAACATCATTGTTTCAGCAGAAAATAGCGTTCCATGAGTTGAAATTCGATGAAATGATACAATGAAAAAAAAAATCGATGCAGTGAAATTCGATAAAATGATGGGCTACCCATACCTAGACCACCAACGCTCCTTATGAATGGTTACAAGTATGAAATGATAATATAAGTGACTTTGTACAGTCTAAGGTTTTATACGGAACTCAACTGTTTAGCTCACATTGTCTGGTCAACAATTAGCCAGCTAGCAGACAGTTGGCGCTAGCTTACCAATGAATCTGTCTCTTATTGCTTGTTCACGGAGACGCGCGGCGGCGCGGTCCGCACTAAATTCAAACATGTGGCGTTGTATAAAAGCGTTAACGGTGAAGCTGTTTTACATGCGTTTGCTTCAAATATAGCGTTACTTGCGGCGGAGCCCGCGCATGGCATCGCTGCGTTGCACGCAGCGTCGCAGGCGGCAATAACGGCGGTTCCCGCCGCTGCCGTCGCAGCGGCGTCCGCGGCGGCGCCCGTGGCGGAACCTTTTGACAGTCTTGTGGTCCGCCGCGCGCTCCGCTACACGCTCGAGAGTCCGCCGCGGATGCAGCGGCGGGCACCGCTACTGTCTACGCCCCTTACCACGCGCCACATCACGCCCCGCATCTCCATAAACAACACCGTACATTGCCATAATTATGTTTTCATCACACTTGCTCGTAAATGGTGTTATTCCATGTCTGTATACAGAAGGACAATGGCCTAAATTGTTCCCGCGGGAATTATGGCGAGTTTGTCATCCCTAGGGAGTAATGACTTTCTTTTTAAAATTTGCAACTCTTTCGTACATAATTTCTGACTAAGGAGGTTTAATTTTCAGCCAAAAATTAAATCGGTTTCTAATTTCATCTTTAAAAATTAGCTATAGACTAACTTACATTACACAAAACCTATATGCTTCATTAAACTTCATTATTTTTATACCTATTTCAAGTTTATATCAACATTTATCATTAATTTTAGTAATTATACATTTTTATCAAATTGGCTAAATCTGGCTCGAATCCAGGTCGAAACTAAACGCAGTGTCTGTGGTCACAAAAAAAAAATCGTTTCCATTGACGTTCCCGTCCGTCAAAAGTTATTTCTTTATATTTTGCAGAGTTAAAGTGTTTTCTCTTTGTTTTTTTCCTCGCAAATGTGATGAAAACCATTGTGTGTATCACAGGCAGTAAGGGGATTACTAACTCGAGTCATTAAAAGCCCTCCGCCTTCGGCGTCGGGCTTCTAACACTCTCGTTAGTAATTCCCTTCATACTACCCTTGATGCACAATGTACTATTGTGTTTGCGCGGGTGATGACGCGGTCCGCTGCACGCGCCGCCTCTCGACGCACCGCGCTACGCCAAGCCGCACGCCACGCGCGACTCCCGCTTCTCCGTAAACAAGCCCTTAATGCTTAATGACGGAAACAAACAAAATGTTTATTTGGTGACATCGCTGCTGCATCAGTGCAACTGTGCAATAATGTGTGTTATAATGACAAGATTACAATTTTGGTTAACTTAATCAGTCTAACAAAAAGCGAGAATTAAAACCGAACTACTTTTTGGGTAACCTCGTCAATATAATGTTAGTTATTATATTATATAATAATATTTTTTATTTCGCCATAAAAGTACTCAGTGACACCCAGGACGCTAAAATGAGTCAAACGGACCAAGGAACCATAAAAGGGACCAAGGAACCGTTAACATACATACAATTAAATCCTATTTGAAAATACGTTTTTTTTTCGTTTTTTTTTGTCTACGTTCACATTATGGTAATAACTTCCCAAGTAATAGTCGTCACATAATAATAAAACGAAGCCTCGAAATCTAACTGTTGTTATAATTCACTTTGTATTAACGTCATTATCGGTTGCACTCAGAGTCAAGATTTAGTTACTGACCATTATGTCGTTCCTTGTTATCGATATTCGATTCACAAGTTTAAAAAAAAGAAGTCAATCGCCTACACTAATTAAAAAAAAAAAACCTGTCGTTTAGAAAACAACCCTTTAAATTAATATCTGCTCATAACCAAAGATAACATTCAAAAGACAGTCAAACAACGAAGACATTAAAAAACCAAATCTTTAATTACTTTTGCCTTTCATTAGCATAACAATTTACGAGATTTTCACTAAAGGAGGGAAATATATCACAGTTTCAATCAATAGATAAACGCGAACTATTTGAGCCGGGTAACCGCAATTACTGAGCCAAATGAAGCGGCCATTTTAAATGAAGATTAACGGTCGATCACTAATGTTTCGCTACGAACGGAACGGCAAGATTGTGCTTCACTAAGCTATGCCACGGTGGTGCCATAATGAGTGGCTCGAGCTGCAAGCTTTTGCTTGCATTAGCTTCTAACAGTTTTAAATGAATCATGAACTATTCATATTACACTTATTTACCACCGGTTACCGATTATATCATATGGGTTTTTCTCATGACAAATCTAAGCGAGATGTGTTTTACCAAGCATCCAAATAGACACTGGTCAGTGAATGTTGGGTAAAATGAGTTTTTACGGTTCGTCGAGGATCGGAATACTAAAAAGGAGTAAAGAATGCAAGGTTCGACACTACGAGTAGGTCTGACAATCCGCCGCCATTAGGCGCCAAGCCACAGCACAAGTGACATTAAATTTTAAATCATTACTTTTGTATATTTGGACTGTTATTAATCCATTTTGTGTTTTTTTAAATTATTTTATCACTTTTAGTAAACTGATTTGAATTATTAATTTTATTTTTTCATTCGTTTTTGACCATCATGATGAGCATATTTTTAATTTTGACCAGTAATGCAAACTATATTGTATTTTTTTGTTATCAAATTAAGTATCTTAACTAAACTAAACAAAACTATGGTCAGAATTTACACCAACATTTATGTATAGAAGTGAATCATGGGTATGGCAGAAGAAGAATGAAAGCAGAATAAATGCTATTGAAAGGGAGCTCTGAGCAGTATGTGTAAAGTTACGATAATGGATAGAGTTAGAAATAGAAAGATCCAAGTAGTCCATATTAAGATGGTTTGGTCCTTCGGAAAGGACGGACAAAAGAAGAGTTACGAAAGAGGTATGGCGAACGAGAATGAGTGGAGATGTCGGTAGGGGACGCCCACATGCAGTGATCAGATTTAATATGTACTTAATAAGGGCCAAATTAAAAGAACGCGAAACCGACGTAAGTGCATGAAGAGGTTGATAAATATAGAGGAAGCGAACGTAGTATGTTTAGACCGGTGCTCCTGGCGTTCCATAGTCTATCTAACCCATTGGGAGACAGGCGTAAAGCTATATTATGTGTATGTGACAAAAACATTACAGCCATAATATATTCTACTCTCTCTTGTATTATTTTCCTTAATAAAACCTACAGTGAATAACAATCACAGAACGTTGCCAAACTTTTGATCAATTTTAATATCTGTATTATTATTTTTAATTAAAAAACATTTAGATCTCACAAGAGCTTCTAAGACTGATAACTCTCGAGGGCCTTAACTATTTCCATGAAACCTAGTTAAAAACCACCACCAAAATACAAGCATAAATTGTTTTTTTTTAAATCAGATCACCTGCGAATCGCTGTGACAATAGGAGATGTATCCAATTTTATACTCTATTGCATTGTAATAGGTTCCAAAAGTGGGTACATGTCGTTGTTGTCGACTATACGCAGCTTAATACCTACGAACTTAAATGGAAGTATATTTAGTTGCCTTGTAAGTAAATTTGTTTAGGGTAAGGCTGTTTACTTAAGGCTTGGAAAGGGCGGTTAAGAGCACTTGCGAAGGCAATATGGAAGTCTTAACTAGGTTCGATTTTTAGATCTAGATTTTAGGGTACCTTGTATAAGGTACATCCCGTTAACTTTTGTTTGGAAAACAAGTGTTTATATTTATTAAACACAGCTTAATTAACTAGCAAACAAACAAGTTATTGTTTATCTATCTGTTGTGAAAATTAAAACAGACTGACAAACCAAAAAAGACAACACAGAAAATAGAGACACTCCATCGTAAAATCAACGTTGTTAATGCAATTAGGTAATTACTCGTACTTGAAAGGTTCAAAATTTTGATACATAAATTTCTTTGAAGTTACTTCGGGTATATTTTATAAAAAAACGGTATTTACTAACTTAATGCATGACTATCTCGTGAAAGTAATATTTCGAAGAAGTTATCGTTTGAAGTTCAAGATCAAGGTGATACGCTCAACTTTGTATTTTATTTATTTAAGTCATGCATACTAATTACCAAAAATTTCTTTTGAACAGTCTGCTGTACATAGTATAAAAATACGGAATTTTTAAAAATGCCTTTAGTTTTGTCGAAAGCAAATAGTTTATTGTAACGTGCCGATCATTCATGGAAATCCATCCCTGATTGCATTTTTGGCGAAAACAAACTCATATATTAGCAGATTTTCGTTTTTGTCCTATGAGGAATGTTGTAGAAAACCGGTGATTTATTTTGACTTTTTTTCTTTCTGGCGATATAATCCTACCGTAGATAGTGACGTTACATTCAAATAAGTAATCAACATAACTCATTACAGGGTTTTATTGTAGCTCTGCGACATTACATTAAATTATGACTCACATACTGATAACGACGTAACGTAACTTTGTATTTACAGAGGCCATTATTTTAAGATTGTTACCATTGTTTATTTGTATTTAAAAAAAATTGGTTAAGGATAATTAAAACTGTAAGGTGAACTTTTTGTCTAAGAAGAACTTCTAATACGTAAAGTGATCTTGATTGAGACTCTTAAATTCAACTGTAAAAGCACTCTACGGTTCCTTTTTGTGTCTTAGAAAAAACAGTTTACTTTTTTTATTTAAATTATTTCAAACTAGAAAGTGTTTTTTTTATGTACTCAACTTGGAAAAAATAGTACGTTTAAGTGCCTAATGGAATTAACAAAGTATAGACTAATTCATACAAAAAATATGACATTATTATTTAAACGGGTACGGTGAAATATAGATTTAAATTCCTAAATTGATCGTGCTTAAAAGGTCTTCCTATCAAATGTGCTCTTACAAAACTAGGTTCAAATAATTTGATTTATGTACTTATACTACGCCTTTCACGCACCAGTGACTCCAAACCTCACGTTTAATTAGATTATCAAAACAACAATCAGTATGTTAAATGGATTCCAAACAAAGTAGGAATAATCAAGACGAGCCGAGTTTTGGGATCGTGAATATTCGATGAGCCTGTATTACGATTTCTGTGATGACCCAGTTTCAGTTTGGAATGTTATTATTTTTGATGGATGGGTTACGCCGATAACGATCATAGAGTTATATATGCTTACGTTTTTGGATGAACAAATACTTGGAATAGATGATCTATAATAGTTTACACATACTGGCATATACTGACTGTGAAGTTTGTACTTACTTCTACAGTAAACTTCCTGTCTGTCAATAGCACAGTTGGTTAACTTATAACACCTGCTATGCAAAATTAAGATTCGTTGTTTAAACTTAAACATTTAGTATTAACCTTTAAATATTGACCTTTTGGTAAAGGATTCATGTCCTAACAATATCGACATATAGGTACATGTGTTATGATTTCTAATATAATAATAGACCCAAACGAAATAATCTTAATGAAAACTAAAAACAAATTCATCAATGGAATACCATCTCACAAGTATAAGATCCGTATATTGCATGTGCTACATAATAAATTGTTCATGTATTCCAGCTGTAAGAAACATGTTTCAGTTCCAAAAAAGAACAGTTATTACAGTCCGTATATTAAGAAATAAATTGCAATAGCAACATTAGCGTTCCGTTCCACTTGCCGATTACAATTTGCTTCCTCAAAGGCCGCCGGCGGAATAATTTGTTGTTTATACCGGAACACTAACGTATATTGAGCGTGAAACGAAACGCGTCCACACGGAGACCCTCCAAAATAAGACCATTATTAATGTGGTTATTATATTGGTACTGTTATTTTCCTTTTAAGGAGAATTTCGTTTAGGTGGGTTAACCATCTGGTTATAATGAACGATTTTTTTTTTCTAAAATATGTTTTCCACAGTTTTAGTACGTAATGATTTGTTTTTAACACGTTCATGGGCAGTACTTCGAGAGACGTAAACTGAGACCCTCGTGATATGGCACTACGGCTGTGGCCGGTGTTCTTACTTACACCAAAAACGGAACTCCGTCCATGGCCGCCTATTTCCCATAGCATTTATAGGAAGCAGACTACTCTGTGCCATTTTAGGCTTTAACACAAGCCGCTAGTGTCACAGCAAAAAAGCTCATGGGCAACCTCAACTTCATCCACTACTCTAAAAGGGGAACGGCGTGTATTGTGACTTGTGACACATCACGGCTGAGGACGTAACGGCTGTGGACGAGTTGCCATATTAGGTAAGATTTTTATTGTACGAAATTACATACATAATTATTTATCATCATAAAGTGGCACAATGTTTGACAAAACGTTAAATGTGGCAGTTCGTCCATGGCCGTAGGAAATGTTGTATGAGATTTATTTGTGCCATATCACACAATTTCGAGGATGGTGCTGTGTCCGTGAACGTGTTAACCAGTGAGCATTCTTTGGCTGAAATAATAAATATTTACCAATCGAAGGAAGCACACTGCTGCTGCTGGAAATGGGCTTTCTCCAAAGATCTCTCCAACGGTCCATTTTGTGTCTTCTTTTACTTCCCAAAATCTTCACGAGATCGTCGGTCTACCTTGTTGGAGGCCTATTGAGACTTTGTTGTCTCGTACGTAGTAACCACTCTAAAACCTTTCCGCCGCAATGGCTCTCAGTTCTACAAGTATGTGTCTTGTTTACTGCCACTTTAGATTTACAATTCGCTGAACTATGTTGGTAACTTTTGTTGTCCTGCGCATCTTTTCATTCTGTGGCCTTAGACAAGATGCATTAGGAAATCGTTATTGTTATCGAAAATGTATAGAATTGACGTAAGCTGCAGGACGGTCGCATCAAGCTCAGGGTCAAGTCCATACACTATGACAGTTTTTAAAAATTGTTTACGACAGCGTCAAGCGACTTGTCTAGCCTCACTGATTCGAACTCGTTGAAAAACTCCGTGCAAGGTAATGTTTCCATTGCCCTTTGACTGAGTTGAGCCTTTATGAGCCCCATTATAAAGGACCACGTCACTGTTCCATTAGTCCTCACTGGAAACATACTCGTACACTGGTAACTGGGACGAAGAGATGCTGCATAGCTTTTTGAACGCTCGCTGCCCAGCCGAGTTAGATTCGACAATGGACCTGGGGGAATATTATGAGCTCCTTATTTCCAGCCTGTTCTCGGCAAAAAAAGAATTGCCTGTCAAATTCGTATTATGAGCTCATAAACAGCTATTCTGATTCAGACCTCTGATTTTAGCCGTTCAGCCATGCTGCCTGGCCTAGAATCGTATTATGAGGTCTTATTCGACGTTCATATTTTTACGGCCTAAACTGTCAAAATTAGCAATTTTGAAATAACTGGTATCGGTTGGCTTTTTAACAATTGTTAATATTTATCATCAACTTCAGGAGCTTTTTGTCACATTTTATGTTTAACTAGTTGATAAAAATAAGTACATGTGCGTTATTGTTATCATGCTATATTTTCACGTTTTTGATTACCTAGTGACTAATTCTATTAAGTAATAGAGTCTTTGGATTAAAATCATGTCTACCTACTCTTAATTTATCGAAAAGCAAACGGACACATTGATAAACGCGCGAGAACTAAACGCAATCCGTGAATTGTCAAAATATTTAAAAATATTATGACCAAACTGTGGATCAAACAAAGTTAGGTATGTATCGCCGAGAACTTTGCGTCAAAGCTCTGTCTGTTCGTCCGTGAAACTCGCTGTTTTGTGCAAGATTGGTGCTAGATAATGTTACTAAGATACCAAAGCAGATTAGTAGGTTCGCTAAATATGTACGATTTGATGTAATGATGTAATGTAATGTAAAGGACTCAAAGACAAATATGAACGAGATGATCAATCGTCTATCCTAGCATGGTGCGAGAAGTCCGTATAGAATTACACCCGCCACAGTAACAACCATAGAAATATGTACAGTATAAACCAAGGTTTCTAATCAGGCTACTTCAAACAAATTGTTATTGAAATGCAGTGTGTCTTTTTATCCGCTTGTCATGAATATTTGTTCTGGTTATTCGTTACTAACTGATTCAACATTATATTTTCATCGTAGATACTTATACTGTTTGGCAACACCCATATTTAATTTCTCGGAACAATCAGTGATGAATCATGGAGAACAAAATATCTAACAGTTTCAACTACTAACCAGTACCAATATTATACAGTTACAATTCCATTTTGTTGTCTGGTATGAAAAGTAATGTAGGCTGCAGGGCCTTCTTATAAATGCGCATTTGTTCAGTAAGTAAATTTATAATTAATAAAGTCTGTGAGCATATAGAAGGTGCTTCGGGTTTGTAGTTCTCTCTCACTCACTCTTAATGAGAGCATATGAAAGCGAGCGAAGAGCCAAAGCAAATGCAAAGAATCTTCTAAGAGCTATCTCTAGTAACTCTTATTTAATCTGTGCTTTCGCATGTACATGTTGACAAGTTGTCCTTTTAGTTTTATTTAAAATATTCAATTCATATTCGAATAATATAGTATCTCATCTATCCCTTGAAAATTATAAAACCTACCTTAAAAATAAAATTATATTACTTTAAATGATATTGGAATAGGAATATTATTTAAACAGAAATGGCCAAATTTTATAATTGAACAATAACAATGGGAACTGTTATAAGCTACTTCAAAAATATAGCATTATTTTCAGATTTGTAATGCTGAGAAATGTGATGCACATGCATATATTCAACATAAATAAATATATGAGCTAGTCTTTTATCTTCAGTTGAATGATTCCTAGGTATGATTTTTTAAAATTTTACTTAGAACGGTCCCAAAACGGAATAATTAAATAAGTAAAACAAACACTCAAATCATAAAATGTATTGATATATTTTTAATACAATATAATTTTTTTACTCGTTCATCGACACATAGCTACTATCCAACATTTGCAAGAGGATAATCTACCCAACCAAGTACTTGGCGAAGGAGCTGCTTGTCTGTCTTAACATGGTCACAGTGGCAGTTATCACATGCAACCACAGTCAGTGTAGTTACAGTGTCCACCCAGACGCAGCAGTTGTCCAAAGCCTGTAGATGTCTCGCTGCCAAACCTGATGAAAAAGCATGAATTTTTAACCATTTATTGTTATATATTTTTATCAAATTAGAACATTACTTTAAAATAATTATTTATTTATATTTCAAGCTTTGCTCGTCAATTTATTGGATCTGCTTGCCTCGCAGGTCTTAGCAATCATCATCTTACTTTGCTGCTGAGGGGTCTTTTATAACTGGCTCGTTCACTGACACCTATCGATCACTTGGGTGGCATCGGCAATTAGTTTTAGTGGACGTCTTCGCTAACAATGCAGGCATATTTTTTTTCCATTAAACTTTTCTTGTTGCGGTTAGAGTTCGACGATGGCAAACTATGTTTTGTAAGAGTAAACTTCATTTTGTCCCCGTATCGCAAATGTAATCTCCAAAAAAAACTATTATATGTGCATTAGCGAGAAGCTATATACAGTGTGTAAATCCAATACGAGCAAATATTTTAACGACGGTTAATATGCATCCTAATTAACATAAAAACATGTGTATCGTTAACCTAAGTTGTAATAATTTTTTTCATACTAATTAATTCGCCACGCAATGTATTACAAATAACTCAATTAACCTGCAATTAACTGCGACTTAAATCTTCGTTTCAACTGACAAGGTTTCAAGTGGTTCGGGAAAACTCGGTTAGACTCGGGTCACAGTCGTAGTTATGTGTATTTAAAACTTATTTAGAATGAAAAGCAGTGGAAATGCTTTTTATTTTGTTGTTAATTTAATAAAAAACACTTAGTTCATGCACATACTGATTCCTTCACACTTACAGAAATTAAAAAAAAATATCTTCGTTTAATCCTTAGTTGATCCACGATGTTCCAAACTCAGCGATGTAAATCAGGGGAAACCATTGTAAAATCACAAGACAATGTAGATACCTGTTCTCCATAATAATGCAAAATTATAACGTTTTTCTTAATAAAAATCTATCAACAAACAACCAAGGCACACAGCATTGATTGATACTTTAGGTTATGTGACTGACGGCCACTCGTAATGACATAACGTCAACATTGGCTATACTCACCTGCCCTGCCAAAAGAGTTTTCTATCTTATTGGCACTATGAAAAATATTTTCGTTTCAAGCAGAATTTTTACTAGCTTTTGCCCGCGAGTCTGTCCACGTAGAAATTGTTTATCGCTTATATCGGGATAAAAACTGTCCTATGTGTCATGAGTCATAATAAGTCGATCCGTGGGTGTCGAATTCCTACAAAACCGTTAAACCGTTTTTGCGTGATTGAAACACAAACATCCACGGTACTTTGCCCGAGTTAACTTTGTAACTTCTTTCATTTCTTTTAATCTAATCTTTATTCTACAGAATAATTGTACCGAAGGAAGTTAGACACCTACTTAATTCAAAGTTTTGCATACTACAATAATAACATTTAAGTACTTAATCCCACTAATCCCACTAATAAATGTAAAAAATTCTCATTCTTTGCCCGTGGTTCTACTGCGTAGTCCTACTGACCAATGATTTCTATTTCAATATCAAATTGACAGGGTTGACGGATCTCCGCTGGCGCGGAGCTCCTATTTCTGGGCGTTTTAGCCCTTCAGGCCAGCTGCAAAACTAACATAGCTTAAACCTAGGTACCTCATATTTATGATACTATTTTCGATCAGTAACGATGATTGAATAAATCGTGACACTGCTGTATTGTGTTATTAGCTATACACAAGCGTAGTTCTTTACCAGTGCAAAGGTTACGACCAGCGACTGTATCGCGGGTTTTGCAACTGTATGGTGATTTCATCGCTGAAAAAGATGCTATGGGTGATCTTCCTAAGGGACATTAAGACCTTTAATGAGTAAATGGCGAACTGGACAATAACGCGAATATCAAATTTAATTTTATTTACAAACATAGGTACTGGTACTCTAAAAAAGATACTGTTGAAATTTTCACTGCCGCCGGTGTACATGCCTGAGATAGCTGTTCTCCACGTGTCGACCGTGTACTTCAATACAGGCTTCACAGCGTCGTTTAATGGAGTCTATGACATGGCTGAGATCGGTCGTTTGTCTCAGTTTTTCAAAAACTTCGGTTATTTTGTTTTTGAGCTGTTCCACCGACGTCCTAGGTTCCGAGTACACCTCGTTCTTAACTGCCCCCCAAAGAAAAAAATCGAGTGGCGTTAAATCGGGAGAACGAGCCGTCCAGCGACGTGGGCCAAAACCTCCCGAGCCACCTGTCCTCAAACATTGAATTGAGGACATTTCGCACGCGAATTGCCGAGTGAGCCGGAGCACCATCCAGCTGCAGCCATGTCTGCCGGCGTTCTTCTTCGGGCAGCGTATTAACGTAGTCTGCTAAAGGCCCATTCAGAAGCTGTATAAACTTGTCTGTGTTTAGGTTACCGTCGATAAAAATAGGCCCGATAATACGATTGCCATGAATCGCAGCCCAAACGTTTACAGCCCAACGATACTGGTGCCCAGTTTCTTTTAAATTGTGAGGATTTACCCGTGACCAGTAATGACTGTTACGCTGGTTCCAGACCCCATTCCGTGTGAATGTACTCTCATCAGTCCAGATTATCTTGGCCAAAAAATCGCCGCCTTCTCGATGTTGGCTGAGCAACCACTGACAAAGTGCAATTCGTGGCGGCAAGTCCCTGGAGAGCAAAGCGTGAGCCTTTAAAAATTTGTAAGGATGTTGCTTGTCGCGCTTGAGGATATTGTGCACCACCGTTTGACTCACATTAAAGCGTCGCCCAGCATTCCTGGTACTATCCTCTGGGTTAGACGAAAAATGGAGCAGTATTCGATCTTCTGTTTGAACGGGAACCTCTCGATTCACTGCTGCACCATCAGTTCTTCCGGTCACAGGCAAATCCTCTCGAACTCGCTGTAATGCGTTCACAATCACTCGAGCGCTACTCGGAACTCTGCGATTCGGGAACCGCTCTCTGTACAAACTTAACGCTCTGTTTCCATTTTGTTGAGCTTCACCATATGCTAAAATCATATCACTCAATTCCTGAGCACTAAAATTAGATGGTCGCGGCATTTTAGATTTATGTAACTGTTTTCCAGCATATTTTATGTCATAGTTGGATGCTGTTACGCAAAAATGCGTTATCCCACAATTATTTAGCAATAAAATGTCAACCCACAACAAGAGTTCTAAGGGTTGACACTTTATTGCTAAATACTTGTGGATTGACACATTATTGCGTAACAGCATCCAGTTATCATTTTTTACTACATGATGGGTTTTCTGTATGCAGTAGTGCAATTCCTCATATCTAAACTGTTTTCATAATAAAGAAGTATGTAGGTAGGTACAATACAACTTCTTCGTCTATGGTCATCTGAATTGATTATGAAATTGTCATTACCACAGGTCATGACTCTTTTGACAGTTACAGTTCTTTGTTGATAAATACCACATTAAATCCGCTAAATTAATACATAATCTGTAAATGCAATATTATCCATTAATAAAACCAAGCCCACAAAAAAGATCATGTCAATAATGTGTGAATAATGTATGTGTGTGATAGATGACACACTGGATACCTAGTAAAGATAAGTAAGTAGTATGTACGACAATTTACGTGCATGGGTGCATTAAATTATGATCGTTTCACGTTAAAATCAATAATAATACAAAATAAAACGTTTTTGTTTAGAGAACAATTCTAATTTTTCACGTTAAATGCCATAATTACGCTAGTTTGGCTGCCGATATACGAAAGGTCTGAAAAAGTTATGCATTATACATTGCTGCTCGATGGGACCTTTAAAAATTAATTGCGCTCTATGTATTAGAGTTATTAACGAAATTCCACATTTACATGACTTGTAGAGCTATAACCTACGTCTAGTTTAAATGTTTGCTCGTATTCCATTTACACACTGTATAACACTATAAACATTATAAAACTTGCTTGTTTACATTAACAAAAAAGTACCCGCCCCGCCATGTCAAGTGTGTTCGAAGCATAAATCCCATGATTTCTAGGTAAACAAAAGTTTTATTTTATTTTTAATACAGGGGTAAATAAATAATAACTTTACTCACTTCTTATGAAGTTTTGTTGAGTATTCAAATGTTAGTATAATTTACTTCGTATTAGTCGCAAAACCAATCAAGAATTTGCAAATATAAAAATGAATCACATTAGTAAAAATCCATATATTATTTTCGGAAAGACACCTTACACATGTGTTAAAAAAATAACCAGAGACAATAAACAGGCAGCTTGGGCAGTCGTCCATTCTGTAAACAGGGGGCTGGTAATAACAATTTAAGCAAGGCTGGTTAACGACGAAAAACAGAAATGTCAGAAACCAGAATGGTTTCCTAAAAGCTCATAATAGGCCCCGAGTTCCTTTTAATTGGATTTATCTAACTGGATTGTTTGGCATTAATAAAATTGAGTCTATTGATAGACCTAGTTAGACAAGATTCATTCATAATACGAGTACTTAAAAAAAAAACTAGACTGCCGATACTCTATCGTCAAAATAGAGTATGATAAAAGATTAAATATTTTTAAGCGCCTTTAGTACTTTGATATATTCGACGGTGATTGTGCGAGTATTATCTAGTGGTTACTTCAAATTCATTGAAATCATCATCATATTTGTGTATAAAAAAGGCCATATATCTATAACAAAAACTTTATATGGCAATCCTTTATAAGCAAAAGTCCGAACTCGCAAAACATATCAACAGAATTGAGTAGATAGTATTTTTATACAATCACAAAACCGAGTAGGACATTATAACACGATCGGACATGTTTGATAACACGGGTATAAATTTACGAGAAACGCACCCTTATCGCGTGTTATATTTGTCATTTCTTCTACCAATAAAACATGAGATATGACTTGCCCACAAATTGTCGTGAGATTTTCACTAAAAGAGAATTGGCAAGCGTGTATGAATTCGATCAAGATAGAATAGAATAACGGTCCCTTCGACCACTTTAGTTGGGAGATAAAAATGTAACATTATGGAGGACTCAGCGTCCTTATTTTTTTTTCGATGTCAGTAAGTAAGTATTCCGTGGGCTTGTTTACAAGGTTTCTTGTATGAGAATAGCGATATAGTACTATAAGAAAAACTATTTTTGAATTCACAGTGCATTGGAGTTTACTAGTTGACTATCAAAACTAATTAAAACTAGTACTGCTGTTAGCCACGGACGTACTTTAACTCTGTGAAAATAAGTAAAAGTTTCGACGCAGAATGTAAACGTAAACGATTTTAAAAAACGACCGTAGTGCATAGAGTAGACGTAAGTGCTTGACGCGACCATCCGGCAGGTTGATGTCAATCCAATGCCTTTTTGATAACGATAACACAGCCACAGACGGCCACAGTTCTGTCATCAGTAGCATAGTTAGATCTAAAGCGAGACAACACCTTACAAAAACATAGGCGTTTGTAGTTCCGTAGCATTCAAAAAAGTATACAGTTTTCTGATACTTGTTTGTTTTTTTATTTTAAAACCAATAAATTTAGTTAAACATTGAAAAATATGATTTTGATATAGTAATTCATTCATCCAATTCCCAGCTGTGATCATCTAAACGGCTGTAAAACCGACTGCGCTGCCGCCGTTACAGTCACGTTACGCTTGTGGTCTATTGGAGCAATTATTGCGACGCTAAAGGACGATGATACTGAACTGCTTAAGCCCTGTGCCATTTATATATACGGACTACGATTATTTTTATCAAATAGCTTTGAACATGGAACCAGTATTAAATTGGTACAATACATGTATTGAGATAAATATACCTACTTATTGTTCAACTTCTGCATTTTGTTTGGTAGAGTAAAATACCAAACAAGAACAATAAATCATCATCATCATCATGTCAGCCGAAAGACGTCCACTGCTGGCCATAGGCCTCCCCCAAGCGGACGACACTCCAGAACCAGAACAATAGATACATGATCATAATTACCTTTGACGCCATACTTGGCCTGTGTCGCGGCAGCCAAAAACCATGAAAATAATTACCAAGAGATTTCGGTCTGTACTCTATAATTATAAAAAATACAAATCGCACGGTCGGTTGAACAAGGGCACACAATATACGATGGGACACAAGTGCAATTGTACCCTTGTCCTACCAAAGGTACGAAATATATAGAACGAGTCTAACAAAAAGCAAGTTTTAAAAACCCCAACTACTGTTTGGATAATATCATCAATATAATGTTACTTATCATGTAGGTATATATTTTTTATTTCAATAATTTTACACTGTAATAAAAAAAGTACTCAATGACACCGGCGACGCTAAAACCAATCGTGTCATCCGTTCAGGGAACAAAGAACCATACATACATACATATTGAGGTCAAAAACATTACCCTCCTCCTTTGGAAGTCGGGTAACAACTACCTATAGTTGCAAAGTATTCGACTATGCATTAATAGCAAATAGCGGAATAGGGCTGCTGTGCTTGGTGTGTGTGGTAAGCGGCAGCGTCGCAAGTATAACTAGAACTTTACCGTTATTAAAACTAAGGATTATAATAAGGATTAACGTACGCTGTCGGACAGTTCTGTTAATAGCTTAATGTCAATTCCATACATTTTTCGACACTCGTTTACTTTAGCGTTAAGGGTCCCGTCTAGGGTCACTGATTCCAATTCGTCCTAAAATTTATCAACTACCTTTCTTTTTAAGCATAATTGGTTATTATCGTAAAGTAGTACTTCTAGTAATGTCATGTCTATAAATTGCGCTAGCTGCTTACCACTATGGACCGCATACAGAATTCACACAGGGCCAGACAGGACAACAAAGCAGGTCTAAATAGTTACGAGTAGTAACCTAGTCCAGCTTTTCCTTGCTACACTGATACAAGTTTCAATCCAGTACAATGCTGAATATGGTCTGGAAAGGAAGGATGACTACATGACTAGCCACCCATTGTCTGTTCGGGCCTTGTCACGTAGATGCCCAGTGACTCCCTCCAAAATTTGTCGTCACAGGCACCATCGTGGAGACTAGACTTCAAGCTAATTTGTCACAGAGGTTGAGGGTTAAATCAAACAGTGGCTCTATATATAAAAACGTTACAAACTTAAAACATAAAATGAAACAATATTTACTAAATATCCAATTGGCCAACACTTAGCAGACATCCTGTATTCATAACATGTCCATTTTTTTTTTTTTTTTCTGTGATGCAACTTACTTATTTAATATTTAAAAATAACATAAACATACACACTCGCGCGCAAACTCACACACAAACACACACACATACACACACATACACGCAATAATTCAGAAGTCTGGAATAAACAATTGGTAATAATTTAGTTTAAGTTGTTAATAATTTGGTTTAAGCATTATTTTTAATAAATAGTAGTGAGATGAATTGGGAGTGCCCTCCTCTCTCTTCAATCGGGTGGCCCTGAAAACCAGCGTCAAGGCTAGTAAGCCTGACACCATACTGAGTGCCAACCTTTTCGGTGTTAATTTTAGATTAAGTACTCTAAGTTTGTATTTCTACTTTTTATTATGTTATCTTTTTTGGTATTGTTTATGTTCATTTTATGTTTAGCACCGAATAAACCATTTCTATTGCTATTATATTCTATATTCTAATTGGTAAAACCTAATCCCTTCTATATGTTATACTGTTGTTCATAACTTGGCCTCCATTACTGTCAAGTAAATAAAAGCTTTCATAACGTCGACAATAAATAAGATAACATATCAAAAACTGGCTTTCCCCTTGGAGAATAGACCTTCAGAAACCAGTTCACTTTAAGATACAACATGACCTAACTTTAAATCACAATCCGATTCGTTACATTTGACAAATCATGACATACCCGTACGTTGAAATAAACTACATCTTATTGTTATGTAGGTAGTCAATATAGAAGTTAACTGGGGATTTCTTTCAATTTTCTCACACTAGCATTTACACCCTTGCGTGTGCAAATAAAACAAACAGCAACTAATTTAAGGTAAATACACTGTTTCCCACCGTACATATTAATACGTTTCTCTACGGATTACCCGACCGCTAATTTCCTTAGAGGACGCAGCTTACTTGTCCCAGTGGGGCGAGATAAAGAAGGGCGCTCGTTATACACAATCGGGCTTGATATTACTTACTCGTAAAAGTTTATAAGTTACACTATCAGTTTTAGGTTTTGTGTCTCCTGGGTTAGGGGTTAGGTTTTGTTTGTGATATGGGCCTTTTGTTTCACATTGCCTTGTAAGTTTCAGCTTCTTGTTCGATCGTGTAGATAAAAGTCAGTTTGTTTTGTTTTTGAAACGGTTTATCGGTAATCGTATATTTTTTTGATTTAAAGACACTTGTCTTAGTACTTTTTTTTGCATGAGCTTCGTATTCGTATAGACTTTTGTTTTCTTAATATATATATACATTAAGGGACCTTACAGGAATTTAATTGATTACCATTAAACTATATGACTCATCGAGTTTTAAGCCACAGTTCCCTCCCTGATTCAATTGTTTGCGCATCTAAAATGATCATGTAACTATTATAATAATGACATGTAATTTTTCACGACAATGCATCATTCCCAACGACTCAACGAATTTGGAATTAAGGTTCCGTACAACCGACAATACAACACGAGGTAATTCTAAAGTAACCAACTCAGCCTTGGAGATATCGTTTCGAAACAGAAATCAAATAAATTTCCAGAAAAAATATTTAGGGTACGATATGTAAAGTTCTGCTTTAGATATAAAACTTTAGAGGTAAAACTAATTAAGAGGTAAAACTAATTTTGAAACAAGTTATCTAACTTATATTTACTAGAATTAAATGATAATAATATCTAAATAAAGCTGTCCGTACCTCGCATATTGATGCAAATATTTATTAATATTCTCAGATAATGTTTTACGATTATAATAACCATGCCAACACACTTTTCTGCCTGCATAAAGCCTATTTTCTGCCTTATTTTTTTAGTTTTTGGTTGGTCTTTTATGTATGGTTTAAGATTTTTTATTTCTCAAAAGATTTGCAAAATAACTCTCTGAGAATTCATTTTGTCCTAAGTATTGGTAGCTTTCATGTTACAAAAATAAATAGGGGTAGTTAGATTAGATTGTTAAATTTTAAAGCACCAAACTGTGTACAACGCTTACATACATTGCATCAACATCATATTTTTAAATAAATAGTTGTACCGAATTGAAAACTCATTCTCTACCCGATCTCAAATTGCTACCAGCCATGTTTTCCTCAAGTCGAAAATGGTTAGCAAAGGGTCAGTGGTCAGAGGTTAAACCACAACAACGCTTTGCGTTAGTGAACTAAATGTTCCCGACTATAGCAATTCGTAGCTTCCCTCAGATTTATTGGCCTATCTAATCGCTGGGCCGTTTGTCAAGTTGGTACCGGATGGAAAATATGCGCGGTTGATTGGACTCGGTTTAAACTGTGTGGGAATTTGGTTTCAAAACTCTAATTCCAATAACAAAGGCTTCGCGTTCTGCGGCAAACACGTTTTATAGCTTAACATCATTGAAAACATTTTTAATTATCTTCTTTTGTTTAAAAAAATAAGGGGAGTATCAAACTACGAAAAGAGTGCCGCTTCAGTCAAACTTGTCTAAAGACGAGATCTAACTACGGCGATTAAACCGTTCATATTTATTAAAATAGAGAGCGGTTAATAGTTTAAAATTGACGATTTGCTACTAAACGTGATGCTGGTTACAACGTAGTGTATCATATCATAAGGCCTAACAAAAGCAACAATAAACACACGAATTATGTGTTTAAATTGTTACAGTATTTCATTGTAAGTTCAAGGACAGTTTCAGATTTAATTGTCTGGAAAAGTAAAAAAGGCAATTCAAGAAGATCCGGGTAAGCGCAGCTTCGAGGGGGCTTCTCAGTTGAGCTTTTAGAAATTTATGGCGCTCACAAATAATCTTTTACTCAGTTTGCCGAGGCAAAACATTCTTTTTAACAATTCTTGGGCGAAACAAGTTCTTATAAACCGTTTCTTTTGCATTCCTTTTTGTGAAGGCTACTTACGTTGTAGACGTTTTTTCTCTGTTTTCTTAATAAGACGGACATAGAAGATCAAAATCGTTAATAGGAAGTAGTCGTTTAGATAATAGATCAGTATTGGATAAATTATACAAGGTATTATTTATATCTACGACTGTTTTAAAGTTTAATCATTGCAGGAATAATATAGTATTCGTAAAAGGTACACAGAATGAATATGTCTAGTTACCTTAGTAACTTTTTGAGATACAGCGATTTGAAAATTAGGAACCATGTAATTTAGTACTTAATTTTCGTGTTAGGGCTTAACTGTAAGGTAAAAAAATAAAGGTTATATGTATAAAGATTTATACCTGTAACTGTAGGTACATTGCGTACTCGACAATATGGAAAAAATAACTATGTAAAAAAAGAGTGTCATGACATGTTTTTTCAGTGAGGCACCCTCTATGTGCTATGTTACACTTTATACAGATTTCGCAGTGGTTGAACAGGATATAATGCATTTTGTCTAGCCCTACAGCATAGAAGAATTTAGAAGAGTCAACGGCTAATACCATAGTATAATAATAATGGTAATCATCGTTCCCCATTTTTTTATATTAATATAAAATAGAGGAATCGATTTTTGCCATTCTTACTGAATCATAATTAAAACTTCCACATCACGCGTAGCATACAACACAATCATTCTAGGTACAAACCCTCAAATATCATTAATTACATGCATAATAATAAATACATGGAGGTTCACGGGTTACGTAATGTGGGTTAGAGCCCCTTTATATCACAAGATTAAAGTCTAAATATATGCTTTGCCTCTATGTATACTCAGCGTCAAAAGTAGCTAATCACTTTAGTACTTAATGGCATTTAGTACACCTTTGAACTGTTTGAGATCCGAAAGACAAGTACATACCTATAATTGTCCTTACACATTGATCTACTTTCCAACTTTTTACTCATCTATGGCTATAATATGCATATTTGGAGACTATCAAACTTCCAAAATATCCTCGTATTGGCTCATTTATACACGTCCTTTTCCAACTGCGCCGCCGTCCCATCATCCGTCTTGCTGTATGGGAAATATTTCCGAAGTACTGACGAAGGCCGTTTCTTCCTGCCACTTCTTACGCAAAAATATATTTACAGAGAGAGTTATATCAATAAAATATTTGAAATGTAAAAACACGTTTTTAAAAATAAACGTTATGTAATACAATGTACGAGTAATTCGTCAAATTAATGTCTGTCATAACAATCTGTCTAAAGTGGTCGGTTGTAGTCTCTTTACCTTAAACCATTATTATTATTTAATTATTTGATGGACTGATAAGATACTAATACCAAAAGCAAACACAAGATTTTTTCGGGACATAACTGACGTAAATATCATCGTCACGGTGCTAGTGTAAAATGGCTTTTTTTTTATCGATTGTACAGTCACCTGTATTTACACCATATTATTAAAGAGACGTCGCACATTCTTTTTGAGCCCAACGTTGGATAAAAAGTTATCTTTAAAGTTGCAAGTTGTTGATAAAGATTTTACGGCGATAATATATCTAAATCCCTAATACCCTTACACCAAAATCTTCGTCTATTTTTCTGATCAAAATCGGACGCGGTGCAAATTCTCCATAAAGTGCCTACTTTCTGTACTTAAGTATTCTGTGGCCGCGGTTTTTTCTCGGCTGCCCCAAGCACGCCGGTTGCAAATTACATAATTTATCATGTCGACTCCATTTCGAGCTTGTTGGAAGTTTTCTTTCACTCGTACGAGTATCTGAGTTATCGTGAAATATTTTCATATGTGGATTGATTTAAAGACTGCGACTCTTTATGTGCTTATTCTAGTTAACAACAGTAACAGTTTTACATTATCTATGTTATAAAATGTCAGGACATGACATGTACAGGTATATTTATGACAACACCAGGGCATCATGATATGGCATGTGGTGTTTCGTTTAGGACGGCGGTTCTTAAAAAACTATTTATCATTGATTCATTTATATACTGCCCCCATAAGCCAATATGAGGTATCTCAAATTCAAAAATCGAAGCAGATTCAAGCTTCACCCGTTAGTAATATGGTTGCACTTGCTATAGGAGTTTTGTCAGAGATACCACCATTTGTTTTATAAGGGTATAGTTAATTTTCGTGACTCGACTAACTAAAGATAGTCCTTAACTATGAACACTTTCTTTAAAAACCGCCCAAGTATTGGATGGTATCGTCCTCATTATATAACAACCACACCAAGACAAATACTTAAAAATATTAACATGGCCAAAGACCTGGAGTTCTTTTTGTTCACTAACATAACATACTAACGTTACACAGTTATGTTTCCCCAACAGAAAAATCCAAATAAATATAGTATCAGGGTTCTGTAATTTAAAAATAACCGACAACAGAGATAAATACACGTAGTATTTAAATAACTGTATATTTTATTTGTCACGCTTGTGTAATACCAACACAAAAATATGAGCCGGAAGCAACCCTCTGACGTGTTTACAATACATAATCCGGAAATTCTCAGGAGGCTCATGAAATTTTGTGTGTTTGTATAATGCAAAAAAGGGACGGCATGTCAGATCGTTAGTTCCCGCAAGAACGTTATGTTAAACGTTTTTGTTTTTTAAATTCATTTTGATTTTAGTTCTGCGATTTTATTCAGCTTTGAAGAGCATCAACACCATTGAGAAAACGGTGCTATAAAAGTATATCCTAAGTTTTATATAAGACTATTGTAAAAAAGAAGAACTAAAGTTAATCCTGACACCTTTAATTCCAGAGCTTCTATTCACTTCGGTAAAACCTTCTTGCTTTTGACATACGTAACACGTTAACAATACGACAACAGGTCAAAGCAATATAGTTTTTATCCAGTAGAATAGAGGCCCAGGTCAAATTATAACCTCAAACCCAAGAAATATGTTATTAAGTGTACTGCGATGACAGGTGTCAGAATTCATCGGTTAACTACCTTTTACTATAGCGGTTTAGTAAAAGGCAACCTTGAGTAAATATAAAAAGAAAATATGCTCTTGAATCATAAATTTAAAAGGTTAAAGTATAAATATTTAACCTTCATGTCCAACTCGTCCTTTTGCTATTTTTAGAAACGGCTCCTGACAAATATTTACCCACAGTTTTACATATTCCCTAGACTGTAGAAAAGCATTTTTAATCTAGCGACGAAGCTACATTTCTAGCATCTCGTTAGATGTGTATTTTTCTTTCAATTAACATAACTTTTAGGTCATAATGATAGTTTTTTGTTGAACATACCTCTATTTGTACAATAATATGTAGAGACAAAATTATGATTATAATCTATTCTTTGAATCTCTTGACGAATATTTCTCATTTTACTCATTACCTTGACTCAGTTTTTTTTTGTATCAAATCACAATTCTGACCTTACCTCACATATGACCCTAATGTATTATTTTATCATAATAAATGCAAATTATAAATGTATAAAAGTTATAAGTGAAAATTTTAGCGGTGATTTACAAATTTTATTATAAATAGTGTCAAGGAAATTTTAGGGGTAAAACACATTTTATAAGATGGCAGCCCTATGTTTGTGCATTCGTGAACTGACGGCTCGATACAGAGTTAGTAAGTTTTAATGAGATTTTTGAGGTAGCCGTGCGGTCTTAGGGAGAGTCATGAAATTCGGATCGTAAATTGACTTACCCGAACTTACTTTCGGCTTGTCGTGTCCCAGGTTAATCCGCTTGAAAGTTTAATGTAGAGATGGAAAAATCGTGATGAGCTCAGCTTATCTAAAATATGGCGTTTGTTTATGTATGACACAAGTTAGATGGGTTTCAAGAAAACAAAAAGTTTTAAAATAAAAATTCAGAAAAACATATTTTTTATAACTTTATGCAGAGTCTCGGCGACCACACTGGTAAGTTAAAATTGATTCTGCCAGTGAGAGCTTGATTATTAAAATAAAAAAAGACTGAATCGTTAAGGTATTTTCATTAATTCCCATTCTATTTTCTTTTTGCGTAAAACCTAATGGAATTAAGTTCGGGTGTCTCGATTAGAAACGTGAATTAATTTAAGCTAACCAAGAAAAAAGGTTGTTACTAATTCCAACGTGACCATGCGATCAAATGAGCTTCCCTTGGGCGAAAAAAATATTAATTAGTCCCTTTACCTACCCTGCCATTATTACAATGGTTTGTAACAGTTACGTATTAATATGTTTCTGCTTGCTCGTATTACATTTAAACAAGTGCGTGTTACAAAGAATGTACCTAAACCTAACCTTACATTTAATGTAACAATGTCGAAATAAAATTGAGACATGACGTGAAAGTGATTAGATACAATAGTGATCATTCACTTTATGTGTTCGACTGTACCAATAGTTATAAAATTATATTTTATACCTTTATGACCTTTTTATACTTTAAACCTTTTTGGTCGGATTTTTCGATAACTATTCAACTTAATTAGAGTTACGTGAAAACGGTTGAATTGTTTGTTTTAGTGTGACAACTCTTTTCACTACCCAACTGCCAAGACGAGTTATGTTTATGTTAACATACTAATTAAATTATTAATAAAATAATATCGGAGGACAATCCCACACAAATTGACCTAGTTCCAAACTAAACGCTAGAAATGTAGGTACTATGGGTGATAGACAATGACAAACATACTAATATAGAGAAAAATATACTAAAATACACAAAAACATCCAAGACTCAGGAACAAATCATACAAATACCTTAACCCAGTCAAATTTTGTTTATGCATAGATTATGAAGTAACCCTATGGTCGCCTGAGAAAAAAAAAGTTTCCATATAGTATTGAGTAATTTTATTTCATATACACACTGCCTATAAAAGTTTTTGTTTTTTATAAAGTAGAAAATACGTCGTACATTTTAGATAGTATGGAGTCTCTTTAACTTGGAGGTAGCTCTTCGAAACTTTCCTTTACTTAAGTTAAATGCTGGAGGAAATAATTAAATTGCGAAGGTTTCTGGACAAATGGTTATTGGCGAAGGAATCCGAGGGTATTAATTTCTTCACCAAAGGTTTTTAGTGAAATTAATGGGGTTTTCCCCTTAAAAGGGTTTATTGCTGGTCCCAATGAATTGGCTATTGGTAGCGCTGCTTTCCATTAAGTCAGATACGCACTCTGATTTGTTTCAATTAATCTATTTTTAATTAAGACTGTGAGCCCTTACTATATTTACAAATAACACTTTTGTATAGACTGAAGGATTATTATGTGCGTTAGGGGTTAAAAAACCCCTAACGCATAGATAGGGGTGTTATAAGTTTGACGCCTATGTCTGTATGTCTGTCTGTCTGTGTGTTGGTCTGTTTATCTCTCTGTGGGATCGTATTTTTTAAACGGATGGACTGGTGTTTTTTTAATATGAAAAAGCTAGTTAAACTGTAGGTTTAGCCAAGATAGGGCAAACCCTGTAGTTTACCTAATGCACGTAGGTAATTTAATATTATAATTAAACCATTAGCTAGGTTAATTATACTTTAAGTATCTACACATAGTACACCCATAACAAGCCATAGGTGCATCAAGTTACAAGGTCATAAGTTTCTGATTTCTATCGAGTCGTGATATGTCATTTTTATGACTATCAATCAATAAAAAAAAATTGCTCTATTCTATTTACAGTAGGTTTATATTCCATTGGAAAATTTAGTTGCATGCTGGGCCTTAAAAGCCTAAGTTAGGTGTGATAAAAATCAGCTCTGAAAGTAGTGGTCGGCACTGTGTTGGAGGTTCGCTTAACGCTTTATCGCAAAGGAAAATGATACAAAAAAAAAATGATATTGGCACAAAAACTACGACGGCTTCTTGAAATATCCTACGTTCGTTAATAAATAGCAATATCTGTCACAAAATGGCAAACAAATAAAATATGAAATGATTATGAAAATAGATGATAGCTTCAGTACAAACAGCATATATTTAGAATGAAACAATACAGTCGACGACAAAAAGACGTATCCATTTTTTCACCTTGTTGCATTGTAATAAAGGTCAAAAGTTGATACATCTCTTTGTAGTCAATAAAACTTACTTCCTATGTATAAGTAAGTACATAGGCTACTTGTAAAGTTCCCAAGGGAATCGACATGGATGTCGTCGCGAACAGAAGATAGTCTTACTATAATATTATAAATGCGAAATTTTGTGTGTGTGCGTGTTTTAGTTTGTTACTCCTTCACGCTGCAGCTGGCTTTACGAAATTGGATGAAATTCGGAATGGAGATTGCTTATTCTATGGTTATTTTATAGTCTATTCATCCCGAAAAACTAAAATTTCTTAAACGAATTATCAAAATAGAAATCTACGCGGACGAAGTCGCGGTCAAAAACTAGTATTTTATAATGGCTATGTTTAACAGATCATTAGATATATTAAAATATAACACCAAAAAAACACTTTTTACTGCCAAAAATAGTAAATGATCACCAAAACCTAACCTAACCTAACCTAATTTGGTGATCGTTTACTATTTTTGGGCCCCGAAGATTATTTTGGTGCTCATAATCATTATATTTATTGCCTTTTATAATTCACGGTTTCGATTTTAAATGATTCACAAACTTTAGAAATGTGGATGTTCATAGATAATAAACAAGGCCTTATGACCCTAAAGCACCTTAAAATGTAAACGTGAAATATATAATAAACAAGGACACTAAGACTTTTCCATTTAACCTCAAAACTTGGAGCACATTCATCTTGGCCTTTTCATTTTCTTTTTTTCATTTCTCACTGGCGTGGGCGGGTTTTTATGTTTTATATAAATCATACAGTTAAGATCCCTTTTGGATTTATGTTTCTCGGTAATGATCGAAACTAGCGAACATAAAAGTTAAGTTATATACTTTAATGTACATTACCAAGCATACAGATGAAGCAATTGCTTTAAAGCATATTTGGTATGACATGAACATCACATTTTGCGCAAAGTCAAAGTGCAATTTTATTACAGTGATAGAAATACTGGTATCACTATGTTTTGCTCCGTAAAACCGATTTCAATGAAATTTGGTGTGGAGATAGCTTGAGTCCCGTTAAATACCTAAAGTGTATTTCAGACTATTAAACAGTTCCTGAGAAAATAGTAATACGTATAAACGATTTCTACACGAATGTAATCGTAGGAAAAAGTTAGTTAGCAGGCTTTAGTTTAAACTTTGATCCTACCATACAACCATATTGTACTTTAAAACCTACCACCAAGCAACTTTCCCACAGTGGCCATGGTTGTGTTTCTTGTTTCTTCTTTAGTGGCGATAAGGCTACTAATATACCTATAAGCATTCCATCTTAGTCCTCATTGCTGGCAACGCATTTCTGCTCTTAGGATTGCAGCCTTAAGATTGTAGTCACGAAAATACATCTACTTACTATCAGGTGGGGTCGTTTGTCTTCTACGTGCTATAAAAAAATGTAGCACCGTCACGGACTTTAATTGATGAACTGCTTTAGAATCTCCTATATAACCAACGATTAATTCTTTTGTAATTTTTATCTCGCCACTTGACGCTGTCATAACGACAAGGTTCTATGGTGGATCAACAGTTAAAGCCCTTGATGGTATAAATACCTGCCGTGCCGTAAAAGTACTACGCACCTCGACCGCGGGATTAATGCTATTCAATTTTAATATCGTGTCATCGATAAGGTAATGAGTTAATTAAATTTCAAACTTCAATTCCTTAGTCTTGATGGTTCATAATTTAATGTCCATGTCTCTTTTGTAGTGGAAAATTGCCATACACTGAAATGTCCCTAAAACACCTAAAAATGGGCTTTCAGGTTATGTCGTATGTAATCTGATAGAGTTTCATTCAGGCGCCTGAGAACAAGGGCAAGTTGGATGAGATTCTGATAATCTGGCATGTATCTGAATGAATTGAAATTACCACTTCTTTTAGGTATGTAGATAATTATATGAACTAAGTTTTGGTGATGAGAATGGAAAGAAGTTAAGGCGTTGGGAAGTACTTAAATGGCAATAATACTCCTCAAACTTTTTACACGCGATGGGCGAAGTATTTTGTAATGGTATTTTTTGATGAAAACAAGATTAGGCACATAACATAACGCGTCTGTGGTAAACTCACTGGATTGCTAAGAGTTGTTCAGCACGTTGCTTTCATAACCAAATTGATAATTAACGAAATAAAAGAAAAGTACAAAAAACCCTTTCAGCCTTTCATCGTCAAAAGTAAATCGAAAGGGTTGCCTGAAAATACTTTTCACAACCAAGTTAATTAATATATTTTAATTAATAACTAACAGTCAAGTTACCCAATTTTTTTACCGCAACGGTAAATACTTTTTTAGTCCCAGACATAAAACACTGGATTAATTTGTAAATGAAAAATCTTTAACTTCATATATTGGATCACTAGTAAAAATAAAACATAATTTTATTGTTAATAATTATAAGTTATTAGTGAACAAGATTGTAAATTGAAGTCAGTTAATTTTACTTAAAATGTCATTGCCATGTGCCATTACAAAAAAATGGTAAAAAGCTCAAATTTTAACAGTGAAAAATATGCAATAAAGTATATTAAAGTACTTTTTTCTTTGAAATGCTCATAGATTGAGCGTTCCCACGGTTTAATAGAGGTTCTGGCTTCTATGGCTCTTGAAAAAAAACAGTCAGTTATACAGTCATATGTTTATGGCTGTAATACTAATTTCTTGTATTCAAAAAATACGTAAGTATGAAAGTTTGTTTGTGTCTGTCTTCACAGTTCTGATCGATGTATCAGGTCACGGGTTTGGCGAAAATATTTTATGGAGAATATAATGCAACATAATTAAATTTTAATTAATAGGGCGCTTTCAACAGGATATTGGTGCTGTAATTGCCTCACACCATCGCGTTCGCACCTGCTGCGCTCAATATTCAAGCTGCTTGAAAATTGCATATCGCGCAGGGGATTGCAAAGCAATCAAGGTGTGTATTAGAAGATGTTTTCCGCATGCAACAACCAGTTTTTCTGTCGTTTTGTAACATACTTCATCAAAAGTAGGTATATCCAACAATGTGCTGTTCATTTAACTCTGACTCTTAAACGAAATAAATGCGTTACAACTTCTATTCACGAAACTATGTGCTAACTGTGGACTGCTTGTAGCTCCTAAGAGGTACAGTTGAATTCTGCTTAATAGAGATTGCTGTGTTGAAGCGAAATTTGCAATAAACTCTCAGCGGTTTCTTTCCAGAATTTCATTGCGGGTGGTGATAGGACATTGCGCACGGTCCGTCCGGATCACTACCACCATCTTTATCCTTTTGCCTACCGCCAAGCAGCGTAAGGTGAAATAATTAGTAAACAGACATTCCATCTCGGTCCTCAGGGTTGGCTACGCTTTTGCAGTCTTAAGATCCCTTGAGAATGCATACTTCAATGTCTCAAAGATAACTTATAATGAGATGGCCTGTGGGCTCGTGTACCTTCTTTATGAAATATTGTTGATGATTTGGATTTGAGGGTAATTTGGATTTGAGAATGTTTAGAAAAATTCCAGAAAAACCTGATTTGATAGTAATTACTGTGGTTACGAAAACAATGACTAGTGGGTTAACATTAATATAGACATAGTTATATAAAAAGCACTAATACGTTTGTTTACAGCTAAATAATTTAAGTATACCTACCATACCATACTTCGTTAATGGTAAAGTAACGCTCCTTAACAAAGTTGTAAAAATAGCCATCCCCAAAATGGAGGGGCAATGCACACAAATTGCGTGATAAAATAAATTAAACCATCTCATTAAAGGCCCGTTTACGCTGAAACTGCGTAATTACCTTTGAAAATTTAAGAAATGCTCCCATATTTTAGTGTGGAACACCCTGCCTCCAGTAAACGGCTTTTTAGAGACGTTCATCACGGACGCCAAAGGCTTTTATCGCAATTATTTTGGCGGTAAAATATTAGTTTTAGACGAAAGTATTAAAATACTTATAAACGTTAGCGAATAATAATATTTTACAGCTATAATATACACTTAGACTTTTATATTACCCTAGTTTTCAAATGATGAGTTAGAAAATTCGCGTAGTTGTTAGGTGTTGTTCAAGTTTAATACCTTAACGTAGTATGTTTTTAATACATTGAAGTCAAAACAACACGGTTTTTAAAAGTCGGTAAAGGCTAGCTTAAAATAAATTATTGACCATATTTCGTTGCTACATCTTTACGCATAAAACATATTTTCATTTAAACCAAAACTCTTTACGTTCTGACACTGAGTTTTCAAGATTAACTATTAATTTTTTGGGTATTACAAAACTATAACCTAGACCAGAGTCAAAAACTTAGCAGAGGTTACCAAATAATGCCTTTCGTGTTGCAGTTTGATTAAAGCGGCATCGTTACAATGTTCCAATTGCATAAAAGGGTAACTAAATAAACCGAAAATGAAAAGCCTTACGCAAACCGGCTTCAACGTCAAACACAATGCGCTAACACTGGGTCTTGGAATTTATTATTTTTTACTGGTACCCCTATTGTTATACTATTGTTAACGTTATAACAGCTGTTACTAACTTGACAGTAAAGGCGGTCGATAACAAACACGACTGACACGTCTGACTCTTGGATGTTTTCTATGTATTTCTGTTTGTATTTCTACGAGTATATAAGCAAGATTATCGTTGTATAGTAGGGTAAAATTACCAGTTTTGGCAAACTTTACACCGCTTTTGGCCACTTTAAATTTTAACTTATAAATATCTAAAGAATTATCATCATCATCATCATCATGTCCGCCGAAAGACGTCCACTGCTGGACATAGGCCTCCCCCAAGGCTTTCCACTCAGACCGGTCTTGTGCTTTTCGCATCCACCGCGGTCCCGCGATCCTGACGAGGTCGTCACTCCATCTTGTTGGAGGCCTACCTACAGCTCGTCTTCCGGTCCGCGGACGCCACTGCAGAACCTTCTGACCCCATCGGCCATCAGTCCTGCGAGCAATGTGCCCCGCCCACTGCCACTTCAGTTTAGCTATTCTTCGGGCTATGTCGGTAACCTTAGTTCTACTGCGGATATCATCATTTCTGATTCTATCACGCAAAGAAACCCCGAGCATAGCCCTCTCCATAGCCCTCTGAGTGACTTTGAGCTTCCTTATGAGGCCCATTGTTAGCGCCCACGTCTCAGATCCGTAAGTCATCACCGGCAACACACACTGGTCAAAGACTTTTGACTTCAAACACTGCGGTAATTTGGACATAAAGGTGCTGCGAAGCTTCCCGAACGCTGCCCAGCCGAGTCGGAATTATGAAACTACGCAAATGGTTTTATATTTTATCTTTATATTAATCTTCAGTATATGAAGAGCCACCTTCCACTATCACTCAAGCGAAAACTCGTTAACGTGTTTATTCGGCCTGTCCTAACCTGCGGTGCCCAAACATGGTTACTCACTGATAGTCAAAAGTCCAAATTGAATGTTTGCCAACGAGCCATGGAGCGCAGTATGCTAGGTGTCAATAGGACAGATTGCATCCGGAACGCCAAACTGCGCTGCAAAACACACATAGCTGGCGTGCGTGTAAAAACCGCCAGGCTTAAGTGGGATTGGGTCGGTCACGTCTGCCGCATGCACCCGGACCGGTGGGCTAGCGTGGCCACCAAGTGGGTGCCACAAAATGGGCGACGCAGACGGGGCAGGCTAGACGGAGTTGGCGGGACATTTGGACGCATTCCTCAGCAACTGGCCGGAAGAGGCAGTTAATTGGGACTCATGAAGATCAAGAGGAGAGGCTTTTGCCCAGCAGCGGGACACTCGTATAGGCAAGAAAAAAAAAAGATTTGTTATAATCAGTCTTAACAATTTATGAATATTATTTTTATTTTTACAGTTTTTTTGATAGTCATTTGATCTGTTGGCCACAAAGGGTACTTCTACCCTACCCATAGTACCCTGAGCTTATTTTGGGACAATCTCAATCTGTGTTAATTTGTCCCTTGATATATATTTTATTTATTTCTTTAAACAACACGATGGCAATAGTGGTAAAAATAAAAATCCAAGAATCCTTTTTTAGTGCACCTCTAAATTTCAAATCCCTAGATCCAATGGTTTCGGTTGTGTTGATCGATCAGTCAGATTCTTCTTTTATACGAGGGCTGCACTGAAAGTTTCGGGAATCTAATACTTAGAAACATATTTTTGACACATATCATACCTTTTTATAATCTCTAAAGTTTCATTATTTTAACACACTGGCCACATAGAAAAAAAAAGCGATGGTTCGGTTTCAATTGTTTTTTGAAGTCGTCGAGTCGCTGCTGAAAATGGAATTGTCCCGTGAAAATTTAAGAGCTATGATTTATTACGACTTTAAAAGTGGATTATCACAAAAACAATGTGGAGACCGGATGATTGTTGCTTTTAGTAATGAAGCACCTTCAAAGACGACAGTATACCGGTGGTATGCAGAATTTCAACGTGGCCGTCTATCCCTCACGGACGACGTGCGTGAAGGTCGACCAAAATCGGCAGTTACGCAAGAAAACGTCGATGCTGTGCGTCAGCTGATAAAGGAAGACCGACATGTGTCATATCGGGAGATTCAAGAGTGTTTGGGCATTGGAATGAGTCAGATACAAATCATTTTACAGGAACAATTAGGCGTGCGAAAGTTGTTTTCCCGTTGGATCCCTCACTAATTGTCTGAGGAGCAGAAAACGACTCCTGTCAATTGGTGCCTCAGAACTTTGAATAAATTCAACGGAGGAAGCTCAACTGCAGTTTTTAGCATTGTATCCGGTGACGAGTGTTGGATATAATATGCATATGAGCCTGAAAATAAAAACCAATCTCGAGTATGGGTCTACGAAGATGAGCTCAAGCCGACAAAAGTTATTCGTTCTCGCAGCATGGCCAAAAAGATGGTGGCTACGTTTGTCTCCAAATCGGGTCACGTGGCTACTATTCCTCTTGAAGATCGTAGAACGGTCAATGCCGATTGGTACAGCACTATTTGTTTGCCGAGTATCTTTGCTGAACTCCGAAAAAAAAACCCTAGTCGCCGCATTATCCTTCACCACGACAATGCCAGCCCTCACACCGCTCGGAAAACAACTGAGTACCTGGATGGTAAAAAAGTCGAATTACTGGACCATCCTCCATACAGCCTCGACTTAAGCCCCAATGACTTTTTCACATTACCCAAAATTAAGGATAAGTTGCGTGGTCAGCGGTTTCAGACGCCGGAAGCAGCAGTAGAGGCTTTTAAAATGGCCATGTTGTCGACCCCTACTTCAGACTTCAATAAATGCTTTAATGACTGGTTTGATCGCATGGAAAAGTGCATAAAATATAAAGGAGAATACTTTGAAAAACGATAAAAATACTTTTATTCGATTTAACTGCATATTTTTTTCTATTCCCGAAACTTTCAGTTTGACCCTCGTATAATCTTACATCAATTTAAATGCATTCGCTTAGATACGATTACAGTTTGAAAGTTTGTAAGTGATGTACATATAAATAATTGAAAGTGTACTGGTATTACCATACCGCATTTTTTTCAGAAGAATTTTCTTAACTTCTATAATAATATAGGCGACGCCAAATGTGTAACTCAAGTTAAGAATGTTCTGTGTAAGGCAACTTCAGAATGTCGAGAGACCCTAATTTACGTAGCCGTAGGCTGAGAAATGCCTACTTTCAAAAGATCTTTCAAGGTTAGGCAGTTAGACAAGACCTATATTTTACAAAAATAAAAACTTGCCTTTGACGTGTATTATACACGTGGATTAAAAAAAACGATCTTACACTGTAAGCAATCCTTACAATAAAATTAATATCATACAAGTTTTAGGGCATTAAACGCATTTTATTCTTAGTGTTAATGAAACTAGCAACAATGCGTAATAAGGAAAATATATTTTAACGTCTATAAGTTTAAGGCTGCATTCGCGGAATTAGGATTGCAGTCTTTATACTGCAGTCTTTAGAATGCCAATTTATATGTATCACCGATCTCACTATCAGATTGTCTGTGTGTTCGTTGGCCTTATCAATGCCATATACAAAAGATATCACACTTAAGCGCTTTGCGCTGACTCTGTAACAGTTTATCCGCATTTAACTATTTAGTAACTTACAATAAACTTAAAATACTTTTAAAATATTGTATACCTAGAAGAAACAATGCTATTGTTGGCTGTGTTGGCACCATACCAATTATTGGCACCACAATTTTATTTCAAGCTAATACAGTTGAAAATACTACCATCACTACCAGCTGCCAATAACTGGAAATTAGGATGCCAATAATTGGGTGTATTATCCTACTTACAGTGATATTATGTAACATCAATATACTTGGTGACTTCGAATTGGTAATACAAAATGTATGTTTTGCATACATCTTTCATAAACTAAACCCTCCTAATAAGAGTGGAGTTACATATATTAGCACCGATTAGCATTTTGTGTATATAAAATAGTTACCTTCCAACAAGATGCGTACACGCATCAATTCTTCTTTCGCATGCATACTCATTTCATTCAAATCAGCCTTCTATAAACAAAATGCGAATAGGTACTGATAGATGCGACTTCTCCCTGTCTCCTGCTGCTAATTAAATTTTTCCAATTTTAGTTTAATGCCTTAACCATGTATAAATTAGATTTATAAGTGATAACGTCGAGTGACAGCGGTGAAAGTTAGTTATTATATGTGGGTAACCCGCTTTAGGAATTCAATTATTCGTTTTATAAGAAAATTAACGATAATTAAAGAAGGCTAATTTAAACAGCTGAGTTAATGTTACTAATTTGAAGTCACCTTGTAGAAAACCACTTTGATAATAATAATACACGAAATTTAAAAAAAAGGTTTTAGGTAATAAAACAAAGTATTTTATAACAATACTTTTATTCGTTGATGTGTTTTTAATCCTATATTTACAATTCGTAAAAACTATAATATTTAGATGTAACTCACAAGAAGTTTAACTAAATCATAGTAGTCTTTCATGAGATCTAATCTTAATACTGTACAAAACCGAAAAACAAACTTAACAAACGGTATTTACAGACGTGTCAGACATCAGAAAGTATTCATACTAGATTCTAATGAATGTGAATAATTAAGTAGAGATTTATATGAAAAGAGATTAAGTACCAAATTGTGTATTGGCAAAAGGTCTGAAGATGTAGTAGGTGAGAAAAAAGCAGAAATATAATGTTGTCTTGTCCAAAGTGGATTTTGCACAGCCCTGTTGCATGGCCGCTGGATGTTCACCTGAAAACAAACGTTTATTTCATTATGATGTTCAGCTACAGGAAAAAGCTTACTTGTTTTAAAGTGGATAGCCAGCCAACTGTAAAGTAATAAGTCTGCGTTGTTTCCTGCCTTGTTTCCGGGTGATGACAGTGACGAAGTTGCTTTAAGAACTCAAATAAAGAAGGCTTACGAGGATTGTGAAGTTAAAAAACTCCATACAAAATGCGAAAACGTTTCTCACCCCATGATTTTTAAATTTGTTGTAGATATAATGAAAAACTGTGTCTTTACGTTTTCCTATCCAAGAAAATATTTCTTAGAATTAAATAAACTTAAAAAACAAAAAAAAAAACAGAACTCGTTACTTATACTATACAACAACAACATATTCAAAACACGTGGGAGAAGAACTAGGGGGTGAGAATCGTTTTCGCCCGAAGCTAAATTTGTATGACTTTTTTTTTGACGGCTACGATGTTTTAGCGGGTCTTCACAATCCTCTTAAAGCGTTTGCAAAATTTGTCTATTCTTGAGGGAATAGCAAAAACCGACTTCTACTTGGGCGGAGTCGCGGGCAACCGCTAGTTACGTAATTGTACGCTAACATTTATTCGTTAAGTTACTAGGTACGGTAAGACACAGGAGTAAATAATCAAAGTCAAAAGTAAAATTTAATACGCATTACAAAGAACAAATATGACCAGAGTGTTTCTGTTCATAAATACAAAGAGATAGTTTAATAAAGTTAAAAGGTTTTTCTTTTATTATACCAAATTTTAGTACTTTTATTTGGTTGGCCTTAACGGATCTAAATGAAAGCAATTTGGGAAAAGCACAAAGGCTGTCTTTTCAAGTGCAAAACATTTTGCATGAGCAACTGAAGGTTCGGAAGCTTTGCACTCGATGGATACCGCATGATTTAACGGAAGACCAGAAACGACTGCGTGTAGAGTAGTGCCGAAAAATTATACATAAGTTTGATGGAGGAGAGTCATTGGCTGTCTATAATATTGTAACAGGTGACGAAACCTGGGTGTATTGTTTCGAACCCGAAATAAAAAGTCAGTCAGCAGAATGGGTCTTTCCTTTTGAAGAGTTGCCAACTAAAGTTAAGAAAAGTCGGAGCTCTGGCAAAACAAAAGGTTGCGTCTTTCTTCGGAAAAACTGGACATTACAGTGTCGCATGAAAATCAAAGAACAGTCACTGCAAATTGGTATGTAAACAATTTCTTGCCCAGTGTCTTAGAAAAAGTTCGTGAAAAGCGTCGTCGCCATGTCATGTCATACTTCACCACGATATTGCGTCCGGACATTCCGCTAAGAGAACGAATGCGTATTTGAAGGCTTCAAATGAGGAACTGATGACGCATCCGCCGTACAGTCCGGACCTCGCACCCTGCGACATCTTAATATTGCCAAGAATAAAACACAAACTTAGAGGTTTACGATTCTCAAGCCCAGAAGCGGTGGTGAATGCATGAAGGTATTGAAGAGGTTCCTACTGAAGATTGGACCCACACCTTCACACAATGGTCCCAACGAATGAAAATTGATCATAAACATCTTATCTAGTCGTATTTATTTGAATTCTAAAATGTTCAGTATGATCTACTCGTAAAAGTACCTATTATGAAAGGAAATAAATTAAGCTGTCCACAAAACTCAAAATAATTGTCTGAAATATTGCCAAATGATACCGACTGTTCGTTAATTAAGTCTTTTGTTGAATAGTATTTTCTCCTTTTCTCGTCTCTATTATCTGTTTAGGCAATATATAATATACATTTTTGATCTGAGTAGGAATGTAGGTTCCTGTTTGTTTTTTCGTCTGCAAATTCGGTAAGGTAAGTATTAGGGTAGAAAGCCCTTTTATAGGGTTCCGTAGTCAAACTAGGAACCTTTATAGTTTCGCCATGTCCTTCTGTCCGTCCATTTGCAGCCTAGCTCAGAGACTTTTACTACTAGAAAGCTGTAATATAGCATGAATATACATATTATGATATTATCTTATCTTATGGTGGGGTCCTTACGGATACACTTCGACCCTGTGGGATCTTTTATGATTATGATATTAGTCACGCCAAAAAAGTGATAAAAGAAAATCTTGAATTTTTTGTTTTTTTTTTATTGCCTCCCCTTCACTTAACGTGGGGAAAAACGATTTTTGAAAGATCTTCTCGACGGCTCCCCATAGTAGGGGTATCGTCGGACAGGTCTTTCAAAAATATTGCAGGTTTGTAAAATCAAATTTTCAATTAACGTATATGAAATTTTAAGCTTTAAAGCGCTAATTTTTGTTAGAGTCTAGTTTCGTCGTTAAAGTAAAAGAACGCTACCTTCATAGCAGAGCTAACCTTCATATCCAAACCTCAATAACGTATACCTAGATAAGTTTTAGTTACTTACGAACAAATAAAGAGTAAAATATTGCCATTATTATGCATTGAGGTATGAAAGAACGCAGTCAATAATAATTTCATACCCAACCATTACAAAAAGTACGTGTTTACAGTAAAGCCAGAATACACAATAAATAAAAATGTCTGCCTGCTCCCTCTGGACCAAGGAACCTTGGAAATATCCGAGGGATTATCTAATCTACCACGCTTGTCTTGTTTCGGTCAAGTTATGAATATTTAACTGCAAGCTATTTTCCGGTTTGGCTACCGTCAGGCAGAGATACAGCGGATAGCTATATGTCAGTCATGCATTAACTTTTCATTGCTTTTTTTGATTTTGCCTTTGATTCGTATGCTAGTCATACCGATTTTTATGCCAACGAGCAATTGACAAAAAGTATTACACAAATGCTTGATTACTTTAAACACCGTAACACAGTGGACATTTGAATACCAACTACTACCTAATTAATAATACCCACGTACAAATGAATGTTAATTTTGAAGCATAATAAACACAAACAAATTTGTTTTAAGTCTGTTCGTAGTTGAAATCTTACAAAAGGATTTTAGTCAGTTAAGCTTAGAGGAAAGCGTCTAATAGTTTTAGAATTTATTCCACCGGGCATTCTTGAATTGGTTAAACCAGGTGACTTAGAAATTTAAGTTTGGTTAATGAACCTGAATTGGTACCTTCTCGAGGACACGGGTATTTCAGAAATAATAGGCATCTAAGCAATTTTGTTTAGAGAGTAAATGAAAACGGAACTTACACGTAATTGTAAGCTGCAATTGTAAACTATAGTTAACCACAATGTATGCATACATATCTTTTTTTTTTTGGTAGGCATACACTCGAAATAGGACGTCTCCAAACATCAAAACTTACACACATTTCTGTATTATAATTCCTTTTAATTTACTTTCGTGTACGTAATTCATAAACCAAAAAATATTTTTAACAAAAAGCCTAAATACTGCACGAAAAATTAATAAAACCAACCAGGCAAATATTAAATAGGAACGAGAGCTGCACGTTTTTTCATTACATTAAAAGGCTGTCCCTTTTAACTGAATTGGTTAGATGAAAAACGAATGTTTTGGCAGTTTTATACGCCGCGTAAACAGCAGCTGGGGCTTTTCAGTTAGAACCCCGTTCAAAAAAAGAACTTTGCCTCTGTCCAGGGCCTCTATTCTAGGCGGTTAAAACCACATTGTGTTTGACCTGTAATTGTGGTATTGTTTTTTAACTTGGCCGCCATTGCTGTCAAGTAAATAAGAGCTATCAAAACGTTGACAATAAAAATATGATAATGGTTAAATATGATAATGGCGTTCACGGCCCAGCCAGTCTTCACAGTTGTTATTACAAATAGCCCAATACAAAGTTTATTATTGCTTTATGTGTATAAAAACAAGTCTGAAAAAACACCCCAATATTAAGGACTTCTGTTTTCGAAACCCTAAAATGTTTTGTTAATTTAACAAAGTTCAAGGGATAATTGTTAAACAAAAAAGCGTTTGAAACTTTTGAATGCTGAAACTTTTGCGGCCATCCGTTCGGAATTGACCTAGTTAAGTTGAATTACAATTTTTAATAGACTCAAACATTGTTTTGGAATATTTCTCAATATTACCCTATAGTTATATCTGCTGATCAGATTATTTCGTTATTTATTTAATCGTTACTGAAAAATACTATATCATAGAAAAGGCGAACTTAATGACGCAAGGCATTCTCTACCAGCCAGTGTTAGTGGAATAGAAGCTCTTAATAGATTCGAAGATACCTCTAAATATAGTCAAAACAATTAGGATAATGTAATCAGCACATTAAGTTGATAACAATTCTGCCTGCGAAGAAATTCAGGATCTCCTTTTTGTTTGGAGCTTGCTTGACTTGCTAGATTCGTGTTAGGGTTCTATAACGTTGGTCGCCCGTCATATATCTGCAAGTCTCAAATGGATCAGGACGACTGACGTCGTATTTACATCGTTCCGGTCGCGTGGTTCTTTGAGACTCAAGCAGATCCGGCCGGGAAACGTCGTGCTTGTATCGTTAGTAGTAAATATAGACAAGAGCAATTAAAACGGGTCTGTTTGTATTGAAGTACCATAGAGAGTGACCCGTTTTCATTGCTCCTGAGTGTACTTTATTCTGTGGCCTTATTTAATCATCTCTTTTCGTGATCATACTACATCATTCAACTTGACGCGATTTTATGCTACTAATGAATACGGCCGACTGCCGGCGCCCTCTGCCGTACCATGCCAAAAACACGGTATCTCATAAAATATCCTTCACATGTCATTTGTATGGAGGACGTCAACGATAATCCGCTTCTCGGGCTAGAAACCGTATTATAAGCTTTTAAAATATGACAAGTTTTAGTCACTTTAACTGCCTAGAACTTATAGCTCTTAATAACGGCCTCCAGATTATTATTTTTCTAATCACATTTTATGCTGGATACTTTTTTGTCCCTTTAAATTGGTTAGATAATATTTATAGGTATGCATTTTCAATAAATTACTCGTCAAGTGAGCCCTCTCCTATGACTTCGCTCACTCAAACCACCGTACGACAAAGAGGTAACTAGAATCACACCTCAGCTGCTCTGCTGGACTAGTATGGTTGCGTTTATCGCGTGACTAGATGTGGATAAAGCAACCGTCACTCTCATACTTATACGTGTCAGAAAGTGACGGATGTTTTATTCATATTTTGCCACGCGGCGCAGTCATATCAGGCTCCTTGGACTGTGAAAGGGATACGGCGCACGGACAAAAAAATGTTATCGTGACATTATACTTTGCAGTTTTACATTGAGATGAATACTCGTACCCAACACGCACAGGCTATGTGAGATTAACACCTTTCTAGAAGTGGAACTATTTTATCTTAAACAAGCTCTCATGTTAACGCACAGGGCTATATGGGTTGAATAGAGATTCAACTTTGTAAAACTATATTGTCTTTAACATGTTATGATATTGTCATTAACTCGGCCGCCATGACTAGCAAGAAAAAAAATCTATCAAAAACATTGACAATGCGGAAACACGTCAAAAACAAAAAGGTTTTACCGTGTAGAATTTCAGCCCTGGAGTGCCAAATATTACATTGGCTCACTTTATAAATTTATTAAAAGTGGTAAGTAGCAGCAGGGTAAATAGAATATCTTACCAGACAACACATGGACTCTAGTGGCAGCTGGCGGTGCGTTGTTCGGGCCGCAAGTATATAGACCCGCGTCGGATCCCCTCGCCCTTTGGACCAGCAGACGGCTTGTGCTTTTCATGCCTTTTTCTGTGACCAGGGAAATGCCACCGCGTGCCGAATCGAAATTAATCACCTGGCGGGAGAAAAAATTAAAATTATTATTATTGCTATTGCTTAATATTTATTCTTTTCATATTTAGATTTTACCGATTTGGATTTTACCACCTAGAATAGAGGCGCAGGGCGTGTACTACGTATGTGTATTAGACAACAATTAACGATATATATATATATATATATATATATAGGTAAAGAGAAATAAATACAAAAAATCCAAGACTCGGAACACAAATAATATTTGCCCCAGACTGCTCGCTTCGTAGGCAGGGCACTACCAACTAGGCTATCGCTCCTTGTACTCCATATTCAAATCGTAGACTAGGTATATATTCAAGAAACGGAAGGATATAAAATATTAAGTTAGCCTCCCAGTTACAATTGGATGTCGGTTGGCTCCCGCCGCCGTGCGGTGCCAACGTATTTCCGAGTTTCAAATGCATTTTTGTTTAAGTCTGTGTAAGACTAACTTTGAATCGGATTTTGGCAACAAAATGAAACCTCATATTTTACACACGTTGGATTTTAAGTAAACTTTTATACTTGCTAGAGTACTGCAGATTCTGAAAGTGGTTTATCATTTGCTGAAAATAGGTAGAGTTGTACCTTCTCTCTATTTATGGCTTATAATATGTTGAGTTTAATGGAAACATGTGCTGTTTGCTTTCACATGTAGGTATAATTCGCATTTGCAACCTTGAATTTACCAATTTTATGGGCTTAAGATTCCATTTCCTGCTTGGCCCTTGTCCTCCATTACTTTCCTCATACCCAGAAGGTCGAGCATTGCAAGGGTTAAAACAGTTTGCTCGGAAAGACATCAGAAATCTATTTAAGTATGATCGATTTAGAAAATTATAAATTTTAATTATTAGCGAATATGTAGCGCTAACAAATAAGTATTTATATAATTAACAAGGAGTTACACGTCATTGTTCTTCTATAATTTACTGTGACAATCAATGCTGGAGGGTCAAGCAGAAGCGTTTAACCACTCGTGTTACCTCTTATACCCGACCCTAACTTATCACCTCGCCACAATGCGATTCCGGAACGATTCTGATTCAAATATAAACTAAGTTCCTTCTTAAATGCTTCACAAGGTAATAACGTTAAAATCAATGACCCCTCGGGCTCAGAATAGAGTTTCCAATACCTTCAAGGGTTACCTGCAGTCCGTTTAAACGCGGGATTTATGGCCTTATCATCGTTCAGAGGACGGTGTTTAAATCTATTTGGAGGCAGCCCTATAATTTTCGACACTGAACGCTTAGTGAAGGCTTAGCGGTAGCTTAATTCCGGTTTTTAAAAATAATTAAGTGGAAACAACTTTTTTTATGCTTTGTTTTAATTATCTAAAACAGGCAGGCATTTGCATACAAAATATAGTGTCATTTCATTTTCATGCTAGGTCAGGTATTGTAATAAAATAAAACTAAGAAGGTAATTTATTAGTAAATAAAGAGTACTTGTTGAACTCTCAATGTTTTGTTGTTAAGCGCAACGCAAAACTACATTTTTTTTGTCGATTTTATATTCATGATAATAATGAAATAAAATGATCTTTAACTTCATAATGCACGCCGACGACATGAAATATAAAATTATATGTTGACCCAGTTAATTTACTATTTAAGACTTCTTTATTTCATCCACGAACCTTTTGTTCTAATAAAGATGTATGTCAGACACAATTCAAAAGTTAAAAGCAATTAAAACGGAATAAGGTACTCTAAAGTTACTTTATTACATCAAGACGTTATCAAGTAACTCAGTTAAGATAAGTCCTCGTGAGTTTCAAAGTTATCACTCAAATCCTGCAAGTTATGTGCGTTATTATATTATATAATTGTAGTCGTATGTAATTCATCCCCTCAAACTTGCCCAAGCGCGTTGCAAGCCTTCACCTAGTCTATTTCTAGAATGTCTACATTTTCAAAGTAGGTTAACCAATATTATACGAGTAATGATTTAATTGGTCCTGTAGTCTAAGTTTTATCAGAATATACACGATCACGTTTAGCTTACTTATTATTTTTTCCTTAAAATTTGTATGTAACCCTTTAACATTAACCGTAAACCGGATAAATATATTCCCTAAAAAAATACAAAAAAAAAATGCTTTACGTTCTTTCTTCTTCTTTAAGGATAATTCAATAATTTAAATAGGATACACTTAACACTAACTAAATTGTTTAATAACAATGCAAACAACTTAAAAAAAAAAAAAAAAGTAGGATACGATTTATATTAATCAAATACCTACCCTTTGATTTGATACCTAGGTAGGTATTGTTTTTTTTTTTCATTTTAACACTAGATAATAGTGACATCCCTGATCAAAATGTCTAGTAACCCCATAATGTATCGTGTCTACTGACCCCGTTTTCATACGAATAAACCTTGTATTTTTTATTTTTTTTGCTAAATTAAGAGCAATAAGGCTAACTTTTCCGATGCAAACTTGAAAACATTGTTAAGACTCACAATTTAAAAATAAACCTATTTCCATTGCCATTGGAATCATATGCAAAAAACGCGTTGGAAGTTGAAAATCGTAACTATTCACCCCGGTTTACGGAATTGAATTTTGTTTCAAATTAGAGATATCCATAAAACCAAACTAAGACTAGGAAGAGAAAACAATGTTTTATTTACATTTCGTTTGACCTACCTAATGTCAAAGACAGAGTGCACGTTATTAACTATTTTGCTTGCAAAGAGCTCTTCTCAGAAGTATCTCATGAATAGTTGAAATTTAGTAAACCGAAAAATACGAGTAAAATCTTTATCAAACTACATAGTTTTCAAGTTACTAATAAATAATAATTCTTCTACCAGCTACAAGTGCCACTAAACTAGCTCTTGTTATTAAAAATAAGCATTTGCCAAAAGTAACGTACCTGATCCACATGGGTCCAAGTAATCGACGTCGGAGGCTCCGGCGTATGTCGCACAGTGCATGTCAGGTTGATGGTGGAACCGGCTTGGAGAAATAGTTCGGCCCCACTGGAGATCGTTGTTTCTGGTTCTAAAGTATTAAAAAATATATTACAACATACTTTTTTAAATGGTCAAGTGCCAGTCGTACCCGCGCATCGAGGGTTCCGTACCGCCGCGCAGTAGGTATATAATACTCCATTGATATCGATCTCGAATCGAATTAGCGCTAGCTCAACTCTCACATTTTTTAGTATTTCTTGTTTTTTTCATTGTTTGCACTATAATCATAGCAAACTTGACGGATGTTTTACAAAAATAAAAATACATTGATAGAAAAACGTTAAATGGATAAGTAATAAAAATAATAAAAGAAAGTGTAATCATTTTATTAACTTTATTTGTTAGTAAATCCGCAGTACATATTCTGAATAATAAATTCAACCCACTATCTATTACGGTTCTTTAAAGTATAGACGGATAGACGGACGGACGGACAGCGTAGACATATTAATACGGTCCTGTTGGGCTGCCTTCGAATAAGGTAACCTAAGAAGTAAGGATTAAGAATAGTGGTGAGATTGCCTAATATCTGTAAAGTTAGGGGAAGGATCAGAAAACTCGCAGTATTCACGGAAAATAAGGGTTATGTCAGTTAACCGCGCAATAAGGGAGTCAACAATACTCCACGACTTGACCCTGTTTTTCCGGACCCGAATCGGACGTGACGCTAAAACGCTCGGTACATTTGTATGAATTAATATTTTAATTAAAAGTTAAGATTAGATTTACAAAACTTAGAATATTCCTTGTTTTATGAATACAGAAATTTGTAAAAAACATAATTATTAAATTGTTACTGTGCATGTAATTCAAAATGATTATGATTCTGTGTAATAAATACTCGTACACATACAAATTGTCCTTTTTAACAATTAACAGCATTTAATGTAATAAAGAAAACATCAAGCACATTGAAAATAGTCGTACTACTGAGAATCACCATTTTACAAAGAAAACTGCAACCGAATTGAATTCTTTCCAAATTAAGTTCTCTTTTTGCACTTAGTTCTGTTAATGTACTACTTTGTAAACAAACCGATTAAATTACTCTCTTCCATATCCTACGTTAATTAAATTGCGACGAGATGCAATTTCCGAATGAAAAAGCAAGTGTTTACTTGCCTAAAGGCAGGATAAATAAAGGTACGTGTTTAACTCTGTGCTAACAGTGAGAATAACAAATTGGATAAGAGTTTTTACTGCAGATTGAAGAAATGGTTAACGGGATTTTAAGCTCTCGAAAAATTGCCTTATTTAGAGTTATATTTTAACGAATTTGTTTCCTTTTGATACGACTGGCACATGTACGAATATTTTTACCGTTACGTCAAACCACATGTCCTGTTGGCTTTTCCCGGTAAAAGAATGTTCACTTTGTTTCCATTAAAATAAAATTATTTTGTTACTGACTGTCTAACTGAATGACTGACTAATATCTTAGTCTCTAGTGCTGCAAATAATTTAAATAAAAAATTAGGTTACAGTGGCAACCCTTACCGACGATGTTGAGGAAGACGGCGTGGCCGACGGGCGGCGTGGTAGAGATCTGGCACTCGTACTGGCCGGAGTCGCGGCGCTGCGGGCTGCGTATGCGCAGCGCCCACTCCTCAGAGCGCGGCTTGTGCTGCGCCTCGAACCGCTGGTCGGACGTGTACGTGTAGCGGCCCACCGTCAGCAGGTGGATGTCGCGGTGCCTCACCCAGGACACCTGGGGAAGTTTTTTTAAAAAAAAAAAACTGCAAAAAACGATGCAGGTTTAAAATGGTATACACCTGATTTGTTCACTACCTAGATAAAACTGTCAGTTCTCCATCATTTTTGTATATTGAGTGTCATTCAAAGTTCAACATGTGTAAGATATAAATTAATAAAGGTCAACTGGATATGGATAGAATCTAATAAGAGTCATAGGAGATAGCTGAATCAAAGTAGCAAAGGGTTAACTGAGGAGTGGTAAAGTTCTTTGAAGAAGGTCTATGTCGAGCAAGCACATATTATGTCCAGCTAGTCAAATAAATTGAGCCATGCTCGTGTTTGAATAGCTTATCGGAACTAAAAATGGATGGAATGAAATTGACTTGTGTACCAGTGAAGAACCTTGTTACATCAAAATTCCTCACAAAAAAAATGTAGCATTAATACCTACATCTCTTGAGTCCGTATTGAAAAATTGTAAATATGGTCAAGAAATCATGACAAACCAGTGAGATCCTCGACACTGACGATTATGGATGCTTACGTGAAAAGGGAAAAAAAATATCAAAAATACAAATATGTACCTTTTTATGTCTTATTTACATTGTGACAAGAGCAAAAAAGGTACGTTTTTCAGTTTCTCTTAATGTACCTACATATATATTGGAAAAATAAATAGCTACACATTTACAATATTGTAAGATTTAAATTCCATGTCATAATTTATCTATGCTTTCAAAATGTAGTTTCAAATGTATACCAATTCAGTCGTTTTTTAAAGTTGTTAGTGTTTAATTATCTTAAAGTACAAAATAATTGTATCAACTAAAAATATAGGATGAAAAGATAACTAGTACTAAAATAGAACACTAATTTCAGCCCCGCGAAGATTCCCAACGAGAAAGGCAAAGCGATGCGCATTTCGAAGTTTAAATTGGAATTTCCCGAGTTAATAGTGATTCTATAATGTTGCTGGTATTTAGTTTTAAGTAGACGCCAGAACTTTTTATTTCTCTACACAATTTTTACATTTCCGAGATATTTTATTATTATTGCAATTTTTTAACGAATGAATCCGAAGTCTGTATTTAAAGCTAGGGCGAAAAGGTAAGTTCTAAATGAGCTCAATTCATTTTCGATGAATTCTTTGTCTTCCAAGAGCAAGAGATAGTCAAGAGCCATTATCAATAATAATGAAAAAGTTATATATAAATGAAATACAAATAGATAAGTGAAAGACAATACAAATAATTTTCATGACTGATACCTACAGCAAACAATTCCGACCTGTCATATCTGTTCATCAAAATGGAGCGCTTCAAAGTATTTCTAAGAATTTACGATTGTAGTCTACGAGTATATTAAATTACAATAAGGGAATCAAATTGCTTTCAAAGATTCGCACAATAGCAACTCTACAGAATTAAGTAAATTTCATTGTAGCCCCCCTTTTTAATGGGGCCGCTCCCTCTTCATTAGAATCGTGGCCTTGCATTTCATTTCTCGGAAGCCTTGTTCTGTTTAGTTATTTATCGCTATGTGTTTTATTAAAGTGAGATGAAGAGAACGAGTATGAAAGCGATATTAAAAAGGTTTCAAGTGAGTCGAGGATTGGATGAAATATGAGACAGATATTTAGGTACTGAGTGGAAAGTTGTTCTGAAATTTTACAGAAAGGATTTTACATACGATTATTTGTATGTAAAATCCTGAAAAAAAACGATGTATTTGTAAATAAAAATAAGTATATATGTAGTAAGTAATAAGATATTTACAAACAATTAATATGGATGGATGGATGCGAGGACCCGTAGGTCGAAACCGACCGTCGTGGAGATCCTTGGGGAAGGCTTATGTCTAGCAGTAGACGTCTTGCGGCTGATTTGATGATGATGATAAACAAGGGTCGTACTTTTGATGCCGTCATCGGCAAAATGACGAAATTTTATATACAGGGTTCTCTGCTTTTATTTGTCAGGTGTTGAGGTAGGTATGTATCAACTGGTACTGGTAAATAAAAAAATGTTAAATAAGAAGCGGTAAAATCGGCTGCCCTACGGAAAAAGAAAGTAACTGACATTTTTTTCAAAATCGATGTTTTTACATTTTTGGCACTTTTAGACAGTAACAGATGTTGCTACATTCTCGGAATCATCAAAAGAGCTTTAGTTTTAGAGATACAGTTTCGCTAAAGACAGTAACTGCAGGCACTGGTACAAAATATCTACCGAAAAACAAAGCAAAACACAATTACAAAGCATAAATACAGTAATTGCATGTCGATTACTTTGTTTTTCTGTTGTAAATTGATTCACTTCGTTTTCTGTTTGGTAAAAATGTTTATATTAGGACTGAAATTTAGCTAAAAAGAAATTAAGTAGCATTGCTTGATTTTTGTTTTGTAAAAAAGTATCAAATTTACCGATGTGTCTACGCAAAAACAAAGTAAACAAAATGATAAAGCAAAAACAAAGTAGTTTACTGGCAGTTACTTTCTTATTATATTTTTATTTCAATTAAATTGGTTTTTAACCAACATTTACTTTGTTTATAAATTGTTAAACTCCATTTTAATATTTTCAAAATATAATTTAATGGCACTTACTTTTTTTTTTGGCGAGTTAACTAACAGTTGTTAGTCATACATTTTCATACGTTAATTTTCGTGATGAAAGGATATATTACCGATTCTTAACTTTAGTCCTTGAACTTATGTACCCTTTTTAGGGTTCCGTAGCCAAATGGCAAAAAACGGAACCCTTATAGATTCGTCATGTCTGTCCGTCCGTCTGTCCGTCCGTATGTCACAGCCACTTTATTCCGTAACTATAAGAGCTATACTATGGAAACTTTGTAAGTAGATGTATTCGGTGAACCGCATTAAGATTTTCATACAAAAATAGAAAAAAAACAATAAATTTTTGGGGTTCCCCATACTTAGAACTGAAACTCAATTATTTTTTTTCATCAAACCCATACGTGTGGGGTATCTAAGGATAGGTCTTCAAAAATGATATTGAGGTTTTTAATATATATTTTTTCTAAACTGAATAGTTTGCGCGAGAGACGCTTCCAAAGTGGAAAAATGTGTGTCCCCCCCCCCGTAGCTTCTAAAACAGGGTGGCACATTTAGATCAGTAAGTATGGGGAAGTCTGTAACTATAAGTGATACAAAGATCTGTTCTTAGGAACCATGTCATCGATTTTAGTGACATTAAAAACTGCATACATAGATTAAAAAAAAACTTGTACTTTGTTCGGGAATCGAACC